>HG995172.1:14173750-15543333 GCA_905333005.2 Lycaena phlaeas | reverse complement strand
TACTAGGACTACTACTTTCACTAGTACTAGAGGATTGACTTGTTACGGATTCCCTGTGCCGTTTTTTAGATTGGACACCAGAGGGTCCGGCAGTTGGCTGATTATCATTAGTATAAGTCTCATCCATTATAACTAAAAGAAAAAGGGGTTACAATTACACGTGAACACCAGAAACAGTTTATAGAAAAAAAGAAAAATTTGCAAAAAGTGGGTAGTATACAATATTCTATAAATAACTTAACCATTTAATCAAGTACAATTATGATTTGTAGATGTAGTTTGAAAATAGTTTTAGAAGGTAGTATATTAAATACGACTTATTTTATGTAAATGATTAAGTTTCTTTCGATTTATTAAAGGACAAGCACATACATTTTCAGAAACAAAGAAACGTTTCCATTATTAATTATTAATAAAAAATAATTTAATTCGATTCTACACAATCATAAATCAATATTCGAACGGCAAGAGCCGTTAGCTGGTACTTTAAAAGGTTATAAGAAACTCACCTTAAAAACTATTAGTAGCACGACGATAATTATTAACACTTATAAAGGAAAACTTTTATTTCACTACTTGAACCGTTTGTGACGGGAAACTTGACGCCAATGATGAAGAGGTCTCAGCTCGCAATGCAGCTCATCGACCTACCTGGTGGGGGTAACGTGCGAGAGAGATACATAGCTATCATGGGGTAATAAGATGAAAAAGGACAAAAGATGTGACCGGAAGACTGCTAGCGCCACTCTCAGTCATGTAAGCTTCAAATAACGGTCAAGTGTTTAATAAGCCTATTATCAGATATAGCATAAAGAGAATAATAAAATCTACTTTTGTAATTAATAATATGTACTAGAGTCATCGCCACTTTAGAAGTCCGATAGACGCGGCGCTGCGGTCTCATAACTCAATGTTGCCAATTTCTATTGTAATGATTTTCCACCAAGTCTAGTACAATAAAAAATTTAAATAATTATAGGGCCTATGTTCAGTAGTGGACTGATAAAGACTGATGATGATAATAATGACAAAAATAATTATAGTAATATATATTATAAATAAAACATTTTTTTTTATATTTCGTTTGTATTTTTTACGTATAACCGATTAGTAGAATTTATCTAAAACAAGCTTCTTCGGTTGTGTTCGGCTTTTGACAGGGGTGACGATTTTCTCAGAAGTAATTGCTGCCATTGTTATTTCTTTTATTATTCGACCTTTTTTTACAGAAACACCTGAAAATATAATTCATCTGAGCAAGGTTTTAATTCTTTTACCTAGTATTTATATTCATATTATATATCATAAGATAAATGTAGAGTTAATGATAATATTTTAACCATAAATTAGGCAAAAATGAGTGATACTAGCATCTCTAAAATTTACCTGTCATGGCAGTGACATTTATAAACATACTATTCAACGGGGTTAATTGTTGTTTATTTTTACTTTCTAATTCACAAAATTATTTCACTTTAACGATCATTATACGGCCTTCAATTTTTACACCTCACTTTATATTATATGCTCCATATTTCACGTAAAACAATTTAAAATATCACAACTTCTTACTCCAGACAGATGTCAAGATGTCAATCTTGTCAAATTTAGTTCAAGCATTAGTCGCAGGACTTCAAAAGTGGCGAGGACTATATTTAATATTACACTACATAATATATGTACTTATTTGCATTTTTATTTATATTCACAAAAGCATATATTTTTAGACATCAAATCCGGTAAAGACTCTATTTTGACCGCTTTCATCATCTTCTTCAGTTCAATCTCGATGTCGGGACTGAGCGGGCCAGCCTGTTTAGAAGTTCTCAGCATTGATTTTGCTTTTGCTATGCTCCCTTCTCGCATTGCTAGAATTGCCAAAACTGCCCAACCGTCAGCCAGCAACGGTTCCTCATTGACCGCAGCCGCAGTCCAACGTTCGGCTAAGCGATCGTCACCCAATCTTGCATAAATTCGACCAATCAAAAGTGCTATGAAAGCAGATGGAGTATTCTTATGCGCTCGCGCAGCATATTGTAACGCCGCTGCTGGATCCGTCTTGAATTTCCCCAGAGCAGCTTGATATAGTAGGAATGAGCAGGGTATTGCACCAGCCCGATCTGCTTCCAGTACGGACCTCTCACAATCAGTATCCCACCCTCTTAATGATATTAAGCAAATTGCACGTATCTGTGACATAGAAGCAGATGGTCCTAATTTTCTAATAGAGTCTTCAGTTAATTGTAGAGCCTTACTTACCTGTTTTCGTAAGATAAGCGATGCTATTCTCAAATAATACAAATCTGATGATATGGGGAGACGATTAATTTTAGATCGGGATCCGCGAGTAGAGCAACCGCTTTCAAAACACTGAAGTAGTTTTTCACTAAAGTCAAAACATCTTAAGCAAAGAAAAAATGTGGAGGCAATCAAAAACGGATCAGTGGGACTAATAGCTAAAGGATTCCAAAATATTTCTTCTTCGCCGCTTATGTCAATCCATCTTTCAATAAACTGTTCCCACTTTTGTTCCAACTCAAAACATTTTCTCATTTTCTTTGCTGCTACAAACGCACCATAATCGTCATTCCAAATATGATTTAAAACATGCAACGCCGCCCATCCAATGGTACCCGTGATACCATCAGACACATCTCCTTTAACAGCTATATTTAAGGCAGCATCGGCGATCTTCCTGTCTCTGGATGACTGAATGCCTCCTAATGTCCATAGTAAATATCTATTTCTTGGCTGAGAATTTAAAGACGATAGTAAAAAACTGCGTCCTTCAGTTTCTTTCCTTTCTTCAAGACAACGCAAGGTAATGGAAAATAAAACTCGTGGATGATTTGGAGCACTTTCTAAACTATTTTGAATGTGTTCAGTTGCAATTCTTGTGTTTCCGGTGAGACGACTTCTTGCAGATGAAAATTGATTAGAAAATTTAGGGCGTCGCGTCTGTGGGGCAAACGATGACAGGACACTTCGTAAAATAGCTTTATGTTGCGCTGTTACAATGTCCTGCCAGTTATGAACATTCTCCAATGGAAACTGTTTCAGTAATAACCTTAAACGCAGCAATAGGTTATTTGCTGCAGTACGTTTGATACTTTTGTTCATTTGCACTATACCTTCACATTGTAATTTTTTTAATTCATTATGTACAGCTAACGCTCCTTCCTCTTTCGTTATGCATTTTGTATCAATGGGCTTATTATCTATTGGTGGTTCCATATACTCCAATTCAAAGATAGGCGATAATAGACCATTAGGTACCGATTGCCCAATGATTTGGTAATAAGAGGCAGTTTTGATTTTCGAAATAAGTGATTCATTTAAATCAAACCGTATCACAATATAAGAGGGGTGTCCATAATCGTCAACGATAGAATATGGTTCTCTAGCACTCGTTTTAGCACTAGAAGGTGGCAATTCCAATATGGTTCCAAAATTTTTTGGCAAATAAGTTTCATTAAACGGCAAAAGTTTTGCACACATCGTAACCCCGTACTGACCACTTTTTAATAAGACACCGGCATCAATTAATGCCAAGTATCGCCCACGAACTTCTATTTTACCCGTTTTAGGCACTCCAGCGATATCAATGACAAAATGAGATTTTAAGCGATTGCGTAAACTAGCAGAATCTACAAGTATTCGTTTCATAGCATTCCAATATACAGAAACACAATTTTCAGTTACTTTACATTCTAAGTCTGGTGGTAAAAAGACGTCATCAGATGGAACGTTATAGCTTGTATTTGCTGCTTGCCCAGCATTGCTAGCTGAAGCCCACACTATATTTGTAGCTGTAGAATCACTTAATGACATTCCAAAATTTAGTGCTTTTTCTTGGGTTTGCAAATCAGCGAGTTCCATTGCACTTATGTAAACTGTACCATCTTTTGACGGTGGAAGACAATGTGCCGATATCATTGTCACAGTCAACGGAATAGTTTCTTTGTAAAAGTTTATGTCTTCGCTGCAGCTAATGTTAACTATTACATGGCAATTTATGTATAAGCCAGTTTGTACGGAAATCAATGGCACCTTTAAATTTATTTTACTTTCTCCTAATATTAGGGGTAATAAGTCCACAGTACATCCAGCTTTATTTTCAGTGCTTAACAATGGATCTTCTTTTGAACCTTTGCCACCACTAGCACGTAGTAGGAATATCAATGGTTGATCAGCAATTAAGGACTGATGGTAAGAATCCTTAACATTTAATGGTAGTGATATATTAGATATACTGGCCAAATTTTGCCACTTTGTTTCTATTATGATTTGACCATTAAATATTAATAACATCAGCCATTCACCTAATCCTGGAGTACCTTCCATTATTATAGAAATGTTTAGATTATTATCCATAGTTATAGAACTATTACCCATTTCTACTGTTCCACTGGATTTCGCTGTTATGGAACTACTAACAGTTTTTTTCTTATCTTTATGACTCATTATTGATTTGTTGAAGAATGTCTATAGTTAGTTAAGGTTCTAATTAAGGTACCTTTCAAAATACTCAATCGCACAGATTTATAAATATATATTTATAAATCTGTGCTCAATAGTTTGAAGTTCAACCACCAGTTTGAAAATATTTGACAAGACATTCCAAAGACATTTAACGTTTATGTGCTTTTAATTTTAGCATCAAATACTTCATACTAGTTAATGTACCAAATTATAAACAGAAAGAAAGAAAATGTGGTAGCATTTTTGAAATCCTTTAATTTTTTGGAAATTGATGCCAACGCTTTTGTTGTTCAAAAGCTTAGACTAAAATATGCTCTTAATATTTTGAAATGATGTATCACGTTATTATGTTGACATAGGTAAATGAAAAAAAAGGTATATTTTCTATACACTTTTATAAAATATGAGATAATAGCTTAAAATATCGGGGCACAGTAATGTTTTGTTTCGAGTTTTTTTTTTTGTGAATTAACCAAAAAAGACTCGGCTTTAATCGTTTTGTATATGTTTGGGTAGTATATGTTGGTTGGCGAATATTGTGGTAAACAGGTGGACTGTTCTTATTGGTCGCAGTGGAACTGCCAAGTGACTGATTCCTGCCTTTTTTCACCTTATTACAGACAAAACATTATTTACGACTGGCTTGGCAGTATAGGCTCTCGTCTGAGCCGGTTAATAAACGAAAAAAATGTATATAATTATAATAGACAAGTGTCAAAAGTCAAAACACGAAACCAGTAGCTATCATACAAACAATTATTTATTGATAAAATAAACTTTTAAGACTGTAGAAATTTTATAAACATGTTAAAAAATGTATACTTTAATTCACGGTTTTTATAAATATATGATACAGAAAGACGAATATTGCGTATTAATTCTTGGCTTGGACAATGCTGGCAAGACGGTATAACTTTCTTACACTTGTGATGTCTGATTGTATGGTCAATATTCATTATTATAATATTTTTCAGACATATTTGGAGGCTACTAAAACGAGATTTACTAAAAAGTATAAAGCGATGAACCCCAATAGAATTACTACGACTGTAGGACTTAATATAGGAAAAATAGATGTTGATGGTGTAAGACTTAATTTTTGGGATCTCGGTGGTCAACAAGAGCTACAGTCTCTTTGGGATAAGGTAATTTTAGTATATATGTTAAATAATTATATATATTAAAGTTTATTCACTAATACCTAATTACAAATAATTATATGTATTAACATACTAGCTATTATGCACAGCTTTGTTGGTTTTACCTTAAATTAGCAGCTATTATATATTAGGACCAATTATGATTATTTTATTGCCTGTGTCCTTTATCATATTTTTGTTTGGTTTGTATATGTACTTCCCTAAATGAATAAGATCTTGTTCTCACTTTGTTTTTTTTTTTTTGTGGTTTAATTTTATTGTTTGAAACCTATTATTTTCATCAAAAGTAGAAATATTTGTGTACTTATGTGTGTTTGTGTAATTGTATATTCTGCCAGTGACCATTCTATCATATTATGTCTGGTCATTCTAGAAATTTGCCACATAAAAGTCAAACAGAAAAACAATCTTTAAAATTCAATTTTCATTACAAATAATTGTGTGCTAAGTAAAATTATTTTATTTTAACATTACAACCCTTAAATTTAAATTAAAAAAAAAATATATATATATATATATATATATATATATATATATATATATATATATATATATATATATATATATTTTTTTTTAAATTGTATGGACTAGACTGTAGTTTATACAAACTTCCATTAAAGGAGGCCTATGTTCAGAAGCGGATGGATAAAGGCTGATTATGATACAGAGAGTAGTGAGAACAGCTTGCCATTGAAATAATACTAAATTATTGCCTCAAGTTTATTTCTTTTAAAAAAGATTATTTTTCTCAGTATTATGCAGAATGCCACGCAGTTATATATATTGTTGATTCATCTGATAGAGAAAGAGTTTCAGAATCAAAAGAAACCTTTGGTAAGAACTAAGTCTATATTTATTCAATTATTTTTCATTTATTAAAAAATTGTATTATTTTATGAAGCATAAAAATTAGTTATAATAAAGAAACTTTAAATTAAATTAACATTCTGATATTTTAATACATTTCCTCCTTCAAATTAATTAAAAGTTGGTATAAAATTTAAATACAAAGAGGAATTTATTTCTATTTATTGTTTGTTTCAGATAGAATGATAGCGTCGGAACACCTCACAGGAGTTCCGCTGCTGGTGCTAGCTAATAAACAAGACATTCCTGACTGTATGGGTGTTCATACAGTTAAACCTATTTTCAATCAAAATGCTCACCTTATTGGTGCAAGAGACATCATGCTGATGGCAACCTCAGCTTTAACTGGGTAAATTAAACTTAATATGATTTTTGTGAAGACAAAATATTTTGTGCTGTTGCCAATCCGCATTGGACACAAGCAGCTGGTTGGGTTTGGTTTGGCCTTGGTGTTCATGTTAAACAGAGAATGGATAAAGCTGATAATGATGATGATTGAGAGAGACTGTCAATAATTATACTATAATCACAGCCAAAAAATTATAAACAATTTTTAAGAATAGAATGGACCTCCCCTTTAGTGCAATACGGTGTTTGACAACATTCAAAATACTCTATGAAATGTGGACATCCTGCGAGATAATAGTCTAAAGAAAACCATTATCACTTTTTTTGAACAAAATAATGCATAAATTTTGCATAATTCGCAAAATAAAAATGATATTTTTTTAAATATTTGATGTGAATCAAAACGCCCTGTGATTGGTGGTAGCACTCGTGACGTCACACGCAAGTAAACAATATTTTGTACTACTGATTGTCGTTCGAATTTAATGTGTTTTGGTTATTATTTTTACTTTTGAGCTACTTTTAAACAACTTTTGGACATTTTTTATAACTAGTCATTAATAGTGGTAAGTATATATAATCACAAAATGGAAGGAAATTTTGTGCAAGCGATGATGCGATAATAGCAACCTTGAACCTACATAATATGATAGACGCTTTTATGGTTGCCAATGATAATATAATATCTTATATCATTGATGGTTGCACTTTTCTTTAAGAATAACGCTGATTATTATTCAGCTGAAGCTTAGGGGTGTTTGTTACGCTTTCACGCGAAAACTACTCAACCGATCATCATGACACACAACATAATCTCGGAGGTACTATAGACGATTTACAATACATTTAAAAGATTATGAGGGAATATTTTATGCAAACTATTTTTTTTAACAGCAAGTAGTTATAGTAAATAAATATAAATTTAAGAATGATTAGTGTACTTACCCAATAATTTAATTTAAATAATTCATGTTATTTTAAACCTATAATATTAATATAATATATATTTCTTGAGAATTATATATAAGTAATATGTAATCTATATCTATACTAATATTATAAAGAGGAAAGATTTGTACCTATTTTTGTATGTTTGTTATGAATAGGCTCAAAAAGTGCTGGACCGATTTCAAAAATTCTTTCACCATTCGGAAGCTACATTATCCACGAGTAGCATAGGCTAAATTTTATTCTGTTATTAATTTATAAGCCATTTCTTCCAATAAATACTGAAATTTGAAGAAAAAAAAAGCAATGCACCTTCAGAAGTATACAAGATGGATTGGTTTACTAGTGTGTGACGTCACATGCGTCACGTGACCGGAGCCATTACAAAGACGTCGTTTTTGCCGCGATTTTTACAATTTAAATTTTAACATCGTTTTTTATCCTATATACTGTAAATTTCACAGAAAAATTATTACTGTACGTTTATTATATACTAAAAGAATCATTTAAAACGATTTCCAGAATTAGTCAAATACCGTATTATCATTTAATTTTTTTGATGTTGGTGGCAAACAAATGTTCGCATAGATACTAAGCTTAATTCGACCTGCCAAATGCCATACAATTACTTCGTAATGTTAGTTAACGTAATGTACGACAAGTTTATTATTTGTGGTTATTACAGTAATCGCGTCTAGGGATTAAACCTCAAAATTAGGTTTTTTATAAATGTACATACTTTTTCGGGATAAAAAATGATAGAATTATGCAAAATTTCACCGTAATCGGATCGGCAGTTTTTGCGTGATGCTTCAAAAAACAGATAAACATGATTTTTTTACACATATTTTTGGGTTCGGTACCGATCATAAATTTAGATAAAATTATTCGTTTTGACGTTGAAACGCTATATTTACAGATGCTTGTCGTCACTAGTCTGATGCGACGGAATAGTGCTGTAGCATGTGTTTTTATAGCAGACAGATAATCAGATTACTTTGTAGAGATCCTTAGGGATCAGTTTTGACCAGGACTGCAAATAGTGTAAAGGGGATGATGCATGCGATTAAAGTTAAAATCTGCCTATCACAATTAGCCATTGATTGGTATCGATGCGTAGTTCATTTTTGTAGTGTTTTCTAAAGTTTTAATAGTGGTTAAAATCAATAAAAAAACATATAGACGAATTGGGAACCTTCTCCTTTTTTAACTCTCGTGGAAATCTATTACGAAAGATGGAATGAACGTAAGAAATTTGCCATAATGATTGCCAATATGATTCGATTTTATAGCCATAGAGATTGATGTTTTACATCAACAAAGGCAATATCTCTATTTTTTATGTTAAGACTAAGCCTGAAATAATTTCAACGCTCGCGTCGCTCATTTCTTATAGTTTCAACGATAGCTTAGTTTACCGAAAGAGGCGCAAGACAGTGGCGCCACTGATGAACACGAGGACATTTGCGGTAATTTTTCCCAGTTCGTTATTCCGGAATAATTAGCAATAAAAGAAAAATATGGGCACTTCTTTGGAATGAAAAACTAAAATAATGTCTCCTTATTCTAGTTGCTGTAATGAAACAACTTTTACGGATTTTATCGCGGTTTATTAAGTTTTTTTATGAGCCTGACGTTTCAGATACTTTACAGCAACCACGGTCACGGGAAGAATTATTCTAGTTTGTTAGAATATATAACGAAAAGTAATATACGAAAATTTCATCCACATAGGCTATTTTCCTCGCTTATAATATCGGCAGGTACACTTCCAAAAATTCGTATGGCTCTTCTTAATATTTTTTATGACTATAGTTGCATATATTATGTCTTATCATAATATGAGTTATCTAAAGCAATTAATGAACTTGATGTGAATGTTCTCCCGAACATGAGTGATTTCATCATCCCTGGCTTATCAGTGAAGTAAAACATAGCGAGGAACCTGTAGGGCTATTCTGTAAAAACCATTTCGATATCGAGCTTCAACTGAGTTAGATAGTCGCATTTTAAAGAATACTTATTCGTCAAATTCGTCATATCACCGCGGATTCCGCTTTCGAGATTAGAAAACGACCTTACAGAATAACCCTACAGCACGCAAACCAAGCAACCAGCCCGTATTGGACCAGTGCACTGATGAACTATGGCCCAACACCCTCCTCGCCTCATTTCGATGAAGAGACCCGTGTCCAAGAGCGGATCCAGCTTTGGTCACATAGTCGTGGTCAAGTCTTGACTTTGACTAGACTAATGTTCAATTAGTGGTCCACCTTAGTTCTCTAGGGGTCACGAACCCCCCCTCCCCCTGGGCTGGTTCCACCCCCCCCCCCCTGGGCTGGTTCCACCCCCCCTCCCCGGTGGATCCGCCGTTGCCCGAGTCCGTAACTTTACTTAAGGGTTCGATAAACTTACAAACTTGCTTAAACGTTCATCCTTTACATTAGGTACCACCTTTACGAAATATAATGTTTAAAATCCTTTTGTTAGCGCGTTTTTTAAGATATCGATTTTAATTGATACCAGATAAACTTTTTTATTTGTTTCAGAGATGGCGTCGATGAAGGAATAAGGTGGCTGGTCGATTGCATTAAAAGAAACAGTATTGACAGACCCGCCAGGAATCACGAGGATAATCTATAGCCCACACAATACACGATATGATTGCGAATACTCATATCGGTACACGTTCGTGCCCCACAAACTATGAATATTAATTAGTTTTCCAAATGAGATAATGATGCGACTCGAACCATTGTTTTGTATAGTATTGACAATTGAAAATAAAACGTTGAAACTAATCGTGTCTATATTGCTGTCCTTTTTTAGTGATAAAACGATACCTTTGATAAGAGATACGTAATTGTAAGATATAATATGTGTAGTACCTGAAACTGATAAAACGCTTCTGATAACAGTAACGTTTGCACGGTCGTAAACTACTGTGGTATATGGACTGAAATGTTTTAGTGATTGTTTACATATTTTGTGTAAATATAACAATGGCTTATCCTATGTATGAGGTTGATTGGAGTGTTTTGCCACCAGAACAAAATCGAAGGTAGGCAGATTTTTTTTATACTTTATTGTTTATTTACATTCCATAGAAGGAAAAATTGATAAACACTAAACAGAAAATTGCCCTCCATTATTTCCATAATTTGAATTTTAAAAGTTAAAATTAAAGAGTAGGTATGTTAGTATTGCTAACTGCTGAGCACAAGAATGTTACCAAATACCACGTCGTCTTTTAAAAATAAATGGAAAATAGAAACATGAAATAAGTTGTCACTTGTCAAATATGATAATATTGTAATATATACAAAATTAATGCAATTTAATTATTTTTTGTTTTATAAATAAATAAATTTATAAACACTGCTTATTTAAGAACATAATTTTTTAAAAGGTTCTTGGTATGTGGGAGCGAGAGCTGCGAGTCATGACATGACGGTCGGCCATGTTGAATTTCTTGCAACGCAGGAAATGTCAGCTGGCGGCTGCCGTAATATTTCATAAAATTAAAATCTGTGATAAAAGATTAAAGAATTATCTGTACACTTTTCTGTGATACATCTGCAAACTTGGCTATTAACAGATACTATGATTGTGCTTTGGTTTGATGTGAAAATATGATATTATTTTATCAAAAGTGGCAATTTCTCTTGCATTTTTATGGTTTGTGACAAGATAAAATGGTTATATCCCTGACATAGACCTCTTAATCGTTCTTAATTTTTTTATGTTATTTAATTTTAGTGGTTTTATGTAATAGTTGTTTATACAAGTGTTATTATACAAGTTTAACAAATTGAAAGTGCACCTGTCGGTTTGAAGAATATTTTTCTACGTGACTTACAACCCCACAAGAAGATCTGTTATTAAAATAATATTACTAACTGAAGAATATAAAATGAACGGTTCCGAGTCTGGGTAAAATATATTTCCAATAACCTTTTATGTATCGTCACTAAATGACCTACTCGTTTGAAAACAAGTGAAGGATCAGTTTTCACAAATTTTCTACGCTATAAGCATACACACATAACATCCAATATACTGGATGTTATGATTTTAGCTATTTACTTTATACTCTAAGTGTACATACAAAAATTATACAGATTACTGCGTTATAAGTATGCTGTCTTTAGGCGCGATGAAGATACAAGGCATAAGTATATTTATATATATTTTTATGACAAGTTGGCATGTTAAGTTATAATAATAATCATTTGGTGTTTACGTAAAGATCAAATAATTTATTTTAATTAATAACTTTCATATTACAACAGTTCTTCAAATATGGAATCTATTAAACATTAGAATATAGAAGATAATTTAAAAATTATCTTCAATACGGTTATAATAGATAGGAATTCTATTAACTGGTCTCATTTCAGAGATTATTTGTGTGAAAATTGAAAAATTGATGATTTTGATAGTCTGAATGAAAATTGTGTATTCTGAAAAGTTATTTTAGGAGAGATTGGTAGTAATAATAATAATATGTTGGGACAACTCACAAACGGCCATCTGATCCCAAACTAGGCAAATCCTGATCTTATGGTGACCAGACAGCTGATACACTACTTATATATTTCTAAATATAAACATATTATAGATAAATTACGCCCAGACACAACAAATGATCATGCTCAACACACAAACATTTGTCCTGTGTGGGAATCAAGCCCACAATCTTCTGGTTTAGCAGTTAGGGTCGCTAACCACTAGACCAACAGGCCAGACAAAATACTTGAACCCAGATTTCTTGGGTTGATGCTTAACCAATACCAATTATTGGATAATAGTTTAAGAAAGTGGAGGTCAAGGTTTTGTTATTAAATAACTCATGATTACATAAATGCATCTGTAACATAAAGATTAAAACAATAGTTTATTTTTTTCAGATAGAATATATACACACAAAGTCATACAACTATTATAGTCCTTTGAATATAATAAGTATACAAACATATGGTTACAGATGGATATGTGTATTGACAAATGTTTCATAGTAAATATTATAATTGCAATATATTTTTATTTGTTAACATGTAGTCTATTGTTACGAAATTTTGCAGTCTGTATGCTCTATCAAACTAAACATTCTAAAAAAGCAATGGGCTATTTATTTATTCTATTATTAATAACTAGTAACAGAGAAGACATGAAAATGACTTGCTAATGGTCAAATTAATTAAAAAAGCAAACATTCTGCATTCAAAATTTAAAAACATTAAAAAAGAGATTGTTTATTTTCCCAAAAAAATCCGGTTTAGTAGGCACATACTTTAACAAAAGATGTCCGCTGCTATTGTATTGGATCACAAAGGACTGACATTTAATATGGCCTATTTATAAAGGACAACACTAAAGCTTGTTAATGAATTTGTTCATTATTTTTAATCAACTTAAAAATTATGGCAAAGCTGAAAAGAAAGATTAGAATTCACAAAGCTGAAAAGAAGGATTAGAATTTTATGTGTATGTTTTTAACATATCAAATCATAAAACACATTTATCAGATTTTAACAATATTGTAATATTATTTTATTTAACTACTTGCAGTTGTTTGTTGAAGTTATAGAAACTTGATTCAAACTTACAAAAGAGAAACAAGTTTTCAATGTGAATTAAAACTTCTATAATTAATGCAAAAACAAAAAAATAATTAACTCAAAATGATAGTATAGTGAATATATTTTAAAATTAAACTGACAGATTTCATTTTTTTTTTTTTGACTTTCATTTAGATTGTGTTTTTTGTAAACCTTTTCAAGAATAAGCTCTTAAAAATAAGAGTAATAATACAAAGAGTAGTAATTGGTTCCTACTACTATTACTTATATAGTTTGACCTTTTCAGGTTCAACCCAGCGTTTAACATTGCCACCATAAAACAGGTGGTAAATGAGGCATTTGAAAGAGGTGAGTACCTTATCAATTAGCTTCTATATACATAAGTATTATTCAGGTAAATAGTATTTACAAAAGCATTTTAATTACTAGTATTGAAAGTAATAATTTATAGCAAGTACCCTAATACCTACCCTTGTACCGTAATAAGAACAACATAACTTAGTGTATAGCACAGATATTTTAAAACTGCTGCTTATTTCTTATTTATAGATTTTATGTAATCCTTATCACTGGAAGTGGGTCTTTGCTTTCTAAAATTTAATAGATTTTTCAGGAAATGTCAGATTGTTATGAACTTACACTTGCTATATTCCTAAACTTTAATTTGTTCGTTCTGTTGATAATCTTACATACTATTAACTGTGACTAGCTCAAATTAATTATCTTAAACTGGTGTTCAATGGAATAACATTCTTATTTTATACTAGCTGTAGCCCGCGGCTTCGCCCGCGTTAGCAAAAAAAAAATTTTTTTTTTTTTATGTTACAAAGTTTCATGATGATCAGTTGTGGGGTTTTGTATGAAAGCGTGCCAAAGACCCCTTCTTTCACATTTGTTATATTAGTAAGGATAATAACTTATAAAAATATTTAAACCGTGGCACATAATATGTTTGGTGTCTTTTGTCACAGTAAAAAAATTAATTTATCCATTGAGTCACCTTTATAGACACCTCAATGATCAATCACTTTAGGCAATATTCTGACATTCATTCTTCTAATCTGACATTTTATTCTGCACATTTCCTGATTTTTAAATGCAACTAGCCTATTAGTTTGTAGTACTAAAACCTTTTTTATCCCATCTATGGCTGTGGTGTCGAAATGGGCATATTCTTTAAAACAAAGGAGTTTTTTTTGACACCAGGGGTCTTTTCACGGATGACATAAGATAGTTTTAACACGGGGGGTAAATTGTCACATGTCATTTTTAACACACGGGGCTTTGTGCACGGGTATTTTCGGGCACTTGAAGCACGCTTGATTTCGACATCACCCCACCGCTTATGATAAGATAACACACAGATGCACTGATCAACGCTTTTTTGTGTGCGTGTCGTCCATAACAGTCGCGCCGGTTTCAGTACGGATGCAGACCCCCACCCGGCTGCGGGATCTGATCCGACAGATCCGAGCAGCCAGGACCGCTGCTGAAGAGAGGAGTGTCGTTAACAAGGAGTGCGCGTACATACGGTCCACTTTCAGGGAGGAGGATAGCGTTTGGAGGTAGGCATGGTGGTATTTTTTGTGTGTTTTACATACACCATGTATCGTTTTTATACAAGATGTGTTATTTATGTGTATACCATCGTTCAGATTACTAATTAGTTTGTTATCAGAACATAAAGTATAATTGTAAGATAAGATCATACTTGACAAAGAGATCATGATTTAGAATTTTGCATTTTAATAAAGTTGAATGACCCCTGAGATTTGAAGTGACTGACGCCGCTCGTGGACGTAGTAACGAGTTCCCTTGAGACTATCACTTAATAAAGTTGACTCAAGCCTTACTTATCCACTCTGCCAGATATGGTCTCAATGCCGCCGTAGCACATGTAGACAAGAATGTCTGTTGGCATGGTTGCCATGGCTGCATGGCAATGTTGCCATGCAATATTAACGAAAAGAATTAACGATAGGATAGGACTTTAACCCACCGGTCGCATAACCCAGTGCTCCCTCGCAGATGTCGGAACATCGCGAAGCTCCTGTACATCCACATGCTGGGCTACCCCGCCCACTTCGGCCAGCTCGAGTGTCTGAAGCTGATAGCCAGTACCCGGTTCACGGACAAGCGAGTGGGATACCTCGGTGCCATGTTGCTTCTCGACGAACGCCAAGATGTACACCTCCTAATCACCAACTGCCTTAAGAAGTAAGTACTTTATCCTGTAATAGCTGTTTACACAGCCAACTTGATGCCGGCCGGATTGATGATTATTATTTTTATAGCCTACGTCGCTCAATGTTAATGTAGCATTATAATGGTGTTTTAATAGTTTCCAAGTTAAATTGTACCTAACTAGCAAAAAGAAATCAATTTTTTCTTATAATTAATCAGGTATCAATAATTATAGATGAAGCGAAGTCTAGACCGTACCATCTCTTTATACACTTATGTTAAGCAGCCTTACAAAACAGTTTTCATATTGACCCGTCTTCTGAATGAAAGGCAAATAATCTAAAAATACGAAATGATTCAGAAAGAATATATTTTTATCACTAACTCAAGCTACAAACTTGACATAGTGGAGCAAAGTTATAGACTATAAAGTATGTTTAATCAAACAGTAAGGGGCCACGATTTTCGTCAGCTTTTTTCGTAGCAGTTTTGAAATGTCCAATAAATTTGATCTCTACCAAAGTAAAAGCTACCACGCGCCTCATTCGATATAACAGTTTTTCTCTAGGGAACAAATATGGTGAATCTCGCCGGGGAATCGAACGCGACACTTATAGGCCGAGGTCGGCAGCGTCCCCAAAGTATACATCGCCGGGAATGGACGAGTCCTGCATTCGATATCAGCTCGGAACTAAAACAACTTTAAATAGAAACTAAGCCTTAGTTTTTATTCAGCGTTATACTTGCTTCTATCAAGAACTAGCTGTTATCAGAGACTGGGAATTTTGGCGAAAAATATTCTTTAGTTACTTAATATTCACAGGCTGACTTAGCTAAGCCAATAATAAGATTTTTCGGTGTTCGTTACGCGATTGCGTGTTCAGACATTTTTAATGGAATTTGTACAAAGTATATTTAACTAAATTAATTAGTAGAAAAGGGTCATTGTTGAGAAATAAGGTGATCCAAATAAAATCATATTTAACATATTCGAACCACAACGAAATATTAAACTTTTTCTTTCACATAGTACAGTTTTGTTGGACTTACTTGCGTAGTTCTTCCGATAAGAAACCAACTTAGCTAAAAAAGCCTTCGTGAATACTATGTTAAGAAATCTTGCGTACGACTACGTATTGAAGTGTTATAAGACATAACAGTATGAAAACTAGACCTAGCTTAGATTGTTAGTATTTATTGTTTTAACTCTTTTGTTTCGTTCTCCGATTGTTTGTGCGTTTAAGAAACAAGGCTCGCCGCAAACGGACCGCTGTTTAGAAGTTTTCAGTCAGCGAAGATAATGTTTCTAGGCCGGTTACTGTTAGTCTGTTACTGCGAGTTTAACTCGTATATAAATCTCAGTGTTAACAGCCGTTGTCTTCCCCCAAACCATAATTTTAGCCTCCTAAATATCTCCTACTATAATATGTTGGTACCATTTTATCTTGTAAAAAGTAAAAAAGATCAACCCTTATATGTCCCACTGCTGGGCACGGGTCTCCTCCTCGAAATCGGGCATGGAGGGTAATGGGCCATTGATAGTTCACCGATGCGCTGGCCTAGTGCGGGTTTGTGAACTTGACATATCTTTCAATCTCATCAGGTATGGAGGTTTCCTCAGTATGTTTTCCTTCACCGGTGAGCGAGCGATGGTCTCGTGTTTGGGGTGCATTTAGAAATTTAGAAAAACCCATTTTAAGGCACACATGTGGTGGTCAGGATCAAATCCGCAACCTTTCGCATAAAAGGCCGAGTCCACCTACCACTGGACCATCGTCGCTCGTTCTTATTTTAACTTGTAAGAGAGCAATTTAAAATAAATTTTATGAGCTTTCGGTATCATTAATTATTTTATTATTTTTCTCCGACCTCAAGCAAAGTTGAGTATACATTATGTAGGGCCCATAATGAGTCTTGGAATTACGGTCTGTTGGGTAAACTTCGTCCCTCTAACAAACCCTTCCCCCGCGACCCGCAGTCCCCCCGCACTCGCGCCCTTACTGTGATGACGTCATTAATCTTGGATTCTTTTAATCAACGAGGCTGCTATAAAAAGCCAACGTTTTACATAACAATACAAATATAGTAAAATAGCTCCAGTATGTTTATGAGGAACGTAATATTGATAGTATCGTGAAAATTAGATTAAAGTATTTGGCCACTAGCTTCTCTCATTAGTTTTAACTGCCCTATATTTAATTTTTTAAAATGTCCCATAATATGTAAGTACCCTTTTTCAATATTGGCCAACGAGTGCAAAAGGTGTTAGTCCAATGCTACCGATGATGTTCCAGGGATTAACGCATTTAAACAAACTCCAAATTTTCCAGCTGTACCATATTAGTATTACATTTGACAATTCGACAATTTGTTGTGGCGGATAAAACCGCGGTAATTAGCTGGTATTCCCAAAAACCAAATAGGTGAACTGTCGTATTTAGAATGCAAAATTTAAAATACTCTTCTGAATTTTTTTACCCATTTTAAATATTTACATGGAAGGTTAAATAGTGAAATTTGCATATCCAAGTTGTTAAAAGTGATCGTCAGTTCAATGACACTTATACATTATGACGTGATGATTACATTTAGAATTGTATAAACGACTAATAGCGCCCCGCGGGTTCATCCGCGTAATTCACATTTCCGTGGGGGTAACCTACAGCCACACGAACTCATGGGTAGTTTTTGTGACGCATTAGAATTTTATTTTAGATATTAGAAATCGAAATCCACTTCGTAACCTACTCAAGTTTTAAACCCTGAACCTGAAAAACACAATTATCGCAAACAGAAGTACATAATACATACGTATTACAATTAATAATGTAAAATATATAAAGTATAATACATCATAGATACTTCAACTATTTTCTTTAAAACAATATTTCAATATTTAGTTTAATCAATATTGCAATATTACTCGACCCGGGCAAAGGGTTCCTTCAAAATATTAAAAAAGAATTATTAATTTGTGAATTCATCTCTACATTAATGTTCTGCGATCTTTCTTGTTGCCGAAAATTCATGTCTGAGGGAGTGCTCTAATTGATTCGATGTATAGACGGACCATGGACGATTTCTTAACGGAACCACTAAAGCACTGAAAATTCTCCCATTTTGTAACCAACAATATATGAGTGAGGTAATCCAATTGTTATTCATCTTGAATAATGCATTCATTGTATGATGTTCAATATCTCCATACATATTGATAAATCTCATCTCGGCCCGTAATTTATGATAACTCAACACGAAAGTGGAGCGAGCGAAACAGGTCTTATGTACATAACAAACATTTGTTTTAACACTTTTATATTAAAAGTCTATGTAGATATAAATATGTGTATATTGACGACTAAAATCAACTATTTTACGAGTTTAGGGAAAAACAAATCGCTATAATTGATTACAAAGACATTAATGAAACAATCACACAATCGACTATAAGTTTATATCTATAAATAGTTACAATGAAACAAATTTGCGGATTTTATGGCGGTTTATTAAGTTTTTTACAAGCCCGACGTTTCGGATGCTTACGGCAACAATGCTCGCGGACTTTACACTTCGGTTATGATGTTATAAAGTTATTCTGAACTAATAATGAGTGAAATTAGTCTCAACATCAGAGGAAAAGTGCGAGGCGGTAGGAACAAATCGATCATCCATTCGACGGGAAGACAATTTTCCTCTACTGAACTATCTAACGTAGTCTAATCGCTTACAGTTCTTTGACAAAATAAGCAAAAGACTGCAGATCAATAAAAATTTGAATCAATATTCACTTCCT
Organism: Lycaena phlaeas; assembly: GCA_905333005.2. Classification (NCBI taxonomy): domain Eukaryota; kingdom Metazoa; phylum Arthropoda; class Insecta; order Lepidoptera; family Lycaenidae; genus Lycaena; species Lycaena phlaeas. The sequence continues at coordinate 15,523,969 of HG995172.1, read as the reverse complement.
TTCACATGTTAATACAAACTTTTCCAAAAAAAATATAAATTATATATTAATAAGCAATATCCCGCGAACCATACAGCCTTTACAGAAAATGTGTGAGTGCACCTCAGGATGTAGAGTCAACATCCTGAGGATGTCCTCGGTGTCGGGGCGAAACGTGCATCTTTTATGGTAGTGTGTGGTGGTGCATGCGAGTGTACGCATATGCAGGGTGAGAAAGGAGGTGCTATATGCATGAATATGCGTGCACTCACACATTTACTGTAAAGACTGCATGGCTCGCGGGATATTGCTAATTAATATACAATTTAATATCTTTTTGAAAATGGATTTCCGCAAAGTAACGCCTGATTCTATTAACTAATAAACTTTTCCCTTCCAGTGACCTGAACAGCAACACCCAGTTCGTGGTGGGCCTGGCGCTGTGCACCCTCGGCGCCATCGCCTCCCCGGAGATGGCCCGGGATCTGGCCTCGGAGGTGGAGCGGCTCATCAAGTCCCCCAACGCCTACATCAAAAAGAAGGCCGCGTTGTGCGCCTTCAGGATCATACGACGTGTTCCCGATCTGATGGAAATGTTCCTGCCCGCCACCAGAAGTCTGCTGACAGAGAAGAACCACGGTATTGGATTATTGTATTTGTATAGTTATTTAATGATATAGAGACATAGAGCAAATAACCGGATAGAATAGTAATGTGAACCATAAAAATCTATGATTTGTCACTGATGTAATAGCAATTCGACGAACCAGTGATCTGTTTACCTCCCATCGGCCAATTAGAGCCCAAAACCGGCGCAGTGTCGCAGCACAAATTTGGCGGATTTTTTTATGCAAAACACTTAACATCATCTGTCTTTATGAAGGTTATATGCTCAGTGAAAAAACCTTCAAAAGACGCTACTTTAAATTGAATATAAAGAATTGAATTACATAATTGATTAGACTAATCAAAGACTTGTTATTATCTAATTATATTAACATCCAACAATAATACTTTCGGTTTCGAGCCATATAAAGTTTGCGCAAAATGATCCGAAAACTCCAATTTATACTTCAAGCACACTGATGTGCCTGGACTGATTTAATGTAGTGTCTAATATCATTATATTACTATAAGTGTTATCTACTAAAATTGCCACATTTAGCATGTGTAGCCGTGGATTGATATTGTCTAATGAAGATAACATATTTTTAACATGTGTTTATATTTGAGACTAAATAGTCATTATTTACCCCATACAGGTGTTCTTATCACCGGCGTGACGCTTATCACGGAGATGTGCGAGAACAGCCCGGACACACTCAACCACTTCAAAAAGGTGTGTCTCTTTTATCAATCCCTTTCAAAATTAACAACAATATAAATTATATTTATTATCTATATTCAATTTAACCCTGTAACCGCCCGATTCAAATCAATTGTCGTGCCCCCAGCGCCCGGCGCGGCGCTGTGAAACTAAAAATCTTTTCTGATAAGAAACAGCTTAATAAATGAAAACAGGGCTCGAAAACGTTATTTTAAATAACGGTTTCAAATCGTTCGGAACAGTTCTTTGCAATAACGTTTTTGGGAACGAAAACGAAATAAGAACGTTATTTAATTAACGGTTTCAAATTGCCGTTGACAATAATTGTCACTTCTATAATTACACAAAATTCTTGCATGTATTCGGGTCTCTTTTTGTAGCTCGCGGAACTTTTTGGACACAGTTACTCTTCCTTAGTTTTTACTTTTTATTATTCTTAGAATCTACGACGTAGATTAATACTGAATACCGAAAATCAAAACATTTACTTTGCAATTGCAACTTACCTGAAGTTAAATGATCCATGTTTTTAAATTGTTTAATAATCTTTTTTTTACTCTCGGTTTTCACACCTCAAAGCCGGTATGGGCGCGATCCCGGAATGAATGACAGAAAAATAATAGTTTTTGTTATATCGATCGAGAAAATGGCAAAAACCGGTTAAAAACGTTTTAAGGGTCATAAACGAAAAAATCATAATGTTCTCAAATAGTGTTCCGAATAGCGTTTCGTTCCGAACGAAACCGAAATAAAATGTTCTTTAGGTATTCAAGGCGATAACGTTTCGAAAAATATAACGTTTTTCGAGCCCTGAATGAAAAATAACACTGAACGAGTTGTGGTATTCGGAGATATACGACGCAAGCGAAAGGGACCCGAAAATGTTTATCGGACAAATCCGACGTAAGCGGTTAAAGGGTTAATACTGTCAAAATACAAACCATAGAGCATACGAATGAAATAGATCAAAGTTTGTCTGCGGATGATTGATGAATTGCTTTGTTTTGTTAACATACGAATAATAGACATATAGACATTTGCTATATTACCACTTTCAAATGATTGCTACTGCAAGTAACAAAACATAGCTATAAAGTATTATAGATAGCTATAATATATTAATATTAGTTTGTACAAAATGCGATTTGCTTTCAAGTGAGTGTATAACTTAATATATTTATAAACCCAGCTGGAATTAGTCGGATACTTCACACTCTATAACTTTAATAGACTAAAGAACCGAATTACGACTTTCTTAATTCAATTTAATCTTTATGGCTATAGTTTTATGATTGCTAATAACTGTTTAGAAGTTATGGTGCTCTTAAAGCACACTGTTACTGAGATTAGAAAGAAAATTAACAATAATATACGTACATAGATTCTATTAATATACTAAAGTCACGTAACAATGCTAGTAACATATTTTTACACGTTTTTGCTTTCAATATGTACTACGTGCCTACTACTACGTACTATGCAGTCTATGAAAAAAATACTTTCCTAAAATTGTCCGTTCCAGTTTTTTTTACATAAAACCGAATTAAATGTGGCGTAAGTTATTATACACAAAAGTGACGATGGACGTTAATTACATATATTATACAATTGAGCTGAAAACATATTAGATTTAATGTTATTTTAAAGTTTATAATAGGAACTTTCGCAGTCGTTCCGCGCTTCTAATGGCGTCGCCCTTAATGCGCCTAATTGTTATGGTCGATAGTAAATGAGAACTAAAATATTTAAATGAATCTCTTGACAAATTTGAAGAGTCACGACAATTAAAAGAAAACTTATAATCCACAGAATTATTTATTACTCGGCTCACTTAAACCATATTTAGTACAATACAATAATTCCTAGTATGTAATATGTATTATATTACGCGATGTCTGTAGGGTTTAATAATTCCTAGTATGTAATATGTATTATATTACGCGATGTCTGTAGGGTTTAAACCAGTGTTTCCCAAACTCTTTTGCTTCATGGACCCCTTTCAAACTTTTTCTGCGTCAGGTGGACCCCCTTGCTGACCTTTTTTTTTCTCCTCCTTTGAAGATATTTCATTATGGCTCATTGGTTCTTTACTATGGAAACCAAATTAATTTTCTTAATTTTAATAGACCCCCATTTTCATTTCATGGACCCCCAAATTTTTTTTCGCTGGCGTAGACCCCCTTGCAGGTTGTCATAGACCCCTATACTCAGTGCGGTGTAGCTTGGTGCGGCTGACACATGCCAATATGACGTTGACATACATGATTAGAGATGTGACGTTTTGCTATTTATTTTTATCGCTAACGATACTCGCAGCGTAAGTATAGTTCTTATTAATAGTAGTGTGTGTTAGTGTGTGTATTCTGTTGTGCAGTGTATCTAGGTGTATAAACTTTTCAATGTATATATTTAGGGGCTACATAATAGTAGCTTTGAACTTATATTAAATAACCAAAATCAGGTTCATATTTTTTTCGTGACGACTTTTTTAACGATAATGATATATTCTGTTGTTTCATTAATATAATGATAGACTTTTTACAATAATAATTGAATAAAACTACGCCTAATATACATTTTTTATTATAAAGAACATCGACTTTCTATCCTAGTATAGTACGTCCCATCACTAAGCACGTCTATGGTTTTACGTTATACGCATAGGACTTTGCTTAATTTTTCTTTCCATTTGATTTTATTTGGAGACTATCACATTCTGGTTGGGTTTGATTTAATTTACCACAGTAATTGGCGATCTACTATTTTACGAATGAGGTATTAATAAAATACTTAATTATATTTTTTTAATTGCGACGGCTTGCAAGAGTAAAACGTAACGTTACTGGAACTGTCACCCGCACCATGCTACACCGAAATAGGTATAGGGGTCGATATAGACCACTTTGGGAATCACTGGTTTAAATGATTAAAACGCCTGATATCACCATATTGTGTAAGATATGTATAATGTGTATTATATGTGTGTAGGTGTGTCGTACAATATACACTAATGAGATTTGTGTTGTCCCGTAGGAGAGCGGGCAGCGCGAGGTAATTCTACCGCTGATCCTTGCACATACATTTGGTCCATTGACATACAATATATCCGAGATATAACCATAAAAATTAGTAAATGTTCCTACATTCTAACAGAGTGCACACACATACTCTTATTATGTATTATGACAGTTTCGTTGATGATCTATTTCGCTGACTTGTCAGTTATGTTGTACACGTTTTACTGATTTGACGAAGCAGAACGCTATAAAAGTTTTAGCAACAACATTATAGTGAGCTTCGCCCAGAAATAATACTAGATATACTCTGATTCTCTCCAGCCCAAAAATGTGTCTGCCGCTTAACTCTTTGACGTTAATGGATGACGTAGAAATTATTACGTCAGGATCGTGAAATTAAATAGCCTTACATTCTAACAAATATAATAATAACTAATCTATTGCCCGCGGTTTCTCCGTTAACTTGAATTCCGATCCGATCCGGACGTATCCGAACTGATGCTTATTAGTATTATATCAAATCAAAATAAAAAAAAACTCACTTAAGACGTAGTGTCCCCTAAGAAAAACGAGAAAAAAAACCTAGGGGTTGCTCTTTTGTCAACAATATCAAATACATAATTTATAAATACATCATGTATAGCCTAAGCTCGAAGAGGAGACCCGTGCCCAGCAGTGGGACATATAGGTTGCTACTTTACTTTACTTTTACATTTGCAGTTACTTTTTTTACAAGTATATACTTCAATGTTATTTATATTCTGTCTGTATCGATTACTTTTTGATAGCGAAGCTTGAAAATGTATCGTCACTGTAACTGTCAGTATACAACCAATTACACTTCACACACACACTTCATTGATTCGTCATTCGGTGGAGGATCACGTCAGACTCATTGTTCATTGTAAAGTGTTTTTTATACGCGAATGTCAATGGACTAAACGCATGCATGAACGTTTTGTGGTATAATGTTCGTAACATTGGTTTGGAGTCTTAAAAGTCACCACAACGTGCAATTGTAGGTACTGATGTTTTACTACAATGTGGCAAAGTCGATTACATGCGACCCGTGTGCATACATAGTTGAGACCTTGAAAATTATATAATGTGGCTACTTTGTGTGGTCATATCTACGACCTATCTCACCCTGCCTAATTGTTCCGATATCTACAAACTAAGTCTAAACCGTATTCAGACAATTTTATGGATATAAAACGAATGTGAAAAATGTGTGTGTCTACACACGATAGAAGCGAAACTCCTAAAAAGTCCCTGAATAAAAATACTTATTGAAAAGTATTGAAAAAAATATCCCCCCCCCCCCCCAACGTCTAATGTGTTTTATCTCAATCTCTCGCCGGCTGAATCCTATACATTTACGTGTTTCTCTCTCTCTCTCTCTCGAGTTTGCAATGGATTGGTATAAAGGTTGTGGCCTCAAAAGTATTTGCATCGTTTATAGAATTTGTCTATAGATTATAATAATAATCTAATTCCTGCATGAAGCTTTGCATTGGACTTCGCTTGGATGCTGTCTTTTCTTGGCTCAAGTCATTCAAATATTTCACTGTCTGATGCTTTAATTGTGAAAAAAAAACTTCTAATTAAATTCGTTGCGGATCCCGAGACAGTTTTACCGTTTCCTTCGGGCTTTTCCTGAAGACATTCAACATTTCATTCAAATGTAAAGTTTCAATCGGTGGTTACCGCTGTCGATCTTTCCTGAACAAGAGCTGAAGCGGTCGAGACCAGTGCCCTTACTATAGATGTTTTACCACACGTAATTAATACATGCATCGGACTTACCACAAGACTTTAAGACTTCAAACTATAAAACCTGGGATAATATAGCTTTAGTATGATAGAGTATTATAGTGACGTAAGTTGTTCCATATATGATGGGTATTTGTGTATCTGTGCGAGATGTTGTAAATTTTCCTGTTCTTTTCATTCCTTATATTGTCAAGTACAATAGTATGTTTCATATTATATATGTTAATATTGTTTTTTTTAAATGAGTTAGTATAATTCTTTTTGTTTTTTTTTTATGGGTAAAAGAATGTAGTAGGACTTTGATTTCAACTCAAAAAAATCTTAGACATATATTTTTTTTATTTCATTCATATAGTATTTAGTTTCTGTTCAATTTGATCCTTATTGTAACTGATATACTATAGTTTATAGTAGTTTTGCAAACATCGATACGAGGTAATTAGTGTACACTCGTTTTTTAGTGTATTTCACGTGTATTTAAGATACTATATATATATATATATATATATATATATATATATATATAATATTACATATATTTAATAATTATAATCATGCATTTGGATGCGAGTGCCAAGGGGTCGGTCGTCTTGGCGTTCATTGAGGGGACCTATGGGCAGCAGTGGACGTATAAAAGCTGATGATAATGATGAGAATCTTTAAATACATTGATTTTTTTTTTTATTTTTTATTTTCATTATTTTTTAAGTTATTTACTTACTATTCAGCATTTACTATAATAACATAACTTTAAGATTAATTCACTGATTTGACTTTGCACCAAGTGTCTAATATAAATATGGGTGGGTTTTGTATGTACCATTTTGATAATTTTTTTTTTCTTTTTTTTCTCTTTAATATTTTTTTTACTGAATTGAATGTCTTTGTTGGAAGGCTTGTAAAGTATCGTATTTAGTATAACAGTCTGTATGTGCCTGGTATTTGTATGGTACCCAAGCTTTATCTGTGGCGGGGCTCGTTGGGTATTGTCTACACACTGACTGGTTGTGGTTGTAGATCGTCCCCAACCTGGTGAGGATACTGAAGAACCTCATCCTGGCGGGCTACTCGCCGGAGCACGACGTCAGCGGCGTGTCGGACCCCTTCCTGCAGGTAAGGCTTTAGGTAATACTGTCTCATACTACCAGATACTTCTCTCTGCTAAACCCCTGAATACATTAAATTAAATGGCAAGAAAATGTATCTCTCCTATACCCCAGAATACTTTTTAAATGGCAAGAAGATGGATAGTCCAAAGTGGTGGCATAACCTAGTTTATACCTTAAGGCCAACAGCATAGGTCCTTTCGAAAAAAAAACCTATTTAATATAGGTATAAGGTACATATACACATAGGTATAAGAAACAAGGATATTCGGTGAAATAATTGGTGGAAATATTAGCAAATAATAATAGTTAACTATAGATTTTTGTATGTCTGTTACCTTCACTTTCTTACACATAAACGGCTGATCTTACCAAGATAATATATTTCTATTGGATGCTTTTTACACCACGTCAATCCGGTCTAATGGTATGTTCTGGAAGAGACTTGTGTTACGGGTACCAGACAACGGAAATACGCGCTTACCACTGAGCCACAGAGGCCGTCAAATTAGATAAGATTAAGAAAGGAGATTACTAAGGATATAGTCCGTATGCTATTAATCAATCAACATCGCCAGCATAAGATTAATCTGCCACCAGCAGTTAGTGAAAATACCTATGAACTTTTATGACAGGATCTGTGAACAAATCTCTCAATAATTTTACTCTTAAGACTCTTCTAATTCAAACGGCTCGTGTGAACGGGTCACACGAGCCGTTTGAATTAGAAATGTGGACACCCATGTAACTGTTCCCACGAAGGCGTTTTTAAAACGCAACGCTTTTGAAGTGAAACTTCTTTAGAATCGTTGTGATTTCAAACCGGATGCAACGGGAAAACGACAGGTAAGAGACACAAATACAAAAGAGCGAGAGAACAAATGTCGGTGTGTATGTATATAGCACACTGCTTAATACTTGCTCGTATTTGAGCATTTAACATGTGTTTTTTTTTTATCGAGCACTGTTGCATTTTCGGCGTTGAGTGTTTGATGATGATAAACTCTCAACTCAAGCCGACGTCAGATCTTACCGCGCCGGTTTGTAAGCGCTAGCGCGAAGGGGGGCTGAACGTCTTAAAGGTCCGTTCCATTATTTGCTGATTGACCACAACATTGATAAAATTATCAGGTGAAGATCCTCCGTCTGCTGAGGATATTGGGCAAGAACGACGCCGAATCGTCGGAGGCGATGAACGACATCCTCGCCCAGGTGGCCACCAACACGGAGACCAGCAAGAACGTGGGCAACACCATTCTCTACGAAACCGTGCTGTCCATCATGGACATCCGCTCCGAGAGCAGCCTGCGCGTGCTGGCCGTCAACATCCTGGGCCGCTTCCTGCTCAACAACGACAAGAACATCAGATACGTGGCGCTCAACACGCTGCTGAGGACCGTGCACGTGGACACGTCCGCCGTGCAGCGCCACCGGACCACCATCCTCGAGTGCCTCAAGGTGAGTGACCGACTGCCGACAGCAGTGGCATAAAGCATAATTAAGACACAGGTATTGAGTTTCCAAGTCAAAATTTTAAATACAAAATTTAAAAACATTCGTAAATAAGAGGGACCTCAGGGTTATCAACTCCTGTTTCTCCAAAGTAAGTCCCCAAAAGTAGGATTAGCAGTGTATTAATAAATATCTAACCATAGATCAGAATAATAAAAATCTAGTCATAGATTAGACTACTTCTCTTATCAGTTTAGCTCATACTATAGCTTTTACTGTCTCGACTAGATTATAAGTTTTTGTCATGATGAGCTCATAAGTGCCATTATTACAGATAATAATAGTGAATATACTATTAACCCTTATACAATATTGAATTTGGGACTTCTACATCGAAATCTGGCGAGGGTGTTAGGTAATAGTTCACCGATGCGCTGGAGCAATGTGGGCCGATAAACTTCAGGCATCTTTAAAGACTTAATCTCTTTAATCCGCAATAGGTTTCCTCACGATGTTTTCCTTGACCGGTGAACAAACGATGGTGTCATATTCAGGTGCACGTAGAATTAAAAAAAAACTATTTTAAGGAACCGCAAAGGGTGAGGCTAGAGGCCACTAGACAATTGTCCTACAATCACAGAATAAATGTGATAAACGTTAAAGTTACTAGAGAGTAAGGAACGGCATAGCGATACAATGATGTCTCAATCACAGCCAATTGTGGATGCGAGCCAGCGTAATTGATTCTAAATAGTGACGAACAGCTTCCATACTAGCTGCACCGATAACACAAAGAGCAAACACGCCGTGTCATGATATTATGATAAAATAAAAATAGTTTATTGTCGATGGCTACAAAATGAACATGATGTATATAATAAAAAAATGCCTTGTAATATATATTGTTTTTATATTTATATTCTTGTAATATATAATTGAAAGAAAGAATATTAAATAAAAAAATATATTGAAATGTTTGTAATCACTATTAAAGATATGTAGAGAATTTTTTTATCCATTAATAACATAATCGGCAAAGAACATACTTATCCTAATGACCTATTCGATGTATGTTAGTGTTTGGTAATACTTTTGAATTTTCACATAAATCACTAACTAAGCAAAACGAATATAAAAGTAGAGTAATATGTATACTCTATAATTTAAATTCAATAAGTAAAGTGCCTCTATTCTGCAAGAAAGTGTTTTGATATCGACATGTCTATTTACGAGATGTCCTTCACGACCATACCAATGATTAGAATATAAATTGAGTGTAACAACTGTGTTTGTAAACAAAACTGCATGTGTTAAATATGACGGTAATTTAGTTACTTTACTTGTTAAAATTAATTCAATATATACAAATATAAATATTATATTATTCAACTCTAATGCAATATTTAATTGTGTTAAATAGCGATCGCTTTATTTAAAATAATCTAATGCGATAGTTAGCCCAAAAATTATCAAGGTCCTTCGAATGTGTCACGGTGAAAATTGATTATTTGAGAACTTTTTTAACATATATTTCAAAACATTATAGCATTAACATTAGTGGTATTAAAATAGAGAACAAAGCATTTAAGAATAACATTAATAATAGAACACAATGTATTATAAAAAAATCAATATCACAACTTTAAATTAATGTTTTTACTATTTGAGGAAGAAGAAGAAGAAGTGAGAGAAAGCTGTTTGTACTATTTGAGGCTTCCTTGTGGATGGTCGAAAATCGTTAATCAATTACTATATTAAATTAAAGACACTCTCAATTTTCGCTTTGCGTTTGTATGATTTTTCAAAGTATCAAGCAAATGAAATATTAAATTGGTTCTTCTAAGTAATATAGAATATGTATTTAAACTATTTAACTGTTCTATGAAGGTTACCTTCTTCATAGGTACCAGAATCCTGCTGTTTCCCCCGTGAAATAGCTTTGTTGTGTTTCGAAAGGAACAGGGCAGGTCGCGTAATGTAATGGTAAACTAGTTTATGGGTGACGGCAACCACTTACAAACGCATTATCGTACGTCTCATATTGACCTTATACGAATAAAAGTGCAGTTTCTAAACAGTTTTAGAAATACGTAAACGACATTACCGTTGCAGGACCCGGACGTTTCAATTCGGCGTAGGGCCATGGAGCTGTCGTTCGCGTTGATCAACGGCCAGAACATCCGCTCCATGATGAAGGAGCTGCTGGCGTTTCTGGAACGTTCCGACGCGGAGTTCAAGGCGCACTGCTCCAGCGCCATGGTGCTGGCGGCGGAGAGGTACGCGCCCTCCAATAAATGGCATCTGGACACGCTGTTCCAAGTCTTACTAAAGGTGAGATTACGAAACGTAACAGTTTTAAAATAAACCAAAACCCAATATATTCCATGTGTTTTTTAGTTACATCACTTGCCTTTGTTACTCTATAAACTTAATGATTGAACTGAACTATTCATTGAGGTGATTAATGCTCATAGTTGCCACGCTGAGCAGGCGGGTTGGCAATCGCAGATAATTAATTCGCACCGGTGGCACTGCTGCCTGCCGCCGATCCGATTGAAGGTGCCGCCATCACTCGGGGTGAACGAGTGATCAAGTCTATCTCACTCTCAGGATGAGACAGACTGACGCCGAGCAATCCATTCACACCATTGGCCTCCTTTGATGTTGAGAGGCTGAATGCTCTTCGACTAGTGACTTCTACGTCACCCTGGGCTTGTTAAGTCCCCACGCAGCTGGTCTTAAGCAAACTGAAATAATTTACTATGTTTGGACAGGACTATTTATATGTGTAGTGTGCCACGCTGGTATCCATGTGTTATTAGTCAAAGACCTATAATTTCAAAGTTATTTTTTCTTCAGATGTCCGTATTTTTCTCTATATGCGAAGCTATAATACTCTGGTCACGTCCCCAGGCGGGCAACTACCTGCGCGACGACACGGTGTCGTGCACGCTGCAGATCGTGTCGGGCGCGCCGGGCGAGCGGCAGGCGTACGCCGCCATGCGGCTGTGGACGTCGCTCGAGCGGGCCGCGCTCGCCGCCGACGCCACCGAGAAACAGCCGCTCATACAGGTACACCCACACCGGGGAATAGAAATGACGGTTGCCAGTTGGCCACTTAGACCGAGATTCTGTTATCAATAAAAAAGCGCATTTTTTTCTGCTGAACTCATCGACCACACAACCTATAGACTCTTAATGTTTGATTTTTCGTATTAAATGCATTCTGGCAACTAACTGAGGTGAGACGAAAGGGGTTGCAATGCAGTGATTAGCTAATTCAATGTCATACATTACTAATCACGGAACGTTAAAAAGAAATTGATATATTTCGCACGGGAAAGAATGAGACGACACGATAGTTTGAGTACATTATTTACGGCTTACATCAGAACTATAAGTCAGATGTGTCGCCAGAACCCGTTCCCCTGTTATTAAGAGTCTATGGGTTATGTGGTCAATGGCTGGACTAAAATCTTTGAATAGTGGTTGGCGTCATTATAATATCAGTAGTAGTCTACATGCATTTTAATTATATGCAGGTGGCGGCGTGGACGATCGGTGAATACGGAGACATGCTGGTGTCGGAGGCCAGCAACGCCATCTCCATGGTGGACGACGACGGCGTGGGTGAGATATTACACGTTGTTAGTTATATATACAAACGGACAGACAGTTCTATATACAGACGAGCCGCTTGACGGCAAATGATCAGTAGCGCTCGCGTGTCATCCTGAGACCGTGTATCTAAATGCGTTAAAAATAATAAAACACAGATTATTAAATTAGTGTATATCTTATTGAATTAGTGTATTGTCATCGGTCCTCGATAGATCGACAAAATTTGACTAAATCTGGCCGTTTAAAGTGGGTCAAAATCGCGCCCAAAGGAGCCCGTTACAAACATACATACAGACAAAGCTTGTAACAAAACCACCTTACTATTAACAGAATTGGAATTTTTATTTCGTTTTCCAAAAAAATATATTTATATATATAAACATCTGTTAGATTCTAGTATATTAAGCTTTTTTGGCCGTCGAGCGTAAGACTAAGCCGTATTTTGCAGTCACTTTCTTTAAATGGCTGAGCTGCACACTACTGTGTTGTGTTTTATTAGTACAGTTAAATTAATGGTATTTTATATTCAGATGACTTCACGCGGCCGTCGGAGGAGTACGTGATCGACATATACCAGAAGCTGTTGTGGTCGACGCAGCTGTCCATCACCACTAAGGAGTACCTGCTGCTGTCGCTCGCCAAGCTCTCAACCAGGTTCACCACAAGGGCGGGCCAGGAGTAAGATACCTTTTTATTATTACTTAATCATAAGCAATTCTAAATAGCAGGCAGATCATATTGAGTTTGCTCACTTTACTTCGTTTTTATTCTATAACATGAGTAGGCAAACTAGCAGACGGAGTCTTAAGGTGTCTACCGATACTCACAGATATCTGCACAACCAATGGTTATGCACATGAGTTGCCCTCCTTTCGGTCCCTATACCACAAGGGCCATCACAATCTCACAAAGTGCACGAAACGCAACAGTAATTAGCCGGTATTATGTGAGTTAGAAGTACCACCTCGGTTGTGCCGGCCCAATTCGCTAGCAATGCAGCTACTTCTTGTTATAGTTACTTTCCTGGAGGTTTTTCTGCTGTATTTTGTTTAAAGCTACTTGTTTAGTTTAACGTTCTACGTTCTATTAGAAGCAGGTTGGAATTGTAATTTTAAAATAATGCTTTGTTACAGTAAAATCCGTGTGATCATCGATACATTCGGCTCGCACATACACATCGAGCTGCAGCAGCGAGGCGTCGAGCTGTCGCAGCTGTACAAGTACGTTTAAAATTCACTCGTACTACTGGCTCAGGACTTAAATGTGTGAAAATCCATACAAAAATGCTAATTATTATTTACTGTCACATTTAAAATAACCCCCTTAACCTACTCATGTATTCCGCCTTACAGGCAGTACGCCCATTTACGGCCCGCGCTGCTCGAGCGCATGCCCCCCATGGAGGTATCCGCGCCGCGAGACTCGCCCGGCTCCGACGACGCGCCCGCGCCCGACACGCCCCCCGCCCCCGCGCCGCCCCATGAACAGGTAACACGCGTCACACGTGTGTCGCTACACCAACGACCCTCCCGACACGCCCCCCGCCCCCGTGCCGCCCCACGAACAGGTAACACGCGTCACACGTGTCGCTACACCAACGACCCTCCCGACACGCCCCCCGCCCCCGCGCCGCCCCACGAACAGGTAACACGCGGCACACGTGTGTCGCTACACCAACGACCCTCCCGATACGCCCCCCGCCCCCGCGCCACCCCACGAACAGGTAACACGTGTCACACGTGTGTCGCTAAACCCCACCCCGCCTAATATAATGAAACATCTTTCTAAGAATTTTATTGCCAGCTAAATTAGTGATGCAAACCTAAAGTGATAAAATCCATAAAGGATAACATCAGAAACACGAAGTAGTCCTTTGGATTCCCCGAACGCAAATATTCAAAGTAAGATCCAATAGGATCTTCATTGCCTTGTTTTGGAACTTTAATTATTATTAATACTTAATGAGTATAAAATTTTATTTTAAAAATTTATCTTTTGATAGGGAAAGAATGTATAATATATCTGTAAGTAAAAGATTTAAAAAAAATGTTTTGATCGATCGTGTACAGGACGCGCTACTGGACCTGATCATCGGGTCGGAGCCGCTGGCCAACGGCGACGTGCACGCGCCCGCCAACAACAACGCGCCGCCGCCAACCAACACCACCAACGTGAGTTACTCCCACACCACCGACAAAACAACATTCACTATATCATATTCTTATGACTAATAATAAATAAAATATGGACACGCTGTATTATATATAATAAAGCCCATTTTAATGTATTTTAAATAAAATTACAATTACAAAAAATACTATAGTCATCTGAAACATCTGCTTTGATGACATAAGATTATGTTAAACGCCTTACTTAGATTTTTATATTTTCATCTTAAACTTAGTGGTAGCTATTCAGAGGAACTTCGTTGGATATATTTGATAAGTTGGTCTTTCATCGGGACTCAAATGGCTTTTCATTTATTATGCTAACATTTAAGACAACTTATGAAAAATATTGAGGTTCCAATAATGTTTTGTTCCAGGACATTCTTGACCTCCTCAGCGGGCTGGACCTGGGCGGCCCGCCCAGCATGAGCAGCGTGAGCGTGGCTAACAACAACGTGCCCGCGCCGTCGCTGCTGGACGGACTGTTCGCCGCGCCGCCCGCCGCGCAGCCGCCGGGTAATACCAGCGCTATATAATATATTACCTCAATCAAAATTGTTATAGCATTTAAATATACAATCAGGTTTTAAAATTATTGTTTTTGATAAAGTTATGAATCTTTGGAAATATTATATTTTATTTTATTTTTACAATTTTGAGAAAACTTACAGCTATGCAGTACAATTAGATTCAGATTAGAGATATATGGCCAATTACAAGTTTCCACATACAGGTATACAAGTATCCACTACATAAAAAGAATTTAATGTGCTACGGTCACTAACAAAATATATACATACTATATAATAATATATACATATACAATACTGCAAATAGATAAGAGTAAATTTTTAAATAACCTTATATTATCTTTTGAGATTTAAAAATAAATTATAATCTTTTTATTTATGATCATAGTTTAATTTTATCAATGATTTAATTTAATTGAACCACTGAACATATTATACAGGCTTACCTGAGACTAGCCTCGGAAACTATTCAGAGACATTAAATGATAATTCCGGTTAAAGTAATTACATTGGATTGCTGAGACTTACCGTGTCATATCTCAGGATAGATATCACATGAATGAGTTGGGCTAGTACCGTCTCTTATGTGACATCCGTGGCTCATCCAACCGCGTGGTTGTTACAGAGACGACGGTGATCGCGCTGGAGCGGCCCGAGGTGGTGGTGGAGCTGCGCGCGCGCCGCGGTGGGGACACGGCCACGCTCACCATGCGCGCCGCCTCGCACGCCCCCTCGCCGCTCACAGACTTCCTCTTCCAGGCCGCCGTGCCCAGGGTCAGTCCGCATCCGTCTACATATAAATCACGCTCGTCATGGAAAAATCACGTGGTCAATATGATGGAGTGAATGATCATGATATCTCACTGATAGTGTAAAATCATCGACCACATAACCTATAGACTCCTAATAACATGGGAACGGGTTCTGGCGATACATCTGACTTATAGTTCCGATGTAAGCCAAAAACAATGTACTCAAACTATCGTGTCGTCTCATTCTTTTCCGTTGCGAAATATAGTCATTTCTTTTTAACGTTCCGTGATTGGTAATGTATGACATTGAATGAGCTAATCACAGCATTGCAACCCCTTTCGTCTCACCTCAGCTACTTGCCAGAATGCATTTAATACGAAAAATCAAACATTAGGAGTCTATAGGTTGTGTGGTCGATGTGTAAAAATAAGGTTATACCGCTCATGATAATAGATTCACGTTATTGCACTTATGAATATTCGTCGGTCGTTACAACTTACAAGTTTTTTGGCATTTTGACCGAAAATAATTAATCAATAATAATTTTACACATAATGTGAAAATATTACTGCGCAGAATTTAACAATGATTATATTTGTAAAGCTCATGCTGACTATTTACCATTCGCAGACTTTCCGACTAGACATGATGTCGCCGTCGGGTACGGTGTTGACGCCGCAGGGCGAAATCACACAAGTACTCAAAATTACCAACCCTACCAAGGTCAGTTATCACTTGTCATCAAACCGGTGTTCTTTTCTTAGTATTTTGCAACAAGTGTGTTAGCATTTCATATGATTACATTGTATTAATATTGAATATTTGCCACATTAAATTGTATTATAATCAACATTGCTTTCATAACATCTACTATATAACACTAACAAAAATTGGAATGGTTCCTAATTTTAATACATTTAATTTTCTTATGCACTCTATAATGATACTACCGTTTGATTCCAGACTCCCCTGAGACTACGGATACGTGTGTCGTACAACATGGACGGCAACCCCGTGCTCGAGCAAGCGGAGGTGAACAACTTCCCTTCTGACCTGTTCAACTGACGAGGGGCCAGCCTCGCTTACGGCCTGTAGCGGAACTCTGATGCAGCTTCGAAAATTATTTTTGCATATGGTAACCCTAGCTAATACGGTCATGTTGGTATCACTTTTCTTGAAACAATGGCAAAGGTCAAAGAATTGTCTCTTGCTAGCTTTGTCGTCATTATGTTGGTAACACTTTCCTTAAAGCAAGCAAGAGCCAAATTGTCGACTCATGCCCGTTACTAATTTAAAATGGGTACGGACCTATCCCATAATTAAATTATACTATTTTTTATAATAGAGTTAAGTGTCTTAACTGAACTGAGTGCGAGGAGTTTAAAAGTCATATATTAGAGATTCATTAAACATTCCATTTTTAGACTTATTTAGGCCACAAATAAATTAAAAATGCACCCTAATGTTTTGGAAATTTTTAATTAGTACCAGTATTAGGTATCTTTCAACATAGGGCTGTCAATTACTTTTGTTAACATTATTTTATCGATGCCTAAATAGATGTACAAGTGAATATTGAATTGTACATAAATGTGAAATTGTTATTGTAACATACATGTATAAAATAAATGCAGATTGGATATGGTGTTGCCATGTACTTAATTAATTATAACAGATCTGATGCAGGTGTTTAGTTGACTGTAGTTTTTAAAAAAAAGTGCTAGAATCGCTTTATCTTCTACAGACAAAAAATATAATGTATGATGAGAGCATTGAAAGTGATATTCTAATTAAAAAAATGTATGGTAATAATAATAAATAAGTGAATGTGAGTTGTTTGTATAAAGTAAATCATATTTAATTTACTACTTAATAAACCTTAAAATCGTTTGAATGCTACTAATGAATTGATCATCAACAGAATGTGCTTGTTAAATGTTCTATTTATATATTTGAACCTAAATCAACAATTATACATTATACAAACGAATAAACTCAATAAAAACAACCAACCTAAATAAGTTTAGAGGATCTCAATTCAAGGCAATATTCACCAGTTCTTTAATTGTAATGATAGTTTCATTACAATTATTTTCCTGCTATTTTTAGTATCTTTTGGGATTGTAAGTTAATTTAACCATATTTTATCTTAAAATATATAAATATTTTCTAACAAAATATCTGATAAAAACTAAACACCTGTATCTGATGTTAATTGATCATTGTATGCGTGATATATTAGAAATATATTTGGAAGAAAATAATGTTAGAGTGCTTTCACACTAATTGTTTATAGTCTTTAATTATGTTTTAGTTGTTTAAAATTAATATATAATTACAAATAAAGCACTGTAAAACAAAACATCCCTTTGTCTATTATCTTACTTTATTGTTGGAGAACTACTTAATTGATTTTGATTTAGAAGTTATAATCCATGTACTATCTGCTCTAACTGCCTCCAAGTTATTGATAACCTTTTTTTATTACCAGAGTAGGCTATGTTTCAGTTTTCTTTTATAAGTATGTATTATTCATTTACAACTTTACTATATATGGAATCTCACTTGCTTTATCATTTTGCTTACAAAATGTATAATACAAAACTTTATTGTGCTTATTTTTGATTCAGTATTGAATGGGCCCGGTTTCTTTTACCAAAACTAGCAAACTGACAATAAATCATTTATTTAGAAAAAAGAGCAATAAATATGTTTAGTGAGAAAGTGCCCTAATTATTTTTATATGTAAAAGTAACTCGTTCGAATAATATGCAATATTCCGGATGCATTTTGTTAAGAGTAATTTTATTTATGAGATTGTTGCTTCTAATGCTAGGCGATATAGAGTAGTTTAAGTATTTTTATTCAATGACGATGTAAATAAGTCAGCTCCCGTGTAAGATTTGGAGCAATATTAATTTTAAATATATTGTATGTTTGTTAATTGTTTATTTCCTAATTTGGAAATCATAGTTGAAAGCAGATCCGGTATTTTCATTTATCTTATAAATAATAATCAATCAAATTGCTTGGACCGGTATACATCTGTGTAAAATTAAAAATTTGATTATTGTCTTTGGTTGGTACAAATTGTATTGAAATGTTGTGTCGCTGGTCATGTAATACCGAAATGTCAATGTCATCTAAATTCGTTTTTACTATAATAAATCAAATATGTTTAAAATGGAAGCTAAAATAACAGATTTGTACATATATCTGCTATAACTATGGACTATTAACATGTAGATGCACTATTTTATACTATAGCCCAAAACTGAACACTATGTATCAGCGTCTGTAATTGGCGGTCTCTGTCACACCCGATGAAGAGATGCGCGAGAGACAGAGATGCAAGTATTTCTTATACTGAATTTTTTTTTATTGTAAGAGAGCTTGATGAAAGGTTATATCGCAAATTGGTGCTTATGATAGAACCTGGTTGAATAGAAGGCCCTCCACGACTTGAAGTTATGGTTTTACTTGTAACTATGTGAAGATGTAAATAATTATAGATATTGATTTTATGTAAATTGGTTAATAAATATTTGAGAATGTTTATATAATCAAACTGTATTTTATTTTTGCGACAATTTGCATTCCTTTGCTACATCAATTTAGAATTATTCAGTCATTGTAAGGTGTGATTTGGTATACTGTAAAGCAGTATAGTTATAGTTCCTGTTTAAAAGGACTACGTTGTTTCTGTTTTTATTCTTCTGATTATTAATGAAATCCGTTGCATACTTATTATACATGACCACACGCCTTGCGTTATCAAAACTAACCAAACCAAACTTAGGAGCTGACTGTAGGAATAATTTCTGGGGCCGTTTTTATTCAATTATAATGATCAATGTTTGCGGCTGTTAATTTTCTGAATGCTGTGAATCACGTGATCAGAAAACCTGAATCTCGAATCCACTAGGTTGATGCCTTGAGCTCACAGTTGAGAAATAGCGACGACTGTTTTTCCAGTCTATAACGGAACTCCTATTTCCTAGTAAAATCACTGAACAGTGCTTGCTGACATAATATATACTAGTTGGAACGAAGTTCCTTACGGCAGGCTTGGAGGGGATAGGGATTTTGCTGCGCGACCGAACTGAAAAAAATGTGATAGTAAAACCGTAAGAAAAAATGCGTGGAATAAAAACGCGTTAAATGAGACGTGCGCAGGCGCGACAGTCGCATACACAAGCGAGTAATGTATAATACCTTTCTCTTTCTCCCTCTTTCTTTTCGTTCTCTCATCCGAACTTTGTTCCTACCTGGTGTCCCATGACACCACATCATTTTTTTTCTCGATATAGCTACTATCATGGTGCAAGAGGTTATTCCTAGGCCAAACTTTAAAGTGATACTATTTTTACTACAATAAAACCAGTAATAAAGTTGTACATGTAATTTAATAATATAAAACTTTTTCAGATGATCTATTAATTTTCAATAGTCAATTCCAACAAGATTTATTCAATCATTGGAGTAGCTGGGGCAGGCCTTCCACTTACGCTATTAAACAGTCTATCCTTTATCATTTGAGCCATGAGGCCATGTATTACTTCTATAGTAGTTTTGCAGGCATCTTTTGTGGCTTTTCCCAGTTTATCCTCAGTTCGCTTCTCATGTGAGTCAGTACTAGCAACGCTGAACGCCCCACGACCTGAAAATCGTAGTTAGTTTAAAAGAAAAGAAAAATCTCCATAAAACATTCAAAATCTGGGAGTAGTGCACTTTTACTGCAAGGTTACCACTGTCCTGCTTAATTGTTCTAGCAACCAGCTTTGCTGTATTTTCGAAACAAGGTCAGAACAGGCTGTGGAAAGTTACTAGAATCAAGACCTCACGTCTCAAGAGAGGCAATGAAAAGTTATGTGAACCACTAATGTAAATTCTCTACCATCATTAATACAAAAAATTCAATGGCCGCTCAAATAAAAAGTTTAAATAATGTGTAAAAGTATATAAATACTTTATATCAAACTGACCAGCCCTTACCTTCAAGACTTTACTTATACAGTGTGGATAAATGTGTAGAACTGTAAAAAGGTGCCCTATAAAAACCTTGTTGAATCCCACAAAAGAAATTTCAAAGAAGAATGGCTTTTCGAAAGGCTTAATAAATCCCTGACAAACGTTTACAACTATATAGAGCATATTATACATATTGTAATAAAAACAAGCTAGTGTAGTACCTAAGCAAACTTCACTTTGTTCCAATTTGTCTGACAAATCAAATATTTGTCCTGTAGTGTAATCTGCATTGGTGATCAAACTAGAGCTGCTTAGTGTGTTCACCCAGTATTTATTCCACAGTGAATCGAGCAGCCTCCTGTCAAGAGAGGACTTGAAGTAGGATACTTCGAGAGAGTAATATTGCTTGCAATGAACACCAAAATCTTCTATTTTGTTCAGAGGAATTGTCTGATACTCCGATGGTTCTTCATTTGCAGGCTTGTAGCCCTGTAATGAAAAAAAATGTATGATGTACTTTTTCCCGTTATAATCACTAATGTATTCTATGAAATACAGAAGCAAGATTATATTTTTGGAAACAAATTATTGATTGAATTGATTTTCAAATTTTTTATTTTAAAATAACAAATCAAATTATCTAAATTAATATTCATTATCATCGTAGATAATCGAAAATAACTATGATGTAAGATAATTCTGTCCGGTTTGAATACCAATAAGCAGTAAATATATTATAACATACATAAGCACTAACAATGATGGTCCAGTGAGCAAAGCCTCTTGAGTGAAAGGTCTTTGTTTGGTTGTGACTCTCTTTTGTGCCTTAAAATTCATTTTTCTAAATATCTAAGTGAATCTAAATGCAAGACTAAAGCTTCTGACTGGTGAAGATCTACATCATGAAGAAACCTGTATGTCTCAATACATGGCCTGATCCCCTCCTGATCTCATGGAGGTTATAATGTTAAAACAATTATTTCCATGTTAAAATTTTATATTTAAGGCCTGCTTCACAATCTCTAGATAAGTTCCGAATAGGCTATTCACAACATATTTGACAGATGTAGTACCAGTCAGTAGAAAGTATGGAAAATCTGTCAAATATGTTGTGAATAGCCTATTCGGAACTTATCTGGAGATTGTGAAACAGGCCCCATATATAAGAATTGACAAGTTTACATGTTCAAAAAAGTTAAACCAATTCTTACCTTTGGATAAGTCCTAAAAGCTCCTAAACATACTTTTCCAGCAGAGATTGTTCTGACTGGATCAATGACAATGGCCACAAAAGGCTCCTGGAAGTTCTGATTCAACATCTGTGTTGACACATCTATGCCTGACAGCCAGCACCCATACCCTGGGTGACTGTGATACCACCCAATAGCATTCTCATGTCTTCCAACCTATAAAAAAGCAGAAATATGATAGAAACTAGAATCTATAATAAATTAAGGTGAAATTCAAATAACTAAATAGAATATTTATTTGTACAAAGCAAATGGTCTAATAAAGAATAGATTGTTAAAAAATAGATTACATGATGTCATTGTTTTTTAGAAATAAACTAACATGTTTCTATTATTTATTAGATCAAGGATATGATATAAAGGACAAGGAAACACACTAACATGGTATTTCATAGATACATTATGAGTTTTACAGCTAAATGTGGCCTTAGTTAGGTGGGTGCAACATGCACAAATGACACATGTGAAGAAACAATAATATGTAACATTTACAAACAACCAATATTACATACTATTAACCAAACTAAAATGAGCTACATTCTTGTTTTTAAATTTAAAGTATAAGTACATAATATATTATCTATAAAGTAAAAAACTACAATAGAACATAGGAATCTTTTAGTAATAAGTATCGAGGGATCATATTTTACTGAGACCGAGTTAATACTTATTCACTCCTTTAATATTATTAAAGTTAGTAACAATTGCAATTAAACTTAGGCAGGCTGCAGATAGTAATAACCAAAGCTACTCACTTGTTTAGCGGCTTCAATATAGGCAGTCATATACTCATATGCCTGAGCCTGCGCATTGACTCTAGTCTCAGTACCTTCAACGGGAAGAGCAAATGAGTCCATAACTATCATTGTGTTTGCATCAACTTTCCCTAGCAGGAGACCCATCACTTCCAACGTACCACCTGATCTCGCGTGCATCACCATCTTGAGCAGAGCCAAAGCTGATATTTTGATGTCTTTGAAAAAGTGTGGGCTGAAAATTGTAAAGTAAATAATATAAGATTTTGTGATTACAAAGTGAATATACATATTTATAAAAAATAAGCGTAACAAAGGTGTTAAAAGACGGTAGTCGTTACTTTGCTTAGAAAAAATTAGAATCAACTAAAATCGGAAAACATACTCTTTTTCCCATGGTTTAGCAGTAAGAATATCTTGTTGCTGTTTTTTATCATATCGATAAATATCATCAACGCTGGAAACGGTTTCTATATTGTTTGCCATCACCCATGTTTTTTGGGCTATTGTCGATTGAGAATCAGCACTTGTTGAAGCCATTTTACAAAATTATACACTCTTAACTTGACTATTACATTAATACTAAAATAACCTAATCTTGAATAACTTATTCGGATATCAGAATATCGCTTTTTTATGGATTATTATTGTGAAGAAAGAAGAATAGGTATTTATTTTTTAATTTTTTGACACTTGAGTCTTGACAGCGCAGACTTTTATAAAGCTTAAATCTGAATACAAGCCACAAGGTCCAATGTTAAAGAATTTAATTTTTCTCCATGATTCTTACAATTATTCAAATGTAAATTAATTAAAGTTAATAAAAACAAAATAATACTCAACATATTAAAAAAAACCAAAATCACTCAAAAATATTATCAACTTTATACAAAGATATGTCTAAATGTATTGGCGGCTATTATATAATATATTTTAATAACTTTATTTTAACTGAATTATTGTTTATTTTATTTAAATTAATTTCTATTTATTTTTTATTCAGTTAAATGCAAGATACTTGTTCATGTAAATATTAAAATTAAAAATATTATTTTAAACTATAATTTTTGTTTCAATTTTCCTAGTGAAATCGTATCTCTCTATCCTACTCATAAAATCTTTAATGGGTTACGCCCACTTGTTTAATACAACCACTCAGAAACCAGCACGTACGCGTTTTGGTTGTACGTAAATTTTTACTGCGTGACTGAACTTTGAATATGTACGACGCAAGTAGTGTGTTTCGAGTGAAGCCTTATCGCAGAAGAATATTCTAGCAAATGTGCATTATTGTTGGATTATGCAATTTATAAAACTATAATATTTATGTGTGGTGCGAGTTTGAAGAATAGTGTTACCTTAACTTAAACAATAAGATGAGCGCACCGATAATAATAACCGTACCCAATAATTACTTGACGGTGGATGAAATGGAGAACAGCGTTGTTGTCGACGTATCTCCTCCACCGTCAAGGAAGCGAAGACTGGACCATCTAACATGGGAGGAGAAGATGCAAAGAAAGTGAGTCACATAGTCCACAACACATTATGCTTGCGTGTCACAAATAACTGTATACTTAACATAAATATTGTAGAATGATGCTTTTATGTTTTCCTTATTTAAGATTTCAAGGAAATCTGCACACAAAAATACTAGCGTAACCTTTAATCATTAAATAAAATACATATGAAACTTATTATGTATTGCACTTCCTAATTATTTCTTGCATCATCTAGAAAACTAAAGAACCGAGTAGCCGCACAAACATCGAGAGATCGAAAGAAGGCGAAGATGGATGAAATGGAGGACAAGATAAAGAAATTCATGGACATGAATGAGAGATTAATCGGCGAAGTGGAAAATCTTAAGGCGATGAACGAGAGGCTGCTAAGCGAGAACGCAGCGCTCAGAAGTGAAGCCGCGGCACGTAGCGTCGCGGGAGCCCCGGGACCAGCAGAGTCTCAACCTCAGCAGAAGGTAAAAGTTTGAAGACTTTCCTTATCATCCTTATTGATATTATGTTGTTTCCAGTGGTACCAGTTTGTTACCTACAAAATATGTTTTGATTTTTTAAACCATTTGTAACATGTTTATCATAGAAATCAATTTTTGCAACTATTTGGTTTCACCGTTTAAAATTTAATACTTAAATTCTCTCAACACATCAATAGTAGAAATCTACAAAAAAAAAAAACAATATTATAATGTCACCTTCAATTAAAAAAGCCTTTTTTTTTTGTAAGTAACCATGTTATGGTAAAAAAATATTACCTATCTATAATGAAAATATATTTTAAATTAAAATATATTTTGAATTTTAAATATGTTTTGCAGGAGGGGCCCCCGACGGCGCTTCGTGCGGCGCGCCTGCTGCTGGCAATGTGTCTCCTCTCACAGACCTCCTCTCACACCTCGACACTGAAGACTTCGACCTTGATGCCCTCCATCAACTTGCAGACTCCCTTCTCAAGGAAATTGATGCAAGT
Source organism: Lycaena phlaeas (assembly GCA_905333005.2). Lineage (NCBI taxonomy): Eukaryota > Metazoa > Arthropoda > Insecta > Lepidoptera > Lycaenidae > Lycaena > Lycaena phlaeas. The sequence goes on along the minus strand of HG995172.1, from coordinate 15,498,780 downwards.
GTTGCAGGAGAGACTCAAGATGTAAGTAGTAATAAATTAACTGGCTGATGTAAATATTACATCATGCACTCCATACATAAAGATTTTGTATGACCTCAGATTTAGTTTTAGATAGGTAGATTTGAACTATTAAGATAAACTATTCTTTTTTGGAAATAAAGATACTTGTAAATGTATTTGTAAATATATCAGGAAAAGATAAACTATTATAAATTTCAATCCTGTAAGTTGGCTGTTGCATCAGCATTACTCAATGCTAAATTTAATATTTCTGAGTCTATATGTCTGAGTATCTTGTGGAACAGCAGATAAATAATATATATGTATTAAAAAAATATATTGAAAGCCAGGTTATTATATTGTATGTTATGCACATTAATATCTTAATATTATCAAAACATTTTTAATGCAACTAATATTCTAATAATATTATTACAGGTCCAAGTCAGGGAGTCTAGAGGGTGCCCTGAAAGAAATCAAGTGGTGGGGTCCGCAGCAGAGCAACTGGAACCCAGTGGAAGTGAACTCCTAGACACAAAACACAACCTCAACAGGATACTAGAGCATTCATATGCACATCCCTATCCTGACACACAAGTACAAATTAAGGAAGAGAATGGTGACAAGGGAGACATCTTTTATGCAAGCTACGAAGCCAATGACTGTATTACAGTTGAAGTACCATGTGACGATGTGATCGAAGAGGTGCCGAAAACTGAAATAGACACATTTAGCTCGTTAACTACAGACTGTCCTGATATAACGCTAGAGTGCGACATGAAATTGTTATCCCCAATGAGTTTGTCGCCTAAATCCGCTGAAGAAAATCTCTTTGGTGTATCACCGTCACATACAAACTTTTCAGATTTAGGCTATGAATCATTAGCTTCACCGCTCAGTGAGCCTGAATCTATGGACTTGTCAGATTTTTGGTGTGAATCATTTTCAGAATTATTTCCGGGCTTAGCTTAGGTTATGCCCCGGGCATAATTCTGAATTACCACCGAAGACTGACTAGTTTGTAAGTTATTGTAATGACAAATTAATTTTATTATATAAGCATAAAGTAATATATTAATTAATTATTATGTTGTACAAGTGTTGTTACTTTAGGGATGTGTAAGTGTAAATAAAGGTATACTGTTGTAGATGTATTTTTTATTAATATTGTTATCTTTAGCCCTTTTTCATGTCATAAACATCAGCACAACCAAAGGTTATGCATTGCCCAACTTTTCGATTTCCTCTCAAATGAGACGCTGGAAATTCAAAGTCGTAGTTACTTTACACCAGTATCTAAAGTTTTAAAAACTTTTAGGACTTCTAAGTTCTAACCTTTTGTAAACTACGAGATAATTAAAGTCAAGCCAAGTCAAGATCCAAGCAATAGACATCGATAGTAGAATCACACGACAAGGAAAAGATAAACGAATATCACTGGCATATGTATAATACACACTTATATTTGTCATAATCGTGTAGGTTAGGTAGGTCAAACTGCTAAAAATATCTAAAATATCTTATGGGAATTTTTGAAACACATGTAAATCTGGCGACATCCCCTAAGGTAAACAGTGGAACAAACACAAATAATAAGTAGAAGTTATATTGTTTTTCGGAGACAGAAAAAGCCCTATTGATACAAGGATAGGTACTATATAATCTAACAGTCAATCTTCCAGAAAATTCTTTTCAATATTAATGTAAATATCTTGTATTAAGATATGTTAACAATTAACGAGTCTTTATCTAGATGGTAGTGTTCGTGGGTTTCCTGCGGCGTAGAATCGATAAAAAATAATTGGCGTTATCGATCGACATAATAGACTTTCACAAGGCCATTGTTTTATTTATATTCAAATTATGACTAGAATTTTCTTTACAAACAAGGCTTTAGAAACACAGTTTAGAATTACTGCCTGGGTATACCGTATACCTAATATTTAACATGGGCGTAGCCAGTGGCGTAACTATACCGTTCGGGGCCCGTGGCAAATTCGTCGGATGCTAGGAAAGACACCATTTTTTTTTACTAAATGTGTAATAATAAATGTTGGGAGTTGTAATTCTCCTCCGACCGGGGGCCCCTTTCAGCTGGGGGCCCGTGGCATTTTGCCGACTTGCCACCCTGTAGTTACGCCACTGGGCTATAACCGCTGCATTAGCCTCAATTAGCCTTATCATCGATGTGCGGCTTTCGGCGGAGTTACACAATTTGAACATAATATTTCTTACATTGCTATGGAATATGGATATTCTAAATTAAAAACATTCCCCAAATGATACGCAGCGATTAACTAATTATTCATAATGTCTATAGTTATCGGTATATAATATAATAGTGGTAGTATGACGATCAAGTAACGATGGATGTTATATGATAACACCATAATATTATTAAAAATTGTTGAATTACTCGATATTATTAGTTATATAGATTTAAGAATTTTACCGGTGACAACTGGGACGCGGAAAAAGGCGGAATGGAGCTCTTTAGGTCTTATGAATTCGAATCTAATAGATATAGATGAATAAAAAGTTGAGTGCTCTGACTTTCTTAGCAAGTAAAAAATAAAGCAAAGTATCAACCCTTATATGTCCTACTGTTGGGCACGGGTCTCCTCCTCGAAGGCGAGGAGGGTAACGGGCCATAGTTCACCGATGCATATTGGTGAACTTCACATATATTCAAAGACTTAATGTCATCAGGCATGCAGGTTTCCTCATGATGTTATTCCTTCGCCGGTGAGCGAGCGATGGTCTCGTGTTTGGGTTGCACTTAAAAACGTAGAAAAACCATTTCAAATGGACTCCCGTGCGGTCAGGATCGAGTCCGGAACCTCTCGCATAAGAGGACGAGTCCACCCACATCTGGACCATCGTCGCTATCGCGTCTTAGCAAGTATGGTACTATAATTAAACCCATACAAGAAAGATATTTAAATTTAGGGATTTTTTTCGATGTATTTCTTAATTTCCGTGGAATCAAGAACTATACACCACAAACAAAAGATATTTATGGTGATTGATTTTTAATACTGTTATATATTTAAGTATGCTGAAGTAGGTAATGTAAATAGTAGGTAATGTAAACCAGTAGTAAATATAGTAGGTAATGTAAACCAGGCTTCGAACTGGAGTTTATATTTTATTATGGTGAAGTAATAGAATGTTTGAAGTGCAAATATACATAATACGTGATTGTACTTATAGATTTTTTTTATTTAAAACATCTATTGGCAGTATATAGAATCGAGATCTCGGAAATGGCTCCAACGATTTTCATGAAATTTTGTATTTTTAGAAAACTTTTTTTTATCCGTGTTTTGAGGCATCGATAAAACATGATTAGAATACGACCGTAAATTTCGCTGTCAAATAATATGTCATGGTTGCTTAGCGTTGAAATTAGGCAGATCTGAACGTCCCTGGTTCGAATCTCAAGTCCGAATTTTTTATTTTCTTTTTTAAGATCATTTTTTATTTGGAAGAAAATTTTTATAATAATAATAATACTTCTATCGTATTTTATCACTACCTAGCAAATGCTCGGTCAACCAGGTACTATATTATAATACATGTATTTAGTGCACATACATGGGACCATGACCCAGTCCCCTGGTGGGATTCGAACCCGCTAACTCCGGATTGAGCCTCATCGCGGTAGCCACAGAGGCCGTGAAATCGATTTGAGGTTCGTTATTACACAAACCACCAACATTTATTCCAAATCAAATGTAGTTTACACTGACGCATACGCACCACTTTAACTAGACGATTGATTTCTCATGAATCATTGTTCCAGAAAAATTAAGAAAAAATGAAGTTACTACTCTTCAAAACTAGAATCTCAATAAAATTTATAACGATCTTAAGACGTAGATTAGATGTATAAAAAGATCAAGGAACGGAATGTTGAAAGTTGTAATAACAATACTTGTTTGTAATAAATAATAAGTATATTAATTGAAGTTTTATAAACTTGAGTCACGTGTTAAGCACAAAAATGCAGTTCTATATTTTAACAAAGTTTATATACAAAAAACAACCAAAATGAGAACCTCATTTTATGAAATCTATTAAAAATCAGTGGATAAACATTTCAATTTTCAATAATTTTTATTCCACAAAAATATAGATTATACACATAGCTTGAAAATAATTTTTAGAGCATGACACATTCAAGAATGCAGCAAATCCAATCTCTGTTAATCCAACATTTCTAATTCTTATTAGTTCATTTTTATTTTGCGGAATGTTTCGCCTTCCATTTCGCAGCCATGTAATGATAGATTTGCATACTCTATATATTTATCTGCGTAAAAAAACAAAAACAGAAACTTCTAGATGACCGCACATTCTTTATTTGAAAATAGCTGAAGTATTATGTGGTATAAAAATCATTGTAATTTGTAATATCTTAGTTAAATGTAACGATTACTTTACATGTTTGTGTTTATTTAATATGAAACATTATCTGTGTTTATTTAGAGTCTACTATTTTTAAATACATTGTTCCATTTGTATAAAACTCTGATACTATATTTTTTTTTATCAAAATCTAAACTTTTACCTCGGAATTGTTACTTTTTAATAAAGTTTGATAAGTACCGTGTGTACGCACCATTTTGTAAATAAAATATATAAAAAAGCAATTTTTAAACCGTGTAAACTATAAAAAGCTATATGTATTAATTTTTTAACGAAATGTCAATACAAGAATTATAATTTTAATTTACATAACAATATTTAGATTTTAGACCGAATACGTTTTATAATGGGGTAATATTGTTCAATAAAAATTTACGGGACAAAGCACTGTGAAGATGCTTTAGTATTAATTATTAATTAATTTAATTCCTTATATAAAATCTACATGATTTTCTCTGCTTTTACATTTAAGTGATTCAGTTCATTTTCGAATTTCATGATTCAAATTTCGAATAAAAAAGAATAAATGATTATAATATGACGATAACAATATCATTTAAATATTTTTATTTTTTAATTAAATTTAAAAAGTAAATAGGTATGTAATGTGATTTTAATATTATGCCCCATTATTAGTTAATTTCAACAATTTCCATACGAACACATTTTAGTTGATCACAAAATCTTCTTAAACTATGTTATGTCTAGATTTAAAGTATATTTACCATTAGTAGATATACCTACTGGATAACATTTAAATCTTATAATACTAAATTAAGACAAAATATGACTCAAATTGTTGGAAGCTTGTGAGAGTATATACACAAACAATTATTAAAAAATTAAATATAAAAAGTTTGAGCATAATAATAATTAGATCTGTAGCAAATATGAAAAAAGTAAATATTTCTTATAAAGTTTATGGTATGTAAAAGCAGTGGAATTATTGCATTGTAGGTTACGACTTAATATTATTTAGACCAGATTCTATAAATAACATTTTTATCACAAATGTAAGAGACTACACTGTATGTTATCTACATTACTATATATTATATTATATTGAATTTAGATTTCATCCACATAAGAAATAGAATTTAGTTTTTCCAATGTCATATAATCTGTAGTTTATTTATAATGGCAACATTTATTCATAAATAGCGCCATCTTTTGGCAACTTCGAATATTTCATTTTCAGATCAACATCTAACCGAACAGCTTGTCGAAACAGGTGTGGCAATATGGCTTGTCGTTTTGTTCCTTGAACGTTCCCTTGTTAAGCTGTCTAAGGCAGAAGGCGCATACGAAGTGTTCAGGGTGGAACTTCCTGAACATGGCGGTGATGCATCTGCCGGCGATGGGCTTGTGGCAGCCCGCGCAGAGCGACCCGCGCTTGCCGTGGTAATGGGTCTCGCAGTATGGCTGCCCTTCGTGCTCGAAGAATGAACCGCCGTGGAATGGCTCGCGACATTCCTGTAAACATTAATTGATCCATAAACATAATCTGTGATGGTATTATAAAATTGGTAGAGAAGGGAATGGATTATTACGTTTAGGACGATATATAGCAGTTTTTTTAACACGCTTTTATTAGATTCACCTGTATGTTTGTATGTATGTTTGTAACCGACTCCTTTGAGCTCGATTTTGTCCTACTTTGAACGATCAGATTTAATTCAAACTTTGCACACCTGTCAAAGACCGATGACAATGCAATAATTCGATTACAAAATCCGATTATCCCAATTAGATTCGCCAGGATTAATTAATTCCTTTCGCATCCTTTGCATGCGAGTAAGAGAGATAGAGCTAGTGCGCGAAATCGGAGAGACTTGTAAAGCGTGTTTTTTTTAAGTTTTTTAAACTATTATTTATTTGTATGTATGTTTAACGTTCACTTATTTTTGAACTCAAAACGGGACACGGGCATATTTCATTTAGCTTAATTTAACTGATTCTCAAAAACCATTGACCATTTTTAGTAATCAATGAATAAATACTTTCTAGTTTTTATAACAAAATTGAAATGAAAATGAAAGGGGCAGAATAACAAAAATATATTGTTGTTACGTTAAACGGTTTGTTACGGTATTAAAGAGCATGGCTAAATTTAAAAAAGGGCCTCGCTGGGGACACCTGGTCATATAGCCTGAAAGCGAGACTGGCCTGACTAAAATCAGGATGATCAGTAAGTATGCTATTTAATTCATAAAAGTATATGCTTACGGAATTATATAAATTCAAACACTAAGTATCTACTCGTTAAAACAATACTACATAATACATATTATAATTCCACCTCATATTTTTATATTAAAAACCAAGCGAAAATATTCATTCTTCTTTATTTTAAAAGAAAGTTACATATTAGAAGTTTTTTTTTAGAAAGTTACATATTAGAAGTTTTTTTTTAGAAAAAAACGTAGTAGAACTAAGATAGTTAGAATTTGAAAAATATGTCTATTTTTTAAATATTTTCGATGTCATCATCTTAATATAATATTATTAAGTCCATTGAGTCTTCAGACAATATCTATTTTCATGTCATTGATTTCTAATAGTGATTTCGGCGTTAAATTTAAATTGGCACGCAGTCATTGTACTCTTTAATGGAGCCTATTATTTGTAAACCTAAAGTGAATCACTAAATACTGTGACGTCATAATTGCGTAAATTAAAATACGTGTATACTTTTAAACCTAAAAAGCAATCTCTTTGATGTTGGGTTAGGATGAGATTAAGAATACTTTGTTTTTTTTTTTAATTAAAAAAATAATCTTAGGCTTTTATAGATATAATACTTCAATAATTTCTGGCCAATTTACGAGATACATTTAAAATGATGTCTGAATTAAAACGACTTATCTTGACTATCCTATGTTTTTGTTACCATAAACGATAAGATTTTTTCGTGAATACTTTAAATATACAATGTTCTTCTTAGTACATATTATTAAATTCCTTCGCTATAAAAGTAAATTGTGCTTAGCAACAGCGCGTTTCTACAGATTCAAATAAAAATAGTCTAATATTTGGCTATAAACACGCGCTTGGTCTACATCAGCCGGTGTGGCTACGTCTCCCGTGACGTCACTATCTATTTATAGCCTCATCCGCTGGCCGGGAAACCCTACACGATAAGAACTTGACCCATTCACCCTTTCCTACTTTTTCTCTCGTATTTGTAAATGAGAGTTCATTGCCGCACTTACGCGATTGGCCTTGAAAGACAAACCGCATAGGTGTCGCCACCATTAAAGTTTTCTATTTTTAAATATTGTGCTTTTTATGTTTTTTTTTTTTTTTTTTTTTTTTTTTATATCTTTATTATATAAATCTTAACATAACAAATGTATTACAAAAATATATTACATAATTGCCCTATCAAGTACGCTATGACTAGCTTCTGTTTTGTAAAAGTATTATAGTATTAATTTGTTGTGGACATAGTTTGGTGTGTTTTGGTGTGTAGCTGAAAAAAGGGGGAGCATCCATTTTGTGGGAGAGGGGGCTGTGTACATTCACTGCTCATCTTCATCGACTCCGACGCATTTTGGACATACTGGTTTTCCTTCCATGGCATAGAACGTCTTTCCCTTTACGGGATTTTGACAGTCCTGCATAAAAACAATCCTGTTAGGAAAATATACTCAACCTGGCATATTTTACTTTTATACTTTACCTGTCATTATCCATTCAATAGGGGGCTGGTAGAGACCTATGAAATATACTGACCTTGCAGACGAAGCAGTCTGGATGCCACTGCGTGTTGAGAGCGGAGATGTAGTTCTCCATGATGGGTTTGCTGCAACCACCACATTTTGGCGCGAACATATCGAAATAGTCCGCGCGGCAGTATGGCTTTCCATCCCGCTCATGGAAACCATCCTCACCAAACTGCTGCCCGCACTGGGCACAGAAAAAGTGTTCTGTGTGCCAGGTCTTTTCGAGAGCAGTCACGCATTTCTGTAAATGAAATAAATTTAAAAAAATCCGTAATTTTTGTTGAAAAATCCGATGCGAAAAAGTCTTCACTAACATCAAGTATTGGTCCATTGCAGTAGGCACATCTCGGGGAGAACAGGTTGTGGTAGTCCGGTTCGCAGTAGGGCCTTCCGTCACGTTCGAAGAAGTTCCTGGTGCCCAACTCTTGGTTGCAGTGGGCACAGGTGAAGTGTTCCGGATGCCATGTCCTGCCGAGAGCAGTGATCACCTGAAGCAGAAAAATCACTCAGAAATTCACACATTTTCGGTTCACTTGAGAAGCAGTCCAATATTCCAGACCTGCCCAACGATGGGTTTTTCACACGCGTTGCAGCAGCCCTTTTGGGGGGTCTGTACACCTTGGCGACTCATGTCTGCTCGGAGAGAGCCGAGCATATGTTCGAGGGAAGCTGGCTCCGCTTGGCGCGGGTTGCTGCGGTAGTGCTCTTGCCAGGCCCGCTTCTCGCGATAAACCTGAGTAGCCCCCTCTGTTCCTGGGCTTCCAACGTCCGACACCTGGAAGCAACGAAACAATATAATTGATGTTGTTTGGCATCAACCAATCGATGTGCCCGTGTGTGTTTGATGCACGTACAGAATGACCGTCTTGCCCAAGGGACCTGGAACGAGTGGCGGCCGAGTGAAATCTTTGACTATCAACTCTAATATTATAAACTCTTGGCCCCACTATGTCGTGATGTAATCGGTGCTATGTTTAGATGTGAGTTGGGTGAGTGCGAGAGGGACGGGCGTATCCCTGGAGCGACGGCTGCCCCGACTGGAAATAGCCGTGGACCAAGAAAGGCGTGTAGTAAATACTAACGGGAAATGTATAGTGCAGTGTGCCGAGCCGGCCGCGGCTGGTGCCGGGCGATATTCGCCCTTATAGCCTGTGTTATTGTTTTTGTTCCTACATCTGACTTCTTTTGAAGAATATTCAATAAATGACTTTAGATTATATTATATAAAGGTTTTGCGTAATTATAGAAAATTACGGTAACTAGCAGAAGTTGGCGTAGAAAATTATTTGTCTAATAATTATGATATTGTTATTAATTGGGGATTATGAGACTCGTTTATTTAAGTCCTCGGCTGTTTTAAGCAAGCACTTATTAAACATTCCGATAGATGTAGAGAAAATTTATCTGCCTACATTTTCTTCTATTTCAGTCAAATTAAAAGAAAGTGCAGATTTTTTTTTTGCTAATATTTTTTATTATACAGTATATTCTTATATCATGTACTATATTAATTATTAAAAAATATACCACGGTAACCAGGGCTACCTGTGTTAAGTTCGTTATGTGTATTAGAAACAAAAATAAAATACCTAATATAATATATACGTCCAATAGCTAGTGCAGGCATCTATATTCATCATACAAATTATCAGCACTTGGCGGGATTCGAACCCTCGACCTCCTGGTGTCCAGTAGTCTGATGACTCGAGCGAGCCGTAGTTATGTATATCGATACCATTAATGATGTTTAGCCATGACAAGCCAAGACGGCTGTTGTTAATATGATTGTTACATATTTTAATGATTGGAGAAAGGTCGTCGGTTTGATGATGGAACACGACCAAGTTTAAAGTAAGATGGACGATTACAAATCGGCTGCTGGCTTAGGACGTAGCTAGTAAGTTAGACTTTAGTTTACTTTTGTTATATGGAAAAAAGTTCAAAAAAATCAATATGGAAAAAAGTTATGAAGTATTACCATTATTGTATTTTAAATACTAAATACAATAATATATACCTAAGTATAGACGCTTTTACACCACGTCAATCTGGTCCCGTGGTAAGTTCTCGAAGAGACTTGTGTTACGGGTACCAGACAACTGAAATACATTATATTTAATACTTTTTATATTAATACCAATATTTAAGATTTTTATTATATAATACAGATATTTAATAAACAGCCATTAACATCCAATAAACATCCAACCATCCAAGACCCAGGAACACAGAAACTTCTTTTTTGTGTTCCCTGGCGAGATTCGAACCTGCTACCTACGGCTTGTACGCCAACGCGCTAACCACTGAGCTACAGAGGTCGTCACAATAAATAAATACACAGATAAAAACTGAATAAATAATAAATAGAAAAGATTGTACTCTTTTAGGCGTTATGAGTGTGGCTGACACCGGGCTGCGTTGCTTTTCTAAAATATTTCCCTTATTTTTATCTAATCGTTACAATGCCACGACATTTGCCAGACACACGCTGTCCAAAACATATTAGACACGACAGTAATACAAAATAATATTTGTCGTCCGTTAATACTTTATAAGCTTCAACTACTGCGCATATTGTTGTTACTATTTATAACGGCAACATTAACTAATTACCTTTGGACCTAAAATACAAATTAGCAAATAGATTTGTGTTTATCGTTGCTTGTACGCAAAATTTTCTTCAAAGACCGAACATCAAAAATTCGTCTTTGAGTCCAATATCTTAATTACTTTTTAATTATGTATACGATTTTAATATTTTTTGTGAACAATAAAATATATTTTTTCTTTCATAACATAATAATTTTGCTATCTCATCCTTAGCGCCATCTTATCAATCTGTTATCTCAGGACTTTTGACTGTTATCGTAGGACGAAGGTTCTTACCACCCCCTTGGTCACCGGTTACTAGTTTATCAGATTAAGAAATAAAAAAACCATTACCTTAAAATCAGATAAGGAAGCCATGAGATCGTCCAGCTCCTTGGTGGCGGTTGAGGCGTGGTACTGTCTGGTCGGGGGGTTGTAGGTGGGCTGCGGCTGGGCTGGTTCCACCACCGTCTCCTGCACTGTGACAGTCACCTGCTTGGTGCCTGGCCGAGGAAGGGACCCGGACGGGCCAACCGGGGACACTGAACCCCGACTGCTGACAAAAAAACTAAATTTTAACCCATTTTATAAAGCAAATATAAAAAGGACAATAGAACGGCTGATTGGTTTTGATAAAACTTGTATAAAAACCACCATTTGAAAACCTAATTTAAATTATTGTATTCGATTTTAATCGCCTTCAAAATTTCGAATTTGAAAAGCTTTGTCGAAGATAATGTCAAGATATTTTTGAAGAATTGCCTTGCCTGCTTAGAATGTTTTCGACAAGAATAAGTTCCATTATCCTTGGACTATTAACTGGTCTCATGGTTTAGGGGTGACGGTTATGGCATGAGGAGGCACCGGGCTGTCGGAGCCTTTTGGTAACTACCGGACGCTCACACACATCCAGAAGTCATGCAGATGCGTTGTCCGCCTTTTCCCTATCCCCGCCCGCACCCTATGATCGACACACCGCACGAGACTCACAGCATAGCACTATACGGAGGTATTATTAAATGGCAGTTATTTTTTTTTTTTCGGTTGGATCTATGCTAATGGTCCTAGTGACCGTTATGCGTCATCGGAAATGGGGTGATCCGGTTGGATCATCCTATGACGTAAAAAATTTGGGGGGTTGCCCCCCGCCATGTTCATGGCGTCGGGTTTGTACCTAACTTGGTCAGCTTCGGTCGACTGGTTTGGAACGGGTGACGTTAGAAACCTATCGTGAGGGCCGGCCCTCCCCTCCCCCGGTAGCGGGGGAGGCGGGTCAAGCGCGGGACCCGAGCAAGCTGCCGATAGCAGAGTGCTATCGGTGATTACACGGTCTATATTGGTGTCGACTCGTAGCTGATCTGAGCCTATGCTGTCGCGGTTGATCCGGATCAACTGGTCAACGGAGTGTAGGGTTCGACGTCGCATACGACCCCGGGGCCCATGCGGTGTGAATGTGTGCCTAACACCGGCTGTGTTATGTCTGAGTGTGTGTTGTAGCTTACGTCGAGCTTCAGCGTCGCGCTTTAACAGTTCTGTGATTTTATCAACAGGATCGGTTATGACATTCTTAGGTAACCTAGACTTATTAGGTGCTAAGCTATCGGGGGTGTAGTTTGCCGCACTCACGACGAGTGGGTTCGGGTAATGGCAGTTATGTGGGACTCGGCTAAGGTGGGTGTCCGCTGAGAATTTGCGTCATGCGGAAGCTTTCCTATTCCGTCTCATCCACTCTTCCAAGGCTTCATTAAGGACGCGCTAGGTATTCCACCCACCTTCGCATTGATATTTCCTGTCACCGCCCTCGAACACTAATATTAGATTTGCTCTAATGTGGGTCCCTCGCCGAACCCATATGTCGCCTAACCCATAGTTCGTCCCATTTCGACGTCAATGCAGCAATGACACTACCTCATACTAAAATAGTGCAACCAACATTAAAAAAAACCTTCATCCTTGTGTTATGAGTTCACAAAAATCCTAACAGGTCTATTCACGACCAACACCACGGTTCAGACCTTGTCTTGGCGGTGGGGCCCTAGAGTGACCCAAGGGGCCTAGGGTGACCCAAACATCTTGGGTGAAGCGAATTGAGCCGACGGGGCTCTTTGTACCCCTCTTATAAGAGGGGGAAAAAGAGCATGAGGCAAGGGGCAAGGACGGGAACCTCGCCTCATTGTACTGTCCCGACGTTGGGAGGGGTTGTTCTGTAGTGCGGGACAACCCCTCTGTGGAGGTGGCGTCGGTCGCCTGAGGGACTGACTAGCCGTCGAGGTGCCCTGTTGCTAGCAGATCCGGGGCACCTCACCAAAGACGGTATTGGTGGCACTCGCCGGGTTGCCGCGGGATGCCTAAGCGCATTTACCGGCGTTAAAGAAAAAAAAAAGAATAAAAAGACCTATTCCCGACACTAAACAATATATCATAAATCCCATCTTCTCGGCGCGAACGTGCAAATATCTATAAAACGCTAACAGTGTTGGCAGGTGCATTTTGGCGGGAATCCATCTCGAGACAGCTACACATGGGTAAGATTGATTCTGGTCGTAAATCTGGTGGACGGCGGCCATCGCTTCGGTGCTTTGTTACGCTACAACCAGGTGTATCAATTTGTTGGTTCATAAATTTTCATTAGATATGCACTTACAGCGAACACTGAACGCCAAGATAATTTAATTATTCCTTATATATGTGTATTGCCAACGTTTTGTGACATTGTATAATGTATCTGTAGCGCTTAAACTGTTAGCCAGAAGGTCAGAGGTTTGAATTCGTTCAAAAATATTTGTACGTTATTTTTATACGAGTTTTTTTTCGAATGGAACTAAAATTACCTACAAGTTTCTCAGTGACAATATCTCTATTAATACTATGTCGGTTGACCTAGGCACCTAAGCCCTGTTAATTCAGTTGGCTAGTTGGCTAGTTGGCTAGCTGCGAGTTGCGCGGTGTTATGTTATGTTTTACCTTTTTAGCTTTTTTTTAAGTAGATGAAAACTACGACATTATATTTAAAAGAACACAAATATTCTATAGCAAAAGATTATAATTTGTCAACGTACATTTCTGTAGCGCCGTGTGGTGGCGATCTTGTGGCAATTTTAAAAAAGAAATCGAGAAAAGAAATCGCCTTTTAAATCTCTTCTCACGATAAGTGCATAGATGTACCCGCCAACATAAATAAAGAACAGTAACCAGTATATTACTAGTGAAAATAAAAATATTCTGATTTAATTTGATGAGATTTGATTTGATTTGGCATCGACAACAGTGTCACATAATCAAATCTAGAACCATCTCATCTCTTAGATTTATGAAAACAATATATATTTCTAAATTGCCAATAAAATCGATCTGGTGGTTATTGATAGGTATCGCTGTTAACAAACATCCGGACACAGACATTTTATATATTTAGATATTGATTATTTATTGCGCAGACGGAAACTATAAATCAGTTGCCGTGACGGCCAACTGATAGCAATAAAACCATAGGATTTAGATAAGCGAATACAAATTTATAGCATATCAAAAACCCTAGCATCACAAGGGATAACGTAGCCGAAACTACCTCGTAGGGCCGCATGACAAGTGCCTTTGACATTGACCCTTTTCGGGGTCGAATTTCTTTGGCACAAATTATAGAATGTATTTACGAAAATATCATATTTGTAAGAAATAGTATAGTAAAAATGATAGCATGCTACATTGCACGACCGGTGTGGTTGAGCCATCTGCTCATATACTTTTCCGAGGTAGCTTTAAGGCCTTAAGGCCAACAGCATAGGTCCTTTCGGAAAAAAACCTCTCGCTCGCATGATACCGGCGTAAAGGGAAAGCAATGCTGTCGTAAAATGTATAAAGTTTCCAAGTTCTAGAGTAAGTCAACAGACAGACGTCCGTCGGATATATTTGATTTCAAAAATCGTGACTAACACCCGTTTTCAAGAAGTGTACTTGGCTAAGTGATGAAACAATACCATGCAAGGAACGCTTCTATGTATGCTCTCCCGGTGTCAATAGTCAGGTTTGATATGGGTTTGACAGACGCATAGTTGCAGATTTTAGTACTGTCTAGGACTTGGTTTGAATGGCCTTATGCGTTTTTTTCCGTTATTTATTGATACAATAAAAACGACAATAATATTATAATCATAATATCACATAGACCACGAAAGTTTGTGATATAGCTTACATTCAACGCAGTAGAATACAATTAGTGACTTATCTTAACCTACGCGTTCGAGAGTACTATGACACCTCAAATTATTGTTTGTGAATACGGGTGTAAGAAAATGTCCATGAAATTTTGCTCATAGGTACATGCCGTAGCCTTTATAGCCTGAGTCAATACTCAGGATATCCTTAGACTAGGTTTACATTCAGTCTAAGGCAATCCTTAGACTAGGTTTACATTTCAGCCGGTTCTGATTTATCTCCAGTATTCAAAGGTATATAAATCTGGCGTGTTATCATTTCAACTCGTATCATCGGCACCACTTCATCGAGTATAATTCACGGGCCGGCCGCTATTTCGGACGCCGTACGTCACTTTACACACGGCTCTCTACGTCTACGCCAAAAAATATATCGCTTAGCGTTTCAGAGATCCTCAAAGTAGTATATAACCATTTAATATCCCAACGCTGAGCTAGGGTGGACTCCTCGTCATCAAACGAGGAGGGTATTGACTATTGGGCCATAGTTGACCCATGTGCTGGCCCGATGCGGGTTACCGAGCTTCACACACCTTCAAAGATATACAACCTCAAAGTCAAAATCAGATAAAAAAACTCAAAGTCACATGTATGTAAACAGGGGTCAGGATCGAACTCGAACCTTCTTGGTCGAGGGATCCGAACAGAACCCTTAATTTATCATTATTTTGAGCAAGACATTTGAAAACGCATCTCAGTTCAATAAACATTGTTTGGAGATTGTTACGCTAGAAATGATTTATGGCTAAAAAACTGTATTATTGAAGTATGTACTAAATAGAAAAGAAATAGAATATAAAAATTACAAACACAATAAAGAGGACTGATAGGATTAAATATAATTCTTAAAGTTTCGTATCTAGAGCAATATAATGAAAACAGGAAACTGTAATCATAATATATTTAACCGTGTGCCAAGTTTTTATTTTAGGTTTTTTTTTTATGTTTTTAAAGTATAATAAAACTACTGTACACATTTCGTTGTGGTTAAATAAGATTTTCATAATAACACTATGTTCATACTTTATGAATACAGTGTGGTAACAATAGCAAGAAGAGAAAGCGAGAAAGGGACAACTGCAGCTCAGGCTGCTTTAGGTGGGTATTGTTGATAAAAACTATTGTCTATTGGCAAAAGCCCCTTCCAGAAGCTTCCATTGTTTGCCGTGTTAAGCAACTCTTCTCCATTTGCATCCGTATTTGGAAGTTTAAGCTCATCCTTCTAGTGCATCTGTTTTCGTCCTCATCGGCTTTTGCGTTTTCTTTTTCGAATGGACCTATGCTGGTGACCTTGAGCCTTTACGCTTAATCGGAAGAGTAGATGAGCATATGGCTCATCTAAGAATTTTTATGAGGGGGGAGGTCTGCCAGCCGCGAAGTCCAGAACGAACGTACAGCCTTCTGGCATCGAGTCGGGACGTCTTTTGCCGTCTCTAAGGTACTACTGTGTTTGCCATCCTTATTCCATTGACGAATGGGTGATTAACAACTCAATAGTGATTAGTAAATCATTCTTGGTGAACTCACCCGTTGGGTATGTCGGTGCTGAGCTGGTCCAGGAGAGAGTCCACCGTCGGCCGCGTGGAGGCCGGACTGGTAGCCCCGTTGGTCCTGGCGTATCCATCTACCACAAACGTATAGTTTAATTAGAATAAAGGCGATAGAGTTGAAGTAGACAAGAGTTCGTTAAAAGACTCGTTGTGATGCAGTGTGTGTACCATAGGAATCTAAATAATAAGTTAATAGAAGTG
Organism: Lycaena phlaeas; assembly: GCA_905333005.2. Taxonomy (NCBI): domain Eukaryota; kingdom Metazoa; phylum Arthropoda; class Insecta; order Lepidoptera; family Lycaenidae; genus Lycaena; species Lycaena phlaeas. Next base: position 15,482,070 of record HG995172.1, on the reverse strand, counting down.
CTAAATGCGAGTGACCTTGTCGCCACCACAGGTGACGCAGATTGCACCAATTTTTGCATCCTATTTAATACATTGCTTCTTATGTTCGATGCTAATAGAAGAGCATCGTATCACAAAAATAATTGTATTACGCAGTGAATAATATTTTTTCCTTGACGATGGCGCCGGCATCATCCTTATTTTATGACAGTGACAATGCTCTCGTTTTGAAAATACAAACAACAAATTATTGTCACCATGAAAATATCGTTTCGTTTATTATCGTTCTTACGAGCTCAGCACGGGACTAAGTTAACGTGGTGAGATTATTAAATAATATATATTTAAGCATTATTTTTATTATCACTCGCCACGGCTAAAAAGACATTTGCAATCATTTCGTACGTCTATTAATGGTCCGCAACGTGGCCGCATCGTAAAAGTCTCGTTTGTCATACATCAAATGCGAACTTTCAAACAACAGATTACAAAATGTAGTATTTATTTCACATATATTTATGTAGTATTAAGAGAGGCCTTGAACATAAAGAATATGCTTTATCACACGGCAATTATAAATTCACACATAAGGAGGAAACAAAACTTATTTACAGTCCTAGTGAAACGCAAGACGAACTTCTCTTGTCGCTCAATAAATTTATCGTTTGTATTCACATCAAAAAATAAATTTCAGGGGCCTTTCGTATAAAACAAACATATTTTTAATCGTCCGAAAATGGTACAGAAGCATTCGTGTGCAAGTGCGATTCGCACTTGGCCGTTAGTTTTTATTTTCGTAACTTTGTGTGTACAATAAAAACAAAACAATAGTACAATAATTCAATCATTGAGCTTTATTAGTCTTCAACATCGAGCTTGAAATTAAATTTTCAACTAACCATATTATATATGTCAAGTGCTTTATTAACTACTAGCTGTTGCCCGCAGCTTCGCCTGCGTTAACTAAGATTTACAACGGAATCTTAGTACGCAAAATAAGTAACTTTTCTGGTTAATTTTTTACACCTTGTGTCCGAAAAACCCAAATATCTTACGGAACCCCATTTTTTTTTCAGAATAAAATTTAGCCTATGTTACTCGTGGATAATGTAGCTTTCGAATGGTGAAAGAATTTTTGAAATCGGTCCAGTACTTTTTGAGCCTATTCATTACAAACATACAAAAATAGGTACAAATCTTTCCTCTTTATAATATTAGTATATATATAGATATAGATTTATTTAGGTACACATAGAGCGATATTTACATAAAACACAACATATATATTAATAATTTAAGTGCACATAGGCAGACGAACGATTTATTACGGGACCTAGATATCTAGATTCTAGTGCATTAAGAGATCTGAGAACACTTTCATGTCTGGACGGTAGTAACCCAATTATACTCCACTCCATCTATATACGGCACGACTATTTTTACGTGTTGGCAATAGTTTTGTGATCTCAATTTTAATAAAACATATGGGACAGGCGTAAGATATATTTAATTAGCGGGTTTTTCTAAATTGCCTCGTCCACCTGACCTTGTAAACGTCGCCTGAGTTACACAGTTTCAGTGACTATAGTATAGTTATGGACTCTATACCAGTGATTCCCAAAGTGGTCCAGGTGGGTCTTCAGGTCTTCCGTGGACCCCCAGGGGGTCACGAAGGGGGTACACGATGAGCGAGACTAAAAATGGGGGTCCACAATTGTAAGCGGGGGTCCATAAAAATTAATTTGGTTTCGATAGTGAAGAACCCAAAATGTTGGCTTGAGTTTTCCTATGAATAATGTTTTACTATTATCTATATATAAAGATATTGAAATATCTTTAAACAAGCAATTCTTGAAGAAGAAGAAAAAACAAAGCTCAGTAAGGGGTCCACCTGACGCAGGAAAAGTGGTCTATGAAACAAAAGAGTTTGGGAACCTCTGCTCTATACTATAAAAAGTAAAGTATCAATCCATATTATGTCCCACCGCTGGGCACAGGACTCCTCCTCGAAATCATGCGAGTACTAGGCCGTGGTTCACCAATGCGCTTCTCCAACGTGCGTTGGTGTACTTCACACGCCTTTAGACATTCAATCTCATCAGGACATGCAGGTTTCCTCACGATGTTTTGCTTCACCGGTGAGCGAGCGTTGTCTCGTGTTTATCACATAGAAATTTAGAAAAACCGAAGTATTTCAAGGCCACGAGTGGCCGAGGTAACTTGAGCCCGACACGAGCACAGGGGTTACTAGGAGGCGCTGCTTCCTCTTACGCACTCTCGTTCAAGGGTCCCGTATCTAGGTTTATCATTTGATTTAAGCTATGCAAATCATAAAGGTAAATGGCTAAAAAATAGCCAGTTCCTACCAGATTTATCGTACAATCTAATTTTATCTGTTTGCTTATCTTTACTAATAAAATGCTTGCCAGGGGTTGAATATGAACTATTGATAAATTATGTATAGACGACCAGTCAACCTTGACCTGCTTACTAAATTATCAGGAGTACTGATCGTGACTCACGTTGGAAAAGTTTTAATAAAACGTGTTGATCGACAAACATGTATTTATAGAAAATCTTAGTTTTTTTCCTAACTTTTTTATGTGCGTATTTGGATGCTCTTATGGAGGCTACCGTCCTATCATCTAAGGTACGAGGCATCAATGCGAACGCCTTCCTCTCCTTCTCTCTATCGATCTCCAAGGACATCTCCGCCTATGACGTTGGCGGTGTTGTGCGTGTGTGTGTACTGTTGTGTGCACTGTGTATTAACTATTAAGTCAATGTCCTAGGTGATAGGTCCTTCCCCACCACGGTTCAGGCCTTGTCGTGGCGGTGGGGCTCAGTAGCCCAGGGTGACCCAAACAATTTTGGGCGAGGCTAATTGAGCCGAGGGGGCTCTTTGTACCCCTCTTATAAGAGGAGGTGGCGGGGGAGCAGGGGGCAAGGGGCGAAGACGGGAACCTCCCTCATAATACTGTCCCGACGTTGCGAGGCGCCTCACCAAAAGCGGCATTGGTGGCACTCGTCGGGTTTTAGTGGGTAGAGCTGCGTCCATTTACCAGCTTTCGGGCACAGCGAGTCCCACATACCCGCCTGGGGAGACCCACTCCCCTGCGGGATGCGTCAGTGCATTTCCCGGCGTTAAAGTGAAAAAAAAGGTGATAGGATCTTAGGGGCATGCAATTGGAGAAGCCACACCAATGTCTTATATAATACCATGGTGAAACTAACCATTCCTCTCGTTGTACGTGGTTTTCTCCGCGTATTTTCCATATCGGGCGTTACTGAGGTCGTCGAGGAGGGTGTCCAGCTCGGACAGGTTGCCGCGGCCGGTCCTGCCATAGCCCGGAGACTGTGCGGCGTGCGCCGGCGTGTGGCTACCATAGCTGGCTGCATTGTTGGAGTACTTCACGGGTATCACCTTTTCGTGGACTGTGGAAGCGTTCTGGTAAGTTGGCTGTGGACAAACATAATTTATTATGGCAGACGAATAGAAAGGTAGAATATATAAGATAGATATAGTCCAGTCTAACCACGGGGTACCGTACCACCCAGTTGCTGGGTTGTGGAGGTTCGACAGCAGTCGCTCCATGTAAAATACTGGCATTCAGCTGAATCCGGTTAGACTGGAAGCCGACCCCAATATGTATATAGTTGGGAAAAGTCTAGGCAGATGATGACAAATAGAAAGGTAGAAAAATAGAAATTGTCAAAACAATCCCAACATACCGATGAAGGAAAATATCGTGAGGAAACCTGCATGCCTGATGAGATTGAAAGTCTGAAGGTATGTGAAGTTCAACAACCCGCACTGGAACAATGCATCGCTTAACTATGGCCCAATACCCTCATAGTCTGATTTCGAGGGCGAGACCCGCGCCCAGGGGTGGGACTAATAGGTAATAGGGCTAATATTATTATTTACAAGCTAAATCGAAAACGTTATTCTTTACATAAGTACATTTACGTGCATGACCCAGATTCATTATAGGATTTGAGGGACTATATTCATTATAGGATCTTATTATACAATATCTGCACCTGACGGGATTCGAACTCACAACTGCTGCGTAAAGTGTCAAGTACAGCCCTCGTCCAGCCGGCCGTCAATTATTTAAAACGTATTTCGTAAAAGCATTTCCCACTGGCGCCGTGGGTTATCATTACCCCAGGGAAATAAAACACATGTTATCGTGAACTCCGACACCTGACAGCCGTGCCCCACATACCCTCGACGGTTAATAATATATCACTATTCAGTACTTGAGCTGGTTTTTTTTTCGAGAGGCCTTTGAGGCCTTACAGCCTTTGAGCTCTATCGGTAGGACTAGTACTTGAGCTGCGATGGTCTGATGCCCTATGAGCTCGCCCTCTTATTGTGAGGGGGTCCGGGTCCATCCTGACCCTGCGAGGTGTCTTGTAACAGATTTTTCTAAATTTCCAAGTGTTCCCGAAGCACGGGATCAATGCTCGCTTACCGATGAAGGAAAACAACATATATGGAAACCATGCAGGCCTGATGAAATTGAAAGTGTGTGAAATGTACCAACCCGCATGGACCAGCTCATCTGTGGACTATGGCCCAATACCTGATTTCGAGGAGATCCGTGCCTGCTGGGACATATTTAGTGATGACCACAATTATCGATAACAATCTAATCTAAAAGTTAAATACATTTAAATCGATAAATTCATTAATCATCGCCCGAATCGGTATCGAACGAAATATAATTTTTGATATTACTAATGCCATCTATATTTCAAGTTAATGAACTATGGTTTCAGCGACATCTCTCGTAATAATATATAATGTCAGTAGAAGTTGGCTTCGCTCCAAGTTATTACTATAATGCTAAATTACGTCCAAGTCTTATTAAAATCAACAATGTAGCCTAGATGTCGCTTTCTATTTTATATTCGTACATAATATGTAAAAATAACAAAATAGGTAGTTTTTAAAATGCTCAGTAAGTATCTCTATGTAGAAATACTTTATATTATGGCAAAAACACTTTACATTACATTGTCCATTTTATTAATGGGTTTTTTGACAGCTCACGCCCATGAAGTATTGTATATAAGTGTACTTACACAATACGATATAGATTAACGATTTTAACTTAAAATTTCATAGAAATTCTGTTTTTCGTGGAAGTGGTTATGTGGTTATTACAAAGACCATTAATAAAACGAACGATGTGTAATCGATTTGTTAATACCGTTAATCAACGTTATTGTACCCTTTTCAGAAAATAAACTTTCATTTGATCATAAAATTTAAAATATACTTGACTTGACAAGTATTATATTATGACAAGTATTATATTATAGTGATTATATTATAATCAAAGGTTCTTTGAATTTGCGTTCGTGAAAAATTATCGTCTGTTTCTTAACAGCGCAAAATTCCAGAGCGATGAATTCACTCAGTGTCTAAACACTGGCCATCTTGTGCGGTGTTTACTTTAATTTAAAATGTTAAAGGTTGCATTCTATCCAAGACTAAATTTAGATTCTAGTACTAAGCTGTTGTTTAAGCCTCAGGTATATTATGAATTAAATATATAATAATAATGATTCAAGCTAATTTAAGAATTTAATAGCCATCATCATTATCAGACCACAATCCGCTGCTGTCTAAGCCTTTTTTTTACGCCGGGAAATGCACTGACGCATCCTCCTGGGGTCTCCCCAGCGGTATGCCCCTCAGGCCTCAATGAACGCCAATACGAAAAAAAGACATGATTCAAAAAATTTACTAAACCCTTTTTCCATATAAATGTAATCGACTGTTTCCCCCTCGATAATGGTATTAGATTAAAAAATTGTATCATTAAGGCTTTAACTGTCGTGACCATGCATTCCCTATGTCTTGATTTTTTTTCATGTTCTTAGTATCATAGGAAGTAGGAGACTTACACTCGGTTTCCGAAAGGCTGATCGACGCAAAAATTAACAAATCATCTGTAAATTCTCTTGTGTCAAATAAGTTGCCTTATGCAAGGTTAAATTATGGTTAAATTACTTAATTTAATCAGCCTGTCAATAGACACTAAAATGAAAAGCTGACAAATTAGAATTGTATGTTAACCGCCATTAACAGCCATGTTAGTTGACATACACTTTCACCAACGTTTCAGGAACCTGTCGTTAAGATACTATAAATATTGTCGATTTTTTTTGCATTTTCATACACTCATAAAAAATACGCAAAAAAACACAGATACTTAAATGATTATATAGGGTCCTAAATGAAGTATTAGGTATAAGTTTAAATCTCCGCTTACATGAGATCAATACATGAATTGTACTCATTTAAAATAATAGGGTTCGAACTAATAATTACAATTATTATGTATTGTAATACAAGGTATATTGTCGGCGGGATTTGAACCCGTGACATGTGTGCCTCTACTCCTGGTGGGTTCGTATTAAAATGTTGCGTACATGTTTGCGTTACGCACTTGTTTATTCAACCTTAATTTTATCACACAATAAACAAACATGACAGCCTATCGCATTTTTACATTGTTTCTACCATATCTTGAGAATGTTAGGTGTAGTAGTTTAGTAACAAACTAAAGGTCAACGACCACCAAACTAAGGAAAGATCATCTTATTTTTTATATCACACACACATAGTCCCATAGGCTACCACTACCATATAACAGGTGATTAAACTGATGATAAACCAAAGGAGTCCAGCCAGCCCAGTCCAGTCAAAAGAGCAGGGGGCGAAGGGTGAGGATGGAAACCTCGCCTCATTGTACTTTCCCGACGTTGGGAGGGGTTCTTCTCTGGTGCGGGATTACCCCTCTGTGGAGGTTGCATCGGTCCTCAGAGGGAATGACTACTCGTCGAGGTGCCCTGGTGTTAGCAGATCCGGGGCACCTCACCAAAGGCGGCTTTGGTGGTACTCGCCGGGTTTAAGTGGATAGAGCTGCGTCCACTTACCAGCTTTCGGGCGCAGCGAGTCCCATATACCCGCCTGGGGAGACCCACTCCCCCGCGGGGTGCCTCAGTGCATTTCCCGGCGTAAAAGAAAAAAAGGCTAACCTAGACGTTGGTATCGTCTTGTTGGTTTCCTACAGGCAATGCGCGACCAAGTTAGAAGTCAAAAACAAGGCCCAGTAAAGACAGATTTTGAGTGACTTTAACATCTTAACAGTAGCTTTTTAAACAAAAGGCCAGATTTACCTACTTGTTTAAAAATAAAATTTATTTTGTGTTTTATGTGTTTTAAACTTAGATCAATAATATGTCTAGATAGAGTGTCGCGCGGAAAACACGTCCAAAAAAATAGCGTCCAACTGTTAGCCTCTAAATGCTTTCTCTGTGTTTAGTAACAGTCCCGCTGTCATCGAATACGCATGAATTGTTACGCATTATTGTTTTTATTGGAACGAAGTTCCTTACGGCAGGCTTGGAGGGGATAGGGATTTTGCTGCGCGACCGAACTGAAAAAAAAGTGATAGTAAAACCGTAAGAAAAAGTGCGTGGAATAAAAGCGTTAAATGAGACGTGCGCAGGCGCAACAGTCGCATACACAAGCGAGTAGTGTATAATACCTTTCTTTTTAGCCGAAGGAACTTCGTTCCTACCTGGTATCCCACGACACCACATTTCTTTTTTATAATGAAGGTCTGTGTTGAAGTAACGAGATTAAAAAGGATGATTATGGGAGAACTGTAGTAGCTGGTATAACTATTCCCGAACACAATATGTTTGAAAATGTTGGCCTGTTATTTTTGTTTTGATTGTAGGGCGACACTCCATCTAGACATATTAATGATCTAAGGTTTTTAATTCATACGAAAGCGTTTTTAAATCAAGCGTTGAGTTGATTGATTTGATCGATGTGTTGCTTGAATGATGCAAAAATTGGTGCCATCTGCGTCACCTGTGGTGGCGACAAGGTCACGCGCCCTTAGCACTTTCATTACCTTTTCTATGGGCTTGACGTTGTCATGCGGTTAGCTGTCACGGCATTCCAACTATACACAACCAATATAATAAGTTCTTATAAAATCTCTATAATGGAGATGTTCATATCAATATTATATATACAGCATAACCAAACTTACCGACGCGGCCCTCGCATAATCCGCGCTGATATTCCTCGATCCGTTGATAGACCCATATCCAGTTGAGGTCGGGGAACTGAGGGAACCCCCCGGAGAACTGAGCCGTCCAGGTGAACTGCCCCGTCCCAACGGGGACGCGGTCCTGCCGGGAGACGATGTCCTGCCGCCGGGGGAACCTGTCCTGCCGCCGGGCGATCCTGTCCTGCCGGGGCTGCCCACGCGGCCGGGGTTTATGGAGTTCTGCAGGTCCGCGAGGAGGGCATCTGGAATGAGAGGTTTTACATTTATAATACAAATACGAAATCAAAATAGATACTATCGTCTGCGATAGTCAATTCTCAAACGAGCCTATTCCTAACCTTCAAGAGTTTTGACGAATATTATCATAATACTGTTTCGTATAAATGTAATGGTTTGGACGGAAAGATGGTAATTCATCATCATCAGCCTTTAACCGTCCACTGCTGTACATAAGCATCGCTCAATGAACGCCAAAACGACTGATCATTTGCCACTCATTAATTTACTATGGTAATTAGTTATAACCAATCTCGCCAAAATAAGTATCGCATCTGGATGCAACTGTACAGTAAAAGTGTTCCTCCTACAATTCTGTAAATTGAACATATAAAAAATGTTTCATGCAATGTCGCTATTTTAGACCTGCAGAACATAGTAATAGTCTCGAGAGCGACGACAGGAGAGCAGAGCCGTAAATAGCCTTTTTTGCGCCCTGTGCAAGTTAATAACTGCGCCCTTAGCAAACCGAAAAAAGAATAGTCCTGCCTGGTCTGGCCATTTTTGCGCCCCCCAGAGTCTACGCCCTGTGCCTGAGCACCGGTGGCACCGCCCTATTTACGGCTCTGCAGGAAAGGACACTGGTGTCCACATCGCGCGGCGTATTGAAATCTTTCACGGAGAAGCTTATGAGCAGTAGTGGACGTACTGACAAGGATTCATGATATTTTACATTAGTCATTATCCTTGACAGTGTACTTATTATTGTCTTGTGAAGTCATTTGTGGTTGTTATTATAAAATACTTTATTATATAAAATGTTAAACTGTGCAAACATTTAACATACAAATTACAATACAAAATACGCAGTAGGTACAAAATTAATGGTTGGTAGGTTGATTAACATGAAATGTACAAATTATAATGTTAACTACATTATACGTTTACGTTTTTTACGTACGACTTACACGAGGAATAACTGTGAAATAGCTTGGATAACATATATTTTTCTGTAATATGTAAAAAAAGTTTTCTGTTGGTTATCCTTAAGAGGCCAATACATACCATCGCGGAGTTTTCAAGATATAATTCTATATCAAGAATATTCATTTAGCTATTTAAATACAATGATATATTTTTCGGCTTTTCTGTAACAATATTTGTATAAATTATACAAATGAATGTTTTTTTAAGCATTAGAATTCGTTGAGTAGTTTAAAAGATCTAAGTACAGCCGAAACTATTTAATTTTATAATAAAAGATGTACATATAATGTAAAGATTATAATAAACCATATTATAAAGATAAAGACAACATCATAAAATTCTTTAAAATAAAAAAAAAGACGTGTGGCACTCGGGGACTGCCGCGGTAATGCTATTGCATAGCATTTTGTATCAACTTATGCAATTATAATTATTTATTTATTTTAATTATTAATGCAGTATTTCTTTTTCTTTGATATTAATTCAAGTTACACTTTTTGAGCGTGGTGACCGATAAGAAAACATTTTTTTTTCCTTTATTAAATAAATAAAAAAATATAAATATTTTAAACAATATTAACTAATATTGTTTAAAATATTTTTATTATTTTACAATACATGTGTTATATTTTATTGTTATTCGTGCGAGCTTCGTAGTGTCGTACAATACGTCTAGTTGCAAGCACACAAACACCGTGTCGAAGACTGCCGAAAAGAAACGACGTTAGACGATGCATGCATCGTCTAACGTCGTTTCTTTTCGGCCACACCTCCGTGCCCGTCGGAGTGGGGAGCGTTATGATTTATTTTCGTTACGGAATTTCTGTACTCGGTCCCCGCGCTCAAGGCCCGCGATAGAAGCTATGCAATAGCTTAATAATAAATATGGCTGTCGTTAAAATATCATACTATCCTTTCATCAAACACACACAAAAATTGATCCCCGCTCCCACTCAACCTTCTCCGTCTTTCATCCCAAACGCCTCTTCCACTATACATAGCGCTGATGTCATGGCAGATACGAGGGACCCAATTGACTCCAATGAGAACACAACAATTATTATTAATTGCCATACTCGAAATATATCAAAATATATGTTTTACAGTTATTTTAGCCATAATCATCATCATCATCAGCCTTTATCCGTCTACAGATGGACATAGGACTCAATGAACGCTAAGACGACCGAAGAAGAAAAAGGCGCGTAAAATATATTCAATGCGTTCAAAGCTTCACGAGACAAGAGGAATAATATCAGAACTGATATGAGGTAAAGCAGAAATATTTCAGTATGTTGCTGTGGCGACTTTGTCGGTATTATTATCTGTGAAATTACAATTTGTTCATGAAATACTTAGTCGTTGACAATTAATGATCAACACAAAAGTCCAACATAAAAGAAGAAGAAGAAGTCTGCCAGTGCAGCTGTCAAAAACATAAGGCGGGAATCATTTAAAGTTTAAACTGAAGACATTATATAACCATAATTATATACAACTTTAAAAATATAACCTATTACCTAATCTAGGTATCAGTGAAAACGCGACGGTTTAGCTGTCACTTTACGCCGATTTCATGTGAGCGAGAGGTTCCCCCCCGGTCGTGCCGGTCCAATTTAGCTGCAAAGTAGCATTGCACTACCTCTTGCTAAATGAATTCCCTTTTTTTCATATTCAAGGGAAATTCTTAATGTATGTAGCCAAAAACTCCGGGTAAACCATAACCCTATGTGAGACTATCACGTGGGGTGCCCTACCCAAACTAATAACCACTGCGAGCTTTCAGTTGCTTTTTGAGGGCCCCCGGTCTGCAGACAACAGGATCACCGATGTGAATGCATGGGCTATTGCTATACTGGTGAGCTTGTTTAAGTTCATAGGCGACGCTGATTACCAACATTTGGCTCGTCTACCCGTCAGCATATGCAAGTAAAATAAAATTCGAAAATGGAAAGATGATGATTATGATGATGATGATGTCGATGCTATCAGAACACCTTGGCGAATTTTATTCAAATCGTCACCGATCCGTTTCGCTGTTTCATTACGAGAACTGGTTTTATTTCGGGTTCATTGGTCCTCCGAGGAGCCCGGTTACGGTACCTTATCGGTCACACTCTCAAAGACTCATTGTTTGAGATATCAAACACTCAGTTTTATCCGTTCCGTCAAATTCATCTGAGCGTCAAGATTAATGTACATAACTCGAATACAGTACGACTCATTCAAGTTTATTTATTTGGATCTTTATCATCATCATCATCATCATCAGCCTTTATCCGTCCACTGCTGAACATAGACCTACCTCAATGAACGACAAGACGACCGATCTCTTGCCAATCGCATCGGAGATCGTCTTCCCACCTGGTGAATGGCCGACCAACACTACGTCTACGTAGCCTAAACGCGGCCTCCACTCTTGAACCTTTATTTGGATCTTTATGGGGTGCTAATATTTCGTCAGTACAAGTTTTATAAAAGATTAAATGTTTTGCATATTGAGACACTTCAACAGTTAGTAGTCTAATCAAAATTAAAGATCACCATATTAAACCATTTTCGACCAATTAATTAAAAATACGAAACCTTTTACCGTCGGGAAAAAGTTGCGGTGTTGAATCCTTCTAAGGGCGAACCAAGGGCCTATTTCCGCTGACCAGGTTAATACAATGTGACGTAGAACTCCTTTTGAAATCGGGTCTTCTTCAAGGACACTCTCCGTGTTACGACCCAATGCATTGGGAGCAAGATTATTTTTGGGTAATCCATGATTTTCCATCTTAGATTTAAGTCTTTGAAGGTATGTGAAGTTCACCAACCCGCACTGGACCAGCGCGGTGAACCTCCTGGCCTGATTTCGAGGAGGAGACCCGTGCCCAGCAGTGGGACATAAAGGGTTGATACTTTACTAGTCCATGATTTATACTAAGCATGCGTTGTGTTATTTTTATGCAACATATTGTTGTACCATACAATAGGAATGTTAAGAAGACCGCGATTTTTTATCTGAATACGATAAATATTTCACTGTTTATAACATGTATAAAAACTTGAAAAATTATTCACTCTACGAGTGCTATTACATTAGTAATTAGCATATTTTAATATACATAAAACTCATAGAATGTTGATGTAATCATAACAGATACTATAAATAGCAAACATACTTGGTATGTATACTATTGTATACACAATGCGTAAAAAATACATTTTATACCTAGTCCTTCGACAGCCTCGTAGACATCTGCATAATCGATCTTCGGTTTCAAGTTAGTGTGACTTTTAAGTATTTTCCCATACACATCGTCGTTCACTGAATAATGTTCACTAGACATATCGGAACTCTTCACTTAATACTGTATGGTAAAAATAATACTGACACACAAAAAAACTTATGACAAAAAAGGCGTTCTAAATTTAAATTTTTGCCTCCAGACGGTTAAAGAGGCGCGAGCGCCTGTCTTATGGGCTAGTGTTGTACTGAATCACCTCTAAGTTCCAACGCAGACCGCAAAAATCGCTCAGCATAACACATTGTTCCGAGAAATATTCAGAATTCCGTCGATCAACGATTATCTCAATAAAAAGATTTTTGTAACTTTATACAGCCATCATTCAAACTTAACACGTTTTCTGAATTTTTCTTACGATTAAATTGAATTTTTTTTTTGACATTTGATTAATTATTTATCTTAAAGCCCAATTAAAATTTACTAAGAAACGTTATTGGAAAAGTGCTGTTTAAATCAGATCAAAAATTTAATTTGATATTTATATTTTATACGAAAGCCAAGAAAAGTGAAAAAAAAGTGTTACAATTAGGTAGTTATAAAAAAGGTATATAAACTAAGTCTTTAAGCATAATAATATGAGCCGACGAAGCTTTTTTGACACCTTTATTTTTAAAGGTATTATTTAGTAAACTTACATAATATACTATATACTTAGTTTAAGATTAAGTTTTAACCCCTAAGTTTTTTCTCGTTTTTCTTAGGGGACTTGCATCGAAAACGAGTTTTATTTTCTTACTTGTATAACTCGTTACCTACGAAATAAAGATATTTTGATTTGATTTAAGTAAAATATTTTACCATGATCACTTAAACATAGGCGTGTACATATCGTCCGCGTTGTTTCGACGTAGGCGTTTTATTAAACCGGCCTGCCTCGTCAAGGTTATCTAAAGTATACGTCAGTCTAATCTCGAGTATTTTCCGCTGACTGGACTCCCTTGCACCATGGGCGATGCTGACGCGGACTTCACATTGAGGCGTCATAGGATGACGCGCACCACACGGAATTTGTCTCACTGTCGCACTTTTCAATTTTGTAAAGTACGATGACGAATCGGCCGCCATGTTGATATTAAGTGTTGCAAATCCAGTCAATTTAGCTAATTGTTATAAAAACTTAAAAAAAACTATTAAATGAAGAGGATGCAAATGAGAGAAGAGTATTGATGATAATAATGTTCAAGATTGACTTATGAGAAAACCGTATCAAAAAACGATAACAATGATAAATCCTTCCTTTTTTATATAAATATTTTGGAAACATTGAATTGTGTTACACTAATAATAGTATTAGCAAAGTAAATTACCATTTGGTTGATATGCTCATAATTGGCACGCTGATTGGTTAAAACCAATTACCATCGTAAATTAAAGGGTGGCAAGAGATCGGTCGTCATGGCGTTCATTGAGGGATGCCTATGTTCAGCAGCAGACGGATAAAGGCTGATGATGATGATGGTAAAATTATACTGTAACGCCTTAAATAAAAACAGAGCAATGGTGTATTGCTTTTGTTGCTGTAATATATTTACAGGCATTTAATATACTTCGTATATTTTTTAATGAACAAGATATTAGATATATCAGCAGCCCAGACCACCTAACCTATAGGTTGGTATATCTGTGATCAGCAGTCAACATATAATATCATTTTCCTACCGTTTACACTCTATAGTCAGACTTGTAAGTTAATGAAGATTAGGCGAACCAATATTTCGCTAATGAAATAATTGTATAAAGAATCAGTTAAATTCTCTCATTATGGGTACTAAAAAGCTCACATGGCCCATGGGTACTAGTTGGGATGACGATCTCTATACTAGGCCTGGGTAAAGGTGAGTGGCGTATAGTGGGTCTGGGTACCACCTCCATGCAGTGTTCGGTTCTCATTAAACGCGAGTAGTGGACGGAAAGCGTTGATAATGATGAAGATGTTTACTATTTTTTACGATTCCTTAATATCAACATTCACAGATTCCCTGCTTTATGGGCGAAAAAAGTGTTTCCACCTACTTTCCTCGCCGCTTTTGAGGTCTGCCGGTTTACGGTACGTCATCTAATGCTTACATATTAGTGCATTAAAACAAACCAGCCAAGCGTAAATAGCCGGGTGTCGTATCACACCGCAAGGTTATCGGGTACATGACACTGCTCGCCCTAATGAGATAAATCTATAGCTTCTCGAGTGGCCAATAATTATTGATATCGATACCTTTTCATTACTGTTGCTGTGCTCGAAAACTTAACAAAAGCGGTCTAGCTTCGAGCGTTTAATGATTGCAGCACAGACAGTACAGGTTGCAGACACACAGTTAAGGATAAAGTGTGAATGTGTGCTAGAACTAAGAATTCGTGAATAGGTATTATTATTATCATGGGGCCTAGCCAAAGTGACATCGCTTAGTAGCGAAATTCACTATCGCCTGCAAGTTATCGATAACAATTTTCTAGCCAATGTACATTGACTGTAGCGATCGTTGTTTCGAAATGGTTATTCGATAACCTAAAAATATTGGCTATGGTATCGAAAATATAATAGTCAGTGTATCGATAAGTTTCAAATCAAAACAACACCGGCCACGTGATTAAGCGCGGCCTTATGTCAATCCTATACATTTTATCATTTCCAACTTCGCTAACGCTTTCTTAGTGGCACTTTGGCTAGGCCCCCTGGTTCGGTTATTCTTATAATCGAAAACCAGTGGGTAGGAAATGCACAATATACACCGATCAGAGACGTAATATTATAGATGACAGTAATTATGCTGTTTGTCCCGAAGACTGGCGCTACCAGGCACGGAGGTTAACATAGGGCAAAATGAACGAAAGACTTAGCTACTAGATAACCTATCCTTAAATAATTCAAAACCAAAAACACTAAACATTCATCAATATTCAATACTTATATTTAGGCGTAGTTAAAATAAAAGGTTTTAGTAGTTAAATTTTTTTCATAAAACTTAGCATTAAATGTATGTACACATGTCCTGTAAGACACGGATATTTATTATTTAATTAACTTGTAAGTTAATAAAGAGTTCGTTGTTGTAAT
Source organism: Lycaena phlaeas (assembly GCA_905333005.2). Classification (NCBI taxonomy): domain Eukaryota; kingdom Metazoa; phylum Arthropoda; class Insecta; order Lepidoptera; family Lycaenidae; genus Lycaena; species Lycaena phlaeas. The sequence goes on along the minus strand of HG995172.1, from coordinate 15,466,435 downwards.
TCCAACTTGGTCGTATAGTGGCAATGCCCATTAAACAGTACTTAAACTAAACAAACCATCTTCATTGGATGCGATTGCGTAAGGTTTGTTTACGGCATCGACTCCGAACGGCCCACAACCGAACCGATATAGAACAAGGACGGACAGTTAAAGACCACTGACTCACATCACTCACCTAGATACGAGCTGAAGTCGCTGAAGTAGTCCCTCCAGTCGGTGGAGTCCAGCTCCTTCTTGATCGGAGTTGTTGGGAACCGGTCGACGCTGTACTTCCTCTCCAGCACGGGGGAGAAGGACACAGTCTTTGGGGAAGCGGAGCGCGTGCGCACGGACGCCATACCTCACGGTGGGTATATAAGCGATTCGCGATAATTTCGTCGCAGTCGTGGTCCGTCTGCGGCTGGGAGAAGACTGGTTATTTCGGTGTGCGAGCCAGGGTTATCTGACACGCGGTCGCGGATGATAGCGCGGTCACACTGCCGTTGGCGATGCCCAACTATTCCCGTCAGGTGGCTTCCCGTGTATTTCATAACATCTGGGATGTTCTTCACTTCATTAACCTCTTTTAAATAATTTACGAAAACAGTTTTTAAGGACAATTTTCTGGCAACTTTTATAATACTCACTGAATGCGACTTAATATGACGAATAGGAAACCGATTCCTTTTTCTGTGATTTATTTTTAGCTATTTTGTAAAGATTTAACCGATTTTTTACTCATACTTTTATTTTATCAAAAATTACATAATATTGTCTTTTATAAGCATTGAACTTCATAACAATTGTAAGTGCAAACGTTCTCTAGACGCAAATGTCGATTTCTCTAAACGATTTCAATGATAACGGAAAATTTTAATAATATTCGCAAAATATTTCCATTAGGTACCTTACACTGCTCAGTTTTACGACGTAAAAAGCTTATTATAAATTTACAAATGTAAACGCTCTTTGCATGTAGCCGTGAATTCTCTTTGTAAATTTATCGTAATTTTCTTACGTGGGTAAAACCTACAAATGTAAGTACAGCCTTATAAGAGAGTATTCACTATATTGATTATTTCCTCTACATGATAGATATGCTTTCCTATATAGTATATAGACGTGTAAAAATTGGCGGTGTTTCATACTAGGTGAGCCTACCTACCGATTGAGATTAAAGGCCTAAAAAAGTCGGTGTTTGTTTTTCTTTATGTTTTAAGGAGGGTAAAAGCCATCAGACACATCACCCTCATAATTCAACTCAAGCAACACCCCCTGTGTAATATCATTCGGATCTATGTTTCACCCAGGGCCTCACAAGAATGCGACGTTGACTTTGCTGTCCCTCCGAATGAATTTGGTTCTCTTGCGGAGGTTTTGAGCCAACTCCGATGTATAATAATAATTTTTAATTATCGTTCCCGTTAGTTTCGGCAGGTTTTGGCAGCTCTTCAACTTTTACAACGTTGAATGACACTCGTTAAAATTAGACCATTCAGTGATAATTTTAGGACACACTTTACCCGGCCCTACGAGATTTCTACGTTGAAGGGTTTTTATATAATCAAGATAGGCAAACAGCCAGGAGATTGATTGTAGGTGATAATGTCTATCTAATTAGTGCACATGAATGATTTCACCCGGTACTTTGTGTTTGATGACTGACGTTGACATGCAGATTTGCGTCTTTACTTTTTTTTTCCTTTAACGCCGGGTAATGCGCTGAGGCATCCCGCGGGGAAGTCGGTCTTCTCAGGCGGGTATGTGGGACTCGCTGCGCCCAAAAGCTGGTAAGTGGACGCAGCTCTACCCACTAAAACCCGGCGAGTGCCACCAATGCCGCCTTTGATTTGGTGCCCCGGATCTACAAGCAACAGGGCACCTCGACGGTCCCTCAGGGGACTCCCTCAACAGTGGGGTGTTGCCCCGCACCACAGAACAACCCCTCCCAACGTACAGTACAATGAGGCGAGGTTCAGTTCCTCGCGATCGTTCTTATTGTTGTGTTGGGGTCACCCTCAGCTCAGTAGAGCCCCCTCTCCCCCCTGTTTTATGTTAATAGAAACGCTGACCACTCCAGGATCAGACATGTCTGTACGTTTGCCTCCCCAACTGCCATACAAAAAACACGTACATTGATTTCATGAATCTTGCTACGATACGGCGCCGACGCGACAGCCGCGTCATTGCCACAGAAATTAGAAGGGACAGTTTATACTCTATAGTTATGGTTAGAAGATAGAAAGATGCAATACTTCATATGATTTTTTTAAATTTATTTTAAAAAAGCTCAAATTGCACCAAAGGTTGTGTAATTTAAAGCGCTCGCACATATAGTGCCGCGCGCAAAGTTGAGTTGAACTACCTATATAATCTTTGAATTTTTATAATGTGAATAGACGTCATTACTCGCCTACCCATCAAGTAGGCGGAGAGGCCTCTCTTTGAGGTTACTCTAATGAAAACATAATAACTAATTCATTATAAATAATGAATCGCCATTGTATTTTCACCGTTAGATGTAAGATATGATGATATATACCGACATTTTTTTATTAATCTATCCGACTACGGTAAAGCAGAAAAGGGTTATGATTTCAGCAAGTCTATGTATGTCCTATCTAATATATGTTCTATCTTAGCGCCTAATCTATTTATCCAATTTTGATGAATGATGGTCCAGTCTATTTGTTAGTCTGATCTGGATGGCGTAGATCATTTAAATCGACTTAAAAAAGGCAGCTATTCAAAAAGTTTTACTTGTGACTGATTAGTGCAAACTACGACCTTTTGTAGGAGTACTTTTCTTTCTCCAGACTATCCAATTAGCCCAATTAGATGTCCCTTTAAAGAAAAGAGAAATCTAATTTGACTAATTCTCGCCTTTCGAATATAATTAAATTCGTCGAAGCTTTATCAGACTTTTTTGTAACTTGAATGAGATAGACACATTTATATTAAATAGATTTTTTCTATTTGGATAAGCTGCTCAAGCTGAATAATAGAGAAAGAAACAGAGTATAGTGAAGACACGCAGAAAGCAACGCAAAAGCGCATCCCTCCCTGCTTCAAACATACTTTTAGTATCTATTCTAATTGAATTTATCATCTACTACTCGACCAAAACCATTAGGCGCAATGACAGGTGACGCCTAAACTTCGCCTTCGTACCGCACTTACCCTAATTCTTCTTCTTCTTATTTTAAGTTAGCTTCCTCTAGGATTTGCCAACTGACCCTAATTAGGGGATGTGCTGGACGAAACGCGGTATCGACTGGTCGTAACCGGACTCCTGTCAAACGCCTAATTGTTTTGGTCGAGTAGTCCGCGATTCCTCCTAGTAATAAACCCGTATATGACAGATTGCCGTATCGTTGGCAATCATGGTATTAATTGTGCGTGGGCTCGAGGTTAGTGCTAACTGCTATTATACAATATTGTTTTTGTTGTACCTACATAAAACAAAAAGCTAATCTTTGAGGTCGAGCTATTGCAAAGTGATCGTCGATCGTCGATTGAACTAAGGTCAGACATTAGATACGATTCTATATAGTTTGTGATACGATTGTACCGTCATCATCAGCCTATGTCCATCCAGCGGGTGCGAGTGCTTAATTTTTTTTCTCCTAAGTCTTTTTTAAAATCCCCTAAACCCCAACCAATATACCTAAATTCTAACCATATTTTTTTAAATAAAAAAAAATCTACCTAAATAAAAGTTCATATTTCTAAGAAATCTTTACCCTAAAAAATCCCCTTTTCTAAATTCTTCCCCCTAAAAGGGGAAAAACCCCCAAGTTGGCATCACTAGCGAGTGAACGGCCGTCTTAGCGTTCATTGTGGAAGGCCTGTGATTTTAATGTAAGTTTTAGTATAATCGATAGATTTTATTAGCTTAGTCCGGAACATCAAGCACTGGAGGAAAATAAATTGAATTTACTACGTAATAGTAAACCATCATCATCATAACACTTCGTCTGTCCACTGCTGCGTATATAATAGGCCTGCTAAGCAACCATCATTACCGTCATCATAATCAGCCCGTCCATTGCTGGGTATAGGTATTCTTAGCAATATTTCTTATTAATAATGTTGAAACTCTATAAGAGTAAAAAAAAGTATCAACCCTTATATGTCCCACTGCTGGGTACGGGTCTCCTCCTCGAAATCACGCGAGGAGGGTAATGGGCCAATAGTTCACCGCGCGGCCCAGTGCGGGTTGGTGAACTTCACATACCTTCAAAGACTTTCAATCTCATCAGGCATGCAGGTTTCCTCACGATGTTTTCCTTCACCGGTGTAAGAGTAAGCTATCGAAATTGGACGCCCGAAATATCGTATAGTGAAACAACTGTAGGGCTATTCTGTAAGGTCGTTTTCGAATCTCGAAAGCGGAATCCGCGATGATAGAAGAATTTGACCAATTTTGTATTCTTTAAAATTCGACTATCTGTCTATATCAATAAAGTTCGCTTTTGAAGTGACGTAAAGTAAGCTCTAACTCAGGTGAATCTCGATATCGAAATGGTTTTTTACAGAATAGCCCTACTGTGGTGGTGTGGAAGCCGCTGATGGCGTCGAGGACTAGTGGTTCACTCAATATAATACAATCGCGCGATCTTATTTTTAACCGACTTAAAAAAAGGAGGTTCTCATTTCGTCTGTACTCTGTATGATTTTTTTTTTTGTATGTTTGTGACACGATTACTCCCGCCGAATGTGAACGGATTTTGATGATTCTTGTTTTGATTGAAAGTTGATGTTTTCGAATTGGTCCCGTATTAATTTCATCAAGATCTAATCAGGCGTTTTTTTCTGTATTTTGATTACAAATCCAAATAAAACAAAACCTTAAATGAGTGTTCAAATTTTTATATCATTTTCAATAGCTTATATATTATGATCTACTGTACCATATACTATACAGCTTCAAAGCAGTTCGAAATTCAAATGTACTTCCTCGTCATGAAAACTAGTTCAGAAGCTGTCCACAAACACCAACGGATACGCAGTCAACACCAACATAAATTCTTAGAATGAGCTAAACCTGTACTAGCAGAGAACATGAAACAAATATTTTAACGTGAAAATTGGTTATTTTTTCTGAAAAATCTTAAAACTCCTAAAGCCCTAAATAATGCGCTAGAGAAAAAATATTCAGAATTATAAATCAGCGTTTATTTAAGTACTAAGTATATAACCGAGCCTTAAACTTGTTATCAATCATATCAAAAACTTTATTTTATTTTGCATTTTTTAACATTTTGTACGTTCGATTAAAACGATACAAATCATTCTTATATAGATACTTTATATTTTAAGGCCAATCATTAGTGTAAAAGGGTGTTGATTTAATGTCAATATATCAGGTATAGCCATATTTGAATTAAAAAAAAAAACCAAATTAAAAAAAAATCTATGAAATATTTTCCTTCCGGAGGACTTTATCTTATGTATTTATATCCCCCTATTCCCAACAATATTATTACAATAAAACAACTTGCCTATACTCACACCTATCTATACATTAAAATTTCATAAGAACGAATTGGTCGAGCCGTTCCTGAGTGACCACAAACACCGAACAGGAGATTACAAGAATCACAACAACAGTGTGACCGTGTCAACGTAACCGAAAACTCACTTCACTGAACGAAACGCGCGTCACCTGATTGATGCCATTAACGCGACTGACGTCGGACCGTGGATGCTGGGTCTATGTGGGACGAGCGACGGCATTGTGCTCTGGTAACGACCCATTTAAACACGGGCGCGGGTCACACGTTCGAATACGGTTCTTGCAGTGTTGAATGAATCTAGTGAGTTTGTAACTGGAAATTGTCTTAGTGTTCATTGAGGGAGATTTTTTTTTAATTGAGTTGGCATGTGTGCTAAATCTCAACACCACCCATTAGCATAAACGATTCACGCGAGATAAGCTATACACTGTTTTATGCTATGAGGTAAACGAACAGTCGAAGCCTTACAGCAACCAGAGGCTATGCAGATGCATTTCCCCTATCTCTCCAATGGATCACCGAAAACTCACAAGCCCCACGAAACGCCACAGCACAGCTGTCACCCTACACCTGTATGATGTGAGCGAGATGTACCATCACGACCAAGGCAAAATCGCCAGCATATGTCACTTCCTCTCACTAATTATTACGTAATTAATGTTTTAAACATATGATGCTTCTATAGAAATAAAAATAAGAAGTTTATTATATCTTTATCTTTATATATTTAATCAGCTTTGATAAATCGGTCCAGCAGATGGCGCTGAACTCAGTATCAATGTTATGGGTCCGCTATATGGAAATAAATGTACAATTACGCTGCTTGACCTGCCCTTTTACTGAAATATCTAGAATGGAGTCGTTGCACCGAAGAGATAAGCAGGTTGGCCAAATCCACGCGACGGCTGTGGCATCTCTACCACAGATATTCTGATGATAACATTGTTCATCCAACATGATTCCTTATATTTGTGTTAAAGCCTAAGTGGCCGTTGTGTGGACATTTAGCAATTGCGCATCATAAGTAACGCGTCGCCATACGCCATTTATACTATTGTTTACTTTATTTTCCCGCGGGAATTAATTGGCTCCCACGGTAAAAACGGTTTTAATAGTCTTACTATAGCGATGCAAATCAGTGTATACTTTTCGCTCTTCTTTACAAAGAAAAATCGTAAAAGAAATCACATTTTTTTTAATTCATTCATTTATTATATCATTCAAGTAGTCCTTATCGCATTCTATTCATAGAACAACTTTAGTATCAACTATACCGAGCATGTGAGCCATCTGCTCACCGTCCTACGGATTGAGCTTGAAAGCCATCAGGCCCAAAAGTCTAGCCTAGAAAGTCAGAAGTAGGTAAGGACCTTCCGACATACTCCTGTTGACTCTCACAAAGTCTTTAAGACTATAATACCTTGTCCTTCTTCATACCCGACCTGCGGCTAACGAGTATCCATGGAAGGTGGTAGCGGATCTGGAATGTTCTGAGAAGCCTCCGCGTAAGGGAATGCGGGACACGGTGTAGGCTTCGCGGAATGTCGCAAGCTCACTATTCATCCCGGAATCATTAAATATATCGCTTTTTTAATTAGCTTTGAAATTGGAATTTGAGGAAGTATTTTTTTTTGTTGAATAACCCGATTAGCGTATTAGCAGCCACTGCTGAAACATGTTAAGCCGGATTCAAATAGGTCTAAGTAAAAGCACAAGTAGGTATATTTAGTCAAAGTGAGGTAAGTCTTTGACAAAAAAAATGATTTAGCATTTCGGTGAAAAAGCAGGTCTAAATGAATTTTTCATAGAAACGTCTAAATCGTGACTCAATAAGCCATGAACCACTGTTTAAATAACACATATTTTCCCAATAATTAAATCTCAAGTATAGTCATGGAATGAAGTCGTCACTTTTTCCATACGGTTTGTCATAGAACAGATTACTGCATTGAAATTAATTTTTAACTGTTCAATAACAAAGTTCAAATTAATTAAATCAATTTATCTCGTCTACCTCACTGATGCAAGCTAAAACCGACTTTAAAGTGACGAACCACTTCACAGCGTGACTGTACCTAGCCTGATTACTCTATCGTGGTCCAGTCGAAGTATATAGTCAGTGACAATGTCAGAGAACAAACCGTGGCCAATCAAACTCATTGCCGCACCCGTGCCTAACGTTGCGTGGAGAAACGCTCCAATGTAATCTTACTCAAATTATGGGTACCTAGTACCTACTCCACTTACAAGTGCTTTGTGAGATGGAAACAACATTATTGTGGGATAGGTAGAGGTGGATTCGTAGCGCCTCCAAGGAATACATTAATTTTTAAGAGAATTAAGATTATAATTGTACAAATCTTATCTGAATCTCGGAAACGGCTCCAACGATTTTCATGAAAATCGTCGGAGCCGTTAAAAACCGCGACAAATCGATCTAGGAAAAATTTTTAGAAAACTTTTTTTTATCCGTGTTTTGAGGCAACGATAAAATATGATTAGAATACGAACGTAAATTTCGCTGTCTAATAGTATGTCATGATAGCATAGTGGAGAAATTGGTTCGAATCTCCAGTCCGAATTTGTTTTCCTTTTTTTAAGATAATTTTTTTGGACGAAAATTTTTATCGTAGTTAATCACTAAGGGTACCGAGCAAATGCTCGGTCAACCAGGTACTAATTATTTTATACGCGACCTGTGACTACGTATGCGAAGGATTAGTTTTTGGACAATTCACATAATATCTTGGAAGGGTTATGCTTTGAGTTTCAGTGCCTCCAGAGAGATAGTGTTCAGATTTTATATCCAAAGATTATAGTATCAACCCTTATATGTCCCACTGCTGGGCACGGGTATCCTCATCGAAATCAGGCGAGGAGGGTGATGGGCCATAGTTCACCGATGCGCTGGATCCAGCGCATCCAAAGATTAACCGTGATGAAATCTAAAGTTGTGAGTGAAATTCGCGAAAATATTGCAAGAAAATAACAAAAAAAAAATCGGAAAAGACCAAATTTTTCTCTAATATCTTGGACATGTTAAATCTCTACATAATTTTCATTTAAATCTCACAGGCACATCGACCAGTGGACGGCAAAAGATTGATGATAATGATGATGATGATGATGAAGATGATACAAAACATCATTGCGAAACCAGTCCCCAGACATTAATTACTATGCGAACAATAGGCTTTAAATTAATGAACTATATATCACCGGAGTACAATAGTAGGAACGTATTACGTCATCACTCTCCGGCGGCTCCAATGGACGGTGACCAGCCGACATCCTTGATCAATTAAAAACGCACTGGTACAGCATTGAGAATAATTACACTCGAGGTAGAGATGGCTTAGTTGTACTGAATTCTTGGATGGGACGGTTTGAGTTCGATCCCTTGACATTTATACATTGCATATTTTACTGCTTGCTCTACCCACTAAACCCGGCGAGTGCCACCAATGCCGCCTTTGGTGAAGTGCCCCGGATCTACAAGCAACAGGGCACATTGACGGCTAGTCAATCTCTCAGGGGACCGATGCCACATCCACAGAGGGGTTGCTTCGCACCGCAGAACAACTCCGCCCAACGTCGGTACAGTACAATAAAGCGAGGTTACCGTCCTCACCCCTTGCTCTTTTGCCCCCCTTCTTATAAGAGGGGTACAAAGAGCCCCCTCGGCTCAATTCGCTTCGCCCAAGGTGTTAGGCTCACCCTGGGCTACTGAGCCCCTCCGCCACGACAACACCTGAACCGTCGTGGGGAAGTGGTCAGCATTACCACAGTATTACCGCAGTATTACCCATGAACATAAACAGGTTTATGTGGTATGGGAGTGTTAAGACTCGGGGCTAAAAATGACACAGCCTGTCCTGCCTTTCGTTACGAAACAGCAATGTTCTGGAACAATTAGCAGAACGTTGGTACCATGTCGGCAGACGCATGACACAAAAACCTATCTATACATTTAATTAACATCTATTGATATTAGCAGCCTAAGAATAAGCGTTCTTATGTCTTTTAAAACAGTAGTTTTAGTATTTATATGATACGCAATACTAGTGAAACGATTTTGGTTATACCGATTCGACAACTTTCCGAATAAGGTCTTCGCCTACCACGATTACGACCCGGAATCCGGCTTCTAATTACACATGTTAATTTGAAAAAGAAAAAAAAAATAACAAGTAGACAAGTTGTTTGTACATAATAAAGCGATCAACAACTGCGAACTCCACACAAGTCATCAATTTGGTAATTCGTTCGTTCGCTAGTCTTGGAATTTATATTTGTTAGAAAATCTAAAAAAAACGTATTGAGAACGAGTAATAAAAACAACAAAACTGTTAAAATCAGTAATTAGATAAAGCTGCTAGCTCTATCAAGCTCAAGAAAAAATAGTCGAAGATATCTCTCATTTTTCTGTTTTGTGTTTTTTAGATAAAATCTTTTTCCTCGTCTCCTAAAAATGTGGTCAAAGTGTCATTCGATTCGGAATCGTTCTTCTAGTTTTTGAAATAGTTGAAGATGTGAACGCAAAAATTAGTTAAGTTAGTTTTGTTTATTGCCTGTCAAAAGCTATGCTATATTTTAAATCAGAAAAAAAGATTCAAAAAGACAAAAAAAAATGGAACGACTCCCTCAATTAATAAAGATAAATATAATTTATTTATAAACGTGAGTATGAAATGCTTTTATAAAGAAAAAAAAATATCTTCCTTTCGTGGAGGCTATTATTCAAAGTAAAAAAAAACTTCATATTGTTATTTATTTCGGCGACTAAGACTGATGAAGTATTTTTTCAAATGCGATAGAAATGTCTGTCTGAAAGCGACTGTTGCGCCTGCGCACGTCTCATTTAACGCATTTTTATTCCACGCACTTTTTCTTACGGTTTTACTATCACATTTTTTTCAGTTCGGTCGCGCAGCAAAATCCCCTCCAAGCCTGCCGTAAGGAACTTCGTTCCAAAAACAATAGGGTTCCGTAAGATATTTCGGGTTTTCGGACACAAGGTGTAAAAAATCATCCAGAAAAGTTACTTATTTTGCGTACTAAGCTCCCGTTGTAAATCTTAGTTAACGCAGGCGAAGCTGCGGGCAATAGCTAGTTTCATTATATAGAAGCAATAAAGGTATCAATCAAGTAATTGTAGTTTTCTATATACATACTAGCTGTCCCGACAGACTTCGTTCTGCTAAAATCGCTATTAAAAAATAGGGGTTGATCGTAGAGGGGTGAAAATTTAGGGTTGTTTGTATTTCTGTATGTTGTATCATTAAAAAATAGAAATTAAAAATTTTGTCTAAAAAATAAAAAAATAAATTTAGGGGTGGACTACCCCTAACATTTAGGGGGATGAAAAATAGATGTTGGCCGATTCTCAGACCTACTGAATATGCATATGAAATTTCATAAAGATCGATCAAGCCGTTTCGGAGGAGTACGGTAACTAACATTGTGACAGGGAAATTTTATATATTAGATTACATATTAGGGATATTATCTCGGAAACATAAAATCCGTACATTTTCCTCTAGGATTGTCCAAAATCTAAATGATCCGAAATAATGGGAGTGTTAAATTCCTTTAATTTTAATATTATAAATAAACATTTTAAGAAGCTATACCGCCATCTTACGGACGTCGTGCCAACTAGGCTTTAAAGCTGTTATGGCGTGTATGTATTAAACCAGTATTGTAAAAGTTATTTATGCTGACGATAGATGGCAGTTTTATTATATGTTCAAATTATATTTTCCAGTGTGGTAATTATTTTGAAGTTACTTTAATCCTGAAATTAGTTTGCTTGCAATAAAACAATTAGAGATTATTATCAACTCTGAAAACGTATAAAAATCTTAAAACGCCAATCGATTGTTCCTTTTTAGTAATAGTTTCAATAAGGTCAGGTATTACTTCTACCGGTAGCTTGTAATATATAAAATGACGAATATAGTTATACAAACATAATTAATTGTTAGTTGAGATGGGAAAACTCACAGATGCTCGCCTGCCGGTAAGTGACCAACGTTGCTCAATAAGTATACTAGGATCATCTTCGTTATAGAACATAGATGGGTCTTCTCTGCCGTGTACTGTTAGGGCCTGAGAGAGTCCCGAATATAAGCGACAGCGGCAATGCAGCAATTTTTTTCTTTTACGCCGGGAAATGCACTGACACTGTGAGACTCGCTGCGCCCGAAAGATGGCAAGTGGACGCAGCTCTACCCACTAAAACCCGGTGAGTGCCACCACTGTCGCCTTTGGTAAGGTGCCCCGGATCTACAAGCAACAGGGCACCTCGATGGCTAGTCAGTCCCTCGGGGGACCGACACTACCTCCACAGAGCGGTTGCCCCGCACCACAGAACAACCACTCCCAACATCTGGACAGTACGATGAGGTGAGGTTCCCATCCTCACCTCTTGCCCCCTGCTCTGTTGTCCCCTCTTCTTATAAGAGGGGTACAGAGTGCCCCCTCGCGTCGGCTCAATTTGCTTCGCCCATGGTGTTTCGGTCACCCTGGGCTACTGAGCCCCACCGCCACGACAAGGCTTGAACCATGGTGGGGGCAATGCAGCCCTAGAGAGATCCTATTTAACCTAAAATTCCTGCGCAGCTAATATCGAGGTGTCCCGATACAATCAACTGGCACCTTAGTGACTGACCTCAGGAAACACTCTACATACTTTTATGCAACAAACATATTAAAAATATATAATTAGAGTTGGTCAGTAGACAGTTACAGGAATAGGACACAGAAGAATATTTGGCGCGCGACTTTTCTAATGAGGCCGGTGTTGCCGTAAACTGTAAAGAATACCGCTTCAAAAAACTCCGCCCACTCGCGACACGCGTTTTTCGGCATGTTTATAAACATCCTAACAATTCCCCAAACCACTTATCTCTAATCCTATATGTATAGTATACGGATATATCGTGTTTATAGGAAAGCTAGAATAACGCCATCTATTAGTCTTCAAGAGAGTAGCTACCCCATAAATTACGGCCATAAATTCATGGACGTATATTTTAAGTATTGCCTACTTATTACTGCTTATTTATATCTGTTAACGTTTTTACGTAAACGCGGCTGTTTTCTTTAGGTATTAGATCAATGTTCCCCCAACTTTAATGTCTTGTAGACCATTGAAGTATCTACCAAATTTTTAAACGTCTTAAAAAAAGGAGACGTTTTTCGATTTATCGATTATTATTCAGCCAAATATATTGGTCTCACATAGCCCCAATTTCAATATTTCCCAACAAAAACTATGATACTGAATCTATAAGGTGACATGTGTTCTGATGTTAGATATGAGAGAGAGGATCACCATATTCGGAGGACTTTCATATTGTGACCTACATCGCTAAAGCCAAACAGAAACGGAGCACCATATTAAGTGTATGAACAACGTACCTACACTAATATAATAAAGCTGAAAGTCTTAGAATGCGCTATTCTACAGAGCCAACGCATTTAAAAAACATTGCATCTATTTTTGGAATAGGTAAAAGAGAAACACAATCAAAACCATAGAGAACATAAGAGGAAATATGATTGGTCAAGTGATACGTAATGACTCGTCTTTTAAAAATATAGAAGGAATGAATGGAGGAAAGTAAGGAACGGCTCGAACAAAGAGAACTTATATGGACCAGATTCAGAAGAAGGTCGTATCGTATGAGGACGCGAAGGTATTGGAGGAGAAAAGGAAGGAATGGTGACAAGCAAATCTACTAAAGAGGCCAGTTACTTTTTTCCCATTGGGGCGGTTACATATGGAAACAGGTAGTAAAAACCTTCTTGAAGGCTTTATTTGAATACGAAAACGGTGTTAGTGTTATTTTTTTTTAAAGTCCAATTAGGACCGACATCAACGCAACGAGGATTTCAACAAAGCCCTTTCAAACTTATCATTATAGTGCTTTTATTTTAGAAAGAAGACAGACAGCGGACTGACGATAATTGAGTCCATCATGACCGTCTGATGTCTCTCCATCCTTAGACGAACTAGATTACACATCCTGTCCAATACGGTGCCATATTAACATGAATATCATAATGATAATGAGCCGAAGGGCCGACCCAGCAAATGGCGACAGATAGAATTATAATTAAAGTCAACCTTACCGTATTTGGATCACAAACGATAATTCAACACCATTTTATCGCTGCCCGCTGGTCACAAATTGTTTTAAATATTTTTTTTTTGGAATCTGTAGCATTCCCTAGAACATGTGATTTGAAACGAAAAAGTATCATAAAAGGAGGACACACGCTTCTATGATTCGGCACACGAGAGAAGACAAGACAAAGGTAAGTATATAAATAACTAGCTGTTGCATGCAGCTTCTCCAGCGTCAAGTAAGTTTTAATACGTGTCTCTAACTTTTTGAAAATTTCATATAGCCTATGTTCATCGGGGATAGTGTAGCTTCCTAACAATGAAAGAATTTTTCAGATCGGTCAACTAGTTTGGGAGCCTACTAGGGGTATACTAAGGGGTCCTGGGTCCATAGTCCACAGTTTAAGAAATCCTGATCTAAAGGTAAATATAGTCAGAGATAAAATAGAAACTGCATGCACTCATTGTGCTAGATAAGAACCTCAATCCTGTAAGTGTCGACACCCCATTTTGTAAGAGCTAGAGCCATCTGTTTAAAGCATAGCACGACGTACTCTATTTTATTTAATGGCTTATTAATAATCAATATATTTTAAGTAGGTACATTATATTTAATTCTACTTTACCTATTACTGGCCATTATATTATCGAGTAGGCGAATTCATAATAAAGATATAGCTGTGATCAATATTCATGGAATTTGTGTAATAAACAGTATTTGCCAAGGTTCACAGATCTCCATATTACGCAGCGACCTCGGCAAGGTCAACCTTAAGGTCCAATTAACTACATCACGGAGAACGGGCGCCCTTTTTGAGGCTTTTATTTTTATAATAATGAATGGCAAAGGTGTGCCAAAAGCTTCTTGACTTATTATGTAACTAGCTGTTACCCGCAGCTTCGCCCGCGTGAACTTAGATTTACGGATTTATCATGTCTGACGATGATCATTTTCTATTTTAATAATAACTAAGTTTAATATTAAAATGGATATTATATTATGTTATCTTGAACATAAAGACACGTTAAATCCCTCCGCAGACTTTCTGTATACATACGCCGCCCTTTCGAATCACGGCAACACGATTTATTTTCTTGCGTATTATTTTGATTTTGCCATATCTCCTAAAGTATTCATTTAATTTGCATGATGTAAAGGGCAAAAATATTCTTCATGAAGTGCTCAAGTCAATTAATTGATTTAAAATGATAAGAATTTATACCGTATTTGTGTAAATAACTTTCAAACTATCGCGTTATAATTGCCCATTTTTTAAAGCATTAAATGGATATAGTATTTTTAGCAATAGAAACAGGATGAAGATAAAAATAAAGAAATTACTAACAGATACAAATTACAAAGTTAGTTTTATTAATTATTTAGAAACAATAAGACCAATCTTATAAATCACAATATAAAATAGGTTAGGTAAGTTTTGCACAACCTAGACTTGAATATAAGAACTCATAAATTAAGTAATAAATAATTATTTATAAACGAATCTTAATCAAATCACAACACCGTGACGTCTATATGACTAATTGCGCAGTGCCCGAATGACAACTGACAAGTGACAAGCAAATGACATGTCGATCATTTAAGAATTCTTCTTCCTCTTTCAAGACCTCTTGTTTTCATTTCTTACACGGCCTCTCCTGACAGGGAGTCGCCCTCGACGACGGCTAGTTAGCTTCCTCGGAGCTCCGGGTCCAAAGCTTCATTTACCTTGGTGTCAGCAGAGTCAAGCAACGGCACTGAGAGCGCTTGACTGGAACCGGCCTTAGGGGATGATCAATCAACAGTAAAGTTATCGTCCTCGTTGTCTGAAAAATAACACATCTATCGAGTTTTATGAGCTTAAAAACCGTTACTGATAGGTATATAGTTTCACAAAAGGGTTATTTAAGTTTACTGGTAGGCGACACACGCCTTTTTAGTGACATAATAAGCACAACAATCTAATAAAGTTAAAGCTAATCCAAACCACCTGCGACACACGCTAGTGGTGCGACACACGCTATATCGGATTCTAGCGACATACTCTATTTCGGGTTTTAGCGACAAACGCTATCCGAACCAATATCGACACACGTAAATGATGCCACACACGCTATTGTGGATTTTAGCGACAAACGCCATCCGAACCACCATCGACATACGTTAGTGGTGCGATACACGATATTTCGGATTCTAGCGACACACGCTATTTAGAGTTTTAGCGACAAACGCTATCCGAACCACTATCGACACACGTTAGTGGTGCGACGCACGCTATTTCGGATTCTAGCGACACACGCTATTTAAAGTTTTAGCGACAAACACTATAATATCTCACTCGAGACGCCTCATCACTGGTGCTACACACAGCACGCCAGCCAGCCGCTGCAGGAGGGAGGCACGAGTGATCGCCACATTCAAAGCGATCTACACTATCAGCAACGTGTCAGACCACTGCAGCTTGTTTTAGTCTACCTGCAACATGCTAAGAACAATTCTCAAATAATGATCAATCTGCCCAATTTCAGGCAGTAGCAGTGCTTAAAAATATTCATCGCGGTCTACGTGTAGCATGTAATGAAAATCATTTGAAACTGTTAACGTAAAACTGAAAGCATCAATAAAAGTCACTTGATAAGAACTTGCTACATCCAAAGCACCACGAAGTTGATTTCGAGTGAAACATTCTCATGTCACAAGCGATGAAATGGCAGATGAGATTCTTCGCAAAGTTCTAAGCCCTGTAAACTAAAATTATCACAAAACATGGTAGTGTTTGTCAGTTGATCGTAATTATCATAAAGAACTCAATAAGGGCTTTGGCCTTTACTTTACTGTAACTTTACATAAGTTTCACAGATCCTGGTTTTCGACTACAGTAATGAGCACTTACAAACTCAGTGTTGCGTAAAGCAACCTTACAGGTATACTAGGGTGAGCTGCTAGTTCTGCATGTAATCCACCCACAGTTACTATGTAACAAGTCCTTTTCGATCCATTCCACTAGTTACAATGGGTTACTATTTTAAATTTGATACCTGTAATGATTATTAATGTTAGCATGAATTTGTTTTACTACAATTCAACAATCTTTAGGGATTCTTTTACGGCCTCCTGTGACCTCCACATGCCCGACGTGTCGGACACCTCACAGCAACCATCTACATGGGAGAACTAAGACGACAGACTCCAATAGATTTCCGTTCGGCTGTACCTGACACAAAGATATTAAAATGCATGTTTGTCATGACCTACGTTCTCGGACGAGATGCAAATCAAACTACCTATGGATTTATTTATATAAAGGTAATTTTTAATTTTAAAATTACGCATCAGACGTTCGAACAGTTGTACAGTTGTTAAAAGAAGGTGGTACGCACAAATGTTTTAATAAATCACAAACATTTAAATTATTTATTTAGACTGTAACACTAACGGTCGCAACTCATACCTGGGTTTACAAAAGCGATGTGTAAGTCCTATGAGATAAGTTACTTTCATATATATTCAGCTCACGTGGTAAATATTACAATTCAATTTGTACACACATGGCTACACTACAACACATAGTGGTATCATAATGACTGTAGCGTTAAACTCTAAAGACCACTAAAAAGTCGCATGTCTATCCATATTACATGTTGCGTATTACCATTTACCAGTGACATGCGTCTCGGCAATCTGAATTTGCCACCAGCGTCGTAGGTCCTGCAGTTCGACTGATACATATGCAATTCTAAAAGTATGACTACTGACAACAGCTATAAAAGTAACAAATAAACATAGGTAAAACTATAAATGTTGTATGCTAATAGCCAAAATTACCTTTTCACTTTATACTCATTTCAGACAACTCCACAATGAACGCTAAGTAGCACGTTGATTCTATTTCTTTATTACCTGTTCCACGCAGTATTCCAAACGATGTAAATGCGTACCATGAAAATTAATGAAATCAAGGTACCACTGTCAATAAGAATATCTAGCGGCAATAACCTGTATTACTGCCGCCATAACTTAAAATAATTTATTTTACAAAAATTAACTGTGGTGCCTCGAGACTAGAACACTATTTAGGATTTTAAATTAACATGGTTATTTTAATTATTTAAAGTATTTAAAACGGGATATTCACCATGTTTTTTAATATTGTTTTACGGGGCTCGATATTTCGACATTGTCTACGAATGTCATGTTCACGAGACTATGTTATACGAGACTATGTTAGAACACTATCGTTTAAAGAAACAGTTACATTTTTATGTAATTTACAATATTACCGCTTCAGTTCTAATTCTTAAGTGACTAATAACAAAATGATGACTTGGATCGTTTGTAATATTCATTTTAGTTATGGCCAGAATTATCGCAAACAAACACCTTGTTCGAGAACCAGCATGTTCCCTTTTTATGAAAATTTGTTTGAGTTGTAGATCTTTTCTTTGTACAGATTTTTCTATGTCTACAGGAGACATCAAGGTACTTTTATATAATTAGAAAAGAAATTCACAAGATCATCCGGCTCTAATTTTGTGGTAGTAGTTAGTCGCAGTAGCACGAATTTAAGGATTCTTTTTATGCCCGGTTAAATATAGCCGAAATTATTTTTATCCTTTTACTAATTTACTAAACGGAACCGCAAAACAAACTTATGTATGCACTTTGTAAAGGTGGGCAAATTATCAAAAACTATCTTTATTACGTCGTAAAATTCATGCCATTGTTTTTGGAAACAAAAATATATCTTGCTTTAAATTTTAAAGCAAACTAACGGTGATCAGTCGAAAGCCACTCAACCACGGGTAAAACATTGTTTATGTACTCACTACTCAGTACTCTTTGACCTCGGGTGCGCCTTGTCTTTCGATCGCAAGACATATTCTCGATCTTCCCGATTATAAAAATCACGAATAAGGTCAACTTCCTTACAACAAACTTCTAAGTTATGAATACTAGGATAAAGATTTTAAATATAAATGTGGATAGATCTCACCAAGCTTATACAACCTGTTCAATCCTGATTATTCTAATTCACTGTCAAGGTTCTGAGAGTCACCCACCACTTGTGGTAATGGTTAGGACTTAGATAGTTGAAACTTTCTTTTTCGTGACTTTGAATTCTAATCCTCGAGCGCGTTCAATCGATACAAAGCGGCTTAAAGCGTATCTCAACATTTTAATTCATTACTCAAAGCACACTGATACACAGAATAAACGTAAACTAAAGCGATATACAAATGCGAGGGCTCTCAATAAAACTATAGTTCATACTTCGTGCGCCTTAAGAAGATATTATGCGTGATAGAAGTACATGATTCATTACTCTCTATAACGTCTAATCTTTGTAAAATCGTATTTATCGTACTTTGCAAACTTCTTTCACTACTCACTAGCCGACGCAATATATTTTGTGTTCGCACGGGTAAGTGCACGTGCACTTGATAATTATTACGAGACCGATGTCGACGCGAGCGCAAGCGACGACGGCGTTGTGATACGTATTATGAATTACTTAGAAAATCTACTAAGTATTGTACTACAAGATTTAAAACTTCTGCTTCGAGAACGTAGTTCTCGTGACCGGCGGCGAGATTTGTAATAACTGCACGGCATATTACTTGCAAACTCACAATACAAAAACCAAAGTGCAAATACGTTCAAATTGTTGATAAACAAGATTGGTAATCAAATGAGATACAGTAAAAGCTTAGTTCTTTATCCCACTTCTGATTTTAGCAATAGAAACAGGATGAAGATAAAAATAAAGAAATTACTAACAGATACAAATTACAAAGTTAGTTTTATTAATTATTTAGAAACAATAAGACCAATCTTATAAATCACAATATAAAATAGGTTAGGTAAGTTTTGCACAACCTAGACTTGAATATAAGAACTCATAAATTAAGTAATAAATAATTATTTATAAACGAATCTTAATCAAATCACAACACCGTGACGTCTATATGACTAATTGCGCAGTGCCCGAATGACAACTGACAAGTGACAAGCAAATGACATGTCGATCATTTAAGAATTCTTCTTCCTCTTTCAAGACCTCTTGTTTTCATTTCTTACAGTATAATATTCCGAAGAGATAGACATATGCCATCGCGGACTTTTTTATAGACCTATTCAAGATACACAATTCCACGGTACATTATTTTGTCATATCTCAAAGGGTTTAGGCAGCGTTTTCGTTGGAAACTCCCAGACGGCCAATTTTTTTCCGACACCTCCATCAATTATTGTTATATCTTAGTCAATTTATATAAAAACTTAATAAATTATGTACATAAACCTTCCTCTTGAATTGTCCTATCCATTAAAGAAAACCGCATCAAAATCCGTTGCGTAGTTTTAAAGATTTAAGCGTACAAAGGGATATAGGGACAGAAAAATCGACTTTGTTTTATAATATGTAGTGATAATATGTACCTTTTTTTTTCTTTTACGCCGGGAAATGCACTGACGCTTCCCGTTGGGGTCTCCCCAGGCGGGTATATGGGACTCGCTGCGCCCGAAAGATGGTAATTTGACGCAGCTCTATCCACTAAAACCTGGCGAGTGCCACCACTGCCACCTTTGGTGAGGTGCCCCGGATCTGCAAGCAACAGGGCACCTCGACGCCTAGTCAGTCCTTCAGGGGACCGACACCTCCACAGAGCAGTTGTTCCGCACCACAGAACAACCACTCCCAACGTCGGGACAGTACGATGATGTGAGGTTTCCATCCTCACCCCTTGCCCACTGCTCTTTTGTCACCTCTTCTTATAAGAGGGATACAAAGAGCCCCCTCGGCTCAATTCGCTTCGCCCAAGGTGTTGAGGTGACCCTGGGCTACTGAGCCCCACTGCCACGACAAGGCCTGAACCATGGTGGGGATGTACCGATGTAATATGTACCTATACACTCTAAATAGTTTCGGTTTATTATTTTATTGTGTTTTTTTTTTATAATTCGCATTCGGCTCTGTCTATCCGCATAGAATTTAGAACTATGTATTTGCATTCCGACTCTTTAAAAAAAAATTACAAGATTTTGCAGACCACATCTTATCACCTGACAACAGACATCTTACATTTTCCTTAGTGTTATATTATTTTCCTCCATATTCTATGGCCTGAACAGTCAGGCAGATAAGCTGAAATTGCCGGTCCAGCGATGACTGTGAATGATTCATGATGGTGATCCATTTTAAAACCGCCATTACGCGTCGATCTATGCCACTTATAAAAATATAAACCACATTGCTACCGTGCGTGTCTACTGTTACGATAACTTATGACATTGGCTTTGCCACTGGAATAATTTATTCAGTAGCTTCCCTCTCTTCGTGCGTGTATTGGTGATATTTATAAGGTCACTATATATTGGAAATAGACAGGCGATTTAGGCGCTTCGAGTTTATTCAAGAAACGAAATGATGGTGAAATTCTAGCTTATAATTTAGGGTCTCTGTTTCCAAAAGACGATTATTAAAATACCAATTTCCGTCTTCTTTGACAGCCCTATCAAAAACACTCTCAACGCCAGTACTCGTAGTAAGTATCGCCATTCGCCAAAAAACAAAAATCCAGGATTCCAGGGCTAAAAGTTTGCTCACACCACAATGACGAAGGCAAGCGGCTGATTGGTCTCATAGCCCATTTATACATAGACACTTTTTAATTTTTATGTACCGATACAGGAAAACATCGGTGAACACCACCACGCTCCTCGCCTGATTTCGAGGAAGAGACCCGTGCCCAGCAGTGCGTCTTATATGGTTAAGGTATACCTAAGGGTTGATATTATTACTACGGTGTAGATGTCATCTTTAATGCTACAGCCTCAGCGAAACTCGGCCTACTTCGGCTGGAATTCATTGAGCTTTCTAGCGTTCTTGATGCAACTTTTCAAAACCCTCGTAAACATCTTTATACGTCATATTATCAATGTTTCCAATTACAAAACTATATAAAACTATATATTTTATTATAATGAACGCAATACCAACTTACTAAAGTCTGACGTCATCAGAGTACGTGCTATAATAACATGATATTATACGGTACGTATAGTGTCACAAACATCGTGACATGTGGCGTTCGTCCTTACTGCATCTGACTCACGCGTCAAAGCCTGACAGCGAGAGACACGTATAAAGTTACAATAACCATGGAATGGATTTTTTAGTTATAATATACTAGCAACTTCGCCCGATTTATCTAACATTTGATTCAACTCACAACCGGACTGGTTATTACTATTTTTGTAGCCTGTGTCATCATGATCGTCCAATCCGTTTAATGCTGAACATAGGTCTCCCTCGATGAAGACCAAGAACACCGATCGCTTACCCCACTGCATACTAGCCTGTGCCACTCAATGATAATGCATCATTTACTGTGGGCATACGTCTACCATATTATTATGTATGAAATAAAATATTTGCTCATATTTAAATTAGCTTTAACGCAAATTACAAAAAAAAACATTTAAGGAATATTTATACACTGCTACACATAATATAGGTTCTCTCTTGACTGATTGTTTACTAAGACGTGACGTCATACGCACTGATTGGTGTTTACGTCAAGATGGCCGACTGCAGTATTTTGTACTTTTATTTAAAAAAAATCTTTTTAATCATAATGTTTTATGACACTGGGTAGTTATTAAAAATCCTTTTAACTAGCATACGCACTGACAATAATTAAGTATTATAATTAACATATACAAATTATAGACTACTAACTGATGCCCGCGACTTCAGCTGCGAAAATTTAGATTTTTACAATTTCCAACATATCTTTCTAAATTTGAGCCAACGGCCTACTCTACTGTATTAAAGCTATATTAATGTAGAGTTTCATCAAATCAAATATTAACAAACATCCATACACACAAACTATCGAGTTAATATTGGTAGGACTAACTATAAGTTTAATAAGCATACAGCTATTGACTGTGTGCACTTACCAGCAGAAAAAGTGTTTATTTTTTTTTACTTCCAAAAATAGTCTGACTATCGTCAATATTTTAATCATGAACAATAATTAATATCCATTATCCGTACAACACGACAAGCAGCCTTCACGTGAAATGCCCATATACGTTACTACGGGTAACACGAGAGCAGGAAAACCCGTACGATATCATCTGTATCAACTGTGTCAAGTTCATCTGACAACTCCATGACCACCGACTGGAAAGGCTCTCCGAGGTCTGTGTCATCAAAATAAACAACTCATGTATAAAAGGGCCAAATACAAGTCGTACTCACGAAAATCACTTGAGGGAATTTTGTCCATTTCAACTACACAGATCATTTTTAATTGTAATCGAATACCTTTTTTCATAACTAAGTCCAAAAATAAGAAAATACCATCTAAATTTAACCCCCCCAGTTTCTGTTAAATTATGAAAGGAACCGCTGTAGCAAATTTTAAGTTTCTGTGTATAATCTTAATTTTCGGTTGTGCGTTCATACCTATAAGTTAGTGAGACTCACCGTTTTAAATATATTATATACTTAGGTAATATTAATAGGATACATAGGACAATGAACCAGGAACTGCTTCAACTCGATGCCAGATGTTTGATCCTATCATCTTTCATCAAATTATTGCCTTAATTTGAACAACTGTCTATTAATTGGTGGAAATATGGTTAATCTATCATCGGCAAATACAAAGACGGAGAGAATCGATAGGCACTTACAGAAGGAATTATTGAATTCCACAAGGAATTTAATCCACGTATATCTCTGCTTGAATATAGAGTGATATATAGAGTGTAGAGTGGAGGCCGCGTTTAGGTAGACGAAGTGTTGGTCGGCCATTAACCAGGTGGGAAGACGATCTCCGTGCAGTGGCCGATCCGTGTTGGATGCGAGCAAGGGATCGGTCGTCTTGGCGTTCATTGAGGGAGGCCTATGTTCAGCAGTGGACGGATAAAGGCTGATGATGATATCTCTGCGACCGTGTATAGTAAACTGACTTCAATGATACAATTTATATCTTATATTAATACCATTTTTTTGACATTTTTCTACTAATTGTTATCCTCGCAAACTTGAACAACGAAAATTTTTGTTCAAGTTATGATAAAGTTAATTAAATAAAAGAAATATAATTTTATCTGACACGTTAGAGTGCATTGGGTCAAAACATAATATTTTAATGTCCTCGAGTAATTTCGAGGACCTGCTCAATATCACGTATCGTTATGTTGTGATAGTACCTGCGTTATCACAATTGCGGCATAACACTATGATGCTAACAACGCGAAATGATCCCAACACACGATGACATCATTTTGCACTTCATTAAAATCATTACGTAAGTGCAAATATAACTCTAATATTTCATTAGTGTGATTATTGCAATTAACAAAAACAAAGTCATCACGCGAATGATAAGCCTCCGAGGGTAAGGCCGGTCAGAAACGTCAAACAGATGGTCGATTTGAAAGGACTCCTTCGAGAAGGTCTGTCCGCCTAATGATATCAAAATTTTTTTTCATTTACACCGGGAAATGCGCTGAGGCATCCCGCGGGGGAGTGGGTCTCCCCAGGCGGGTATGTGGGACTCGCTGCGCCCGAAAGATGGTAAGTGGACGCAGCTCTACCCACTAAAACCTGGCGAGGTGCCACCAATGCCGCCTTTGGTTAGGTGCCCCGGATCTGCAAGCAACAGGGCACCACGACGACTAGTCAGTCCCTCAGGGGATCGATGCCACCTCCACAGAGGGGTTGTCCCGCACCACAGAACAACCCCTCCCAAGGTCGGGACAGTACGATGAGGTGAGGTTCCCGTCCTCACCCCTTGTTCTTTTGTCCCCTCTTCTTTCATTCTAAGAGGGGTACAAAGAGCGCCCGCGGTTCAATTCGTTTCGCCCAAGGTGTTGGGATCATCCTGGGCTCAGTAGAGCCCCACCACCACGATGAGGCCCAAACCATGGTGGGGACCTTAATGATATCCTGTTTGAAAGTGGTCGCAAGAGTCGATGAGCTTGACGGTAACCAGCGTCACCGAATTGTGTACAAATAGAATTAGCCCTGGCAACTCATTCATTCATCCTGTGGCGTGGGATAGTAGTTAGTCTCATTGCCAGTAATGACACAGCGAAGCTATGGTAAAGAATGATATCAAAACCATAGATAATATAGAGACATCAGACATGTATATTATGAGTATGTAAACTACGCTGTCAATGTCAAGGTGGCCATTTTTCAATATAAAAGTCAATTATTATCCTGCAACAACGCGTTTTTAGCCCCCGCCGCAAAAGAGGGGCATTATAAGTTCGACGTCGATGTCTGTCTGTCTGTCTGTGTGTGTGTGTCTGTCTATGGCGTCGTAACTCTTAAACGAATGGACTTTTTTATACTTATAAAAATTCGAGGGAAAGAACATTAGCAGGGTGGCACTCAGATAGGAGGGCGGCTCAGCGCAACCCTCCGGACTCCTACCACTATAGTGAGTTGCAAGGAATAGGTCGTTGACGTCCATTGAACAAGAACAAGACACATTGAACGCCAATAGCCATGATAGAAAGAATGATGACGTCAGGTTTGCTCTTAAATTACGGTAAAGCTACTGATAACGCCAGAAGAACATTATTTTCGAAAAAAAAATATGATCAAATGCTTGTACATCCATGAAATAAATATTTTTCAATTAGAAATACTACTCTTCTCTGCTTGTAACTTGCAACAGAATTATAAAATTTTACAATATAAACCATTTGAAAATAAGAGATTAAAATTTATACCCAAAAATGAAAAACAAAATTATTTATTGCAAAAAAATAATTTCGCCTATTTTATTCGTAAAACACTTTTTGACTGAGCATTGTTGTGTTAAAAAATAAAAAATAGTTTGTTTTTTTTTCGTCGAAAGCGGTATTTCGTGTAGAAATTTAATCACATTCATAGCCAACCACATAGTTAAAGGTCGGCCGATTGCTAAATAACCTACACCACACCATTGTCACGACTTTACACGTAGTAAAACGTTTGGAAATAGGCAAACACAGAAAAACGCGTTAACAAATCACGAAATATAACGACACGTCTATAAATACAGCTGGCAACAGTCACCGGCTACAAAGGGACTGTTCAAGACAGTAGATAATATCTGCTAGATATTCTAGAACCTAGTAAATACTAAACGTACCAGTACCTAGTCATGCGTGCGCACTATACACTTTTAATGCATTCATTAGTATGAAAAACACGTCACTATTCAATACATACACAAACATAAAACAAAATTTATTATATTATGACCCTTAGCATTTATACATAATGCACAAAACCGGCTAATTCAAAACAAAACTAGTAACGCGCCATTATCGTTATCGATGAATATATAATAAAATAAAAACTCACAGCCCGGCGATATCCCGTGCTCCTTCATCGCGCACCTAAACGGATAATAAGTGCCTGGCAGCACCTTGCCATACATTGTCCGATCCATGACCAATAGCACGACACCCACGGGAACAACACTACGTCGATCACACCATAATCACAGCCCACATCTGATCCATGTAAACAACTTTTATCACGGTTGATAATTCAAATTTCCTTACAAGGACGTTATCGATAATCGTAGGTATCAATAAGTAAGTTCGATAAGATAGCGATAAGGTGATAACGATTTCAGAAGGCCGAGGTCGCGGTGGCACCGGCCATTCGTCAACGCGTCCCAACAACGACTAAAGCGAAGTACAGTCGCGGCCGGCAGACGCAAGCGCACGCCACTCCAGGATGACAGCTGGAGATTTCATCGTTAAGTCATTAAGCGTATTAAAATTATCGATAACGATCACAATACCTCCCTAATTATCTATACCGAATAATTAAGACATGGAATATAATATTATGTATGAGAGGTAAGTATTATGAAAATTATTTTATCTAAAGTAATTAGTGATTGTATTGAGGAAAAATAGACTACAAATCGGAATTATAAGGTTCCATTAGGTATGTTAATAATTTACTCAGAAACCGTTTCATTTATAAAACATAAAATTAGTCATAAAAGTCGTCGCGTTGACCCGCTTATGTAGGAGTTGATACTTTAACATATTTACAAACTAAATATATATTTAACGATGAACTAAAAATATCTATAGTCCATTTTTTTAGAAGTGACCAAACTAGTAAACAAACTCTGTTGATGCGTAATTTACGATTTTTCGGCTTTTATCACTCACTTTCACAACAAATTAGCTTACGGACATTTGTAACACTCCATTTACTACTTATTTCACTAAAAACAACTATCAATCTAGCATTAAAACACTTAAAATCTTATAAAATACGAATATCGCGTGCACAGATATTTAATAAATTTGAATGTGACATTTCATCTTACTTTTTTTAGAAGAGAAATAGGGATGGGGTCATTTCATTTTTAGAGGTGATCGTGTATAAGTGAATGAACAAAATGAACAATAAAACAGGCCGTGTTCTGTAGTACAGATATTTTAAAATTCCATTAATTACAATTTATTGATAGTTTTTAAGACAATGTTACTATAATGCAATTTGTTACTAAGTCGTTCAATTTTTTTTAAATGTTGCGAGCAAAAAATGCTTACAAAATATCACAAAATAAGGTCAATCTTTTACATAAAATTGTTTAGTTTTTATATTTTTATAATATGAATATTTTTGAATATCTCAGCTTAAACATTTATCAATGTCCCAGATAATATAAAAATATAGCACTGGCATGAAAGTTCACGATAGTTCACAGGAATTTTTTTTGTAACTTTAGGATGAGACTAAGGATGCGAAAAACAATGTTAGCAGACATTAATTGGTTTCGATGTTGGAGACAGTGCGCCGCTGGCGCAAGGTTTTTAACCATAGTAAATACAAATAATATAATAGGGTTGACTTTTTTTTCTAGGCCAGGCCGCCTTATTGTATTCAAATATCAATAGTGAACACATAATGACATTTTACATATAAGCATCCAAAATAACTAGCGTCTCTTTTGTTTCCTTATCTTATAGAAATTGTGAAAGGCTTAAATTGCACGTGTTCCTAAAAAACATTATTCTTTCTTTTGTCTATTGTTAATCATTATATTTTTATAGGTGATTGTGTATTTGAGAATGAGCAAAATGAACAATTAAATAGGCCGTGTTCTTTACACATATTTTAAAATTTCATAAATGCAATTTATTAATAGATAGAAGGTAAAAGATTAATAATTACGCACATCGGCAGCGCAGATGGATTTTTAGAATGAGCAGAGTGGGTTTTTGAGGCCAAAAAACATGATGGGGATTACCACAGTGAAATGGATGCTCATTATTTTGAGAAGTGGTTTAATACTGTTTTAAATAAAGTGGAGCCTGTGTCAGTAATATTTTTAGACAATGCACCGTACCACTCAAGACATTCTGTCAAAGTGCCTAACATGAGTTGGCGGAAAGCAAACATACAAGCGTGGTTGCTAGAAAATAATATAAGTTACCATGAAACTGAAATAAAAGCTGAACTCTTAACAAAATTTAATAAGCACGATTATGACAAAAAAATATTGACGAAACGGCAGCCCAAAATAATAAAATTGTCTTAAGTCTTCCTTACTCCTTCCTTACTATTGCGAATTAAACCCCATAAAATAAATATAAAGTTTAACTCAAATAAGTGCGGTGTCATGGAGGAACAGTATTGAACATGTAATAAAAGAAGAAGATAAAATGATGCAGCTTGACGGAATTATAGATGCTGCATCAGACGCCCCAGGCTTCAATATCCACGTCTCTGGAGACTCTTCCGATTCATCAGAAAGTATGAACAGCATTTAATAAAAAATAAAATAAATAAGTTCCTTATTGGCGTTTTACGTATTCTAGTATTTTCCTTTAATATTTTCATAAATAAATCAGTTATAATAGTTTATTTATCTATTCCAGTCGAAGAGCAACTTATTTCTATTATTATTATATAATTTTGTACTTCTACTAATTCTTAAAAAATATTATGAGTTAATAATAATATATTATAAGTTTTTGAAATAATTTTAGCAATATAGTGTCATTTAAATATTAGAATATAAAATTAATTATACTTTTGTCTATGGCTTATTATTTTTATTCATTAATTTGCTCTTTGTGTCACTTCACTAAGCTACACTATTACTCTATTTGTCTATGGCCGGAAGTACGCCATATTTGTTTACACTTTTGGTCACTTCTATAAAAATGGACTATAACTGCGCTATTTTAATATGAACAACACGAGCGGGATATTAATACCGCTTCATCATCATCAAAATCCACCTATCCATATCATCATCATCAGCCTTTATCCGTCCACTGCTGAACATAGTCCTCCCTCAATGAACGCCAAGACCACCGATCCCTTGCCACTCGCATCAGCCGCATCCAACGCGGACCTGCCACTGCAGGGAGATCGTCTTCCCATCTGGTTAATGGCCGACCAACACTTCGTCTATCCATATGTTTCCCAAATTTAACTATGTTATGAGCTAATCCTTCTCAATAATTGTGTTGATCGTAAAGGTGTGTTAGGTGTCGAGCAGCGGCCAATACCTGCCTGAGCATTGATGATGATTATTTGATTTCTTTAGCCGACCTCTGGATTAGATTTTTGTAAGTAATTTCAAACAGTTTTAATATCAATTAAAATATTATAAATATATTATATTATGCCATAAAACTAATTAGATGTCTTATAAATTGTTTGTCTGCGGTAGCGGAGATCAAAGAGATCATTTGTTTTAATGGCCATCGTAAAGCAGAGGCGAAAACAGAAATGTGACGAGTTAGGGCATATGTCACACGGCCGCAAACGTTGCGTTGATAATACGTTTAATTAGCAGACACATACATAAAATATAATCGTCGCTCGTCAGTCGTCAGCGTTAGTTGAGGGACAGACAAATTTAAAAAGAATAGGCAGGTTTTAATAACTTTTTTACTACACAGCACTAATAACTTAATTGAAATAAATAAATCAATAAATATTATAACTAAAATTCCACCTACCCATACCTAGCTCCTATGTAAATAACTTGTGTTACGGACTTCGACAGCTGTTATAAGTTCTTGTTATTACAAGAACTATATAAAAATGCATGTAAATATGTACGTCCATATGGTTATCATTCAAATTATTTGGACCCGTTGTGACTGATTGAGCTGATCGAAAAAAAAAAAATTGGTTGCCTGTAAAGTCGGTATACGGGCGAAAGTTTTACGTGACAACGACTTTGAGTGGTAAAATAATTTTAATGTAAATATTCATTCGTATAGTAGGAAGAAGGATGAAATAATAGTAACAATTTAAAACATTTATTTATACAAAGAATTATATTTAAAACATTAATTTATACAAAGAATCTCGCACTGAATTTCATATTAACAAATTTTTTTATGTCTATCTCTCTCGCTCTTAGGCGGGCTAACCATGCCCGAGTGGAAGGGACGCGTGCCTCTCACTCGCTCTCATTGTGAGCGCATAACGTGAGCGGAGCGTAACGCAGTTTCTTGAAGTGTCACCCGGCAAACCAATTTATAAGACGTTGTCACGTCAAAATCGCTTAAAATTGTGATGCCAAAGAAATTTAAGGTCCTTACTTTTTACTACTTACATTATTTTTTTCCTACGATATTTTAACTAACAATTTATAAAAAAGTTTTAACATCACGCATCAATCCGCGGCGTACTAAGGATAGTTTGTAATGAGGTTGACGGAAGTGTCTCGCGCCCATCAAGTTACCGGGATAGGCGAGATTAGGTGCCGGGAGAGGGCTTACCCAAATTAGAACATTCAGATATATCCCTTCCTGATACACATTGCTAAGGTAAACAATTTGATGATTGCATAATAAATTAAATTTGTGTATTACTTATGTGTATTTCCGTTGTCTGGTACCCGTAACACGAGTTCTTCGGAAACTTACCACGGCCCACGGGACCAGATTGACGTGGTGAAAAAAGCGTCCATAGATATTATTATTATTATATGTTTTATTATCTTTATAAATTGGAAATTATTATAAATTAATATACGATTTATGAATAATTACTTTCTAAATGTGTCTGAACTCTCTAAACTCCCTAATGTTGAATACCTATAAAATAATTCTGCTGAAGAGATTGTTTAAATGCGCTAATTTCGTCTCTAGAAACTGCTACCACGTCTACTGCTCCGTCTAATTTTTTTACGTTACATTATATAGACCAACAATCAAGAAGGTTATGCCTAATGCCTATAACCATAGTTAATATTATAGTTATTTATTACATAATTCAACATTTTTTTTAAATATTATTTTTATATTATTTTGCGACTTAATATTATTTCGACATTAATACTAAGTTTTTGCAACCCCAATAACATCATGGCATTCGTAACCGTACGTAAGTTGTTTCATTATGAAAAGCTAATTTCGCGTGAATTAAAACTATAGTCAAGCGACCCAAGTAAATGATATTTGTAAAACTGGCACAGAGTATAAGCTTTGATGATGATGATTGTAGTCAATTAGCGCTAGAATCGGAACGTGCAGTTTACGAGCCCATCACTGCTGGTACTAATAAGGAAGTCAACATTTGTTCTGGACCAGCGTAGCCCACATACAAACAGACCTTGTTGTTCCATGTATTCAGGTTAATTTATTTTTCTTTTCTTTAGTTTTATCTTTTTGTGATACAGAGTCGGTCTCATCTCTAAGCCATTAAAATCTATATGATACTAGCAGTTCCGATAGACGGTAACGTGTGCGAAATATTTTGTACTTAGATGACCGAATTCTTAATCGAATACATTCTCAAATCCACAAGAACACGCGCAATATATTTTATCAAAATCTGTCCAGCCGTTTAGGAGTTCAGTGATATACACACGTACAGTAGAATTTATATATACATAGAAGGCCACAGTTAAAAACCGGAGTTACTATGATCACTAATTTATTGTAGTATTAAAATAGTTCAATTTTTTCTTTTTAACTACGGAGTCTTCAAATATTTTGATTAATTTAATTGGGGTTTGTTTGGGGTCATGTTGTGTTGGAGCTACAATGAGCGCAATTGTACATACATATCTTCATTCTCGATCAATCATTCATGAACCGGCACAGACGTTTACATTCGTCCTGTGTTTTTGCATACAAATGTTCTTAGCGGGATTTGAAGCCGCGACCCCGTGTGATAACCATAATATGCTCTTGAAAACCTTATGAATCGTCATTTTTTAATAGTACGTAAGCAGTAGTAGGTATCCTTACATTCCAGCGGTACTGTAATAATTAACTTACCCTTAGTAATAAACATGAATACCGTCAACGTTACGCGAAAAAGCACGAGAGATTTTGAGATCGAAATTATGGAGTAAATGACTAAGCAGTGGTCACCGATGTTATGGGAGTGGAGAGTTCTCCAGTGGAGTACAGGACTGGGCAGTGGTCAGTGATGTAATAGAGTAGAGGACTGATCAGGGATATCATGTAGTGAAGGATTGCTCAACGCTGTTATCGCGTGGAAGTCGCATTACGAAATAAGATGAGAAAACGAACTTCATATAGTGGACGAACTTCTTACTAAACGACTACTTTCCTTTACTTCAGGCGCTTCTTAGCATCCCCACCATGGCTCAGGCCTTGTCGTGGTGGTTGGGCTCAGTAGTCCAGGGTGAGCCAGCACCTTGGGCGAAGCGGATTGAGCCGAGGGGGCTTTTTGTACCCCTCTTATAAGAAGAGGGGCCAAGAGGCGAGGACGGGAACCTCATCTCAATGTACGTTGGGGGGGTTGTTCTGTACGGGGCAACCTCACTGTGGAGGTGGCGTCGGTCCCCTGACGGACTGGCTAGCTGACGAGGTGCCCTGTTGCTTGTAGATCTGGGGCACCTCATCAAAGGCTGCATTGGTGGCACTCGCCGGGTTTTAGTGGGTAGAGCTGCGTCAACTTACCAGCTTTCGGGCACAGCGAGTCCCACATACCTGGGGAGACCCACTCCCCCGCGGAATGCCTAAGCGCATTTCCCGGCGTTAAATGAAAAAAACAGGTACTTCTTAGCATATGTTTATCACAAGCTTTTAATAAAAAAAGTATAAAACGTAAAAACAAGTCGTAAACATAAATCCATTGACATTGTACTATAGTCTATATGTAACTTTCATTGATAGTTGATAGTATCTAGACCACGTTCTTTGAAGCCCTGCCAATAACTCAAGGTGATCTATATACTATCGAACATATTAAACTATTTACTAATCGTTATAAAAATATCTAAAATTGTGTCCGAAAATAAAATTTAGCCTATGTTACTTGTGGATAATGTAGCTTTCAAATGGTGAAAGAATTTTTGAAATCGGTCCAGTACTTTTTGAGCCTATTCATTACAACCAAACAAACAAACAAAGTTTTCCTCTTTATAACATTAAATGTAGAAGTGTAGATAGTGTAAATGTAGACAACAATCGTAAAACTAACTTTTATAATACTCATCATTCGCTTGTCACTTGTTAGATCGGGCTAAGCACTGGTTTCCGAAATTAAGCCAGATGCGTTGATAAACTTCTCATACGTTTACCTCCTATTTGAGACGAAGTATTCGAACTTTTGGCAGTGCACCTTTCGATATTATAGAAAAAGTAAGTTATCTACGTGTATGAAATGTTGAATGAAAATTAAATGGGATAGGAAAACATGATTATTAGAAATTTCCCCGATAGGTTTTCATTCCAGAGAATTCCATTTTTTTGTTTTTTCTTGTTTACTAATTATTCCGTAACTATGTATAAGTATTTATACTTGGAAAATTTTGAGAAACGATAGCGACGCTACTTATCAAATGAATTGTCAGGGAAAAAATATTTGTATACACATACGCATTTTGAAAAACGGAACTCTAAATCATGCTATCATCATCATCAACATCAGCCTTTATCCGTCCTGGCTGAACATAGGCCTCCCTCAATGAACGCCAATAAAGCATGCTTATACGCCATTAATACGCCCGGCCCCACCAATTCGTATAATTAGTTACATACCGTTACACAAGGGGCATAACCACACCTAATTCAATTATAGAATTACCTTCCACTCGCTTAAGTGTCTCTAGGATATTATATTGATAGGTTACGTCACGTGAAGTGAGCATTTGTGTCTTTTTGATTTCGTAACGGGGCGTGTTACACCCGTATTCAAGAAGCGTACTACTAACTAATGAAACAATAATAAGTGAAGAACGCTTCTATGTATGCGCTCCTGGTATCAATAGTCGAGTTTTATATGGGTTTGACAAACGCACAGTAGCGGATTTCATGAGTATAGCCTATGAATTGGTTTGAATAACCCTATGCGTTCGAAAGTACTGTGACCAGGGCTTGGAAACCGAAAAAAAATTCGAAAGGGTTAACGCCTAAGTACATAGGGAACTTATGATTTCGGTTTTGTTCTAACCTTAACCCTAATTAAACGGTTTTAAGCTAAAAAAGTTCTTAAATAGGTTTATCGGAAAAAACCGGTTTAAAACCGGTTTTTGTCGCCTATATCCAGAAGTAGGTATAATATAGGAACAATTTAGTTGTAATTATTTACAACTAAATTGTTTCTATATTATACTGGACCGTTTCCAATCTGTGTTTATACACAGATGGGAAACGGTCGTAAGAATCTATGAAAATAATTATATTTGTGCAATCAACGTACACAAAAATACATAAAACGTAAAATTTAAACAAAAAGTAAAATTTGATGAGATGGGTAAGTAACTTCATTATTACAATACAGAGATTGTCAATATCACTATCACTACATATTATAAAACAAAGTCGCTTTTTCTGTCCCTATATCCCTTTGTACGCTTAAATCTTTAAAACTACGCAATGGATTGTAATGCGGGTTTTTTTAATGGATAGGACAATTCAAGAGGAAGGTTTATGTACACAATTTATTAAGTTTTTATATACATTAGCTAAGATATAACAATAATTGTTGGAGGTGTCGGAAAAAAATAGGCCGCCTGGGAGTTTTCAACGAAAACGCTGCCTACACCGTTTGAGATATAACAAAATAATGTATGGTGGAATTATGTATCTTAAATAGGTCTACAAAAAAGTCCGCGATAGCATATGTCTATCTCTTAGGGATATCATACTATATCCATTTAATACTTTAAAAAAATGGGCAATTATAACGCGTTAGTTTAAAAGTTATTTACACAAATACGATATGAATACTTATCATTTTTAATCAATTAATTAGCTTGAGCATTTCATGAAGATTATTTTTGCCCTTTACATCATGCAAATTAAATGAATACTTTAGGAGATATGGCAAAATCAAAATAATGCACAAGAAAATAAATCGTGTTGGCGTGATTCGCACGGGCGGTTGTCTGGTGTCTAAGGCCGTAGTGTATTAACTCTGGCAGACGTAATATGATCAACATAATATTAATTATTATGGTGGAATAATATTATAATAATAGTATCCTAAATATGCCTACAAAAATCTGCGAAGGGATATGTATATCTTTATTTTCAAGATAACATATTATATCCATTTTAATACAAAAACTTAGTATGTAATTATTATAAAATAGAAAATGATCATCATCAGACATGATAAATCGTAAATCTTAGATTCACGCGGGCGAAGCTGCGGGTAACAGCTAGTATTGTTATAAGATGGCAAAAGGCCCATGTGATGTTAAACTATTATTTGTACAAAATTACATCTACGAACCTCCTAGCCGGTTGACTATAGACCAGTGACGATAATTTTTGAAACAAAAAATCACAGTAGGATGAAACCCATTAGAAAAGAAGGGGAATATGATAAAAATGAAAGGAAAAATAAATTACGGGCGATCCGAGTTCGGGAAGAGGAAGGGGGTGGGTTTTAAGGAGGAAAAATGGTATTATCTCGATTTCCGGCAAAACTACAAGTCCTATGTAAAAGAGTTACATGGCAAAGTTGTAGGTAATAAAAAGATCTACAACTTTTGTTTAAACAATTTTTTTACATAACCTCAAAATTGATGTGAAAATTTTTTAATGCAAAATTTGGTAAAAACTCACCTTATGACGTTCTAAATACACTGTAATTTATTTGATTTAAATTATTTATTTTTTCACCTTATTTCGACCTAATATCAGAAAAGGAAAACTGGTTTTCAATCGTAAATTCTCGTGTCAAAATATCAGCTTTTTAAAAAAAATCGGTGGCCTTTCGTTAAAATCTCTACTTTCTGATGGTGTAAAAAAATATAAATATTATCAAAGTAAATCTCGACCACCAACTTGACCTGGCTACGTATAACGGACGAACGCTAAGATTCAATGACCATCTTGTTGAAGTGGAGGTAGAACTGGGCAACATCCGTTGGCACGTCTTGGGTTTATGTGAAGTCCGACGACAAGGAGAGCACATCATAACTCTGCCTTCGGGTCACCTTTTCTACTCCAGGGAAGGCGACACTCCATCACAAGGCGGCGTGGGATTCCTCGTCCACAAGTCCCTTGTCAACAACATTGTCGAAGTCTCAAGTAGTAGGGTTGCGTATCTCATAGTTAAACTCACCAAGAGGTACAGCCTCAAGATGATACAAGTATACGCACCAACCTCGACACACTCTGATGACGAAGTAGAGGCAACTTACGAGGATGTCTCCAGGGCCTTACACAACACCTCCAAGGCCCACTTCAATGTTGTTATGGGGGACTTCAACGCCAAAGTAGGAATACGATCAGGTATCGAATCGTGTTTAGGGCCACATGGTGACGGCAGTCGTAACCACAGGGGGCAAATACTAGTCAACTATCTCGAGATAGAGGGGCTCTTTTTAATGAATTCGTATTTTAAAGAGAAACCCCACAGAAAGTGGACCTGGCAAAGCCCTGACGCTGTGACGAGAAACGATATAGACTTTATCATGACGAACCGAAGACATACATTCAGGGATGTCTCTGTGATCAACAGGTTTAAAACCGGAAATGATCACCGATTAGTAAGAGGCTCCATGAATGTGTGCTTTCAGCGAGAGCGAGTCCGTCTGATAAAGTCTACACTCCGACCTAATTACCGACAAACCATGGCAAGCTCCGATAAATTCCAACTGGAATTAAAAAACCGATTCGTGGGCCTCAATATATCGGAGATTACTATGGCCGTAGACGAGGCACTGAGTGCCGTGGTGGACTACATGCGGGTCGTGGGTGAAAGGTTTTGTAGGAGAAAGCGTACTGGCAGGAAATCTAAGCTCTCGGATGAGACGCTCGGGCTTATGAGGGAACGCAGAGCACACACAGACGCCACTTCTACAGATGTAAAGCTTCTCTCGAAGCAGATCCGCGAACTAATACGCCGAGACCTTCGCTGCTCAAATACGCAACGGATTACCGAAGCAATTGAGCAGAATAGAGGGTCGAAGATTTTTGTGGAAAAGCTCGGGAGAAGCCATCTGTCGAAGATTAGGACCGTTTCTGGCGCGACCGTTTCTTCAAAGCCTGAGATCTTATCGGAGATTAAAGATTTCTATGGTAAATTGTATGCGTCTAACGCTCCTCAACCCAATCCCCGGAACAACGATCCGCGTGCCAGCCTAACACGACACCTCTGCGGCGAGCTTCCGAACATCAGCTTGGATGAGGTTAGTATGGCTCTGAAGCAGCTGAAAGGGGGCAGGGCTCCGGGGAAGGATGGAATTACGACTGAACTTCTTAAAGCAGGTGGCGAACCTGTTTTAAGAGAGTTGCTAAAGATTTTTAATTTCGTGCTTCATCGGGGCATTCCCCCCAAGTAGTTTGTGGGTATTAACAAAATAATTGTTCAAACTTATTCTTTGCATCACCCTGCTAATAATTTAAATGAACTTAACAATCACCAGCGTTCGTTCAATAAACGACCCTAAGTAATAGTAAATAGTGTAGCGAATGACGCGTAACAAGTATGAAGAAGCGATGAATCTTGCCGCTCAATTAGTTATTTTGCCGAATGTTTATTATGCGAGCTCATAATATTGTAAGCTGCTTATTTGTGATTTAATCTTTGACCATTATCAAAATTATTTGCGGAACAAAAATTGCTGCCAGATTTATTTTATTGCGTACAAAATCTTTGTATGCCAACCAAATTATTTAAATGCCAATTTTTTTGGCTCACCAAATTTTATAATTGCCGTTCATTTAATTACTTCCGTTTATTTAATGTAAGCCTCTGGCACGTAAGCAAGTCGGTGCGTGTCTATGTGGATTGTGACGTAGTAGGTACTGACAGCGACGCGTGCCCTTGGCGCTTGCGGAATAAACCGGTTAATTTGGGTTCATAATAACGTTCTTTTAACGTTTCTACTCCGAACGAAATAAAAGATAAAACCGGTTTTCACCGGTACAAAACCGGTTATTTTCAAACCGGTTCCAAGCCTTGACTGTGACACCTCAATGTATTGTTTGTGAAGAAGTGTGTTAGACGGGCTGTCCTTCGCCGGTAAAAGCATTCTGTGATTTCGTTGGACTCTGATACGTTTCATCAGTTCTGCTTCTTATTCGTCAATGTGGATCACTTAGTGCATGCCATACCACGGGTAATGTTTCTATCCTCGGTGTAATTAGCTTTAGTGCACTATCCTATCAAAACTATTTTTCATGTGATAAGGATAGATCTTTCAGATTTGATGGTGTGGGCGCCGGGCGGGGATTATCACTTACGTTTGCCGTCATTAATTTAATAAAAAGGCCTTTGTTTGAAGAATGAAAAATGACCTTTTAATATTTCGCGGAAACAATGGTTCATTAATCTCCATTAGCGATACATCAACACGAAGAAAATTAATACTAGCCTTTTAAATAAATGAGGAAATTTAAAGGCTGTTCTCTACAGTCTGCACTTATATTAAAAGCTAATGATAATAAAAAAGCTAAAAAGGAGGCCATGAGAGATAGACCTTCAATCATCTGATAACCAAATGAGAGCTATTTTTGATAAAATGTTTTTGATTTATAAACACGCCTACTTCGAAAAATGTTCGTGGCTACTTTTCTTTATTTTTTTTTTTTTTTTTGATATGCTTGTCTTTGACTAACCAGTTCATACCTGCTTGCCAGGAAGCTATGAACAGAAATCTGTAGGTAGGCCTACTAAGGCATATTTTCTACGTCAAAAACTATCTGTTGAGACTAAATTTGTTTGGTTAACATAACAGTGGAGAAGATAACAAAAAAAAATGAATTAAAAATACCTGTAAAGTATCCGAATCGTCGGGCATATAAAAAACTTGATAAACCGCGATATAATCCGCACAAGTTGTTTCATATTTTCTTTTCCAACACGGACCCCTATAATGGGGGTAATCGAACCCACAAACACCCCTTTTCCTTTGGGATTACATAACTGAACGGAAATAGGGCAGACAGGGGAACTGTCACCTACTCAAATGACGGAACGTATTACATTAACGCCCGAATTCTCATACGCCACTTAAATATTTGGTGGCTCCTCTAACTACTGAGCACTCCTCAATTCCAATTTGAGTTGCGTTTGAGTATTCGGGCATAAGAACGCTATTTCACGGTAGCATTAAAAGACGTTCGCTCCCAGATTACCTCAGGAAAGGACTTGATAGGTATTTCTCATCTTTTAATGTTGTTTTTTTATTGACGGACAATAAAGCAAATGGAACAAATGTCCGAAGCCGACTGCAAATAAAGGTTACATCGCGTATCTCTTAAGGGTCTTCCAAATAATGATCGCTACGCGTTAATAAAACGTCAGTGAAGCTATGGAATGACGATTGAGAAAGGCAAGTGAACACAATCATCATTATCAACACTTCTCTGTCCACTGTTGGTAATATGTAATGAACGCCAAGATAGTCGATCCTGTTCGCATCCGATTGGCAGAGTAGTAAGGAGAGATAAAAGTCCGATTCTAGTCTGCAGGCGTACTCTTGACTTCAATCCCAATCTCACGAGAACACAAATTCGATCCAGTTTTAGTTTCAATATGGAATATATCGGTACTCTTAACAAAATTGAATTTACGATTAAATTGAAATTCGAATCAAAATATTGATTGATTACCGGAGTGGCCGTTATAATAAAATAAAATTTTACACGTGAAATTTTATATTTTTTTAGATTAAAGTGGGATTCTGATAATTAATTATTATCTATTAAATTGCAATTCCTTAAACCATTTTAAGGAAGGTTTATGTTTATAAACTTGATTTTTTAAGCATAAAAAGATAAAATTAGTTAAACATTCTGGCATAATGATTCTGGTAATGTGTGACTTTTATTGTTGTTTAAAAAAACTCATGACTGCAGCAATTTTAATAATTTGAAGTTTGTACTTCCTAATTTCTAGCTCAAAGTATAAAAACATAATATTTTTTAACAAAATAAATTTCAAAACGAAATAAAGTAAGTAAAACATATTATAACAATGTTTATGACAGATGGACCCACTAAAAACACTGTAAAGAGGTTTCTCACTAACCAGAGTTTCTCACGAATGCAGGTACAAGGGTAGCGTTTCTCTTTTATATAGGTATGCAGCAATAACAAGTTAAAAAGAGAAACACCTCCTTCTTTGAAGTTGTTTAAAAATTTATGCACTATGTAAATTTATTTTGAACATATTTACTAGGGTTTCCGTTTTTTTTTTTCAAGGTTTTCCTGTAAATGACGAGTCCTGGCTATTATTCTGACTTATAGAGTTTTCTCACTTATCCAGTTCTCATTTACCCAGAATTGACTGTATTTATATAACTTTCCTAAACTTATTTCTGATCCTATATCATAATATCAGTTATAACTGTGATAACCAAGCTTATAATAAGTAAGTATAAAAAAAAACCTACTGTAAAATATATCTGTTGGATCACTAATCATATTTTAAATACATCTTATAATATTGTATCCTGAAATAAACCAAGGATATTATTTTAATATTCTAGTCATTTTAAGTTGAAAATTTATCTTAATAAGAATTTTGTAATTATACTTATATGAATACCTTTTTGTAGTTGCAGTTTAACATAGGTAAATTCAAGAATTCCATTCCTTGTGGTGATTGCTTCATAGTTATTAGAACGTTGGTTTGTACATAAAATTTTGATGATAAAACTTTAAGTAGAAATTTCTAAAGGCTATGAAACCTTAAGCAGAATAGCTATAAAACCTTAAGAAATAACACGTCATTATGGTATTGAACTAAATAAACAGGTTATAAAAGATAAGTTTACTTACCTAAGTCATCCATAGTTAAATTTTCTTAGTCCTATATCTTCCAAAGTATTTCAATGGTTCCACTCTATAGTTAACCAAGTAAGCACCACTAGAATAGTTTATTGCACCAATTTAGTCCATGTATTCCACAATATTTTGTTTTCAATTTAAATAAATACGAAAACAAGATATTTGACTTTTTTTATGTACAAGATTGATGTTAATTTACGTCATAGTCATAATGCCTACAGATGTCATCATGTCAGATGTCATGTCAGCTGCCAAAAATACAGTATATAAGGGATTTACAAGAAAAAGATTTGAGAAAAATAATTGAGAAATAACTACAATATTTACTAATATACGAAAGTAACGAATGAGTAAACTCATTTATTTCCTATAAATTTAATTTGTTCTTCTTCTTCTTTATTAGCTTCCTAAGGGATTTGCCAATGTCAGAGTGAGTGGAATATTGTTCGGTGAATTATTATGGTCAACGATACTCTATAAATTCAGACTTTGTGAAGAAGTTAAACAGAAAATTTGATTTAAAATGTTTCTTTTATTTGTTTTTATAGAATTCATTGGAAATTAACAAATTCGTTCACTAAGCGCGAAGCATCTAATGCACAGATTTTCAGCAAAACTATAGTAGCAAAATTGAGATACAAACAATGTGCACTGTCTGGCTTTATCATATTACTCATATACATAGTATGTAACTCTTTACTAATTAATGAGGGAGGAGCCCTCATTTATATATTATGGACCCTATGAGAAGTGGCCGTCGGCCGTGTTGGAACCCACGGGGCTGGCTCGTGACAATGGCCAAAAGGCCGTGCAAAAGGCCGGACGGGATGTTGTTGGTGCCATGGAAGATGGGACGCCCTTTAGTATGGGATGCATCATGCGTAGATACTTTGGCGGCGTCTCATTTGTCAGAGACGTCGGATTTAGCTGGTGCAGCGACCGCAAGACAAGAGGACCTAAATCGCCGCAAATATGCATGTATTGGAAATGGACATATATTTTCGGCGTTTGGAGTCGAAACTCTTGGACCATGGGGCCCGGAGACTTTCCAGCTTTATCGAGACCTATCAACTCGTTTGATAGAGGTCTCACGTGACCAAAAGGCTGGTCTGTATTTGGGACAACGCATCGGCGTTGCAATCCAACGTGGCAATGCGGCCAGTGTTTTGGGAACTTTCCCAGCCGACAGCGATCTGGGATCCATATATTATTTGTAATACTTTTGTACATAATCAATTTTAGTTTTTATTTATGATAATTTTAGATATAGTTTTGTTTCATTGTACAAAGTATATAATTGAAATAAATTAAATAAATAATAGTTGGCCATAATTAAGTGTATTTTTGGCTTAACGAACTCTTGGTGGAACGCATCCTTCATAAATGCCAGTGACAGACGACAGTGGATGTCAACTG
This sequence comes from Lycaena phlaeas, assembly GCA_905333005.2. Taxonomy (NCBI): domain Eukaryota; kingdom Metazoa; phylum Arthropoda; class Insecta; order Lepidoptera; family Lycaenidae; genus Lycaena; species Lycaena phlaeas. Next base: position 15,424,143 of record HG995172.1, on the reverse strand, counting down.
TCATCAGATTTTGAGTTTTGACAAATTTCTATTTCTATATACACGTAAAGTATTGATCTTATATTAAACAATACGCCCAGGTTTGTTACTTTAACCAGAAATTTAAAGTTTCTAAACATGAGTACTACGGTGGAGCAGCTTACTTTAGCAAGGGACATTAAAAGAGCTATCGAGTTACTTGACAAACTTCAACAAAGTGGTGAAGTACCAGCTACAAAGTTGGCTGCTTTGCAAAAAGTACTACAAAGTGATTTCTTAAATGCTGTAAGAGAAGTATACGAACACGTATACGAAACAGTCGATATTCAGGGTTCAGCTGACATTCGAGCCTCCGCCACTGCTAAAGCTACGGTAGCTGCATTTGCTGCAGCAGAGGGTCACGCACATCCGCGCGTAGTCGAGCTGCCGAAGACGGAAGAGGGTCTTGGCTTTAATGTAATGGGTGGCAAGGAGCAAAATTCTCCAATATACATCTCTAGAATCATTCCCGGAGGCGTAGCAGATCGTCATGGTGGCCTGAAACGAGGTGATCAATTATTGTCTGTAAACGGCGTCTCTGTAGAAGGGGAGAACCATGAGAAGGCTGTGGAATTACTAAAGCAAGCTGTTGGTTCAGTAAAACTTGTTGTCCGATACACTCCAAAAGTTCTAGAAGAAATGGAGATGAGATTTGATAAGCAAAGAACTGCTCGGCGGCGACCAAATTACAACTAAACATTTTTTTAATTATTCTATTTTCTTATATTATTTAAGTAGCTTTTAATTTTATTAAATAATAATTATTAAATGTATGAACAAAAGAATAATTTGAGACCTTAAGTTATCATGAGTGTTGTTAAATTTATGTATGTGGCAATGGTTTGTTATAATAGTATTCCATTATAATTTTTTTTATAAGAGAGTTAAATAAAAATATTGTCATAATAATATTGACAAATGTATTGCATAGCACTTAATTATAATGATTTGTTATTATTTATTTTTAGTCTATTTTAGAATAAAACAATAAAACAATTAAATATTTGTGAAATTCACTTTATTTAACCATTTTACCAGGAATCAAATGTTCCAAAGGTGTATTTTTTGTCTTTTTTTGATTTTTTTGCAGGGGCATCATCAATTTTTGTTTTACTTGTTGAGCCTTCTTGTAAATTAAGATATTTTCCAACACCTTCTCTAAAAACTTTTAAAGGCTCTTTTCTCTTAGGCTTTGTACTGGGCCCTTGTTCTTCTGCTTGTCTTTTTAACTCTTCAGCTCTCTCTGCAATCAACTAAAACAAGTAGTAGTAGTTGTACAATCAGAGTATAGAATCATCTTAAAATTATAATATCTTACAGTAACTTAACATTTATAATAAATTCAACATTGCACAGTAATTATAATAATTGGCATTTACATGGATAAATTGGCAACCTGTAGGCTACCTGACAACCAAGCAGTTCTCAAGATGAATAAATATCAGATGATATTGATATTCTATCAACTTGCTATTAACATTGTGAATTATTTAAAAAATACCAGTACCTGTTCCTCAGCTTCTGAAAATGGATCCACAAAAACTTGTGCTACTTCAATAACAATATCCTGGATTGGTCTGTCCCTGTTGTCTACTTCAATCTGTTCCATGGCATTTAGCGTGTCCAACCCGCCAACAAGTTTACCAAATATTGTATGTTTTCCATCAAGCTGCTTGCATGAACGGAAAGTGATAAAGCTAAAAACATACAAAAATTAGGCACAACAAATATTAACATCATATTATTGGAGACCATAAAGACCTAACATGTGACAGTAACAATATTTAATCATGGGCAACATTAACCTCTTACCACCAAGTCGCAGGCACGTCTGTCAGTTTGCCTTTTCAAATAACCAAAAAATAGTTCTTTCACTTACAATTGTGAGCCGTTTGTGTTAGGACCAGAATTGGCCATAGACAGCACACCTCGGCCTGTATGATGCAAGTTTGGTTTGATTTCGTCCTCAAATGGTTTCTTCCATATTGATTCACCGCCAAGACCAGTTCCAGTCGGATCACCACCTTGAATCTAATTTTTATTGTTGCAGTGAATTTTATTATACTTCTAAGCAAATAGACAAAAAGCCACCTAAACACAATTTTGTTGATTAACATGTCTCACTTGATGCAATGCCAACTTTTTTTTGTCAAGCTTAAATGATTTTCTGTCTGTCTGATGCAGAAAAAAGAAGCAGTAAAATTGAGCAGATGATTTGAGAGATTTTATTACATATTTAACATGAAACGAGCTCTCTCAAAACTCATCAATAATATAAAAATAAATATGAGAAAAGAAGTAATTGTTGTTTTCAAACACCAGAGATGATGATCTTGTGATTATATGAAAAAACTCACCATAAAGTTTCTAATGGATCTGTGGAACTTAGTGCCATTGTAGTAACCGCTAGCACAGAGCTTGATAAAGTTGTCACATGTTTTCTGTGTCAAGTCACAGTACAGCTCAAAGTTCAACTGTCCTACATTTGTAACCAGTCTTACATAGCCTTAAAAAAATAAACATTAATTTAAAAGACATGAATATATACACACAGACACACACATATATATATATATATATATATATATATATATATATATATATATATATATAAATAAACATTGATTTAAAAGACATATGAATATATACACACACATATATATATATATATATATTTTTTTTATCTCAAGACAATGACAAAACTTTTTTTAAGCAAGCTCTTCTATATACGAAAAGTGTTGTTACTCTTTAAGATATTTAGAATAAGTAGGGAACCTCATTATAATAAAATAATTTCTACATGTTTTATCATGGTTTATTAAGTTTTTACATGCTTAATGTTTAGATATATTACAGCCACTATAGTCACAGGAGAAGGACTCTCTGCATAGACAGGATTATTTTGAACAATGATGCATAATATGGTAGTTTAGAATAACTTCCTAATGCTGGGCATGTGATAAACTAAATCATCATCAACCTCTATCCTTCAACTGCTAAACCTACCTAGGCTAGACAGGCCTACCTCAATGAACGTCAAGTAGGACAATCACAATCCAGCCACTGTGCAGAGACCGCCTTTCCATCTGGTTAAAGACTGACCAACACTTTGTCTACTCAACAAAGCAGCCAAAATGTCTTGGCAGTTGAATTAACTCTAATATCTCACATCTTCCCAATGTCTTGTGACAATATTTTTTTTTAACTCATTATGTATTAAATACCTTTTTTCTTAACTCGCTCATACTTCACATCATCCTCACATAAAATTGCAGCTTCATGCACAGTCTCAGGTACCATGGCGGTTGATGTAAAACTTGCTGCTACCATACCAGTAGAATAGTGAGCTGCATTGAATTTATCTGCAACCTATATACAGACACTGGTCAATTAAGATTCAATTGTAACTGGCATGTAACAAATGAGTAAAGATTATGCTTATAAGTTTTATCATTTCATTTTTCTAGTTGTGTGATAGAATTGTGAAAAAAATGTGATAGAATGTGATAGAAAGCTTAAACCAAAAAACTAAGATTCAGCCAGACTAAAGTTAATCGAGATTCCTTCTTATACCTCTTTTTTAACTTTTTTTTCATCAGGAGCTTTGTATTCTTTTTCTAATTCTTGCAAAATGTCCTTTGTTTCAGCAGATACCGATTTGAGTCTTGCATAAGGGTCTTTCCTCATAGCAATTTCCTCTGAAATAAAATTTAGTTTATTCAGGGTGAAAATAATCCTGTTTAAATTTATATAAAAAAATATAAAATTGTAGCTAATTATCATATTCTAATATTGTGAAAAAACAAAAAAAAAAACAAATATAATTTTTAAATTACTACTGAAAAAGTTAAAAATTCTAATCATACCTTCAGTTTCCACTCTCAAATTATTTTTTATGTGATGAAAATTGGATATGTTGAATTTGTTCAGATTATTTGGATCTTGTATAGTTATCAGGTCACTTCTTGTGAATGGCGTGTCATTAATGAGATCCTTCCAGTTCTTGCCTTTGATGTTGAGCTGTTCAATTGCCTCATAGCAATAAACGTTTCCAGTAGTTTGTACAGCAACAATATGGGAGTTCTTTGTAAATGGTTTGAACAGAACAGGACAGTGATAATCGTCTTGTGCATTTTTGAAGAGATTCAACTTTGTCAAACATTTAATATCAAATTTCTGAAATATAAGCATGTTAGTGAAGGTATATTATATATATTTGTCTTGTCCCTGCACAGACAATTTTCATGTTGGTAGAACTGTCAGCGATAAGAATATTTATAGACAGCATGTTTTTTGTAAGACTCAGATACTTTTAGCTTTCTACAATTATTGTAATTCATGTTTCATCTTTTTTTTTTTGCAACCTATAGTTAATATAAAAGAATGTAAGAGCTTGCTTGAACTGACATTACTAATTATTTTTTACTTTTGATATTTTATGCCTCAGTTTATGTATTCTAATATGAATAATATTATAGCTATCCACTATTTTATTGGCAAACTATGAATAAAAAGGGGCAGTTTAATACATTTTAAAAACTCACCTTTCCAGTGATAGGATTGATCTTAAACTTTTTGACAAACTCTAATATAGCTTGTAATTCAAATATATTGCCATCTGCATCGCAGTATGGGTCGTCGAATGGTTGTAAACACAATGAACAATGGTCATATGGAAGTCTTTTGAAAGTTGTATCTTCCTCTTTGGCTGTACCTGATCGTTTACCTCCATATAGTGTTGTCCATTCGGTGTACGTTAAGTACCTTAAATTTGGGAAAATAAAATTGAAATTCGTTAATTTCATTGTTTTATCATCATTATATTTTTTTAAATTGCACCTACATTTTATCCTTTTGATGTTGTCGTTTACCCATATTTGCAAAATTATACGAATTCGCACACAAATACTAAATCTGTAAAACCGTTTTTATATTCTTATTTATTGAAAATATGACTATTTTTTTAATTAACTAGAAGAACAATGCTTTTTTAACAACACAATAATATTGAATGTATTTTTGCATAGAGTAGAATATATTATATAGTTTATTTTTGGTAATAAAAACATGTCAAGTGATGTCAAGTGTCAACTGTCAACTAACCTTTTGTTTTTTTGTTCCTATTGGAACAAGCTAAGATCAGATTTCCGTGACTTCCTTGTGTCTCGTAAACTATGTTTTGTCTGTAATATATAATATAATAAGAGTGGTGGGAAACGCCAAGGGGAGCAATTTCACCCTTCACGTTACCGCCAGTAAACTATCTCTTTCAACTCTGTCGTCACATTCACTGACCAATCATATTGAATAATATATCATATTTCAAATGCAATTGGTGAGAACAGTCCTTGGAACACCAGCATTGCGCACTATTCGGCATGATGCGTTTTTGTGTTTGTTTTGTGTAATTGGAAAACAATCATACATGATTTTTATGGTGCAGATTATATTTGATAAAACAAACACTATTTAAAACCGCCAGAATAGTCCTCACATACATAATATTCACTTAAACAAATCACAAAAAATACAGATCAAATTTAAAAAAATAAATACATAAGTACTATGGAAACAATAAAAAAAACACAACCACGCGTCCTGATGTTTTTCGTTCCCTTTTTGTTATTTCTAACTAATATAATATTGACCGAAAATGAGGTAGGAGTCAGGACTATGGAATAACAAGTATGTATCAGCCCTTAACCCTAAAGCGGCATCCGCACGCTTGGCAAGCCTCGGCAAACTCACACAAATTCAAACGTGTGGATACTGGATACAGAGTTTTTCTCCGGAGCTTGCGTAGGTTTGCAAGGGTTTGCGGCCGATCCGACGAGTGTCGGTTTTGTGCACAAATCAAAGGGAATTTGCCTTTATTGAATTAAGGGCTGCGGCCAGCGGGTACCTTATATAAATATATTTTTTTAATACGGCAAGTGCCAAGTGGCAATTGGCAACACATACCGGTTTTTTATAAACATGTCGGAAAGTGGTTGTGCATTGTGATTTGTTAATTTGTATAAAATCTATAGTGTTAAATTTTTTCCCATTAATTTAATTCCTTTCAAATGTAGGTATAAACGCATGTTACATTTTAACATAATTATGTAATTATTAAGAAACAAAACAATAAAGGTTTATTTTGAAGTGTGCGTGTATGAATTTCAGAGATTGTTGTGTTGGTGAGGTGATCACAAATGGACGAAATGTGGTAGAAGAAGATTCCAAGTTTAAAATTTTAACACTTTTATCAGTATATTACAAATTTGAGTTTATTAAGGTACTACATAGTTGCATATATTATTTGCTAGAAAGTGTATTTTGACCTATTAAATTCTTGGAAAAGTAACAGGCTACCATTACGATTTGCAGTTACGGGCATCTAACACCGAAGTTTCTGTTCTTCTTATAACACAACAACTATACATATTGTGGATGTTAATCTTTGAATTGTATTCATTGTGTGTTGGGACATCTGTATACCTGTAAACTACGTCCCTGGTGAACAAAAAATAGTAAATTATCGGATAACGCCAGCCCACAAGATGGCCGACTGTTATTCGTAAGGTATAAAGTTATCTTTTTCTTTATCTCTTCATTTCATTGTAATTATGTATTATTTTGCTACGTTTGTAAATATGCAATGTTTGTATAATTTAATATTTTTTATAATCGTTTCGTGTTTGTTACTTAGGAATGTCTTTGTTCTGAAAGTGACTGTTTCGTAAAAGTTCAATCAACCCTTAAACTTTTAATTAACAATTTCGATATAAGATCATAATATGCTATGAATTATATGTACAACTTCTTTTCTTTAACTACTGTACTTTTTTAAAATATTGCATTTATGTAATTGAAAATTACCCAAATGTTGATAGTAATAAACACATTTTAATAATAATAATAATAAGTATATAATGGATTTTGCATTTTAGGCATAATCATTATAAGTTGCATATTTTGTGCTTTTATACAATCTTACTGTACAAACTACTTATTATTTGTTTTGCCACATGATGTGTTTAGCTTTTTTTGTTGCTTTTGTAGCGGAATGAGATGTTTAATGCTTTTAGATAATGTCTGGTGCATCTGGTTCTTCAGGAAGCGGCACAGGACACAACAGGGGAACAAGTAATATTGAAAACAAACCGGATAAAGAAACTAAATCAAACCCAAAAATGTCTAAGGCACTTGGTACCTCGGCTAAGAGAATTCAGAAGGAACTAGCAGAAATAACCCTAGACCCGCCACCAAACTGCAGTGCTGGGCCTAAAGGAGACAATCTATATGAATGGGTCTCCACTATTTTAGGCCCTCCAGGCTCTGTGTACGAGGGTGGAGTTTTCTTCTTGGACATACATTTTTCACCAGAATACCCTTTCAAACCTCCAAAGGTAGTCTTTTGCATTTTCTTATACATCCTACACTAGTAAAATAAATGCACTGAATTAACATACAAAATTACTACTCTCTCTGTCTCATGCTGGGCCAAGCTACTGGCTAACCAAACTCTTTATTATAATTAGAAGTTTAGAGGTCTACCGCGGACACTAAAACATTTTTTTTGTATATAAAGACTAAAATATCATATCTTAGTGTAGTTATAATACACATAGTTTCTTTTTTTTTTGTATTAAAAGTGAATAATATTTTAAAACAAATATTTCCAGAAGAGTTAATTGATGGTAGATATGTTATACTAAAATACTATGCAGTTACTATCAGCAGAGGATGGAAAGAGGCTGCTGATGATGATGATGATGAAGGCTCTATTGTATTTTGGATGGTACTTTCTCTAAGCTAATGACTTATTTTTATACCAATCTGTGTCATTTCGTTTTAGTTTAAATTTAATTATTTTAAAATAATGACATCTGAAAGTTAAATAAACCTATTCAACATAATTGTTTGGTTTTCATTTTTGCTTGTAATCAACAGTAGACTATGTATGTGAAGGAATTTGCATACAGCTATACAAAATTTTGTCCCGAATGACTTACAAAAACATGTATAAATGGTATAATGTTATGTCCGCCTGTGTTTATGATTGCTAAGTACTAATTGTTCATACATATGAATAAATACTAAAATTTTATACATTATTGTTTCAGGTGACATTCCGCACTAGAATATATCATTGTAACATAAACAGCCAAGGTGTCATATGTCTTGACATACTCAAGGATAACTGGTCGCCGGCACTCACTATTTCTAAAGTCCTATTATCCATATGTTCACTGCTTACCGATTGTAATCCAGGTATGTACATTTATGTATAAATTTTATCTCTTGTGCTCTGATTGACTAACTCTTAACTATTGATGGATGATTGATGGGACATACAGACAGAACTTAGGTAGGTTGAACTCCTGTTATGTCAGTGATAAATCACTGAAGAGACCATTGGTGATTGAGCCGTGATTTTAATGCTCACTTACTACTCCCACTGGTCATAAAATGGTCCATGGTCAATGGTACTAACAAATATATCATCAAGTCTAACATATACACAAAATATGTATATGCTTTTAAGCTCTATACATCTGGGTGTTGCAGCTGCTAATTAACATTAATAGAGGTCACTTGAATATTTGTATAATGAATATAAATGTATTAAATTACATTGTCTAGCAAACAGATTGCTTGTAAACATCATTTAAAAAAGTAAATTTTTTTATAAGCTCAAAAATATAAACAAACATATTTATTACTACTTGTTATTATAAATATTGAAATAAAAAAAAAATATTCAAAATAGTACCATCAAAGTATCTTTTTGAATGTTAATTGAGTCTACCACCGGTTCCAAAGCAAGTCCACTAAGAAGAACTTGCGAAACTAACTCAGTGGAACTAGTCTTTTAAAATAATCTTTTACTAAAAAAAAAAAAAGAAACAATTCATACTACTATAGTAGTATAGTATATAAGAAGAATTCAGCAAGAAACTCTGTTGGGTGGCTCCTTTCAAAATATAGTTTACAATTTTTATAAACATACTTAATTACATACATTTATTACTAGTCTTAGGGCCTTTTCACAATCTTCAGTTAAGTGCCCAATAGGCTATCGGCAACATATTTGACAGATAGAGTATGGAGTATCAGATAGAGTATGGGGGAACTTAACTGAAGATTGTGAAACAGGCCCTTATACACACTAGCCTAAGATAAAATAAGTAAATGAAGATAAAATAAGTGAATGTTAAGTTAGTGTTAGAAATTATGTCAACCTAGATCTATTACTGATTTGATGTAGGTGTAAAGTTGAAATAAAAGCAATAGTTATAAACAAACACAAGTGTGATTTGAAATTAGTAATACATGTAGTGAAAATAAGTAAAATGCAATTGTGATTTAATTAACTCTGTAGTTATTTTTTATTCACAAAGCACACTTAAGAAAACTACTTCACGAAACTATTTTGATGATTTAAATATGTATTTGTGTGTTAAAAAAATACTCAATTCAAAATTGCTAATAACAGATGTTTACATAAATTAGTTTAGAATATGAAGTTGTTTTATGGTCATAAATAAACAATATATTTGTATGTTTTCCAGCTGATCCATTAGTCGGTAGTATTGCTACACAGTATCTGCAGAACAGAGAAGAGCACGATCGCCTCGCGCGCCTCTGGACAAAACGCTACGCGACATGATTGCTCTGCGGGGCGTTCTTTAAAAATATACTCAACACCTTTCTTTTCTAAATCCATCCTGTTCATGTTAAATGTAAGCTAACATAATCCAGTCATAAATATGCACTCTTTAAAACATATTACCAACCGGGAGTGCAATCCGTGGTAAGCGAGTCGAGGGTGTTCCTAGTGTTAATTGTATGTTATAAAAAGATGCATATTATTGATATAGCTTAACAAGTATTTTGTTGCGATTGATGTGAATTTTTTTTAATGCTTAAGAGCAGTGGAACTATTATTTTAGGTGACGAGTTTTTATTTACAAACGATTCGAGTTTAGTTCACTATGTGTTACGCAGTGATAATAAGTAATATAAATCATATATTGCATAGGCTAAATTTGTGAATTGAGTCAATTTTTGCCACTAGATGCATTGATCTCAGCCACTACTCAAACTGTTACTACTTAAGTATCTATCTGATTGAATATTTATGATTTGTATTACACGGTGCAAAAGCTTATGTGATTGGTTTGTATAAAAATTGTGATCATGTTAGTTGTAATGAAATACTGCCAATAAACTACTCCATTTAGTGTTATCCAGTTAGATTTCTTTTACTTTTAGCTAAATTCCAATATACTTAGGAGGTTAATATTTCAATGTAATGAACAGTTTCTCTGCTAGTTTATTAATGTTCTAGTCGAGATATTTGTTGTTTCTGATTCAACAAATATAAATATTATATAATATCACTTTGGTTTATATCAGTTCTTCTTTTCGATCATCTCGACAAATTTAACCAAGAAAATTAAATGTACTCATAATGTCAAATATATCTATTATAAAGAAACCTATTTATTTTTATAGTGAAGAGCTTGTATGCATTATATAACCGCGGCTACAGTATCTTGGGACGGTGAATGCGCTTTCCCCGGTTTGTTTTACAACATGACATATCAAACGCACGAAATGACTTGTGTTTTGTTCAATCCTTATCCGTTATCGTGCCAAACCTGCGCAAGCACCCCTGACCGTGCGGCTCGTCTACTAAAATATTCCGTTTAGAATGTAAACAGTTGTTAGGCGTAAGTTATTTTATTGTTTAGGTAATGTATAATGTATGTCTTAACCCTAGGTTTAAAGTATAGGAAACTAGTTGTGTAATTTTTAGCTAAATGTATGTCGCTCGTATATGAATGTTTTGGTGATGCCGCTGTGGAATATACGGACGTATATCGTTTCAATAATTTAGAACTGGTGCTGTGAGATTCAAATGCTGGCGACATACGACAAATGAATACCGCATCTGTATTCGCGACTGGAATATATTTTGTCAATGTGATTTTTTAAATTATTTTATACTGTGAGTGCGAGTGGGGCGTCCGCTGCGGCGCGCGGCTGCCCGACGACCGACGCGACTGATGTTCCTCTGAACCCACTATGTTCATAAACTCTGAACCCTTATAATCATCCTTTGTTAAAATTTATATCATGGTATAAAATAGTAAAATAAAAAAATGTGTGTAATTAGGACACAAAATGCTGTTTTATTGTTTTCCTTCTCATAACTCCTCCAGTTGAGTCACGGAAACTCCTAATTCCGAAACATTAAAACTATACTGTTTACCGAAAAACAAATAAAAGCTACCAGTAACTAGGCATTCCCCGACATAATACGATCGTAAATTTATATCTTCCTGTTTTTTAAACGACTTCAAAAAGAAGGAGTTTCTCAATTCGACCGTATGTTTTTACATATTCGCTTCGGCACCTTCAGCCCCACTCAAAGATTTTGTTAAATGACTGCTTATGGATTGCATAAGTCCATCTAGAATCGTAGAATACCTATATATAAATAAGAAATTATATTATTCTATAAATAAAATGTATTTTTTTCCACTTACGCGCATTTTATAAAAGGCAAACAAAGTGATAAGGGGTCAAACACTCGGGTGAACGACCTTCTGTATATCCATTAACGATCAACTCGGATATCAGCACTATTTGCGGCTACCCGCATGTTCAGGTAACATACACGACAACATACAACAGGTAGGTATTATTACTACGTTTTTCAGATGCTAATCAAGGACTTCATTACCTTCTGAAAATTTAGAAAACTGAAACATTTTATCTGATTCTCTTGTTATAAAATAAATAAATAAATCCGATTAATGTGTATGTGATGTTTATATTTTTTTTTGTCTAATTCATACTTCAAGTGTGAATGTAGTTTTAAAACAGAAAGATAGAATAAATAAAAAACAATTTCTGCACAATATACACATTTATTAAAATATACATAAAAATTCTAAACTTTCTAATTACATTAAGATGAAAAATTTAAAAAACACTCATTACATTTCATAAAAGTGAATATATTGAGGAGATCTAATCAATATAATAATACAAATGTGCCTACCGTCTACGGTCTATTAATGAAATAAATTCCGTGCAAGGATTTTGCCACTTCTATTCGATAAATCAGTCTTCTACGTGAGCGTATGTATACTCCCAGTGTATGTTTTTATCGATCAAAATTTCATAGACAGTTTTGCTTTTGGAGTGTGCTCATTATTTCATAAGATAACGCCACATGAAAGACTATTGTGTATGTTAGTAGTTTTTCAGATGTCTTATCTTGCTATGTATATTGAAATTTACTTAGTGATATATGCGTCTAGCGCACTATGTATCTAATATATAAAACTCTAGTTACAATGATACTTAAGTTTGATATTGCATGTTCCGATAGATTTTAATTTTGAATATCAGTCTAAAATAATGATCAATTGATCATAGAAACTAATACTTTATATTTTAAGATATAATGAATGAATTAATAATCAATTTTGTAAGCTTTTCCACACTGATAGTACTTTCCCAAGCTATCTCTGATCATTACATCTTGTTTATGTTCATAAGACGTAATATGTAAGAGGAATTGTCCATAACATGTGAAATCTGACTAGGTCAACAGCCAATAGAAAACTTTAGTTCTATTCAAGTGTGGAAAAGTCGACCAACGAACAGATCGCGTCCGCATATAAATTTAATGCGAAACAAATTTGTACTCCACCGTTTACCTTAAAAATAAAATTTTATATAAAAATTTCACTTAAAGCAAACAAAATAAATACTCTGAATCTTATAAATACAAAAGTAAAAAATATTAAAGTATAAAAATATTTTTCAAAAGTAATTGTGGAATGGAATTTACACCTAAACAGTATAATAAATAGTGTGTGGATCCGCTTGTGTTCACTCTCTACACCGTCTCGTACTGGTCCCGGATGGAGCGAGCCAGGAAACAGGCAAACATCACACCAAGCAACTGAAACGAATTTACATAAAGATAAATATTCACGAACACCACTATTGATGTTAGCAAGATGTATTAAAGATGCTGTTAATATAACATCTATATAGATATCTTTATTCATCACAAAATACCTGCACAAGGCATGATTTACCAGAGCCAGAAGAATACATTATCATCGTCTTTTGCCCCATCACATTGATGGGTAAAGTGTTTAAGCCTTAAGGATCAACTTCGTCAACAAACAAAATCATCACTCCTGTCCACAGAATCATCGGCATCGAGACGTCTGTTCTACTAGAATATGTTAGAATTCACGGTAATTTCGTGAGTTAAATTATTTCAAATCTCAGATTTGGATCTTACAAGTTTTTATGTAAGAGGCATCTTAGTAGAGGCACTTATCATCTATGGAAGCCTTTACACCACGTCAATCTGGTCCCGTGCTAAGTTTCCGAAGAACTTGTGTTACGGGTACCAGACAACGAAAATACATATATTTAATACTTTTTATATTAATAACATATATTTAAGATTTTTACTATATAATACACATCCATGACCCGAGAACACAGAAAACGTTTTGTTCCCTCCGGCTTGAGCGCCAACGCGCTAACCACTGAGCCACGGAGATCGTCAAATCAAAAAACTTATCATTATAACTATATCCTTATTCATCAGCTAATAATCTGTCATTACCTGCACCGCAGCGATCCCCACTCCGACACCCCCCAGCACTAGGGCGATACTCTGCATGGTGTCGAGGATGAGGTTGTAGCAGCCCTGTTTGTGGAAGTCCGGCGAGGCGGCGGTGCAGGCGGCCGGCTTGTTGTCCGTGATCTCTTGACTGCCGCAGCAGCTGTTGGGGATGGCCTCACCATTCTTCTGCCAGTCGTCCGGCCCGTAGATGCCGCAGCATTGCAACTGGTGGAGATTTTAAATTTGTTGTAGGTAGGTGAGGTTATGCAAAAAAAATTGTTGAAACAAAAATTGTAGATCTTTTTATTACCTACAACTTTGCTATGTAACTCTTTTCCATAAGACTTTAGTTTTGCCGGAAATAGAGATAAGCCATTTTCCCCCTTTAAACCCACCCCCTCCCTCTTCCCGAACTCGGATCGCTCCTTTTCTAATGAGTTTCCTCATACTATGACTTTTTTTTTTCAATTTTTACCTTTTTTTAAGGCTTTTGCACCGGTCTAATAAGCAACAAGCTATTTATTTTTTCTTCATCCGTCTGGAGTTTACTCACGTCAGTTTGGATAATGTCAAAGTTCTTCTGGACAGCGGGGTCGTTCTTGTAGTCGACTATGGTCTTGTTCAGGGTTTTCATGATAGAGGTCTCCAGATCCTTATGCTTCACGTAGCCCGCGATGCCCACGGCTATCTCAGCAATGAATATCAGCAGCAGGAATACCGCGAACTGAAACAAAAAGGATAAACATGAGTACGCGGTCGGGTCAAACATGTCCTTCTGCAAGATCAATTAAGAAGACGTACAAGGATCATATAGGTTATTTTGTTGCTAAATTTTGAAAGTTTAAAATGCCTTTAGAAGCGTTTTTGATTTAGTGAATTTCAAACACTAGCTATTACACGTGCAAGTATAATAATTAACTATCGTAAACATTATCTACGTATGTTTTCGTGACTGTTGTGAACAACACATATCATTTAAGTGTATATGTATTGTGTATGTATATTGTATAGTATTGTGATAAATTGTTTCACTTTCTATTCTATATAAAACTAGCAGCGCCCTGCGGTTTCCCCCGCGTACCCGTTCCCGTGGAAGTACTATGATAAATTATAGCCTATGTGTTACTCTGATGTATAAGCTATATTATTGTAAAGTTTCATTAAAATTCATTAAGTAGTTTTTACGTGAAATAGTAACAAGCATCCATACTTACAAACTTTCACGTTTATAATATTAGTAGGATAGTCTTTAACATTATGGACAATAGTACTCGAGGGCCCTAGGAATACGAATTTGTCTACAAAGTGCACAATACGAATATTTCTACATTTCCTTGTGTGTCCAAGAGCCCCAGCGAAGGCGACCCCGATTCTACCATCAATCGATAATGCTATATATTCTTCACCACAGATTTATAAATATAATATATTCTTCATATTAAAATTTATTCTAAAGTTCGTATGTAATTGTTATAGATGTTACGATGACGTATAAAGTGGGCGATATGGCCCGTTACATGTCGCACTCGGTACTGCATGAGCAACCATTACGAGGTCGCGTTGCGCAATGTACCAGTGATTAACTTCATAATATACAAGTATCACTTTCAAAGACTAACTCAAAGATTTCGAGGAAAGCCCTGTTGTTCATTGTGTCACGTGGAGCGCTCGGGTCACGGGGCAAACGTCATATTATTGTCATCCAACAATGATTTCGCAACAGTTTCATTGGTCACGGACAAAGAATAAGGTCAGAATGTCACACGCTTAAACTGACCTCGGGTTGCATTCATATTTATGCACCTGTTTACTTGATGGTTTCGACATTTCCTGTTAAAAATCTATCTTATGCCTACAATCTACATAATAATAAAATAATATAAATTTAGTTTATATAACATTAATAACATAATAGTACCTATGTACCTATCAATCAAAAAAAAAAGTATTGTAATATACACTACACAAAAATGCGTCCTATACGTATCTATTGTATAATATATCTGATAGCCAAATTGTATTGTAATGTGAAATCCTATAAGATGTGTGTTTTTCAGCTGTACGATGATTACGGTCTGCCTGTCTGTCTGGCTCTAACTTATTTATAAAATTATTATCAGAGGTTCAATTAACCCGGTTTTGGGCCAGACGTTGCATGACATTTCGGTCGATAAGATATCTATATAAATAACATCGTCTACTGATTTTATGATCACTTCCTTTTCTATTAACGTTTGATAAGTTTTTTTTTTTATACAAGGTTACCTAAAAGTTGTTTATGGACAATATTATATCAAATAAATTAGAATCTATTTAATATTTAAATATAAAATACTAGCGGACCTATCAGACGTTATCCTATTTAAAACATTATTTTAGGGATCGAATTGAGATTAAAAAAATTCTCGAATCCATTAAACTATACACCAAAAGAAATCATCTAAATAGGCCTGGGCCTATGACGTCTGCACGTCAAATAGCAGTTTAGACATATACACATACATACAAAATTATGCATACATTTTTTAATATTATATGTAATATATTTAAAGAAAGAAGTAATTTGCTACTGTGCCGTGTATATAAAATATGAAAATAAATAGTAACTATGTTGTTTACATTTTATTCATTTGCATGTAGGTAAGTATACTATATTATATGTTTATACAGGATTGGTGAAGTGTGGACTTCACACACCTCCAATCTCTTCGGGCATGCAGGTTTTCTCTCGATATTGTCTCGTGTTTAGGATGCATTTTGAAATTAGGAGAAAACCATTTCAAGGCACCACTGGGGACAGCATCGAACCCGAACCCTTACGCTCATGAGGCTGAGCCTATTCACGTTCCGAACAAAGGTCCACAGACAGAAACGACATCACTTTCATCAGACTAATCCATATGATAATATAGCGATAGTGAATCAAGAATAGCATATTTATAAAGGGAATTCCCCAGTACATATTATCAAGCTACACAATAGTGTTAACGGAAGTCGAATATAAATAATTACATTTAAGTGTACACTAAATATTGCTATCGTTATAATTTTGATGGATATCTTTTAGACAATCTATATTATGTGGATCATGTTGAAAAATGTAAATGTAAAAAAGTTTGTATTATTAGAATAGTTTTGATTGGACATCAAGAATCCAGTTATCACCGGCCTCCAGACGAGGAGACGCAAAACTTGATTTCACTCTATTTCCTCCGAATCCCTCATGAATCATGTCACATAAAATAGTTATGCAATAAATATAACTTAATTTAAAAATAAAATGTTATAACTATGTAGCTTGTGAAAGTACACTAATGATAAAATAATGTTAATTTTTATATTAAGTAAAATGCCGAGTGGCATAAAAGAATGCGTATTTGACAATATTGTGTAATAAGTCGAGTTTAGAAAGGAATATTATGTTTACAATTAGATTCAGTCTAGTCACTGGGTTTAGCCAGGTTGGCTGTGTCCCCACCATGGTTCAGACCTTGTCGTGGCGGTGGGGCTCAGTAGCCTCGAGTGAGCCAGCACCTTAGGCGAAGCGAATTGAGCTGAGGGGGCTCTTTGTGTCCCTATTATAAGAGGGGACATAAGAGCAAGGGGTGAGGATGGGAACCTCGTCTCATCGTACTGTCCCGTCGTTGGGAGCGGCTGGGTCCATTTACCATCTTTCGCCTGTGGAGACCCAATCCTCAGCGGGATGCCTCAGTGCATTTCCCGACTCAAAAAAAGGTTGGCTGTGCCGATATCACAATCATACGAAACCTACCCCCTTTTCCAATAGGGATGTTGACACATGTTACAAATTCATGTAAAGTTATGTTTTACATATTAAATACAGTATTTGAAAACGTAAAATAACATTTTAAAAGTCTACTTATTTGTCTTAAAATTTAGAAAATTAATTTAAAATGCGTTATTTATCATGCATTATCACGTGACTGCAAACGCGTATAAGGCGATGACGTCACTGAACATTGAGTTAAGTACAAACTGTCATAACTCACCTAACATAGCACGAGTTCTGAATGCGGTGTGTGACGTAATGATGTTTGGAGCGTTTGAAGGGCAATTTTGAAAACTATTTTTCTTTATTTAATTTTTTGTTAAAATTGGACATATTTCTTTACAAAAGTCTTTTTTTCGTGTTTGTCTATAGTATATCTATCAAATAAAATCAATTTAAAAAATTAGTCAACATCCCTATTGCACCTAGATAAAGAGCGAGGCAACTGAGGTACAGCGACAAACCAGTCATCAATAATTATGAACGGAACCGGCGCAGCGAAGGAGGAGGAATGAATGTCGGCCCGCGCTCACACGCACTCCATAGTACAAGAGTAGTACCGTTTCCTCCCTTGATAATGATACTAGGTCAAATACTTTTGTCCCATAAAACCTTCGACTGCCACGACTTTTCCCCTGTCTCGGTTTTTTCACATTCAATATGAAATCACATTAGGAATCTTCAAAAACTAGAAATATTGTATAAAATTTTATACATTTTCACAGACTCGTTGAATTAAAAAAAAAACTAGAACACAGGGACATAGCTGAAGGTTTTTTAAATTATATAAAACACAAAAAATGGTCATATTTAGGGATAGGAAATGAAATGCTGTTTTGGTGAATAATTATGTACATGAAATGCACTGAGTTGCAGTTGACCTTTCTTGATTTAGGGCGCAGCGGCGGCGTACAGACAGAACATTTTATTCAAATACATTTTTTTTAAGTCTAAAGTATCGCCTAAGTTATCCCGACACAGAAAAGCTGCATAATAATATTTGCGTTAAAAGTATAGAAAGTGGACAATGCAAATTCTGATGCATGTTTATCACAGTTGCTATATCATAATATAAATATGATGATAACATTGCATTGGAGTGAAATGACCTGGCTCCGAGCAAGTTCAAACGAGCTACCAAGGTTAGAACATAATGCCTCGTACTCGTATTACGAGAGATAATAATCTTAATGGATCAAAGATACCAGCATAGAATCAATTTTCATGTGGCGCCAATTATACTTAACGCAAAATAGTATTATTAGGTGCAAATGAAGTAGTAGTAAGTCAATAGAACCCTTACCCCCAAGAGGGGGGGGGGGGGGTTTGGAAATGGAGAGACTCTTTATATTTACAGGTATCCGAGTTCATTTGGATTTTGATTTACACACAATATTAGTTTTCACATCCGAGTAGTATTTGTCATCTGTTTCTGCGAAATATGGAAATTCTAGCAGATATTTTAATATCAAGAAAGAGATAGTGAAATAGAGAAAAAAAAAATACTTTAAAAATATTATTTTTTAAGTATTTTCTCAGCGTTACTTCAGTTAGAAAAATTCAAGTTACCCTTCCTTTAGTCGCTCCTTAAAAGTTTTACGTAAAAAAATCTATAGTTAATAGAGTCAAGCGCTATGAGGAATTGATCGATTTGATAAGATACACACCCCAATAAAAGATCACCATCACACAATCTATGTGGTAGGTAACTAGAAGGTACATTTCGCTACAACACCGAGAAATTCTCAAGATGTCGACTCTACGATTAGTAATTAATCGTTAAGTTATAGATTTTAGAGGCCTATGGATAAGTTTGGGGTCAAAGATTGTTATCGTCGTTATGAATATTTTTATTTCTTTTCTGAACCGAGAAGCGAAGTGTTTCTAATTAAAAATGAATATATATTTCGTTCAGGTTTCTTGGCTGAACGCCTAAAATGAAATCATTGATGCCTGCAAACACGGCCACAAATTATAGTGTCATTGACCTTAATTATATTTTAACACCTACATAGCAATAATTAGGATGTTTCTCTGTTAACCAACCTATAGACTAGGAAACTAATATAGGATATTAAAGTATGTTCAATATTTTAGTTTATGTTTTATATTTTTCTTGTCGGATATTCAAATATTGCTATTTAAATTAAATATGCAGCACATTCTTGGAAAAGGTGATAAAATATTAAACGGGAATAGAACCTTTGATGCAAAGATTTAATATAAATAGCAGATTTAATATAAAGAGCAAGGAAAATTCTTATGTTGGCACATCTGACGCAGCAAAGTTATTCTAAATATTTCGGGCCTGTGCTTTAAATTAATTAATAATTATAAAAATTAATTATAAGTATTTAAATTGAGGATACATTGGGCTCTCAAGTCTAAGAAAGAAACATATATAGACAAATAAATAAAGAAAGAGAAGAAAAATTTGAATATTTTACTTGGCTGACTGACACAATAAAATAGGATTTAAGATATCAGTTTGAATGAGAGTAAAGCATTTAACGACCAATTAGAGCGAAGGAAGCGTTCGTTTAGTGAACGAGAACACGGCGTGTCAAAGGTTACAGATTCTCAAGAGCCGCTTACTGGCGAATTACTCTTATTTCATATTTTCACTACAGGGTACAGACCACACGCGAATGCATGGAGGAACTAAAAAAAAAAGACGTGTGGCACTCGGGGACTGCCGCGGTAATGCTATTGCATAGCATTTTGTATCAACTTATGCAATTATAATTATTTATTTATTTTAATTATTAATGCAGTATTTCTTTTTCTTTGATATTAATTCAAGTTACACTTTTTGAGCGTGGTGACCGATAAGAAAACATTTTTTTTTCCTTTATTAAATAAATAAAAAAATATAAATATTTTAAACAATATTAACTAATATTGTTTAAAATATTTTTATTATTTTACAATACATGTGTTATATTTTATTGTTATTCGTGCGAGCTTCGTAGTGTCGTACAATACGTCTAGTTGCAAGCACACAAACACCGTGTCGAAGACTGCCGAAAAGAAACGACGTTAGACGATGCATGGCCTTCAAGCCACACCTCCGTGCCCGTCGGAGTGGGGAGCGTTAGGTTTTTTTTTCGTTACGGAATTTCTGGACTCGGTCCCCGCGCTCAAGGCCCGCGATAGAAGCTATGCAATAGCTTAAAAAATAACACTCATGCGCAGGGTCAAATATATAAGGTCTTTGTAAATTAACTACGAACCATTTGGGTACGTGATCTACTGCTTGTGTAAAGACGTTTAGGCACAAAAAAAAAATAAGTAAAAATTTGAAAAAAAAATAAAAAGTAATAAAAATTGCAAGAAATGAAATCTATTGCATTAAACCGTCTGCCCGCGATACATGTACACAAGAAAAGTATACTCAATTAAATCATATTGCAAGAAATTAAACCTATTGCAATAATAAATCGTCCGTGCGCAATACAAGGTCATTTCTCGGGTCATTGGGTTCATGTCTCGACTCTCGAGTCTCGACAGCTGATCGACCGCCGCGCGAAGTAACGCGGTTTCAACGATTTCATTCACGTTTTAAGACCGCCAGATTGATAGCAACATACACAACTAAGTACCTTTTGAAATTTACATCTCATTTAGGGTTTGAAATAATAATAATTATAATTAGTCGTAATAATAGTTAGTCAAGTTCTATGACCTCCCATCACACTTTTTACAGGCTTTGGACTGACAGATTAGCATAAACTAGTTACACCGACATTTAGTAGCAGTGTAGCACTCAAGGCAGATATCAATTACTTTAAAAATCTCTTAAAAACTAATGTAAAATCAAGTACGTACATACATAACTTGTTTACCCTAATTTTGTTGGACGTTACCGCCACCATGTCCTGTACAGAATGACGCACGTCTCAGGCAATGTCTTTTCATCCTCATCGAAGTGTCACACTATCACATGTATGATGTAGTAGAACTGGAATACAAAACAATTTTGATACCTAATGCTGCGTCAGTGCACAGTAAGTGTACTTACAACGTTTTTCTATGTTTTATTTAAACGATCACACACAAATTTAACAAACAAACATTAATAGCTATGAGTTACGCGACACTTCACACTGTATTAACTGAACTTACGTGCACCACTTGCACGATTTCGAAATACACTAAAAATTAAAATAAAAATATTAAATGATTTTCAATAGAAAGCCGCCGGTAAAGTCTCCTTCACACTCGACGCAATATCGTTTAAAATAATAATGTGTAAAAAAAAAGTTTTGGCCCGATTTATTTTTGACGTAGGTATGTTTTAATATCAATTATTGTTATTTTAACCATAATAATAATAATGTTGTAATTAGAAAGTCCAATCTTGACACACTTGTAACCATAGCGATACAATCCAATAAATGCTTAAATTAATTATAAGCAAGTAGGTACGTATTACTTTTTACGGTACATTATTACAATAACATAAATTAAAACTAATTTGTAATACTAATCAGACGTTGATAAAGTAGTAGAAGTAGGTACTATTTAATAAATATGCTAATGTGAAAGATCCTTTATCACGGTATTACACACAGCATTGCCGCTTCCTTTGTCGGCTTCTTTAAAAGACAGCGGCGCGTGCCATATTGTACAAACTACAAATAAATAAAATATTACACCCCCCTCACCCCTGTAATGCATAATGTTGTTAGTTTTTGCTCTAGTTGCGATTTTATTGTTGTAAGATTACGTAGATTCTATAAAAAGTATTATATAAAATAGTTCTGTAAAAAGTGTGATGGGAGGTCATAGAACTTAACTAACTATTATTACGACTAATTATAATTATTATCATTTCAAACCCTAAATGAGATGTAAATTTCCAAAGGTACTTAGTTGTGTATGTTGCTATCAATCTGGCGGTCTTAAACGTGAATGAAATCGTAGAAACCGCGTTACGTCGCGCGGCGGTCGATCAGCTGTCGAGACATGAACCCAATGACCCGAGAAATGACCTTGTGTTGCGCACGGACGATTTATTATTGCAATAGGTTTAATTTCTTGCAATATGATTTAATTATGTATACTTTTCTTGTGTACATGTATTGCGGGCAGACGGTTTAATGCAATAGATTTCATTTCTTGCAATTTTTATTACTTTTTTTTTTTTTCAAATTTTTACTTATTTTTTTTTTGTGCCTAAACGTCTTAACACAAGCACTAGATCACGTACCCAAATGGTTCGTAGTTAATTTACAAAGACCTTATATATAAATAGTATACTATATATAAATAGTACTGTATTTTTACGTGAATTTTATTTATTACCATAAAAAAAAACTCTATACTGACGTTTCGGGTAGGTACAGTAGACACGTCAGGAGGACACTTCAGAGGGATAAGTCGAGGATTCGAATCCGGTCAAAAGCAGAAGATATTATGAATGCAGATGTGTACATTTATTGATACGTTTTTTTTATTTCATTTGTTTAAGTTGGATATATCCATATATATATATATATATATATATATATATATATATATATATATGTATATATATATATATGTATATATATATATATATATATATATATATATATATATATATATATATATATATATATATATATACATATATGTATATAATATATGTATATATATATATATATACACTATAGTAAAATAAAAATAATATAGCATTTATTTTGCGATAAACAAACTAAGAAAAGCTTTGTGACGACACGATGAGACATCCCAAAGAATCGATTCACCTTATTCATCACTCACTGGGATTTTTTATGTTGTCAACACAATGATTGTTGTGTTCACTTTTGCTGAGGAAAAATATAATTATATTATCATTGTTAATGTTAAGGAAACGTACCCAGTAAAGCGCACTAACAGCTTTTAAGCTATTTAGGTGCTAGCCTACATTTCAGTATTCTATTTGTCTATTCTAGGGCTATTCTGTAAAAACCATCACCATTGATATCGAGCTTCATCTGAGTAATAGAGCTCACTTTACGCTCTCTTCGAAAGTGAACTTTATTGATATAGATAAATTCGTCATATCACCGCGGATTCCGCTTTCGAGATTCCAAAACGACCTTACAGAATAGCCCTACAGATATAGGTATCTATCGTGCGACATACGGACCTTTGTTAAATAAATATTATATTCATAAATTAGCTAATACTACATAGTACTAAAGAAACACCATCCTATTGTATACTAAAACATTACAAGATTAGGGCAAGATGTTTTTTTTTTTTTTTCGAAAGGTCTAGACTTTTAGGCCAGATGGCCTTTAAGCTCAATCGGTAGGTAGGTGAGCAGATGGCTCACAAGGGCAAGGTGTTTTTATGTTTTATAAATTGAAAGTTCGCGGAGGATAATACAGAAAAACTAACAACTATGATACTTATTAGATGTCAGCTTTTTATTTAGAGTGCGATACATTATATTGTTATCAACTACCGCCGTCGCAGTGCGTTCTACATGACAAAAGCAATATTTTTTTCGAAACATCCTTTGCTGCATCTCGCTTATTTACTTGAATCGGCCATTTTACTGTACCCGGTTTAGTAATTTATTTTCCCGCCATCTTATAAATTACTGCCGCGATGAACAATGCGTTGATATCAGAATACCCCCACTGATATTTATTTTAAAAACACTCGAATAGGGATTTGACAAGTGTTTTACAACTTATGTTTAAAAATTATAATTTAAAACGCGAGTAGTAAAACACTCGTGCCTTGTTATCATGGAAGGACGAAAGACGCGTTACAACAGATTTATCGTATTAGTCATAATGATTAATGTTGTAAAAACGATCGATGTTGGTTACTGAAGTCAAACTGTATTACGCTGAATATCAATTAGATTAGACGCCATCGATGTTCACCACGCCTAGCTTGTAAACCTATTTCAGTAGGACACAAAGGACAGTAGGGCTATTCTGTAAGGCTTTGCTTTCGAGATTCGAAAGCGAATCCGCGGTGATGTGACGAATTTGTATTCTTTAAAACTCGACTTCCTATCTATATTAATAAAGTTCGTTTTCGCAGTGAGCTCTATCACTCAGGTGAAGCTCGA
Organism: Lycaena phlaeas; assembly: GCA_905333005.2. Taxonomy (NCBI): domain Eukaryota; kingdom Metazoa; phylum Arthropoda; class Insecta; order Lepidoptera; family Lycaenidae; genus Lycaena; species Lycaena phlaeas. The sequence goes on along the minus strand of HG995172.1, from coordinate 15,399,603 downwards.
TATCGAAAGGGCTATTCTGTAAGGTCGTTTTTGAATCGCGAAAGCGCAATCCGCAGTAATATGACGAATTTGACGGTTTTGTATTCTTTAAAACTCGACTATATGTCTATATCAATAAAGTTCGTTTTCGAAGTGAGCGTAAAGCGAGCTCTATCACTCAGGTGAAGCTCGATATCGATATGGTTCTTACTTCTTACATAATAGCCCTACAGGTCTTAATATCAGTAATAGCAATTAATGCACTTTTGAAACAAATAATCTGTTCGCGGAATAAATAACACGTGCGACACACGGCACATTCTATCCATCGATAATCTTGTATATACTGAACAATGGATTATAATATGTATTGAAGAGTATAATTATTCGAATAAAAAGATATGTAGTGTAAACTAGAGGGCTATTGTTAGATTTAGTTCTGGCCTGCGTTGAGTGTTTTTTTTTTTTAAATACAATGTCCCTATGTCAATCATTACTCATTGTACACACTACACAGGAAGGAAGCCGCAATAATTATGACGGTGGAAGACGTACAAATATAATATATACGCCCACATATTAAGTTCTCTGATGTGAACTGTGACATAGTGACAAACAGGTCCCTATTATGTCTTGTGTGACTTGGTAGATACCAACCTCATTTACCCCAAATGCCTTTTTTTAAATTTAAATAAAAAAGTAAAGGTATAATGATTACCTTTTTTATTTAAATTGCATCTGTTTTCTTTCTACACAACAGTAACTTGTTTTGTTTAAGTAATATACATACCTTAAAATTATTATAATAAAATTAACATCATGTAGTAATATGGGTCACCCATAAATTACTTCACAATATTTCATATTTCGTCCCTCCCTAGGTGACCTCACATATTAAAAAAATTACACACTGAAATTATTTTTATCATAATTCGTATTTTTTTAATAACTTATGTTTCGATGTGGACATGATTTATGTTTCGATGTGGACATGATGTGACCTTACAAAATCTATCGTGATCTCCTCCTACCCCCTTATAAATACCCCCTTGTCACAGTGTCCCGAGTGCCCCACACAAACAACATGTGTCATAATTTTATTTTTGCTTCTGTTTGAGTAGAATATGAGAGTAGGTATGATAAATAACTAATTAAAGGCCAATCACCTGAATAAATAACAAAAAGTATAATAATAACATTTAAATTGTATATACTAATAGTGATAACTATTAATAGCACTTACTGTGACAATCATGCAGTGATTCTCCTTTACAGCACCACAGCAACCGAAGAATGCCACAACGAACACAATCAAGCCGACAATGATCAGGATCATAGGAGCCGAAGTGTAAAAGCTTTCATCGGTGAGGTCAACATATGGATGGGCATTTATTTCAGACTTCGCACCCACTATTAATATGATCAATCCAGTAATCTGTAAAAATAATGTATTAAAGAAAATATACACCTGTTGACTGTAGTTGTTTTATATATGATTATTTGCCAATGTGGCATTTCATGATGATGACAAATGTGACTTTATTCCTTAGGTTCTTGGAAGATAAAAGACTTCAAACCAGTATAGCAGTACTAAAAAGAGCCTGAATGTCATAATCATCTAATGACCAGGTCAGCAAATGTGGGGTAATAGACACAGCAAATCTTGATCAAAAACACAAAATTGACCAGTTAACCAGACCAGACTTTTAAGTAATTTTCGTATGAAAGAGTAACAAACATACATTTACAAACTTTCATATTAATAATATTAGTAAGATGATAATTTTTCTAATTGTCTGTGTGTTGTGACTTTGCACTTTCAGACTTAACTATATATTTTATACAAAATAAAATACATAGTTAAGTCTGTCCTTTGAGTGATAAACTTTGTTTACTAAATGACATTTATCTAGTAGCTGTTATCTTAATAAGAGCAAAAAGCGCATAAAACATTTTTTATGCATTTCTTATTAACTTATCTTATGCATTGAACTTCTTTATTATTTCAATATTTACTAATTATAAAATGAATTATAATTATGTTGCTTAAATTTGAAGTATCGATAAAATTAATAAGGTTGGATTAACAAACATGCTACCTACTTGAAAGTTAATTTTTTGGGATGGGACTTCGCTACATTTACCTCCTTTTTATAGTAAAGTGGATAATTTAGCAATGCAATGCTCTAAGCTTCTCTAATCAGTTCTAAGCTTACTTGTTTGATTTAGAATAAATGTAATTTATTTCGATTGACCCATATAAAACACTATTTCGAAAAATTCATCAAGAAACACGTAGTATGGACTGATGATAGGTTTTACGGTGGTAAATTATGAAATGCGTTCATATTTTTCAACTAATTGAGGTGACAAATTAATAATTATCGAGAAACATAAACGACAATTCAAATGAGTCAGCACAGAAAAATCAATACAATCTAATATAGTCGAATATTTCACAATATTTATTTAAGTTATTGGTGAAAGGCGAGTCATATGATGATTTTAAGTAATAGAATACCACTTCGCGCAACCTTAAGACTACCTTCAAGGAAAACGTGCATTAAAAATACTTACCGCAAAAAGTAGATTAAACGAAAAAAGAAGGTATTTCACGCAAGACATTCCTGCACCAATAGCCATTATTACACAATTTTTTAAACGGTATCTGAAACAAAAATAAATAAATAAAACAAAATGTAGAAAATCCTTTATTTAGCTACGCATATTGTAAAAAATGTTTGTTGCATAAAAATCATCGATTTGCGTCGTAGCAAAATGTTATTATGGCCTCTAAATGTACTGAAAATGTTCAGATACATAGCATTTTTACCATACAATTTTCTTTAAGCCTAGAACACACTTACCTTCAAATATTATTTGTTAATATCAATAAACTATCAAAACACGTATCAATAATGACGCACAATTGGAATTCGGAGCTTCCACAACACTCAAGAAATTCAAGAATACTGAATGCGAATGGCAGTATGGCACTTGAATGAAGTTTGATGAAGTCACGGGGGGTACACTTCGAACAAAAAATCCTCGCATTCCGCTACCAAAGAGCACCGTGAATTATTGAGTTTGACAGTTCTCTGTGACGTCACACTTTTTCGACGCCATGACATGCGACGCCATATTTTGTTTTAAATGTCTAAACCCGGCATCCGCCATTACGATCTAAATTTTATTTTGTAATTAATATGCTAAAAAACATGAAGACCATATTAAACATAATCACTGATTATCTAAACCTTTAAAGAAACATAAGGATTGAACGAGTAAGTCAATGGTATTATTGATTTTATAGATTTTATAGAATAACCTCTTACTTATAGATACTAATCTATAAGTAAGAGAACTTAACAGTTATTAAATAAAAATCTATATTTAAACAAAACTAATGATCATTTTGATTAAAATGAATATTGCTACTAATTAAAGAAAAAGCATAGTCAAGATATTTTTAACCGACTTCAAAAAAAGGAGGAGGTTATCAATTCGACTGTATGTTTTTTTTTAAATATATTTTCTTCGAAGTAGTGGAGCGTGATTAAATTCGAAAGCTCTAAGGCAAAAAAATATATAGTCCTACAATAAATTTTACCGATCGGATCGTATCAGTGAAGGAAAACATCTTGAGGAAACCTGCATGCCTTTTAAGATTCAAATTCTATGTCGGTCAAATATAGTCCGACACCCTCCTCGCCTGATCTTTCAGTGGGACATATGAGTTACTACTTTACTTTTATTTTTTAGAATAAATTTATCATTTTAAAATTGTATATTGTTTCCTGTGCAAATATAACTTTACAATGTTGTCCATGTTGTACTTATTGCTGACTTAAAACATACTATTTCAATTCATTTCTATATCCAGCTATTGAGGCATCTACATCAGATTGTTTTGGTAATGTAATTCAGGAAGCAAATGAATACTTAGAAAGAAGACTTAAGAACGAACACTTACACATCTTGTATCATGAAAAACCTAAAAGACATTATTAAATTAAAGTATTCATTTCATGTTTTTATTGTTTATGTAGTATAAGTGCTGTTTTGGAAACATTTTATGGATTAAGTCTTAGGTTAAGAGTATTTAATTCGTGTAATCTAGATTAGATAATAAACATTTGCCATCAATACAACAAAAAGCATTTTTGAAATGAAATTTAAAAACAAGAGAAACAGAATTTAGTATACCTTTTTCATATTCTTATAATATACTGATACAGTTATCATCATTTATTGTCTTTAATCTGTCTACACTTCACTGGAAATAGGCCTCTCAATGAATGTCATGACTATTAAAGTAGAATATTGCAAATTTGTTCAATTATCTTTTGAAGCTTTACCATACATAAAACACCAAACTTTAAAACAGGCATTGTTTAGGATACTAAAATTGATTAAATACTGTGTATGTAAAACAAATTTTAATTGCAGGTGATAAATAGCAGACAAGTATTAAGTTAAACTGTGGCAGTCACTCTGTAGTTTTATAAAGACTACTAGCAATGAAGATTTTTTGAATAGTTGAAGTTTACCTATATAAAAAACTAAAGCTATTCATTATTAGGTCTATATATGCAGATGGAAGATTAGTGAGCCAGACTATTCAGATAATAAAAGCCAGTTTATAAAAATAACAATGCAAGAAAAACATCAAAGTTGTAAGTATATTAGAGCTTATAACATTGAAATACTTTTGTAAACCTATAACAAATTTTATGATGTTTGATTTTCTGGTTTATTTCTAATTGTGCTGTAACTGTAAGTTATATGAAAAACTAAAGCACATTTATTTTTAGGTGCACATGCAGATGGGACACATGTGAACCGGATAGCCAGATATTAAAACCAATTGATTTAAAAAGCAATTAATGAAAAAAAACCAATTGATTTAAAAAGCAATTAATGAAAAAAAGCCATGATGGACAGTGAAAGAAACTTCTCGTCAAAAAGCTGTAAGAATATTAGAGCTTATAACATTCAAATGTTTATGTAAATGTGTAACAAATTTGATCATGTTTCATTTTCTGGTTTATTTACTAATTGTGCTGTAACTGTAAGTTATTATCTATGTAACATTTGAAAAATTGGTTTCACTGAGTTTGTTTCACCGGTTCTTCTCCAATGAGAGGCCTTCATCACTGTAATGGTGGTAATTAAATTGATTTTGAATTTTGGTAATTACCGATATTGGTATTACAGATATTGAATTAACACTGGCTCCAAAGCAAGCCATTCAGCTCACTTTGGAGCCAGTGAAGAAGGCTTCTCATTGGAGAAGAACCAATTGAATTACTAATTGAAAAATCAATTCAATTGAATTGGTTTTTCAATTGGTAATTCAAAGCTAGTTAGGTTGTTGGATTAATACTTAGATTTATTCTCTTTTCAATTACTTTTTTTTTCAGATTTTAACAATAATTTTCAGTTCATTTTTTTCCACCTTTTGCTCAGAATAGTTACAGCATTGATGACAATATATGTTACTTTTACCTACTTTTGTGAATGTGGGAACATTGTAGGTTTTTATAGATACTCAGATGCTTGTAAACTTTTGTTATAATTATCTTATTTTTTTTATAGTTAGCAACAAGTGATTACTTATTTTTGGGCCTACACTGTCCCCCATACTTAATTAGCACTTAATACATAATAATATTGTAATACCAATGATTTGTAGAGTAACCATGTAGTTTCTAGCTGGTTCTTTTCCATGAAAACAATGCCCTTGTCGCCTACAGATGCATTTATAACAGTAACAAGTACTTATGTAAAACAAAATATTTTGATTTAATGAACAGTAAATATTAAGTTACATCAGTACATCTTGTACAAGGTGGAAAGAAATGGAGGAGGCCTTTGCCAAAAACGACAGACCGACACAACAGACTTACGGCGGCTTTCAATATCCTATCTATCTTAAAATGTTCTTATCTATCTTGAAATATTGACACATTTTCTTACAAAATCTGTCAAAATTTTAAGATTGCTAAGAAAATTTTAAGATAGATGGGATATTGAAAACCGCCGTAAAAGAAACAAAAAAATGTATATTAGTTGTATGTAAGCAGCATGTAGTCGGAAATAAAGGTTTTTACTATTATTATGATATATTTATAATTATCATCATTGTTGTAATTGTTATTATGTTTAAAATATTATTATGTAATTATTATTGTTAAGATAATTTTTTTTACCGATAAATAAAAATAATAATTAAATAAAATGTCTCTTATTTACCATTTTATACTATTAAATAAATCCAAATAATTAATAAATTAAATAATAATTAAGGGTACAACGTAATTCTAGCGTTTAACGAGGCTAAAATCCTTGTATCCATAGCTTCCGTCGAATGTCTAAAAATCCTTGTATCCATAGCTTAAGCGTCAAATTGAAAAAAGTGATATTCAATAATTAAAGCCGGAATGCGAGAAATTTTGTATGGGAGATTACCGTCTGTAGATATACTAAGTAGTCTGTGGATGAAGTTGAATGATTGAATCTAGTCCATGACGCATATGAATAGCGAATGAACACTCACTCGAGTCACTCCGCACTCGAATATAAGCTGACTGAATGAAAATGTGATGAACTGATGAACGATAGTAAATAAAAATCGATGTTTTGACTTCGATTCCAACAACAATAAAATATCGAAATGTCAATAATATATTCTTAGCCATCTAGCTTGCATAATGAATTCGAATTTCGATGCTAGATCTTCACTTAACACTAGAAGATACAGTTGATGAACGTAACCGGAACTTGCCGTAGGGGGATTTAAATATTTCTTTGCATTTGCTGTAGCCTGATAGAAATACTGATAAATTTACGTTCGTGTGAGGAGAAAAATCCTGTGAAGTATCATTTTTAGTGGTTTTTTTAATCTAAAAATACTAGTTAAAATGTTATATTTTTCTTGTAAAATTATATTTTTTATAGTTTTATTCACTACTGAAAACATCGATACTTTTCAATCTATGTTTATCGTACATCGATTTGATACCTTAGAATCGATGTTAACATCGACTTTTTTCTAGTATCGATCATCTGAACCACGAAGACGTATAGAACAAGAAATCATTCTATAGTATTCATGTACTTAAAAATAAACTCAGATCTTAGTTCTCTTTTCTGCCACCTGGCTGCGCTAGAATTAAGTGCGTACCGATGCTATTGTAGAGGACCAATCAGCGCCACAGTATCTCCCGCGTTAAGAATTAAACGTGTACTTCTTAAGAAAAGGCGCGCTCTACGGGTAATAATAATGTCCCCTTAATTGAGACCATTTGTTCAACATTACGTTCAGACTCCTTATACCGGATCCCCATTCCACGTTTGCGGCTTGCGGCAAACTCCAAACCTCTATAAGGCACAAAAATAGTGGACGCATTGCAAGTGTTTGCTGCAAATTCTCTTTGATTTGTGCACAATTACACTCGTCTGATCGGCCACAAACCCTTGCAAACCTACGCAAGTCTGTCTGGAGTAAGAAGTTAAGAAATTTTAAATTGTTTTACGTTAAATATGGAGCGTTAAGGGATAATAAGTGAAGGCCATACTCACGGAGTATAGATACAAGGAGTCCGAACGATATGGGCTTCTCCGTAGTATTCACATACACAATAATAAATAGATCTTAGTTCTTTTTTCTGTCGCTGTCTGCGCTAGAATCGGTTGATTATCGATTGGTCCACTTGTAGCGGACCAATCAGCTCCACATTACTTCCCGCGAGCGGACCAATCAGCACCACAATACTTCCCGCGTTAAGAGAAACGAGTACTTATTAAGGAAAGCGTGGTCTACTAACCCCGTTGTATGTTTATGAATGTCACCGCCAAAGAGTATATAAACACTACGCCATGATAGGTAAATTTTAGGCCCGTATTCTAAAACGTGACTTGAGCGCTGATCGGTGCTTGATATTAGTTTTGGCAGTACCAAAAACTAGTATCAAGCGCCGATCAGCGCTCAAGTCACGTCTCTGCATACGGCCCTTAGAGATGCCACAGTCACTCATTTTTGCCTTATTTATGGCTTATATTTTAACCTTAGATCATTAATATGTCTAGATGGAGTGTCGCCCTACAATCAAAACAAAAAGAACAGGCCAAGATTTTCAAACATGTGTTCTTGAATAGTGATACCAGCTACTACAATTATCCCATAATTATACTTTTTAATATCATTACACTTCAACACAAACCTTCATTATAAATAATAACAATAATGCGTAACAATTCATGCGTATTCCATGACAGCGGGACTGATACTACGCACGGAGAAAGCATATTTTAGAGGCTAACAGTTAGCCGCTATTTTTTTGGACGTTTTTTCCGCGCGACACTCTATCTAGACATATTATTGATCTAAGATTTTAACAATAATTCTATATTTTCATGATTATCTTATGACATTTTATGTAAATATAAAACCTTCCTCAAATAATTGATATATAAAACCTTCCTCAAATCTACACTAATATTATAAAGAGGAAATCTTTGTTTGTTTGTTTGTTTGTTTGGTTGTAATGAATAGGCTCAAAAACTACTGGACCGATTTCAAAAATTCTTTCACCATTTGAAACCTACATTATCCACGAGTAACATAGGCTACATTTTATTCTGGAAAAAACAGGGTTCCGTAAGATATTTGGGTTTTTCGGACACGAGGTGTAAAAAATCAACCAGAAAAGTTACTTATTTTGCGAACGCTGCCTAAACTATAAAAGATAGAACCTAAAATGTTCTAATTAATTATAGATCTTATAAATATCTACAAAAAAGTCCGCGACACGTTATACCTATCCATGTCGAGTGAGGCACAATAACCATTTTTTTATTTAGATATTTTGAATTCTTTTGGACTACATTTAAACGCGTTTATTTTACTCATGCTTTGGATCCTTATTAAAATAAATTATTTTATCACTAAGTACAGTTTATGTAGATAATATTTTGACTTTGAATGATTAAAATTGGACGTTCGGTTTTGAAGTTATGGCGAAATCTATCTATACTATATATCTACACTAATATTATAAAGAGGAAAACTTTGTTTGGTTGTAATGAATAGGCTCAAAAAGTACTGAAACGATTTCAAAAATTCTTTCACCATTTGAAACCTACATTATCCACGAGTAACAAAGGCTAAATTTTATCCTGATAAAAAATAGAGTTCCGTAGATATTTGGGTTTTTCGGACACGAGGTGTAAAAAATCAACCAGAAAAGTTACTTATTTTGCGTACGCTGCCTAAACTATAAAAGATAGAACCATAAAATGTTCTAATTAATTGTAGACCTTATAATTATCTACAAAAAAGTCCAGGATAAACTATACCTATCTATGTCGAGTGAAGCACAACAACCATCTTTTATTCAGAAATTTTGATTATTTTGGACTACATTTAAACGAGTTTATTTTACTTATGCTATTAATCCTTAAGATATGAAGCTAAAGAGTTTGTTTATTTGAACGCGCTAATCTCAGGAACTATCGGTCGGATTTTAATGAAACATTTCAGTGTTCGATAGCCCATTTATCGGTAAAGATATATCATATATCATCCCGCTAAGATGCCGTTGTAAATCTTAGTTAACGCAGGCGAAGCTGCGGGCAACAGCTATTTTTAAATAAATAAATAAAAAGTCTACGCATATAAATTTATGTTTGTATACAGTATTATATGTTTCATACTAACGCGAAATACTTATATAACTGCATTGAATTTTCAATTGTGTTCGTAATAAGCGACTCTATTATTTTTAATTGAAAATTTTTTTTTAAGGTCAAACTTAATTTTTTATCTACATCTACACTAATATTATAAAGCGGAAAACTTTGTTTGTTTGTTTGGTTGTAATGAATAGGCTCAAAAAGTACTGGACCGATTTCAAAAATTCTTTCACCGTTCGAAAGCTACATTATCCACGAGTAACATAGGCTACATTTTATTCTGAAAAAAAAAGGGTTCCGTAAGATATTTGGGTTTTTCGGACACAAAGTGTAAAAAATCATCCAGAAAAGTGACTTATTTTGCGTACTAAGCTCTCATTGTAAATCTTAGTTAACGCAGGCGAAGCTGCGGACAACAGCTAGTAATTGATATTTTTAGGTGTTTCGGTGAAAAAAAATCTCGAATAACAAAAGAAGTAAAAATAGCAGCAATTACTTTTAAGAAAATCGTCACCCCTAGAAAAAGACCGAAGAACAACCTAAGAAGCTTGTTTTAGATGATTTCGACCAATTCGGCTTCTATTATATTTTTTGTCATTATCATCATCATCATCAGCCTTTATCCATCCACTGCTGAACATAAGCCCTATAATTAATTATAATTTTTATTATTGCACCAGACTTAATGGAAAAATTTTACACTAGAAACTGGTAACATTGAGTTATGTGACCGCAGCGCCGCGCCGTGTCTTTCGTGGCGCGGACTCTACTGCATCACGCTAAAGCACTATTTTTGAGAGTGCTTGATGGTGCGATGATACAGCAGCTGTGATTGGAATATCGGCGTTGTTCATTATGCCGCATAACGCGCTTTTTAATTCGCTCCAAAACAGTAACACTTGTCAGAGGGAGAGGACGTCAGAAGTCATATTATGTTATCAAATATTGCGGCGGATCAATCAGCGCCACAGTCCTGAATAACGTTATTGGAATTCGACATAATATCTGCATTATATAATACAACAATCGACACTAGGTTGCTAGGTCGCCAAACTTAATAGGCGGACAGACCAGCCAGCTTCGCCGGACATATGGGTAGAAAGACAGGACACGCAACATTATTGAGGATTTTGTCTCAGTATTTATAAGTACGAGTCATTACAACAAAGAAGTTGTATGTAAAAATCAAGCTTTTTTTATAAGTATGTGTGATATACATTTCGTTAAATTCTAGTGAACTAATAAATCAAATGCCAAGACAGTATTAGCCTAAGGGCCTGTTTCACAATCTCCAGATAAGTTCCGAATACTCTATCTGTCAAATATGTTGCCAATAGCCTATTCGGCACTTATCTGGAGATTGTGAAACAGGCCCTAAGACTAATTTGGCATCGCTCGTTTGCAAAATGTAAAAAGTCTAACAAAAACCGGATCCCATTTATTTTGGCCGGAAACGCAATCAAAAAGCCTAACTATGTCCGGCTTGATCCGGACGCCTGGCAACCCTACCCGACATGATGACGACCCGATCATGATGATGATGATGATGAAGATGGTCTGATATGCTATCCTATTTATTAGATCGTTGATAGAATATCTATGATAAATTTGATATAGTCTTAAGCAAATCTAGGTTTTGCATTCGGATAAAAGTATACTTAGTCGTAAACAATGACAGTGAGTCAGTTTATAGTTGTATGATAAAAAGTGGATGGGCTTGTCAAGATATAGATATAGATCGATAAAAGATCACAGTTTTAGTAACGTTATCGCGTTCAGTGTCTCTACAACTGTCTAGGGTCCTCGAGTTTGCTATTTTAATATGAAAATGAAAATGAAAGTACCTAAATTATTGAGATCGGTCAGATACTCTTTGTTTGGTGTGAACTGTTTGTTTTTGGTAAGATAAAACACTTCCCAAATATTTTTCCTCTACGCGTTCTGTACATGTTGAAACAACTGATAATATCAGATGAACGTGGGATTTATCTGCTTGAAAATATTAATTTTTATATAAATGTTCAGTTAGTGTTTAATTTTCGGGTGCAATTGTGATAAATCTCTTAAATTGTGTTAAAATTAAAACTGTGATTTTTTGTTTGTTGTTTTGATTTAACTCAAAATATACTTGGCTGATGTTCAAAATACTTTCACCGTCATAATTTAGTGATTCTATTTTCTTTAATGCTGCTATTTAATATATTATACTATAATCATCATCAACCCGAATACGGCTCTAAATGTAAGATAACGCGGGCGAACCTGCGGGCAAAAGCATATATAAGATAAACTACCAATGATACTATTAAGAATTTCTCAAACTAAATACTTACCATGTTTGACCAATCTCGCTATATTGATATTGTTTTTTGCTTGATCAAAATGAGAAACGTAGTATCACGTTATAGTTTGAACAGGGAAAATAACATAATTATGATAAATTAAATATTCATTGTTACCACAGCATAATAAAGAGTGCCGTTTCAGTTAACAGGAATTATACTGCTGATCACTGGAGTGGTCTCCTTGCTGGCCTACCAGGACTATGAGCTGTTGATCACCAATCGATTCTTCACCCTTCCCGGACTGGTGATCGCGACTGGCGTGATTATCTTCTTTGCTGCCTTACTCGGTTTCTATGGAGCCGTGTCTGAACACTTCTATTTCATTGCTGGGGTAAGATAATTATAGCTACAGATAAATTGATTTTTATCGAATCGTTTGTTTTACGACATTGTAAAAGTGTTAAAGTGAATTCTAAAGTCATTCATAAAGAATCTTCTTAGAGAAGGAGGAGCTCGTGGCGCAGTGGTAACAGCTGCGCGGATCGATCCACCGGTTAAGCAACGCTTGCCGAGGTTGGTCCGTGGATGGGTGACCATCTTTACATACCGAGATTCCTCCGTGCCTTGGAAAACACGTTAAGCCGTTGGTCTCGGCTGTCATTCGTAGATCTTTGACAGTCGTTACGGCTCGTCAGAAGCCCGAGAATCTGACAACCAGTCTAACCGCGGAGTACCATGTCACCCAGTTACTGGGTTGTGGAGTTCCGATAGCAGTCGCTCCATGTGAAATACAGGTATTCAGCTGAATCCGGTTAGACTGGAAGCCGACCCCAATATGTAGTTAGGAAAAGGCTATTGGCAGATGATGATGATAAAGAATCTTCTTTATAACTTATTTGAGTTTTATTTGGCAAACTACAGTTGATTTTGCAAGCAGTAAGTGTTAGGCAAAAAAATACCTTTGTACAAATTACAATACAGAAACTTCCAAAAAAACAGTATCTACCAAATATGCTTTAAATTTTTTAGTTTAATTGTAGATAATATAATTTGAGGAAATTATAATTGTAAGTTTTTTTTGCTATTTGGGTCAACAAAGTTTCACAATAAGAATTTTACAGATAATTTATACATGACATCATATTTGTGAAACTAACTCCGTTGCATTGCAGATTATTACATAAAAAAGTATTTTTTTTGCTAGTTCAACATCTGTGTTAAACATTATTAAAGTTGGTACCTATATAAGGTAATAAGGTATTTAATTATGCTTCGCCTCACGTCAAGCTTTTTCTAGCTATATCACGAGAAGAATTTAAATAAAGCTATAGAATATTTGATATAACGGTTCAATTAAAAGAGCTGACTATAGAAAAGCAATAACAACCCATAAAACAGCTTTGCTGTGTTTCGGAACTGCCTATTTACAGTAATTACACAGACTTGTGTCTACAACTCAGTGTCGTTACTGTCGAGACTACGAAGAATAAATTGTCAAGTCTTCGTCGCATTTGTTTCTCAACATAAAAAAAGTTTGTAACTTATTTAATTCCAGTACGTTGGTCTACTGATGGTAATCCTGATCTTCGAAATCGCCATAACCATAATGGGTTTCACTCTTCGTGACAACAGTGGATCGGAGATCAGGTCGACCATGGTGTCCAGTCTACAGCTGTACTCGACGAGAAGAGACGTCGCCATGATATGGGATGAACTGCAAATGGGTGTAAGTAGTGTTTATTATTAAAATAACCATCCATGCACAGGCCTTTTTTTATCGCCAGGAAATGCGCTTAAGCATCCCGCGGGGGAGAGGGTCTCCCTAGGCGAGCATGTAGGACTCGCTGCGCCCTAAGCTGGTAAGTGGACGCAGCTCTACACACTAAAACCCGGCGAGTGCCACCAATGCCGCCTTTGGTGAAGTGCCCCTGATCTACAAGCAACAGGGCATCTCGACTGCTAGTCTGTCCCTCAGGGGACCGACGCTACTTCCACAGCGGGGTTGCCCCGTACCACAGAACAACCCCTCCCAAGGTCGGGACAGTACAATGAGGCGAGGTTCCCGTCCTCGCCCCTTGTCCCCTCTTCTTGTAAGAGGGGTACAAAGAGCCCCTTCAGCTCAATTCACTTTGCCCATGGGGTTGGGGTCACCCTGGGCTACTGAGCCCCACCGCCACGACAAGGCCTGAACCGTGATGGGGATCTATGCATAGGCCTCTCTCAATGAACGCCAAGTGGGGCGATCCTCCGATACCAGAGTGAACCAGGACCGGAGAGTGAACGTAGAACGTCTCATCTAGTTGGGTCGGACCTACGCTTCGTCTTTTCACCGCTGAACTGGCAGTGGGAGCTCACATACGCTAATGCCAAAGAACAGCCAAAGTGCTGATACAGTTCTTGATCAAAGTTACATATTCAATTGGAGTAATTGAATTGGGATTTAATCTAAATTTATACATGAAAGACGAAAATACTAGCAGACTGATTTATTTATGTATTTTTATAACTTCTAAAAATTTACAATATTACAATATTTTTACCGTACACACATGTTACATGTTACAATACACAGATTAAGAAAATTATGATTTATTTATAGTCATTTATATCTCGGCTTATCAAGATATAGATCTTTCTTTTACTCTGTATTTGTAAGATGTTTTTTTTTTACTTCATAACAACTATGGCACAAGAGGAATCTTATATCTTATGGAACCGCGATTGTTATTGTATCCCATTTTTATTATATTATTACTAGGTAAACACGCCTCAATTCCCTGCGTCGGTAGTATACTGCGATTGATTAAAATTGATCATTATAGGATTTTTTCATTTTGTTTAAACAAATTGAGCATTGACGTACAAGTACAAGATTCCTGCTCTATCTTCTGTGAAGGACTCGCGTCAAGACTTACTATCTTACTTCTCAGGATAGGCAACACATGAAGAGTAGCCTAGGTGAACTTGTTTATATACATGAGTGTACTGGCTACTTACCCTCAAAGGGACTCGTCGGCCTGTCGCCATTCTAATAGAATATTAAAATAAAGAAACCAATTCGCAGTTTGAATGCTGCGGTGTGACAGGAAGGCACGACTGGGGGATGAACAGGGTACCCGTGAGCTGCTGCCACATCGACTACGGCACAATATCCCCTTTTGAGTGCACAATGGACATGACCTACACCACGGGCTGCGCGA
Source organism: Lycaena phlaeas (assembly GCA_905333005.2). NCBI lineage: Eukaryota > Metazoa > Arthropoda > Insecta > Lepidoptera > Lycaenidae > Lycaena > Lycaena phlaeas. The sequence continues at coordinate 15,384,443 of HG995172.1, read as the reverse complement.
GTGCTCTGGGGCAGTGGCTAGGAGACAAGGCCTTCGCGGTTGGAGTCACGGCGGCTACTGTGACCAGCTTACAGGTTCGTTAAGGGTGTCATAGTGTCTCTCCTGCGAGTGAGAAATGGTCTGAAGTTTGACAGCATGCGCGATGGAAGAGGAAAATTTCTACACTCGTTGCTTACTTCAGTCTGGCTTTATTGAAATGTGCGTACTACCATAACGATCTATCGATATCATTTTTAATGCTTTCACGAAAAGAAATACGAATTTTGCATATAAATAAAATGTATTTTAAAATAAAATTTATTCGCCATTGACTGTAGCATGCTATCGTTTGAATTTACTGAAGCAACTGACGAAATTTCAAGCGACTGTTTAATTTTTTAAATTACCTATCGATTGATTTCTTATAATCGACATCGATTATAAAAAAACAGACAAGTACGAGACACACAAAGGTTTCATATGAAAATTAAAAAACTTTCTCAAAACAATGCTGCTGCACTAGCAAGTTTGATGGATTACATACATATACATCATACACTCTAAGATATTAAATTTAACTGTTAAAGTAAGTTTAATTACATTAAAATTTAACTTAAATTTCATCAGACATCTAGACACATAACGAAGTTTCACCGTTGAGTGATGAAGACTTGTTTTTAAGGATATGGTCAGGATTAAAAATGGAAAATGAGAAAAAAAAAAAAAATAATAATAATAAAAAAAAAAAAATTACTTAGACATCTCACTCCCGGGGTCAAACCTTTACCAACTACACTACGAAGGAATAAGTCATGTATGTTTATTATTCACAGATTCTTCTCATCGCATGCGCGTCATGGCTGGCCTACCGATCTAAGTTTGAAGAAGTCGAACTGGAGTCGTAATAGTTTTTGTTGCATTGTTTATTAATAGTGTTGTGCATTATTTATTAAATATTATTTTAAATACTTGTTCATTTATTTCGAAAATTAGAAAACGCCTATATATTTTTACTTGAACCTGTGCTTGTTCGTTTCCTGTAACTCGCGTGATGACTAGGCCACACATGACACAGTGGTCGCTTGTTCGAATCCCGCCTCTGTAATAAAGACATGTGTATTAATATATTATTTAATGTAATGTAAAGTATCAACCCTTATATGTCCCACTGCTGGGCACGGGTCTCCTCCTCGAAATCAGGCGAGGAGGGTAATGGGCCATAGTTCACCGATGCGCTGGCCCAATGCGGGCTCGTAAACATTCAAAGACTTTTGATCTCATCAGGCATGCAGGTTTCCTCACAATGTTTTCCTTCACCGGTGAGCGTGTGATAATATCGTGTTTAGGGTGCACTTAGAAATTGCAAAGGCATACGGGGACGGACCCCCACGTCAGCATCGAACCCGGACTCTCTCGCACAAGAGGCTGATTCCACCCACTCCACTGAACCATCCACTGTTGCTGATGCATCTCAGGTAATAAAATAATTCTAAGACTAGATTGGATTACGGTATTACTCTATATCAAAATCCATTCAATATGATATGAATAGTAATATTTACATTCATAAAAATAACCAGATACATTAAAAAAAGACTGACACCGCTATTTTGTGAACCGCTAAGAACACTTCCGACTAATTCACATTTTAAACTAAAAAAAAAAAGATTAAAATCGGTTCATCCGCTTAGGAGTAATGATAATGCAGACAGACACATACAAACTTATAATACCCCCTGGCGTTTTTGCATCGGAGATTAATACTTATAGACGCATAATACCAGCGTCACTATAATACAGCACCAGAAATTGCACTTTTCCGTAAAAACGTCTCCATTATATTTGAAGGTTTTGACGGGATTCGAACCAAAGATACTAATTAGGGAATAGGATAACTAATCTATCGCTATACCCATCGAACTATAAGAAATACGTGCTGTGTATTTGTCTTGCCGTTTTCCTATTGTATTTGAAATTAAAACTTGTGTAATAGTTACAACTATACGTTAGTGTAAACTGCACGCCCATGTGATAACAACGTTGCCTTGTGCCGAGTGATAATCATTTGACGAATCAAGTGCCTCTTACCAATGTCAAACAAGTTATGTGCAAGACTAGTCTTCATTTCTTTGTAATAATGTAAATTCATTTGTGGCAAAAGTATTCGTTCATTTATTTGAAAATATATGAAATTAAAAAAAAATACATATAAATTCGAACCATTTGTAATTTGAACTTCGAATATGTTTCTTTAGTTGGCAGTATTTTTGTGAAGGAATATTGAAAGAATTTAATTTTGCCATTAACTAAAATTAAATGTGAGGTTAGTTCGTATTTCGCAATAATGATGGAAAGTCAAACAGTACAGAAGCCTTGCTCGAGATAAATCCGCTTGTTTTCCTTATCTAGATTAAAATAGTGATAAAAATATCCCAAGTAATATACGTCGGTTCGTCACGTGTTGTTCGGCTAAAATGTTGTCTAAAATCTTTACGACCGTAAAATATACGTTAGTGACGATAAATTTTCTATTTTTGGTAAGTGAAGTGTGTTGATTCTTTCAAATGTGGTGCAGTGTTACAAAAGTGCATGTTTCAGGTGACAGGAATCATCATACTTTCGGTGGGCAGCTCGGTACAGTCAGCATACAATGGATACCATGAGTTTCTGTCGGAGAGATTCTTCTCCTTGCCAGCCTTTTGTATCGCCACCGGAGTTATCATCTTCCTTATTTCCTTCGCTGGATTCTATGGAGCGTACATGGAGAACTATTACATGATTATGGCGGTAAGTACTTAGTATTATATGTAACTTGTATTCTGGTTGGCAAAAGAACTTTACCGGGTTCAGTATTATTAAAGGCCAAGTTTGAATAATTTTACATGAGTAGTTGGACAATTTAGGTACTAGGAATCAATTATTTTAGAACGAAAACCGAAAAGCCACCTTAGTAAATTTTTTAGACTATAATGTAGTTTCAACAGCACCACAAAAAGCCAGTGGACGGATAGCAGATGATCGTTTTAATCTTATAATACAATAGCAACGAGCGCTTAAGTTTAATTTGCCTATTAAAATATATTGGCTGTATGACCAAGAAACCTTTGTCGTGAATGACAGCTATTGTTTTTAATATCGCTCGCCGGCAAAGCTGAAATTAGCCATACAGCTGGTATTAGTAATTTTATTGTTAGTCGCCCGACCTATTTTCACGATAGGTTCCGGCACGTAATCTATTTTGAAAGTTCTAGCGACGTAGTTAATAATATTAGGTCTTGTACGCGGTTTCACCTTTGTTTGTTGTAGAAAAATGGGTTTACGTATATCACCAGCTAGTGGGCCCTGGTTGGAACGTGGCTGGTTGACTCTAAGAAAACCATCTGTCTGAATCTGTCAGCAATATGGATCTTTGGCAATTTCTAGTCTAGTACTAGTTACTTTCTAGTTTACTCAGAAGAATTTGACACCTTTTCCAGTCTGCGATCTGGTGCGGCCATCATCTCCGAAACCATGCAATTATGTTTCCATTTAGTCTGATCTTGACAGGAGAAAGCAGGAGGCATATATTTTTTTTTATTTTTTTTCGGTTGGATCTATGCTAATGGTCCTAGTGACCGTTATGCGTCATCGGAAATGGGGTGATCCGGTTGGATCATCCTATGACGTTGATACAGGAGGCATATATATCTCCTTCCACAGTTTAATATTAGAGATGAAACGAATAGCCGGATACCGGATACCGGATATTCGGCCAGCTACGAAGCCGGAGCGCCGGATATCCGGCTACCGGATATTCGGCAAAAAGGTAATGTAAATCTTAGTTAATGCAAGCGAAGGTGCAGGCAAAAGCTAGTGACAATGTTTCTAGCTGTTGCCCATGCACACGACGCGATCGATTTTTCATTTCACAAAGAAATTTTGTTTGGCTCCATGATGCTAATATTTATATAAAAAATGCAGGTAAAGTTTTTTTTAATAAAACCTGCTTTAATTTTCCAGTTTGCTGGCTCAATGGTTTTGATGTTCATTTTCCAACTGTCGGCGTGCATCGCTGGCTACGTGTTACGCGGCAACACGGTGGCGCTGGTTCAAAAGCAGCTGCTGAGCACCATGGACCTGTACGGCCAGCAAAAGAACTACGAGGTCACCAAGCTGTGGGATGAAGTGCAAACTGATGTATGAATTTAAGCATTTTCCCAAATATTATTTGTGAAAACATAACACATTGGCGCGAAATGATGGTAAAGTCGACGTGATAGTCGATATGACATTTCTTTATTCTTCTTTCTCTTTTTATTTAACCATTAATAATTTTTGGAACGAAGTTCCTTACGGCAGGCTTGAAGGGGATAGGGATTTTGCTGCGCGACCGAACTGAAAAAAATGTGGTAGTAAAACCGTAAGAAAAAGTGCGTGGAATAAAAAGCGTTAAATGAGACGTACGCAGGCGCGACAGTCGCATACACAAGCGAGTAGTGTATAATACCTTTCTTTTTAGCCGAAGGAACTTCGTTCTAACTGGTGTCCCACGACACCACATTTCTTTTTATAATGAAGGCTTGTGTCATTACAACTGCTGAGGGTCCGTCCCGTGGCGGCAAACTTATAAAAAATTGTATAGACGAACTACCAAGTTAGCCATCAGTATCTTATGGACAAATTCCTTCTAGAACAGCCGTTCCAAGGCCACGAAACACCATGGTTTTATTACCTGTCTTCTGTGTCCTATATACTCAAACCCGGCAAAACTGTTCTAAGGAAAAATAGTATTAGATATGAAGGTATATGAAGCAATGAGCACGCCGGCAACGATTAATTATTGCTTGAAATATTTATTGGACAAAAATTCAAACTCAAAGCACCTCAAGACGATGTTAGTTTTAGTGCTCTAAACAAAAATAATAATTAATATTTTGATGAAACGAATGAAACGTCGTATATTCCAGTTCACCTGTTGCGGCGTGGTGAACTCAAGCGACTGGCTGATCCCGCTGAACACCACGGACACCCTGGGGCTGCCGATGAGCTGTTGCAGCTACGTGTACGGCACCGTGCAGACGTTCACCTGCAACACCACCGTCGGCTACAGCGCCGGCTGCTCGGAGGCATTCGGTGATTGGGTGCAAGCCCACGCGGGAGCCATTGGCGCGTCTGGAGTGTTTTTAGTCATATTACAAGTGAGTTTTTATATTTTTTTGACGTGATAACGTCTAATAACTTGATATTACGGGCAGCATGCAAGAAAAAGGTGACGTCATGTAGCGTTCCGAAAGCGAGAGCGCGGCACGAACGAGAGAGAGGCATGATCGGCGCGAGCGATCCGCTCAGTTCGATTCGTGCTGCATGTCCATGCAGCACGTGTCATACCGTCCGTAAATCGACTTTACAGACAAACATTTTTTTCTGTCTACAATCCGTTGAAATAAATGGGTAACTAAGATAGAGCAAGACTTTTGAATTCGGATTGAGATTGGCATGGAACGCTACGATTTTTTGGTAGAACGTCCTTCCATTATACAGAAAGAAGCTGCAGAGCGTGATTGAGTTTGGGCTTTAGTAAATTAAAACAGCCTTTTAAGACCTGAATAGGCAGTCGCTTATGGGAAGCACTGGTGAAATTCCACCAGACATCCAGAGCCTCCTACATTCTGGGTACTACCTACTCATCTGACCTGCCTAGATCATCGGTGAGAAAGACTGGATTGCGTATTAAGCTCTATGTAGAGAATCAAGACTGGCGGTTGGTCCCGGTGTCATCCGCACAACCAGAGGTTATGCAGTGGGCCATTGGAAACTCACAAACGCGACAGGATAGCTGTCACTACACACACAGATATCGTGTGAGCGAGAGATACCGACGCAATTGCGCTCCACTGGGCTGGAATTGAACATGACACCACTTCTTACTCTAGCGTAAAGCATACACAGCAACCACCATACACTAGTACCACGTTCGTCTCCATGATTTTTACAATCCTGATTTATTCTGTTACCAACGGATGAAGAGAATATCTCATGATCGGACGAAGAAGTCTCCATGCTTCAATGTAAAGTTGGCATCCCCTGATGATGATTTTCCTCCGTCAAACAACTTTATGCTTTATTATGAAAAAATGGTGGACGTCACAACTTCTTACACCATTACATACGATCTTATCGGATAGGCAACACATGAATTAGTCGCCGGGGCTGGTATAAAGTTATATGCTTCATGTTCTTGGGTGACGCTGAGCGATTAACATCAGGTGACCCAGCTACCAGTTTGCTTATTGCCTATAACAACCCTATACTCACACCCGTATTCAAGAAGCGTACTTGGCTAAGTAATGAATCAATACTATGTCAAGAACGCTTCTATCCATGCGCTCCTGGTATCAATAGTCGCGTTTTATATGGGTTTGACAAACGCACTGTGGCAGATTTCATTAAAGTTTTGTCTATAAATTGGTTTGAATGACCCTACGCGTTCGGGAGTACTGTGACACCTAAAAGTATTGCTTGTGAATACGGATGTCCGTATGTTATTACTGTAATCTTTATATAGCAAAATCGCAATTGTGTAAAATGCAATAATATATTTTCAGGCGCTCGCTGTAGCTGGCGCGGTGTGGCTGGCCAACATCACGAGGAGAGAACAGGAGTTTCCCTAGATTATAGGACATCATTGTTTTAATTTTGTTATAATTTTATCATCATTTGATAGTACATGTATTTCAATAGTTCAAATAAATTTTTAAGGACGACTTTAAATTTTGTTCTCTCACTCACAAATGTATCTGTTCCGGCAATTTTACTTAGGGCCTGTTTCACAATCTCCAGATAAGTGCCGAATAGGCTATCGGCAACATTTTTGACAGATATTTGACTGATAGAGTATGGAGTATCTGTCAAATATGTTGCCAGTAGCCTATTCGGAACTTATCTGGAGATTGTGAAACAGGCCTTTAGCTAAAAAACTAAAATTAGCAAAAGTGACCCGAAAACATAAACTTTAGTTTGTATGTTCAATACGCGATGAAATATGGTCCTGGAAGATAAGGCCACATAGGCCACAAGCCAATAACTCGCCAAAGTGTTTCCTAGGGACGTATTTTTAATGTTTGCAATATTAAAACTGTGATACTGGTCCTTAGTTTCTTCACAGGCAACCTATATAGGATTTTTATTATTATTGCATAGACCTTTACCTTTAGTCTTATTATACATAGCCTGGTTGGCGAAAGGTTGGGAATTTAAATCTGAATGAACCGCGATGCAGTCGGTAAGCTTATTGCAGTATAATGGTTTGCAAAATTAAACAAAAATCCTTTAATATGTACTTTGATTAGGCACGAAGATGGCTTTCACATTCATTCCGAACATAGTTTTTTAAAGGCAACGTCAAGGTAATCCTCTAGTATAGTTGCTGTCTATGGATGTTGATATCACTTACCATCAAGTTACCGACTGTCCGCTTACCCTGTATGCTATTATAATATATCACACTTATTACGAGAGGAAGGAACAATTATATAAACAGTTCCCTGGCACGCTAATAAGAACATTACCATAAGATAATTAAATTAGAAAGGAGATGTTATTTCTACGCGATTAACAACTATTTACTCAACTTGAAGGGTGGAAGGGAGAGAAGTATCGGTAATATAAAGGTAGGACTGGCCTGTTGGTCTTGTGGTTAGTCACCTTGTCTGCTAAACCAGAAGGTCGTGGGTTCGATTCTCGGACAATTATTTGTTTGGTGAGCATGATCATTTCTTGTGTCTGGGCGTAATTTATCTGTAGTATCTGTAGTATCGTATTTAGATATATCTGAGTATGTATCAGTTGTATGGTTGCCATAATAGAGGCTCTGCCTATTTTCGAATGGCTGCGCGTGAGTTGTCCTAACATATTATTAGTTTAAAAATATATTATAATTAAATGTATGTAAAAAAAAAGGTATGTAACAGCAGCATTCTGGTTGCCAAAATCTTTATTTTGACTAAGGCTTTGCTTTGCCTAGCTTAGGATCAGATGAAAGTGTAAAAAATGTCCTTGCAAATAAGCGTTTTCCCCTTTTTCCCTTATTCTGAAATTAATATATACTATCCGAAATTCCCTTTCTAGTGAGGTTTTGCTTCATGAATTTTTCTTGAGCTTTTTGTCAGTTCGAAGGACCATATTATATGTTTTGATTTAACTGACAGATAGACAAGGGTATGGTCTACTTAAGGTTATTATCATTTTGAGGAACGAGGCTTTGACCAGCAGATTACCGTATACATAAAGTGCAACTGGCAAATGCAAATGCAAATGGCAACACTAGCCGGTGACGAGTGCCAGTGTTTCAAGAAAATTATTAAACTTTACCCCAGATGTTTTAAATACATCACATATTAGAAGTTAATTACAGATGTCATTTTGTAATGTCAACGCGAGTTTCACACGTAATAAGGAAATTGTTTTAACAGAAAAACTTTGTATGTCATCTATCTTAAAATACGATAGGTAGGTACAGTAAAAAAGCTGATACATTAATGATGAATGAAACAAAATAATACATTAATTTAATCATAGGTGAACATAGCTATATTAGGTCGATTGGACGGGTTCCGCGCACGACCCACCTCCCCCGTCAGAGGGGGAGGGGAGGGCCGGCCCTCCGACTAATAGTTTATCTTCATCCGCTAATGACTCGTCGACCGTATTGGATTTGACTAGCCAAACACCTACTCTCCAGAGTACCGCGCGCGATATACCGCGCCCCCTGCGGGGCACGGAGGGGGGCGCCCCCCTTTCGAATTTTGGTAGGTAGGTGAGCCATCTGCTCACCTACCTACCGATTGAGCTTAAAGGCCATCAGGCCTAAAAGTCTAGACCTTTCGAAAAAAAAAAAAGCTATATTAATGGTATGCAATAGTAGAATAGTACAATGCTAATTTCTACGCCTATTTAAAGTTTCTATGTATATAAGATCATATTTATTTTGTATTTTCCTATAACATAGGGAAAACGCCTTACATGGCAACATTGTCAATGACACAGTACACGTAGCGCCAGCCATTTAATGGCAATCAAAGCAAATAACATTCAATTGTTTATTCCCTACACTTAAACCTATTTAACATATGAATAACATCCTCATATTGTACGTGTAATCTCACCTACCGGTACACAGGAACGCAATAATAAATAAACAAGACAGTAGACACCTGTGTGATCCTTGTCGCGTTCTTATGCGCATGAAGACGAATGGTGATGAATGGATTTTAATGAAATTTAACAGTAACATAGCTAATACAACGGAATAGCATATAGGCATTCCTGCAGGTATTTTGAAACTACAGGGAACGGCTAGTAAAGAAATTATTCATCACCATCAGCTTTTATCTGTCCATTACTGAAAATAGGCCCCCTTAATGAACGCTAAGATAGCCGATTCCGTGCCAGTCAACAAGAAGCTAATGCATATACATATATTTGTAGGCATTCATCGCACGGCCACGGATTTTATCACTGCACCAAACGCACGTTGCGCGCGCGTTTTTTTTAGCGTGTAGTTTTTATGCTTTATTTAGCGAAAATATTACTGATTTTTTAGGTCTTCATTTCGGTTGAGATTGAAGCCCTGGTAGTGGTTAATGTAACTTACATTTTACATTATTTATATTATGGTTGTTTTCAAAATAAATTAACCCATAAATGCTTATTTATTGAAATTATGCAAGCGAAATCGCGGACAAAAGCTAGTTTAAAATCATTAACTGCAGATCGCTAAGTACCTCTCAAACATTGACCATTTTACCAAGACCATTTAGAATTAATCGACTTATGTTTGAAGGCCAACATCTAATGTAAAAGGTCAACAAACATTATATTTTTAGAACGACCTTCAACCATATTAGCCCACACACCCGTGGGCTAAATGGGCTAAAAATATAACAAAAAAGCAACAATTACAAAAAAACTCAAAACATATTGGACAAGGCTGCCAACATACTAATAACTCAGTGTTGCAAGGTTCTATATTTATCGTGCTGAATGTACTAATGGGGAAAACTGGACTTGTTTTTCACGTAGTCAATGGCAGACGCTGTCCGCGATACGTTATCAAGTGATACAGTTGTGAAAAACGTGTTACGTTTCAGTATATCGCTAAGTTCGAACAAGTAAAGTTGTGTTGTGACCATGGAGTCGAATAATCGAGAAGTAGGCATGAAGTGTATAAAATATATGCTCCTGTGTGTGACGGCGATATTTGTGGTGAGTTACGTTATCTGTAACATCTAAGTTGATAAGATACCCATAAAACAATGGCACAGAAAAGGACAAAAGACTAAACAACTGTGCTTATATCGTTTTAATGAGAATTTTCGTTGTTTTATATCCAAAATGAATATACAATTTTGAAAATAATGAATTCACTTATGAAATCTTACTGATTATATTGTTTTATTATGTTTTAAAGTGCTTTTGTAAATGATGAAAAGAATGCAAATCTATATTTCGTAGGAGTTTTCACACAATATGAAATAAGGAAAAATCCATTAAAAACTGACTTTATATAGAATTATTTCACAGTTTAACGTCGATGAGTTTTAAGGAAAATTGACAGAAGTACGACGCAGTTGATGGCTTTAACTTTTTGTACATTTATACACCTTATTACCAATACTTAAGGTTACTAATTAGATCGTAAAAAAAATTCTTATCAATGTCTCACTCACTGGTGAATAAAACTAATGAGTCAATTTTTTATCTTATAGAAACATTCCATTTTTTTCTACGCTGATACGTTTCATAGCTATGATTGGTGAAACAGATAAGATCGTTTCTATACGAATTTCTTATAAAAATATTACAGAATTATTCAAAATACGTATTGTTAATTCTATCCTGAAAAATGAGTACCCATATTGTCTGGCCTAGAATCCGTAATAGGCTATTAAAATTGGTATAAACAGAAGCCTATTTGTCAAGAGTAGATTAGTTGGGGGTTCCCCTAATAATGTACATTCAAATTAGTCGGGTTGTAGTCTGTCTCACTCCCTGTGCAACGTAGGTTATTTCACGCAAACATTAATTATCATTTTGCAACACTTACTATAGTTATTATCACCCTGAATCATTCTGCTACTACACATAGGCATCTTCCGATGGAAGTCAGAAGCAATTGCTTTTTAAAGCTTTTCTATCAGTTTTTTTTTTGCTTTTTATCCGTACAATTAGATGGGATGAAAATTATGTAGAACTTAGTTTCGATTCAGACCGCCTGCTTGTAGTAATAACTCTTACCCACTAACACTAGGAATACCTTCGGTCACCATGATAAAAGGCCCTTAATCTGTCAGCAATAAACCATGCTTGATATCTTAGACCGGTCACTGATAAATTCCATTTTTTAATTCCATTTTCCATTCGTCATACTCATTTACAGCACAGTCCAGCCCCCCTAGACAAGTGGCACGAACGCTAAACGAATAGAATAGAATAGAATAACTATTGTACGGAAATGACACTAGATTACGATATGTAATTTGATAGCTAGTGTCATTCCCATACAAAAAGTATTCTATTCTATTCGTTTAGCGTTTGCGCCACTTGTTTAGGGGGACTGGAGAGAATTGGAATGTTGGCGGACTCAGACGTTTGCAAATTTAGAGGATTAACTCTCAATTTTAAATTAACTTTGAGAACATAAAACCAATTTAAGTACATTTATGGGAAATATTAAATAAATTAGCATTATGTTCTTTTGTTATAATATTTATTTCTCTGAGAACATATTAAACAATGATGTGTCTGACCACTGACGTCACTACGTATGAGATTATGTAAGGTCAGAGGATGTTGGACCGAAATGTAGAATAAGATGAGGAATGAATACCAGAATCGTGACTTTAAAACAAAAGCCACATACTGATACTCATATTCTATGACATTGAAAAGCAATAAAGAAAATCTCGAAAGCAATGAATTCTGGACACTTAAAGATAACTGAAAATCTCAGAACCAATCATGTTAGCATGATGAAATTGTGTCTAAACTCATTATAATGAAACAACTTTTACGGATTTTATCGAGGTTTATTTAGTTTTTTACATCCGACGTTTCGGATACTTGGATGGTGTGCTGGTGTGCTGGTGTGCTGGATGCATGGTGCAAGGTTTTGTCATAAAGAAATCAAATTTGATAAATTCACTCTAAAGTAAGTCTAAAGTTAGACGATGGAATAATGAAATTACTGCTATTATTATGATAATTTTGCTTTCGTTTCTAATATCATTTAAGTGGGTATATAAACCATGTTGATAGTTTTTTCAATATTTATTATTCAAGTTGTAATCATATCGCGTACAAAGAATGCACTGGAATTCTCAAAACGCTTCAAGCGGCTGTAGTCAGCGTGAAACAGCTAGGAAAGTCGTCGCGCGCCGTGTCGCTGTCGAAGAAAACTGCCCGTTCCCTCTAACATTTTTAACCTAACCTACGCAGACCAGGCACATCAGAACCAGGTGTACCGCAGCACGAGAAGATGGAAACTTAATGAAATAGATGCTTCATAATCGCTTTTTCACAGCAAATGAACTGACAAAATTTCGATACCTTGGAGAAAGTAACCAATAGATGGATAGCCAAGACGACGTCTCGCTAAGATATATCCAGGACCATTTTAATTGGACTATTGAAGATTGCTCAAAAGTTCTCCGATGAATCAAAATGCAAAGCTCTACAAGAGCGATAGAAGACCCAGTGTATACAAGACCAGGGAAAAGTTTCAAGCCAACGTGGAGAAAAGAAAAAATAGCCCGCGGTGGTGGGTCTGCATTGCGAGGGTCGGAATTGCATGACAGAAGTGGTGTTTAAAGAAAACCCCTCTTTAACTTGTGTAAGACACCTATGTGGAAGAGATAATCAACACGTTTGTCCACTTATCGACAATTTTGGTGCGGAGCATCCGCGTGCATTTTTATGCACGACAATGACCGACCTCTTACCAGCTGGATTGTGCCTTTAAGAGACGAACATTGTATGGAGTGGTCAGCACGTAGCCCTGATATCAACCAGATAGACGCTCGGAACGTACCAAGGAGATGCGTTAAACAAGGCATCCGTCCCCCAACCACATAAATTCATTAATGGAAATTAGCGTACAATATGACAAGTGACAAGCCGTGTAAACGCATTATTATTATATTAGAAAAGCGAGCTACGAAAAAGCAATACGAGTCAAGAAAATCCTAAACTCATGTTTCTTTTTCGTTCTTCGTTTTTTAATACCCTTAAATCAGCAATTTTCGGTTATACCTATGATTAACCGGAGAATTCCGATATATATACATGCTATTAAAACAAAATTATGTAAGCATAATATGAAAAACATAAATTGAATAGTTTATGATACATTGTTTTAAAATGGCATTAAAGTTAAATGTGTAAACTTAATTTTGATACATTAGAACGAAGAATATTGTATTATGTGTTAAGCCGGATTTGAAAGTAATTGTAAAATGATTTTTTAGAGACGCAATAAGGTTTTCCTTGGTTATGGTTGCTATAATGTAATAAATAGGGAAAAAATCTAATAAGCCGCGGTATTTTCCATAAAAAGCGTGTGCCTAATTTTCATTACAAGTGATATTTGCGTTCGTTCATTGTATTTACATGAATATAAAAAAAAAATAACTTTTATTTTTGATACGCAGTACTTAACCGTAATTAGTAAGTCCGTAATTAGTAAGACTTTTGAATTTAAATATATTTGCGTACATGTGTTCGTAGCGTGCCAAATCTAATTTTATGACATGTTTCTTTGGTCCTTTATTTAATTAGATTATAAAAATGTATGTATGTTATGTATGTTATAAAGAAAAAGTAGATTATGAATAGAGAATAATATATTCACAGTCTCTATTATTGCCAAAAAAAATATTTATTTTGAACATGTAATATATTAATATTAGCTTCCTTGGTATTCTGTACTCACTGGAGTACATAATAACAATATTCTCAAAAGCCACTTAAATATTTGGGGGCTCCTCAAACTACTAAGCACGCCTCTGTAGCGGAGCAATCAGCGCCCACAAATCCATGACGTCATTAAAATGTAAGCAGATGCCAAATTTGAGTTTTCGGAGTTAGTATTTGGGCATGGTTTATTACCTCTTTAGGTTTCACAAATATGACTTCATATGTAACTAAATACTACTACTAACTCAACCGGTAAATATTGTGTTTGTACAGAAGCAAAGCTGAAAAACAAAAGAAGTGTAATAAATAGTATCAGTTTTCACAGACAAGCTATCAAAATAATGGAGTATCTTGCAGTATTTTGTAATTAGTTACGTTTTAACCCGACTATATTGTCCCTGTACTGATATTTACGCATTCATGTAAATAAATATCCTTGTCATATTATAATAACTTTAAATAAACATACCCATAATTTAATATTTGGGTATATTTATTTATAGTTATTTATTTATGTTGCTGAATACCTCGAATCATTTTCCGCTTTCGGGAAAACTGCACCTCTACGCAACTTGAGTGTTTCGATTTATGCTTAATTTTTTTAAGAGGGCTTCCATGATTACTATTGTTGTATTATTATTCTAACGCCCTGTTTCAGAAAATTAATATGAAGGTAAGGATACTGTATGACTAACGCCCGGTTTTAGAAACGTTGGTCAAAGTGTAATGTCAACTAACATGGCTGTTAATGGCGGTTAACATACGATTCTAGAGTCAAAGACAGCTTTTCACTGTAGTTGTTATGTCGACTAACAGGCTGATCTAATTAAGTAATTTAACCATGCTTCTAGCAACTCATGCGACATTTAAAAACCGGTTTGACAGTTGATAAGTTAATTTTTGCGTTGATCAGCCTTTCAGAAACCTCGTAACTCGTAAGGGCGTAAGATTAGAATATATATGGATCTAATAAAGCTGGTTTACCCTGGTAGGCGTATCTACATGTTGGGGATCCATGTTGTACTCTATAATCCACTAGCTGTTGCCCGCAGCTACGCCTGCGTTAACTAAGATTTACAACGGGATCTTAGTACGCGAAATAACATTTTTTACACCTTGTGTCCGAAAAACCAAAATATCTTACTGTAAGGTTTCGTTTATTTTGTTTACATTTGCTTATAATAATTTTGGCATTTTTAATTTCTTGCACTGGCCACACTGGGAATCCAAAGAATAAGTGGGGTAGGAAGGTATTAAGAGGAGCAGTCTTGCGGACTAGGGGGCAGTCGGTCTCAGGCCGTCATTGTGGTTTAATAAGTGTTGTTGATATTGTTACTAGTTGGATAAGAGTTCAGAAAATATAGTGCTATTGGATTAAAAATGATTTTGGAATAAATATGGTATTTCACTGTTACTGGTTGTTTTTCTGAAGAGTCTTACATCTCAGAAGTGGAACACCGTCGGAAATTCCGTAAGTACACGCCTGCAATATTTTATTTTTCTTCTTACACTACGTAATGCATATACTTATTAAGGAAAGAAAGTTTAATTCATAACTACATGAAAAATTTCGTAGCGATTAGCAGCGACCTACCCTCAGGAGTATATTTGATGTGTTCTTTAGAAAACCCATGTCTCTAGCTCATTTAAGAATCAATTAGAAATTATCAAAGTTATAGATATATAATTTTTACGTCATGGACATCTAAACTTACAAATAAAATTGGAATGCCTGTTTCTACTAACCGCTTTTTACTACATGCGTAGGAGTATAATACAATATATGGCACCTACATAATATACCAAAGTAACGTTTTACAATTTTGTCTGTCTGTTCGTTCCGGCTAGTCTAATGGCTGGACCGGTTTTGACGGGACTTTTTTTTGGCGGGTAACTGTTATAACGAGTAACTTAATACAAAAATAATAATTATCATCAAACGATACCGTACATATTTTTATCAAAATGAGGGTACATTGGAAAATTAGCCAAGGGTGTAAGAACTACTAAATATACACAGGAGCTTTGAAAGGGAATAAAAAAAAATATGTCCGTTTTGTCTAGAGTGCACCGTTTAGTAGATGCCGACTAATAATTTGTTATTTTGATATATTTTTTTTAACAAAATCCTTTTTTTTTGGTTTCATGTGACGAGTTATGGATTGATGTGAACATGGAAAAGGGAACTTGGAGAAGTCTAGCGACTCCTCAACGAGATCATTTTCGCACTAGGCGTCAAGGTCGCAGCCGCAGCCTCAGCCGTAATTGGCCGAGAGCGGGTAGGTGTCGAGACCATAGCAGCAGCCAAAGCCGCAACCGCCGGCTGCTGGAGCGCTAGCTGGCATTAAGGCATAAAGAGGAGCATCTCCTTCGTATGACGCTGCAATTGGGAAGGACAGCGAGCAATGGCGTCGCAGCAGCGAGCGACGCAACTTCCGCAGTAAGGAGATGGAACCAAGTAGGCGCAGCCGTAGCAGGTTGCCGGGCCCGTGTGATAAATTTATTTTTAGCTGTTAGTGTTGGCGGTACGCTCGTAGAAGTTTACGTTGATCTTGGTAGTGAGGCGACATTGATTAGGCAATCCACCCATAAATAGCTTGGATACAGTTTAATGTTTTATGCAAGGTAGTAGATGATTGTAAATCTAGGCGAAGACGACGAATGCTTAGAAAAAGTCCGTATGATGATAGATGGTATGCTTAAGGAAGGGATCATTAGGGAGTCTGTTTTGAACTAAGCAAGAGTTGAGTATTATATATTTGAGTGATAAAATAGGACTTAGACTCTCATTATTCGTTAACTTTCGTTACATATTCTATGACATGTAGGTAGTAGGTACATAAATTGAACGATTTTAATATTGGTTTATATTATATATTAGATGATAGGTGTTTTATACACAGTATATTGCCCTGTATTGTTTCAGACAGAGAGCGGGTGTAGGCCATGGTTTTAGGCCACCACTCGATCGGATACACAAACATAAATGGATATTGTTTATTGTTTAACTTCACATATAGGATCTTTATAATGATCACTTATGATCGTCTTAGCGGCTAAGTTTATAATGAGGGTTCGCAACGCGCCCATGTCAGAGAAGATACCCACGAAGAAAAGAAACTCTTCTGGGTTCCTATCATTCTTTTCATTGTGATCAATAATTCACAAAGTCACTTAAATCTATAGCAATTAATTTCAAAGCGTTTTTGTTATTTATATATTCTTTTACATTAGGATTTTAATAAGTTTCTGTTTAATGATACATCTAAATTTATTAATTGACAACTGTTTTATACTGTTGGGAAGTTTATTATAAAAACTTATATTATTATAACGTATATAATTACCCGCAAAGGAGTAGCTCATTTTATGGAGCCTTGAGCTGGGCACAGCAAGTTTATTTTTATTTCCAGTATTTAACATTGCGTTGATCACATTATTCTTGAATTTTAGGATATTTTTGTGTACATACATAAGATTTTCAAAATAGATAGGCTATACAATGTCATAACATTTACTGTTTGAAATTTATCTCTTAGTGTGTCTTTTGGACCCAAATCATATATTGCACGAACAGCTCTTTTCAGCAGAACGAATATAGCATCAATATCGGCAGCATTACCCCGTAATAGGATACAATGACATAATAATAATAATAATATTTAATAATGCTGTTAAAGTAACCAAAATAAACTAAACCTAGCTGTATTTACGTCAGTTAATTGTCGAATATTTTTAATGCAAATGCTGCAGATGAAAGTCTGTTGGATAAACTAGATATGTGAGGGTCGCACTGAAGTTTAGCATCTAAAGTAATTCCTAGAAATACCGTAGTACTTTCCATATTTAATTCTTCATTGTTAATATTTACAGTTGTTTTATTTAACATTAGGCAAAGTGAATTTAATACATTTCGTTTAAAAATAGGTTATTGGTATTGTACCATTTTACAATTTTAGAAAGAGCATTGTTCACATCGTCAGTCGCAGGTTGCCACCTATGTGTCTTTAAAATAACTGATGCGTCATCTGCAAACAATAATATTCCATGTCTATCATTTACAAGATACGGTAAGTCATTAATATAAATAAGAGATTGTTTTCCATTCACGTCTACCTTCTGGATTATATCACTTAAATAAGAATTAATTAAATCTAGCGCGATATCTTCTATGCCGTAGTGATAAAGCTTCCTGACCAATGTTTTATGCTGTACACAATATTAGATAGCCTTAGATAGATCACGTAAAATGCCTAATGCATCATGTGAATTCCTCCCAGGCTTAAAAAAATATTCTGTATTAATTCTCCAGCCTGCATCAGTTGTAGAGCGACCGCGTGTGAAACCGAATTGTATAAAATGATTCATTGATTGATTTAGAATAATCTTTTTAAAAATTATGCTAAACGTTGCTAATACGGATATCGGTCTAAGATTTGTGGGATCTAAAGTACTACCTGATTTAAACAACAGGATTATTTTGCTATGTTTCATTAAGTCAGGAAATACACCACAATCAATGCAGTTCTTTTTAGGGTTTAACAATTTATAGGTTTGATAATATAATTTCTGATGCGGTAACATGATTGAATTTAAAGGTATTATAACATTCAGGTACATTTAAAAAAGGAGATGGCGGCAGCAGGTGGAAAGTTCGGAGATAAAGTAGTAGAAATAGGAATGTTAGAAAAAAAATATATTTAAAAGAAGTAGCTTTTGCGAAATCTGACGTGATAGTTGTTTCATACATTTAATTTAAAATCTTTGTTTTGTGGTTTGACTATTCCTATTTCATTTTTAATAATTTTCCAAGTCTTTTAAATAATATTACTTCTGTTTTTAATTTTTGAACTTATATGTTGTGATTTTAAAATTTAAAAAAATAATGGATGAAGTGATTTAAAAATTATAAGTATATATAGATTGATCACAAATACAAACAACTAAAACAATGATAATTTCCAAAACCATGACAAATAGCAGGTCAATTACATTAAATAATAATATATTAGAATAACAATTGTTTAACAAAAAAAAATACATATTCAAAAGCAAAAACATTTCATTAAACATTAGGAAAAGGTTTATTCAATTATTCAATCTTATATTTGGAGTATTGCACTCTATGGAAGTGAATCATGGACACTGACGCAAAAAGATGTGGTTCTGGAGAAGGATTGAGGGGATACAATTGACAGAAATGGTGACAAACGCAAAAGTTTTGGAGATAGTGAAAGAGGAAAGAAATATTATTAAAACTGTTAGAACCGAGGAGGAAATTTGATTGGTCACCTGATATGACATGACTTGTAAAAATATAGAGGGAAAGATTGATGGAAAAAGAGGAAGAGGTAGACCGAGGAGAAATAGAGAGTTAGAGATGTTGTGATTTAATGACTCTGCAATTTCTCTTAGTTTTTTAGAAAAGGTTTGACATAATTGCAAAACTCTTCACTTGTATAGTATTGTCTTTCCGCATATAGATCTTACAACATTCGCCTATTTTTATGTATTTCTGATGTTGCCCAGTTATTGAACATCATTGTATCGCTAACTAATAATGTTTTAGGGGTAAATATTGATTGAAAAATTGGAGTATGCTATACATGATAAAATTGGTAGACTTTTAATTAAGGTATGTCTCTAATTGTTCAAACTATCAAATCTTACTGGAATATTTTGTGCTTATTTATACTTATTCTTTTATTTGGAAATTTCATCAGCTGTCCACAATGCTGAATCTAATTTATTAATTATAGATAGTAGTAGACGTTATTCTTGTAGGTTCCATAAACATGTTATTAAGATTGTAAGATTTAAAAAAATATTAATCTGAAAATGATTCCAATCCGTTTAAAAAAAAAATTACATTGAAGTCTGCGCACACGATTAATAGTTTTTTTTATTAGAATTTGATGATTTAAGTAGGACCTTTTCTATTACTTTTTCAAAAATATCAGAAGAACCTAATGGAGGTCTATATGCTAAAGTTACAATGAATAATGCAAATCAACACAAATGATAAAGGACGGATAATTGGATTGATAATTTTATGGATAATTTGATGGTTAGTTTATGGATAACTTGATGGATAGTTTTATGGATAATTTGATGGATAGTTTTATGGATAATTTGATGGATAGTTTTATGGACAATTTGATGGATAAAGGATGGATAATTTGATGGATAGTTTTATGGACAATTTGATGGATAAAGGATGGATAATTGGATGGATAAAGGATGGATAATTGGATGGATAAAGGATAGATAAAGGATAGATAGATAAAGGATAGATTATAAGACTGTAATGTGTTATAGTAATAAGTGTATGTAATTATGTATGTTTATAAAAAATTGTAAACTATATTTTGAAAGGAGCAACCCAACAGAGTTTCTTGCTGAATTCTTCTTATGTACTATACTAGTATAGTACTATGTATTGTTTGTATTACTATTTTTTGTAATATTGTATTTGAAAAGACTAGTTCCACTGAGTTTGTTTCGCCGGTTCTTCTCAGTGGACTTACTTTGGAACCGGTGGTAGACTCAATTGACCTTCAAAAAGATACTTGGATAGTACTATATTTTTTTTTTTTTTTTTTTTTGAACTCTAATGTATTTTTATAATTGTATAAATTCAAGCTTTGGTTTCTTGGTCAGCCGAGTGTAAGGTTCCACCTGGTCCGTGTATGAGGACATACACGTTAGCAGGATGGACGAGTGTAAGGTTTCGTTTATTTTGTTTACATTTGCTTATAATAATTTTGGCATTTTTAATTTCTTGCACTGGCCACACTGGGAATCCAAAGAATAAGTGGGGTAGGAAGGTATTAAGAGGAGCAGTCTTGCGGACTAGGGGGCAGTCGGTCTCAGGCCGTCATTGTGGTTTAATAAGTGTTGTTGATATTGTTACTAGTTGGATAAGAGTTCAGAAAATATAGTGCTATTGGATTAAAAATGATTTTGGAATAAATATGGTATTTCACTGTTACTGGTTGTTTTTCTGAAGAGTCTTACATTACGGAACCCTATTTATATCAGAATAACATTTAGCCTATGTTACTCGTGGATAATGTAGCTTCCGAATGGTGAAAGAATTTTTGAAATCGGTCCAGTACTTTTTGAGCCTATTCATTACAAACATACAAAAATAGATACAAATCTTTCCTCTTTATAATATTAGTATAGATACGTCTCCATTTATATTCTCTATAGACACTTCTTTTCCAGTGATCTTCCTTCCAAAATCACATTAAATCAAAGGTGGTTTTTACTATAATACCCATGAAATGTAAATGTTACCATTTGAATATGTTTTGTTAGTACAATACTTGTTATAAATAATGCACGGTGTGTATACTTGGTGGAAAATCGATAGGAATGCGACCGCAGACCGCTGCCCTTGTGGCTGAAGGTCAAGCTTGACAACTGGGTATATCTCACTTATGCTCGTTTCATAACTTATCTAGTTTGCTTATGAAAATGGACACGAATCGTTAGTACTAGCCTTATAAACAATTCCATAGAAATACACTACTTACTTTCCATCATGATTGTGCTGAAAAACGCGGTTTTTTTTTGAAAATAGAATTGAAATTTCGTATTAATAGCATATTAAAATAAACAAACACACTCTTCAACGAGCATCAGTTTAATTTATTATAATGCAAACTTACAAAAATCTAATCTTTACAGATATTTAAGCATTATAGTATAGAGACTTTTTAAGAGCCCCTTCTCCTTTTAACTCATTTTGAACAATTTTGATTATCTTTTGTACGCAAGGTGAGAAAGATTTGAACATTCTATTTCATTATTTTATGAGTAGAGTTCTTATTCTTGTCGACTAGATAATTTTTAAAAAGAAATAATGAATATATTAATGGCCATATCACCCATTTACAAAACCCCTTTTCCGCAAAAGTAACGAGCGAGTGATGTTTGTGGTTCCTGAACAAATAACTACGAAATATTCTGAAAATTAAAAAAAAATATATAATATCATTATGTAGTTTACTCGTAACTAAAATGAAAAAAATATTGACTTTGATATGAAATATAACATAAAAAAAATGTTGAAATAACCTTATAAGTGGAAAATGTCAAAACAAATAAGATTTTTTTCGGATACCTTAGAAACACTTTAAAATAAAAAAAAAACTCATTAATCTCTGGGTTACCCTTTAATATAATCTGAATTTTAATTTATAAAAAAACAATAACTTCATTTCGTAAATTAAAGGCAAAATGAACTATATATTGCCATTATCACACACACCACTATCACACACAAACACTATCGCAACAGGCAAATATAGGCAACTCTCTCATAACGCTAAATAGTGTTTATAAGTGTGGATTTTGCTAATCAGTTGTTAAGAAATTGATTAAATATTAAGAAGTTTGTAGTGGCCGCACAAGTTCAAACTTTTTATACACAAAGTGTGACTAAATTTTATCTGTGACAAAAAACGTGTAATTAGCTATGTTTCTGACCTTGATAAGATAGAGTCGAACAAACACCACGAAACTGAAACAATACATTGTAATAGGTACACCTTTATCCGTAGTTGTAGTAGGGGTGACGTATATTTTATTTGAATTGTAATATGTACAGTCCTGGAACCTGAATCCACAGCAATCTCCTGTGCTGCACACCCTGCATGTCATGTAAGAAGGCTTGTCCCGTACCAGCAATTATATTTACTGCCTATTGCCCTTGATTCTGAAAAAGAAAAGTGATTTACGAAAGAGAATATACCTGATGAACGCAGACATGAGCGACACAATCCATTCCTTTCTAAATAATAAAGGTGTGTATGGGCCCTGGTATTTTTGAAGACATCTGCCCATCTACACAATGCCATACTACCATACAATGTTGCATAAATCTTTGACGAACGTTTATTCGGACACAAACATAAAGTATATGATTTTTCACCTCAGCAGCTCAAACATACCGCTTTTGCTGCGAGTCAACAGTGAACAAAATGCGATTTTGATTCGAGCGTGAGACAAAGTAGCTTTTTAATTTTTCAATCTTCAGTGCCACGAATTGACATTGTTCAGCCATAAATTTGAAAAATTCGAGTTTTTACTGTGCTCTGTCTCATTCACATCCATGCATGTGAAAGAGACAGAACACAAATAAAAAAGCGAGTGAAAAAACAAACCCCTTCGAAATTTGATTTTGGAATTCGACCTCAAAGAAAACACGTTCGGAAACGCGTAATACTAGGGTATTATGAGTTTCCTTTTAGATTGAATGAAAAATAACTTTAAATTATTTCTAATAAAGAAATTACGTTATTTTTCAATATATTTTTTATGTTTAATTTGTAATTGGATTTTAATAAAAATGAGTCTGATTATTAGTATAAAATTGATATAAAACCAATACATTTTTATTCAACAATGTTATAGTAGAAGAAGAAGAAGAAAAAATCTTAAAAATAAAGCTTTTATATTATAAGTTATATATTTGAAAAATAAACACCGGGGACGCGGTATTAAAATGCAATTTAAAAAATAGCAGGAATAAAAATAAAAATAGCGTATAGCGTAATGTGTTAAACGTTATTTAAATCTATTGCTGTTCATTTCCATATCTCCTAAGTAATATATTGTGTTCTCACTGCTGAGGTGAAAAATTATGTGTGCAACATGAGAGCAAAGTTTTTTGCATCTCGTGCTGTTGAGTCCCTCACTACGCTCAGGATTCTAACTTTGATTCACTCGCTACGCTCGTGAATCAATCATAGAATCCTTCGCTTGCTCGGGACTCAAAATCAGAACTCGAAACAAAAAATAACTTTGCTCTCTTGTTGCACAAATAACTATTGTTTGTATAAACGTCTAAAACGTTTGTACTTCGTCCCCCCTAGACAAGTGGTAAACTAGTGTCATTCCCATACAATAAGTATTCTATTAGTTTAGCGTTTGTGCCACGTCTAGGAGGGCTGATCTTATATGACGGGAGGACCGAGCATCGTTCGCTCAGCTAAGTACCTCCACCGTATAGTCCGTATAAGATCTTTTGTGCCATTCACAATCTTCATTTATATCTTTTAATCTGTTAACAAACTATAAATAAAAAAATGGGTAGATTATAGAAATTAGGTAATATTACTATATTTATTCTTTACTATTTTGTACATGTAGCTTTACTTGCGCTATATTAGATTTAATGTAGTAGTCGTAAATTGATGATGACGATTATAATAATGTTGATGATGATAATGTAAATAATATTCAAATAACTTTTAACCGACTTTTTAACAGAAAAAAGAATTAAAAAATACCAGATAATCGCGACTCATCCGCGATTTTAGCTAGGTATTTAATCAAACATCGAATTAGATAGGTCTTAATTAAACTTCTTAGGAAATACAATGATTCTGCCAATAGGATGTATCTACAGGTTATACTTTAATAGACGTATAAAAACGGACCGTGTGATCCTTTAGAAAATATCCTAAAAATGTAGAGACAAATATAGAGCTCGCTTTGTACAGGCTATGATTATTTTTGGTTCCAACAGCAATGCGGAAGGGAATTCCTATTTGGTCAGGAGTCAGGACATAAGATATCTTCTGTCAACGTCTAGATTGATGTAGCATATAAGAATTTCTATTCGCATTTAGTCTGAAAATATATCCGCATGTCGAAGTGTGATTAATTTTTTTTATCTATAGTTTGTGTCTACTCCTCCGCGTAAAGGCTCTAGGGCCAACATCATTCCGAAAAAAAAATACAATCCGTTGCTAGCGATCAACGCTTACAACCCAAAATTGTGATTAGTTAATAAGTTTACTATATGGTACATACGTTATTTCATAATATTAGCCATGAATTATATTTACTATTTAAATATTTTATAGAATAACATACAGTTTCAATTGCTTTTGCGTAGGCACAAGAAGAACATGTAATGATGTAATCAGACCAAACACGTTTCAGCTCGTGTTATCTAATATATAAAATTTCCCTGTCACAATGTTAGTTACCGTACTCCTCCGAAACGGCTTGACCGATCTTTATGAAATTTTATATGCATATTCAGTAGGTCTGAGAATCGGCCAACATCTATTTTTCATCCCCCTAAATGTTAGGGGTAGTCCTCCCCTAATTTATTTTTTATTTTTTAGACAAACTTTTTAATTACTATTTTTATGATACAACATACAAAAATACATACAACCCTAAATTTTCACCCCTCTACGATCAACCCCTATTTTTTAATAGCGATTTTAGCAGAACGAAGTCTGTCGGGACAGCTAGTATTTACATATAATTTTACGTTCAAGTAGTAAGCAACAAATACTATTGTCGCGTAACTGACAGTAACAATGTTAGAAAACATGACACGTTAGAAAACAGACAATATGTTATTACCACTTAAATGAACGAAAAAGAAAATTATCTTATATTATTAGAATCTAAAGAAATAACATACTCATAGAAAATTTACACGTCATATCATCTCCATTCGTGTATAAATGAAAATAATTAATATCAAGCGAAGGATACTGTATGACTAACGCCCGGTTTTAGAAACGTTGGTCCAAGTGTATGTCAACTGAGATGGCTGTTAATTGCGGTTAACATACTATTCTAGAGTCTTTGATAGATTTTCATTGTAGTGGCTATGTTAACCATATGTTAACTGACAGGCTCCTAACAACTCATTTGATACTTAACAAGGGACTTGACAGTTGATTTGTTAGCTTTTGCGTTGATCAGCTTTGCGGAAAAAGGGCGTTAGGAATTGGCCTATAAAGGCCAATTAGATTCTGGGTAGGAAGTCATGATCAAGAAAATTAAGATGGATATAGAAGAGAGATGGGAAGTAAAAGAGTTGGATGGAATGTTAAAGCGTGCGGGGGTGTAATCCCAGTCAAAAAATAAAAATCATAAAATACAAAGAAGATAAGCAAAGTTGGGTATAGTTTTGACAGTTCAACTCAACTTTGCGCGTACCGCACAAATAGGTGCTTGCTATTACACAACTTTAATTAGTGTACCTACAAACACGATCGCGTCATACTACGCGTACGCACTATCTATAAATAGTTAATATGCCACGCCTAAAACAGAATAGATAAGGATTTTAAAATGCTTATTATCATTACTGAAACTATTTAATTATTATATGAAAATCATAATCATCAATCAGCCTTTATCCGTCCACTGCTGAACATAGGCCTCCCTCAATGAATGCGATGACGACCGATCCCTTGCCACTCGCATCCAACACGGAAAAAAAAGAAGGATCTAGAAATGTCATATTGTCTTATTTATTAAAATCATCATCATCATCAGCCCTTTTCTCTTTTAATAAACACGAATACTAGTATATATACCTATACTAAACTCTATGTATTTTTCCAGCTGACAGCCGCCCTCATCATTTCAGTGGGGACCACAATTTACGCGATCTACTATGACGTGGCCTTCTTCCTGGACTCGCAGTTCTTCTCGCCGGCGACCTTCATCATCGTCATCGGAGTCATCATGCTGTTCGTGTCGCTGTTCGGATGCATCGGCGCGCTGAAAGAGAGCACATGTCTTGTTAACATAGTGAGTCACAGTTTTACTCGCCTTTGAAGTAATAATAAACCTTCAACTAAATATAATAGATAAATAATAAGTAACTAGACATCTTTTTAATGAATATGCTATATCAAATGCAAAAACATACTTACTATTTAAAGATTTAAATGTTTGCTTACTAACTGCGTTAAAAGATATGTGTGTTTAATTGAATACCAACGCGTTTTAGCTTAATATATTCGTGTATTTAGTCTACTTTATACTGCTACCTTCAGCTGCTATATGTTAAGTTTATTATCGTATAGCCTCTGAAGCCGCTCGTAATAGTTTTAGTTTGGGTTGGGCACTTCCAAGTGCCATTCCATAGTGTCAGGATTTACCTGAAGATCCTGGCTGTATCCGTAAAGAATATACCTACTTATACTTGTAAAAAAATCGATTGATATATTGAATACTTACTCTAATTGGTCCGATTTTGATAATGACTGACTGAATTCCATCTAATTGGTCCGATTTTATAATGACTTGGTACAAGTGAAAATGTGCGTTGTCAACGTCGCATACTTTGTAAAACAGTTGAACCCGCATGCCCGATACGATTGGCATCATGTGGAGTTTATTAACCCGTATTAATTCCGTCACGATGGAAAACTATGCCTGACCCTCCTCTCCTTATTTCGGGAGGAACCATGCCCTCCTTTGACTTGCTTTGCTCGTTTTCCTATCAGGGATATAATTAAAAGTTTTCTAGTAAGGGCCTGTTTCACAATCTCCAGTTAAGTTCCAAATAGGCTATCGGCAACATATTTGACGGATAGAGTATGGAGTATCTGTCAAATATCTGTCAAATATGTTGCCGATAGCCTATTGGCAACTTAACTGGAGATTGTGAAACAGGCCCTTAGTCTATTACATAAATCAACACGGATCTCCTTGCGGTGTCCGGTCTAGTATAATAAAAGAATCTAATAAATAAATGTATCAAAAGGGCTCTGTTTAGTGAATCAGTTATTGATCCAGTTTCAGGAATATCGTGTCGTTCAAAATCGATAAGATAAACAAAATGGCTGCAATGATATCAACCTTTGTGTGCGAGATAACATTATTATACATAATACATTATGTTTATATTATAAAAAGGTATATTTCGTGTTTGTGATTTTGTTTGGCGTTTTGTCTGGATCTAGGAAACTGATTTTAAAAATCCTTTTAGCAATATTCATTTTTGTTACCTTTTCACGGATAAACTTGTGGAAGGATTTTAATGAAATTTTACAATAATATAGCTTGTATACCAGAATATCACATAGGCTTTATAGCGTCATACTCTAGATGCCGAGCTCAAAGCCTCTCAGGGACAAAATATCCCGTTTAAATGGTTTAAGATAACTAAATGCTTCGAGCTCTTCCACAAGGATTGCTCCGTCTACTTGGGAAGAATGCCGTGAATATTATAATTTCTTCAGTTTTACTGTGTTTTGAACATAAGAAAAAGCAGTGTCCTTAATAACATATATACACGTCACATCATCGCTTTTTATAATCATTAATGCATAAAACAAAACAAGAGCCTGTCATGGGAAAACCGAAAACTCCTCTCAATTGTGACACACTTGTTAATTTGCCTAGCCCTAAAAATATTTATATTAATTTAGAAACTAGATGTAGCCTAAGCTACTGACAATTTTAACATGCTCTCCGTTAGTTCGCAGTGATCCTCAGCTTGGTGCTAGTGCTGGAGGTGGCAGCCGCCATCGCCGCGTACTCCATGCGCGCGCAGGTCGCAGACATGCTGGACACCAAGCTGCGGGATACCCTGCCCTACTACTACTCCCAGGAGGAGGTCACTGACGCCTTCGACTTCATACAATACAGGGTATGCCATAAGTCCTTACATAATGAATACCTCAGAACAGATCACTAAGATTTATCGACAGCAGTAGGATCTAAAGGGAGGTCTATATCCAGCAATCATCAGATTGGCTCACGCTGCCTCTGTTTAAATCGTCTGCTCACGACTGAAAAAACTGACGGACTGTCGCCAATGATGATGATGATATTCAGCAATGGACGTTTATATGCTGAGGGATATTCACTATATTGATTATTATTTTGCGCGTAGGGCTTTAGAGTTACCAGCATCACGCGCGGCGCTTGGAGTGACTATGCATTAGACAAGCTTTGCTTTGCAAGAAATCCGCTGATTGTCTTCAACGACCCGCAGACAAGCTACGCAATAATTGACATTTTCTTGCAAACCTTGGAGGAGGAATATGTTTTACATATTCCTCCTCCAAGGTTGTTAGTCTGACCGGAGCCACTGCCGATGCTCATTAGATCCATTCGGCTTTCTCATATTCTATGGCTTCCACAGCTCAACTGCTGCGGTATAGACAGCTACGAGGACTGGGGTTCGGTCCCTACCACCGCGCCCGGCATCAGCGTCAACAATATCACCGTGCCGTTCTCCTGCTGCGCCCACACGCTGTACGCTCACGGAGACAACGAGGTGGACCAGTGCATCAAGTTGTACGCCAACGGCTGCCTGCCCAGGGTCACCTTCCTGATCTACCAGAGCGCTGGGCTGTTGGGAGCTGGAGCCATGACCATCGCGTTTATCCAGGTATGATTACCACAAGTAGAGTTAATTTGACGTTGCATGATGAATTTTTGTACATTTAATTGAATTAAAAATATATATTTACTATTTATTATCTCACTAAATGAATCATGTTTGAAGGAAAAATCTCAGCAACAAAAACCGCTGAATCGTGTTAGGTTTTGCTATAAAATGTGATACTTTGATTGGCAAAGACTTAACGTTTATCAACGAAATAATATGACGAACTCCAGCGTTACAAAAATAGATAAAGAAAAAAGTAGAAAAATATAAAGGTATAATAATGTGTGGCACTGGATGACGCGACGGCCACGTCACTGTCACGACAAGCTGGGTAATAACAAGTGCACACGCATTGCACATTATGTGCCACGCGCAAAGTTGACTTAGACTATCTATACATTTATTAAAGGTCAAGCTGAATCTTTACTGATGTGAGTCTAAAAATTTTCAGATTATCGGCATCATCTTCTCCTTCTCGCTGGCCAGCTCCATCCGTAAAGCCAAGTCCGAGCGGGAACGCAGACGTTGGGAGATTCAGGAGCGTATGATCAACGCCTACACTTCCCTGAACCCTGACAAGGAGAAGAGCGCACCGGTCGTGTACGTTCCGTTCCACGGACAAACAGTCGCTTAAAAAAATATAGAATATTACACAAACCAAATTTATAGCTCACCCGAGAGTTTTAGTCACTATGGTTGGTAGTTTTCAGTATTAGATTAATTTAAGGACCAAATATAGTTTAATATGATGCACCTACACCTTACGTTTTAGCTGTAGTATATTTGGCCTTCTATTCAGTAATCTATATTTATTATTATCGAAAACAATACAAAATAAATTACATTAAAAAGAAAACGATTTAAATTTTAGGTATAATATAATATAAAGTTATATTAATTTATAGACGTGTATTATTGTATTCTTTTATTCATAAATTAAGGTTATTGGTAATTAATTATTATTAGAACATTCCACATATACCTACATTTTTAGTAAGATTATCGTCATGAAATTTACAGAACGTGACGTTCTTTTTTCACTTAATATTAATCTGAAGTGTCTTATAATAGGTATTAAATAAGTATAATTATTATAAAATATATAATCAGAAATTAAATTATAAAATGTCACTTAATTGTTTTTATGATTGTTATAATAGATAGTATACCTAAATTAAAAAAAAGACATAAGGCCTCTGGATTTTTACGTTTTATCAATAGCTATTTTTATCAACTTCTTCAGTTGTCACAAAACTTTTTATTTATTAAATAATATTGACTGAAAAATGGTTAAATATGTAACATCACTATTGATAATATTTGGTTTATCAACTATGTATTTTTATTTTAATATATTTAATTTTTGTCACTAAATCTCTATAAAAATAAATATTTTTTTGATAAAAGTGTGTTTAATTTTAAGCATTTTTTGTTATGTATAAGACAGACTTTTAGTTTTAGTTTCTGAAACCGAGTGATTCGAATCACCAATGTATTTTTTTGCTTCCTTTTCTGGGTAGAAAAAATAAGGGTCATACGCCGGATGCAATGGAAAGTGTCAAACAGGTCTTTCATAGCTTCCTGAAAGGCAGAAGGACCTTGAGGCTAAGGCTAAGTGATAATCTCATCTCTCTCTCATCTCTTACTTATCTGTGCTGAAATTTTAAAACCATGGAGTAATGTTTAATAATTATGTATAACGTAGAACTATTCAAGCCTTTTAAATACTTTCTTCGGTCTCATTACTATAAAAAATGAACCCAAATCATCTTCATATTATTTTAAATTACAAGTTTGCACTTCGTACATCCTCGTTTACAAGTTTGAAGTTATTACTGAAGGTATGGCACTGAAACCTCTTTGGCTGAACAATGCATAGACGAGTTTTGAACTTGTTATGATAAGAGCACATCGAAACGACAACGCATGTTTATATAAACTCCTCTTGAACGGCTGAGCCGATTTTGATAAAATTTATTGCGTGTATTCTTATGGATTTGAGGATGGTTTAGATTGACAATTCGGTCACCTAAGTACAAAATATTTCGCACAGGACAAATTCTGTCGGATCGGCTAGTAGAATATTATTTCACACTAGAAATATCCAGTTATGACGGCATAATGATGGTGGCATATATACAATAATATAGCCTCATTGCACAAAGCCTGCTCCTCTTTTATCAGATATAAAGAGATAAAACAAGCCTTGATAACAGCTATCAGTGATAAACGACTGATACTTCAATAATGGAATACCTTATACTTTGGCAATAGGGTGCATATCAGCTTGCCTTACTCGGCATATTAGAATGTGCGTCATATTTTTGTTTGTACACTACAGGGCCGGATTTGAAGGGTAAAAAGGCTGAAGTCTCTGAACATCATTTTGAAAAGGTCATCAATATGTTAGTCTTATTAATTGATTCAATTCACATTTTTAAACGACTTCTACTTTCAAGGAAGGAGGCGTTTCTCAATTCGACCGTATAACTATATGCTTTTTTTATGTTAATACTTAATTGGATGGGGATGGCAGGGGCACGCCTAATGGCAAATGCTCGACGTCGCCCATCCTAAGATTCAACATCGTATGTAGATGCTAAGGGCCTGTTTCACAATCTCCAGACAAGTTCCCAATAGGCTATCGGCAACATATTTGACAGATAGAGTATGGAGTATCTGTCAAATATCTGTCAAATATGTTGCCGATAGCCTATTCGGAACTTATCTGGAGATTGTGAAACAGGCCCTAAGTCTCGGAGCCGGAAATTACACTGTCTATCTTGAAATGTCTTATGCTGTGGCCTTAAGGCCTTAGGGCGAAATCGGGAAAAAATACAGGAAAGCTGTTTTCGTTATTTTTATAATGAATTTATATTTATCCACCACGGGCTGCCTTTTATTGAATCCTAAGGTCACTCGACACAATCCGTTTCCAGCAGCGCCCTACACGGACAGGTCACCGCACAGAGATCGTCTTGCCATAGGAAGTACTCTTATCAAATTTAATGTCCTCTTAACCCTCATGTACAAAAGGGCCTTTTTTATTTAATTCAATGTTTATTATTATTAATCTTCTCGGGTATAATATTATGCTTTCTTCTTATTCTAACTGAACTGTACCAGTGTTTAGATAAAATGTTCCTGTCTCCCTCTCCCAGACCTTTCCACAAATGGCAAGAAAAGGACAACTGCAGCCTAATGCGTTTTAGGTAGATACTTATGGACCATAATAGCAACTTCGTAGTCGACAATTTTCTACCTAAAGAGAGTCGGTATCATTTCCTCTTCCTGTAGAATGAGCGTCTGAGAGACAGGTTCGTCACATAGTTTTCATATTATCTATTATTAAAAAAACACTATATGTGACTAATTATATACTCATGAGTCACTCATTAGAGAGGCTTACCTATACAAGAACATATCATTAACCTGCATAAAAGATATCATGCAAACAAATAGTACCTATTTGAAAATCGAAGAATTTATAATATTAAAATTTAAAATCAACGAAGTATTGCAAGTTGCAACGTTATTCAAATTTAAAAACTCGATCTTATAAAAACTATACTGAGAAATATATTGCGATGTACCACACTTCTGGCTATATGAGTTTTGATTTTGAGTTTCCATTCTGTCTGTTTCTCCCGTGAAACAGCTTTGCTGTCTTTCTAAGAGAAGGGCAATACAAGCAGTGTAATTACAGTCACCGAGACTCTCTTATGTGTCGACGAACGAAACGAATTACCTGGGCTAGTCTCCGCCACGACTAAGTGGCTCATATTCCCTTACCCATATATATCATAAAAAAACTTAAATTGACAAAATTTACATCTTACATCTTCGTACTTGACGAGAATACAAACGTTCAACAAACGCTTATTAGTTACGTATAATTGCGATTTACTCGAGCTGGAGTTTTCAATCACAACACGTCAAATGTCCTAGCCGAACAGACGTTCCACGGCTTATCAGTTGCTATCGGTGTTATCGAATTCATAAGACAATATCCTACCGAGCCGACACGATGTTAGTGCAAAACACTGGAAAAATGAAATTCTCGAAGACAGAAACTGAGTACAACATGAAGTCCATACGATTTCTATTGCTGACCATCACAGCGATGTTCATTGTGAGTTTTATAATCTGTACAAAAATAGATGTAGAAGTTGGCAGCAACGTTGATATACATTAGAAATACATGCTACACTTGTAGGCAATATGCTTTCATAATTATTATACGCTCAGTTAATAATAATCATGCGTAATTATTGAAATTGATTTAATGTATTTTTTGTTGACAAGCTATATTGGATTGTTCTAACATAAATAATCCGAATAAAAGGATAATTTTGTTAGCCACTTCACTATTGTTTATGGCGTAGATTTCATGCATATTTAGGCGTATAATACATAATGTATTATATGGATTAGATTAGTGAAACACTGGTCTCATAGTGTTGCATAGTTTAGCGATATGGATATTTATTATATTGTCATGTACGGTATATACTCTATTATAAGCATAACCCTCATTTTTTATTTGTTGTCGTACTGCTGAACTATTTCTTTTATTTCTTTTATCTCTCCTCTAATATTAGTTATCACATGTCAATCAATAACCATTTTTTATGTTTATTCATAGAAATTCATACTTAAGAAATATATTTTCGCTAATTATCTCTCAAATTGGGTTATCCTTCTCCCAGAAGAGACATCTTAGACCGAAATCGTGAAAAATCCAGTGGATAAATTAATTATTATTTGTTTTTTAATTATGTATATTAATACTGAATCGACTTCGATACTGACTGTAGAACTTAACATTGTCCATAGACTTACGAAAAGTACGAGTATCTACTATTTTTATAATATTCAGTCTGTGTTCATTTACGACAATACCTATATAATACTTATATAAATATGAGCAAAACCTCTTAAAACTGTAATTAATTTATTACTGCCATTTACAGTCCCTTTGTGTTAATTAAAAGTATTCAACAATTATAAGACTAACTGCTACGAACGGCTCTACTCGAATACTACTACTACCACGAATCACGATATAAGACAAGGGCACTAGGCCATAGTCCACCGAGGCGCCGCGCTGGCCCAGTGCGGGTTGTTGAACTTCACATACCTTCAAAGACTTTCAATCTCATCAGGCATGCAGGTTTCCTCACGATGTTCTCCTTCACCGGTGAGCGAGTGATGGTCTTATTCACGGTACACATCGAAAAGCCAATTTTAAGGCACCACAAGGGTCAGGAACGAATCCGAAGCCTCTTGCTCGACCGAGCCCCTTCACAATGAACCATCGTCGCTCGCCTTGTGTTAATTACTGAGCTATATTTAATCCTTGCAAATTTCAGGTAATCGCTGGGCTCATGATTGTCCTAGGCTTTTCAGTCTACACCCACTTCCATAGCTTCACGTTCTTTTTCGAAAGCGCCAAGACCGGACGATTCTTCACTCCGTCCATACTGAGCATCATTCTGGGCATGGCCCTCCTCGTCGTGACTATGTTCGGTTTCTTTGGTAGTTTGAAGCAAAGCACATGCATGGTTAATTTGGTATGTATATACAATATTTCATTTCAGCTTAACAAAAGGTAGAGTAGTTAAATTTATGAAAACAATGCAGTAATAAATCTTTTGTAATCACAATATACATAATATATCCCACGGTAAGCTTAGACGTTAATAATTCTCCAAGAAACACAAACATCAATTCAATATATTCTGTACTCACTGACATGATGCACGATTTCTTTAATATTTATTAGTTTTATCATTACCTGTTGCCTATGATGATTATCTCTATAGCCTAAGTAGCTACTTGTTACATGAGTGCTAGTGAAAGTCCCCTCAAAATCGGTCCAGCCGTTTCAAAGATGAGCCAAAACAAAAAGACAGACAGACAAGAACTGCAAAACAAATTATTTTGGTGTACATACCGCGTAAACAATACACATCCACATTTGGTAAAAAACGTTATTTTAATATTACAAACACTCTAATTTTATTTATCTGTATAGTTTATTATCTAGACATAACAAGGGGATATATCTTCAAATCTCATGTGACAACTAAATCTATTCTTGATGTAATACTAGCGCAATTGATGAGACACGTAAGGTACAAGTTGGTAGCCGACAGCCAACTGCACGAAGCAGCAGTAGCTAGTAGGTAGACGACGTGTCATCGCTTCATGTCGCCAGGACACGTTGTTGCGATGCTGCAGTCATGATTTCTCTGTAGACGGCTACAGCAGATGGTGTCTAGTTAGCAATTGGTTCTGAGTGCTGAATGTTTCGATTCGATGCCAGAAGGCCGTGCGATTATGAAGCTTAAAGGCCAACACCATAGATCCATTTGAAAAAAAAAATGGTTTCGAATGTTCCATAAAACAAGACGTTCATCAGCGGAACATCTGGCGCTCGTTCGTCTGCCGCTCGGTTCGTCTGCCGCTTGACGAAGCTAGAGAGTTTCGTGTCACTAACTTCTTACTAAGGAAGGAATTTCATAGAAATACATAGAAGCGAGTCGAGTCGTTGCGACACGTCTGTTGCTGCTACGTGCGGTCAGCTCTGAACTTGTGCCTCTAATGCAAGCATCAGCTACAAACACTGCGCCTCTGATATGACGATACAGCTAAGCAAATTTCGGATGAAAGAAATTATACTCACGTTACGCCAATAATTTCTTTACCGTTTTGCGATCCTTTGGAAATGTGGTAAACTTTAAAAAAGATGCTTATGTTTGTTTTTTTACACTTTTTTTTCAGTATGCGTTCATATTGAGCATAATACTTCTTCTGAAGCTGGTGGTGGTGATTCTGGCGTTTACATTGGACTCGTCGTCGCTGTACAACCTGTTGTACGTGCCCGTGTGGGGTTACACCACAGACCCGGAAATACAGGCTGAAATCGATCAGTTGCAGCTCACTGTAAGTCCTATTCAAGGATATGACGTGATTATATTCATCATCATCATCAGCCTTTATCCGTCCACTGCTGAACATCGGCCTCCAATAAACGCCAACACGACCGATCCGAAGTATGTCGGTGTACACGTAATTCAATCACGGATCGTACTCATTTTAGGTTTATTATTACCTACCAACAGTACAAGTAACAACAATATAATAAAAAAAAATCAGTTCTTGGAATTCATTAAAGGAGGCACATGTCAAGCAGAGTACGAATAAAAATAGGCAATGATAATTATTGATAATTAACAATTTTCTGTATCTATAGTGATAAGCGACCGCCTTATAAATTCAATATAAATTAGAACTTTAAATTTCAAATTTCAATACTAAAAATGAATTTTTATAATGTATTGCTAATGATATTGTAATTATCATTAGCATGTCGGTGATGCGAACCTACAAGTTTTTCCGCTACTAAAAGTGCTCAACGCGGCTAAAGTTTTCACATCAAAAATCTTAGAAAGCAAATGGGAAAAATAGGTAGAACGAAATATATAATTAAGACAACAAATAGGTACGTGGAAATCTTCATTTCCACGGAATATTTTGCTTTATGATAGGCCAAATAACTAATTTAATTAACTATTTAACAAATGAAAAACTTTTTTATTGACCAGTTCAAATATAGAAAATAAATTAAATTTTGATTTCTAGCTCAATTGTTGCGGTAATAGTTCTTACGGAGATTACGTTGGCATGGAGTTTACCGCCAACCAGTCGACAGTGGTGGTATCCATCGAGGAGGACGGTAAGCAGCTGTCGGTGGTGGTGCCCGAGTCCTGCTGCATCACGAAAGGGGAGGTCTTCTGCACCAGGGTGAGGGCGACCGGCTGCAAGATCGCCATCGCGTCTTTGATCGTCCAAAATGCGAGCATCATTGGCGTTTTGGGTGTTTCAGTTATGTTCATACAGGTAAATGAAATTTACTATTTGTGAAATTCATCGCAGTTTATGCCCTAACACACTATAAGTATAGATATCTATACTTCGTGCCCTAACATATTGGTTGCTATAATATATGTAAATAAGCTGTGGTAGAATTTGTGAAAAGTTGTTTTATTAAAATACAGTGAAATTCGTGTAAGCATTAGACAACTATGTTCATTCTATTACTATTATGTCAAAATTGATTTCAGCTTCTGGGCATAATATTTGCATTGTTGCTGGCCCGGTGCATCCGCAAGTTAAAGAGTGAAAGGGTTTTGATGGCGTGGAAGATCAAGGAGCAGATGATACTGGCACGCCAGGGGGAGGAGACTGCCAGGACTGATAGGATCTACTTCACACCGACAGATTCCAGCACTGCATAATAATATTGACTACACCATGTAGCATTTATACAAAATATAAATGAATGTTAATAAATATTTGTTGATTATTCTTAGCATTATTTTTGTTTTTTTAATTATTGGTAACTGAATTGTTGAATCTACGACTCACAAAGTGACTCCATTGTCAACAAAGGTTGGTGAAAAAATAGTGAAGATCAATCATACAGAAGCTGCTAAGCACCACTTTCCCTAGATTGCCGTTTTTAATCAATAATAACAATATTTATATGAATTATTATTCTATGTAACATCTCTAGTATGTTATATTGTTATAATAAATAGTAATAATTATTCAATTATTATAACAATAACAGATTATAAAATAAAGAAATGCATACAATCAAATATATAACAAATAAAAAAGTAAATGCCTTTGGAAATTATTTATTTAAATGTAAATTTCATCTAATTATGTTTCATTTTTATCTGCATCTATTTCTCTATATCTAACAGAGTGATCCCAAAACTGTTTAGCTTTGTCTCTTATTTCCTGGCCTATAGCTTCATGAGCACCATTCTTCATATATGGTGGGGTGAACTCTCTGTAAGCTATACATACTCTTCGCGAAGTAATGTCTTCTCGTAAGACACGGTGTTCCCAATGATATCTGGATTCACCGTATAAAACCATCAACGAATGTCTGAAAAGTAAGATATTTTATTAGAACATTTTTCAGTTTCACCCGCACCATTCCTGTGGGAGTACAGGAATTCTATCCTATATTCCTATGTGTTATTCTGATGTATAAGCTATATTATTGTAAAGTTTCATAAAAATCCATTCAGTAGTTTTTACATGAAAAAGAAACAAATATCCATACCTACAAACTTTCAGGTTTATAATATTTGTAAGATAAAATTGAAGTCAGTTCAGTTACCATTACTCTCTTTTAACTAGTATTAGCCACAGATTGGAGTTAAGGCATATATGTAAGTCTAATCACTGGTATATAATGTGGCCTGTGTCTATTATGTGTTTTCTTCTAGTTCTAGTAAGATTTATAGTAATTTCTCTAACATATTGTATCAAGAGTTTGTCGCTTGATCCACCTTTTTTATTCATAAAGGTAAGTAGTAAAGTATTTAAAGAAAAAAGGCAAGCAATTTGTGAATGGTACAGAAAGCTTGCACAGCTTGCTTGCAGCACAAAAAATGCTTATATCGGCAGCATTTCCCCGTAACAGTAACATCATTATAATCAGCCTTTGGCCGTCCACCACTGAAAATAGGCATCCCTTAATAAATTTCAAGACAACTGATCCCTTGCCATTCACCTCCAACTTGGACCACCCAGTCTATGAAGGATATAAATGGTCAATGGCTAACCAATATAGTGATAATCTCTTAC
This sequence comes from Lycaena phlaeas, assembly GCA_905333005.2. Taxonomy (NCBI): domain Eukaryota; kingdom Metazoa; phylum Arthropoda; class Insecta; order Lepidoptera; family Lycaenidae; genus Lycaena; species Lycaena phlaeas. Next base: position 15,345,667 of record HG995172.1, on the reverse strand, counting down.
TTCTATAAATTTGGCAATAAGGTTTTGTAAATTTGGTATTATTACCTTGGCATTGGAAGTCTAACTACAACATCCATATGTTTCGCTGGTTTACAAGCTTCTAGCATATTATGGCCATTAGCAACCAAATCATTATTAATACTGCCATCGCTCATCACAACTGGGGGATATTCCTCAGCACAAAACAGATTATACTTCTTTGTGTCACCTTTATAAGGTGTCATTGTTAGGAATGAATCAGATAAACAGTTGACGGTAACAATCCTCTCGCCCCATATCCAACAATCATCTATATGAGCATCGATTGAGGCACCCTTAACAGGATCATATTCTAAAGAACATTGCTCAATTACTTCATAGCCATGTAACAATGGTATCTCGAGGAATCTCTCTTGTAAATATTTAGAAAACTCAGGATATCCATCAAATTTGCCGGGTGCGATCTTTTTCTTTTTGAAATTCGTTTTTGGACCAAAATTTTGTTTTCTACGACCACTCTGTGATATGTCCCAAGGTACTTCATCAATGTTTTTCATCAAGTCTCTTTCTTCTTCTTCAGATATAAAATCTAGCTGAATATACACTCCTGGGTATTCAATGGCAGTGCCTTGGTGATTGGGATGTTGCTGGTATATATCTACGTCCCAACCAGGCCATGCTAAATTGCAAAGTGGGCAGTACACATAACCTTTTTCTTTATCTAATGAAGTGGGAATTTTAAGATCACTAGCACCATAGTATGTCTCACATACTAGACACGTTCTACAGCCTTTACAGCCACATGGACGTGGTTTCATAGTAGAATGAATTTATTATTTTCAAAACTTGTTTCGGACTTATAGATAAGAATGCTTATCTTAGACTACATAGAATTATATACGATTCCATCAACTACTATAATATGGTCAATCAATATCAAAACACACAAGAATTATTGTAGTAAGTACCTGATGTAATTTTATTTGTTACAAATTACAATAATAATTATCAAATCCAATTTTTCAAATCAATAATTAATGTTTTGACAGTGACAGTTTATGTTTTTCGTAAATTTGTTCCTGTCGGAAGCGGCTAAGACCAGAGACCATGCTACCATGTCTAAAATAAAATACATTTAGTTTGTGGAGAAACGGCGTGAAACGCCAAGGGGCGGGGACTCCCCCCTTTACGTCACCATCAATCAGTTATAACCTACAAACCGCCAGAAGTCAGCATAGAACACCGCCAAAACAGTCCCATACAGAAAACAGTTTCAGAGCAATTTTCCGCAGCATTTGGAAACCAATCGCAATATTAACAGATCGCGTTTTCAAAACAACACTATAGAAAACCACTCTGAATGGATAAAATAGGAAATAACAATTAATTAACGGAAAACAGAGAAAACACAACCGTGCGCCCCGACGTTTCCCACCAAATCCATTTTTTTTTTGTTTATTTAAGATGATATAAAAAGATAAGGTGGAGTCCGAATGTAATGTTGAACGAATGATTGCAATTTGGGGGGACATGTTTTTTGCCGGTAGATCGCAGCTTTTAAAAAAGTGCTCGTTTAAATCTTGACGCGGGAAGTATTGTATTGTATGGTATGGTGATTGGTCTGCTACAATAGCATAGGTAAGTTAGCCCCACCATGGTTCAAAACTTGTTGTGGCGGTGGGGCTCAGTAGCCTAGGGTGGACTTGAGGGGCACCTTGGGCGAAGCAAATTGAGCCGAGAGAGCTCTTTGTACCCCTCTTATAAGAAGAGGGGGAATCTCGCCTCATTGTACTGTCCCGACGTTGGTCCCCTGAGGGACTGACTAGCCGTCGAGGTGCCCTGTTGCTTGTAGATCCGGGGCATCTCTCCAAAGGCGGCATTGATGGCACTCGTCGGGAGCAGCGAGTCCCCTCATACCCGCTTGGGAAGACCCACTCCCCCGCGGTATGCCTCAGCGCATTTCCCGGCGTAAAAAAAAAAGGTACGTTAGCTATATAGCTCGACTCTACCGCAGCCTGTGGCATAAACAAGCACTAAGATCTGGGTTTATTATTGTGTAGAATACTATGAGAAAACCTACATCGTCCGGACCCGGATCTATATTTCGTGGGGCACGGCTTCGCCCTTAATGACACCATCAATAATTAACTATCACTTCCAAATCCATCCATTCAGAACAGTCCACCAAAATTTTCGCCGACCAAGAATTATATCATCATCATCTTATCATGATGATGATATAATTCTTGGTCGGCGGTTCGGTCGTTCGGTCATCATCATCATCAGCCTTAATCCGTGCTCTGCTGAACATAGGCCTCCCTCAATGAACGCTAAGACGATTGATCCCTTGCTACTCGCATCCAACGCGGACCTGCTACTGCACGGAGATCGTCTTCCCATCTGGTTAATGGCCGACCATCACTTCGTCCACCTAAACGCGGCCTCCACCCTTGAACCTTATTGGCCCATTGGCCAACGCGAGCGTGATATCGGTAACTTTAGTTCTCTGGCGGAGGTCTTCGTATCGAATTTCGATTCCTTATTATATTGATTAAGTTTTAAAAGCAAACATGATAGAAAACAGCACCAGAAAATTTTTCCGCAGTATTTTCCCCAATCAATCACAATACAAAACAGATTAAGTTTTAAAATAAACTATACAATACCGCCCCGAATAAATAAAATACAAAATAATAATTAATTGAAGACATAATATATTATATTATATATCCATGTCATCATCATCAGTTGGCATCTTTATATTGAAGTTCCGTGGTAAAAGCTAAAAGCTTCTCTCAAGATGCCGTTTCAAGCTCCACTTGGGTATATCAGCATTTTCAAGTGATTTTATGCTCATTAAGTTACCTTGTACCAAAAAATTTAAAATATAATAATAATAATAATATCTATGGACGTTTTTTTTACACTACGTCAATCTGGTCCCGTGCTAAGTACTCGAAGAGACTTGTGTTACCAGACAACGGAAATACATATATTTAATACTATTTATATTATTACTTATATTTAAGATTTTTATTGTATAATACACATATTTAATACACATCCATGACCCAGGAACAAATAAACTTTCTTTTTTTTGGTTCCCTGGCGAGATTCGAACCCGCTACCTCCGGCTTGTGCGCCTACGCACTAACCACTGCGCCACGGAGGTCGTCAAAATATAAAATGTGACCTTTATCATCTATGTCTATATCTTTACAATAAGTTATAATAGCGTATGTGCGCTGTTTGTGATTGTAGCAACTAGTCTCCTCTTTATAATGAAATCACTTTTACGGATTTAATCGCGGTTTATTTAGACTTTTAAAGCCCGATGTTTCGGATACTTTACGGCAACTATGGTCACGGGAGGAACATGAGAATTGACACACGTAAGCTTCAGTGTCTGCCTTCTGTGTCTTGTCTTATGTTTCTTTTATTGTTTTCTATATTTTAACCAAAAATTACTTTAGTTAAATAGAAAACATTTATAACTTTTTTTGGTCTCGAAAAAATAAAGAAAATTCCATAATTTCATTACAACTATATTTTGATAATAATTAACATAACATTATGAAATTTTATATAAAAATTTTAAACAATCCTTTTAACAATTAAACATAATGATCATGCTATGGCTAAGTTTTAAAAACAGTGGAATAAAAAGATTCATAATTTTTTATGTGAGCTTGACCAGTAAAAAACAATGAGATCAATGTATTTTTGTTATGTTATTACAAATATAAGATATTTTAAGAGGTCACCTCAGAAAAGAATTTTCTCTCCTTTTTCGTTTTTTTTGAATAATACAGATATTAAAAGAATATTATATAAAATAAATTACACGATATTTTACATTGAGACGAAACTATCTAATGACTACGTACAAAAAATACGTGTTAGTGTTTGTAAAAATTCCTATATTAGCTATCTATAGTGTTCATTTAGAAAATACAATTTCATGCAAAGGTTGAATTTTATTTTCACTTTCATTATGAACTTAAATTTAAACAGTGCTAAGTGAAGACATGAGAATAATTATTGGTTATACATGGTGATTTTAATAATACTATTAAATATACATCGTCCTTTTTAATGGCTCGAATAATTTTTAGTAGATAGCAGTGGCGTAACTATACCGTTCGGGGTCCGTGGCAAATTCATCGATGTTAGGAAAGACACATTTTTTTATACTAAATGTGTAATAATAAATATTGGGAGTTGGAATTCTCCTCCGCTCCTCAGCTGGGGGCCCGTGGCATATTGCCGCCTTGTCACCCTGTAGTTGCGCCACTGGTAGATAGGTTCCTATAGGATAGGACAGGCTAGGATAAGTTTTGATTTTACATAGTAAGTACATAAACCTGTCTGTTCTAGCCGTATTAAAGATGTTCACGAAATACTCATTTCGCCTTCTGATGAGAAGCGAATAGCGACATCTAGTGGTTTGCTCTGCATTTAAAGAGAACATAAAGAGGGCAGTCGTGAATAAAACCCGTAAACATTGTTTCATTATTATTAATGAAATTCGCGTAAACAACATGCAACAGACGTATAATAAAATGAATAGTTTTGATATTCTCTCTAGATTTATATCCAATTTAGCAGCGTGATATACTTATAAAATTCGATTGTGTTTAGTAAAAAAATTCTTTGAAATAGTCTTGTTAATAAACTTAATACCTAATTTAATTTTAAGTTTAAAATTTTAAGATAGTGCTAATTTCGTTTTTTTTAATTAAGCTATGATGGCAGTGAAAAATATAAACGAATAATTTTAATTTAGATTTTGTCGTACTTCAACAGGACCACTAGCTTAAAATTTGTCAATACATATTACATAATATAATACTTTGTTAAGATAGGTATTTAATGTGTGCAAAATAAGAACTTAATATAGTGAAATTTCTAATTATATCTATAACAATCTTTGTTATATAAATTATAACTTTAATGTAATTTATATTCATCGACCACACAGCCTTTAGACTCCTAATGTTTGATTTTTCGTATTAAATGCATTCTGGCAAGCTGAGGTGAGACGAAAGGGGTTGCAATACTGTGATTAGCAAATTCAATGTCATACATTACCAATCACGGAACGTCAAAAAGAAATGGACATATTATTTCGCAACGGGAAAGAATGAGACGACACGATAGTTTGAGTACATTGTTTACGGCTTACATCGGAACTATAAGTCAGATGTGTCGCCAGAACCCGTTCCCTTTATTAGGAGTCTATGGGCTATGTGGTCGATGTTTATATTATATAGTGCATAATATAAATTTTTCATTTCATTTCGCTACTCTTATGGTTGTATCAAATAAATTTGGATAGATACTTAAACATGGAAGAGCGCTTTGTAAACTTTAGACGAGAATAAATTGAATACTAATCACCAATCAATCCGAACACGAATCGTAAAAACAAAATACCCATTAACTAGACATAAGTAAGTAAATAATCTGTGGAATATCGAGAAAACAAAATTTGATCTGTAAAGTAAATGTTTAAAATGGCAGTTGATTTTAAAGTGTCAAAATAACTCTGTCGAGCGATTATCATACATAGAGATGGCTCCTGAGTGGAGTTCCTCTGTGACCTGTAAATAGTGCTGTTTAAAAATATCTCCTGTCAAAAATCGATTCATTGCGTCAGTCAACCGTGACGCAAGGCCCAGGAAGGCCTACAACAGGGAAGACACCATATAGCGCCGTTTGGAATCGGTTCCACAAAGTGTTCAGACGGCTCAGTCGAGCTCATCAAAATCCAGGACATGGAAGGGTCTAGGCGCCATTGGTGGTGGTGGTGGTGAGGGCGTGGGGGGCGCCACTCGCAGCTGGGGCACGCGGGGTGTGAGGCGCCGGGGCGCCGGCGCGCACTGCTAGTCGTCGATCAGCTCCCACAGCATGAGCGCCGCGTCGGACCCCCCGGAGCTCACCAGGCAGCGGTCGTTGAAGAGGAACCGCGCGGAGTATACGGAGCCGGTGTACACTTTGCTCTCGTTGTACTCAGCTTTTGGACTCGCGCAGGGATACCTGTAAAACGTGTTTGTTTTCTCAACTCAGTGTCTTTTTTGCTTTTTGTCATCATTGACAAAATGTTAATTATTCGAGTCTGAGCCAATAATTAATTAGCAGACTTGCTTATATATGTAATACTTAATAGCACAACTTAAGGGCATCGTTATATTTAAATAATTACAACAGCCATACGTTTATTGTAGAACTATTAAGGCGAGGTCTCTAAAAGCCCTCTGTGGCATAAAAAAAACCATTAAAAGGAATTTATTTTTTAACATACAACACAAATGTAACTGCTACATCCCAAGCTACTGTTATATTCTTGCTTTGGCAAAAAAATGATCGTTAGCTGAATGTGTTAAGAACCTGAATAGTCGTAAGTAGCCGTCTGAGTCTCCGCTGATGAGGAGGTCGTTGGCGGCCGAGCGGCTGGCGGTTGTGATCAGGGACGTCATAGGGTAGAACCTGTTGTTCCACATGCCTGCGAAAACATACACAGCGGGTGAAATACGCATCTCATATCACGTGGAGATAGTCTATCGGTGGAAGGATGCTCTGCCGCACTCCTGTCCGCATGGCTTCATTGAATTTCGAAAAGAGCCCTTCTTTTTGGAAAGAGGACCCGAGGCTTACCTTCTCAGTATAAGCAACACGTGAATAAGATGGGTTAGTCTCAGATGAATTTGTTTTAGTTGTGTACAATGATCACTTATTCTTTAAGTCTATTCTTACACATTTAAAATCTCAGTCACGAAATATAGATACAAGGAGTCCGAATGGCTTTTCCATAGTATTCATGATTCAATAATAAACCCAGATCTTAGTTCTTGTTTCTGCCACTGGCTGCGCTAGAATCGAGTACGTACTATTGTATTGTAGCAGACCAATCAGCGCCACAATACTTCCCGCGTAAAAATTTAAACACTTCTTAAAAATGGTGCACTCTACGGGTAAAAATTTTGTCCCTTATATTGAGACCATTCATTTAACGTTATGTTCAGACTCCTCGTTTCTTGATATACTTCTTGGTCTCAGTTTTAAAATGTTTAGAACTAATCGTCTAATGTCAAATTGACAACTTAGTATTGGTGCACCTTGGTGGTCCTTGACAGTAAATCACTTGAGTGCCGTGACGACAAAGAGCGTGATGCTTTCTTATAACTTCCTATGTATATTTATTTTTAATTTTAATATCAACATAAGACACTTTCAATTCATATGCCGGGCGTTCCGATATTCTTTTATACCTAAAACGTTTAATTAAACGTGTGACATATAGCTAGCACGAACCTGACACTAGGAATCCCACAGTGGCGTTGTAAGTGGACCACTTCACATCCTTCATGGCTACCGGACTCTTCTCTGGCGATAAAGCCTTGATATCCCCTGAAAATTATGGATTATAAAAAAAACTTTAGGTTTATCGCTTAGAACTTTTATTTGAAGATAATGTTTCTAGCACATCATCATCGATATAGCTATTACAAAATTGCAATAATGGAAAAGAAGGAAACTATAAAATCATTACTGGTCCTTAAAATTTGCCATAAGAGCTTATTAATCCTGTAACGTGCACGTCAATAAGACATCATCATCATCATCTGCCTAGCCTTTTTCCCAACTATATATAGGGGTCGGCTTCCAGTCTAAGCAGATTCAGCTGAATACCAGTACTTTACATGGAGCGACTGCTGTCGGACCTCCACAACCCAGTAACTGGGTGATACGGTACCTCGCGGTAAGACTGGTTGTCAGATTCTCGGGCTTCTGACGACCCGACAATTCTATTTCTGAACTCTATTCCTTGTCTAATCCTATATTACATAGATGAATCATCTGAACTACATGTTATATTACTATAAGAGATAAGAGTGAAACTTACAGAAGGACAGATCGTAGTCAGCAGTGACGGTCTGAAGGTAGTTGCCGTCGAGACTCCAGTCCAGCTGCACCAGCGGCTGCGTGCCCCGGATCTTGTTGGACTTCTTGTACGAGAAGCCATCCCGAGACACGCGGAATAGGTATATGCTACCGTTTTGTGACCCAATGGCGAGCATATCCCCGGCTGAAATGTAAGATTTTATTTGGTATCTGCATTGACATAAAAAGTAGGGTAAGTATATGTGTATAGAACCGATATATGTCCCACTGCTGTGCACAGGTGTCGCCTCCTCGAAATCAGGCGAGGAGGGTAAGTAGCCATAGCTCACAGATGCACTAGCCCGATGCGGATTGGTGAACTTAACATAGCTTCAAAGACTTTCAATCTCATCAGGCATACAGGTTTTCTCACAATGTTCCTTCATCAGTGAGCGAGCGATGGTCCCGTATTTTGGCTGCACTAATAAATTTAGAGAAACCCATTTTAAGGCACACGTGTGGTCAGGATTAAGCCCGAAATCTCTCGCACAAGAGGCCGAGTCCATTTTGGACCATCGTCGCCCACTTTGTCTTGTCATGGTTTTTTCACACATAAGGTAGAGCTTTCCAAATGTTTGTTACTACCGCCCACTATGAAAGAATTGAATCTTTCTCAATCAGACATCCAGCAACAAAAAACGATTGACGGCATTTAACGGCAGGTTATTACAGGTTAGTAAAACGAGGAAAGTCTCCAGTAACTTTGACCCAGCAAGACATTGGCTTTAAGTAGGACAAACCTACGTCTGACAAGAGATTAACTCGGGCTTATATACTGTGGTGAACTATTGTCCCATTACCCTCTTCGCCTGATTTCGAGGAAGGAGACCCGTGCCCAGCAGTGGGACATATAAGGGTTGATACTTTACTATATACTGTGTCTTCAGAATAATATCATCAATTTAGAGACCTTACACAAAGTTATGTCAAAATAAGTTATGTTTTGTTAAATATTAGCAAACTTGATAGCTAAGTTAGTATAGACAACCTATGTTTCGTTAATGACGACTGTTACCGGTATTATACTGCAGGCAGCTGAGCGGTGAACCACACACCCTGATGGTGGCCACGTGGGAGCCGGCGTCTGCGTTGAGGATCACCAGGTGACCCTCCGAGCTGCCCGATGCCAGCGCACCGCCGCTTGGATGCCACGCCAGCGATACGCACTCGTAACCAACCTGGCAATGATGTTTGGACAGGAGTGTTAAGATCGTCATAAGAATAGTATATTAAAGGCTTGCTTTATAGGGATGGCATTATGGATTGGGACACAGATATTCATATTAAAATATGCGTATATATAGGTATACTATACTACCAGTGCCCTGCAGTTTTACCAGCATGCTTCCTAATCCCATGGGACTATATAAAGAGCTTATGCGTTATTCTTTATTGGTCGTTTTTGCGTACAAGATTTACAAAACTACTTTCGCGTTTACAATATTAGTAGGGTACGTACACGAAGTACGGAAAAAGAAACGTGGAGGCCGCGTTCAAGTAGACGAAGTGTTGGTCGGCCATTAACCAGGTGGGAAGACGATCTCCGTAAGTGGTCATGTTGGATGCGAGTGGCAAGGAACAAATTTTGCGTTTGTAGAAGATGGACCCATCAGTGACGGATAAAGGCTGATGATGATGAAATATGCTACACAATTATCTTAAGTTAATTTACTAATAGATTAGTGAATAGGCCACAAAGGGTACAAATTCTTGATTTTTTAAAATAGGCACATAATTTTAAATCGAATTCTCTATATCAAGAATTTACCAGCGTGGCGAAAATCAGCTTGTGTCCCTTCCACAGGGCGATGTTCTTGTCTTGACCTGCCGTGGCGAACATTTCGTCATCTGGGTGCACTGCTACGCCCATCAACTGTTTGTAATGACCAAACACCACCTACGAAACATTTGTAACAGTGTACTTGACTGTATTAATTAACAGCATATGAAAAAAAGGGACAAAATGCAATTGTTGAATATGTCCTCATTTATACGACTGCTGTAGAAAGATACGCCTGCAATAAATATAAGCGTTTAATTATATTTATAAAACATTAATATATCTGTTGTCAATGTAAGTATTAGCTATTGCCCACTTCAGAAAAAAAATTCCGAGCGGCAAACTTGTAAAGCTTTCTATCAACTCCAGTTATGACAATTATACACATTGCATACTCTTCACATTAAAATATAGATCTTGTTTTTCACTCTTTAGACTCTTTAATATGTGATTTTTTTTCAATCTGGTTTTTTTGTTTTTTTATTTTTGTAGTTATTTTTATCATTGGTCGTTTCTAACCTCTACTCTAATTATATGCGATTCCCCCTTCACCCGTTCCAGTAAGAAACCAGAAAAAGTAGGATTTTTTAAATTATTGTAAGTAATAAAAAAGTATTCGGTAATTACGCCTCCTTCTTAAGTAGCTTACCTGGTTGAATCTCCTCTGCAACGATCCTTCTAGAATGTTGTTCCTGGTGGTGCCGACGTACAGGTTGCCGTCGTTGCGGCCAGGACGCTGCGGGTAGATGCTGCGGACACCACCCGCTGGTTCCGGGAGCTGAAGAATGATCGGTTGCTAATCATTTTCCGATAGGATAATAAGCTTGACAACTGAATTTGTGATATACTGTTAGCCTTTTTTATAAATTAGATTGAATGATCAGGGACTCAATTACCATTTTATTAATTTGTTACTTACTTATTTGTCTATTGTATTGCTTTTGTCATCACCACTATCATCACCACCCTCACCACCACCCTCACCACCACCACCATCATCATCATCACCACCACCACCATCATCATCACCATCATCATCAGCTTTTATCCGTAGGCACACATAGACCTCCCTCAATGAACTTAGGAATATTTTTTTTCCATTGTTATAGAGCTACCTTGTAGATTTCAGGTCCAGAAAAGTGTAGACCCTACATACGGCGGAATTGTTAGATACGTTAATAAAAAAACTTGAAATACCTTGGTTTCCGTTATTTTCTTGTAATTCTGTAGCGTGTCCCACGCTGATATCTTCCTGTCCTTCTCTCCTCCGGATATAAGAGTACCTTCCGATAGCATCACGAGCGAGCTTATGCCCTTTGAATGCGCCTGAAATATATTAATAAAAATAGGTTAAGTCGGCGGCAAGCCATGATGTGGGAGATGGTCCATGATACTCAAGGCCATCAGCGACTTCATCTGGACTTTTGGGTGCTAGACATGTTATATCTATGCTTTTACTAATTTTGTAACTAAGTTAACCATGCCTATTTGATAATATTTTCGAAGTCAAACTATTTAAAAAATGTTAATTAATTTTCATACAGAGTGACCATAATTTGGTTAAAATCACCTATTACCACTATACAAATAGCTATCTTTATTTGTAATTAGCTGTTTGCCGTGGCATCGCCCACCGTAAGTTTGATAATTTATAATATAATCATCCTTTCCAAATAATATTAAACCATAGAATTTAAAATAATATTTTTTAATTCCGAGTTCGGAGGAGGTTCGGAGATATTGCGCTCATACAGAAAACTCCTTATCGTTTATATATTTTCGGCAATTTCTAGCAGGGGCGGGGAGCGTCACCTCAAACTCGAGGCGCACGAAGTAGGCGCCGTCGCTGTCGACGCTGTAGACGGTGATGAAGCCGTCGCTGTCCGCCGTCACCACGTCACCATCCGCCTCAAACTGTAGCGCCGTCACGTGCGCGCGCGCAGGCTACACACACACAGACAAATGAGTAGTGCCTCAAACAAATGCTCGCAATCTGCATGCACACATAAGTATGTGGTGACTCACAAGTAAGTCTGCGCTGTCTGTACGCACACAGACCCACACCCATCTACAGAATGGTCAAATTATCTTGTAACTGAACGTACCGTCGGTCCTGGATTCATGTATTAAATTGTGGAAAAATTGTAAAAATTCATTGTAATGGCTTCAAATTCGTGTAAAAACACCCGAAATAGTCGTCTATAAGAAATATTCAGTAAGTAAATTATGTGCAACAGTAATTTTGCACAATACATTTGCATTTTCTTTCATGGTTACTAAACAGTGCTATGGAAATGCATCAGTCTAACACGTAAATTAGATTTATTATTGAACAATGGTCAATACTGCACGAGACAGTTTCACTACCACAAAAACACGTGATCACTTGTCTGCATGACTCTAATAACATCTATTCGTGACGTGATCCTGTGATTTCTGTCTAATTTAGTTATACATGTAGTACCATTTTCAAAACTTTGGAAATATTCGATGTAAAATACCATACTATCCGAAGCACAAATAAGCCGACAGGTTTTAACAATAAAGTTTATTGATAATCTTAATAAATGTATAGAGCGGCCTGTTACTTTAAAATAATACTAAAACTATTGATATATTACTGGCTTTATGATGTCCGTCCGTTCGAAGAATCCGTCTTTCCGACGGTTCCAGAAGGCGAGGTGACCCTTCCCGTGTGTGATGAGAAGGTTGTCGTCTAGTGGGTGGAATGCTGCCCCCGTCAGTTCCTCTTGTAATGTCTGAAATAAAAGGTATTTATGTAAAGTAACACAAAACAACTATGTAGAAAAAGAGAAATACGTATTCTGCTCAATAGAATAAAAGTAGCGCCCGCTACGGCTGGACTACGCCGCGCTACGAAGCGTAGCGCGGGCCGATTTGTGGCCATTTAAAATTCCATAAATATCATCAATTTTTTATATTATCAAAAATTATTAGAATATCATGACGACCTCCGTGGCGCAGTGGTTAGCGCGTTGGCGCACAAGCCGGAGGTAGCGGGTTCGAATCTCGCCAGGGAACAAAAAAAAAGTTTATTTGTTCCTGGGTCATGGATGTGTATTAAATATGTGTATTATATAATAAAAATCTTAAATATAAGTATTAGGGCCTGTTTCACAATCTCCCTTTAAGTTCCCTATAGGCTATTGGCAACATATTTGACAGATAGAGTATAAAGTATCTGTCAAACATCTGTCAAATATGTTGCCAATAGCCTATAGGGAACTTAACGGGAGATTGTGAAACAGGCCCTTAATATAAAAAGTATTAAACATATGTATTTCCGTTGTCTGGTACCCGTAACACAAGTCTCTTCGAGTACTTAGCACGGGACCAGATTGACGTAGTGTAAAAAGCGTCCATAGATATTATTATTATTATTATCATCAAATTAAGCAGAATATATATCACGTTGACCTTGAAAAACTATAATACGTACAGTTATCTCTTGTTCCTTTTAGGTACATAGAGTAGTAATAAAACGGCACACCATCTAAGTAAACTAAGTCAACCATAGAAGCATTATTGAGAATAACTCAAAAACATAGGATCACGGTTTAATTAATATTGGAACAAATTGGAAGCATCGGATTTAAAACAAAAAAAAATCAATCAAAACCCATTAATAATCGGCTTGTAACAAACATATAAAAAAAACCGACTGAGAGCCTCCAACTTTTTTTTGAAGTCCATTAAAATGACACACGACAAAACCCTTTTTAATTTAATCAAATAAATAAAACCCTATGACATGTAAAGTGATCATCACTAAGTGATTATAAATATACACCGTATAGTTTTTACAGTACTTAATTACACATGTATTAAAATATTTTGCAAATTGCGTGCTAAAAACCCTAATAATATGTGTGCATACATATTTTTCCACTTTACAATGAGTCAAAGTTAAAAGATTTTAACCACAGCTTTGGTTCGTTGCTTAGCAGCGCTGCTATATAAAACAAATACAAACAGAAGCTATCTGGATTTCAACGTTATTATTATCGGTTGAAAAATCAAAATTGTTTGTATATTAGGTATATATCTGTGTAGTGATGGGTGGGACTTCGTCAAATCTGTTATGTAGTACAGTTGAATGAAGTCATTACAACTTTAGGTCGATATCGTTGACTTTTTTTTAGATGGAACTAAACAAATACCGATTATAATCAGTATAATGAAATGACGCCTTGCAAACACGACATTGGCATTGCAGTGGCCGGTCCGCGTTGAATGCGAGTGGCAAGAGATCGGTCGTCTTGACGTTCATTGAGGAGGGCCTATGATGATGATGACGAAGAAACACGACATTTCGTTTATTATGTCGAAATATCTTATGTTCCGCTTTAAGTACCTTTGTAAATGAAATTGCATATTATGTAAATATAAAATATCAAAACTAAATATTTACATATTATTGATACTTACAAAATAGTTTTGGTTGGAATTATATAAATTACTGAATTAGAGTTTCGTGATTAAATTATTTTAATGAAGAGTGCAATGACATAAAATTCAAAAAATGTTATTTAACACGCAATAGCAAGCAATGTTTATTACGATAAATCATTAATATTTTTGCTTAAACCAAGTAATAACTTTCTTCTTTTTATTTTTAAACAGTTGGTGTCGCAACATATGATTGTGCAGCACAATTGCATCCAACAAAACAAGTTCTTCAAACATATTATTAAAAGAATAATAAAAATGCATGAGAATCAGTGTTAGATGCGAGTGGCAAGGGATCGGATCTCCCTCAATACGCAAAATAGGGATGTTGACAAATTTTTGTAATTGATTTTATTTCATAGGTATACTATATATGAACACGAAAAAAATACTTTTGTAAAGAAATATGTCCAATTTTAACAAAAAATTAAATAAAGAAAAATGGTTTTTAAAATCGCCCTTGAAACGCTCCAAGCGTCATTACGTCACACACCGCATTCAGAACTCGCGCTATGTTAGGTGAGTTTGTACTTAGCTCAATGTTCAGTGACGTCATCGCCTTATTGGCGTTTACAGTCACGTGATCATGCATGATAAATAACGCATTTTAAATTAATTTTCTAAATTTTAAGACAAATAAGTAGACTTTTTAAATGTTATTTTAGGTTTTCAAATACTGCATTTAATATGTAAGACATAACTTTACATGAATTTGTAACATGTGTCAACATCCCTATTCTGATAATTATCAAGAAAATTATGTAAATTTCGAGGAAAACTATATATTGACGCAAAAATACAATGTTTGTATTTTGTTACCAGCAGAAAAATGTAACTAATATTTTAATAATTATCGGGCAGTAAATTACATTTCTAACCATATCAACCTCTACCCTCTAATTCAATTTTGTCTAAATTGGTATTTGTTACGTTATGAATGATTTTTTTTTCGAAAATCAATATTTTTTTTAATTTTAAAATTATCTCGAAAAAATATTTCGTACTTAAAATTTTATCTCTGGATAAGTGAGAATGTGTATTCGTTTTGTTAGACTCTCAAACCTATACCTATAACTGATTAAATATATACTTCACTGTAACGCAGTCAATATTTTACTCCCTGTATTTATATAGTTTACAGCGACGAGAACTATGCGGGTAAAATCGCGGTGCCGAGTATGTATATAAGGTTTATTGTATTCAATCTAGTGACCTCGAAGGTGTATTTTAGGTTCGTGTGTGGTATCTCGACGAGATGTATTCGACGGGGTGACGACGTTTCGTGTTCGCTATCTCGACCTTGAGATTAGGGTCTACATGGCTGTTATTAGCTTAGCTATATTTTAAATGAATGATTCTCACCATCATCAGCGTCTATCCATCCACAACTGAACGATTTCCTTCCCAATTAACGCCAAGACAACCGATCCCTTGCCACACGCATCTAACACTGACCGACCAAGACTTCCTCTACCTAAAGCTTAGAATAGCCAAGGCGTAAAGCTTCATCATCATCAACCTTCATCCTACTTATCCTATACCTTCATCTACAGCTGCTGAACATAGATCTCCCTCAATGAACGCCAAGACGACCGATCCCTTGCCACTCGCATTTAACACTATGTATGATTCTCATGCATTTATATCATTCTAATAATAATTTGATGAACTTTTTTGACGTGACGACGTCTAATAACTCGATATACGGGCTGCATGCACGAAAAAGATGACGTCATGACGCGTTCCGAGAGCGCGGAACTAACGAGAGAGAGGTATGATCGGTTCGAGCGATCGGCTCAGTTCGGTTGCATGTAATGTTTGACGTCACGTTAAAATACCCTCCGTAAACCGACTTTACAGACAACTAATTTTTGTTATTTTTCGAGTGTTTGTTGTATTTTGTAGAAAAGATTGTTCTCAGAAGGGGCAAGGTGTGACCAAGTAAGTAGAATTTGTGACTCATAAGGAAAACATCAATATCACTTACAGCGACTTTCCCGAGGAGGTGACCCCACTGCCACTGCCACACCGACAGAATGCTCTCCCTTCCAGCGTCCACGGCCAGCACGTAGCTCCCACCGTTCTGCGGTGGAGAAGAACGAATAAGGCTAATGCGAAGGCTTTTCAAAAAATAAATCTACAAGAAGACAAGACAAGAAAATCTAGCTAATAGGCCATTTCTCATACATTAAGGAAAGCACATCTTCTAACTTTATGCTGATAAGGGTGTGCCCAACTGCTCATACGGCATATGTATTTGAGACTGCTATGAAATACTGCTCATGTTCGATTTTTTTATGAAAGAATAAGAAAATAGAAAGAAATGGGCAGTCCCTCTCCTATGTTGTATCTTTAAATCATTAATCTTCTTCCTTTTCTTCCTAAACCATAATTATAAGATATTCTGTACTTGACTTTCTCAAACTCAAAGTAAAAACAATATATCTAGTTAATCTCAATTTAATTTATGCTATGAATATTAGTTGGCGCCGTTGGTACCAGTTGGGAGAAGGCGACCGCCGCGACGCCCGCCTCGAACTCGGCCATGCCGAAAACGTGCAGCGTCTGCAGCGTGTCTGTGCTCCAGATGCGCACGTGCGCCTGCGCACGCCGCCCGCGCCCTGCCCGCTGACCGCTCGCCACCAGCTCGCGGGACGGGTGCAGCTCCATGCTGATAACAAGATATACAATGTCTTTTTTCTACTTGGATAGGGTCCGACGGAAGATACGCACTGTGCCGTGCCATCAGCTCCAAGGATACCATTTAACTGTTTATACATTTAATCATTAATCTGTGTTTCGGAAAGAGAAAAGCTCTCTTATCTTATGCTGAGACATAGGACAGGCAATACTAAAATAATACAAAAATTAGTTGCCTGGGTGTATTCTATTTGAGTTTATAGTTATTCCAGTTTATGTTCAAGGTGACGTTGATGACTTACAACCAGGTGACACGTCTGCTAGTTTGCTTATCCAACTTACATAACTAGACGTAGTAAGTGGTTAACGCCTTCCATTAACATAATCAAGTTCATCAGAAACCAGCAATTAAGAAGGAAAATGTACGTGCCCCTTTTCCGAGATGCAGCCAAGTTGTCAGACGGAAGGATCATCAGGGTGGTGGTACCCATGCAGATCAGAGCGTGGCACAAGGGCATTAATTCCACCAGGGAGTAGAAAGTATTGCTAATTAAAAAAAAAACCAATGCAGCAACAAAAGAGCTGATGACTAGGAATCGACTGAAATCTAACATAACATGTTCACCCGATTTGGTACTAAGAAGGCACAGACAATCTTAACGGTGTAATTAATATGTTTTTCAGATATTGTTGACAAAATTTTAAAGCGTCATTGATTTGCATAAGCTAGTAATAGTAATCTCTTCCTTGAAATCAGAGAAGGATATGCACTAGAACAGTACAGGTGTTAAGCTTCCTACTTCCTATCAGGCCTGTGGGACCATAGAGCTGACGATTTCATCAGTTTATCTCGCAACGTGTACTGACCACTGTATGTCCTCCGTGTGCCCAACGTAGTGCCTCTGCGCCTCCTCGTCGCGGTCGTACATGACTGCGACGGCGGCCACGTAGTACAACAGCTCGCCCGTCGGCAGCACCCATAGGTTGCGGCGAGAGTCCTGGCCCCGGTAGCCGTAGCTGTAACAATACTCGTTTTTATTCCTGATTCCTACAAAATCAAAGTTTCAACTGAATATAAGGATAGGTCAACGATCTTGCTTAAATCATCATCATCATCACCAGCCTTTGTCTGCCCACTGCTGACCCTTACAATGAACGCCAAGAACGCATTGCTATAACAGATTCCATGGTAGCACTTTGAGTCAAATACTTGCATATAAATCTCAACACTCCTATCGATCTCATCTCTCTCGATCTAAGATGTTGCACGATCACAACAGCTTAGATCGAATAAACGGTAACCATTGTTGTACACAAGCCTCTCTCAATAAACTCTAAGCCGAAATCTCCCACACGATTTTTATCCTAGGTTTTGGATTATGGAAGAAAAAGTATACGAGTACGGCATACATAACAGTTTCGAGGACCGCTATGGTAAAAATTTATCATCATATTTATATAGATAATCTAGTGATTGAACACAAGTTCTAACCCGCTTTGCACATGGTTAGGTCTAGCGTCATGGTAGAGTTAAGAATGAAACTACCCAATCAAATTGTTACAAAATAATATCAGGTAATACTCAGTCAGACTCCACGTTCACGTGAAATCAAATCAAATTTAATCAAATTAAATCAAATCAAATATCTTTATTTTATGAGTAGCAAATTGTACACTTAACATACGTCACAAAAAAGAAATCAATAAGAAGAAAAAACCAAAAAAAAAAACTCAGTCACATAAAATATTCATCTCCATTCGCATTAAACTCATGAAATACTAACAGTATGACGATTATTTCGATTCAAATGCTTGTTTGTTTAAAGTGAAAAAAAAAACAATTTTTCGTCCCTTTTTTACCACCGCAATGTTTCTGATGTGAATCTTTTGTCACAGGTTTTTAGGTGAACTTACACCCAGTCCAGTTGCAACTTCTTGTCTGGCGGCGAGTTGTCGATGGGCGCGTGGTGTATGGGCGGGTAGAAGGTGCGCCGCAGCCCGCGTATGGTCACCCGGATCGGCTCCTCCTTCAGGACTTCCAACAGCGTGTAGTCTACAACGATAGATAGCATGTGCGATTTTTATAAAATTTTGTCTGTACATTTGAGGGATGGTTTCAAAATAATATTGGATGGGGTAAATGGAGTCACAATCATGTATAATTTATTTTTTAATGGAAAATATTATTATTATCATAATTAATATTATTGGTAAGTATTATATATTACCAAAAAGATGTTTCTAGAATGGTTCAACGTTTACCGGGGTCGCTTGTAAAGGGAACAAGGAATTTAGCTGTATGTTATAGGTACTAGCAGCGTCCGTGCACCTGCGTACTTCTCATTCCCGTGGGAGTACAGGGATAAATTATAGCATATGTGTTATTCTGATGCATACATATAGCTCATGAGCTATATTATTGTAAAGTTTTTACGTGAAAGAGTAACAAACATTCATACTTACAAACTTTCACGTTTACAATATTAGTAATATAAATTACGTGTTCCTATAACGAACCTGAGTTCCGTACGATTTCCCCCTCAGGAGCATACAGGACCCTCGGCCGACTTTTGCTGCGGGCTCTCCTGCCGCGGGAGTCGTCTGTGATGGGGATCGCCGCCAGGTTCCCTCTTGATCTGGACCTGACCATTATATATTTCAATTAAGTACATACCATTGACATCGAGTGACGATGGTCTGGTGAAAATGCCGTATGGGCTCTACCTCTTGAGCGAGTAGTTCAGCTTCGATTCTGACCTATGGTCAGGTTCCTTGAATTGGGTTTGTCTAAGTTTCTAAATGCACCTAATCACAATACCAACGCAAACTCACCGGTGTAGGGAAACATCGTGAGTAAATCTGCTGCCTGATGAGATTAAAAGCCTTTGGAGGCGTGTGAAGTTCACCAACACATTAGGCTAACGCACATGTGAACTATGGCCCAATACCCTCCTCTCCTGATTTAGAGGAGACTAGTGCCCAGCAATGGGACATGTATGGGTCGATACTTTACTTTCTACTTTTTTATGCTTTTGACTTTAGTTAGCCGTCTGTGACAGATGACCTATCACTATCTCAATTATAGGGAAATACACTAGTTAACGAAGTAAGCAAAGATAAAATTACATAAATAGTCTGGTATAAGTATAAATGGGTTTTGAATAAACACTTTACACTACTTAGCTAAATTATAATAATCAAAAAAATTACCTTCTAACTGGTGACTCTATGGGGAGCGGGGCACTGACTCTGGGGCTCAGGGCGGGGGCTACTATCACGGGGCCCAGGTAGAATGTCTCCACGTCTGAAAACTCGTTTCGGAGCTGAGAAAAACTTCTGACCTATAAGAAAATAACGCATTAAAAATGTAGTATAAAGTTTCATAGTCGACAAAGTTTTTTTTGTTTTTTCAAATTTCTCTGTACCTAATTATCATACTACTCTGAGATATAACCTGAATTCCATATTTGAAGGTTATTGGGAATTTACTTTCATATCATTTATTTATTGCAAGCGATAGTATCATGCTGCTTTGTGGCTCTCGCTCAGATAATACCGACGTAAAATTACTGTTATGCTGTCGCGTTTTATGCGGTTTGTTAATACCCGGTAGCGTAATGTAGGGCAATGCATCAGCAAAATCTCTGTTTAGGGCATTGATAGTCGCAAAAAGTCTTTGACGTTTTGTTTGCCCTCATATGGCATTTTTTTTTTTGAATCAGCAATGCGTGTTGCAAAGGTCATCGATAATACAAACCTCTTGTCCAGTAATAGTGTACATCCGTTTTGCCCCGCTCATTTTCAAAACCTGGCCCAGATCTTCAAGCACTTCTTCAAATGGTTGTGTGGTCCGGAGATTCAGTAGAACGCGACACTGAGCAATTGAACAAACAGTTTATTCAAAAGCAACCTCTTCTAGCAATGCTTTTGTGGGTGTATGAAATTATTTGCACCTATTCTATAAAATGTAAGTTAAGTATAACCTTATATATAGGCACTAGATTAGTATAACAGGACATTTTTATTAGATACGATAATATTTAAAGACAGGCTGAAAAGAGACGGAGATAGAGAAAGGGAGACACTTTGTCTCCTGAAACTCTGCCTCACGATTTTTTTCTATTTCAAAAGTTAAGGTTCACATATCACAATGTGAACCTAAACTTTTGTTCTTAAAATGCCGAAGCTTTTAGTTTCAAATCATTTAGATTTACAAATTCTATCTTATTGTCCTTAGCTGCAAACCAAATAAAACATTCCAATGCAAAATACATATCTCACAATTTATAATCATCATAGGCCTTTATCCGTTTACTGCTGTTCTCCTTCAATACTTAGACGACCGATTTTTTGCCACCCGTATCCAACACGACCTGGCCACTGCACAAAGATTGTCTTTCCATCTGATTAATAGTCGACCAAAACTTCGTCTGTCTAAATTTACGCTTAAATACTATAAATAAGTAATAATAATTACTGTAACAAATTTGATTATGGAAGAAGTACATGTAATCCATAAAAATATTCAACACTAGTAAGAACCTTCAGAAGCCAATATCAATTGCTTCGACCCTCAAATTATTGAGACCATGCAATTAAAAGCCAAGGATTTTCATCGGAACTCCTATTACTCGAAATAGCAGTGCGATTTCACTAAATGCAATTACGACCACTTTGCCGATTGTCGATACAGATAAGGTATGAAAAATTTACTCAAATTGCTTTTTAAACGTCTTTCCCTAAGAGGTTAATAAGAAACAATGGTGAAACTTATTTTGCTTTCTTTTGAAACTTTTACCTTTGCATATATTTTCAGTAAAAAATCCTTAAACTTATTACGTTTTCAATCGTTGTAAAAGTAGAAGTTCTCTATAAAAAAACTATTTTCTATCCTTTAACCTTACCATTGTTATAAATAATAATTCGGTAAAAACTAATACAGATTCTTAAAGCGCGACAAGAAATGGCTGCAAACATTTCACTGGTACGACTGAATTATTTCTCGCTAGCAGTGCCCCGCGGTTGCCCCCGGGTACATCCCATTCCCGTGGAAATACTGGGATAAATTATAGCCTATGTGTTATTCTGATGTATAAGCTATATTTTAGTAAAGTTTCATGAAAATCTATTGAGTAGTTTTTACGCGAAGGAGTAACAAATATCCATACTTACAAACTTTCAAGTTTATAATATTAATAAGATTTCCCGCCCTCAGACTAAATAATATATTTTCTTTAGTCAGAGTTGCCACCATTCTTTCTTTCTCTCTTTATTTAAAGAGACTCTCATCCTACATAGCTACGACGTTTTATACTTTGTTGGTGGTAATCATTTG
The DNA here is from genome assembly GCA_905333005.2 of Lycaena phlaeas. Taxonomy (NCBI): domain Eukaryota; kingdom Metazoa; phylum Arthropoda; class Insecta; order Lepidoptera; family Lycaenidae; genus Lycaena; species Lycaena phlaeas. The sequence continues at coordinate 15,323,519 of HG995172.1, read as the reverse complement.
AATAAAAATGATTTGGTTTTAATTAGTCCCAGGTGATTTATTGTCATGGACGATGCTGTTCACTTCCTTCCTTCGTCTATCCAATAGGTTATCCTCCATAAAAGTGTGGGAACCTGTATGGAATGATCCATGTTGTTGATGATCCGGATGACTCGGCCGCTGGTGGACTTGCCGCCCCCGGGTGGGGGGGCGTCTGACTCTGCCACCGACTGCTTGCGGGTCCCGGTGCGGGACCAGCCGCTGGTGCCAGTTGCTGTGCCGCCGTACCACATGCCGTTTTTCTTCCCGTAGCTTGCGGCCTGTCGATAGTTGTAAGATTGTAATTTAAAATTATAATAATAATAATAAGTGAACTTTAGACGCAGCTTTTCTGGACTTGGCCATAGACCTTAACCAGAATAAAGAAAAATATCATCATCGTTATTATTATTGTCATCCTTTATGCATCCACTACTGAATATAGACCCCCCTTAAAAACGCTAAGATTGCATATACTAATCTGTTCGTTGCAGTCCTGATTTTTTATATTCAAACACAATGCGTTCGTTTATTGGTGATCTTTTATTATGAAATCAATCGTAATTTTCCGTTTTAAACGAGCTTGGTTTCAGTTGTGAATATGTAACGGAAACTATGAACATTTTATAAGCTCAGATTAAGATAAAACTGCGGAACGATGACAATACAATATATTTTTTTAATTATAATTTATTATTTGCAACCATGAACGCACACTCACTCCCTTCTTCTATTATAAAAGAATGTATATCTTCTTCTATAAAATAATCTTCTTGTATTTATAAATCTGTGCATAAACCATGGTCAATAAAATATACAGTCGTTTTCACCAAAAAGCCAAGTTCTCGATAAGTAAATAATTCAAAAGAGTTCCATTGAGAGTATTTAAATAGAACATTTACATAGTCTTTACTATAAAAAACGTAGTACACGTCCAGTTTTAAGCCTATTTTATACTCAAAATAACGATATATATTTTTTTAATAATTACAAATTGTTTTCTCATGTTTACGCGAATTTCACTTATTATAATGAAACAAACTTTTACGGATTTTACCTCGTATATTTATTAGCAAATTAATAAACAGCGACAAAATCCGTAAAATTTGTTTCTTAAAATAATCATAAATTTTAAAAATTATAATTATTTCTAAACGATAGAAATAAACAAGTTCAAGTATTTATAAATAATACATACAAATCAAATGGTAAAGTTATAAATAAACAATTTAGCGAGTCGCTTTGAAGATTTACGATAGTGGATCTAGCTTAGCGTATTAATGCCTCCGCCCCTGACACGATTTCGTGAGTTACATGACTTAGCAAACATACAAAATCGAATGCCCCTACGTTGCTCGAAGGTTACTATGATTTACCATCAGAACTGAAACGCTAAATAACACTAAAACGGTAAATTTACATAAGTACTTATGAAAACCATTTGCAAGGAACGCGGACGTAAAATAAACTAAGTTTAAGTTTTCGGCATGACTGATTATCATCATAACCAGCCTTTATCCGTCCACTGCTAGTCGATCCTTTGCGTAATGCAAAGGATCCAACACAGACCGGCCACCAAGCCGGGTATGAATATTCAAAAGAAATATAATATTTTTCATTTCATCAATATCAGTTTAACATACGTTATGTTTTCATACTTTCGTAAAAGAAAAGTAACGTTTTTATTTTCTCTACTATAATGTCAGAATTATTTTGCAACGTAATATTTTATGGAACAAATTTCAGGGATAATTTTGTAGAAATATAAATCACTTCAATAAAAAATATATAAAAAAATTTAAATGTGTATAGTTCAATACTAATTTCCTAAGTATTAGTAAGCAGTACGTTTTTAAGTTCTTTGAAAAAGCTATCGTTTTTATGCTAATGTAAAACCATTGGACGCGTGCGTTGGCGACGCGAGCGTTTATCGTTCAGCTATTTACTGCTTTACAAGTGGAATTCCGTTTACTTCTTGTGGACGGAGTTTTTGTTATTTCTTCTGAATACCACTTTTGACCCAGTTTCTTCGACCCCATTCCGAGGATTGCGTTTTATTAATATATAAAACCCCTTTATGAACCCCTGGTAACGTGTACTTTATTACGAGAGAGTAATTATTTCTGTGAATCATAAAAATTAAAAAGCTTTGTTTATTCAGCCCAAGGTTAATCATTATAAAGACTGACCCATATAATATTAAAAAAAACCTTTGATGATCTTATTTTTTTTAATAACTTGACGGAAGCTTGGTTGGATGTGAGTAGCAAGGGATCGGTCGTCTTGGCGTTCATTGAGGAAGGTCTATGTTCAGCAGTGGACGGATAAAGGCTGATAATGATGAACTTGACAGAGCCACCCGCGAAAGACGGTAAGTGATTGACGTTACCCATAAAATACTATTTTATCTGGAACTAGTTGAGGCAACCCATACATGCTACCTATCCTGAGACATACAAGTGACGGTGCTAGTAATTACTCTGCCTATCTTGCCTTTCTCTACAAAGTACAGCAAAGCTGTTTCACGGGAGTAATAAGCAAGGCGGTGGTAACCATGGCGGGAGAGCGATACAGCGTATCCCTCCAACCGGTAAAATATGTTAACTTATCTTTTATTTTGTATCTTAACTACTAACATCTGATTATAATGAGATAAGAAAAGATAACTATCCACATATGATCTCTTATGTCACACTGGACCAGTATCATCCCTAGATTCCTATTTATTTTCCCCTTTGATCAGTACTGCCCTTTTTTGTAAAAAACAGGCAGTGGAGCGTGAAAATCATCATCATCATGAGCCTTTAACCGTCCACTGCTGAACATATTGGCCTCCCTCAATGAACGCCAAGACGACCGAAAGAGCGTGAAAATCATTAGCAAATAATAATAATACTGACTTGTCTCATTATCAATGCTATGCGATTTTGTTTGATAAAAAGTTAAATCTAGTTTATATAGTTCAACTTAACTTTGCGCGCCGCACTATTGTATATTCGCGCTTGTCATTTACATAGCTTCATTTTAGTGGCAGTGATTTTGTCGTCGTCCACTGCAATACATACAGCTGTGTAATGACAAACGCACGCACACAGCGTCGCGCGCCAAGTTGAGTTGAACTACCTTTTGCTCATGACATTGACTATCCTTGGATTAGAATAAGTAATATCGTCTAGTCTAGACCAATTGTCTTAAAACCTCAAGAAGTCAACGTCATTGACAACTCTTAAGATCAAGATATTATAAATATTTTTTTCTACCATATACATGCCAAAAATATTTAAAAAGATTTTTTATAAATAAAGTTGTCATAAAACAGAAAATTTAAATGTCAAATTAAAGGTATCTTACTGCTAATGTGTTTGTATTTATTTTAATCCCGTAACAAACTTACCAAATTGTCAGTGATCCTCAAGTTTTCTGCGCTTTTCGCGTAAACTCTTATCCTTATTCGTGATATTTTGAATTGTTGAGTTGATACCGGCTATAACAAGCGTCGAAGAATCACTGAAGGTGGTAAACAACCACACTATGAAATTATTCCGCGGCCTTGGTTGATGCTACTGACCGTCGCCCAAGGCCGGGTGGTATATGCGTGCTATTTGAATATCTCCAATCGCTGTGACCTTCCAGTGTTTGACGAGCGAGTTGGGAAGAGCTTTGTTGCTTTTAGGGGGTATTCGTCGTTTTTTACATTAAATTGGTTTATACAGCACGTGTAAGCGAGGAATATGTGTCGCGAGCGAGGTCACGTTGGAAATTGCTGCATAGCAAAGTGGACTGCGGTGTTTTGTGGGATTAATATGTTTGTTGTTTTGCTGCCAAAGACTTTGTTTTTGTTGAATACTTCTATAAAATATGGGCGGGGAATTTCAACGAATGACATCGTTACGGTCAGGGCCGTTTAATATCTTACATTCCTTTTATAAGCGTAATAAAAATATTATGTTACATTACCAAAGGGCGGATACAAAAGAAATATTAAATCTCCACCCAAAGTTAATTGTTAATGGCCACTCATAACGTTCAACATATTTCGTACCGCCATAATTATATGAGTTTACTGAAAAACGTATTACATATTATTCGCTATTATTTCAATATTTTAATAGAAATAAAGTAAGAATTATTATGAATTTTTGAAGTAGCTAAAGGAAAGGAAAACATGTATGTAGATCTGCATAAAAAGTATATATTTATTTATGATAATTATTATTTTTCATGTGGGATACGGACATTATAGCATTTCCTTGACACATGAAATATGATATTGTACGCTAATTCACATTGTATCTACAGGCGGCACGCGACTTTTGAATATTTATAAGGAAAACTAAACATTTTACAAAGAAACATAAAGTCGTGGGATATTAAATAATAATCGACTGTAATAATAATGAACGTATACGCTACGTAAAGTGCTTTACAACATGAGACGGATTACTTTTTTAATTTTACACGAAACGTTTCATTATATATTTTAGTGTTTAATAACCTATAAAAAAAGAGTTATTTTTTAATAAGTTCTTATTATATTATGATATATATTCAATTTTATATTATGATATTAAATAAACATTAGTCCTTAAAAGTTTATTATCATTTAAAATATGACATTAGATTTTTTTAAAGTTTGAGAATCGTTGATAATATCCCAGGACTCTCATGTTTCTTTATTTTGTATGTGGCTCTTCTGTAAATTAGAGTTAATTGCAAAAATAGACGATTTTAAAAGTTCGGGCATTTTTTTTTTCGAAAAAAAAAAATGTTTGATACTAATATATGTATTAGTAAATAATATGTTGTATTTTGTGATATTGTGCATACCAGATCTGAATAAATACTATAGTGTTTGTGCAGACTTGGTATTTCTTAGCTTATTCATATGCAATTTAGCATAATTTGTTCGTATTTATTTATTTTTTATACGAATGTGTATAAAAATGGAAGAATGAATGATGCTAGGAATGCTAGTGTACCTAGTGTTTATAAATTATACCTAACCAGGGCCGGATTATCCATTAGACAGGGCAGATAAAGCAGATGTGCCCTTCTAGATTTAAAATAAAACTTCTTTTTTTTTTTAATTTAATAAAACTTTGAAAAAAAAACCTGAAAAAGTCGCCGTAATTAGGATACAAATTGTGTTTCAACAAAAATTCAAAAGTTTAAAAAGGGCAGCAGAAATAATTTTTTGGACCTGCCATGGTTAATCTGGCCTTCTGTCTTTCTTGTGTCTTTGTCTTATCTTATCACTTACAGGCGGCTCGGGCGTGTTAACTGGCAGGGATATGACGGTGAAGGATTCCTCGTCGCTGTCCAGCATTGGGCTCCGTGCTGGTGACAGCCAACGTCTTCGGCTTGGGCGCCACACTTTTGTATAGTCTGTTCACGATGTACCGACTGACAGTCGAGTATCGATGGGAGTAGGGCGTGTATATATTGTTTATAATCGTTTTTATTGATTCTCAGCTAAAATATTAGTAATTATTTTTCGTGTTATGGCTCCATATGTCCGCGTCGAACGCTTTGCACGCATCGCATCAAACGAATCGTATTTTATACGTGTACGTGCGAATATGCGAACCGTGCGATCGGGATTTGTGGACGTAGACTTAGACTTGTATTAATTTATATACAAAAGAATAAGAATACTAAATACGTTTGATTGCGATGCGTACGGTGCGATCGATGCTTGCATATGGACGGACGGACGGACCTTAAATAAATTGAATATGTTTATTAAATGTATATTATATCAATAAATAAATTTAAATATTTTTAATAGTCTTATATATTTATTTAATTAAATTCAAAAAACTTGATACCTATTTTTTTCCTATTATGTATTGAATTGTCTAATTGTGTAAAAAAAATCTATGTAAAATATTGATACCTTTAGATTCTTGGTAAGGATACGATTTTAAAATAGATTTCACTTAAAAATATTATGTATCCGTTTAAATATTGTGGAACGTTAAGATTTCTAGAACCTTTTCGGCGTGTTTTTAGCAGTGATATGGTTTTAATGAAACAAACATTAAGAATATTCTTCAAAAAAATTAAGTCATTATTCTGATTGCGTTTTGTATTTTCGTGTAGTGTTGTAGTATTTGTAGGTAATGCTTTTAGCACAAAGCGATATTAACTAATTTTATTTGGTAATATTTATTCTTGGGAGATTTATACGTTCTAAGAATATAAAATATTTTTTTGTTAATGCTATCTAGTATCTAATATATACCCGACTGTAAAAGAATATATTTTTTTAAGGCAAATTAAATAAAAACTTGACAACTTTCTTTCTTAATTTCTCTTTCTTTCCTTTAACTTTTTTTCATGGATCCGACGATTACGACCACAATGACTTATATTATTATAATTATTTTACAATATTGATTATTACGATATTATATTTTCCGTTAAATTTGATATTGAAAAATAAGATTAGCGAGAAATATTTAAATTAAAAAAAAATAAGTTTAAGGATAAAAGCTCCTAATCTAAGTATAGTTCCAAGTTAATGTAAAAATTAGTCAGTGTTCGCAACTTCGATCAAGTTCAAGTCGGTTGTCGCAACCTGCATGTGACGTCACGTCCGCGGACGACTCATTTGCATGCCCCGGGGGAGATACATGATTTGTGCTGAATTATGGTTTGATTTTCTCCGACCTTGTGCAACGTTTCGCAAACGCGAAGGTCTTTACAACCGATGTATATAATTTTCGTGATATGATTTGATTATGGAACGTTTTTTGATCGCTATAAATTATAGTGTAAAGTGCATAGGTGGAAAAAACCTAATACTTACACTGCTCGAATGATATAAACCAAACATAACTTAGAACTACCGCATTAAAACTGGCTTTCAAATGAAAAGAATCGCATCGAAATCGGTCTATTCGCATAGAGCTACAGTGCCACAGATACATGTCAACGTCAAATTTATAACACTACCCTTTTAGCGACGGCAGGTTAAATATATTAGAATTCTTTGGAAAATTTCGTAGCTGATGGGGGGGGGGGGGGGGGGAGATCTGACCCTTAAGGGTGTCTGAAGCTAGCTAGCTAGAAAATGCATTGGACTAGTGGATGGGTGAACTATGGTTTAATGATGACGAAGAACTCTGAGCCCAGGCACTAGTTGCCTATACATTTTTTTTCAGTTATGCTTTAATTTTTTTATACTGATGGCCATGATGATGATAGCGATGATGGTGATTTTGGTGGTAATGATGATATATCGATTTTACTGCACCATATAGTACCTGAGCATAGGCCTCTTTCAATAAACGCCAAAAAAGGCCTATGTTCAGCAGTGGACGGATAAAGGCTGATGATAATGATATTATAGTACCTACCGCGGTGTGGGTTTTTTTATTGCCTAGATACTCTTGACTAGTTTTTTTTTTGACTTATTTCAAGTGTACAAGTTGTTACCTACGAAATAAAGATATTTTTGATTTGATTTGAACAGGCATTAGTAGATTCACACGAGCTGTTGATGATCAGTAAATGTACAATATATTATTTACATAACCTTGTTGGTGTATGACATGAACCAACATGTATTCTATTCTCTTTATTTTTTACAAGCATTTAAGCTGTATTGCTAGTTTGTTTAGCGATTTATGTCTAATATATAGCGCACTTTCTTTTTCGAGGTGCCCTACATAATATAATAGATACAATAATTTTATAAAATTAATGACTATCGTTTACCAGCTATCTTTATGTTGGTCCGCCATTAATAAAAACAATCTCTGTGGAGTGGACGGTCCGTGTTGCGAGGGATGGGATTGGTCGTCTTGGCGTTCATTCAGAGGGGTCTTTGTTCAGCAGTAGACGGAAAAAGGCTGATGATAATGATGCTGATGATGAATCACTCTGTCTATGCTCACACATTATAACATATCTCTTTGAACTTTTAGCTAGAAAAGATACTATTTTAAGGGGCTGTTTCACAATCTCCAGTTAAGTTCCCAATAGGCTATCGGCAACATATTTGACAGATAGAGTATGGAGTATCTGTCAAATATGTTGCCGATAGCCTATTGGGAACTTAACTTGAGATTGTGAAACAGGCCCTAAAACTAATAAATCTAAAAGTTATTTTTGCTGCAGTACCACCTGGGTTATATTATACAATACTGGTTTAAGAGTTTGATTCAAAGGATAGCACTATATGGACTCTTGTATATTAGTCGCCACGTATGATCATCAATATATCGTTATATACGCGAGTCAAGCCGTGGGGCGCTGCTAGTAAGGGGTAATATTTGGGAGTTTAGATATTGGACATAATCTGCAAACTAATTATTCGACTAAAATAAAAATTTTGGTCACTACATTGCTAAGTTGTGACGTAGGCCATCATCAATACTCTTATAGCGTCTGTAGAAGATGTGGTGGTGTTTTAGGAGTGCTTCAGGCACACAGCACGCAAAACAGGCGCAAAAGCCTCGAGTTGCGGAAACCAGCCTGACCTCAAGTATCAAGTCTGTAGAAGTTAAGAAGAAGGGAGAAGTTGCGGGGGAAGTATATAGTGCGATTGGGTGTGCTAAGAGCATTACTTACAGAGCTATCAACGGTGAGAAACGACGCCGTCACGCGACTATTTGTCACGTAACCTGTATGTTAGTGAATGTATAATTAAATATTATATAACCTCACACTGTATATAAACATGAATAAAAATATTGTTTTCTTATTTTTACGCGAATTTCACTCATTATAATGAAACATAGAAACAAGCCCGACGTTTTGGATACTTAAAAGCAACCATTGAGAAAAACATTGATGTATCATAGGGTTACGAATAACTTTGTAACAGTAGGACGTCTGACACCTCAGTCCTCCCGTGACCATGGTTGCTGTAAAGTATGCGAAACGTCGGGCTTGTAAAAAACTAAATAAACCGCGATAAAATCCGTAAATTTGTTTCATTGTAATGAATCGTACGATATTTTAAAAGATCCCTTTATTACGGGCTTTTTATTAGCTTCGCCAAGTATGTTTCTAACTGACTCCTTTGGGCAACATTTTGAACCACTTTAAACGGCCAGCTCCCCTAGACAAGTGGCACAAACGCTAAACGAATAGAAATAGAATAGAAACCTTATTATATAGGAATGACACTAGCTTACGACATGTAATTTTAAACAAGGAATATTATAATAATATTCGATTAAAACGAAATACAAATTATTGGCCAACTGGCCCTTTTTAGAATGACGTTTTTATAAACAAAGCCATATAGTATATGGTCTGAATGAGCGTTCGTCAAATTTATTGCAATAAGAGTAAGGCGTTAGTGGCTCTCGCAACTGAATAGATTCGGAGCGTTTGCCACTTGTCTAGGGGTCTGATTTAGTTCGAGCTTCGTAGCTCTATCGAGAACCGACAAAACACTAATTCGATAAGATTTGCAAAACAAAAGCCTAAATAATATGCAAAACCAAAAGCGCGTTTTTTTAACTATTAATTTTTGATGTTAAGCAGATGTGCGTTTTGAAAGTAGACTAACAGTTAAACCAACACGAATTACATTACTGCAAGCAGTATGACGCTGTCGATGCATGCACTTTATTTACCTTTGTTTAAATATTAATAGTTTAATAAATATAAAATAAATATTAATAAAAGTGTTCTGTCATACGGTGGCGGTATTTCTTTACGAGATCTTACTAAACTTACAATGTACATGTATCTATATAATATAATCTCATTACTAATTTTAAAGCAGATATCTTCTACTGATTGATTTGATTTTTTTATTATTATTGCTAATAATGTGTGTTAATTTGGTATTTTGTATTATTTGCAATTAAATTATTAAAACTAGCAATGTCACTCTGATATTCTTGTGTAATTGTGTCATTAATGTGTTTCTTGTTTTACTTAATTTGTTGTTATTTAATTTTAAAAAGATTAAAAATATAAAAATAAAAATTGAAAATGTGAATAACGTAGACACGGTTTCTGTGACTGCAGATAAGATTAACAATATAGCTCAGAAATTAATAATAGATCAATCACTGTGTGGTTAATATTAGCACTTTATAATTAATTGATTTACTAAAAAAAACATTAACACATAAAAATTGAGTTTATTTTACAAATGAACTCCTTTGCAATATTTAATATTAATATTTGTTTATACTATTCTTGTATCAAATAGCACATATTTTTTGTATTATAATAAAAAGGCTGTACTTTATCTCTTCACGAAATTAATCAAACTTGTTAAAATTAATTATTGCACATAACACAGCCCGATACGAATATATGCAGAGAAGATACGTGGTGGTTCTATCACGACATATAAGGCACTAGAGCCACAACAGCTGATGAATCCGCACCAACAAAACAAAGTCCTCAACACACAAAACGAAACAGCCCAACTGATTGTGCCCACTAAACAAAACCCGCTTTAAATATTTTGTATAAGGTAGAGAATTGTTCGCAGCCGTTTGGCGTATAGTCCGATTGTAACTACGGGGTGGTTTCGAAAACGCTAGCTCGAGGCGAGACCCCAAGGTCAGTCCGGTCCACGCAACCCCCGAGCCGATACACATCTGGACTTGGGGTCAATTAAAGACCTTTGTAGACCTCGTGATTACCGAGAAAAAAATTCATTGTGCGACACGCACGGGATTTATAAAATTACTAGAATTGGGCTAAGGCTGCCAGGCGACCTTGGGCTTTATTTACACACCTTAGATATCATCGAAATATAAATTATTACACAATTATCGTATATAAAGCGTTGTTAATTGGTTTCACGTTTTTCCTTCAGATAAACTTTAAACAATTAACACGTGATATTTATTTCATATTTTAACACAGTAGAAGAACAGCCACCCTAGACAAGTGGCCAAAAATTTTAAGGAATAGAATAGAATACTTATTTTATGGGAATGACACTAGCTTACGACATGTAATTTAACAGCCAGTGTCATTCTTATATATATAGGAATAAAATAGAATACTTATTGTGTATTCTATTCTATTCCAATTATTTAGCGTTTGTGTCACTTATCTGCTGGAACTGATGTAATGAACACGTTGGACATAAAACTTAAATTCCTATCGATAAAGTTATTTATCGATATGTGTCAGAGAAAAATATAGGAAGGACTAATCAATTAACTGATTTCTCGCTCACCGGTGAAGGAAAACATCGTGAGGAAACCTGCATGCTTGATGAGATTGAAAATCTTTAAGGGTATGTGAAGTTCACCGACGCGCATTAGACCAGCGTATCGGTGAAGAATGGTCCATTACCCTCGCCTGATATCGAGGAGGCGACCCTTGCCCAGCAGTGGGACTTAAAGGGTTGATACTTTAATTTTACTTTACTGACAGGCTGTCTGAACCAATAAAAATACTTAGGGCCGACCACGATAATATATAATTGAATTTTGGTGTCGGTTATAAGGTAACGTACTTACTTGGACCATAAGAACATCAATGACACATTCATCAACATCATGCTGTAGTTTAAATACATAGACGTATGTAGGTGCATTTATTAGAGCTATTACCTACTAGCAGCCCTCCGCGGCTTCGCTTGTGTTGCTAAAACATGCCTTTTTTTATGTATCCTATGTTACTTCTACTACCTTCTAGAATATGTGTACAAAGTTTGATGATGATCTGTTGAGTAGTTTTCACGTGAAAGTGTAACAAACATCCCTACTTTCACATTTATAATATTAGTAAGAATGTCTTATTCTGATATGTATTAGCTCTATCATTGTTAAGACTCTATCAAAATTATAGAACAGTTTTTGCTTCATTCCAAAATTATAAACTTGTGAGTTCAGAGTTAGATTTTCACGGTTTGGTTAAATAAAGATACTTAAATCCATAATAATACCTGGTGTATAATATAAAGGCACGAGTATTTCATAGATATATGTTATCGACGTGCACCGCATTGACCTGATTTGGACAGTTCCGCTACTAGTAGGAGAGCTGACACTAATTTTGGGTAGGTATTTGAGGCAAGCTGGAAACTTGTTCCATCTCCTATTATACCTCAACTCGGAGCTGCAGACCGGCTGATGAGTAGCGGGGCTAAATTACCCCTAGAGGCCTTAATATTATTTTTTTCCAAAAATAAAGAAGACAATAATATGCAATTTTAATGTTTCCAGTACTTACATAACATTGCAACATATTGAAGGATTTAAAAAAATAAGCCAGATGATTTAGTCGGGGTTTTAACAGCTAGGTTCGTGCAAAAATATTTTGAGAAAAAATATAACAAAACTAACTGTTGTCCGCGGCTTCGCCCGTGTTGGCATAAAAGTCCCTCTTTTTTAATGTTTCCTATGTTACTTCTAGTGCCTCCAAGAATATCTGATGTGTACAAAGTTTCATGATGATAGGTTGAGTTGAGTTTATCCCTTCTTTCACGTTTTATTATTAGCAAGAATGTATTTAAGGCAACTTGAAATTTTAATAGGTTATTATTTATAACTAAAAAAAAAAAATTTTCAAAGAGACAAATTATTTTGGTTGGACTTCCTACCTGCCCGGTGATCTAAAAAATTATGTACTTACGTAATTGTAAAAATATAAATTAAAATTAACAACAATAAATTCAGATTCATCTTCTGTGAATTTTCCCCAATCGGAGGTATCAGAATCTACCTCGTAAAACTAATATATATTGACAATAATTCTTCCCATCTATAATTATGAGTTGGGACTCGGGACCAAAAAATTTGTGCCAGCTCTCGGACTATGCGGACGATGCCCGCCCAAACACAGCGTGATGTGTGCTCATGCGGGCGTATACGTGTGCGGTGTAATCATTTATAACTTATGTTTGTAAGATTTTGATTGTAATTTGTGATTGCATTATTTGTTCTAACGAATATACTCTTCTATAACATTAGTTCCTGTCATACTATTAATAAAATCTTACAATAGCATTTATCTGGTATAAACTTTTTTTTGATGACGCAGCGGAAATCATTTTCGGACCATACCAGGGCCTTGGCTAGGCGCGCTGGCGTATGTGGGGAATCGCATTGGGTGCACTACCCCACTTAAACCGCTGCATGAGCCTTCAGCCGCTATATCCCACGTCCCGGATCTGCAGGCGACAGGAAACCCTCAGCGACAGACTGGTCCCGGCAAGACCAGATTCTCTACAATAGCTCTGGTATAAACCAGTTAGTTACTAACTAAGTAAAGATTTTGGGCATAAAGAGTTACATTGTTACATAAATTGGTAATTCAAATGAATGCTTTGTTAGATTTTCATTGTAAACTATAACCTAATTGTAATAATTGTAATATTTACTGGTTTTTTACTGAACGAAAGGTTTCTTTATACTTCACGTTCTTTCTTTTCAATTTAGATCTAAACCTATATTATATTATATATTATGTGCTAACTCATAACATTAAGTATTTCTAATGCTAATGCGAATTTTGATCACTATAATATAAGAAGTTTAACGAATTTTATCGCGGTTTATTTTTTGCCCGCCCGACGTTTCGGATACTTTACATATGGCCATGACCATGGTTACTGTAAAGTATCCGAAGCGTCGGGTATGTAAAAAACTTAATAAACCGCGATAAAATTCGTAAACATTCATCATCATCATGAGCCTTGATCCGTCCACTGCGGAACATCATTCTGGCCTTCCTCATTCAAGACGATCGTTGGAACCGGTGGTAGACTCAATTGACGGTCAAAAAGATACTTTGATAGTACTATTTTGAATAAAAAAATTTGATTTTGATAATAAATAAAAAAAATATCATTTAATGAGTTACATAGCCTACATACCTTTTGACTTAGAGGATGCATTAAAAATATTCTTACTTTTATAAAAATGAAACCATTTTAAAGAAGTTTTGTAATTTGTTATATTGGTTATAACGCCATCTGAGAGAATGTTCGCGAACCAACGTCTTGCCCAACAGCTCGCTCCTAGCTATGTAACTCCTGTTTTAACTTAAGATTAATAGTTATTTAATATATTATGACTAATTTTTGAAGTGAAAACTTCTTTAGCCGTGTCACACACCTTTTTGTAGGGGTCGCGTTGGGATTTCGAATATGCAAATTCAAATTTTAATACATAAAAATGCTATGTATTCAAATCTAAAATTTTATAATGTAAAATTATTCATTCATATTAATTTCAATTCAATTAATTAAATTAATTATTCATTCATTTTTTAATATAATTAATACATATAATACCGTTATTATAATGATTAAAAACTTGGTATTTTATGTGTATTTTTTCTTTTATTTTGTTTTAATTTTTTTATCTGTCTGTGTTTGTTGAATAACCGAATCGTCGACAATGCTGAAAAGGCTAACCAAACATAAGTAATGAGCATGGAAGTGTGCAGTTTCAAAAGGTTTTTTTTAATGGACCTATGCTGTTGGCCTTAAAGCCTTTAAGCTTCATCGAAAAAATTGATGAGCAAATTGCTCAACTAAGAATAAATTTAAGAATATCGTTTAATATCGCATCTTGTTGAAGATGTGTCTAAAATTATATTGGGTATATTATTTGGTATCAAGGTTGTAACAAAGTGTAACAAAATGTTCGTAGTTAAGAAGTCGTTAAGGCTCCGCATATTATCATATCGGGAGCGATATTTTAGACCAGATTAGATCTTCCGCGATTAGGCATTCTGGGATGACGCAGATATGATATAAAGTAATGAGGTTTATAGAAGAGGCGGCAAACGAACAGTCAATTCACCTGATCGCAAGTGATAGCGACATCCATAGACAAATATCACACCAAAGGATTAGGGCGTTGCCTTTCAGATACGATTATGCTCTTTTCGTGATTGTTATATAAAACCAGCTGCTGCTTGCTACTTCGATCAACGTCAGTTCAAACTTACAACTATATACGGCCCGATGATTATTAATTTCGTATATCGAACTGGTAGTTTCTAAGGCTGGTAGTTTCTTGGTAATTTTGATATATAAGGTAAGGAAAACGTGCATGGGTACCATAATCTTGCTTACTTATCTCGAGGGCTTTGATGTGTTACGGACTGAAAGACAATATAGGTAGTGTAATTACCGACACAGAGACCTAGCATCTTATGTCTAAGAACTGGCAACACATGAATAAGTTACTAGGAATAGTTCCAAGTAAACTAGTTTATGTTCATGAACGTCGTCCACTGCTTTCGCGTTTTTGAACGGCCTATGTACGGTAGGCAATAACGAGCTGATGATGATTAGGGTGAGATATTTTTAGTTCTAACAAGTTAAATTACTCACATACGATAATTATGACCAGTAGAACAATTCATCTGTCAATGTACCAAAGATAATGTTGCTACGTGCTACGTAATACCTACGAGTGTCTACGGAGCTACGAATACGTAGACCGCGTAGAGTTTACAGTTCTATTATTTATATTTTACAATTATAGTAAAGCTTACATTAAATTACAATTACACAAGTGTAAATACGATTTAATATCAGATCGGGGAAATATGGACGGAGCGAACGATCGCGTGAGGCGCGGGCGATTGCTCAATGTAAAAAACGACGAAACGTAAACGCCCTACAATACAACCAACGTCTTGTATTTACTTATTACTCATACAACGGGGTAGGAAAAGAGGGTCGGAGAGGTTGCAGGTTTAAATACTCGGAACATTTATAAGGTCCATATATCCTAAGCAATGGACGTGTGAATGTAATTAAATTTCATAAATTAAGTTTAAGTATAGAAATACAAGAACAATGAACCTAAAACTTAAAACCTTACAAAAAAAATATGATAACTGAAATATATTATTAAAAGGAGTCGCTTTAGGCGAGGTTCCAAAGATACTTTAAAGTGTTCAGAATATCACATTTGTAAGCTTGGCCGGTATGTTTTGTTCTTTTTTCTTGTGATATTACTATTTTCTGTTGAAGCAGATATCTTCAGTCATAGGGACTTAGCGGTGAATAGTTTTCCAACAAACATGGATCCATCAATCAAACTTCTTATTGTAGGTTGCCTCCACTCCGTCCATCGTAGGGCTTGGTCTTATATCACGGATGGTGATTATGATATTTTAATGATCTGGCTAAAGTCTATGGCAATGGATGGCATGGTTGACCTTGCCATTCATTGCCTGAGTTATACTGAGTCACTTAATGACATGATTAAGTACGCGCAGGTGAATGATATCATTTCCTTTTGTGTTATAATTTACGATACTTTATAAATATAAGTGACTATGTTTTATTTCATAATTCTGTACAAGATATTATTTTATAGATATCATTTCGATATAAAAACACGGTATGTTTTTTTTGTAGGTAGAGGAGAGGACAGCTACTCGACTGGTCAACGATTGATATCTAGGGATATCTAGCCTACCTACCTAATAGAGATCGAGGATCTAGGCTGATGACGCTCGACAGTATAAATATCACATTGGAAGCCTTCACTGACGGTAATGGAAGTTCCATGATATTTATTAGACGAAAATTTGCTCAGCGCGCTTAAAAAAATTTGCACTCCAAAGAAATCAATGAAAATAATAACTATTTCAGTGTGAATTATTAATGTAAATCCTGTATTAACTTCCTTTCATCAGTGTATTATTAATAGAATACGCGGTCAAAATAACATTTACTTTACAAAAGCTTGTGAGATTCTTAGATTCATTGGAGTTTTGTATGTTGTTTGTCTCAATATTGGCCGTTCCTTTGAGTTAACTCATATTTAGTTTTATACTTTTATATACTTTATCAACATTACTTTATAAAAACTACTCTCATAAGCTATTTATATAAAAAACAACATATTATAGATATTAGTCAATGAAAAATTAACCAAACTCTTTCCCTTAAAAATCTACCTGGATTATTTTTTAAAATAAAGTATCCATTTTGATGCAACACATTAACAAGCATCAAAATATATTAATCAATAAATTAATATTAATGACTCTACCATTTGTTAACTCTATTTATTATAGAGCTAAAGATTATGTGTCAAGTTAATACGCGTACAAATGTAGCCTCCATGCATATTAAGTGCAAGGTAGTGCATTGCCCTCCCGAGTGTCGTTGCCAACATTGCCATGTAACATAACCTGCATATACAACCTTTTCGAAGAGTTTCAAATAAAAAAAATGTTTCACTTTTGAAAATTGTAGTTATTATATTACAAGATACAAAATATCTTTGTATATATAGAAAATTCGTTATATATATTCCAAAATAAACAATTTCTTTAATATTTTTTAACGTAAATACAATAAACGATATTATATGTTCCGTTAAAATAATTAAACTTAGTAAATAAAATTCGTTGCATAATCTCTCTCCATTGAAGTGAAGTGAAAATTTCAGCAATGCGGATAAATATTGCGAAAGGATTTTAGCATGTTACTTATAATACTCTGGAAAGTATACATTTAAATAGCAGCTTTAGAAATTAGATATATTATATTAACTAAATAAAATATTGAAATTTTTACAATTAATGCAAAATATATTATAAATTTATAATAAAATATAAGAAATCTTTATCAAACTTTTAATTTATGATTTTTTTTATAATTTGTCTACATTTATGTAAGCTATTTTATTTATCTTCCTAATCTGAAAGTGTATTTGTAATCCTACAACATTTCCTTTATTTCTTCTCTCTGTACTATATTATATGTTTATTAACCTAGATTACATTTGTTTGTTTAATTTCCTGAATGAAATTAATTTGTAGTGAATTTCTGGCAATTAGATTTACCAGCAGTGGTAATCAAAATGTAAATGACGGTGGCGGTGCGTGGTGGTGCGTGGTAGCTTATCCTACGACCCAGATCACAAGGACGTGACCTCGTGGTGAAATCACCACTACCACCACTGTCAAAGTGTTAATGGTGTTAAAAAATATCAACACCTTTACACAAAGAGAATAAAAGAATATAATTTAGGTTATATTAGGGCTTTAATTAAATATTAAATTAAAGATACTATCTATTCATAAATGTAATTAATAATTTGTAAACTCATAAAATTAATAGCATTATAAAAGTGTCTAATAAATATTTCACAATCAACCGTAAGACTCGAAAGTAAATTAATTTTAAAATAAACTAATTAAATCTTGATGTAACAATTCAACAAGAATTAGGCTAAAATATAATCGGCAATATGATGAATCTCTAGTTAACAATTACTTTACTTTAATGGTCTGTTATAATATAAACTAGGTTATGGCTTAAATATTGCGTGTCACGCTCAAATTATTGTTAATTACACATAACCGGGCAATTGGCATTTGCTAGTTCCTTAATTATAAATAAATCTTACCTTAAAAGTTTTGTACGAAGACACCACGTAGGATGCGCCATCTTCCAACTCCTCGAGCCTGTATTTCCTGTCGCCGTCCATGCCGAAGATGAACCTGGCACCTCTGGGCAGCTCCAGTCTCTCCGAGAGCCTATCCAGCAACGAGTCCATCGAGACCAAATCTCTGCCCAGTTTGAATCTGAACTCAACACCCGGATGAAAGGGGTCTCCATTTCTGTAAAAAGTGACTCTCCTGGCCTTCCAGTAGTTGAGGTTGGCGTACCGACTGGTCGGTTCCGCTCTTATCGGTCTATTTGCTTCCGAACCCTCGGATATGTCGTCGGGCCTCTGCTGTGGGGAGGCCGGGCGGGAGGGGCGCCAGTCTGGTTCTTTCTCGTCGTCCGAGGGCTGCGGCTCGGGCTCCGCTGGCGGCGCGGGCTCCGGCGGCGGGGGCTCCGACGCGGCCTGTGAACGGACACGGGGTAGTCTCGGTCTGGTCTGCACCCGACGCGACATCACGCAAGGGTCCACCGCACGCGACTGAGGCGGTCCTACTTCATCAACCGATAGATGCTACGCATACATTAGATTTTCATTCATGATAACATCGATAATACCTTACCGATTTAAAGTTTATTAATGGTTGATAAAGCAAGGCCTCACTTTATAATATAGAAATTATGTTAACTCTACATTTATTTTGCTTTTACTTGAATATACTATTAACATAACATTTTCAGTTAAATGAAAACAAGAATACCAAAGTTAAATTGATAAATAAATATATGACTTATTCACGTTTTAAGATTTTATGCTGAAAAACATTAAATAATAATATCTTAAGCAAACTTGCATGCTTGTCTTTGAAAACCAATCTAGAATTAATATTTTACGTGTAACTTATGTACTTCAAAAATATTCATACATATACAAAGTTACTGAGATGTATGATTATGTCTAGATTAAACTTATTTTACTTTTAAGAAACCCCGACTTTATGAGCAAAATTTATCCTTTATCGTAATAATATATCGAATAAGATAACGTAACACGCTCAGAACTTCATAATTGAGTGACCTCAGTCACGACCGCTGACCTCGCTAGAGCTCACAGCCAAGCTTTTGTAGCTACTAGCTATAGAAATACTCAAGACGAATGAGAAAACGATCCTTTAAAGTTTTTCTTGCAGCCTTTATATCTTATTTTCTGTTTTTTTAGAAAAAAAATCAGCAAAAGAAAAATTAAATATTTATAATTATGTTTTTATGTAAAAATGAAGCCTTTATTCAGCCAGCTAGTTCATCCGATTCTATCTAATTTTAACAAATAAAATAACAAACATATAGAACATCAATTAGAACGATGATCTTCTAAAACTGTAACCAGCTTTCACGGTAGAAAAAGTTTGTTTAACTTAAGCATTAAAAATGACTAACAAACAATTTTTTTAATTTAAAAATTGAACTTAATATAAAATATTCAGGAAGAGCTTACTTATTAAGTTTTTAGTCTTTTTATTCATATATTTTTGGTTTAATTATATTGATATAATAAGAAAAAATATTGGAAAAGAAAGATTACCATATTTTCTTTAATCATTTTTCTATCGATAATTAAAGTAAGGCACTATACTTGTCGATAAAGAAACAGTAATTTAATATTCAGCAACAATATTGATATTTGCTACACTACATAAAGGCTTGAAATTAATTACAATTAAAAAAACCTCACCTGAGGCGCAACAGCTTCTCCATTATTCATTTTTCACAAACACCAATGCAATTCAATACATTTAATTGTGAAAAACAATCACCTAAGTGATCGTACGGTCTGGAAGTAATAAATGAACGGAATTATGAAAGTTTTCTTTGATAACAGTACAGTCGTGCGGTTATGTTTTGTGAACGGAATGGAGTGAGTGTAATGGCGTGGGGCCGCTCCCGTGTCCTCTATACCGGCGCCTTAACGTGACCATAGATTATCTACATTTAGGTCTTATGTGGCACTGGCACATAAAATTGTGCTAACAAATAATTTAGCTTATCAATGATACCTTGAGATTTGTTTGAATGTTATTTGAATCGTTTTTTACGTGATTATAGATATTATCTTCATTCAGGTCTTTTATGGCACTGGCACATGTACGTTAGAAAACATTTAACATTATCAAATGATAAATTGAGAATTAAACAGCTATATTTATCAACATGTCTTATGCGGCACTGGCATCAAACTTGTGCCAACAAAAATTACCTTTAGTTTTCGTTAACATTTTCGTATTTTATTTAGTTTATTATATTGTTTCCTATTGTTTAGAATATGTGAAATTTTAAGGATCTTATGGACAGTTTCACTGACGCATAAACTTGGGCCAATAAAAAGTACGTTATCTAAGATAGTTAAGATTTTTTTTTCAATTAATTTTAATGTATATTTTTCATTTATTTTGGTATGGTAATATTAAGGTATATTTAAAGTAAAACCTCTTTCAGCGACTACATAAATTCGCTGCAATGACACGTAAAGATCTCACACTAAAACAACTATCGATTAGTTGTTTCGAATTTATCATCATAATTATCAGCAGCTTATCTTCAGAATGTTCTTATTCATTTACGGATATGAATAGTAGAGTGGGACTTCCATTTATACATAAACGTATTCAATAGTAGAAGCGCCCCGCGGCCTCACCTCGTAGTTCCCAATCTCGTAGGAGTACGTGGACAAAATATAACCTATGTGTAATGTAATTACCCTGATGTGTAAGCTATATTATCAAAAAATTTCATCCAAATTCGTTTAGTAGTTTTTTCGTGGACAAGCAACAAACATTGAATCATATTAACCGACAAACTTTCGTCTTTATTTATTTAGATTTGGAACTGTTGTCGGTAAGAAACAAAAGCCAAGAACGGTCGTTGAACTATTTTCATATTTGGACGAGATTTCATTTATAAAGACGGTCGCCATATTAACATTATAATGTAGGTTAATAGAGTAGTGGCATATTTCATGGTATTGGAATGTTTTCACATAAATGAGTCCAATTTGTACCTGCATACGTTTAAAATTCCGTAGCACATAATAATTCATAGTTCGTGGAAAAGGATTGTGTTCATTAGAAGAAAAAATTGGATTTGTCATGTAAGTTTGAAAAAAATCCTCTTAGTTTAATCCTATAGGGTACATAATAATAATATGTTGGGACAACTCACACACATCTAATACCAAACTATAAAGTCTGTATTATAGTCACCAATACAATACATAAATTACACCCTGAAACAGAACCAATGATCATGCCTATGAATTAGTAAAGGTATTGCGAATTAGTATTCTACATTCGCTGGATGCATCTCATTACACAAGCATTTGTCATGGGTGAGAATCGTTCACGATCTTTTGGTTTAGCAGCCAGGGTTACCAACTCTAAATACTAAAGAAGAGCTAAAAAGTATAAGTGATACTTAGTTCCA
The DNA here is from genome assembly GCA_905333005.2 of Lycaena phlaeas. Taxonomy (NCBI): domain Eukaryota; kingdom Metazoa; phylum Arthropoda; class Insecta; order Lepidoptera; family Lycaenidae; genus Lycaena; species Lycaena phlaeas. The sequence goes on along the minus strand of HG995172.1, from coordinate 15,301,720 downwards.
CTGTAAAAAATATAAATATTCGGAAACGAAAAGTTCTTGCCGACATAACGCACCAGCCTAGAAGGCCCACTATTAAAGTTTTACTATGTTAAACCTATTTAGATTTTTACTTCGACCTCGTTAAGTTGTTAACAATCAAAGGCCCATTCTCAAACTCAACAATGACTATTAAATATACATAAATTTAAATACTTTATATTTTTAGAGTTCCCTAAGGTAAAAATTAAAAAGCGGCTATAGTAAGTTGCTTGACTCTTCATGTTTTATTAACTTTAAAGTGTATTCCTAGAATATTATTAGGATCTATTCTACGGTAGCATTGAGGGTATTAGAAGGGCAATATCCAAGACTTTTCTGGTCTGATTCATATCTGACTGGTTAATAAGTTTATCAATTTTACGAATATTAACTTTATTTTGCTGTAGTCTGCTCAATCTCTTTTAAATATGATTGTACCCTTTCACATTTTTTTTTAATATTGCTGTTTACATGTGATAGCTCATTAATGGCTTTTTGATATCTATCTTATGTTTGAACTACTAATGTCATATGCATACTGTTAGCTAGCCTAGCTATATAAGAAAATAAAATAAATATTTTCAGCATATTAACTATCCAAAACCCCATTTAAAAAGTATTCCCGACATGTTGATATTAAAGTTAATATATACATTTTCGCTGGGTTTATTATCTTTATGGTTAACTAACTGTTGCACGCAGCTTCGCCTGCGTCAAATAAGTTTTAATACTGGTTTTTAACTTTTTTTTAAATTGAATATAGGCTATGTTCACTGGGGATAGTGTAGCTTTCCAACAGTGAAAGAATTTTTCAAATCGGTCACGTAGCATTGGAGCCTATTCAATACAAACAAACAATCAAACAAATCTTTCCTCTTTATAATATTAGTATAGATACGGGACCCTGCTAGGACAAACTACGCCATTGCTGTTAATTTCACGCACAACTACTTCAGCTGTCTTCGGCCACAACAGCTACGCCGGTGTTAATATTAATAGCTCATAGTTAGTATACATATCTGTACTAAAATTATTATGCCGATATTTATAGTCAATATAATATTTTCTCCATGGTGTATTGTAGTTGGCCACTTTTATACTTTTTTTTAGTTGTAGACTGCTATCTTTTTTTTTACTTTTGTTAGACGCTATCCTTTATTGTCTTCTGCTTTAATAACAATCGTATTCGTATTGATAATTATTATATTATTAAACAAAGGAACAAATGATAATATATCTTCTTCTATTTCTTCGAAATGTGATCAGCATTTAGATACTGAAAAAAATAGGCCAAAGCTTTTTTATTATTATAATAAATATGAACATAAACATGTATATATAAAACATTTAGAATCGGTTTGTTTTAATATAGCTCTTTACCAAAAAGCCTTGGTTATTTTTGCTTATTGGCCTGTTAGTAAAAGAAACTGAAAACCGATTAGTGCGCAAGATTGATAGGAACATAGCGTTTTGTAAGCCGCGTCATGGGCGAACTATTACATCATTAATAAATTAGAATATTATATTTACTGCGTTGTAAGTTGGATTTTTACGTAATGTACGATAAATCTAGTATATCTGACTAAATGGTCGAGTGGTCAGACTACTGGATAACGTATACAGCCGTACCGGGTTCAAACCCCGGCAACTGAGTGTGTATTCATATTATTATCATCATCATGAGCCTTTATCCATCCACTGCTGAACATAGGCCTCCTCAATTAATGCCAAGACGACCGATCCATCCAATTCCACTCGCATCAACGGGGACCGGCCACTGCACGGAGATCGTCTTCTCACCTTGTTAATAGCCGACCAACACTTCGCCTACCTAAGCGCGGCCTCCACTCTTTAATCTTATTGACCCATCGGCCATCCGCCCTCCTGAGTGTGTGACCACCGCTGCCACTTCAACGAGCTCATTCTTCGCGTGATATCGTAGCTCAGACTATCTGAGACTTAAAAATGAGTTGCATCGACTAGTTCCAAGTAAACTAGTTGATGATCATGAATGTCGTCGACCACTAAAGGCAGAAACATACTTACGTGTCGTGGCGTGTCGTGACGCGCCAGAAGCATATTGGTTTCATACATTTAATATGGTTAGGGACATATTTGCACGTCGTGTTGTTGCGCCACGACACGTAAGTATGTTTCTGCCTTAACCCACGGTGGTTTAATATTTATTATTAAATAGCGGCGTCCCGCGCTTTTACACCGTGGGAGTACAGGAATAAATGTTTTGATGTCACTCACAAATAATGTAACCTGTGGGTAAAATAATTTTCAAAATCGCTTCAGATCTAGAGGTCCAATAACGTAGCCTGTTGGTAAAATAATCTTCAGTATATCCAGGTGGGTACCTGGATATACTGAAACATACAATTACTCTATTAAAATATGGGCATCTTGCATTCAACATTTATTAATAAATTGTATGAAATATCAGCTCAGTGTAACACGAGTATATTATAAACATAATATGGAAGGCAATTATACGGTAATTTAATACTATTTCACTCAAATACGTGCCGCTGGTCATGATTGTGCTCATTTATATAGAAATTTGCATAAAATATACCAGCCAGCCACCGACACGACATTTGTGCAGTGAGAAAAACGCTCAGAAATCATTTAAGCGTTTTAATAATGTTACGGCTAAATCAAATACAGTTTGAGCTATAAATGCTGAACTTAACTAGGCAATTATGATTATTTGTATGAATAATTTATATTAATACTTTTTAAAATCAATGTATAGATATAGGTTGTGACGTCAGTTCCTTCCTTTTTTGAAGGCAACACCATGGTCTTGATTTTTCTTTCTCACAAAAACAATCTATATTTGTTGGCAATACGTAATGTATACCTTACGACAACATGGCATGGACGATGAGCCAGGCCTGACGGAATCAACAGCCAAGTGATTTTATAGAGGTCAAGAATTTCGATTACTAAATGAATATCGCATCAGTGTTGATGATGAGGAATCTGTCAGTTTTAAAAATGTCGAATATTCAAGAAATATTTTCTGCGCCTCTCTCTCTCTATTTTGTCCATATAGTAAATTATTAACAGGTATTGTGCAGTTTTATGAGACACTAATAGCGCCCTGCACTGTCACCATGTACTTTCCATTCCGGTGGCTCCCGTATAAGCTATATTATTGTTGGTTTTCATTGAAGTTTTTACGTGAAAGAGTAACAAACATCCATACTTACAAACTTTCGCGTTTATAATATTAATAGGATTAAAATTAAACCGCTACGTCTCGTAGCGTGACGTAGGGCTTCGATCTTATTTTAGTCGAGACTTCGTGTTTATATCACATTAATAACTGAAAGGCGTAGGTATTAAATAATTATCCTCCAGATAGGTAGATGAGGACAATAAAAACACGCCAATAATAACGAAGGATACATACCAAGGTATTTTCAACTTTAACTCGCCAAGATAAAGTGTACTTTGAAACGTATGTTTGTTTTAGTAGTGACAGTCCGTGAGTGACAGTGTCATAATAATTGCGCATCCGTTTCCGATTGGTGGAAGGCTGTGTGTGGCTGGGCGCCGCCCTATACCCCGCCCAGATGAGATCGTCGCCAGGCAACGGGTATTGTTGATGAGCTGTAGGTATACCCGCGGTTGGTACAGGGTGTTCCCGAGGTAATATATAGCTCTATACTAATATGATGAAGCTTCTGCGTTTGTTTTGCGTTTAAGCGCATTCATTTCCTAAATACGGGATTTGAAAAAAAATATCTCTTTACTTAATTGTAAATTTTACAAAATTGTGATATATTCTGAGATAGCTGTTGCATGCAGCTTCGCCTGCGTCAACTAAGATTTAAAATAGGTCCCTAACTTATTGAAAATTTAATCTAGGTTAGATTTATGTTCACCGGGGATAGTGTAGCAGTAGTAGGAAAGAATTTTTCAAATGAATCAAGTAGTTTAGGAGCCTATTCAATACAAAATTATTTCCTTTTCATAATATTAGTATAGATAGGTTATATTTCGGTAATGGGCAGTGGAACACATAAGGGTTGATACCTACTTTATTTATTTTTTGCGAAGATTTTACCGGGTGTTGAAAGTAAAGATGCCTCTGTACGAGTTACAATTTGCACGGTCACCTTTTATCTTATAGACAACTTAAAACAGGATGGAAAAAGCTCGCCCGTCGATATCTTTAAGAAAAACTGTCAAATGGTTTTATGCTTTTTGTTGCTTTTTTTAGTACTTTTGAAACGATTTTTAATACTATCAGAATCCCTTCTACTCGAGACTCAATTCGGTCGCCCGGCCGCATCAATAGAATGCCATGGTTATTTGTGAGTACTTTAATATTAATAATAACATTATTTGCGAAACATGTTATTAAATAAAACAACTTTTACGGATTTTTAAGCGCGGTTTGTTAAGTTTTTTTATGCCCGACGTTTCGGATACTTCACAGCAACCATGGTCACGGGTCCTCCCGTGTCCGGGAGAAAAACCGTTAAAGTTGTTTCATTATATGTAATAAGTGAAATTCGCGTAAACAACAAGAAACAACAAAATAAGAAAACAATACAGATTATTAAAAAAAATTAAACATTATAAGATTTATTATAACTGGTTAAAAGGGCATATTATGTAACAAAGTCTATTACAATAAAAAGAAATACTAGGGTTAGACAAAACCAGGGAAAATTAGAGAGAAACACAAGCAACAAGACAAGAGTGTTCAAACGACTAATGAAGTGACGTGCAGCAGATTTTAGAACGATTGCTTTTTTGCTGGAAGCCGACCCCAATATATAGTTGGGAAAAGCCTAGGCATTTAAGGTACCTACGATAAAAAAATGACTGCCCGGGATTTGAATAAACACTATTTCAATACGCCGATAAATCGTTTCGACCTTTTTTGACTTCACCATCGATAATATAAACGTTTTGTATCCACTGCTGATGATGTAAATATGAAATAACTAAGTTTTTTCATTAGCTTCAATGCTCCAAGCTTAGTTAAGTCACAATTTCAACGGCGGGTAATTTATTTAATGTCACACATTCTAGTAACGACCGTAGGACGTATTACCTCAAGGTTACATTAATGTTATACGTAAGTTAGAGTAAGATAAATGTGAAAGAGTAACCTTGCTTTGTAGATGGGGTTTATTGAAGACGAAAATTTGACTACTTAGGCTAGGCGCACACGGGTTACATTAAAGTTTTTGTCATTGCCACGTCACGTTTCCAAAGTGGTGCGCTCACGTCATTTGCCGATATGTCTATAACTGTCATAAAAACCTAATGGCGCGGTGACAGTTTCGTCACGGGCGTGTTCGCCAGTCGGCGTACATAAATGTCACCCACTTGTCACGTCATAACATGCGCACATCTCCATACATATCCATGGACTTGATAAGAGTGACAAAACAGTCACGGTGACAAAAAAACCCGTGCGCGCCTAGCCTTAGATTTAATATATAAATTGATGGATTTGTAATTGAAAAATTAAGCACCGAAATTATTTATAATTCTGTTACACCCTTTTTTTACGCCGGGAAATGCGCTGTCTCGCATTCCCATTCTCTGTACCGGGTCTCCCCAGGCGGGTATGTGGGACTCGCTGCACCCGAAAGATGGTATGTGAACGTATCACTACTTACTAAAACCCGGCGAGTGCCAACAATGCCGCCTTTAGTGAGGTGGCCCGGAACTGCTAACAACAGGGCACCTCGACGGCTAGTCAGTCCCTCAGAGGAATAAGGTGTTGTGGGCTCACCCTGGGCTACCGAGCCCCACCGCCACTACAAGGCCTGAACCATGGTGGGGAAATCTGTTACACCCTCACTCTTGCTGCATGAACAGAACGACACCTCTCGGGCCATCGGCCGTCTTGGCGTTCGTTGAGGTGGGCCAATGTTGTGAAATGCACGGAGAAAGGATGATGATGATAGAGCGTTTGCAACTTCTGTTCCTAAATATGTAAAAGCATGCTAATTAATAAAATACGTCGATGTGTTCTAGAAACGTACGATGTAATCTTGCGTTTCCGTTGAATTTGAATTTAGAGTTCTAAAATCAAGTCTAAAATTGTGTCATTCACACGAAAAAATACAACATTCAGTTATTTTATTAAGATACACGTTCATTTTAATATTGCTATTTTACATAAACACTACAGGAAGACAAGCGAGAGACTAGTGGCGGAGTTATACCTAAACATTTAACCTCCGCACAACAAAAAGAGTAAATATAAACTTAATAACTTTGGCTCAAACATCAAATTATTGTACGATCATTCCCACCACGTTTATCTACTAGGTCCGTAAAATTCTGCTTTAAAATACTAGGAAACAGAAAAAAAAAGCTGATACATTCACATATTGTTTTCTTATTTTCTGTTACTGTAAAGCGGTGATTTCCAAAGTGGTCCAAGTGGGCCCCCAGGGGTGACACGGAAGACACGAAGGGGTTCCACGATGAGCGTGACAAAAAATCAGGGTCCATGAAAATTAGAAAGTTAATTTGGTTTTGATAGTGAACAACCAATGAGCCATCCAACCAATAAGAATTTTACTATCATAATGAAATATCTTTAAATGAGCAAAAAAAGGTCAGCAAGGGGTCCTGATGCAGGAACAGTTTGAAAGGGGTCTATGAAGCAAAAGAGTTTGAGAACCACTGCTGTAAAGTATCCGAAACGTTGGGCTCATAAAAACCTAAATAAACCGCGATAAAATAAAATAAAAATTGATTTCCTAAGCCTGGAATAAAAGTATCCCTTACTTTTATTCTTCATTAAAATAATCTTTTTGGCAAATGTTTCTCGCCGTTTTACGCAGATCAAGATTAAAAAAATAATCTATGTTTTTTTTTATTTAAGAAAAATATTTTTTCCCCATTATTTTGGGTTAATAAATGCATAAAAAATATCAGACTGGCAGAGAGTTTTGAAGATTAGCACGAACAAACAGAGCCAGCTTTATTATATTAATTGTTAAAATTTTAAGCTGACGGCTAATAAGGGAAAGTTCGATTACTCGCGCTATGTATAATACCACTAATTAATAATTAACTAGACTTTACTTTGCCGAAATCCATTATATTTAATACTGTTTGCAGTATTCACGAAATTATTACTGAAATTTTACTCGTTATTATTTCACGCGTATGTCCTCTATCTTCTTAGTTTGTTATACAAACATTTGATAGAAAATATGATTATAACGGGATATGGGTGATCAAAACAACGCAACACGGCAATGTTCGTGTCGGCATAGCGTGTCGTGGGCGACTGGACCACGCTTATATTTTAGCCCTTATCCCTCCAAGGTAAGGGCCAATTTGGCACAAAAACCTTTTTTCTTTGACAGATGGCTAGACGGACTAAATACAGTTATAATGTTTGCCCTACTTACTCGAAACAATTCTTAGAAGCAAACAAAATGTTAAATTTCATTGCAAAATGCATCTCCGTATTTTGGTTACTAGTCAATTAAGGCAGTAATTTTACGAACCGATTATGTGCCTATATCGGTGACAAGATTTTCGAGTTTTTATGGTTATCAAAGTTTCTGGGGGCCTAGCAAAAATGCCATTAAGAAAGCATGAGCGAAGTTAGAAAATGATAAAATGTATAGGCTGGACCACGTGATTAAGCGCGGCCTTATGTCAATCCCATACATTTTATCATTTTCGAACTTCGCTAACGTTTTCTTAATGGCATTTTGGCTAAGCCCTCTGTTCCTTATTAACAACGCAATGGTCACACGTTTATCACTATTATCGATTCCGGGCAAAAGACTTGTAGCTAGAAGCTCTAATTCAATTTAAAAAATATCAATTCACAACCGAAATATTATTGCCTCTCTAAATAAATCACATACAGCACAATATCAGCTAATGTCATATAAGAAAAGACTTGATAGAAACTTCAGTCTTTAAGATGTTAGACTCTACTACCGGTTCCAACCTTAACCCAGTCCTGAGAAGAACCGGCGAAACAAACTCAGCGGATTCTTAATATACATCTTATGATCAAGCACGAACTACTTAATATATCTATATAATATTTTTATTCGTTTAAAAATTGATATGATTGTTTCACATGTGTTACGTATGTTAGCAGTGTCACATAAATGAAAGAAAAAAAATAGTACAACTTACTGCTTCAAAGGAAAAAGAGAATAAAAATCAAAAATAAATTAGTTGTTAATTAATTAATTACTATTAATTGCATCATATGGCATATGATGACAGAGTTTGTTTTATAAAAAAGTTCATGATATTGAAATCAGCTTATAAAAAAATGTTTCATTTAATTAACAGATTAGGGTATTATATTATACTATAATTTTTTAATGTTTTTGATATTTTTCTAATGTCGGATCTTGCCACTTGTATACTATGACTAATAACTGTACACCACATTCAAGTTGAAGGTCAAATGACAGTATTGTCCCGGCTACTTAAAGCCATCGAATAGATATCCAAAAAAGCGCGAAATGCTACGTTTTGTATGAAAACAAAACTTTACCAAATTCGAACTGTGACGTAGGGTCAGATTCGGCTGCTGGTTATTGATAATAAATTAGTCGTCGAGACGGATACACAAGCCACTGGTTAGTTTGCTATTACATCAGTGACAAGTCACAGATCTTTTTTTTTATCCTGGTCAGTAAGCGATCTCAATTTTAGGGCTCACATTACTCTATCCAGTTATAATATGCTCGATGCATAAAACAAAAAGAAGTATACTAATGTAAATCTAGGGCTTCCATAATTACCACCCGTAAAAACCCTAATTCTATATTCAAATTTATTTCAATGTAACGTGTAATTAAACACAAAAAACAATAATTTATACAGTAGGTACTACCGATTAATAAAACATTTTTTCAGCTCTATATAAGCACTAATTAAGAGTAAATTTGTCGACAACTTACATGACACTACTAGGTTACGTAAAATTTAAATTTAGATAGCTACTAGCGGACCCCACAGACGTTGTCCTTTAGATACAAATCGATAGTGGCAGTACAGATCAATAACCTAGATACCGACTGCAGCGCCATCTGCCGGTCTGATTTGTGAATCTAAACCATCCTCGAATCTACTTGAACACACACAAAGAAAATCACTCAAATCGGTCCAGTCGTTTAGGAGGAGTTCAGTCACATACACACGCACACAAGAAATATATATATTAAGATATATTTTTACGGTTCATACACATTTTAACTTCGGACTGAAGCCTGAAACTGTAGCATGCAATTATTATATTTCCGCTTGGCCAAGTAAAAATGCTCTGACTCTATGTGTAAATGGTCAGTTCCGTCACTCATTCAAGTGTTACAATACACCATATTAATCTCGGAATAATTGTATTTTTCTTGACAAAAAAATTCAACTTTGTCAGGTTACAATGCAAGTTTTTCTCTTCTTCTTTATTTTTTCTCGATCATAAATAATACCTACATATTAATTCTATAAAAACTTATTGCTAATTAAACTTAAATATAATCACTTCTTTTAGTTTGAACACAGGTACATCACAAAATATTGAGTATAATGCATCACATTATATAAATATAAAATAATTTGAAATATAATACACAGGCACAAGAGCGGCTCTTCCTATCAAGCAGTACCTTTTTTAAGTATAATAACATGTTTCAGCGTATCATGCGGTATACAATTTACTACGCATATGTGATAGCTGTATAAACTAACGTTGTCACTTATAGTTTGTTGTTAGGACATCGAGCATAATATAACCGAATAGAGTACTACTATATCCAGTGTAGATGTGAGTCGTGTATATTCAAACTGATCAATAACTTGTCAATGATGTAATAACAATTCGACCAACCAGTGATGTGTGAATACCATCGGTCAATCATCTATCAATGTCAAAATCAGTCGGCCAATCAGAGCGCAGAATCGGCGTAGCGTCGCAGCACGAATTTGGCGGAATTTGTTTTCATACAGAATTCAATGCCTTACTGCTCTATTCCGGTACTATGCTCGAGATCTTATGAATAAAATGGAAACTAAAAGATAAGCCCTAAAGTACTTGGAACTTCTTAAAACCAATGCCTTAGACCACTCGCTAATCTAGTTAGAGTGGACCTACTCATAGAGCCGCCTCTGTAGAGGTTATTTTCAGAAAGAGGTTTCGAGTCCGTCATGAAAACCTAACGTGCCCTTGGGGGCTAGCAAGTTTGTTCTAAAGCTGACTTGATTGAATAAATCTAACGCTAATGCAGTTTACTATAACAGAATCGAAACCATTGCTTAGTAGGGGTAAGCAGTTTCTGAATAAATAAAATTCAATAATCAAAATTATAAAAATATATGTAATAAAAATATCAATCAACATGTTTCCGCCTGATCGTTATATTTCGAGGCAAATCATGAGCTCCCACAACATGATCGAAATGTACATTGATTGTAAGATCTTCGGAGTCTTTAATATTTTCTACCTTACTTTTTTTCTTTTTCTTTTTCCTTTCAGTCAAATCGGAATCTATTATAGAATCTACAGATTCGGCATCTGCATTATTTTCTAATATTTTTTTCTTTTTCTTCAGCGGAATATCATTTGATTCACTGTTCTGATTCATATCTAAAGATTCGCTATCTATATCAATTTCCCTTTTGATTTTTTTCTTTTTCTTTCGAGTCAAGTCTTTAGAATCATCTATGTGAATGTTTTGAAAATTGGTAGCATCAATGTTACCTATTTTATGCTGTTTCTTTTTCTTTTGAGATAAATCATTAGAGCCACTATTAGCTATAGATTCTTCGTCTACAACATTTTCAGTTTCATTTTTTTTCGGAGGCAAGTCATTAGAATTGTCATTGTTTTTGCAAACGGCATCTAAAGATTCTTCGTCTGCATCGTTTTCAGGTTTATTTTTCTTCTTCTTCTTCTTCTTTTTCTTCTGTGGTAAATTAGAATCAGTATGCTGAATTGTCTCTATATGATTTTCTGTTTTATTCTTCTTATGATTTATTGAAGGCACATTAGCATCACTTAAATTACCATCAAGGCACTCAGAATCAGAATTATGTTTTGCCTTGCTTTTATTTGAATCGAAAGTTTCTGACATTTTTTCACTGTCATCAGTTATGTCTTTATTTTTCTTTTTCTTTTTTGATTTCTGTACTAAGTCCTCGGACATACAACTATTATTGTCATTATTATAAACTATGTTTTCAGATTCTTTTGATTCGCATGTTTTGTCCTTCTTTCTTTTCTTTACCTTTTTTTTAATTTCAACATTATCTTCTTTGTCAATTTGATCCTTTTCGTCTGTATTATTCACTTCTTTATCATTGTGTTCATCGTCGACATTGTTCTTGTATTTTATATCTTTTCTTTCGGCATTATTTTTTTCACATTTGTCCATATCGTTCTGATCTCTATCAAGTACAGCTAAAAAGAATCCAGTCGTCAAATCTGTTTCAGGTTTTGCGTACAGGCATCTGGCACCCATAGTTCCATACATTCCGGATCCAAAATTATTCCATTGACCTTTTAGCAGTTCTTTAACGTCTTGTACTCTCCACTTTGCTCTTGATGTTTTCACTACATTTGTCACAACTCTTTCATTTTCTTCAGGGTACAGTGAACAAGTGCTGTAGACAATTCTTTTTGCTTTTGGAAATGCATTCATTGCGTGTTTTAGGAACTTCTCCTGGAGAGATGTTAGCCTTGCCATCCTTGTATCCTCTACATAGTTATGAACGCTAAACTGCATGCCTGAAAAAAATATGTATAGTTCATTGAGTTTATTTAATATATTATTGTTGATTTACGACAAATCATGATAGTTCTGGATGTGATGGAGAAATTCCAAAAAATGAATTACCTGATCCTGAACAACTTGGGTCAAGAATAATATATTCCACATCATCATATTCACCCCTCTTTAGCTCTAATGCATCCATATTAAGTGTCTCCACACATTTTGATCCAGTTTTACTTACGAAATCGCATAGTGTTTCATATCTCTCTTTATTTCTTTCCACTGCATATATTTTGCCCTGCAAACAAATTAACAATTTAGGGTGTTTATTTGTCCTGTCCCTTTAGCGGCTTAGCCCTTTAGACATCCCTTCAACATTTAAATTAACTTTCTTTTCTTAATATTCTCCAATGATTAAATACCTATTTTTTTATGTGCATACTCTATTTTTTTTATTAAAAAATCGCAACGACGTTGACCTAGTAGGTATGGGCTAGGCTTCTCGAGTGAGAGGTTTGGGGTTGATTCTGACCTCTATGGTGCCTTGAAATGTGTTTTTATAAACTTCTAAGAGCACCCGAACAAGATACCATTCCAAGACCAAGAGACTCGGTGAAGGAAAGCATCGTAAGGAAACCTGCATGCCTGATGAGATTTTTGCCTTTGTATTAAAAGTGTGGGCCAGCGCATCAGTGAACTATGGCCAACACAGCCCTTGCCTGGTTACGAGGACATAATATAAGGGTTGATACTTAAACCTTATTTGTAATTTTTTAATTTATTGTTTACAAAATATTCAATTTTAAATTGTGTGATGATATTATGATTATAATGTTGAGTATGTAGAGTATTCATATAGTCTATATGTAAAAATCTTAATAAACTATATTAAGATCCGTAAAACTTGTTTCGTTATGAGTATACATTATAAAAAAAAATTGTTTATTTTATAATTTTGCTTCCTATCTATCATACCTGGTTTCGCATGTATGCAGCGAGCTGTGTGGTCTTCATTCCGGGAGCTGCACACATATCCAACACAACACTGCCAGATGGTGGAGCTAAGAGATGAACCGCCATAGTTGTGGCCTGAAATAATTACTTACTAGCATTGAATTCTTTTCTTTGGCAGATAGGATTCGAAACGAAGACCTTCGCCAGAGAACTAAAGTTACCGATATCAGGCGAAGAATAAGCAAGTTGAAGTGGCAATGGGCTGGTCACGCACTCAGAAGAACGGATGGCCGATGGGCCATTAAGGTTCAAGAGTGGAGGCCGCGTTTAGGTAGACGAAGTGTTGGTCGGTCATTAACCAGATGGGAAGACGATCTCCGTGTAGTGGCAGGTCCGTGTTGGATGCGAGTAGCGAGGGATCGGTCGTTTTGGCGTTCATTGAGGGAGGCCTATGTTCAGCAGTGGACGGATAAAAGCTGATGATGATGATAATTGTATTCTTATCTCTTAAAGTCTTAAGCCCATCGACCATATAACCCATAGACTCCTAATAACAGGGGAACGGGTTCTGGCGACACATCTGACTTATAGTTCCGATGTAAGCCGTAAACAATGTACTCAAACTATCGTGTCGTCTCATTCTTTCCCGTTGCGAAATATATCCATTTCTTTTTGACGTTCCGTGATTGGTAATGTATGACATTGAATTAGCTAATCACAGCATTGCAACCCCTTTCGTCTCACCTCAGCTAGTTGCCAGAATGCATTTAGTACGAAAAATCAAACATTAGGAGTCTATAGGTTGTGTGGTCGATGCTTAAGCCACAATTATTAATTATCATAATTATAAGTATTTGCTTGTTAGTTGTTACTGTAACCTAAGATCTTATAATCTTAAGATACAAAGTTAAAAGAGTTTTTAGTAAACTCTTCAAGCAGTAAATATAAATTTAGTTTTTAATTAATCGAGTAATCAACCTCGACGAATGTTGATGATTAGGTATATTTAGATTATGCTTAAAAATGTATTATGCAAGTAGGAGACCCTATACAATATTGTGAAGATCTTTGGTCACACTTATATGATAGTAACTGATGACTATATTATATTGTAACGTTACGCTTGCTCGTTACATAATTTTAGGTTTAAATTAAAAATTCAGCATATGTAACGAGCAAGCGCAACGTTACAATATATATTAACCTAATACATAGTTTTGCCCTGTCATAAACTAATATATAAAGCTAAAGAGTTTGCTTGCTTAAACATGCTAATCTCAGGAACTATTCGTTAGTTTTGAAAGATTCTCTCAGATTTAGTAAGCTCATTTATTGAGGAAGGCTATATATCTTCCCGTTAAGATGCCATTGTAAATCTTAATCAAGGCAAGCAGGCTGCAGGCAACAATTATAGTTTAATAAGTATATTATAAATATTGTAGTGTTTATATAGCATGCACCTTATTATCATAAAATTAGCATTTGTAAAATACCTTATCTTGTAAAATAATTTTGTTTTCATAATACAATTCATGATCATGAAATTTTGTTCCTGGAGAGAAGACAAACACAGTTTTAACATGGTAATCTTGTGTAAAATCATATTCAGTAAGATTTTGTATTTGCTCTAGATAATCATTGTAGGAACCAGATGTACATCTGATAAATTTGTAGCCTTCATCTTGAAATGCCCTGATTGCATCTGAGGTTGTCAGTAAATTGGTGTTTATTCTGACATAGCGGGGTCGACGAACAACTGAAAGTAGCCAACAAATACGAGTAAGGACACAAGTTTTATCCATCACAATTATTAACAAATCAATTATATAAAACATAAATATGTATATTTTATCAATGTAAAGTTTGATTTTTAAATTAGCTGGAACAGCAGGTTAAAAGGAAAACAATGATTATTATATTATATTATATTGCCGTAATATAATAAATGCTCGTAAAAAATTCTTGAGATTAATTTTAGAAGCTTTCACTAATTAATGTCAAAACCATCATCCCCTTCATCATCATAAATATAGTTATAATCTGTGGCCTCTCCGTATCTCCTACAGATTATCATTCATATAAAGGATATTTGCTTATTCTTTTGCCTAATAATGTTTTGAGTACAATCACATTTTATCTCTAAGCCTGTTATACAGTGACGTAACTACAGGATGGCAAGTCGGCAAAATGGCACCCAGTTAAAAGGGGCCCCTGGTAACAGGAGATTTCCAACTCCCAACATTTATTATTACACATTAAGTAAAAAAAAATTGTGTCTTTCCTAGCATCCGATGAATTTCCCACAGGCCCCAAACGGTATAGTTACGCCACTGCTGTTATATAATTAATTTAACACAGAAGAAGAAAATATTTATGTTATTTATAAATACAGAAATTAAAAAAAAAATACTTAAGTTCTATATCTGTATACAAGCTACCATATTAAGTCAGTAGGTATAGGTAAGAAAAAACAAATGAAATGGATGAATCATTAAAAGAAGATAAAACTAAAATCATCATTTATTTCTGCATTAACACAATTCACACCATATTTATTTATTCATAATGTATCTTATAAATATTGTGATATTTAAAATCTGGAATATACTGGAATGTCCTAAAGCACACTAGTCTTTTTTCAAATTTAAAGAGCTTTTTTCGGTCTCTGGTGCTGGTTTATAGGAGTGTTGGTCGATTTCTTTGCCATCTTCATCATATTCCTTTTCATGGTATGCTTTATATGCATAGATACATATTATAGCATTAACAACTACCACAGCCGCAACCACTGACCACACTGTTCTCACAAACGATTCAACAGGATAATACTCTGATAATATATGTTGCACACCAAAAAATGCTACAAATGGCAGTGTGAACATTGCAATACTATACAAAAATAAATTAGCTAAAGCTAATGCAGCAAACTGTGTATGTCTCGGTATGAGAGGGCCATCATTTTTTTCAGCCATTGTATGAATTAAGTTATTGGTGAATTATACCTGAAAAACAAAAGAAAATTACCTTTAGTGTTGGTGTCGTCGCCGTTTTCGTTAATATAAGTTTGGAATTTATCTTTATATGACAAAATGGTTTGTTCTGGTTTGCTTTTTCCTGGAAGTGCTTTTTTGCCATATAAAATTTCTGCCGTTAGAACTTTGGCTAGCCATGGATCGAAGCGAGGTTCGGCTACTAATATACCAGAATTTTCTAATATTTTATCTATTCGAGTAGCATGTTTTATTGTTTCAGTTATAAGTGCGAAAAGCACATTTGTTCTCTGCAAATGCAATATCTTATGAGTTAATTTCATATGATAGGGATATTTATACTCAGCCTTTTTTACAAACTAAATTAATTAAACAAATTCATCTTTTCAAAATATTTAACTCATCGATAAAATATAGAATGCATAGACTACTTTTATTTATACTTACAAAATGCCGAAGTTTATCGTCGTATAATAATGTTTTGACGCTTCCTCCTTCTGTTGAAACTTTCTTAAATATATTAGCTGCTATTTTATAATGTCTTGGAACTTTTATTGAATGTTCAAACATTATTTATAAAGCATTTTAATCTAATAAAACACAATCTCCTTTGTCACGAGACAAACGTCAACATCAAATAGGTTAGTTTAGTTTTTTTTTCGTTCCTTAAAAAGCTACGATCGTAAGTCATGCTACCAATTCCGTAATCACAGACCAGCATCCTTAATAATTATTTAAATATAGTCTGAATGGGAATGTTGACAATTTTTGAGAAAAGTATTTGAAAATTAGTATCAATTTAACAGAAATATGAATGACTTATGGTAAAAACCACCATTTTATTTTGTTATTACTTTTTAAAATCTTTTTGACATTTCTGCTATAAAACATTGCTTACTTTGATACTGGTTGCTGGAACGTCTGGGCGACTATAAACGCCAAATATTTATAAATGCGTTAAATTTCACTAAAAAAAAAATGATCTTAAGATATAGAAATCGATAACGCCCACACAACGAGACTTCTCCCTTTCCCCACTAATCAACTATCACCACCTACTCCACCCATACAGAAAAGTTTCACAATATTTATCAACATCAAATGAATAAAATACAAAATACTTAATATTTAATTAAGGGACCTATACAAGCAATGACAATTAATTAGCATGCTATAATATATAAGCTTGTGTGCATGAATAATTCATGTACACAAGTTTATATAAATATATTTAATGTACCACACACTAAATTATTTAGTGTGATACTTTAAATTTAATATGTATAAGATTTTTGCGTATATTATGTGCTATCGAGTATATTATATTATAGTAGGCCTATAATAATCCCTTCACCCTCCGCCAAAAATGGCATGAATATTAATTATTTTACAGATTTGATACACACGGTCTCTAGTGTTCATTCCTCCAAATACATAACATATAGTTTATTTTTATTAACCCACTTCAAAAAGAGACAGGTTACTACTATAATATTTTTTTTTATATATTCATAAAATTTATATTATGCTATCGAACTACTAGTTAAATCAAAGACGAAATATAATTATAATATCGTGCAATTAACAATTAAGTTTAAGCAAAAACTAATATATAAATTTTTAATTTGAATTACCAATAAATTGGGTGCGGCGTTTTTTTATTCTCTTTGATAATTTTTATTTTGACTGTTGATTGACGATTGTAAAGCGGCATGCGCACGCTTGGCAAGCCTCGGCAAACTCTTTTACGTGTGAATACAGAGTTTCTCTGAACTTGCGTAGGTTTGCAATTATTCGTGGCCGATCCGACGAGTGTCAGTTTGTGCACAAATCAAAGGTAATTTACCGCCAGTACTTGCGACGCGTCTACATGTTTGTGCCTTATAGAGGTTTAGAGTTAGCGGCAAGCCGCAAACGTGTGGATCCGGTATAAAGCCATTACCCAATTATGTTTAAAACCATAAACAATTCATTCACTTTTCCGTAGCAAGTACTTGCCGTAAATTGTTGCACGTAATCTTTATTTACAATTTCACACAAACATATTCTTAAAATCTTATATTATGCTCAGACTTTTAAAATGTAAACATTAATTTAAAGGTAAAAATGAAAATGTATTTCGCATAATACTTTTATTGTATCAGTGACAGTTTCAATTCGAATGGCGATTTGCCCCATCAAAATACCAGGAAATGCAATGATTCAACATCGCGGTTTCGCTATTATTAAGTAATATTTACCGCTTAATTTTTACAGTTTCTTATAATGCTACGAGTACTGTGTGATAGATCTTGTGTTGAAACGTGTTAAGATGTCTACTATCACAATATTTACATAAAGTGACGAAAAATCCAAAACAATGGTTCCTGCACCGAGCTGCCCCAGTACGTGGGACTACTGGACGGCTACGCCATCTGATTATGTGGAGCTGACATGCTTGATGCCTAATTCTATATATCTTCCTCTTACTGTTAGTTGGGATGCAACACTACAGGATGTGAAGGAGGTTCGTGGTAGTTTATACTTGATCTGATTGCATGAGTCATCCAACAAGACATTGTTTTGCTCCAGGGAACTAGGTCAATCTATTGTGTAATATGCCTATAGATAAGTTTCATAGAAATTTCGATTACAATGATTATACACAATCACATGCTTCTTGAAAGATCAATCTAAAGAATGCTTATTAAATCTATTTTCTATTATTATTTCACATTATGGCATATTCCTCATATTCTCTATTCTGATTTGCTTTTCCTTTTTGAATTTGAATTATTTATGTAAACACAGATACCATTGCATATTTCTTGAATTTTTTATATTAACTTATGTAAACTGGACCAGATGTTCACTGAAATACACCCAAAAGAATTTTATCAAGATTCATCTAGTTGTCTAAGAGTTCAGAGATATATATGCACAGATATATTAAAATCTTATTATATTAGACAAATTCTGTACAAAAGTGTGGTGGTACTACCATGATAAATATTTATAATTTGAATTTATTTTTACTTTTCAATTTTACATCTTGTTTGTTTTATTTAACTTGTTGATATTTTTTAAGGAATTATGGGACTTGGCAGCGAAGCTACCTTTATTTGGAATGCTTCATGAAATGTCGGGATATGTTTTTCAATTCATCAATTCTTTGGCTGTCCCGGAAGAAGTTGATGATGAAAATAAACGTGTGAGAGACATCAGGCCTGTGTTTGGAGTACTTATTATAATAGAAAGATCAATCGAAAGACCAGGGGAAAATTTGTTGAACAACCAAATAAGTCATTTAATTGGAAAAGGTAATCTTATTGAAATAAAATTTTACATTTTCAATCAATTAACTCTATTTAAAACTGCACTTTAGTCTTTTGCTCTTTTATTTTACTGTATGATTATCATCAGCTATTTTCCAACTACTGTTGAATATAAGTAGGGTTGCCCTCGTCTGGATTTCTCCGGATATGTCTTAGCTTAGAAAACATCCATTGGTTACACCCAGAATGTTTGCAATTATAAAGTACAAAGTATAATATATTCTAAATAAGATGTTACTGAATGAAAACAAAATTGAAATGTCCAGGATAAAAGCTCAAAAATCCGGGGAGCTTATGCTTCCAGTCAGGGCAGGTTGTAGAGAGGACAGCCGATATAAGCGTCTTTCCATAGAGGGATAAATATTGAGCAAGCAGAGTTTTGGAATGGAAATAAATGGGTTTTGGCCATATTCTGTTGCTTCAGTGTTCATCCAACTCAATTATATTCTTATTTTCAGGTTTAAATGAATTTGACAGCCTACGAAGCTCAGAAGTGAATGACTTTCGATTGAGAATGAGATATTTAGCAGAGGAGAGTCTGATTCGACGCATGCAGAGTACTCGTCTCGAGAAACTACGTTACCACTGTCCCCCAAGACTTGCCGATCGTCCAACTGTACCCAAAACACTTAGTAGCCATCTAAGTAATAACAACAATTTCATATTAAACACTAAAGTTCCAAATACTGAGGTAAATATCTTTTTTACTTAAATTAAGGTTATCATTAGCCTCCTCATCTGATTATGAGGAGGAGACCCCTGTCTAGCAGTGGTACATATAAGGATTGATATTTTGCTAAGGTTATAATTTATTTATAGTTTCATCTTCTTTCACCTTTAATTTAGGAGTGTGGACCACAAACATCAAACTGCAAACATTATGGGCTAAGGGTCTGTTGTTTTAAATCATCTGTTAACGTAAGAGACTTTGTAAAATTTTAATGTCTGTTAAAAACAACGCTCTTTGGTCACTAACATTTGTTACTGCCATCTTTAACTATTACATATTCGTTAAAATCGGTCAATACAACCCTACAAAACCCTTATTATATAACATTAGTTTTCTTTAATTGTTTCATTTTTATATGCAATATGAACAAGGTTTTTCTACCAGGATATAAATAGCACTTTATATTTATATTTTAATTACTTTTTCTGAGGTTGTAAAAATTAATTCAGATTCTTTTTTGAAATTTAAGAACTAAGTATGAAATTCATGATCCTTCAATGGATGCCAAGATTATTAGCCCCTTGCTACACTCATCCAATACCTAACCTCCCTAAACCTCTACCTAAACGCGGACTCCACTCTTGAACCTTAAATGAATGCCCCATCGGCCATCCGTTCTTCTGAGTGCGTGACCAGCCCATTGCCACTTCAACGTGCTTATTCTCTTCGCGTGATATCGGTAACTTTAGTTCTCTGGCGGAGATCTTCGTTTGGAATCCTATTTGCCAAAGAAACACCCAGCATAGCATGCTTCATAGCACGTTGAGCTACGGCAAACTTGCGGACCAGTCGTAAATCATCACGTCATCAATCATCAGTCATCACTGGGAGAATGCATTGGTTGAAGACTTTCGTCTTCAAACTCTGCGGTATAGACGACGTGAGGATATGGCGAAGCTTCCTAATGAATATGTATGTTATGGAGTTGTTTTTAAGTATTCTTAGCAATCAATGAAACAACTTTTACTGAATCTTTTTAATAGGCTAAACCACATCCGACTGTTCGCCTTGCTCAGCTTCTATTTCTTCATCATCATCACCATCCGGCTCACCTTCTTCAATCCATTGTTTTATCAATTCCTTTGCTTCACTTCTATGAATAATTATGGGTTTTATTAATAGGGATAAGCATTTAGATAAAAGTATTAAATTACATATAGTAAGGAATTGAAACTTTTTGTGCCAGTTCAGGGTTGTGTTGTCTGGAGAAATGTATAGATTTGGTGCTTACATCCATCCATCTATCTTTACTATTGCTATTACATAGTAATTGTGTAGCAAAATAGACAGGATCAGGAACACTTCCTGCTGCTCAGTGACTATTACAATATTTGTAAGGAATAAGTTTATTGTGTTAAGTATCAGTTTTTTTTTAATATGGATATGTTAGGAATGTGTCTAATGTATGTCTAGGAATGTCTTGTTAAAAAGAATGATAATATATTGTATCTTATAACATTAGGAGTTTGAATAATTCGAGAATACCTTTCTTCTGGTGCCACAACTGTTTTGTTGATTCTCTTAAGTTTGGGAAGTGTGGCGAGTATTTCCACTCTCACTGCCGTATCATCATCATCATCATCCACCTCGGCATCTTCCTCGCCGCTGCCACCCATGCACGGACAGCCTTTCAATATCAACGTATCAAGTGCTTCTAATACCTGACATAAAATAAATATTCCCTAATATTATTATATAAGTTATCCCTACCCGTATTATTTTTATATTACAATTTATGGATACTAAAATATACACATCCATAACCCAGTGTAGTTGTGTGTACAGACATTGAAATCTGCACTTGGCGGGATTGGAACAGTGACTGATGTAGTTGGTTGGTAGAATAGCCGTATGCTATGAATAAAATATAGTAATATGATAAGATTTTTTTTCTTTCAATCATGAATTTTAGAGAGACAGACAAACGTATATAGTACATGATAATATATCTAAATACAAAGTATAAATCATCATCATAATCCACATCATCATTTATCTGTCATCTGCTGAACATATGAGGTGAGGTCCCATCCTCACCCCTTGCCCCCTGCTCTTTTGTCCCCTCTCCTTATAAGAGGGGTATAAAGAGCCCCCTCGACTCAATTCGCTTCGCCCAAGGGTCACCCCGGGCTACTGAGCCCCACCGCCACGACAAGGCCTGAGCCATGTTGGGGTGCTGAACATATGCCTCCCTCAATGAACGCCAAGTCGACCGATCCCTTGGCATTCGCATACGTGTAGTATGCGAATGCCAAGGGAAGCAGTTTTCCACCTCGTTAATGGCCGACCAACACTTCGTCTATCTAAACGCGGCCTCCACTCTCGAACCTTTATGGTCCATCGGCCATCCGTTCTACTGAGTGTGACCAGCCCACTGCCACTTCTACGCTATATACGCGTTCTACGCTTATTCTTCGCGTAATATCTGTAATTTTATAAATACCTTCAATTTCTTAACTTGTTTACGACTTGCTATTTTGCAGTTGCGTAAATTGATATATTGAAGTTTCTTCATATCTGGATCGAAACCATTTAGTAATCTAATAGGATTGTTCCTCACGTGAAGTATTCTTAAATTTACTAGTTTCTCGATGCCTTCAAGGCTTTTAATGTTATTTCCGGCCAGATACAAACTGTCCAAATTTGGAAAATCCAAATTGGAAACATCTTTGATCAAATTGTATCTAAAGTCTAATACTTTTATTGTGGGCATTTTCTTATCGAATTCGATTTTTTCTATTTTATTGTGACCGACTTCTAATGTGCTCAGTTCTGGTTGGTACACGTCGCGTACGCTTGTGATATAGTTGTTATTCATGATCATCACTTGCATGTATTTCATCTTGTTTATCGCGGCAAATGTCAGCAAGTTCTTGTCAGCGTGTATTAGCACGAGGAACGGCAATTCAGCGACGGCCTGTAGGCTTTCTATGTCGAGGTAGTTATCCGACACGTCTACAAACTGTAGGTGTTGGAATGCTCGGAGCGCTGATATATTGGTTAGCTTCATGCCAGTACATTGTACTTTTAAATACGTATATCTGAAATCGGAATAAATATCGTTTAAGATTTTCTTAACTTTTTTATATTATTCGCCAAACTACGCACATTATCTTATAGGACTCTGGACTCGGACTAGAATCTGTCCAGACTCCCAAACAGTATATATATTAGTTTGAGAATAATCAATATAGTAATGAAACGAATCCAGAAAAAATATATGTTACGGAATAAAAAAAATATTAGATATATTATGTACCTACTAAACTAAATCTAATACTTTTTTCTATTATATTTCTATCTAATTGTATTTATTATATTATGTATAGGGGAATCCTTACTAATATTTATAAATGTAAAAGTAGGGATCTTTGTTACGATATAACGCGAAAACTAGTCAACCAATCATCATTAATACCATGTTCCTAGTATAAAACCATGTTCGAAGCAAAAATTAATTAATTGAAATTGAAATAATTGAAATTAAACTTTGTGCACATATTGTCGGAGGAACTAGAAATAACATAGGATCGATTAGTAAATAGAAATAGCGTCAGCAATACCCATCTCCCTCCGCGGTTTTCCCGAGCATGCTCAATCGTACGCTGATCTCGGAACTGTGGAGTCTCCTCTCGGGGGGCTTGTCCTCCCGGGGGGGCGTCGGCGGTATCACGGATGACTGCTCCGAGACATTTGCCTCCTCTTCAAGGGTTTCCTCCCTTGCTCCAACACCTGATAGGTTGAAACGCGATTTTAACATGCCGCCTGTTTGATATTGATTTATTAATGTCAAAATTGTTTTGACTGTATCGTGTCAGTACTTTATATAATTTTTATGTCATATATTTTGTGACGTATAAAAGTATTTATTTGAATATTCTATACTAGCAGTGCCCCGTAGTTTTACCCGCGTACATCGGTACGGTGATAAATTATGTCCTTGTCAAATAACGTAGTCGCGTATTGGTAAAATATTTATCAATTAGTTCAGTAGATCCACAGATTACCCCCTACAACCTAAATCCTAAAAAATTGCTTAAATTAAATGAATAAATATTTATTTTATATATCATCTTTATTCCCTCTTGCACATGACTGAGCCATTGCTCCTATAATTCCATGTACACATTTTTTTAACAAAGACAACATATTATACCAAAAAGTAATGCAAACTAACAAATTAATAATTCAGTATTGCCAATATAAATGTATACTCATGAACAAAAAGTTGTACAGCGTTAACATTAGAACTTATTAGACATTAGTAATAAATCTATAATGAAATATAAGTTATACGCGGTATAGCGTAATGCATGCATCACGGCATGACCGCCAGTTGCCGTCACGCCATTCAAATCGATTTTGGTTGAGAGTTTCATTTCGCTCATTTTCGTCCATTTCAGTTCACGTTCTCATCCAACGTGCACGTGAACATAACACCGCAGCAGCACATCGAGACGATACTGCGCAAGAAGGCCAACTCGCTGAACATGCGAGGCGAGAACCCTCGCAACTACGTGCTAAAGGTGTGCGGGAGGGAGGAGTACCTGCTGGGAGACCACCCGCTCATCCAGTATCTGTACATCCAGGAGATACTCGCCAAGGACCTCGTGCCTCAAGTGATGACCGTCAGTATGGACAAGCTGTCGTGTGAGTTTATACACTCTATACAAGTACTATTTACAGTTTTATGATGTTCGCAATAAGATTTAAAATAGGTGTGAATGGCTGGCTCACTTACTATCAGGAAAACCGACCGTTCGTTCCTTTTTCTATGATAGTTCTATAGGACAATTTACATATCGAACTAGCTTATAAACAACTGAAACATGACAATATGTTCATAAACATATTCCTGCTTTGATTATTTATTTGGTTTTAATATTTACCTATTTTACAGTAACAAGTGAAACACAAAACTATTTGCTACCGGAGAGAAGAAGGCTTACGTCAGAGCAGTCAAATACAATAAGGAAGAAAAAGAACCACGAGTCCTCCTGGAAAATTGAGAAGAATTACTCGTGTATAGTGCAGGCTGTGGGAGGACTCAACGTAGATCCAGGGAGATTAGTAGAGGTATTTGGACTTATCCATTTTTCAGATCGGATGGAAGACCGAAAGTTGAATGCGTTTGGAAGTGTTCTAAATTTGTTAAACAAAACTATCGGAAATATTTGAATTCTTAGAATTTGAATAGGGATGTTGACTATTTTTTTTAATTGATTTTATTTGATAGATATACTATAGATAAACACGAAAAAAATACTTTTGTAAAGAAATATGTCCAATTTTAACAAAAAATTAAATATAGAAAAATAGTTTTTAAAATTGCCCTTGAAACGCTACAAGCGTCATTACGTCACACACCGCATTCAGAGCTCTTGCTATGTTAGGTGAGTTATGACAGTTTGTACTTAACTCAATGTTCAGTGACGTCATTGCCTTATTGGCGTTTACAGTCACGTGATAATGCATGATAAATGACGCATTTTAAATTAGTTTTCTAAATTTTAAGACAAATAAGTAGACTTTTAAAATGTTATTTTAGATTTTCGAATACTGTATTTAATATGTAAAACATAACTTTACATGAATTTGTAACATGTGTCAACATCCCTATTAAATCATACATCAATTCAATAATTGATAGCCCTTTTGCAGCAACATTCACAACCACACAACCGCACATTCTTTTTTTTGTTATAAGTAGTGCTAAGAATTGAAATATAATATTTAATCTCATTTATTTCTATAGATTTAATCTTATATATTTAAACGAGCAATTCTTGTATATACGGCTACAACGATTTTCATGAAATTTTATATAAATGGGTTAAAAACGGCGATAAATCGATCTAGCTAGGATAAATTTTTAGAAAACTTTCTTTATCCGTGTTTTGAGGCATTGATAAAATTTCATTAGAATACGAACGTAAATTTCGCTGTCAGTTATAATCCGAAAGGAGCCTGGTGCGAATCTCCAGTCCAATCCGTCTTTTTTTCTTTTTTTTTCAAGTTCATTCTTTTGAAAGAAAAATCCGAGTAAATGCTCGGTCAACTAGGTACTATATATTTATATTTTGTCACACTTTATAGGTTGTATGTCAAGCGGGTATCTACCACGGCGGGAAGTCGCTGTGCGAGCCGCAGAAGACGAAAGTGGCGGTGGTCTCCAAGGAGGGGGAGGCGCAATGGGACGAGGAGTTACAGTTCTCCATCAAGGTGTGCAACGTGCCGCGGATGGCGAGGCTCTGCTTCGTCATATACGAGATATCCAAGGCCAAGAATAAGAGGAGGGGGAAAGATAACAAGGTACGTGTTTGGACCGTCACAATACCCTCAACACAACAGATAAGATCACATTACCATGAACTTGTGTGCTTTAAGTTGACTATTAAAACGGGATATTTATAATATCCTACTAATATCATAATACGAAAGCTTGTATCTAGGATGTTGTAATTATGAGGAGACAAAGTCGCGGGCAGCAGCTAGTTTACTAATATGCTTTCCCGGATCCCGGCGTTTCAGGATTGTCAACGAATGCCCTGTTAGCAAGACTAATCTGTCTCCACAAAAGAACCGTCAACGGCAGAAGTGTGCCTTACCTGCCGATTCAGCGTATCCGACCTGAGCGCGACTCATTTATGTTCACTGTACAAATCGCGCCCGAACATTCTCGACTTATAATTTCCCATTCTGGATATATTATTTATTTATTTATTCGATCCACCAACAAGGATACACATTAACAATATATAGTAACAATCAAAAGTATGACAGTTAAATGTGGCCTCAGTTAGAGGTGGATACAGCATGCATAGGTGACATTTTACACATAACAATTACACTTTACTCAGCATTATATATAATAAATATTTCTATTCATATGTGTTTAATCCTGATACTATGTAGGACGCCATAAACCGCCTGGCGTGGGCCAACACGATGGTGTTCGACTACAAGGAGCAGCTGCGCACGGACGGCGTCACGCTGTTCATGTGGACGCACGTCGCCGACGGCACGCAGGGGGACGACCTGCTGCTGCACCCCCTCGGCACCGTCGTCTCCAACCCCAACAAGGACGAGTGCGCCGCGCTGCAGGTGCGCTTCTCCAGGTGAGTGGGGGGCGGAGGGCGTGAGGGGGCGGCGGAGGGCGTGAGGGGGCGGGGACACATAGCGGAGGGGAGAAACTAGATGCGTAAACACGAAGGCGCGGTATAGGCGGTATGGGACCTTATATCATGAGTACAATGTGACTGTAGACGTAACAGTTGTATGTTGTCGCTCGTTACCAATCAAGCGTAACACAACAGAAAACCTACTATGGATGTTATTGGAATAGTGATCTTTATGTACACTGAAGGCTGACTTATGAGCGACGATGATCCAGTGGTGGATGGACTCGGCCTCTTATGCGAGAGGTTCCGGGTTTGATCCTGACCCCTGTGTGTGTGCCTTGAAATGGGTTTTTCTAAATTTCTAAGTGCCGAATACTAGGATGGAAACGTATTTGTAGTTAACGATTTATAATCTGCTTGACTAAAATATGCTTGTTTCCTTCCAGCTACGACTGCCAGCATCCGATAATGTTTCCGAAGCAAGAGTTGGTGAAGAGCTACGGTGAGCAGCTGGAGAACGGCTCACCGGACGCCACCGCTCGGCTCAGCGAAGACTTTGAGAAGCTCTGCATCACCGCCGAAAAGGACCCCATGTACGAGATGCACGAACAGGAGAAGAAGGACATCTGGGCTTCAAGGTGAGTGTTAGAAGGGATTGGTGAGAGGGTTACCGCTGTATAATGCAGTGCATCAGTTTGCGTTATACCACAATTTTATATAAAAGTCAGGCGCACGTAATGGTCACTTACGGATGGGTTGAAGGTACCTTTTCGACACAACGGAAAACAGATTTGAACCACCTGTGTTTCGCCGCCTCCGCACTATGCGATATCGTTTAAGCTCTAGAACCTCTTCAAAGACATCGGAATCCCGTAACAAATACTCAATACAGTTTTATATTATTGTACTTGTGTCCCACAGACCATAGTGTGTGTCAGTCACATACAGGGTACGTGAATGTCGTTAGTTATGTGTGTGTGTGTGTGACTGATGCGTATGCGCAGGGAGTACTTCCGCACGCGCGCGCCGCACCTGCTGCCCAAGCTGCTGTCGTGCGTGGAGTGGACGGAGCGCGCGGACGCGGCGCGGGTGGCGCGTACGCTGGCGCACTGGCCCGCGCTGCGCGTGGAGGCGGCGCTCGAGCTGCTCGACTACGCCTACGCGGACGCCGCCGTGCGCAGCTTCGCCGTGGACTGCCTCGCCACCATCAGGTACGGCATGCTAATTGATATACCAATAATAATATAATGTCTATGGACGCTTTTTACACCACGTCAATCTGGTCCCGTGCTTAGTTTCCGAAGAACTTGTGTTACGGGTACCAGACAACGGAAATACATATATTTAAGATTTTTTTATATAATACACATATTTAATACACATCCATGATCCAGTAACAGAAAACATTTTTTGTTCCCTAACCATTGAGCCGCGGTCGTCAAAATGCCAATAGACACACCTTGCCGTAAGTTGAGGAAAGTTGCCCTCACTCACTGCAGAAAGGCTCATTAAAACATTATAATTAATTTTAGGGCTTAAAAAAAAGAGATCAACAGACAGATTTGTCAAATATGGTCAATTTTAAAAGTGGTCCATAACCAATATAGTAAAGTTTAAGAAAGCCTGATTCAAAGTGTACCACAGTCATGTCATGGTCGAGCTATTCCAGTTCCATAAAAAAGCTAATATAGAAGTTGTATTATATAGCTTACAATGGGATCAATATCTGAATTTGTTTGTACGCAGTGACGAGGACCTTCTGCTGTACCTGCTGCAGCTGGTGCAGGCTCTGAAGCACGAGTCGTACCTAATGTGCGACCTGGTCGTGTTCCTGCTGCAGCGGGCCTTCAAGAACATGACCATTGGGCACTACCTCTTCTGGCATTTAAGGTAATGTTTATGGTTTTAAATGTCTGTTGATGGCAAACGGTACGGCATCAACATAGATGCTTACAATTTTTGTATATAACCTATTATAAAAGTATGCTACAACATAATCGGTATAGACATTACAGTGGATCCTTACTGTGGTGTTCGTCGGCAGGGTCGCCATGTGGTGTTGGTTGGTATGGTCAATTAAGAAAGCTATGTGGTGTCCATGCTTTATTTATTTATTTATTTATTTATTTATTTAATTATTTATGTACACAAGAGATTTTAACACAAAACTATTAAATTAAAAGAAAACAGTACAAAGGTACAGCTTATTCCATAATGAAATTTCTTCCAGCTGACCTAATAGAGGAGAGGAAGAACAATAATTTAATATAAGGGTGTACATTAATTAAAAAGTAAATTACAAAAACACTAACAAACAATACGAAAACATTTCCAAAAAAAAATTTTATATATAATACAAATATAGACATACATAAACATACATACACAATACACATAATATATAAAATAGAATAAATTAATAATAATATAATATATACATATATAAATAAAGGTGCTTGCATATTTAGTGATTTAATTAATGCGAAAAAATAATAATAACTAAACTTGATTTAAAAAATGCTCTCTCACTCTCTTTTTAAATAGTCCAAGTGTTGTTTAAAACTGCAATCACGTTATTAGTGTCTAATACAGACTGCTGCTAAAACGTACAGGAAACGGTAAAACTATAATATCGCTTACTCTACATTACAATATGATACTATGTATTACTATAAGGGAACATACAGTTATAACTTATATATAAAGGAGCTTACACACTACATTACTTTAGGGACAGTAATCATTTCCAGCACGAAAATGTGTCTGGTCCGATTAATAAATGCTGATAATCTTAAAACGGCTGAACTAATTTTGATAAAACAGCATTCAAACTGATTCATCTTTATATAAACTATGCTGCTATAGAGTGACACTTGACGCTCATACTTGTAAAATAACTTTTAAGTCGCATGTACTGTAAAGCTGTAAACTTGCAGGTCGGAGATGCACGTCCCGTCGGTGTCGGTGCGGTTCGGGCTGATCCTGGAGGCGTACTGCCGCGGCTGCCAGGACCACATCAGCAGCCTCATGAGACAGATCACCTGTCTCGACAAGTTGAAATGTACGTATACCGCGTGTAGCGGTGTAGTAAATTCGATTCGAATGTCGTGACGCTGTCGTTGTTTTATTCGTTTACACTTCTTAAAGGGTTAAACATTATATTTATTTCTCATCACATTTGCCGAACATCCCAATACGGTCAACTTTAACTACCTACTTAGATACAATATTAAGGGCCTGTTTCACCACTTCCTGAAAAGTGCCGGATATCCACAACATATTTGACAGATACTCCATACTCTATCTGTTGGATACCTGGTGGATAAACTATTCGGCACTGATCAGGAAGTGGTGAAACAGGCCCTAAGTAAAGTAAACGGGTAATGTTTTTGTGTTTTGATGTATGAGGTCATATTGACACTATTTGTAAATTTTTGTAATCATTTAATAGTGCAATGCTGCCATGTAACTTATCACCAAGTGGTATTGGTTATAAAAATAATAATAATTATACCTATTTCGGTGAAGCATGGTGCGGGTGACAGTTCCAGCAACGTTCGTTTTACTCTTGCAAGCCGTCGCAATTAAAAAAATATAATTAAGTATTTTATTAATACCTCATTTGTAAAATAGTAGATCGCCAATTACTGTGGTAAATTAAATCAAACCCAACCAGAATAGTCTCCAACTAAAATCAAATAGAAAGAAAAATTAAGCAAAGTCCTATGCGTATAACGTAAAACCATAGATGTGCTTAGTGATGGGACGTACTATACTAGGATGGAAAGTCGATGTTCTTTATAATAAAAAATGTATATTGGGCGTAGTTCAATTATTAGTGTAAAAAGTCTATCATTATATTAATGAAACAACAGAATATACCATTATCGTTAAAAAAGTCGTCACGAAAAAAATATAAACCTGATTTTGGTTATTTAATATAAGTTCAAAGCTACTATTATGTAGCTCCTAAATATATACATTGAAAAGTTTATACACCTAGACACACTGCACAACAGAATACACACACTAACACACAATACTATTAATAAGAACTATACTTACGCTGCGAGTATCGTTAGCGATAAAAATAAATAGCAAAACGTCACCTCTCTAATCATGTATGTCAACGTCATATTGGCATGTGTCAGCCGCACCAAGCTACACCGCACTGAGTATAGTCCAGATATGTTTATACGAGTAGACCCAAGTTAACGCTAGCGAAGTTGCGAGCAAGTGTCAGTTACCTTCGTGAAAAAAAAATTGCATGTGATATCTCTACTTTTGAGAAAGATTTATAGAGTTTAGAAGAAATTTTACAAATTTTGGAGCGCTGGAGGTAATTTAACTAACACGTAAATGTACTAAAATTTAGGGGCAAGTCAATATGTGCGAAAGAAGAAGGAGATCTCGAAAGCACGCGCGGCGCTACAGCAGCACCTGCAGGAGGAACACTGCGTGGAGACGCTGCGGGACTTTGCCTCGCCGCTCACGCCCAGCCTGCTGTGCAAGCGGATCAAGTAAGTGTGTGACCGCGTGTGCGTGCGTGCCTGTATATGTGCGTGCGTGATCCACCCCCCTACGAAAAGATGTTCAACTGTGTGCTTTTAAAGCTATAAAATGAAATAAACGCATTGGAAATGGAAAAGTATGGGAGCTACTAGATACACATAAAATTAAAAAAATATCTTTTAGCTTTTTTTTTGGGGGGAAATAGGCAGTATAGTCGGACACAAACGGGTCCGCGATTTTCTAGCTGGTAAATAAATTTAAAAATGGAAAACAATGACATGTACAAATAAGAACCTCTTTGTAAAAATGTTTTAATTAATGTCGTTAACTACTTTGTTTACTACTCTCTTGACTATTGTATAGGTTATGAGTTTATCTCTCACATACACCAAAAAAGTTGACAGTGTACAGACCGGTGTAGGATAAAGCCTCTGTTGATTCGGCTACAAAATTGCCATTACATAACATTTTTAATTTTATTTGTTTCACAAGACGAGTCCTTGTTGAAAACGAGGACTGGCTTATATTCGGTCGAGTACTTTGGTGCAATTTGAGAGCAAAACATTATGTAACATTTGATCTGCAGGTCAGCCAATATTGGTGGTCAGTACAATCTGATATCATATGTTCATTCTCCAGACCCGAGCGGTGTCGAGTTATGGACAGTAAGATGAGACCGCTGCTGCTAGAGTTTGAGAACGTGGACCCGACTGGGTCGGACATCCGAATCATACTGAAGATCGGCGACGATCTCCGACAGGACATGTTCACCCTGCAGATGCTGAGGATCATGGACCGGCTGTGGAAGAATGCGGGATATGATTTTAGGTACGTATATTAATGCATAATATACATTTCGCTGTGTTTTTACTTGTACTTACGATTCTAAGACGACACTTAATTATGATCAGGTAGCTTATCTGTCTCTTTGCTGATATAAATTTATTAAATAAAACTGGAATTAAGCTGACCGGATTCCTGAGCGTTTAGTAAAAGAGTAAAAAAGATATAAAAGAACACGAGAAACATTGTCTACAACCTAATACAGAAATAACACAGAATGGGCAACACGTTGTCTGGTTAGTCTCAGGATAACCTGCGTGTGGACCTGGGGAGCATCAACCACTTACCATATAGAGGGCTTAAACAAAGTAACATCGTTTCGTAGCGGAAAAATACCGAAATTCGTCATCGTCTCTGAGATATCAATGACAATTTCCTTAGCCAATAAGATATTGACAATAACTATCGATAACCAATAGATAGTTTTTGATTTTGTTGCGATAACGATTGACCACGTGATTTACCGCGACTTATGTCAATACCATACGTTTTATTCTTTTCGAACTTCGTCATTGTTTTTTTAATGTTACTTTGCCTAAGTACCTTATTCGTCCAAACTAAAATAAATTTAAGAATATGACTCTCACGCTCAACGTCACTATTACCGAACGGCTTTAATAGACCCCTCGCCTGCCTCTAAAGACACTGCCTCATCAGTGCCGAGGCATAGAGTAAGTCATCGGTAGTTGACAAGGTGCAGCCGTGTAACGACACGCGGCACGAGCAGTATCCCCGCTGACTGACGATGTGTTTGCGTGCAGACTGAACCCGTACAACTGCATCTCCATGGAGTACGCCGTGGGCATGATCGAGGTGGTGGACGACGCGGAGACGGTGGCCAACATACAGAAGCAGAGCGCGCTCTTCAACGCCGCCTCCACCATCTCCAAGGCCAACCTGTTCCGTGAGTACATTATACACTACACTATATTCATCCGCAGCTTCCCTTTTTTTAAATTTGATCAAAAAACTATTTAAAGGGAGAAATTGCCTAGGTGCATAACCGCACAGGTGATTATGAATGTTTACCTTTTATAATTATTGTGCATGTAAGGGCCTGATTCACAACCTCCAGATAAGTGCCGGATAGGCTATCGCAACATATTTGACAGATCGAGTATGGAGTATCTGTCAAATATGTTGTGGATAGCCTATCCGGCACTTATCTGGAGGTTGTGAAACAGGCCCTTAATAAAATAAAAAAAGTTGATTATACAGCGTAATTTTTTGAAGAACGGACATATTATTCAAGTAGCGCATAGAGCTAACGATCCTCATTCCAAAAATATATCACAAGTGAAATATATTTGATTTACTATGATTGAAAAGCCGTCAATAGTCACCATGGTGTAGGTATCTGATTATTTATTTACCTCTTTCCATACTTGGTCGAATGACTATAAACCAAATCGAGGCTTAAATACTTGTTTTACAAAAAACGTAAAAGGTAATATTAAGTTAATGAAACTTTAATTAACTCTATTAAAATATATTGCCTTGTGTTGCACAGAATGGCTCCGCAAGCAGAACCCCGGCGAGGACGCGTTCAACAAGGCGGTGGAGGAGTTCACCATGAGCTGCGCCGGCTACTGCGTCGCCACCTACGTGCTGGGCATCGCCGACCGCCACCCCGACAACATCATGGTCAAGAAGACCGGACAGGTACCGCCCGACCGCCACCACCACCATCGTCGCAAGACTGAGACTACCCGGGGGCTGAGACCTGTTATAGCCCAGGTCTCTCTCATTACAAAGGATCATCATCTGCTTTGCCTTTTCCCAACTATATTTTGGGGTCGGCTTCCAGTCTAACCTGATTCAGCTGAGTATTTTAAATGAAGCGACTGCTTATATGACCTCCACAATCCAGTAACTGGGTGATACGGTACCTTGTTAGAAGACTGGTTGCAACTGGTCTGTTGGTAAAAGATCCACGAATGACAGCCGGAACCAACGGCTTAACGTGCTTTTCGAGGCACGGAAGAGTCTCAGTATGTAAAGATGGTCACCCATCCACGGACCAATTTAGGCAAGCGTTGCTTAACCTGGTGATTCGATCCGCGCGGCTATTATCACTGAGCCACGGGCTTCTCAATACTATGTAATATTGAACTTTGTACAAGAAATTAAAATATATTAGTATCATCTGTATAGTTTCAAATATTATGAGACTGCGTGTGAAAGGTCACACGGTCGTATTTATGGCGGGAAGTAGCGATTGGTGTTTCTTTATCACGCAAGTTTCTTAAGGAAGTATAATAAATAGCATCAAGCAGCGCATAAAGGAATCACTTATGGTATAGTATAGTAATTTCAACCAGTAAGGGCTTGGCGGAACCAAACCGGCATCAAGGCATCAAAAATCATATATAGTAGTGAATTAATTGTATTTAGTGTTAGCAATAATAGTGCATTTGTCTTGACGTTGAATCGGTTCCGCAGCTGTTCCACATTGACTTCGGCCACTTCCTGGGCCACTTCAAGCAGAAGTACGGGTTCAAGCGCGAGCGCGTGCCCTTCGTGCTGACCCACGACTTCATCCACGTCATCAACAAGGGACAGCGCGGCGGAGTCAGCGAGCAGCTCGACTTCAAGATCTTCAGGGACCTCTGCGAGACGGTACTACACTAAACGCTAATATACTATACTCCGCTTTTACTCCGTCTAAACTCTATGTAGAAGAAAACCTAAAAAAATCATACTTTTACACTTTTAATGGTTTTCCCAAAGAATCAAACAAATGTTCATATAATATACATGATAGTACATTGTATTTTTATTTATTACAGTTTGTTATATTTTAAATTGTTCATTAATAATTGTGAATATAGTAATACGTATAATATGACGTCAGCGAATTAATTAAAACGGAAATGAAATGTTGTTCCTTTTTGTTTGTAATATAGTAAATGTACATAAAAAGTTAACACCTGATAATTGAACAAAATATTGGGAAATATAATATGTCAAATTGATAAAAATACAACCATTGTAACAGGCTTTCAAGATACTCCGCAAGCACGGGCACCTGATCCTGTCTCTGTTCTCGATGATGATATCCACGGGGCTGCCCGAGCTCAGCTCCGAGAAGGACCTGCAGTACCTCAGAGAAACTCTGGTGTGTAAACTCACATATATTTTGTAAATGATCACATTTAATTTGACTATGACACAAGTTTCTAACATATCTCAAAGCACTTCTTCCGCTAAAAATCTTAAGCATCAAGAAGTCCTATCCAATATATTTTAAAAATATTTAAAATAAATTTGCTTAACATGTTATGTCAAAACAATCAAAAGATCTGACTGTAACAAGGATTGTATACTCTTCAGAGCATGCGTCTACATCTTCATTACCAGAGAGCCTGATATGAGAGGCCAGTATACTGCAGCATACTGCAGTTTGGCTATTTCATTATTGCCTTATAGGTAACAAAATTATTTTCAGTATATCATAGGCAACCAATTTGTATATTTCTTCCAGGATTCAACCAACCAAATATATTGATACTTAATGAAAAATAAGTTTATAAACAGTCTCAGTATTTTTTCATTTTTGGTCTGTAATTTAATGATAATTTATGACTAGGTAATGGATCTATCTGAGGAGAAAGCGATGGAGCACTTTCGTCTCAAATTTATTGAAGCGGTGAAGAACTCTTGGACGGCCTCGTTCAACTGGGCGCTGCACAACTTTGACAAAAACAACTGACAGTGACCCAGCCGGCGGCTGAGGAGGCAGCCGTCCAAGCACACCCCGCAGACCCTGTGAGCTATGAACATACAATGTACCAGTGGCACGCGGAAGTGTGTAACAGATATACAGAAGTATCAGCAGAACAAGAACCCTATGAGCGTTACCGATATACCTTATACACCAGAGGTATGCTGACTCTGTGAGTGTAAACAAATATACTATGTGACACAAGCAGTACGCTTTCAGTGTTATGTTGTGAATCAAAGCTTGAAATTAGAATGTGAAACTCAATGACCGTTATGATGGCTTGGGTAAAGTGCAGTGACCGTTTTAATGTTTAACTTCAGTTATACAAGTCTAGCTTATTATTTTTATTCACATTATCCCTTTTTGTTCGGCCAATTTTGCTTGCAATAAAATCATAAAACTCAGCAATAGTAGTAAAAAGGATCATATTGACGGCAATAATAAATTCGACTTTCGCCATAATACTATCTTTTATATTATTTTAAAACTTTTAGCGATTTTTTGTCAGTATTAAACATCGGAATATAATGTTTTGGTTTTAATCTTTTTTTTATATAAAAAGGAACTATCAGACTCGTTACAAATGAACGAAAAATAAAAATTATATATTAACTTTATTTCTGGTGCTTAGCATGATTTTTAAATTACAACATATCTAGGAAATTCAAGTATGTCTTGTGCTCAAGATTAAGACTATATTTTAAAATAATTAAGATTAAATAAATTGCTTACTAGCCTAAGTTATACGCTGACCAAAAATTTTAAATCAAGCTATTCTTATGCAATATAAAATATAAATGAAGGGTTCAACTGCAAGTATTTATTTTATTACTAAAAATCTAAAAAGTAAATTTGGCTGGACAATACACACTTAAACTTTTTTGTAACAGGCATTTATTATGTGGATTCATAAGCTCTTTTCATCAATCATAAAAAAGATTCAGACTTCTTTATTCTTTAAGATTTTTAAAGTAATGTGTTTAATGAGTCATATGCTTAAAAAAACTCATGAAAATGATAATAGATGTTATGAAAGAAAAGGTATTTAGTAATTACCATCAAAATAAAAATCACCTTTAATAGCTTAAATTAGGAGGAATTTTGTTATGGGTCACTGATGTGGAATGAGCTAGGTAGATAATGTAAGCGAATAATTTCGATTGCTAATGACAGCTGTCAAGTATTCATCGAACAAGAGGTTCGGTCGGCGGCCATTTTGGCTGTGATATTAGCGTGGTTGCGCGGGAAACTCGACATACATCTGTCATTTTTTGTGATTCGAAAATTTCTTCTTCAAACGGCTGGCAAATGATTTCATGTTTATGAGCCTAGGAATGAATTTTTGGAAGACTGACTGTATAATAAGACTAGGCTCTAGGAAATGTAAAGAAATTGATGACTTGAACGTATTTTTATAATCAAAATATTAATGTTATAATGTAATTAACGGTTATTATTATCGTAACGTAGACGAAATACCCTGAGAATACATTTACATTAAACAATTACTTAGAAAATATTGTTCTCTTTAAACTAATAATTATTGCTGTTTTTAGGAAATGTGTGCAAAGTTATAGAGAGCTAATTAAGTAATGTATAATCATATAAAACATTTACAATAGCAAATAATATGTAAACTGTATATCGAAAGTCACACTATGATAACCTGATCCCGTGGTAAGCTAGTAATATCTTGTTACTAATACATATTAGGAACATGATATAAATTTATTAACTTTACATAAATACATTATATTATAGTAGATATTTATATTATAACATAAGCTTTATCTTGGAATACTTCGATTCTAGTGCACACAGAGTAAAAGAATTTATGGCAAAATTTTAGTATCTTGACAGAATTTAGCTCCATTACTAAGGAATTATCTGTATTTATACGTAAGGGTGAACA
This sequence comes from Lycaena phlaeas, assembly GCA_905333005.2. Classification (NCBI taxonomy): domain Eukaryota; kingdom Metazoa; phylum Arthropoda; class Insecta; order Lepidoptera; family Lycaenidae; genus Lycaena; species Lycaena phlaeas. The sequence continues at coordinate 15,263,858 of HG995172.1, read as the reverse complement.
TCACATTTTTTGGTTAAATATACATTTGAAATATTGTTAACAATCTTATGGTTATGCTATTAGGGTACAATTATGTAGAATATTTATCTTATCTTATGTAGAGGAAAAATATTAATTCATTATTATGTATCAATCTGCATATTATGTACAGTAAGAAATTAAACTTGAGCGAACTGAAGTTGGTTACAGTTTGGAGCAACACGCATTTTGATCATTGAAGCCCATCCGTAGCCAACTTCAGTTCGCCCAAGTGACGTCATACGTTCGAGTTGTCAGTTTGGGATGGACGCACTTAGGTTTAGGCAAAGTATACTCGTATTATTTATAAGATGAAATTTCAGTGTATAAATTATAAGGAACGAACCGCCGCCGCGAGAACCTCTATCATTTAGCTTAAGGTAAATGCTCTCATATAGGCTAACTAGCTTATCGAACCTTCTAGAGTATCATAGGTGTAGCAGTATTATATTATAAGGACGCTTAGTATGTGTAACTTCGGGCTACCTCGTGGTGTCGTGTACCATACCAATTGTAATTCGATAAACGCGTGTGTTGGAAGTATTATATAAAAAAAAACAAGGTTAGTGTATTAAAACGATGATGATGATGATAGGACGCGGCTTATAACGCGCGTAACACCTTTGTGTTAAAAGAACAGACTAGATGGTGTAATTATGGATCTGAAACCTCGTGTGTCACGAAAGATAAGCTTAGGCCTTATGGGATGAGAGTTCCTAATGGACCAGCAGGTGACTCGACGATCTATTTGTCTATCGCAACTCAAAATACGGAATTAGAAAAAAAAAACCATGTATGTTAATCCGGGGATCATGTACAAATTAAACTTTTGTCGCTATAATTAGTGTTATCATTATAATATTATACGTAAGGTGACTTTATCTTTACAATGGCTCACAAATTCTTGATCCTCAAACATCTTGTTGTCTCTTTGTCGTCTTGTTTATCAACAGACTGCTTTGTCAAAGTACGTGTGCATTTTTAAATGATGCACTTTTTGCGTGTTTTTTATAATTAACAAGAATTATAATTATGTACATATTTAAGATACATTTTGTATTCTAAACTGGGTATCGATTTAAGGGTTTGAATCAGAAAGATTTTGAGAAAATGCATAATGTGAATCGTCTTTAAAATTCTGCATTTATTAATCGTCGTATGTGCTAGAGGGATTCGAGTTTATTATATCGCTTTACCGTTAAAGTTTGTATAATCTCCCTTTAAGGCCTTTTTGAATATGAAAAACTACAACCTAAAAATAATCTTCCAATACATGAAAAACCATTTAGTACACGACCACCGTCAGTGCAATGTAAATACAGTTATTATTTATGTATAAAACAAACGCTTTTAGTCGTTTACATATACGATTTATATTAAGATTGTGGATCAGGTGAGTGGATCCAACCAACATGATATGTTGATCATCCAGGTATGAAAGTTTCACCAAATATTAAACGTGTGTAACGTATGAAGGTATGAATATGTTAGCCATATTGCTAAGGATGGAAATAGGATGAGCGAAACGATTTGCGTTGTATTAAAAAAGAATTTTGAATATAGAACGCGCAACGGCCGGTGTCAAGTTTGACAGTTCTGAGTCACTGCGACGTCACTCAGCTAACTTCACGTCGGCCATGTTTGATTTTGCGTTATGACATAGCAGAGAGTTTCGCCGTCGATTTTGTAATCTTACGCATATAATATTAAGGATCATTACAATATCTCAAGTCTACATACAATAGTTCCTTTGTCATGTGTCATTTAACATACGAGTTGTGTAAAATATTCATATAAATGTTGTAAATTATGTATGGAATAATTATTTGCTATCTCAAATATGATTTTTTTGAATAAACATTTACATAATTCGTTCTTTGTTTTATTATAGCCAATGCATAGTATCTGAATTCTGATATTTTTTTATATATCTACATAGTACAATTTATCGATAAAAATAAAAATGAACCACGAAATGTAACACGCATTTATAATTTCATATAATTTTAGAACCACTGCACCAAATTATATAATTCTTTTTTGTTGTGTTCGTTATTGTCAGGACAAAGTTTGTACGAAAAATGATGATAACTCTAAATATTTTTGGGTCAGGTCAGGATGACGTTTACCGGGTCCAGCTTATACTATATTTTTGAACTGGCCATATTTGTCAGTGTGAATATAGGAGGTAATCTTGAAAACTGCTAATCGTTTGTACTACTATCTGAAAAAAAATCGCAGTATAATGCTGCTTTATCGTTGTGACAAGCTGTAAAAAACATTAAGGTTACCCAAGGACACCGCTGTCTTTATTCGCCAAAACGGGTGTAGAAGAGGGTAAGAGCTAATAAATAGAATACCTACGAGACTTAAAACAAAACATGGTTATTTCCAGTACTTATTTTTTATAGCGGTATATTTATTAGATTTTTTTTATTTCGCGGAAATGAAAATGGAATATGGGACATATTTCGACTTATCTACGAATGTCTTACTCGCCGTTTGTCAATTGCATATTGTCGCGTTTGTGAAGCAGCTGCCGACGTCAACGTCTCAAGAATCAAGAAAAGGGACGATAAATACCCACCACAGAACAAGTTAGAATAAGACACCTAAGAGGTTTGGTTTAATCTAAGTATTTACCGTTCATTATCATCTTAATTCATTTTTTTCCGCTTCTTCAATAAATACCAAGATGGCTGCAACCTTACTCGTATCCATCTGAGGTCAGACACTGCAAGGCATATTAGAATAGGGCCTAGTTAGTAGTTACCCTCGCTGCCCCAATGCAGGTACTTCACACACCTTTAAAGATTTAATCCCATCAGGCATGCAGGTTTCCTCACGATGTTTTCTTTCACCGGTGAGCAAACGATTTTTTTAGCGGGAAAATTTTTGGAAAAACATTGATTGCACCGGTCAGGATCGAGCCCGGAGCCTCTCGCTAAAGAAGCCAAGACCCACTGGACCATCGTCGCTCACAGGCCGCCTTCACTTATGGAGAAATTTTGTTACGTTGGATATTTATGACCTACATTCACGGTTATATCTATTTCATTATCGTCATCATTTTTCCGTCCACTACTGGTGTTATTTATGAATAAAACAAGTATTTAATAATTATTATTAAATACTTGTTACCTTTTCTTTTCTAAAACAAGTATTTAATAATTATTATTAAATACTTGTTACCTTTTCTTTTCTAAAACAAGTATTTAATAATTATTATTAAATACTTGTTTTAGAAAAGAAAAGGTAACAGGCAAAGGATGTTGATAAATATTGGTGATCCATCCATTCGTTGCCTATCTCAAGAAAAATATGAAGTCTCAAAGGCCATTACGCTACATTTCCTGCTTGATAAATAACAAATCTTCTTCGACTAAGGCAGGATACAAAATCCTATACAAACCGAAGGGAACTGAAACTGACATAAATCGCACCATTCATAACTTAATAACCTTCTCATATTAATATTAAGTTTGGAACGGAATACGATTTTTCGAAGCTCTCAGCTCTTTGACAAGTCACCGAGATTATTATTACTATGTACTAAGTATAATATAATGATAATAATATGCTAATATATTCGACCGGGATACAAGTATGGATCTATATAACCATAAAATGAGGGCTACGTTTTCCTCTGCGGTTTTCTTTAATTTGGTAGCCACAAAAAACATTTTAGGAACCGATCTACTCCACTTTTAGACAGCCGCGACATATTAACAACGCATGCTTTGTTTTAAAGATAAGAATATAAAAGCACTACTGTAATTCTACGAAGTCATTATACTGCCATTATAAGTCTTATTTTAATATTTACAGTCATAAAGGCCCACGTGCGTTTAAACATTTTATAATATTAAGGTTGTCTGATGCTACGACTACAGTAACTAGTATCCTGTCTGCCGTCTAGTGTGGCGTAGTGGCGTATCACTCGACGACGCGTGCACGATATTTCCCGCCATTTTAATTTTTTTTAATAAAAAATAGGCGAAGACATTAAGTGACGTGTTTGTGTTATATTGTTTATTTTTTTGGAACGATGACTGCTGGTTCAGAGGAGCATGAGCCATTGATTTCAACATCGGTCGATAATCAACGCGTCGCATACAATAATTCACCAGAAGTAAGTAATATGTTTCATAATATATATGCAATAATAAACTTATTATAAAAGGCAAAAAGCTACACGAGTACAAAAAGATCAGGGTTAAACTTATTACCGGCTTCAACTTTAATTAAATTACATGTTGAATTAATTTAAAACTAGTATTCATTATAGACAAATAATAATAATTAGATCTTTAATGTTAATTAGGTAATATTATTACATAGTGCAATAAATTATTACAAATCGTAGCCAAAGTTACCTTACCATCTGAATATAACCAAAACTTTCCTGAGGTTTATTTTATTAAAACCGGTTATAATTTCGTATTTATTCCACTGATTAAATTTATTTCTAAATTTATAAATAAATATTTGTTTATTATCTATTTCTTAATACGGTCAAAACCGTCTCTTATATGCTAATATCTGAAATGGATATTTTCCATTCGATTCGGATTTTTGTATGGAAAATAATTTAAATGGATTTCTACATAATTGTAATCTGTTCATGGATTTGGCCTTTTTTCTGTGAATGGCCAAGCCAAGTTTTGGTCACTGATGTTTATGCCATCTAAATTGCTTATTTCGTCGATAAGAGTTTTACTTATTAGCATATTTTATATTCTAAATTCGTTTTACAATTCTCGTTTGGATTTGATACGTTCCATAACAGCTTTATGTATCTACGACAAACTATTCACTATTGTTTGAGGCTATAAACTTCTTTTTGCTTCTTATAAAAGGATACATAAGTATTTTATGCCTCTTAAAAGGGATGTAATAGCTGGTGCATCTACAAAACCTTAAGTGTAAATAATAATAAGCAGGATTTTTCTAGAGCACATTGCATATGCAGCCCTTATACAGTTAATGGTTAGTAGTTTTCACATGTTAGACCGCTACTCTAGAAGCCTGAAAATCTCCATTACAGAGGCCTATCTGGCATCCTTACAAGCAAAATATAACCAAACTAGAAACGCCCCGCGGTTTCCCTCACGTACTTCCCATTCCCGTTACAGGGATAAATTATAGCCTATGTGTTATTCAGGGTGGCAAGTCGGCAAAACTGGGTGAAAGGGGCCTCCGGTCGGAGGAGAATTCCAACTCCCAACATTTATTATTACATATTTAGTAAAAAAAATGTGATTTCCTAGCATCCGATGAATTTGCCACGGGCCCCGAACGGTTTATTTAGGCCACTGCACGCTAGTATAATATTTGTAAGATATAACCAAATTCCAACAATGTAACGTTTATCCTTGATATGTTATACATAGCTCAGGTGTTTATGTGTTTATTGTAATTAATGATATTGGTTTGTTTGCGATTACTAATTAGAAACTTTCTAAACTTATTAATAGACTACCCTAAACTACATCTCAAAATTATATATGTCGTAGTATGATTTGATAAAACGTTTTTTTGCGAAAATACTAGGGTTTTTGCGAAAACACGGATAATTAGACATTGGCATTACATTTCTCAATCTTACTGAAAAAAGGTAGGGTTTTTGCAAAAATACCAGTCACCTTAGCAAGATTGAAAATCCTTAACTCTGATTGGCTTGATTTTGGTTGACAGGCAAACTCTTAATGCGATTGGTTCATATTTTGCCTTGTAGGTTCGAGTATACAATAGGATCCCAGACAACGTTCAAATTCCTTCTATCAATAAATTTAAAAAAGTTATTAAAGTAAGTTTGTTTTTACCACACAAATAGGATATAACAAAGTAAGTCTTAATGGAAGATACCACGCGATGGGAATAGGACGGCCCAGGAATTTCAGGATAGCATTTAAATTTGTAATAGAATATTTGAAAAGATTAGTTCCACTGATTTTGCTTCGCCGGTTCTTCGTGGTACTATTTTGAATAAAAAAAAATCAATTTTTAATTTTAAAGGGCAAGAAAAGGCGATGCCTTTGATTTATAGTTTCTTTGCTTTTTTGCTAAACAATTTAGTTAAAATACAAACTAGTGACCCGGGGAACACATCAATCACAGAAAACTAATCATACCTTAACTACTTTAAATAATCAAAAAATAGCTAACAATAGGATAATAGGATATAATATTCCCTAATCTTACTAAAAATAGTACCACGAAATACCCTATTCCCATCGCGTGGTATCTTCCATTAAGACTTACTTTGTTATATCCTATTTGTGTGGTAAAAACAAACTTACTTTAATAACTTTTTTAAATTTATTGATGGAAGGATTTTGAACGTTGTCTGGGATCCTATTGTATACTCGAACCTACAAGGCAAAATATGAACCAATCGCATTAAGAGTTTGCCTGTCAACCAAAATCAAGCCAATCAGAGTTAAGGATTTTCAATCTTGCTAAGGTGACTGGTATTTTTGCAAAAACCCTACCTTTTTTCAGTAAGATTGAGAAATGTAATGCCAATGTCTAATTATCCGTGTTTTCGCAAAAACCCTAGTATTTTCGCAAAAAAACGTTTTATCAAATCATACTACGACATATACAAGACGTTTAATAATTTGATTGAGATGATGTTTACAAGATATTATCGCCGTCCATATATTATAATAAATAATATAAATATAGACTAGCATAATAGAGGTTGAAACCACTGAAAGAGCCGAAAGATCGCATAATATCTTCTTACCCGATAATATAATTGATTGAGTTACTTATGTATTCAAAAACCTTATGAATTCAGATTAGGTACTTCATCATCATCATTATCATCAGCCTTTATCCGTCCACTTCTGAACATAGGCCTTCCTCAATGAATGCCAAGTCGACCGATCCCTTGCCACTCGCATCCAACACGGACCTGCCACTGCACGGAGATCGTCTTCCCACCTGGTTAATGGCCGACCATCACTGTATATTAGGTACTTATTATTTATTAATGCTAGCATGACCCGATCTTAAAATATAATAGTAGCGTAACCCGCGGTTTCGTCCGAGACGACGATAAAAAGTACTGACCAATAATTATGTTTAAAAATTCAGGTAAATCCGTTCAGCCGTTTACCGCCGCCGTTAATAATGTATTATTATTATATTTGTATCTATCGATAGATAGATATAAATATCGATATCTTTCGATCGATTTTAAATTAAAATAAACTTGAAATACAAATAGAAAGAAAGAAAAATATTTTTATTGTTGACAACAACATACAACTATAAAGCTATCTAGGTAATTCATTGTGAAAGTTCTTCTCGACGGTCCGTGTTGGATGCGGGATCCTCTTGGCGTTCATTGAAGAAAGTCTATGTCCAGCAGTGGACGGATAAAAGCTAAAGATGATGATGATGATGATGATAATGATTTTTTACTTAGAGTAACCTAGTACAGTAAGCAGAAATAATTTGTTTGTTCAAAGTTATAAGTTCCCTAATATTCTAATGTGAACCAAGGCCGAGTCTTATTCGGATGACGATAAAAAAGATCAAAACTTGTTTTTTTAATGGGCTCAGTCGTGTTAGCTTTGGATCCACGAATAAAATTCTTTAGCTTCATTATACGATGAGTATATTTCCTTGATTTGAATACTTGTTTGTATTGTGAAATTTATTGTGACAATAATCTGCTAATGACTTTCTGATGACAGTCGTTTTGGCATCTTGTGGAAAGGCCTCTTTCTGGAAAGTGGACAATGATGATGATGATAACGATAAAAAAATACTACCACAATTGAAAAATAATATCTTGAAAAGAGTTAATATTTGTGAACAGATACGATAAAAAATACTAATATTATTATGTTATCACTGTAAAATATTTATTGAAAAATACTCACAATCAGTTCAAATACGGTGCCGAAAAAAGGCGGTAGAAGTTGCGGTCAGAAACTAATAAATTAATAAAATCCATGTCTATTCTTCCTTGATCAATTGCTCGACTAGTCGTCCGTTCTATTGCTCAATCTTCAAAGAGTTATTATATTGTATACAACGTGTCCGTACCTTTTTTTAAAAAATCACCTGACCAGTCGCGCGACAGTCATTGCTCTGCAAGACTGCTAATCAGTTCGTCTTGGAGGATTAAAAGATAAATTGGTCACAAACTTGCAGTTCAAGTCCTTATTAAAATCTTCAAGGTCATTCTCAAGGTGTTTCTATGGTCAAAAGCAAACCTAAATGAAATGTGTACCATGTTATTTATATATTGTCTGATGTCTCCGAATGATGGTCAAAAGGAAACCTAAACGAAATGTTCACCATGTTTTTTACACATTGTCTCCGAATATCTTGCAACTTGTTGACAAATCTGTATCTAAAAATTGAAGCCCCTAGACTTTTGGGGTCTAGTAAGATTACCTAATACCTATGTACTTTGTATCGATGTCTCCTCCTGTCGGGCGGCTTCAATTAATTGTGTCCAATTCAATACAAATAGTCCGTTTCCTGCACAACATGTTTGATATTCCCGCTGCAGTCTAATCTACTTTGTTAAAGTTTTGCTTTGATTGTGACAAGATTTTCATTTTTTTTCAATATAGACGTGGAAGGTCGATGATAAAATAATTACGACAGAAAATAAAGGTAGATCTTTATCTAAAATATCTTTAAATACGATTTAATATCTCGTCTCTATTTATGTGAATGTATGATATTATTTCATAATCTTTTAAACGACTAAGTATACTTTTTCACTCCTGCAGTCGCCAATCCTAAATTTAGCGATTTGGTAAGAAAACGAGACTATAAATATTATTTACGAGCGATTATAATAAATTAAAATATGTATCAATGACCCATTCTACGAAATATTGATAAAAATCAAAAAATGTCTAAAAATATGGTTCTATTTTGTTTCAAGGACTTTTGTCTTTTTAAATTCAGGTCTTTACCAATCCCCAAGTCCCAAAACTAGCCGTTTTTTAATTTTGAAAAGTCAACGCCATTCATGTTTAGTCGATCGATTCGGTGAAGTTTGAAGTGTCTATGTGGGTTATGTCTGAGTGTCTTTTGCTTTTGTGTCTTCGGCATCGTAGCTCGTGAAAGGATGAACCATTTTTTTTTTTTCAATGGTGAATTGAAATTTGAAAGGTGAATTTAAAACGCGAGCGTTCTAAGCTACGTTTAATGAAAATCGGTCCAAAATGACAGCCGCAATAAAATGTGGAATAACATTTTTTCACAATTCACTCAATGACACTATGGCAAATTTCAAATCTAAGATAGCCACCACAAATTGGCGCATAATAACATGTTGGGGGGTTTTTTTGATTTTTTATCTACAGTTTATTAAAACTAACGTTCAGTGATCGCTGGCCGCCATCAATCGCTTCTATCATAATAGGTCAGTTATAACAAGATTATATCAAACTAAAGCCATGTTATACGACTTCCATTTCTTCTGGTTGCTTGTCCCAGATGTGTACCTGCGATAGGTATTGATATTTTTGGCTTTAACTGATAGGATTTCGAAACAAGAGCACATTTTAGTGTTTTCAGGCTTTTTATTAGCTTCGCCCGTATATATGTTTGCAAACGACCCCTGCGGACGCGATTTTGACCCACTTTTACGGCCAGGGGGCCTAGCCGTAATGCCATTAAGAAAGCGTCAGCAAAGTTCGAAAATGATAAAATGTATAGGATGGACCACGTGATTAAGCGTGGGCTTATGTCAGTCCCATACATTTTATCATTTTAGAACTTCGCTAAACGCTTTCTTAATGGCATTACGGCTAGGCCCGATTTCGTTCACTCTTTCTAGAGTTATCGAAGACCGATGATAATACACTAATTTAATAGACTATTTAATTTTTTAATTTGCAAAAGCAAAGTTATTATTATTATTTTTTTTACTATCTTTATGCCAAACTATTATTTTCTAGAAGATTTTCATTGACAACAACCTTGTCCTTGTATCGGTTATAATGGTCTACATATTGTTTTCTTATGTTTACGCGAATTTCACTCATTATAATGAAACAACTTTTACGGATTTTATCGCGGTTTATTTAGTTTCTACTACTACGGGAGGACTCCCGTGACCATGGTTGCTGTATGGTATCCGAAACGTCACGGGCTTGTAAAAAACGAAATAAACCGCGATAAAATCCGTAAAAGTTCTTTCATAATGGTCTAGTTAACGATTTGAGTCAAATCTGGGCCTTGGCGGTAAGAAAATATGTTTGTACCTTCTAGAGCCCGTGATCTTATCAGCGCATGATTGGGTTTTAAACGATTTATACAATATCTTTATAAATTAGTATATAAGAAATAGAAATAATTAACGAATATAACATTTTTCTTCTTTTTCTGACCCAATTCTTTTATTCCGATCGCTAGCCATTGAAAATGTCATCTTGAAAGTCGGAGCATTGACCGCTTCGCTGATAGCCAATAAAACAGGACCCGAATCAAGTGAATTAAGATGCACATGTGAATTATCAAATTATCCTGCCAATTTATATTTCATAAAAAAGTAAAAAAAAAAAAGAAAAATGGAGTGTATTAACTTTTATTTCTCCCCGAGAACTCAGTATAAGAAGCCTATAGACGTCACACGAAGAGTCCGTGCACGTTTGTCAAGTTGTTTTGCAAGCAAATGTATATTCTACAACCTGTATTTTGTTGAAAATATATTTACTACTCTGCAGACTATACTGCAACCGTATTTTTTTAACTAAGTAATATTGATTAACATTTTGTTGCAATTGACATTTTATTAAGACGCGGTGCTACCTCAACATTCACAAAACTGAGATTCTTTGACGTTGACTTTGACTTTGACTTTCTACTATTCTACGCAAAAAATATAGAGCATACGCAAAGGTATTTAAAAGTAGGTACAATTTTAACCGAATAGAATATTAAGTATCTGTTTAGTATTTCATTTAAAAATTCGTAATTTTCTTCACAAAAATAAACTTTGATGTCGAAATTCTCTGTATCTTCAGCAGTAACAACATATTTTTTTTAAGAATATAATTGGAATATGGTTTTATTAAAACTTTGACCAGACAAATATTTAATTTAATGCGTATATTCTCAGTTATGAAAGGAAGACCCGCAAATTAAATATTTATTTACGGCCCGGTTCATTTATGCTTTGCAATTTTGAACCTTATTCATATGTGGTTGTGTCAGTGAAATTGCATATTTAAATCGTCGTTATACCGCGCCTTAACAAGTGTGAAGCTACTGCATCAGTGGAGTCGCATATAGTAAAAAAATCAGTTTAATTACTGACTTAGAATCTAAATGTTTGTGTCATAATCTGGCTTCCAAAAGTTCAAAGGCCTTGCGGTCTGGACAGCACTTAATAGTATCATATTAGGAGGTAATACAATATTTGAATCGATACCCTTAATACCTCCTACTGTTACATGTCTACACCATCCGATACGCTGGATTGGCCTCAATATTTTAAATAAACTTAATAGAAACTCCTACGCGAGACTCGTTTCTTTATAATGATTTACACCAGCTGTTGGCTACTGGATTAAAATCTATTTTGTTATTTAGCATATTAGTAGTTGCTAAAAGCACGTTATGTATTTTATCTTCTGTAAGTAAAAATATAACAAAATTAGGCGAACATATTTTGTTATAGCATAGAAACGGCAGTGAAATCAAAATGCCTAATTCCAAATATCTTTTATCAGCCAATTTAATTTACTTTATTTATCACCGCTTAGAACTAATATTTTATAAAGTTCATGATATGTTACGTTACGATATGTATAATTCCAGTGTCACGGTGTTTGTCCGCGATGAACTCCGAAACTACTGAACCGATTTTAATGTTTATTCTTTTTAAATGTGTGTTATTCTCCAAATTAAAAGATAGAATAGTTTATATCAGTACTTTTGGCAGAACGAAGTCTGTCGGGACAGCTAGTAAAATATATATTTTTCTGCATATCGATTTACATTAGGCAATTCATTTATAACAATATCAATATACTAAAAAAACCCTTCATGTCTTTAATCAAGTGTTTTGTTTTAGAATGGATCACCTCGAGAGAGTCCGCGGGCTAGCGCTGGTGACGTCACCCTGGCAATACCTGGCAATAGGAATTACGGCTCCATCAGTGGTGTGGAGAAGGTGACCTACACGTGGGCAGACATCAACGCGTTTGCCACAGAAAATAGATCTAGAAACAGAAAGTTCTGGCAATTCTGGAAGAGTTCGTCGGACCGAATGTTTCAACAGAGGAAGCAATTGCTTAGAAATGGTAAGTATTAATAAAAACATGTAATTATACCAGTTTGTGTATAGTGTCGTGGTCTGTCAAAGACTTTTAGTGTTAGCACATCGAAGCGGCAGAGGTCCGGTCAGGTGCTACAAAGTTCAATGACCTTTGGAGCAAGGACTGCAATATTGGTGGACTTTAATAAAGAAGGAAATATCTTTGATACAAAGTAATGTTTAAATTAAAATAATTATTAGCCCAAAGATAAGGTAAGATATCACCTAAGGTGTTGACAGTCCGGTAATCATTGCTGCAGGTAAAGAATATCGGGCTTGTAAAAATATTTTATTAACATGAACGTAAGTGCTCGCTGCCCAGTACCCATTATGCCTTCATTGTGACCACTATTATCATCATTATCATCATTATCATCAGCAGCCTTTATCCGTCCACTGCTGAACATAGGCCTCCCTCAATGAACGCCAAGACGACCGATGCCTTGCCACTGGCATGCAACGCATATATAATTATTTACTGAAAGCTCAAGTGCCCAGCTCAAAGCTCCATAAAATTAGTAACTCCTTTACGGGTAATTGTATACGTTTTTATAATAAACTTACCGAAAGTATAAAAGAAATGTCAATAAAAAAAATTAAATCTATTATTAAAGAAAAACTTACAACAAAATCCTATTATAATGTAAAGGAATATGTAAATGACAAAAATGCTTGGATATGAATTGCTCTAGATTTAAGTGACTTTGTGAAATTATGATCACAATTAAAAAAATGATAGGAACCCAGCAGAGTTTCTTGTGGGTATCTTCTCTGACATGGGCGCGTTGCGAACCCTCATTATAAACTTAGCCGTTAAGACGATCATAAGTGATCATTATATAGATCCTATATGTGAAAATTAATAAATAAAAAAATAAAAAAAATAAAGAAAACTGGCCACGAAAGATGTCCCGCATACCACATTTATCTCATACGTACTAATCTATCTTACTTGGAAATTCATTGTCATTTCAAATAATGATTTACTACCGAATAAGTAAATAAATAATTATTTATCTCTTACATACAAATAAGACCCCTGCAGCCCCAGTGAAACCACCAATAAGAAAGGACCTTTTATTTGAACTTTATCTACGGCTGTGAATTAGTAAATATTAACTTGGTGTGACATTTTACAATCAGTTTATATAATTATAGCAAATTTTGGAAAATACAATCTACACCAATATTACAAAGAGGTAAAGTTTGTATGATTTTATGAGTTTGTGAGGGCGTAATTTCTAGAATTACTGAACTAATTTTGAAAATTAAAAAATAATAGAAATTAGCTTTTTGTGACTAACATTGGCTATAATTTTTCCACGTTTTCCCTTAATTTATCCCGAAAATATAATATGGTCTGTAAGGTGTAAAAGCATCGAAGTTGTTGCCAGCTAACAGCTCGAAAAACATATTATATTTTACCTTGAAATGAATAAAATTAAATTTCAAGTAATGTACTTGATTTAAGTATAAATAAGCTTATCATTTGACCTATACCTGATTCTATTTTCTTATCCAAAATACTGGAAAAACTCGTCCACTTTTTTAATACTCCATACAAGTAATACTTTATTTACATTGTCCTCCGTCCGTTTTATCGCGCGCTTAGAACCGCGTTCGTAATTAAGTGGTGTTCCGGTGCCACATAGTCGCGTTCGTTGTGATAGTGCCGCGTTATTAATCGCTCGCATAGCGAAAAGTGTGTTCCCGAAGCCGAACACGTAAGTTGTTTTCGTTATTTACACACCTACTTGGGTTGCGTCCCGGTACCTGCCCAGGTAGTCGACCGTTTTAATTCCTTTGTTACACACCTCCCGCCAGGCGGGAGGGTAGGAACACAATGGCGTCTTAATGACGACCGGTTTTTGTTTAACATCGACAAACAATAAAACAATGGCGGAACTTAATGACATCCCCAAAGAGGCCCTTATGGCCTTCCTGCGGGAATACGTCCCCGACTTCGAGGTAAAAATAAAAGCCTACGCAAAAAAATCAGGCAGTAGCCACAGCAAACAAGTGAGGAGGTTCTCGACCGACTCACCCGCGCCCCCCGCCGCGTCAACGGACGACGGCCCGCTAGGAACCGAGTCCGGCACAACCGATGCCGGATCGGAAAACACGCGGACTTCCCGCTCGTCAACTCCGTCAGAGGAGGAGATGTCGGTAGCCGGCAGCTCCTCCGAGGAGGAGACCACCAACAGCGGATTCACGGAGGTCCGCAATAAAAAGAAGAGGCGGCGCCCGGACACCGGGTCCGCGCCGTCCTCCGCGCCATCCCCCCCGCCTAAGGCTCCGAAGGTAGGGACCCCGCCCCCTCAGGGCAAGACAGCGGCATTATCATCATCGCCGCAGGTCACTAGGCGCGACCAAGTCGCGTCCCCCGCGCCCGGTACTTCGGCGTCCACCCCAAACGAGGGCATGGACACCGAAACGCGCACGAAAGCGCCCCCCCCGATAGTCGTCCAGGATACCAAAAGCTGGACAATAGTCTCAAAGGCTATATACGCGAAGCAGATTTTATACAAATCTGCACGTTCGTGCGCAGACGGCATAAGAGTCCAAGTGGCGGACTCTAATGACCACCGTAGGTTGACTGCTTTCTTAAGCGCCAACAAAATAGGATACCACACGTACGCGCTCGAAGATGAGCGCGTACTGCGTGTTGTCATCGGCGGTGTCCCCCGGGCTATAGACCCGTCCGAAATCAAGGAGGACTTGATCCTCCAGGGATACCCTGTGGAGGAGGTACATAGAATGTACCACCCCCGCAATAAATACAAGTACAAGATGGTACTTGTTATCCTGCCGCTAACGCCGGCGGCGAAAGCCATATTTAATGTCCGGGCCGTGTGTAACATGACCGGGCTAAAGGTAGAATCCCCCCGTAAAAGGGGCATCATAGGGCAATGTCATCGTTGCCAATTATATGGTCATTCGGCAAGAAATTGCCAGGCGCACCCCAGGTGCGTTAAGTGTCTCGGCGACCACGGGACCTCCGACTGTCCCCGCGATAGGGCCACAGCTACGGAACCACCTAGCTGTGTTATCTGCAGAGGCCAAGGGCACCCGGCTAACTACCGCGGCTGCCCGAAAGCCCCCGCGGTGATAAGGAAAGGGAGGAGAGCTGGGAAAAAACCTGGTCCTGCTCCCAGATCCACCACCCGACCCAGGGAGGAGAAGTTTGTCCCCGCTCCGCCCCCTAAGACGAACGCGTGGCATGACAGAGCGGCTTCCCAGCCGTCTGCACCCGCAAAACCCGCTCCGGGCCCTCCAAGCCCCCCAGCGGCAGTAAGCAGGCAGCAAGCCCCCCCTGCAAGTACGAAGGTACGAGCAGCCCCCAGCTGTCCCGCTTCCCCCACTGATGAATTCGGGATAAACCTAGCGTTTGTCTTTCAGGCTCTCTGCGATATAGATCCAGAAGAGCTAGCCGTCCTGGCCCGCAAACTACGCGTCGCCACCACCCTACAGCAGACATGCCAGGCATATAGTGAACATGCCACCCTGGTCGCCAAGATTAGGTCCCCCCCCTCTCAAAGCCCTTAAATGGCTACCACGGCTAGGACAAAACCGCGTTCTCTCCGACTAGTGTCGTTCAACGCGAACGGCATTAGCGCGAATTTAGAGGAAATTCGCATTTTCGTAAAAAAATACGATGTTGACGTCCTCCTTGTGCAGGAAACGTTTCTAAAACCATGTAATAGCAATCCGCGTATCCCTAATTATAACATCGTTAGGAATGATAGGTTGCGATCCCGACTCGGAGGTACACTAATTTATTACAAAAGAACACTCCATTGTATCCCATTAGACACACCGCCTCTAGCTTCACTGGAGGCGTCCGTCTGCCAGGTGAGCATGACTGGCCATCAGTCGATCATCGTCGCCTCGGTATATCAATCGTGTAATAAAACATTACTCTTCAGCGATCTCAAATCGCTATTAGAACTAGGCAACGCCGTCTTTATAGCCGGCGACCTAAACAGTAAAAATCAGGCATGGGGCTGCAGAGAAAACAATAAAAATGGTATAATTCTCTGCCGCGCCGTTGATGATCTAGCCTGTACAGTAGTCGCCCCAGATGAGCCAACACGCTACGACTTCGCAAACAGCGATAGGAGTAATGTGCGGCCATCCATATTAGACATATGTATAATACGCAATGTATCCCTTCTGGTGCATTCTATTCAAACAGTACACGAGCTTAACTCAGACCACAGACCAGTATTAATTCAATTAGGTAACCCCGAGAATAATACTAAAAATCTAAAGAAAAAGATCATCGACTTTAAATTACTAAATGAAAACTTAAATTCACTTCGCTCGAGTCAACTCGACAACATCCCGGACACTATAGAGAGTCCCGAGGCGGCCATTGCGGCCAGTTCCGACCTTACCGACCATCTGGTAGCGACGATGGAAAAGTCATCTAGGGAGATCTCAACGTCCAGCGATGGACACTGGGAGCTCCCGGATGACATTAAAGCACTCATACGCGCCAAAAACACCGCAAGGCGCAGATACGCTCGCTACCCGGCGGACGAGTATCGTCGTGACCTCCGTAACCTCGAAAGAGACGTTAAAACACGCATCTTAGAGCACAAAGCCGAAAAGTGGGATCGTCTCCTTAGTGAAATCTCACCCTCCCATGTGGCCTACTGGCCACTCGCTCGTTCTTTTAAAAAGAAAACGGAGGCATCTATGCCGCCATTAAAAAGACCAAATCGCGCGCCTGCACTAGAGGACGCCGACAAGGCGGAACTATTAGCCGACACACTAGAGAGCCAGTGTACCCCCAACATCACTACCCCCTCACCCTCCATAGGCTCCCACGTAGAGGAGGTAATTAGGGTAGTAGAGTCGAAGACTTCTGCGCCGCCGGAGGGGGATCCTATCCCTCCGACGGATGTAGAAGAAGTCCAAGACATTATCAAACGACTTCACTCCAAGAAGGCCCCCGGGCCGGACGGGATTTCCAACAAAGTCATTAAAATACTCCCACCCGCTCTTGTTTACCTCCTGGTTAGCATTTTCAACGCCCTCCTAAAGGGCTGTAGGTTCCCAGACCAATGGAAAGAAGCTACGGTTATCGGCATACCTAAGCCCGGCAAACCGGGCACGGAACCGTCTAGCTATCGACCCATCAGTCTACTAAGCTCGATTGGCAAAATCTACGAACGGGTTCTGCTTAAGCGGCTCAAAGCCGTTATAGGCGAAAAGAACCTGTTCATAGACGAGCAATTCGCCTTCCGCGAAAACCACTGCTGTCCAAGGCAAGTCCACCGTATGACCGAAGACATACTCAGAGGTTTCAATAAAAAGAACTCCCGCGATACGTGCGCCGTATTTTTCGATGTAGCTAAGGCCTTCGATAGGATATGGCACGAAGGCCTCGTGTACAAACTGTACAAGCTAGGAATACCGGATAGGCTAGTCATCATCATCCGCGACTATCTGTCAAACCGGTCATTTAGGTATAGGGTCGAAGGCACACTCTCTTCCCTGAGACCTCTGAGGGCCGGAGTCCCCCAGGGCTCCGTGCTGTCCCCAACTCTATACAATCTGTACACATCAGATATCCCCAGACCTCCGGACGTCAAACTGGCTCTCTTCGCTGACGATACAGCTCTATACGTTACCCACCCTAATGCTAATAGAGCATCGCTATTTCTCCAACGTGCCGTCACCGAACTAGGCAACTGGTTCGCAAAATGGAGAATAGCTATTAACCCCGATAAAAGCGCGTCGATTCATTTCTCTCGTAAGAGAAAGACACGCTTACCTAAACGCAGACAAACATGGTTCACGATGAAACCAATCTTACTAAATAACGTCGTTATTCCCAGAGTTAGACAGGTCAAGTACCTGGGGGTCACCCTTGACAGGTCGATGTCGTTTAGACCACACATCGCCGCGATTTCTAAAAAAGTCCGTTTCGTCAGTAGTAGACTGTACTTCCTCATAAACAAAAAGAGCAAAATGCCCCTCAGGCACAAGCTCACCCTCTATAAATCATGTATCCGCCCCATCATGTCATACTCCTGTGTGGCATTCGCGCATGTGCCTCAGCATAGACTCAGAGGCCTCCAAACGATCCAAAATAAATTCTTACGTGTGGCAACCGGTTGCCCGTGGTACGTAAGAAACATCGACCTACACCGCGACCTCAGACTAGATTCGATTAGGGGCCATTTCAAAGCGATGTCAGAACGTCACTTCGAAAAGGCACTTCTCCACCCGAACCCACTCGTCGTGAGTGCGGCAAACTACACCCCCGATAGCTTAGCACCTAATAAGTCTAGGTTACCTAAGAATGTCATAACCGATCCTGTTGATAAAATCACAGAACTGTTAAAGCGCGACGCTGAAGCGCGACGTAAGCTACAACACACACTCAGACATAACACAGCCGGTGTTAGGCACACATTCACACCGCATGGGCCCCGGGGTCGTATGCGACGTCGAACCCTACACTCCGTTGACCAGTTGATCCGGATCAACCGCGACAGCATAGGCTCAGATCAGCTACGAGTCGACACCAATATAGACCGTGTAATCACCGATAGCACTCTGCTATCGGCAGCTTGCTCGGGTCCCGCGCTTGACCCGCCTCCCCCGCTACCGGGGGAGGGGAGGGCCGGCCCTCACGATAGGTTTCTAACGTCACCCGTTCCAAACCAGTCGACCGTAGCTGACCAAGTTAGGTACAAACCCGACGCCATGAACATGGCGGGGGGCAACCCCCCAAATTTTTAACGTCATAGGATGATCCAACCGGATCACCCCATTTCCGATGACGCATAACGGTCACTAGGACCATTAGCATAGATCCAACCGAAAAAAAAAAAAAAAAAAAAAAATACATTGTCCTTTTAATCCGGTTTCTGTTCGAGCCTCGATAAACTAATTGCTTTTGAAAATATTGATATCAACTTAGCATAACTTATTGACATTAGGATGTCTGACATCTCTTCCACTGTCTACGGCATCAAATGATTTGTACTATACCTACTGAAACGCCTACAAAAAATCTTTATGATAAATACTGTTTAAAGTGTATTTATGCCAGTCTTTTATTACTGAGACCTCCACTTAGAGAGGTTTTACCTGCCCGCGGCTTCGCACACGTTAACAAAAAAATCTTTTTTGAATGTAATCATGTTACTTCTAGTAACTTCAAACATACCTATGTATACAATGTTTTATATTGATCGGTTGAGTAGTAGCGTGAAAGCATAACAAATATCCCTACATTCACATTTATAATATTAGTAAGGATTGCCATACCTATGATAAATTGCTTATTGAAAAGTGTTCATGGATATTTTGGTTCATGGTGTTAATCTTACCTTCTCTTCTACTGAGAACTATAATATTAATGGCATTATGTCAAAGTCCAAGTCAAAATCAAAAGTCAAAGTAATTTTTTTTTATATAAAATATTACCACCAAAGTATCTTCTTGAACGTCAATAGAGTCTACCACCGGTTCCAAAGCAAGCCCACTGCGAAGAACCGGCGAAACAAACTCAGTGAAACTAATCTTTTCAAATATGTCAAGGTTATCGTAATTTTTTTTATGGAAAAGTAGCGACGACAGGTTGAACGCGTTTTCCCAAGCAACCAATATCTAGCCTCTTAGGCTACGAATAAATAATTATATAAGGTACATTCAATATTAGTTTGCTGTACCCCAAGGAGACGTCTTATTTCAATTGTTGTTTGCCTTTGTATTAATATTATTAATAAATTTATTAAGCTTAAATTGTAATGGACATGCAGATAACCTTCCGATTAATATCCAACAAAAAATATAATTTGGATTTTTATCCCTTTTTTTACATACTGTTTCATATAATAAAAAAATCGCCTTATAAATGACTAGCTATTGCACAAGGCTTCGGTTGCGTTAACTAAGATTTACAACCGCATCTTAGCGGTATGATATATAATATAGCTTATAGCCTTCCTCGATTAATGGGCTATCTAACAGATTTTATATTGTAAGAATAATTCAAATTCGACTTGTTCCTGAGATTAGCGCGTTCAAACATACTAACTCTTTAGCTTTCCATACTAAGATATTGCGCCCAGGGGGCCTAGCCAAAATGCCATTACGAAAACGACAGCGACGATCGTTCGTCCGTTCGAAGTTGTGATTGGCTAAATCACGTCGTCGATTGAACGATCGAGCGATCGACGACGTAATTTAGCCAATCACAACTTCGAACGGACGAACGATCGTCGCTGTCGTTTTCGTAATGGCATTTTGGCTAGGCCCCCAGATACGTTAAGTTTTTAAAATTTTGGGCAAAAAAAAACAAAAAAGCCTTGATGTAGATAGCTGATATAGCTGGAAAAAGTTGTTCAATTATATGTTTTATAATAAGGTAACAAAAGGAATGAACAAAGTTTGAACGAATGAATGAAATTGCTAGTAATGAATGAATGTTCTGGGAATAATAAACACATGCTAAAATATAGTTTCTTTACAGTCAACGGAGCTGCGTATCCTGGTGAGCTACTTGCGATCATGGGATCGTCAGGCGCCGGGAAGACGACGTTATTGAACACCCTCACCTTCAGACCACCCAGTGGTGTGGTGGCTAGCGGTACCAGAGCACTGAACGGTCAGCCCGCTACTCCAGAGGCGCTGGCCGCTCTGTCAGCCTACGTGCAGCAGCAGGATCTGTTTATCGGCACGCTGACAGTACGGGAACATCTTATATTCCAGGCAGGGAAAATATTTTTATTTACTTTTGATATAAGAATAAGTTATTTTTAAACCTTACTAATATTATAAATGTGAACATAGGGATGTTACGATTTCAAGTGAAATCTACTAACCGATCATCATGAAACTTTGTACATTATAACGCGTGCGAAGCCGCAGGCAATGGCCAGTATTTCCATAATTTCATATCCTTTTAATATCGGCTTGTCTCATGTTAATTAGCGTTTCAAAGTACACGCAAGTGATACGTCTACACCGACACTGAGCTCGTTATTGAGCTTTTACTAATCTCGTTGACGTGGACGTTGATAACGATGCTCGACTTGCGCTGAGTAAACGCGAGAATATATGAAAGTACCGCATATAAGAGGCTAACGCCCGGTTTCTGAAACGTTGGTCTAAGTGTATGTCAACTAATATGGCTGTTAATGGCGGTCAACGTACAATTCTAGACTCAAATTTGATAGCTTTTCATTGCAGTTGTTAAGTGAACTGACAGGCTTGACAGGCTGATCAAATTGAGTAATTTAACCATGCTTCTAGCAACTCATTTGACACTTAGCAATAGATTTGGCAGTTGATTTGTTAATATTTGCGTTGATCAGCCATTCGGAAAGGGAAGGGTAAGGGTGCATTTCTACTGGCATGGATAGTGAAATAGCCAATCATAAGGCTTAAAACCTCTATTCTGCCTAAATACATATTATGTCAACTAAATTAATATTAATATATTTTAATGTTAAAGCAGTGGCCGTTCTATGTTGGATGCGAGTGGCAATTGATCAGTCGCCTTGTCGTTCCTTGACGGCACATGTTCAGCAGTGGACGGACAACAGCTGATGATAATAATGAATTATCTAGTAAATATTTATTAATATAAAAACTAGACATTATTTTCATATCAATCCACATATCAACATATCAATCCGGTATCAACAATGATGTTCCGGTTCTTAACAGCTAGAACTAGTTCTGTAATATAATCATTTTGATCACCGAATTAGAACCTACGTATAACGTGTCATCGCATTCCGAATGTTCAACGAGTTTTCACAATGCTGAGAAACATATCGAATCACTAAACTTAAATCTGAGTGTTGATGTAAAATGGACCTTCAGGTGTAAGTGGATATAAGGAGGATACTTGCTCGTTCTTCAAACAGATGGAATGATCAGTGCCCAGACGTGTAGCAGTGCCCAGTAGCTAAAGGTTTTGATGCAACGTTTATCTAAATTAGTTTGTTTAAATGACGAATCTCTCTAAGCATTCTTGGACAATCCCGAAACATCAAGCTCCTTGAAATATAAAATAAATACAATAAATATGCCGTTTCAAACAGTTCTAATTATTTACACATCAAAAGCCAAGCTGGCCTTGGCTTTCTAGCGATTAAGTTCATATGCGAATGGCAAGGGATCGATCATCTTGTCGTTCAGGGAGGTCCATGTTCAGCAGTTGATGCATAAAGGCTGATGATGATGATTTGGCTCACAATGGCTAAATGAAATTCCAAAAAATTATCATCATCATCATCATTCCCTTACAGTCATACCCTTGATTGACCAATGTTTCCCCCAGATTTATTTATTTTGTTAGGCGATCCTCTATGCGGGCTGATAGACTTCACACATATTCAAAGATTTAATTTCATTAGCTCACGATGATTTAAATCACCGGTAATCTTTTTATTGATAGTAAATTTTGTTTCAGGCACTCGTGCGTATGGACCGCCACATCCCGTACGCGCAGAGGATGAGGAGAGTGCAGGAGGTCATCTCTGAGGTGAGTTATATGCGGTGTAGTGATCTTATGCCTCTGAGTCGTGATCCACTCTATTCTTACTTGAACTAAACTGTATTCAGTGGTAAGAGGGATACGCTTGAGCTGAGCTCCTTTTTTTATGAGTACTAGCGTCCTAGTCGTTTCTTTTCTCAGCTCTGCTGTTATAAGGAGAGAAAAGAGATGACTGGCACATTGCATACATGCCATCTTAAGTCGTTAGACAGGCACAACGTGAATTCGGTCCAGCCTTTTAGGAGCACTTCAGAGACATATACACGAACAAAAATTTATATATTACAAATATAATTGTAAGTGATAATTATTCAATAAGATACGACACATCTATACTAATGTATAAAGCTAAAGAGTTTATTTGTTTGAAAACATTCTTTCACTGTTAGATAGCCCATTTATCGATTAAGGCTATATGCTATACATCACCCTGTTAAGGTCGCGTTATAAATCTTAACTAAAAGGCAATCTTTTAAAATCTATATTTAATATTTTGTATAATGGTTACTTCTCACGAACTGTCGTTGTAAAACTAAATATAAATATGTATGGACGGTTATAATATTACAAAGTTGGTAATTGCTGTTTAGATTAGGACCGACGCACACTATAACTACTGTACTCATGTCATAGGATTTAGCGACACATTCACTGTTCATATGTCGATCAAAGCGTTGACAACATGTTAGCACACAATGAGCCATTTAAAAGCTTGACAGTATATCAAGTCCGCCTGATGGAAGTCCTAGGTAAATGAGGCTGTAGTTATAAATCGTAATAAGTGTATCAAGATTTATAAAAAGTATTTACATGGACATATGTGATTTCATAGAGTGCAATGCTCCAAATATAAGATTGAATAAATCTTTTCCTAATTTTTAATGAAATTTTATTGCTTTTGAATATGTGTTTCTTGCGGTTAAAACATTTATACTGATCATATATTTAAGATTTTTAATATATAATACACAACAATGACCAAGGAACACAGTAAACTTTTTTATTCCCTAGCGGGATTCGAACCCGCTATCTTCTGGCTTTAGCGTCAAAGCGCTGACTATACAGCCCCCTAGACAAGTGACACGAGCGCTAAACGAATAGACTAGAATACTTATTGTATATGAATGAAACTAGCTGTCAATTACATGTCGTAAGCTAGTCACATTCCAATACAATAAGTATTATATTCTATTCGTTTAGCGTTTATGCCACTTGCCTAGGGGGCAGATTACATATTTCATCCACCATTTGGTTTGGTGCGTCATTACCTTTATACTCATTACTCGTAGATATATTACTGTTAGGCCCGTATTCAGAGACATGACTTGAGCGCTGATCGGTGCTTGATACTAGTTTTGGCGGTACCAAAATCTAGTATCAAGCGCCGATCAGCGCTCAAGTCACGTCTCTGAATACGGCCCTTAGATTGGTTTTATGATGAGATCTCTCTGACACCGTATGATTAGTAATTACGAAGATGTGAATAATCTTCAATGTCATATCGAAGATAATCATCATCATGGTGGATTTACCCGACGGCTTGGTCAAGTGGTCTATCAAATTTTAGTTTTATAATTAAAGTCCAAGAGTGGTGGCGTCTAGGTAGACGAAGTGTTGGTAGGCTAAGTCTATGGGGAAGACGATCTCCGTGCAGTGGCCGAACCGTGTTGGGTGCGAGTGGCAAGGAATCGGTCGTCTTGGCGTTCATTTAAGGAGGCCTGTATTGACCAGTGGACAGATAAAGGCTGATGATGATAATCATGAATCATAATAGCAAACAAACAGACTTGATAATTTTATATAAGTTCCTTTTTGCGCTTAGGAGCCAAATAATCGTCTTCATTTAAAATTAATTTCTTATTTATAAATAAACAGTAAAAACCAATAACTTATTATTATAAACTTATCCTAAAACTTACTATAACTAATAATAGTAAGCTGTCATATAGTATTTAAAATAATTATATTTTAAAAGCAGTTATAATAATTATCTTCCCAGTAATTCTGTTAACAGCTTCACGTGCCGATAAGTACACTAAAGTTGAGTCGAGTTTCTTGGAAATAATATATTATATATGGTAATAGTAGGAATAAACGTATAATATTATCTACAAAACTACTTATACGTAATATTATATATTATATGATTAGTAATAAGCTATTGTAGGTTTCTTTAATATGCCATGGAAAAAAATTGTGTTGTAACACCATTAGTTTCATATAAGTTACATAATTTTATAAATCAAAAATATCCCCTCTCGTTCTCGAGATACCCTCCTCGTCTGATTTCGAGGA
The DNA here is from genome assembly GCA_905333005.2 of Lycaena phlaeas. NCBI lineage: Eukaryota > Metazoa > Arthropoda > Insecta > Lepidoptera > Lycaenidae > Lycaena > Lycaena phlaeas. Next base: position 15,238,713 of record HG995172.1, on the reverse strand, counting down.
GGAGGCCCGTGCCCAGCATATATGGGTTGTTACTTTACTTTTTTTAACTTTACTCGAAAGTTCTTATGGTCATAGATTATTTATTTCATTGACTCGAAACATCCTAATAGAATTTTGTGACTAAACCCAATTTTGTTTCCAGTTGGCGCTGTCCAAGTGTCAGAACACAGTGATCGGGATACCGGGCCGACTGAAGGGTATCTCCGGTGGGGAGATGAAGAGGCTGTCGTTCGCCAGCGAGGTGCTCACCGACCCCCCGCTTATGTTCTGCGACGAGCCTACCTCGGGGCTAGACTCCTTCATGGCACAGAACGTTATTCAGGTAAGGTGGCGTGATTTTCAACGTTTTTCTGCTTATGTGAGGTGATTATGCATGTATAAAACACCCCTATTCCTATGTGTATTGAACGCATCCACATGTCATATATTATCTGTTTGTTGTCTAGATAGATAGATAGATAAACTTTTTATTCACAGTTCCACATTACACATACAAATTAAAAAAGGAAAACAAAAACTAAATCTAACAAACAAAAAAAAAATGTGTGTGTGTCAGCTCCGACGCACGACTGGAGTTTACTCCTCAAGTACGAGTATCTAACCATACGCAAAAAAACTTCACAATTACAATGTTAATTATTGATATTTATAACAAAAAAATAGTATATAGGTATAGTCGCCTATACAGCATACCCTATGTACGTCTCAATACACTCACAGCTAAATTAGAAAGTTGCGCACTAAAGGTGCGCACCAAAAACGTGACACTTTTTCGTTAGTTCAGTTGGTTTTACCCCTCGGATTTTTCTCAAAACTCCAAAAATAAAATAAATCTTTACAATGTTAATAAGATCACATTATATATTTTTATCTGTGGCACACTACTGAGCGAGGATGGTCCATAATCCATTCAATAATCAATATACCCAAGTAAAATAGATACTATCACTGGCGAAGCAAACAAATCAAACTTTCTCCATAAGTTTTGTTATGAATTACGAATTCCTTTTTCAAATTATTGTTTTTTTTTAAGTAGAAAAAATGGTTTTGGGTGTCATTTTCTTAATACGGCTTTTCTTAAAATTAAACACAAGTTGTTATAAAAATATACAAAACCTTGTAATTTCAAACGCATTCTAAAATGATTATAACAATATTTGTTAAAGTTTAACGGAACAAGGATGTAACTTACGATATTTACGTAAAGCTCGCCAAAGATCAACCATTCAATGTAAATCAATGACGTAAGCTACCATTACCAACCAGTAGCTGAACATAATATACGAAATACTACGTTTGGAATAGTGGTCAGTGCTCACCGTCGGCTATGGCAGCTAGCTTGTTCAATAGGGATGTTGACACGTGTTACAAATTCATGTAAAGTTATGTTTTACATATTAAATACAGTATTTGAAAACCTAAAATAACATCTAAAATCTCTACTTATTTGTCTTAAAATTTAGAAAATTAATTTAAAATGCGTTATTTTTCATGCATTATCACGTGACTGCAAACGCGTATAAGGCGATGACGTCACTGAACATGGAGTTAAGTACAAACTGTCATAACTCACCTAACATAGCGCGAGCTCTGAATGCGGTGTGTGACGTAATGGCGCTTGGAGCGTTTTAACAACAATTTTTAAAACTATTTTTCTTTATTTAATTTTTTGTTAAAGTTGGACATATTTCTTTACAAAAGTCTTTTTTTCGTGTTTGTCTATAGTATATCTATCAAATAAAATCAATTTAAAAAATTAGTTAACATCCCTATTGAATCCTGCCTCGTCAATGCGCTCCTTGTTTTGACAAGAATTCGAATTTAGTTCCTATTGGTAAACCGCTTAGAATAAATACACTTTTTTAATTTTAATTAATTCTAAAATAACCCATAACCTCGCAATTGTCTAGCCTAATAGCATGTCTATTTGGAAACAAAGTCTTCTTATGTTTCCGCGAATTTCATACATTGTAATGAAACAAAACGGATTTTATAATAAACCGCTATAAAATTCGTAAAGTTTCATTATAATGGAAAAAGTCGTAAAAAATCGTGATTTCTAAATATGTGTATTTGCGATTGAGATGCGATAGGCAGAAAAGCCGCCATGATAATCATTGAGAGACGAAAAAATATTAAAATTCTAAATTGATGATGAAGCAAATGTTTCATATTAAATAAATATAAAGGATATTTATTTAATATGAAACATTTGCTTCATCATCTACTTAGAATTTCAATATTTTTTCGTTCTCAGACGCATAAAGGCGATATTAATTATATACATAATTCGCAATACAGCATGCGATATTATCGAACTATAATAACGCGCCTGTGTGGGGAAGCCTTAACATTATAAGCAGATTACCACTTTATTGTGTATATTAACATATCTACTATAACGATCGTACGTCCATGTCTTTTTTTATGTGTATAGTATATATTATTGTAATATGATAATGACTAAGTGCCATTTTAATTATATTATAAAAGTACTAGTTCCCTTTATAGAAAAAGGTTTTAATAATTATTATTTTTTTAAAAGGGTGCCGATTTTTTTCTTAGCAATATTATCATCTTTATGCATTGCATATTTATTCATTATATAAACAAAATATGTTCAATTATTATGCTTGGTATAAAAAAAAAGTATTCCAAACGGGATATTCATTATTCACCATGTTGACTCCCGTAAACCAGACATTCGTAGGCAAGGTTGAAATAACGAACTCTGCGAATTGCGAAATAAAAACATGGTATGGCAAATAACCCGTCATAAAAGTAATGTTAGCTATGCTTCATATTTTACACTTTTAGGAATTTTGCCGTGGTTTATTGAAACAATAACGATGTTTTGAATAATCCTAGTTCCTACTCACGGGATTGTTTGCTTGTCTATATTTGTTTTATTGACATTATAATAAAATAAAATAACACAATCATGTATTTCAATCAGGTATTGAGCGGTCTCGCGAAGAAGGGTAAGACCATAATCTGCACGATCCACCAGCCGTCGTCGGAGCTGTACGCCATGTTCGACAAGCTGCTCATCATGGCTGACGGAAGGGTCGCCTTCCTGGGCTCACCCAACCAGGCCACGGAGTTCTTTAGGGAGTGAGTATTCATTTATTAGGAGAATATATGAATCGTTCAAAAAAATTGTACAATTTATAAATAATCAATTTATGTTTTTATCTGTATAATAAGTAGTCTATTTAACGGTTTATATAAGTAGAGAAACCAATCAGTATTTTGAATAGTAATATTATGCATACCTTTTAAAAAACTTCTTTTTAATAGGTAGTGCCATGTTGCTATATGGCCGGTACGATCGGGGCAGTACCTCTTGCTCACAAGATACATGCGTAAAATGACAGTCATGCTGTCAAGTTTCTTGCGGCTTGTGAGTTTCCGATTGCCCATTGGGGGGGGGGGGGGGGGATAGGAAAAGGAGACCAATTTCAGATATATTAACCTATGTGTGGTTGTGCTATCGGTGTCGGTAGTCACCATTTTTTGGCTTCGACTGCTAGGTTGCCTCCTTATGATATAAAAACCTACTTTTTGTCTAAATGTCATTACTGTATTAAGGAATAAGAATCCCAATGACTTCTTAGGAAAAACTTAGCTGTGATTAGGTCAGAAGGCATGAGGAGAGGGATTAGATCACGCAAACGTATTCCTGTTGATGGGCGACGCTGGTGGACCCCTGGCCCCAATTATCAGGTGGCACGGCTGCCAGTTTTCCATCTACAAAAAGTATAAGGATTAATTACAGAAGCTCTCATATATCAAAGAGTCCCCTAATCGATAAGTTCAACTAACTTCTTTTGAAGATGACTGGAATTGATGCTGAACGATCACAATCAGGTTAGGAGCGGCCTGCCCGGCCAACTACAACCCCGCAGACCACTACATCCAGCTGCTGGCGGGGGTGCCGGGGCGGGAGGAGACCACCAGGCACACCATCGATACCGTCTGCACCGCCTTCGCCAAGTCCGACATGGGCTGCAAGATCGCTACTGAGGCGGAGAATGCCTTGTTCGCAGAGGTCAGTTATAGACTTCGTGACATTTCGTCGTTCGTTCATTTTTTATGTTTTTTTGTATTTTATGAGTAGGTAGTATGAAATATCAAAATAAAATTAAATATCGTAAACTATAGACAATTTTTGTGATCCTGAGATTTACATCCATTACATTCTCTGTTATAAGATTAAGGCTAAAAAAATATTAAGAAAGAAAGAAGAAATAAATAAATAAAAGCTTTATTGGAACACACACATGAGACTACAACAATATACTTGAAATGGACTATGAAGAGCTACATCGATATAATAAATAAATTACTCTTACAATTTTGCGTAAAACTATTGTTTCGGGAATGCGCCAAAATGGTTTGGTTCGGCATTAATTAGTATTGTCAACTTTCCATCCCAGCGCAAGATGTCAGCGGGGTGGGCGGATACGGCGTGGTCCAGCACAGCCACCCGCAAGCACCGCTCCCCCTACAAAGCGTCCTGGTGTGCCCAGTTCAGGGCCGTGCTCTGGCGGTCATGGCTCTCCGTCACCAAGGAGCCCATGCTCATCAAAGTGCGCTTCCTACAGACCATCGTAAGTATAATAAAGAACTAAATTTCAACATGGGTAAGTGACAGTCGACCTCGACCTCTTGGACGAAAAGGACCTTCGATTCTTTGGAGTCTTGAAATGGGTTTTCTTTTCTTAATCCTTCCTTAAACACGAGACCACAGATATTTGAAATAAGTTCTGTTCTTAATATTTCTTACGAGACCATCGCTCGCTCAATGTTGAAAATAGAAAACCTTGTTGAGGAAACCTGCATGCCTGGTGAGATTGAAATTTTAAAGTCTTCGCGCATCGATGAACTATGGCCTAATACCCTCCTCGCCTGATTTCGAGGAGTCCCGTGTACAGCGGTGGGGCATATATGGGTTGATACTATGATAAACGAATGTTAGTGGGCATCAAAATGGAGAGGCTTTGGCTCAGCAGTGGGCAATAATGTGCTGATGATGATGATAATGATTATAAAATGCTTTCATTCAGCCTCGTCCGACGGTTTGGTACAAATTTTGGTATAAAAGGAGATATTAAAATGGTTTTTTTCCCCAGATGGTGTCAATCCTCATCGGCGTGGTGTATTTCGGCCAGCATCTGGACCAGGACGGTGTGATGAACATCAACGGGGCCATCTTCATGTTCCTCACCAATATGACCTTCCAAAACATCTTCGCGGTCATTAATGTGAGTTAAAAAATCGATACATACAAATTATAAAACTAATATTCTACATAACATGTATGTTACCACTCAATATCTTCTGTGCTAATTTGTGAAAGAAATAATTTCAAAGAGAAACAAAATTATCACAAGATTACTATATAACTTATTTTTAAGTTATAATTACCTACGTATACAATGTACATTGTACAAAAGTTCAAAGAGAAATTAAATATGCAAAAGTGCTAGTGACCATGACATGAGATTTAAGACTAATTAATTATTTACATGGGGTAATTATGCGTTGGAAGGAATCCGTATTTTTTTCGGATTCGGATCAGGTTGGTTTCAATATATCAACTATATTCTTGTATTGGGGTATTTTTCATGTAACCTTATCCCCAGGTTAGAACAACGATGGTCCAGTGGGTTCCGGGTTCGATCCTGACCCCCGTGTGCCTTTAAATAGGTTTTTCTAATCTTCTAAGTCACCATAAACACTAGACCATCACTCTCTCAATCGGTTAAGGAAAACATTGTGAGGAAACCCGCATGCCTTATGAGATTAAAAGTCCTTGAATGTGTGTGAAGTGAAGAGGAGCTCGTGGCGCAGTGGTAACAGCCGCGCGGATCGATCCACCAGGTTAAGCAACGCTTGCCGAGGTTGGTCCGTGGATGGGTGATCTTTACATAAGAGACTTTCCGGCTTTCCGAGACTCCTCCGTGCCTCGGAAAGCACGTTAAGCCGTTGGTCCCGGCTGTCATTCGTGGATCTTTGAGAGTCGTTACGGGTCGTCAGAAGCCCGAGAATCTGACAACCAGTCTAACAGCGGGGTACCGTATCACCCAGTAACTGGGTTGTGGAGGTCCGAGAGCAGTCGCTCCATGTAAAATACTGGTATTCAGCTGAATCCGGTTAGACTGGAAGCCGACCCCAATATACAGTTGGAAAAAGGCTAGGCAGATGATGATGAATGGGCGAGTGAAGTTTACCAAGCCGCATTTTATGCCAGCGCAACGTTGAACTATGGCCCATTACCTCGCCTTATTTTGAGGAGGAGCCCCATACCCAGCATGGGTATACTTTACTTTACTTTTCATCCCCAGGTGTTCTGCTCCGAGCTGCCCATCTTCATTCGAGAGCACCACTCGGGCATGTACCGCGCGGACGTGTACTTCCTGTCCAAGACGCTGGCGGAGGCGCCGGTGTTCGCCACCATTCCGCTGGTTTTCACCACCATAGCTTACTTCATGATCGGCATGAACCCCACACCGGCCAGGTTCTTCATCGCTTCGGGATTAGCGGCGTTGATCACCAATGTTGCTACGTCGTTTGGTAAGCTCTTTTTATCGATTTTTAATCGATTTTATCGATTTTTAATCGTATTTTATCGATTTTTAATCAATTTTTTTTTATTTTTTTATCGATTTAGTACCTACCTATCTCGAAGGTATTGGACCTTATAGGCGCTGGGCCGATGCGGATTAGTGAACTACAAACACCTTCAAATACTTTTTATCTCACCAGGTTTGCAGGTTTCCTCGCTTTCGGTTTCTCTTTACCGGGGAGTTAGCAATGATCTCATATTCAGGGGGTCAGCATCGAACCCAAACAAGAGCCTTTCCGTTAAAACCTAAAGTGGGGATGCATTATGTTGTATAGCAAAAATAAATCAAATATTCAAAGCGATATTATAAAATTGTTTTTATATCTTCTATGTATAACATAAGTAAGGGCCATTAAAAGCCCTGAGAACCGGTCGACCCTTGTCTAAATTATGTCGCAACGTCTAAACTATGGCGGATGACCATGTCGTTTACATTTCGATAATTCTTATATTAGCTAATGTAAGGCTGGTTTTAGTCTGATGAGAAAATATAACGAAAGCTTTGGACGACAGACGGACTGATAGAAGATAAAAACTTCACTTTAATGGCATATAAAAGATAAACAAGAAATCGGTTACAAAGGATGCAAAATTTAAGAACTTCATGTATAATTAATATAAGGTTCAAGAGTGGAGGCCGCGTTTAGGTAGATGAAGTGTTGGTTGGCCATTAGTCAAGTGGGAAGACGATCTCCGTGCAGTGGCAGGTCCGCGTTGGATGAGAGTGGCAGGGGAACGGTCGTCTAAGCGTTCATTGAGGGAGGCCTATGTTCAGCAGTGGACGGATATAGGCTGATGATGATGATGGTATCGTAGTATTACGATTAGGTGTCCATTTGGTTTAGGTTGTAGGTATGTTGAGGTTTTTGTGGTGGTGCAGTGTTTCAGTGGCCGGGAAACCTAGATCAGGTTATACATAATATAGGTATATCTAGGCGTCGGGGTTTCATTACCTGTAAATGATGTCCTAATAGGAGTTTGCGCATGCATCGTCATGTTAGGACACTGATGAGGGAAAACTTGGTTTTAGCTTATAATGCTATAACTTAAATAATAATTAATGAATAAGAAAATACACAGCAACTTGGTCATAGTTTTGGCTACTGTAGGGCTATTCTGTAAAAACCATTTCGTTATATATTATCGATCTTCACCTGAGTGATAGAGCTCACTTTACGCTCACTTCGAAAGCGAGCTTTATTATATTATAATAGATAGATAGTCGAGTTTTAAACACTAGGTTTAATGTCATTTATCAAGCTGTAATTGTGTTTTTGTAAACATGTTGAAATAAAATAAATAAATAAACAAAGAATTCGTCAGATTCGTCATATCACCGCGGATTTCACTTTCGAGATTTGAAAACGGCTTTACAGAATAGCCTACTGGACACATTACGCAGGGTCACGGGTTCGAATCCCACCAGGTGATGATAATTTGTACAGTAAAAATAGACACTCCTAGTTCTTACGAACTTACCACGGGGCTAGTTAACGTGGTATGATTGTTGAATCATAATAATAAAATTGAAATGATTTTAATATAAATGTATTCGATTTTACAATCAATCAATTGCAAAAGTCCAGAATAAAATTATAGCAGTCTTCAAGATGGAAACAAATTGACAAAACTGAAACATCTAAGCAATTACAAACATATCAAATGTTACCTCAATCTAGGCATGAAAATATAAACTACAAATACACGCGGTAAAGCCAAGTTTTTATTTTGTAATAGTTTTCATTTACGAATTATATTATAGCCTTCACATGTTCTATGCCTGTTACTTGTCAGTTCTTGTTTTATTATTTCAAAAAATGGGCTTGCTTTTATTATATTATAAATAAATTTCAGGACTGGGCATTGAACTTGGCACTCATTTAGAGCTCACTTCGTCGTTGGAGTAATATAATAACTATACAATAACTAACTATACGTAATAATAACTAAGGCATATATCATTCATATTATTGAATTTTGCTCTCGTGTCATATTTGTGTTTTTGATGGGATTAAACTACACCTCAATATAAATACATTTTTGAAAACCAATCACTTTTATCTTTTACAATCATACAAATATTGATCCTTAGTGATACCTATTTCGCCGGTCAAACTTGCTACTTATAGGATTCGAACCCAAAATACAACTCACTATATTGGACATGCCTTCAAAGTTGCAGACAGGCTTTTTACACAATATTAAATAACATTGCATGTTCATTTAAATAATTTATAATGTCATCGGTAATAATGCATTTAGTTAATTGCATAATATCATTAAATATTTTACAAATCATGTATTTATGTCATCATCATCATTTATTTATTGACCGTCATTACGAGCTAGTTAGCACTGTCGTTTTGAATGCAGTTATTTCATAATATTGTGTAATAAAATGTGATACGTAAATTGTTTTGTGACAATTTTGCAATATTGCAACAGACTTCCACCACTTACTATTTCACTCTTTATGAAAATTAATAAATACTCTTTTTTATTGATCAAATAATAAATATAGCTTATGTTAGCAGCTATGTTATTGTTGAGAGAAATAATATATTATATTATATATAATAATATATTATGCTTTCTTATGCTTACGCTCGCCAGTATAACGATGAATAAAATAGATGCAAGCTTAAAAGTCTTATTGAGATAATATTAACTAATGCAACTTTTAAGATAATTTATAATCACTATTATTAATGTTTAGATAAAAGATAAGGTTTGTATTATTTTGATGCTTCTACTGTTTTTAGCTCGTGGTCCCTGCTTATCCCACTCAAACCAAATCGATCAATAAAAGGTTGTTAACCACTGTATTAGTACACAGTCTACTAATTCGGGTTCCGGGCACGCCGGTCTACGATCGACGCCCTCAAACGCCTGCGGGCGGTGACGGGTGAGGCGGAATACAGCAGGGAGGTGGTGGTCGCGGTGTCGTTGGACATCGCGAACGCCTTCAACAGTCTCCCGCACAGTGTGATACGGAAGGCACTGGCCTACTTAGGAGTGCCTCCCTATCTCAAGAGACTGTTGGATGCGTACCTCTCCGAAAGGAGGGTAGCCTGCGAGAACCGGTGCGGGTCCGTAGAGTGGTGGCGAGTCGGGTGCGGTGTCCCACAAGGATCAGTGCTAGGTCCGATCCTGTGGGACATTGGGTACGACTGGGTCCTGCGAGGCCGTCTCCTCCCCGGGACGGGTATCATATGTTACGCCGATGACACCCGAGGCGGCGTGGCTGGCCGAGGTCACACTAGACCTCGTGATCGGTCGCATAGAGAGTCTAGGGCTTCAGGTCAGACCATCCAAGACCGAAACCCTTCTCTTCCGTGGGACTGGGCGGAAAGGACCCCCACCGGGGGCTGCCCTCCATGTTGGAGGGGTGAGAGTCAGGATGAGCCCCCATATCAAGGCTCATCCTCGACGGAGGATGGACCTTCGGCCCACACTTCAAAACGTTTAGACCGAGGGTCGTGAAGGCGGCGAGTGCGCTGGGCAGACTCCTCCCGAACTTCGGAGGACCCAGCGCCGCCAGCAGGCAGCTGTACTCCGGAGTCTGCCGGAGTATGGCGACGTACGGTGCCCCGATTTGGGCGGATCACCTCACGGCGAGCGTTAAGGCCGCGTTGCGCTCGGCGCAGTGGGTCATCGCGGTGAGGGTGATTCGGGGGTACCGTACGATTTCGTGGGCTGAAGCATCCGCTCTGGCCGGCGACCCCCCGTGGGAACTTGTGGCGGAGGTTCTGGCCGAGACATACTCCTTCGTCTCGGATAGGAGATCTCTGGGCTTGAGCCTTTCGACTGACGGGGTCCTACGGGTCCGCCGACTAGGGATGGAGGCATTAATGCGGAGGTGGGGGGAGGACCTGGCGTGTCAGCCGTATGGCAAACGCCTAACGGCTGCTCTGCGCCCGGTTCTTGAGCGGTGGATGCGCCGTAAGCGCAAACCCCTCACCTTCCGTCTGACGCAGGTTCTCACCGGGCACGGATGCTTTGGTGATTACTTGTGTCGGACGGCCCAAAGGGAGCCGACGACTGAATGTCACGATTGTAGTGCGGCGGTGGACTCTGCCCAGCACACCCTCGAGGTGTGCCCGAGATGGGCGGCGCTGCGTCAGGATCTGACGTCTGTCATCGGAGTGGACTTGTCTTTGTCGAGCGTCATCACCGCGACGCTCGGCTGTGACGAGTCCTGCCGGCCTAAGATGCGCGCCACGACAAAAAGACATATCTCTTCCGAAGAGAAACTCGTCGAAATTTTTACTTAAATCTTTAAAACTACGCATCGAATTTTGATTTGGTTTTTTTTAATAGATAGGACAATTCAAGAGGAAGGTTTATGTATATAATTTATTAAGTTTTTATACACATTATATATTATTGTTATACTAAGATATAATAATAATTGTTGGAGGTGTCGGAAAAAAAAAATCCCGCCTGGGAGTTTTCAACGAAAACGCTGCCTAAACCCTTTGAGATATAACAAAATAATGTATGGTGGAATTGTATATCTTAAATAAGTCTACAAAAAAGTCCGCGATGGCATATGTCTATCTATTAGGGATATCATACTATATCCATTTAATACTTTAAAAAAATAGCAATTATAACGCGATAATTTGAAAGTTATTTACACAAATACTGTATGAATCCTTATCATTTTAAATCAGTTAATTAGCTTCAGCACTTTATGAAGATTAATCTTTCCCTTTACATCATGCAAATTAAACGAATACTTTAGGAGATATAGCAAAATCAAAATAATACGCAAGAAAATAAATCGTGTTGCCGTGATTTGAATGGGTAGCGTAATAAGAGAAACCTAAATCTACACTAATATTATAAAGAGGAAAACTTTGTTTTTTTGTTTGGTTGTAATGAATAGGCTCAAAAAGTACGGTGCCGATTTCAAAATTTCTTTCGACATTCGAAAGCTACATTATCCACGAATAACATAGGCTAAATTATATTTTGAAAAAAAAAGGAGTTACGTAAGATATTTGGGTTTATAATTTTCTCGTCCCTTCTCGTCCATATGTATTGACATCGAGAAATTTCTCTTACTTAAACGACAAAATTCGAAAGAATTACGATGTCATGTTGCGTCCGTAGACATTAGTACATTATGTCTTCGATGTAGACATTATGTCTCTCTCTCGTGAAGAGAGTGCATGCTAGGCGGGCAGGACGGCAATGGCCTCTTTCTGCGAGACAGTAATGTCCCAGAAGGAGGCCGATGAACGGGTGAGAGAGGAAGCCGCTGATGTGGCCTCCCCCCGTAGACGACGAACGGGGGTGCGTCGGAGGCGCTACTTAATGCGCTTCCAGTAACACCCCTGTGCCCGTGTCGGGCTCGGGATGGGAACCCGGCTTAAGACACGACGTCGTGGGGACTGCCAAGTCGTAGCCGGGCAGTCCCCCTATTGTGGTGAATCTGGTCTTGCCGGGACCAGTCTGTCGCTGAGGGTATCCCGTCGCCTGCACAGATCCGGGTCCCTCAAATATAGCGGCTGAAGGCTCACGTAGCGGTTTTAGTGGGATAGGGCACCCAAATGCGAGTCCCCACACACGCCAGCGAGCCTACCCAGGCCCTGGTAAGGTCGTAAAGGATTTCCGCTGCGTCATCAAAAAAAAAAGTACACAGTCTACAGCGACGATGGTCCAGTGGTAGATGGACTGGGCCTCTAATGCGAGAGGTTCCGGGTTCGATCCTGACCTCCTCCTGTGCCTTGAAATGGGCTTTTCTAAATTTCTAAGTGCATTCCAAACTCGAGACCATCGCTCGCTCACCGGTAAAGGAAAACGTGTGACCTGTATGCCTGATGAGATTAAAGTCTTTGAAGGTATGTGAAGTTCACCAACACGCATTGGGCCAGCGCATCGGTGAACTATGGCCCATTACTGTCCTCGCCTGATTTCGAGGAGGAGACCCGTGCCCAGCAGTGAGACATAAGGGTTGATTTTACTACTCGCTGACCTAGTACGACTACGAACCGGCGAATTCTTTTTTATGTTATTTTCATCACTTTTGTTTTCCTTCAGCTAAGAAGTGAATATTAAAATTAGTATTTGTTTTAGGATATCTGATCTCGTGCGCAAGTAGCAGCGTCAGTATGGCGGCATCAGTTGGACCCCCCATCATTATACCCTTCATGCTGTTCGGTGGTTTCTTCCTCAATTCGGGGTAAGTACATTTTAACACGTAAGTTGTATTGGAGTAAGCGTGGATGAAAGACAATAATAATTATTATTGTAGATAATTCAATTGAACTTTGTGAAACGAAGACGCGTCCGCTGCTACACAAATGACAAGTACCGCGCACAAGGCGCTGTAACTAGCAGGATTATACAGCAGCGCGTGTTTTCATGCGATGGTGGTGAAGCATAGACCCGCCACAGGAACAAACCCGACGCCATGAAGCCGTGGAAGTCACACTCCACGGCTGGCGAAACCTCCCACTCATCTTCATCCAATGGCAAAGCGTTAAGCGAAGCATTAAGGTCACTAGGGCCATTAGCATAACTCCATCCGAAAAAAACAGCAGCGCGTTGTATTGTGGCAATAATTACATATTATATCTCCACACATTAAAATCCTTTACGCGTTGTACTTGAACCATGTAAACCTTTTGTCGTCCCAATATATTGAGCTACGATTCAGAGAATAACCAATCTTTTAATTCCAGATCCATCCCACCATATCTGAGCTGGATCCAGTACCTGTCGTGGTTCAGGTACGGCAACGAGGCGTTGCTGGTGAACCAGTGGGCGGGCGTCGACAGCATCGCCTGCACGCGGGAGAACTTCACCTGCCCAGCGAACGGGAAGGTTGTGCTGGAAACGCTCAGCTTCTCTGAGGTAATTTCCCTTTTTTAGGGTTCCGTACCACTTAATAATCCTTATAGTGATCATTTTGTTGTCCATTTGTCTGTCTGTTACTTGATTATGCCCTACAAATTACAATATAACATTAGCATTATTATAAAGAATGTACTGTCGGTCCTTGATGAAAATTCATGTTATAGTCATTATAATGAAACTTTATATACACTCCTCCTCCTCCTTAGAGGATGACTTTGTCGAAACCGGTCGTGTTTAAATTATAACTGTTATAATATATATACTAAATAGTGGAAAAAGTGGATATAAAGTTTCATTATAGTGACTATTAGCATCATTAGTACCAATTATTTATTAATAATTAATATTGAAAATATTCTCAGGGTATTTTATAAATAAGCATTGTTAATTCACTATTATAGCAGTGTATGATATAGCATGCTTTAACTAGATGGATACAGCCGTAAGAAATATCTAGCACCCCCAAAATAAGCATTAAAAGCTATCATGCTTTTTAGACGGCGTTAAAAGTAAACCAACGATAGGTGTTATTTTCGACTTTCGATCTTACAAATCCATATCTTAAATGGATAATAAAAATATCAACGACTACACAACACAAACCACAAATGTCATTTTCATCATCACTATCATCATCATCAGCCTTTATCTTTTAATTAATCTTATTTACAAACACGGCGATCGTCTAAGTTTTATCGTTTCAAAAAAAAATACAGTTAATTTAAGTTGATTACTATCTTAGGATAGACAACTGATATAGCGATATGCTGAGCTGATATGAAATTATACTGTTAAACAATTTTCATGGCCAAAGGATATTTCACTAGTAATATACGAAGATCATCTTTATCATCATCATCAGCCTTTATGCGTTCACTGCTGAACATAGGCCTCCCTCAATGCACGCCGAGACGACCGATCATAAGCATATCGATATTATGATCAAAAAGGACATATATTACATCTTTGATTTGATAAATACGTTGCTGAGTAAATATTATGATTATTGTTGTCTCCTCTGATGTGTTCGATAATATACACTATAAAGTGGGTAATGATTTACGAGAACATAAACACAGCCTTACCTATAAATTACACGTCAGTAACATTCAACGGTTTGTAACATTTTGTTGAATGAATAAATTATTGTTAATGTCAGTACACGACGTACCGGCGGCGTCTCCAAACAATCTCTGTATACTAATTATAATAGTTTTTAAATCCTTTTGAAGCAATACTGTCTAATCCTTGAATGTTGTGACAGCGGATGGCACCACGTGTCATGAGGTAATATGGCAAAAGAAAGAAATTATTATTATTAAAGCGCTTTAAAATGCTTTATTCATAATACAAGTAGTTAGTACAATTCATAATACACATTACAAACTATAAATAATAGGTTAAAACTACTACTACTACTAAACTATATACTTATATCAAACTAGCTGTTGCCCGCAGCTTCGCCTGCGTTAACTAAGATTTACAACGGGATCTTAGCGGGATGATATATCTTTACCGATAAATGGGCTATCGAACACTGAAATGTTTAATTAAAATCCGACCGATAGTTCCTGAGATTAGCGCGTTCAAATAAACAAACTCTTTAGCTTGATATCTTAAGGATTAAAAGCATGAGTAAAATAAACGCATTTAAATGTAGTCCAAAAAAATTCAAAATATCTAAATAAAAAAGTGGTTACTGTGCCTCACTCGACATAGATAGGTATAACGTGTCGCGGACATTTTTGTAGATAATTATAAGATCCACAATTGATTAGAACATTTTATGGTTCTATCTTTTATAGTTTAGGCAGCGTACGCAAAATAAGTAACTTTACTGGTTGATTTTTTACACCTTGTTTCCGAAAAACCCAAATATCTTACGGAACCCTATTTTTTCAGAATAAATTGTAGCCTATGTTACTCGTGGATAATGTAGCTTTCGAATGGTGAAAGAATTTTTAAAATCGGTCCAGTACTTTTTGAGCCTATTCATTATAACCAAACAAACAAACAAAGTTTTCCTCTTATATTATAATATTAGTGTAGACTAAAAAATAAAACTAGATATAAAAAATCGACCCCAAATCGCTACGCTCGTAGGGTAGGGTGCCCAAGAGGCTGGCGGCATTTCCCCGTTGAATGGCCAGGCTCAACCTCTGTCCGAAATGAAAAAGCGCTTTAATAATATCTCCTGAGTCTCACACTCTTTTTTCTTAAGGATTGCCCCTACAGTCATACAGTCAATAGGACGACGAAAAAGCAGCCTTTGCTAGGCCGATCGCGCCTCTCTATCGCCAGTTTCGCGTTCTCCCTTGCACGCTCGGCTCAGCCGTAACGTGAGCGTGAGTCATGCTTTTTCGTGCGAGCAGCCGGCGTTCATCGATTTTATCACGTTACGACTTCTAAATCATGCCGCGTTTATATTGATACTTTGCATCAAGCGATATTTTATAAAGGCTTTATACTATGTACGTGGCCTTAAATACCTAGAAGCCAATTAAAATACTACATGATCCTCCTGTGAATAATATTATAAATGACATTATATTCATACAACTAATTATTACTTTATATGTGTATGTTGATTTATTTATTAATGAGCTGAGCTGTCATGCTGCTATGTGCGAAGATGATGGATATACATGCATGGAGGATGGTCTTTAAGTGGTCATGCGTACACTAGTATGCATATGCAGTGTGGAAAAAGGGAGAAATACATTATGCGTGCATATGCATGCACATTTAGACTGTATGTTATATAGGTACATAAAATATCTTATGTAAAATAAAATAATGTTGAAATTTTACTTTGACCAATTGACCAATCGGAAACTAGGCTTGTGCCAAAAGCTCAATAAAGAAGGGGCATACCGATAGTTTTGATCAACTTTTAAAATATATTTCTTTTTTTGTTCCATAAAATAAGGTTTTATGTGTCCAATTTATCTCATTACTTCTATATCACGCTTTTCTCACTTTTAGACTTTCCTTTAATTTAAAGAATGCTATCTTCCAGATGGTAAACAGTTCAATGACAATTTGACCATGCAATACCAGCGCTACCTTTCATTGTCGACCTTAGAAGAATATTTCCACGCCAGTATACTCACGAATTGTTATAGAGAATACTTATCAAAATTTGTGAGTGTACGATAGGGTGTAAAAGTTAATTCTAAAAGTACCTTAAACTTACAATCTACCCCGCGGTTTCCCATTCCCGTGGAAGTATGGGGATACATTAAAATTATAGCCACATAATTATGCTATACTCATATGTAAGCTATGTTATTATAAAGTTGCATTATAATCCATACAATATCTGTAAGAGTAACAAACATACACACACATAAATTTTTGCGCGTTTATAATATTAGTCAGATAAAAAGTACGCAAGCATCTCTTCATCTTGAACGTTGACATAATGAGTATCTATAAATAAGATATATCTATTATATTATCTTTAATATCTATTATTTCTATCTTTTTTTACAATACCTATTAACATGTAATACACTTTCAGGACGACTTCACAATGGACATCGTGAATATGCTACTGTTGTTCGTCGGGTTCCGACTGCTGGCGTACATAGCGTTAGTTCTAAGAGTGCGACGCGCCAAATAAGATACACAATAGCTTATTAAATACACCTAAAGCACGTCGTTTAAATATATTCAGCCCCTCTAGACGAGTGGCAAACTCAGTTGCGATAAACGCTAAAAATATAACGCCATAGGGCTGTCGCTAAATCTTTGACAAACGTTTATTCAGACACATACATAAAGTATATGGTTTTGTTTGTAAAAACGTCTTAAAACGTATGTTAGTCGTCCCCCCTAGAAGAGTGGCATAAACGCTAAACGAATATAATAGAAAATAATACTTATTGTATGGGAATGACACTAGCTTACGACATAAAAAAAATCAAGAAATATTATAATTATAATGTTCCCTTTAAACGAAGTACACACGTTATTAAATGTTTTTACAAACAAAACCATATACTTTATGTGTCTTAATCAACGTTCTTCAAAAATTTTGCAGCAACCCTATGGAGTTAGCGAGAAACGCAACTGCACAGAATCGGAGCGTTTGCCACTTCACTAGAGGGGCTGATTCTATATAATCATTGGAACTACATATTCCTAATGTGAACGCAAATTACTCATTATAATGAAACAACTTTTACGGATTTTATCGCGACTTATTAATACTCACATTCCTGACGTTTCGGATACTTTACAGGTATCATAGTCATGGAAGGACTCCCGTTTATATAATATACGTAAAAAAAGTTGTTTCAATACGTAATATATACACGTTAAGAGGCCAATATCCTAACGCGTAATGTGTATAATCCTATAAGTTTTTTATAGAAATAGTTGTAATATTTTTTATTTCTTTCGAATTTATAATAATAAAATTTTAGAAAACCCACTTCAAGGGACGGACGGGTCAGGATCGAACCCGGAACCTCTAACATAAGAGGCCGAGTCCGTCCACCACTGGACCCTCCTCGAAATCAGGCGAGGAGGAGACCCGTGCCCAGCAGTGGGACATAAGGGTTGATACTTTACTTTCATAATAATAAATATAATGAATACAGAATATTTTTATAACCATGGATAAAATTTTGTTTGCTTATCCTGTCTGAGGTCTTGTCCGTCGGACGAATACGCTGATGATAACGAATCATTTTTAAATAGCTAAAATGTATATAAGATTTATATTAGAGAAGCAAGTGTATGAAAAATAGATAACATGACAGCTTGGCTGACGAACAGTGGCAAAAAACCAAGCGGGTTATCTGTTAAAAAATATACATCAATTTGTAATAATTCTTATTAAGCCACAAAAAAGGACGTATAGACTTTTAATACGAGTTCTCGACCTTGAAGCATGTCTAAGCTGTACATTAATAATATTAATTGTACCTAGATTATAATTGAATGAATAAAAGAACTTGCTTAATTGTTTTAAATGATATATTGAATTTTCTAAATGATTTTAAGTGCATAAAATTTGTTTTAATTTTAATTGTACGCTGAATGTAATTTTTAAGGAGCATGTGTGGAGTAATAAATAATTTTATAGTTCTCAATTGTTTTATTTGTACATTATATTAATTTAATACATATGTATATTGAACACTACATAAGCCAATTTTTGTTTGTAAGAACTTCTGTTACTAAATACCTCCAAAGAACGAAAATGATGATAATAAACATTCATTATAATATGTATATAACGTTAAAACCCCTGCTCTTTTATATGTCAAATTATATAAATGTAATATATTTTTTTTTGATATGAATTGTTTATTCTTCACGGGATTCGAATCCCGGACACTTTGATACTACTTAGCTACTTACCACTGCGCCGGTATGTCATCCATGCATGTGACGCTGTTCTTTATGTCCTCTGACTTTCAAAAAAATATCGATAACTACCTGTAAATGCATTGGGAAGAAAGAAGCTCTAGTCACTAGTTGGAAGGATCTCTCTGCAGCAGCAGTTCCTGTTGGATGTGCACAGCGACCAATCCGTGACCTTGTCGTTCATTTACAGAGGCCAATGATGGGTACACGGACGGTTGATGGTGACGATGAAAAGTATTTTTTTTTGTATTATTAGCTAAGTCTATATATATCAGGCAACTTATATAAACCGGGATTTTTGGTTTAACATTAACAACAGCAGCATGTATAGCAACAGGATATCTTATATCAACGAACAGGAAGTAAAAAATTTTGACCACGTGACGTTTGGGGTCCACTTATGTTATCACGAACGTCTATTATATATCTATTTATCCATTTAGACCTCTAGTTTCGTGTACGCTTGTGTCAATGCCCCGAGTTAATGTTTTTTTGTGATTTATTTTAGACCAGCATATGTGAATCAAAACTGTTATGAATATTGTCATCGTACTTTTATTTTCCACTACTAGAGATGCCCAGGCAAAAGACGCCACTTTTCTAAGATTCAAACAAAACGATTCGTAATTTTAAATTCATAAAAATCTCATAAGCTAAGGGTCTCCACCGAGAATAGAAGAGTCTAATTATGGGAATCCCCAGAAATCTTTAGTTTGGGAAAAATTAAATATTTTAAATAATCTTGTGATAAAAGTTAAAGAAAACTGTTTTTCATAAAAGTATAATCATGTTGACTACTGCTCTAACTATACATAAAACGTATACCACGAAATTAGCAGCTTTTTGAAATTAAATCCGATAGTAACAAATACCAAAACGAGATGTGGCAAAGTGTCAAAACACTATTCATCACACTTTCGAAAGATTGAAAGGGAATCTCATGAAGCGAAACGATTCTCAAAGTATTATTATATTATATTTTTTGCACCTTAACTATGTAATACAAAGGCATTGTAGTACTAGGATGTCTGACACCTCGTTGCTCGTGACTAGGGTTGCCAGGCCAAACTTAATAGCCGGACAGACCAGCCTGCTTGGCCGGACATTTCTGTAGAAAGACCGGACACCCAACATTATTAAGGAATTTGTCTTTATAGGTACAACAAAGTATGTAAAATAAAGCTTTTTTATGAGTATCATAAATTTTGCTAAATTCTAGTAAACTTATAGATAAAATCGAATGCCAAGACAGTTTTAGCCTAAGACAAATTTATTCAGCATCAATTGTTTGAAAAATGTAAGAAGCCTAACAAAGCCAGCCAGACACCGTTTATTTTGGCCGGACACGCAATCAAAAAATCTACCTATATCCGGTTTTATCCGGACGCCTGGCAACTCTACTCGTGACAATGGCTGCTGTGAAGCATAGGATACGTAGAAAACGTAAGCATATAACTTATAAGCCGCGAACCGCGATGCTATATGATATTTTAAAAGCTATTCAGCGCAGAAGACTAACATTCGAATAGCTTTTGCAAAAAAAAAAAATGAGTAGTAATTCGATAAAATACTCAATTAGGCCTCTCACTAAATGTTCCACAATAATTGTATATTTTGAACATGTGCATACATGAATAATATTAGCAACGTCTTTACGTGGGAAGGTTTCAATATTGCACAATATATAATCGTATGGTGTAAGAGATTGTATGGAGACCTTCACCCTGCCATCCTGGTCATCATCATCAGCCCTATTTACTTACGTTACTGTCCGAGAACTTTACAGCGTTGAATAAAAAGTAAATGCTAAAAGCATTAACTTTTGCTAATGTCAAAAAAGATTGATCGGATTGAATGTTCTATGTTAATGATCAAGGTCGTCAAAGTCATCATTATTACTTTTTTCTGTCCACTGGAAATAGGTCTATTTCAATGAACAAGAATGCCAAGCCGCCGCCACTATCATCATACACAATCGACGAAGGATAACTATATATTTAGCTCGAACACACTCACACAATCACCAAACATGCGTATGTATGGCTCTTACTACTTACTTAAACTTACTTAAACATTCTGTATGGCTTATGCCATACAGAAGTTTTCGTTCTCTCATAAATATTGCGCTGAAAACCCTAACAGTACCTTACTTTCTTGGCAATGTAAGCAAAATACCTGCCTACGCACAAAACATAAGAAAGCTCATTTTTTTTAATAACATAACAGCAAATTATTTCTTGCAGTTCTGAAATTGAGACATTTTTATGTCTGGAAGCAAACGAGCAGCCGACGCAAATGGACACCCTCATCATGCAAATGCGTTGGCCTCGTTTTCCCTATTCCCTAATGGGTTACTGGAAACTCACATATTGCACGAAACGCATCAGTATAACTGTCACCTAACAGCGGTGTTATGTAAACAAGAGGTACCACCCTGGTTGTGCCGGCCCAATTCGGCTGCAAAAGGAACATGGCAATCCTTACAAACCTCTTACAAGATTGAGATAATGGCTGGCTACTGCTTCTAGAAAGAACAGTCTGATCTTGCGTTCAAGTAGCATCTGACCCTGACATGACAAGGCTGAGTGAAATCGCTTAAGTTCAGACTTAAATTATATTTGAGCTAAAAATAATATATTATAGTCGATTTTCCGTAACTTGCTACGAGTATAAGAAATAGTTTATTAGTATAATAATCTAATAAAAATAAAAAGAGGTTGTCTACGTATATATTTAGCCTTGGTTTGAATTACACGGAAGTTGTTGTGGATTATCTATTTTTAACATGTTGAATGCGAATTGCGAATAGCGAGAGAGCGGCTATTGGCGTTCATTAAGGGAGGTCTACGTTCAGCAGTTACACATTGGCTAGTGCTCATTTGATGTGGTATTTAAGTTGCGTTATATTCATTCATAATTAGCCCATTCTTATCCACTTCAATACGAATAAATCAATAATTTTCAAATCTTGAGTCCTTGCAGAATTTTAAGATTCAAACAATCATTTTCTGCTACCTTTCATCTTTTACGAGAACGTAACAAATTTTAACCTACCCTGTTTCAAAGTTTTTGGCGAACAGTTCACTATGAACGGAGGGCAAATTAATGAAAAGCTTGTGCTCACGTGACCCTTACCTGTCTTCCAATAGACTTTGGACTCCCAAATACTATTCACATCCTAAACGGCCGTTTGAACGAGCTCGCCAACATTTTAACGTATTTGAACTATTCAAAACGACATATTTTTAAACTTTTACTCTTAGGAACGATATTCTCAGGAACTAAAGATCGGATTTGAAAGATTCTTTAGCCTTTAATTGCCCATTGATCGAAGACAGCTATTATCGCACTCAGATCCCGTTGGAAATCTAAGTTAGCGCAGGCGAAGCTGAGCTGGTAACTCATAAAAAACACCTTAGAATTAATAATAAATAAACCAACCTAATTAGTAAGTATGACATCTACTGTCTACCAATTTTTCAATTTTTTGAGGATTCCATTCGATAGTTTTATTAGAGCGTATACAAAATATCCATTTCCTTTGGACATAATCGGTGTATTAGTTACCACGTGGAAGCCGCCGTCCGCGTACACCTTACCCTTTGGATATGTGAATAGTGTTAAATGACTTTGACACTAATACACATGGGCTAGAGGCGAATATGGTGTGTACAATTTTGTGATGATGGGTTCGATAGGTATATTGTAAGAAGCCACAGAAGTTTTGTGGTCTACAATATAATCGTTAATACTATGAATGGAGTCGCGAGTGATAGTCGCGACTGGGAATTGAATTTGGGAGTTTTAACAGTCCAGTGGCTATAGGATGGGCCTCTTAAGCGAGAGGTTCCGGGTTCGATTCTGACCCACTGTGGTGACTTAATTTTTTCTCAACTTCTAATTGCACCATAAACACGAGACCATTACTCGCTCAACGGTGAATAAAAACATCGTGAGAACCTGCATACCTGATGAGATTGAACGGCATTGTTGTGTAAAGTTCACTAACGCGCATTAAGCCAGTGTGGTGAACTATGGCACAATAACTCGCCTGATTTCGAGGAGCAGACCCGTGCCCAGCAGTGGGACCTAGTATATGAGTTGATATTATTTAACAGTAATAGTTTGACGAATAAAAGGTCAAAGAGGGGTTAGATGCTAGAACGCAAGTGAATTTGTCCAGAGAAAATGTCTAGATTACCTATAGGTTCCTATGAAAGAGACATTATCTCTGATGAACGGAAAAAAATATTAGAAAGCTATAGGCACCCAAGATGATCCCGATTCTGGCCATTAAAAAAATAAAAAAGGACACCCCGGGCCCCCAAAAAAATTCTACCTATTATTAGAACAGATTGGACATGCATTAGGTTCAATAATATTATTCGATATAGGCATATTATACATTATTATAATACGACGGTCGGCTTGGTTGAGTGGTCAGGCTACTGGACACTAAGCGGTCGTGGGTTCTAATCCCAACAAGTGCAAATAATTTGTATGATGAGTATACCAGAAATGTCCGCACCGGGACGTGTATATTTATAGTTATTAAATTAATTTCGTTTCCTAGTACCCGCAACATACGTTCCTATAGCTTACCACATGGCTGGGTTTACGTGGATTGTTGAATAAAATTTATAAAAATACTTGTATAAGGGTAAGTTACGACCTTATTTAATGGAAAGTCAATTTATGTCCTACTTAACTAAAAATACTGCTGAACAAGGAAATTAGAAGACCGGAATAATAATTCATCATCATCATCATACATATTCAATAGTTTAGGAGTCTAACGTAAATGAGATACAAGAACTATGAACATAGATAAGAATTGACAAAGGAATCCCACGCCGGTTTCCCAACTCCCGACTGGTTTTGGTCCATACGTTGATACACCTCCTCCCACCACGATAGCCGAACATAGATCCAAGTAACGCAATATGTCGTTGACCTTAAGGGCTTCTCCGCCGAACTTGGAGTTTTAGAAGTGATCAATATATTTAAGCGTCTTACATAATAATTAATAAAAAAATTGAAAGATTTGTTCTATTGATTGAACTCTAATCTCTATAATAGAACCGATTATTAAATATTTAAAAATATATTTTTGGATTAGAGGTTGACTATTTTAGAATATGGATTTTTTTTAAATTTTAGTGCGTCTGAAACCGCGGGTAATCACAGTCTATTGGTAGTAAACTCCAGACATTGATCTATTTCAAGACTATCACAATTTTTTCAATTAATTTTTGGAATTTCTTTTTCAAAATCATAATACTTAAACGATATAATTTCAGCATGTACTTCGTTGTACTTACGACATTATTCAACAGATTATTTAACAATAAAAAATAATAAAAAAAACAACTCGAAAAACATCATGCGATTCTATATTATCACTTATTGTTCTTATATTCTTGCTACAAGCCTTTATTTTTGTATACAGTTTGGCGTTACGTTGTTCGTCGATGGACTCCTAAACTAGTGAACCGATTTTAATAAATACAGTCCTACTTGATAGCTTTGGAAGATAGTTTTGTTTTGAGAGATTGGTTAAGTAAACAAAGTTGCCTAGGATCTAGGTATCATCATCATCCGTCCACTGATTAACATAGGCCTCCCTCAATGAACGCCAAGACTGTATAAATTGTATGTTGCAAAAAATTAAGGATTTAGTCAACCAACAAAAATAATTATAAAACCACGATAATTCGCACTGAAAAATATTTTGAGTACTAATATTATGTATGCAAGAAATTAAATGTATGTGTGTACTGTGTATGGCACGTGACCACAAAAAATATAAAACCACCGCATACCCGCATACAGGTTTAATACGTTTTTTGAGCAAGGTATTTGTTTAAATACTATAAGGTCTAATTTACACCGCCTGGTGATACTAATTACTAATTAATTTATATTACTTCAAATCAGACTTTATGAAATTACTTGAACTCATTCTATGAATAATAAAAAGGGATCTCACGGAAACAAATTCAGCATTAAACATGTTAGTAAAGTAAAGATATACATTATTATTATATTTATTATTACTTATTAAAGGACCATTAAAAGATGGAATTTGGATATAAATAAAATAAAATGAGGAGTGCTTGTGGATTTCATTTTACTTTGGTGGTAAGTTATGTAAAAGTGATTTATTAAATTGAGTAATAAAAATCTACCACACTAGCTTAATATAATATAAAGATATCATCCATATAAACCACTGCACTGAAAGTGAAAAAAAAAATTCATGTTCGAGTCACCAGCTGACGTACAAGGTACCATGGCATAACCAGCTGATTATTTTTTTTTTTCGTTAAGATATCGGGCTAACTACAATTTAACAAATATTTCAGCTGAGAGGAAATGACTGATTTGTTTTTTCTACATGATTGGGAGGCTCCCACCCCTCATCCCCCCAACCGCGCGCCAGCTGACGCCCACTAGGCTTTATAATACTGTTCTCTGATACATCTCACGAATTATCTCGCGGGAGGAAGTTGGTCATGAAGACCTGTTCTCCTGGCTCCCGGGCCATAACGATTTGACATGCGAAGAAGGAACGAATTAAATATCTTGTTGAGCTGGCATGTTCACTATGTGACAAAAGCCTTTGATAATAACAGGTCCAGGCAAAGCATACGAATAAATTACAAAGTATATTTAAGTATTTGACATTGAATCAACATAAACATAAATATCGAATAAATGTAGACCTATAAATTTTAGAATTTATCCTATAAATATTTACGCGTAAGATAAAATGTTTGAATTCGGAAATTCTAAAAGAAATTAATTAGATAATCAAAACCAAAGTTTTTATTATATCTAAAATTATTCGGGCTATCAAAAACAAAGTTTTGTTGTTGGATCCTGTGAATGTTTGATTTTTTGATTGAATATCCCGTTATTCCCGGATGAAGAAGGCGGGAAAGGGCAATTGATCCTCTTACCCTCCTCCTGTTTCATCGTGACTTATGTGACACCAGAGTGAAGGGTGTTGGGTTACGTCACCTGGGCTATACGACTAGCTGATGCCCACGGATTCACCCGTTGTACTACCCTCGGCGGACTGACTCGGCCTGCGTTAATTAAGATTAACACGGCATCTTAGTGAGATAATATATAGCCTATAGCCTTCCTCGATAAACGGGCTATCTAACACTGAAAGAATTATTAAAATCCGACTAGTAGTTCCTGAGATTAGCGCGTTCAAACAAACTCTTAAGCTTTATATATTAGTAATATAAAATTTATATATTAAGTTTAAATATATAATATTAGGACTGATAACTTCCTACGAAAAACGCAAAAGATTGTAGGAATGTATTGATGTATGTTTTTAACTTTTTTACGCAAAAACTACCGAACAGCACATAGGCTATGGTTTATTCCCTTACGCCCACGGGAATGGGATGTATGCAGGCGCTGCTAATTTTTAATAATAAGGATTAATTAAATTAAAGATATAGAATTTCAAAAAAGAATCTAAAGGTCATGACTTTGAAAAAGCTGGGTCCAGTTTACCATTACAGTTTACCATTTTTGGCACACGCTTCCTTTCACCAGCTCACTCTTTAAGATACCTTTTCATTTTTATTAATAAGTAATGATCAAAATTTTTACGAAACATATTTTAAGTAGAATGAAATTCATTATATTTTCTAAATTTGGTATTTTTTTTTCTTTCATAAACCACTGTAAATTAAAGAAACATTATTTTTTCTTAAATCTGGTTGCTAATTTCCAAGTATCAACATTAGTACATGAAAGACTCTTCATTATCTATTAATTGAAAATAATGTTTTATTAATTCAATAATAATAGGTATTCTATCGAACAATTTGTTTGAGAACTTAAAATCATATTATTATACTTAGAATTTTTCACAATGAATAATTAAATGAACGAGTCAATAACACCGGTTATCTTACGTACTTTAAAGCTGTAGAAGCCTAGAGGAGAATAATAACTGGTGAAATCCTAAAACCTAGCAGTTATCTGAATAATTGATAATTGTTATAGATAGAAATATCGAATATTTTATACAACAATTAGTTACAGAATAAACTTGCAAACAGAAATATATATAATATAATATTTAAAAAATACGTAAAAAAAATCATGAATTAATATTAATTAATATTAAACAATAAAATAACTATGAAATTTTTCTTTATTTTTTTTAATTTTTTGAATATAATTGAAGTAGGTAACCAGAACATCCTCTTTTTTTCAGCCGGTTAAAAGCACTTTCCTTTGCCTTTCCATTAGCATCCAACAAAAAAACGGTTTTACGGTATTTACTGTTTGCGCTTCCAGTGACGCTCCAGTGCTCGTGTCTGCTCGGTCTTCGAACCTGGGTCCTATATGGCACAACGAGGACTGCTTACGTGGCGTGGCGTGACGTGGCAACCGATCAGTGGGAAGTGTCAGAGCTTTCTTGCTGCCTGCAGATCCAGCGCCTGAATGCTCAGTTTGGGTATACTGCCCAGGTAAGTATGAACCCTAAATAGGCCCGGCCCAGTCACTAGGTACCAGCCGCGTCCATGAAGATTTCTCTGCGTCAAAAAAGAAAAAAAAATGGTGCTACCAGTGCTGAGGAGACGCGGCACATCGCATCTCTCTGGAGTCTGGTATCATTAAGATATAGCCTCAAACTTATATAGGTTTTTCAGTTTTTAAAATACGCGTAGCAATTACCTGAGATGTATGAAAACAGTATGCGGTAGTGAATTACACATAATGATTTTTCAGGCTTCTAATAATTTTAATGTTCGATGCCGAACTGGTCTAAACTCTAAAGACCTGGCATTTGGCCTAGACTACACACTTCGAGGCCAATGGGTCAAGGACGAGCGACATCTACGTGCGTAAAGGAAATTTTATACTACATGTTCTTTTCAAAACTAGTTTGATATGAAAATAGTTTTGTTATCGGCAAAATGAATGGTCTTTGATGTTTTAATATCATTTGATTGAAAAATATTCCAAGTTTTTAGACCCCGTTCGCACAAGCGTTTAATAAGTATCCTTTTTTTGTCATTTAATCGTTTTTTTAACGCGCGTGTAAAAAGCGCTCAACTGAACTGGGCCTATAATGTATCCTTACGTTATATAGTCATAGATCATTCGGGGCAAGCAGTCTATGCATCAACATATTATATTATAATGTTAACGTAATGGATGGATGCGTGTGGCAAGGGATCGGCCGTCTTGGCATTCATTGATAGAGGCCTATGTTCCGTAGTGGACGAATATGGCTGATGATGATGGTGTTGTTAAGTAACGTAAGCCTAGGTGCAGTCTATAGAAATAGAACGAAACAAATTATTATTATATAAATTTGTTTCGTCCTAACTGCACCTATATATATACATTATAATAGAATAATTTCGAAAAATTTTATTTCGAATATTATCCTTACTAATATTATTAATTTAATTTTATAAGCATGAAAGTAGGGATGTTTGTTATGCTTTCACGCGAAAACTGCTGAACCGATCATCATGAAACATTAGACACATATTCTCGGGGTTACTAGAAGTGAAATAGGATACATTAAAAAAAGGATATTTTTTGCTAACGAGGGGGTATCCGCGGGCAACAGCTAGTATATATAATAAAAATACTTATACAAACGAATTATTAACGGTGCATATAATTCGGTCACATGTGAAAATACGAGAAAAAAGTATGAAATTTTCTGTAAAAATAAAAACAACAATAATTAATTCTTGTTAAAAAACGATATAGCACATCTACAATTTCTCACTCCATAATACGCCTGTCTCACATCGCGCTGTCCTTGTCGCGTACGTCTCAACATTTTCTAGTCAGTCACCGTAGACGCAGCATGCGATACAAAATGCACCGCTAGTTGAAAAGTGAATAGATTTTGTAAAAAAAAAAATTGTGCAAAATGAGTGGCAGTGAGAGCAATGGGTCCCGAAACAAGGATTCCCGCTCGGATTATTCAGATAATGTGAGTATATGTAGGGTAAGTTAGGATAAGTTAACACCGCTTAAGATTTATCAAAATGCATCCATATAATGCACTTTACTTATGATAAAGATTCTTAGTTTATTACGCCGGTTTTTTTTATAAAACTGATATTATTACATAAAATATGTTACGTCAAGTATGTTACTTTAATAATAGGTTTAAGTAACTTAAAGTATGCCATGATTAATTTTCAAACTTTCAATGCTAAGGCGGAAAATGAAAATATATCAATTCTCGCGAAAATAAATTTTACAGTCTATGTACAGAAATAATTTTACTGGATTGGTTTCGGAAGAGGTATTATACTTATTGTAAAGTAAAATAGTTTATAACATGGGTATAAAACGTTCGCTTTAATATTTGAAAAGAAAATTGTGAATAAAAACACCAGTCATTTTTTCCGTTTCAAAATAGGGTCTATAACGAGGTCTGTTTTTGTATTGTTTCTGATTCTATATAATTTAAATGATGTGTTAAAAACGCCGATGTTTATGTTGTTATGATATTTTTGTTACTATGCATCGGGTAAGTTTTTATAAGAGGGATAAGACAAACACACAGCCTGATAATATGATCTTATTCTTATAGGTTTATTCTGTCTAGATGCAAAATCATTGACGTTCGATATTATTGGAATGCATCCTAAAAGTAAAATATTTCGGTTTCACCCGCGTAATTCCCGTTCACCTGTGAGTACAGGGATAAATTATAGCCTATGTGCTATTCTGATGTATAAGCTATATTACTGTAAAGTTTCATCAAAATCCATTCAGTATTTTTAACGTGAAAGAGTAACAAACATTCCCACTTACAAACTTACGCCTTTATAATATTAGTAGGATAAGGATGATCATTACTGTATCGAGATCTTTGCAAAGGTTAGCATGCCTGTTCTTTGAATGATGATGATGAATACGTAAATAGTTTAAGGTGTGTGGGCGGGAGTCCCTGTGCTACGCTTCCGGCTGCTTGGGTACCATCATCTTGCTTGTTTCTCCCGAGAAGCAACTTTGCTGTATTTCGGAGAGAAGGACAAGTATATTTTTAACATACATAGTTCAAAAGCTCGTCTGTGACGTGCATAAAAACATATTCTCGTGGGATTATGGTGATAAATTATAGCCTATGTGTTATTCTGATGTATAAGCTATATTATTGTAAAGTTTCATAATAATCTTTTCAGTAGATTTTACGAGAAAAAATAACAGAAACAGATATTTTGTAAGTGCATGTGTCCTTTTAAATCCCCTCATGATTAATTATCTTATTTGATAAACTTCAATACGATAAAAAAATCCTTTCGAATTTTAAAATTTCGAATAACGAAATAATTTACAAAATGCGATATAGATAGCGAGCTTTACCGTGCTATCCATAACAGATTATAAAATTAAATAATCGTCCAATAGCCGTTAAGAAGATAAATATCAGTTCACAAGTTTACCGCGTTCGTTGAATGAGTCCTTTTGTGTCACTAACAGCGCCCCGCTGTTTTACCCGCGTACTTTACACTCCCGTAATGATACGGTGATAGATTATTTTGATGTGTAAAGTATATTACTGTGAGGTTACATGCAAATCTATTCAGTAGTTTCTGTGTAAAACAGTAACAGACATGTATATTCTTACAAACTTTTGCGTATTATATATTAGTTGGAAGGTGTATTACGATTGTGCTTTTAGCAATGATGATGAAAGAGAGATGATGATGATGATGATGATGATGATGATAATTATGATGATGATGATGATGATGATATTATATTACATATATCTCACTATCATAATATTTTTACGCCACTGTTAGTTTGGAGTTATTCGAAAAAGTACAAAGTTTTCATGCTTCGTGGTTTCTGTAGTTCGTACATGTATATTGTATATAATACCTACAGATTACGTAAGTCGGAACCCACAAGGATGTGTGTACGCATCATAGTAATATAGTAAAGATATACAAGACATACAAAAAGATTAGATAGATAAGGAATAATAATGTGTAAAGGGCTGTGTTACAAAATATATCAACTATTTTCGGATGTAACCATAAAAAGCTCAAGTTACAATCACAAGTTCCTTTATTAAGAACTGCCTTTATTTTATATTTTTATAGAAATCTTCTGCGACAAGGGCTTGGGTCCTAAATGCTCATTTATTATAATCATCATCGAAATGTATACGTCCACATAACATCTATCATAGATGTGATTATCTCCGTAGCCAGTCAATAAGGATAAGTGGAACGCCGTCTTGCTGTTCATGAGATGCCCTTGTCTAACAGAATACGGATATGTACATAATAAATAACATTTATATTTTTATCTTACTATCAGCATCAACTGATACTCAAAGATCCCACAAAGATTTAGTTGAAGAATTGAACGCGCTTATGTAAGTATTTAATTATCATTATTGGAAGGTTATTTTACAGTATGAATTCAATAAATATAATATTTCAGTAAAAGTTACAAAATATTAAACTACGTTTTATGCCTAGGCATTAAATTAAAAAAATTAAAACTTAATTATATGATTATGACTTATTTTATTCATATTATTATTATTAATGAATTCATTCTTATAACTTAATAGTTTTATATATTACAAAAAAAGATAAAAGTATCCTATGTTACTTCTAGTACCTATTAAAATATGTGTACAAAGTTTCATGATAAAAACGTAACAAACATCCACGCTTTCACATTTATAATATTCGTAAGGATACTAATAAAATTGATTAAATAATTAGAACAGTTTAGTAGATGAATTGTCGGCCAATTGTCGACTGACGAAAGAGAGTCTAGACTCTAGACGAATTTATGAGATCCTCAATTTGTTAAAATCTGGTCCGTAATTAAAGCTTTAGATACGAATAGGTCAGATAGATAGACAGGTTTTTCCTCCGCCTAAAATAATAATAATAAGTAGAATATGAAAATAATAATTATAATAATAATAATCTTTATTATCTTACTACCAGTTCGCTAAATTTAATAATAAATAAGGAACTTCGTTCCAAAAATATAAAGAGAAATGAAAGTAAAGCCGCGTGTCGCAGCTGGTACACAGCGCCTAGCGGTTTACGCAACGTTTTATAGGTCGCGAGCTAATTCTACGCAGGCTTAGGTACCGAGTCTGCGGCTTGTAACCCGACCCAGCAGACCCGGCCGGCCTTAACTTACACTTTCAAATAAGGCTAATTCAGAAGGCCACCATTCCTCAGGTTTTCAAATAATTGAATATCGATAAACAATAATAATGTTTATCTTGTCTTAGATAAGATCGTAGCTTCCTCGAAGAATCAAATGAAAATATACGATAGATGTAAAAAAATGTGTGAGAGTTTGATCTTTACTTAACTTCACAAAAATATGAATTACCCCTTATGGACCTAAAGAAGTTTCACTTCTTGTATATGTATAAATGTTTATTTATATGTTTTTCATTTGTGTCAATGAAGTTTCATTATTTCTGACACAAATTCAATTCATTTTATTTCGACTAATTGATACCATTGTGCCCATTCCTGGGTCCGAGAACCAACTCGATGAACTGACGAAACCAGAAATTTTAGATACGCCCTGTTTCTGATCCGTGCCTTGGTACCTTAATTGTACCGCCCGAAGGCTTTTAAGGTTTGTTAGTATCTAGGAGTTTTTGATTGCGAAAAGCAAACAGACTTAGCCATCTACCACATCACCGCCAATTTTTAGTAAGTTGGCGGTTGTATATTTTTTGTATTATATTACCGTCATCATCAGCCAAAACGGCCATGTGTCGTCCACGGTCAATGATCGCCCAGTAGGCCGTGACCGATCCCTTGCCACTTTTGGATTGATAAGTTGACAGAAGTCCAAAATAATGTCGAAATTCGAAACCATCTGTTCAATCTACTTAACTTCAAAGATACCGTAAATCAAAGAAAGATTATGAGAACTTTGATGGACATTTTAGGGACCTTATTTTGCCAACATACAATAAACATACAATAATTATTTATGCGGAAGGTTTTAATCAAGTTTAAAAATAACTAGTATCTTTTTATCCTTATTTGGAATAGTTTTGCTCTCCTATTTTTGGAACGAAGTTCCTTACGGCAGGCTTGAAGGGGATAGGGATTTTGCTGCGCGACCGAACTGAAAAAAATGTGATAGTAAAATCGTAAGAAAGGGGCGTGGAATAAAAAGCGTTAAATTCGAGGACACATTTTTAATATTTATACTGGCATAGTCATCAGCCATTTCGTTAAGGTTTAATTCGTTGTCTACATTAGATATCGTTATATATTGTAAAGAATGCAACATTTTTTTACCGCAATTATAATTAGCTAATGATTTAAAATTCGTCATTAAAGAATACCGTCGTGATCATAAGTGAATCATAAAATATATTATTATTTTTTATAATATAAGCATAACATAAAACATTTTATTTTTACATAATTCACGCGGACATATTATTTATAAAATAAGTGTATTATTGTGTTATTCATATAAATTTAAATATCTTAAAGGTTAGTCTGAAAATCCAGATATAATCAATTTCGTTTGTTGTAAACGAAAACAATTTGGTTTGCGGTATTAAAAAAAAACGTCTGAATGACCGTTTTGGTCTGGCCAAACGATAAGGAGTGTAAAGACAGTGTGTTCCTTGTTGTAGGATCTCTTGATCACAGCTCACGTTGTGAGGAGGATTTTTAAATGATTAAATAGAAATCATGTAATGTAACGTTATTTGATTTGTCTATTAAAAATGTCGTTCACTTTTCACGTCGTCTATACCGCAGAGTTTGAAGACGAAAGTCTTCAACCAATGCGTAGATGATCTACAGGGCCGAAACGTGGCCTCTTAATTTACGACTGGTCCGTACGTTTACCGTAGCTCGACATGCTATGGTGCATGCTGTGCTGGGTGTTTCTTTGGCAGAATAGGATTCAAAACGATGACTCTGCCAGAGAAGGATAGGACAGCTGATGCTGATGATGATTATAATCGGTGTAACAAACGGATCAAATTATGATATTATAATGGACGGATAAAGGCTGATGATGTTGATGAAGATACACTTTTATATCGAAAGGAATTTTACATTCCGATATTAGTAACTGCTGTTAGTACTTCATGCACAGATATTTGAAATATTTCTATGAATTCATGTTAGACATACGCGAAACCAGACAAATTATTATCACTGACATAATATAGACATAATTTGACTAATAAACAATTTTACATTTTTAAAATATAAATAAATGTTTACACCGGGATCTTGGATGTATTGATTAATAATTTAGCATGCATTTATAAATAAATATCTTAAAATGAATTTCCTTTTCCGGTTACGCGTAACAAGTTCTTATGAACTCACTAAGGTTGCGCGGTGCAAATATTTTTTTATTATTTCAGAGAGGTTTTATTCAAATTCAGTATATTTTTTATTATTATTACTGTATAATTTATCGCCAAATAATAATTCCATGGAAGCTGCTTAATAAGTTGTCACTTGTCAACGATAATAACCATATACCTATTGCAAAAAATATTTGAATTATTATAAATTTGAATATTTTATGAAAACAAAATAAAAAAAAAGGAATTTATTAAGATGAAAACAAAATTATTAAAAAGAGGTCTATATATTTTTTTATAGCAGAGCTTGTTATGTTCCTATCAATGAGCTCATGCAAGCTGTGTAAAAAATATTTAGATTTTTTTTGGATTATTATTCAAAATAATATTAGAATAAACCTTGGATATAACTCTAGTAATGGCACTCCGGAGAAGAAATGTTAACAGAAAAAAAAAGGTTGATAAAAAATATAATATTATGTTCTCATTTTCTTATTTACAAATGTTAACAAGGCAACTTACGATAAAGTATCACAATAAATGTCAAACATAGTTTATTTATATTTCGTGCAGAGATCAAATTGTTGACTAGTTCAGGAAAACATCATCATCATCATCATCAGCCTCTATCCGTCCACTGCTGAACATAGGCCTCCCTCAATAAACACCAAGACGACCGACTGACTGACTGTGTGGGGGCGGCTTAAGAATACCCCTACCCCGATACCAGCCCAGGGTGACGTAGAAGTCAGGAAAACATAGTTGAGTATAATACATAAGAATTTAATGAAGTGATATAAAATAAAAAAAAATATATACTTATTTAAAATTTAAACAATTGGATCGACTTCAAAATAAAACAAAACTAAAAAGTATTAAAGTAATTACGTTTATTTAATTTCGGCGTCTACAACTTATAATTAAAAAATCTTTGCGTTAACCGCCTCATTATTTGTTAATTTTGAAGTCGGTGTCGTATCTGTTGAGATGGCACCGAAGAATCATCAAAATGTAAAATTAACTATCAGCGCAATAATCGTGCACAAACGGAAAGAAAAGACGAATTGAATTGCTCAAAATACTGCTCTTTTTTAAGTCGGTAAAAAATTTAGGCCCCTCTGGACGCCCGGCAAATAAGAATCATTTGTCTACTAAAATTTATAACTAACGGAAATGAATTGGATTAGAGAATGAAAGCGTCAATTTTACTGCCGAGGCGTACCAATACAATATGTTACATAAGCAAACGCAAGTCTGTCTCTCGTGCTAAACGTTCCAAGAAACAATTATTTAGTTGTTAATATACCTATTTTTAATGATATTTCATAATATTATGTATTTCATATTATTACAAATCAACAGTTTCAGATTTATTCCTTTTCTTACTTTATTAGACCTACCTTCTTACCAAATTTTATGTTTTAAATAATAAGTAAGGGATGGTTTAATTTATGCCTTGACAGGTTGACAGCCGGACAGTGGAATAATTTTGAGCCGTATTTTTGTGTTTTAGAGGTAAAATAACTTTAAAAGGACTTAAGAAAGACAGTCTGTAACTGCACTGTCAAAGCAATGATAATATTATGCTGGAGGGATATTCTCTTGCAGCATGCATGCATCTCTTTCGAAATATCTAGAATAAATCCTAGACAAATATGCTATCATTTATTTTCTAGACCTTTAAAACTAATTAGAAATATGACTAAGCTTATAACTAAAACTATATCCGATTGTGTAAAAATTGATTTAATTATTAATATAATTAATTTTATTTAATATTTATATAATTAGCACGTTTATTAGGAGTTTTTCAATAAAAAAAACGAACGATTCCCACACTATTGGGATAAAAATAGTATGTGTAAGTAAACTAACGACAATTTTAAGTGCTTAAAGTCATTAGGACATTTCAAATGTTAATTATAGACTATAAATATACTTGAATAGGTCTAGATTCTATTTTTAAGCATTCTGCAATTAATTTGTAAGTTTTGTCGCCTCTACGTAGAACGTCCGGTGTTCTACCTTCCTTTATTAAACATTGCAGATATGCTTGCAGAATAATCAGGCAGGATGGTGGGTATTAAGCATAGAGGTTGAGGACAGCGCCCAGCCTTCCCACTAGTAATTCTTCACAAGCGACTCTAAAACTACTGGATATTTTAGTTAATTAATGCGCGTTTACCTTCGCGCTTAGAGGCTACGCACGTGTCAAGCTTCACTTAGCAAGAACGTACTATGCCTCAATAAAGCCGAGCTTTAACACGTGCATCCGTGCGCCGCGGTGAAACCGCGCTTTTATAGTTGATTATTTAAAAGTAAGTATGTCGGCGAAATTGTTAGTTTGGATGACGGAAAAAAATATAATCGTGGAGCAATTGTGGATTCTAGTGGAGCATTTAGGGAGCAATTTATTGGCATATCGTTTAATTTAAAAAAAAAACCTTCTACGCTAACTTCCTTCCGGTAATCGATTATGCCTCTTTTGTTTTCGCTGGGGAATGCATTAGGAATTGAACTAATCCCTTAGTGGTGTGGTAAGGTGGAACCAGAATCTACCCTCTAAACCCCAGCTGATTTTCCTTTTCCTCTGGCCGGCCCGTTCAATACTACTTTGTTACATCCATCCTCCAACCATCTCATACATTAAATACGTTTTTTATGTACAAAATATATTTTTTTTATTTAACTATGTGCCATTCAACCATGAAAGGTGACACGGAAAAAAAGAGTTTTAATAAAATCCATTAGCCGTATCCGATAAACATTTTTTTTCATAAATTTTGTGATCAGGCATCAATCTAGTTTCTAAAAATATAAAAGAGATTTTTTCTTAAACATTTACTTTAAAGTTTTAAAGTATTTACTATATATATAATATTTTTTTAAGTCAACCAAATATTTTTTTTGTTTTGTACTTACTGTTTTCCTGGTTGGATGGCAACCATCACAAAAGCAGCGTAATAATGAGCAAATGCATTTTAGAATATATTATGTTCAACAAGTCAAGTTAATGGTGATTCAGGTAATCATAGAGAAAGTGAAATCCAGCAAATTATAATGATCCCATAATTACAAGATCTGACATGTAAAATTATCAGTTTTGAAGATTGTATGTAGATTCTCTCGAATCCCCCACTTAATATATCTATTAGGTCAATGGGTACATGGTGACAATAGACCCCTAAACCCCAAACCCCTAATGAAATCTTAGAACCCCTAATAATAAAAAAACTATCAATCAAAATGTACAAATCAAACATGTAACTACGTGGCCTGTCAAAAAAATATTAATACGAGTACGCGCTACGAATTTCTTCTTTTAAGGTTGTCAACACTTTTCTTTTTAACACTTCCTAAATATCTAAAGAATAAAAAGATATTATCTTCGACTAGGAATTTTTCCCCCTTCGGCCGGGGATGGCAGTTAACTTATCATGTCAAATGTCAATTATATATCCTTAAATAAATGTTGATAGGAGATCACATCCAACATTCTCTACGTGGACAGCGGGCTAGGGTACTCCAAAGCCGATGAGCTGGAGGAAGTCCTGGGCAGCACCCCCTCGTCCAGACCCTGCACACTGGTGTGGAGAGACGTCTCCGTGCATATCAAGCTCAAGGACGGCAAGCTGAAACGGCTGGTCAATGGTGGTAAGTACGCTTAATAGTGGTAAAAAAAATAACGTTAGTTGTTAAGTAAGATGGTATGCTAGTGGTAAAGCAACTGGTTATAAGTTGACCAACCGGTTTGGAAGATTTCGCGGCGATTATAGTTAAAGGCTTTGCATTGACAGACAAACAGATAGACAACAGAGTAAGAGTTCCGTTTGATCATTATGAAGAACGGAACCCAAAAAAAGAAGAAGAACCATAGTTAATTATTTATAAGGGACGCTGTCCACGCGCTTACCGAAACTGGTTTGTAAGTATGTACCAGCTTGAATTTAGAACCATCTAATCTAGGTAAGGGGCATGCCGCTTCGATGGATACGAATGCGATTGCCACTAAAGATAACGAAAATGTGAGGAATATTTTAATTTTGCTGCGTAGCAACAATTTCTTTTCATCAAATTCCCCGCTTAAGCTTTATTGAACGTCTATTGATTCTGTGACGACGATGAATGGGTACCGGTCTGAGTTGAATACGAATGACAAGGGAATAAGAACATGTCATCTTGGTGTTTATTGAGGGAGGCCACTTTCTTCAATAGTGGATAAATGATGATAATGATAGTGATCCGTATGACCGAAGGTTCTAAGGATTAGACTGAACTATTGAGCAGAGCCAGTCGGTATAAATACATTTAGACTAATATTTTCAAAAGAAAGGAATGTAATTATGAGAAAACACTGTCATATACAAATTCTTAAAACTAAAAAAGAAATAGAAGCAGACTTTTTATGCGTCTAAATTCTAATAGTATTAGGGCCTGTTTCACAATCTCCAGATAAGTTCCAAATAGGCTATCGGCAACATATTTGACAGATAGAGTATGGAGTATCTGTCAAATATGCTGCTGATAGCCTATTCAGAACTTATCTGGAGATTGTGAAACAGGCCCTCATATATTCAAACTAGCAGTCTAAGCCTAATTTTGACTGTCCACAAATATCCGCAAAAACAATGGGGATGCAATTGCGTTGCCCTCCTTTTCTCTATTATGTTCTACAAACTGTTGCTACGTCAAAGAATTCAGACGTACATAGAAGGACAGTTCTTATGAGCACTTTGAGGACAAACTCTGCGATGTAAACGTCTGCTTGGAGGCTCGACGAGAGGGACACCGCGATGTCCCCAGCATATGAGCTTACGAGAGCGAGCGAGTGCGAACTGGGGACTAGTTCCCAATAAATTCGGCACAAAAAATCCTACAGATTTGTGCTTCTATGTACGTCTGAATTCTTTGCCCACGTCTTAGCCCGCGTTAGCTAAAAAAATGGTGATCGGTTGATTAGTTTTCGCGGGAAAGCGTAACAAACATTACTACTTTCACAAGGATTTTTTCATCGAAAACTCACAAGCCGCATGAACCGCGACAGCATATTGTGCTGCAATGTCACGGACAATTATGGTATTGTACCTCAGTACCTGTAATCAGGCTTACCAAAAAGCTTACCAGGGTTAACGTAGTATGAATATTCCTAGTAAACGTCACGTTTGTTACAGTGAGCGGTATCGCGAAAC
Source organism: Lycaena phlaeas (assembly GCA_905333005.2). NCBI lineage: Eukaryota > Metazoa > Arthropoda > Insecta > Lepidoptera > Lycaenidae > Lycaena > Lycaena phlaeas. Next base: position 15,199,286 of record HG995172.1, on the reverse strand, counting down.
CAGGCACGCTGATCGCTCTTATGGGACCCAGGTAAATATTTTCTGATAAGATCTTTCCATCGACCACATAAGCCATAGACTCCTAATAACAGGGGAACGGGTTCTGGCGACACACCTGACTTATAGTTCCGATGTAAGCCGTAAACAATGTACTCAAACTATCGTGTCGTCTCATTCTTTCCCGTTGCGAAATATATCCATTTATTTTTAACGTTCCGTGATTGGTAATGTATGACATTGAATTAGCTATTCACTGCATTGCAAGCCCTTTCGTCTCACCTCAGCTAGTTGCCAGAATGCATTTAATACGAAAAATCAAACATTAGGAGTCTATGGGTTGTGTGGTCGATGGATCTTTCAAACTTGATTCGTTAAGAGGTCATGGATTAATGGGAATTTGTATTTATTTATTCTTAAAGATTAATTAAACATTTGATATATCATCATCATCAGCATCCTGCACGACTGCGAACGCTAAGTTAAACAAGTTCTCTTAATTTCTAGACTTGTCGTAAAGACCAACCGCCTCATAATTAGGTACACGCTTACTATTATTTTTTGTCATGAACTTTTTTGAGTGAGATCTACACAATTATATTTTTTCGTAGCGGAGCCGGCAAGACTACGCTGATGTCTTCTTTGGCTCACCGGAGACCAGGTATAGATTTATTTTTTTCTAAACATATAACATAATAGCTATACAACGTAAGTCTCACTTTGATGTTTAACTCTCTTTGGCTGTTTTAATAACCTGTGTAATAGACTTAAAGTCCGACGGTGTAAGTCTCACTTTTGTTTCTCACTTGCCCCTCATTTCAGTGGACATGGTGGTGGATGGAGATATAGCCATGAACGGTCTGGCGGTGGGCGACTTCATGCACCGCGAGAGCGGCTACATGCACCAGGACGAGCTCTTCATAGAGAACCTCACTGTCATAGAGCATCTTAGTATTATGGTGAGCTACTTTTTTATGACCAGCTGTTGCTGCAGCTTCGCCTGCGTCAACTAAGTTTTAATACGGGTCTCTAACTTTTTTTAAATTTAACCCTTAATTATTTGCACAAAGAACCTTACATAACTGCTCGCATGGGGTCACAGATGACCCCAAATAGTATGAGTAGTTTTTAATATAAATTAAAGTATATAAGTGAATGAAACTATTTTATTATAAAAATGCTTTATTTATACTTTAATATCTATAGGTAATAACTTTAACTTCTTACTAATTACATAAAAACAAGTTAAATAAAATAATTATCAATAATTAACAAATTGCATTTCGGTAGACTGAAATCATAGGTTATATGTACTAATATTTTTAGGAATTCTTTTTTTTTTAGGAAAAAAAACTTTTGTTACACTGTTATCAGTATATTTCAGAGTGATCATTGCACACAAATCTTGTACATTTCTTCGTTGTCTGAAGATTCACTTGACTGTGCGGAGGATTGCTCGATCTCACTAGCACTATCATAATCACTTTGTGCTATTTTGTCTAATTTTGGCTCTGAACCCCGCACTCCAATTTCTTCTTTATCAAAAACCTCTTCTAACCATTGCACAATTTGCTTTTCTCTAAATTTACGCTATGATTTAAAAGCAATACTGTATAATAATTTTTACACTCGGTTTGAATATAGAATCACTTGGACCATAATAACAAAAAAAAACTATTATTGCACACCCATTAAGACCCTTAAAACTTACCTCTCAAACTAAATATGCTTAGTTTGATACGTTGGTTGTGAGAGGCAAAAGAACAGCCATCTTGGAGTTTATTAAAGGAGGCTCATATTCAGGATATTGATGATGATAATGATGATAATTATGTCCGAATATTGCATACTGCCTGTCAAATATTTTATTTATTTATTCTTTAGTTTACAAATTAATATTCAGTCGATAAAAGATATTTAGACACACCGACGTTGTATAGAAAACTGAAAAATATGGATTATTTTGCAAAAACAATATTCTAATGAAACTGGCAGTTCTCAAAGTTGTCCTTCAAATACACAAATAGATTACTATTACCATTATACATATATTATTATATTATTCAACTCATCATATAGATTAATTCATGAACTTGTCCGTCCACAAAAACACTTTACGTAGTCTAATTGATAATACAATAATAATAATTGAATGGCACTAAACTGAGATGTTAAGACTGGCCAGATTAGCATACTTTAAAAAGCTTTTAAACCTTTAGGGTTCCGTTTATAAAAATTAAGCCTTGTTTATATCGATAACTAGCTCTTACCCGCAGCTTCGCCCGCGTGAACTTAGGCTTACGGATTTATCATGTCTGATGATGATCATTTTCTATTTTAATAATTACTAAGTTTTTGTATTAAAATGAATATATGTCATCTTGAACATAAAGACATATATCCCTTCGCAGATTTTCTGTAGGCATATTTAGGACATATAATACTATTATTATATATTCCACCATACGTTGATCATATTATTACGTCTAGCAGAGTTGATACACTACGGCCTTAGACACCAGACAACCACCCGCGCCCGTTCGTATCACAGCAACACGATTTATTTTCTTCTGCATTATTTTGATTTTGCCATATCTCCTAAAGTATTCATTTAATTTGCATGATGTAAAGGGCAAAAATAATCTTCATAAAATGCACATGCCAATTAACTGATTTAAAATGATAAGGATTCATACCGTATTTGTGTAAATAACTTTCAAATTATCACGTTATAATTGCCCATTTTTTTAAGTATTAAATGGATATACTAGTATGATATCACTAAGAGATAGACATATTATGCCATCGCGGACTTTTTTGTAGACCTATTTAAGATACACAATTCCACCATACATTATTTTGTTATATCTCAAAGGGTTTAGGCAGCGTTTTCGTTGAAAACTCTCAAGCGGCCTATTTTTTCCCGACACCATCAACAATTATTCATCTTAGCCAATGTATATAAAAACTTAATAAATTATATACATAAACCTTCCTCTTGAATTGTCCTATCTATTAAAAAAACCGCATCAAAATCCGTTGCATAGTTTTAAAGATTTAAGCGTACAAAGGGATATAGGGACAGAAAAAGCGACTTTGTTTTATAATATGTAGTGATTTTACATTTCGATTAATTGATATACTTGTCGGCACTAAATTTAAAAAAAGTCATTTTCATCTCTTTTTATCTAGGCATATGAATAACTTAACAGAATAACTTAATTATAAAAGCTAAATCTTGTCAGTAAATATAAATAAAAATTTCTAATGTTACGGAACCATACAATATGACCGCGCAGTTTGCTTTTAAAATGGCAGTCCATTTTCAAATCGCTATGGATGTTTTATATTCTTAGGTCGTTATAGTTAGAAAAATAAAATGAAAACGTCAAAATCGCAAAATCAAATAACAATGACCATAAATACAGGGGTCCAAAAAACAAACGTTACAAATAAAAAAACTTTTTTTATTGATAATTCTTTTTCAATTTTGAATAACAAACAGAACACAAAACGTAGGTTGTTGAGCTTTGCTTTCCTATGTCCAATGGATGCGACAGCTTAGCTGTCATTTTACACCGATTTCATGTGAGCGAGAGGTTCCTCCCCGGTCGTGCCGGCTTAATTTGGCTGCAAATCAGCATGGCACTACCTTTTACAAGTATGTAACTAAAGTAGCAGCCCATATTTCCCAGCAGCAGTCCCAGCAGTGGCTGGGCATGGGTCGCCTTTTCGAAATCAGGAGAGGAGGGTAATGGGCCATAGTTCACCGATGCGCTGGCCGAATGACGGTTGGTGAACTTCACACACCTTCAAAGATATTTAGTCTCATTAGGCAGTTTCTTCACAATATTTTCCTTCACTGAGCGAGAGATGCCCTCGTGTTAAGGATGTACTTAGAAAATTAGAAAAACTCATTTCAAGGCACCACAGGCTTATACCTGGATCCTCTTGGTCAAGAGGCCGAGGCCCACTGGACCTTCGTGGCATTTTATATGTACATAATATGCCTATTTAGTAAAATTTATCTTTCTAGCCTATTATCATCTGCTTCTTCCTAGCCATTATTATTCCCATTTATTTGAGGTTTGGCCGCATGTCCCTTAACTCTCGTCACTCTGCTCCATATCTCTTCTCGCTTTCTCTCTCCTTCAACCCTCATGCCCATTACTTTACTTGTCACTTGATCTATTTTTCTGATAATGTGATTAACAATAAAAACCACTTAAGTTCTTTTAATTTCCATTTCATTAATAAAATATAAATAAAATTAAAATGCTAAAACACACTTATTTAGATAAGAGGCAATCAATATATTTGATGTTATCTGATAATATATTTTGTGGCGGTCATCACTAATGGCGACTTTTTAAATGAAATGCCAAAAATATTTAATGACATTTTTAGTTCTTATTCAAGTGGCAGTTTTATAATCAATTTTATAGATGATTTAAAAGTGATTTAAAAAAAATACGCTGTTGTTGAGAAAATATATGTTTCAAATCAGATGTAATGCCCGACAAATTTCCTGGCAAGTGGGCCACTTTACCTATAACACTTGAGTTATATAGAGGCTTAAATAAAAATATTTACCTAATTTGGGTTCATTTTTTGTAGAAGACACACTAATCACCAACATGCATAGCCACCAGTATGTGTCAAGTGGGCAATATATAGTTACATCTACAGGATTTGCAGGCGTTGCCGGCCATTCAAAGCAGTCTCCACTAAGATATATATTATACTAGCTGCCCCGACGGACTTCATTCTGCCAATATTAAAATTGCAATTACAAAATAGGGGTTGATCGTAGAAGGGTGAAAATTTAGGGTTGTATGTATTTTTGTATGCTGTATCATAAAAAAATAAAAACAAAAAATTTCGTCCAAAAATTAAAAAAAAAAAATTTAGGGGTGGACTACCCCTAACATTTAGGGGGATGAAAAATAGATGTTGGCCGATTCTCAGACCTACTGAATATGCATATAAAATTTCATAAAGATCGGTCAAGCCGTTTCGGAGGAGTACGGTAACTAACATTGTGACAGGGAAATTTTATATATTAGATATTCTTTGTCTCCCGTCATAATTAGCATCATGGTTTAGCTTTTATCCATTCCATGCTGAGCATAAAATCTTTTCGTCGCCTATCCTATCTGCTGTAAAAACACCCAGCAAAGGACGTTCCGTGGCAGGTTGCAATGTGGTTGCATACAGCTAAGAGCATTCTATAATAGACTCAATAAAATTTTGTGCTTTTTATTGATTGATAAGAAATTAACTTTTTATTGATCATAAAAATCTTTATCTAATCTAATCATTCTTATCTTATCTATTCTATAACACAATTATGAGATTACAGATCAGGTTTGTCTTTGTAGTTTTGAATTGATATCTAAATTAGTGACATATCGTTTACTTTAACAAGATTTTGTAGATAATCTTGATGTACCAGATAAATTTTTTAAACAAAACAAACAAGTGGTACAAAACGAACAAGTTCATTTTGTACCAGCATTTATTGTCTTTTTTTATAACGCAGGCAAATGAATTTACGTTAGCATCCAAGATCCTTGGGTATGTACTATGTCATAGGTTGCTAATCCTATCTGGGACTAGCAACTGGGAGTTCCTAACACAAACTAAAACCACTGCGCTGACAGCCGCTCTTTGAGGGCCCCAAATCCTCAAAAATCATTTAGGGTATTGCCTAATAGAACTTGTCTCTTTTTAACTCATGATCCGTTAATAACTATCCTGACTCCTGAGACAAATTATATCGCATTCGCACCTCAGCATTTTATTGATCAACATACAGATCATACAATTGCTACAATGTCAATTTTAAAACTCTTTTTTTATTTTTTGCTATAAAGTTTTTTTTTTTAAAACATTTTGAACACAATAGTCGATCAATAAATCTAATCAATATATATAATTAAGAGCATAATATATATATATATATATATATATATATATATATATATATATATATTATAAAATGTTTTTATTATTGTTATGCTCTTAATTATGATTAAGAGCATAATATATATATATATATATATTATGCTCTTAATTATATATATTGATTAGATTTATTGATCGACTATTGTGTTCAAAATGTTTTAAAAAAAAAAACTTTATAGCAAAAAATAAAAAAAGAGTTTTAAAATTGACATTGTAGCAATTGTATGATCTGTATGTTGATCAATAAAATGCTGAGGTGCGAATGCGATATAATTTGTCTCAGGAGTCAGGATAGTTATTAACGGATCATGAGTTAAAAAGAGACAAGTTCTATTAGGCAATACCCTAAATGATTTTTGAGGATTTGGGGCCCTCAAAGAGCGGCTGTCAGCGCAGTGGTTTTAGTTTGTGTTAGGAACTCCCAGTTGCTAGTCCCAGATAGGATTAGCAACCTATGACATAGTACATACCCAAGGATCTTGGATGCTAACGTAAATTCATTTGCCTGCGTTATAAAAAAAGACAATAAATGCTGGTACAAAATGAACTTGTTCGTTTTGTACCACTTGTTTGTTTTGTTTAAAAAATTTATCTGGTACATCAAGATTATCTACAAAATCTTGTTAAAGTAAACGATATGTCACTAATTTAGATATCAATTCAAAACTACAAAGACAAACCTGATCTGTAATCTCATAATTGTGTTATAGAATAGATAAGATAAGAATGATTAGATTAGATAAAGATTTTTATGATCAATAAAAAGTTAATTTCTTATCAATCAATAAAAAGCACAAAATTTTATTGAGTCTATTATAGAATGCTCTTAGCTGTATGCAACCACATTGCAACCTGCCACGGAACGTCCTTTGCTGGGTGTTTTTACAGCAGATAGGATAGGCGACGAAAAGATTTTATGCTCAGCATGGAATGGATAAAAGCTAAACCATGATGCTAATTATGACGGGAGACAAAGAATATCTAATATATAAAATTTCCCTGTCACAATGTTAGTTACCGTACTCCTCCGAAACGGCTTGACCGATCTTTATGAAATTTTATATGCATATTCAGTAGGTCTGAGAATCGGCCAACATCTATTTTTCATCCCCCTAAATGTTAGGGGTAGTCCACCCCTAAATTTTTTTTTTTTAATTTTTGGACGAAATTTTTTGTTTTTATTTTTTTATGATACAGCATACAAAAATACATACAACCCTAAATTTTCACCCTTCTACGATCAACCCCTATTTTGTAATTGCAATTTTAATATTGGCAGAATGAAGTCCGTCGGGGCAGCTAGTATAATATATATCTTAGTGGAGACTGCTTTGAATGGCCGGCAACGCCTGCAAATCCTGTAGATGTAACTATATATTGCCCACTTGACACATACTGGTGGCTATGCATGTTGGTGATTAGTGTGTCTTCTACAAAAAATGAACCCAAATTAGGTAAATATTTTTATTTAAGCCTCTATATAACTCAAGTGTTATAGGTAAAGTGGCCCACTTGCCAGGAAATTTGTCGGGCATTACATCTGATTTGAAACATATATTTTCTCAACAACAGCGTATTTTTTTTAAATCACTTTTAAATCATCTATAAAATTGATTATAAAACTGCCACTTGAATAAGAACTAAAAATGTCATTAAATATTTTTGGCATTTCATTTAAAAAGTCGCCATTAGTGATGACCGCCACAAAATATATTATCAGATAACATCAAATATATTGATTGCCTCTTATCTAAATAAGTGTGTTTTAGCATTTTAATTTTATTTATATTTTATTAATGAAATGGAAATTAAAAGAACTTAAGTGGTTTTTATTGTTAATCACATTATCAGAAAAATAGATCAAGTGACAAGTAAAGTAATGGGCATGAGGGTTGAAGGAGAGAGAAAGCGAGAAGAGATATGGAGCAGAGTGACGAGAGTTAAGGGACATGCGGCCAAACCTCAAATAAATGGGAATAATAATGGCTAGGAAGAAGCAGATGATAATAGGCTAGAAAGATAAATTTTACTAAATAGGCATATTATGTACATATAAAATGCCACGAAGGTCCAGTGGGCCTCGGCCTCTTGACCAAGAGGATCCAGGTATAAGCCTGTGGTGCCTTGAAATGAGTTTTTCTAATTTTCTAAGTACATCCTTAACACGAGGGCATCTCTCGCTCAGTGAAGGAAAATATTGTGAAGAAACTGCCTAATGAGACTAAATATCTTTGAAGGTGTGTGAAGTTCACCAACCGTCATTCGGCCAGCGCATCGGTGAACTATGGCCCATTACCCTCCTCTCCTGATTTCGAAAAGGCGACCCATGCCCAGCCACTGCTGGGACTGCTGCTGGGAAATATGGGCTGCTACTTTAGTTACATACTTGTAAAAGGTAGTGCCATGCTGATTTGCAGCCAAATTAAGCCGGCACGACCGGGGAGGAACCTCTCGCTCACATGAAATCGGTGTAAAATGACAGCTAAGCTGTCGCATCCATTGGACATAGGAAAGCAAAGCTCAACAACCTACGTTTTGTGTTCTGTTTGTTATTCAAAATTGAAAAAGAATTATCAATAAAAAAAGTTTTTTTATTTGTAACGTTTGTTTTTTGGACCCCTGTATTTATGGTCATTGTTATTTGATTTTGCGATTTTGACGTTTTCATTTTATTTTTCTAACTATAACGACCTAAGAATATAAAACATCCATAGCGATTTGAAAATGGACTGCCATTTTAAAAGCAAACTGCGCGGTCATATTGTATGGTTCCGTAACATTAGAAATTTTTATTTATATTTACTGACAAGATTTAGCTTTTATAATTAAGTTATTCTGTTAAGTTATTCATATGCCTAGATAAAAAGAGATGAAAATGACTTTTTTTAAATTTAGTGCCGACAAGTATATCAATTAATCGAAATGTAAAATCACTACATATTATAAAACAAAGTCGCTTTTTCTGTCCCTATATCCCTTTGTACGCTTAAATCTTTAAAACTATGCAACGGATTTTGATGCGGTTTTTTTAATAGATAGGACAATTCAAGAGGAAGGTTTATGTATATAATTTATTAAGTTTTTATATACATTGGCTAAGATGAATAATTGTTGATGGTGTCGGGAAAAAATAGGCCGCTTGAGAGTTTTCAACGAAAACGCTGCCTAAACCCTTTGAGATATAACAAAATAATGTATGGTGGAATTGTGTATCTTAAATAGGTCTACAAAAAAGTCCGCGATGGCATAATATGTCTATCTCTTAGTGATATCATACTAGTATATCCATTTAATACTTAAAAAAATGGGCAATTATAACGTGATAATTTGAAAGTTATTTACACAAATACGGTATGAATCCTTATCATTTTAAATCAGTTAATTGGCATGTGCATTTTATGAAGATTATTTTTGCCCTTTACATCATGCAAATTAAATGAATACTTTAGGAGATATGGCAAAATCAAAATAATGCAGAAGAAAATAAATCGTGTTGCTGTGATACGAACGGGCGCGGGTGGTTGTCTGGTGTCTAAGGCCGTAGTGTATCAACTCTGCTAGACGTAATAATATGATCAACGTATGGTGGAATATATAATAATAGTATTATATGTCCTAAATATGCCTACAGAAAATCTGCGAAGGGATATATGTCTTTATGTTCAAGATGACATATATTCATTTTAATACAAAAACTTAGTAATTATTAAATCAACATACAGATCATACAATTGCTACAATGTCAATTTTAAAACTCTTTTTTTATTTTTTGCTATAAAGTTTTTTTTTTAAAACATTTTGAACACAATAGTCGATCAATAAATCTAATCAATATATATAATTAAGAGCATAATATATATATATATATATATATATATATATATATATATATATATATATATATATATATATATTATGCTCTCAAATTTTACTTGACATTTCTCTAAAAACTGTTTAATAAAGTTTTTTTTACTACGCATAGCCCCTTATATTGCCGGTTTTTGACTACGCATAGCGCCTTATATTCCAGCAGTATAAGACGCCAGCCTCCAGCCTTTTCCGTAGTCCGTCAATGACGTTTCATGAAATAAATAACAATGGTAATAGTCACGCAGACAGAGGCACGAACGCAATCCTTCCACATGATAGACCGTTTAAAAAATTAAAAATCGACAAAGCCGATTACTGCGATGATTGTAATTGCTACGTATCGTGGCTTAAAAGTGTCGAATAACGACACCAAAAGCCGCTGACCCGGTATAAATCCCAGCTTGCTCTTAATAACACATATACGGACATTATACTTCAAATTAGATTTATATCTCATTCACGTATTGGTAATGATTTTTTTTTCGAAAGGACCTTAAGGTAAGGCCTTAGCTACATCGAAGAGCAGATGTGGCTCATCTAAGAAATATTGGTAATGAATATTTATGTTATAACGTAGGTGTTAGTACATCTCGTAGTATTATATAATTGGTAAATGTTTAAGTGCGTTTGGCTCCTATGAATGAATGAATGAATGAATAAAGTGTACTGTTATAAGGATTCACAATTCCACTTTAAATTATTCAAATCTGACTTTTCGTTAAAAAGTTATGATGGGTATGTAAATCACTGAGTAATAAAATTTTTACGACTTGAATTTAAAGTAGTAGTTCTAAACAAACGTTTATTCTCAACACCGAACTACAAACTGATTCAAATGATATTTAGTATGGACTATGGATATAGTTTGAGACCCAGAAACAGTGAAAGTATAGCTTTATTAAAAAAAACCCCATGCCAACGGAAACATTATACCATAACGGTTATTTTGGTAACTTGGTATTTACGAGATAGTCTTCGGTAGTAACTTCGGAGTAGTAACTCATCCTATTGAAATAAATCCTCAATCAACTTATTGTTACGTTATCAGTGAGTGACGTAGGCTATACCAATTATCCCCATGGTTCAGGCCTTGTTGTGGCGGTTGTCCTGTCCTTGTTGTGCGGGGCAACCCCTCTGTGGAGGTGGCGTCGGTCCACTAAGGCACTGACTAGACGTGAGTTGCCCTGTTGCTAACAGATCCGGGGTACCTCATCAAAGGCGGCATTGGTCTACACCTCTACCCGATTTAGTGGGTACTGGGTAGAGCTGCGTCCACTTACCAGCCTTCGGGTGCAGATAGTCCCACATACCCGCCTAGGTAGACCTACTCCCTCGCGGGATGCCTAAGCGCATTTCCCGGCGTTAAAGAAAAAAAAGGCCCTTAACTGGCTGGATGGTAGAGGAGGATTCCTGCAGTGCTATTCTGTAAGAAGAGCAGCGCTGTCGCAACGCTGTGAATTCAGCTTGGTATTCACTAAGCTTGTCAAACCATATAAAACACCCTAGCGCCGTCAACGCTGTGCGCCGAGACGAGCTCGTCGCGGCGCACAGCCTAGAAAATTACTCTTACAGAATCAGGGGCGTGGCTCGTTAGGAATAAACCTTTCATAGGCCTTAGTTTTGAATAATTTCACGCGTAGAAAAATAACCTTGACATTCAAATATGCTAAAAAGTTACTTGATGATTTAGATTTGTATACCTATAATTATACCAGTTTGCTTTTGTGGCGTGCCGCAAATTACGTGAATTAGTATTGTAGTTTTTATGTAGATTTGAAAACAGTAATGACTGAGCTGAACTGAATATCATATTTCGTTTTTTATCAAGGTAATATCAATGACATTGTAATATTTTTGAATCGTGCAAGCTTTTAGAGTTAGAAGGGATTAAGTTGCCCTTTTAGTAAAATATGGGGATAAAATCATCTTGATATCAAACCGTTAAACGAGTTAAAGAGAGGAAGTAGTTTTCATGTGTAACATATTGTATTGACTAATGGGCATTAGTAGTGGGATAACTAACAGTTCAACATAAATATCGTAAAATTTTATTCATGACTGTAAATTTTTAAAAATATATCTTTATACAATCTGGATACGATCATACGATATTCAACTTAACGGCTATACTAGTCCATACTAGTATTTTGAATCTATCAAAAATGTCCTGACGTATATATATAAAAAAAAAACATTTTTTCAAACAAACTAAATAGCATAAATATAAAATATTTGTAAAACAGTTATGTTAAAATAGGTTCACTGACCAATAACAATGGCCGTGACGTAGTGTGTGTACTGCGTATTGTCGTGTTACTTACGCCGTGATATTTTGGCGGCAATAATGTCATAGTGATCATGATGATGAATGTCGATTAACGCATGATCACCGTTGTCACATACAAAGTACGTGCGACGTCAAAACTCACAGGATCGCGGTGACCTACTAAGACTTCAGTGTCAGTACTGACACACAACTTACACGACACGAATGCATAATCGTCAAGGTCAACATTTCCAACCAATTATCAAAACTTAATAAAAACAATCGGATCTAGATATTTTGTCCTTTTGCACAGCTATCTCTTTGAACGATGCCGCGCCGCCCGGCCGGGGTCCCCGTACGTGATAGCTCAGTGAAAAGTTTATGGTATAGAAATGAAAATATTGTCCTGTGCCTAAACTACGAGGTATTTTTGGATAATTTTTTGTATACAGACTCTTATGGTTGTTTTACATATGCAGTTTAATTTAATGTCGTATCGTCGTATCCAGTCTGTATAAGCCGCACTAATTATACCCTTTTGGGTGATACGAGCATTGAAAACAAATTATACATTTAATTGAATATTATAAATTAGTTTATTAGTAAACAGTAATTCTATTTATTACTTTATATTATTACAAGCAGCGCCCCGCGGTTTCACCCGCGTACTTTCTATTCCCGTGGGAATATGGGGATAAATTATAGCCTATGTGTTATTCTGATGAGTAAGCTATATTATTGTAAAGTTATGAAAATCCTTTTTATGAAATAAAAAGAGTAACAAATGTCCATACATTCTTTCAAACTTTCGCGTTTATAATATTAGTAGGATATCAGATAACTTTTTGTTTTTAATATTTTTAGTAGTAGTTTCGATGATTAGTTTGTAAGTTAGATTGAAGAAGCCTTGGTTTCATGCGTCGAAAGTTGCAAGATACAAAATACAGTTAATGATGATGATGATAAAATGTTATCGAAATCGTTCTATTATTTCTTTACGATATGAACAAGGATACCGTTCCAGGCCCGTCTCCGGATGGACAGGCGCACATCCCAGCTGGCGCGCCGGCGCAGGATAAACCAGCTGCTGCGGCAGTTGGCGTTGTACGGCACCAGGCACACGCGCATCGGCGGCCTGGATGGCACGAAGACTCTGTCGGGCGGCGAGAGGAAGCGACTCGCCTTCGCCACTGAGGTCTGTCAAGACTTTTTATTTTAGCCGGGTTCGACAGGCAAATTTTAACTGGGAGTAAGTGTTCTCTCCCATGGACTGAAAACAAATCTACCAGAATCTAAGCCATGTGCTTATTATCCTGACACGTCTGAGACGACATTATCATTATCCTTAGACGTGAGAACTTGGTGCAAGTTACATTGCCTGTTCTTTCTGAATGACAGCAAAGTTGCTTAATAGATGAAATAAGCAGGCGGTTGGGAACATTACCTCTCTCTTCTAATAACCATAGATAAATGTGACTTTTTACAGCTTCTGACAAATCCTGGCCTCTTGTTCTGCGATGAGCCGACTACCGGATTGGACTCATCTTCAGCTCAGAAGCTGATGATGCTTCTCAGAGCCAGTGCTGTCCAGGGCAAGACTGTCATCTGTACCATCCACCAGCCGTCTTCCGAGTTGATGGCGATGTTCGATAAACTGATGCTACTGGCAGAGGGCAGAGTAGCCTTCGCTGGTAGCGGGTTAGGAGCCCTACAATTTTTTGAAAGGTGAGCTTGTTTTTAGAAACGCTATTCTAGAATATTCTGACTTCTCTCTCTGAAAAGACCACGATCATTAAGACCTAGAAATGTTTATTAGATGAATAAAAATCTAATCTCTAAGAATAAGATGATCTCTGTACCGTGGTCGGACTGGGTTGTATGCGAGTGGCGAGGGATCCGCCGTCTTTATGTTTGACAAAGGTGGCCTACCGTTATACGGAGACGGACGGATTACTATTAGACGTATAAAGGCGATGAAATGGCTAGGTCCTCATGATAAGCTATACGTTGCTGGCTTGGTGATGATGCGTACCTTTAGGGAACAGCCTGGGCTACTTCAAACATTCGAAATTTAAAGCATAGCTGTGGTTGAAGGTCATTTTAAATCACCGAAGATTCGAGACGCGGTCTAGATAGATATATTCCGTGAAATGCAATTGTTTGATCGTTTAAATGGCCTGGTAATCGCTGACCCTAATAGAACATCCCGGGCTTGTACCTAGGCTCAAGGTCTTGGCTAACTACTACCTAGATTTCTAGTGCCCTATACCGATTGTAGACCTAGGTTTGTATAGTGTTAATATAATGAAATTGTTGTTTTATTATAATGATTAAAATTCGCGTAAACACAAGAAAAAAATTCGTGTGCAATATATAATTTCAGGGACATTTTCATATTACTTAAATTATTTCTTTTAGTTTGAGCTTCTAGTTTATTAATATTTCAAATTAAGCATCAAATATATTTTTATTAAGCATTAAATATATAAAAAAAGGTTTGAGTTTTATTTAAAATAAGGATTATGTGTGATAAAGAAACATTCTAGTCGATAAGTGATTTGGCCATTCCTGTTATTATTGTTATTTTTAAATCGTGTACTTACCTTTTTTATGAATTCTTCTTATTTAATAGATTTGTTAATATTACCAAATTAACTTAAAATAAAGCATGATACAGAAACCGACAAAAAATCACTTATTTTATTATTGATGGAAATTTATTAATTTGATTTTACTAAATGGTTTTTATGATAGATCATTACTTCAACTACAACGATATTTGCAAATCGAGAAAAATTAAATTGATAATGACCTTCCTTGATAGATCATGCAATTGGTAAATGCATGATGATGACATCTTAGGGGAAAATGAGTTATCTACAGAACTTAATTCTTTTGATTATTTCTTAATACCAATTGCAAAGTAAATGGGGTGAATAAATAGTAATAAACATTGAATTAACCATTCACAAACATTATTTTTGACCCTACTTCAGAGTTTAATCTGTTAAGGTTTATGGGCATAACATGAAGTATGTAAAAAACTTTACATACAGTTGTCTAATGATGTTTCTCTTTTCCAGCCTCGGCTACCAATGCCCAGTCACGTACAACCCCACAGACTACTTCATGAAAGTCCTGGCTTTGACTCCTGGTTCCGAGGCTGCCTCGAGACACGCTATTAAGAGTATCTGCGACAGTTTCGCGGTGAGCGATGCTGCTAAGGAGCTGGACATGGAAATACACCTGGAGTTCCATCTGATGGATCACGAAGACGAGGTACGTCAATTATGATGTAAGCCTATTCCACATTACCACTAAAAATGAGTTCTAAATTGTTGGTAGGTACTAAACTATTTAGTTTATAACGATTTAATGTTGCATGAGAGTTTCTTTCATGAGATAACCATCCAGTAACATAATATTTTGGAGTATCACAGCTGTAAAATATAATTGTAATATAATACTAGTCTATAGTCTAGACAAAACAGATATAACAGATGGAGATAAAGTCTACATATTCAGTAATGACAAGCCTATAACTACATGCATATAACATAAAAGTTACTGTATATATTAAAACTTTATATTATATTGTTATAATAGCTTTCGTTTCTCTCGTAACAAAACAGGGGGCCTAGCCAAAACGCTATTAAGAAAGCGTTAGCGACGTTCGAAATGATAAAAAGTATAGGTTTGAACACGTGATTAAGCGCGGCCTTATGTCAATCCCATACATTTTATCATTTTCGAACTTTGCTAACGTTTTCTTAGTGGCATTTTGGCTAGGCCCCCAGAGTCCTTGAAATTTCACTCGCCATACATTTTCGATCATCGAATCGCCGCCTAAGAAGTTTCACTTCAAAAAGTTGTGATCGTAGAGTCCCGGGAAACCATCGTCAAAATAAATAAAATTTACCTAAATAAGAAGAAATATCAAATTCTGATTTCCAGGAATCGAGGCGATTAAAAAAGAACAACTTCCAACCACCACTTTTCTTCACCAAGTTGATTTGGCTCGTGTATAGATATCTCTTGATTGTATTGCGGGATCCGCGGATACAGTTCGTAAGGATATTACAGAAGTTGGTAAGTCAAAATAGTTTCTATTGTATCAAATTATAATTCATATTACATAATATGTAGAATATAAAATACAGTTTTAGAAAACGAAAGTCAAAGGAAATGTTATTCTATTATTATTATTAAACATCAAAGATAGCAGATTCTTGATCTCTTTGTCATCTGATTGGTTGAGCGAATTAATTGAATCGAATCATATTCGGCAGTCTTGGAAATTTAAGATAAAATATCAGCACCGTCTACTCTTAGGTCTCGTCTACACTTTATCAACTTATTGGATTTTAGAATCAAAACTAATTTTATAGTAAAAATAAAATAAAAAGTTTATCTAAGGATTTCCGATGGTGATTATAATTTTATATTCTTTTTTAAATATTTCATGTTGTTCTCAACAATAGAGCCAGTAGGACAAGCCCACTTCTTCGTGCTTTGTATTAGGATCTGTCATCCCCTCTCACAATTGTCATCCCAAATTATCTATAGGCAAATTAAAACATGCACTATCCATAGCCATCTACAGCAAAATGATATTTTCAGGCGATAGCAGTGACAGCGGGGCTGTGCTTCATAGGCTCCATCCGGCTGACCCAGGCGGGCATTCAGGATGTGCAGGGGGCACTCTTCGTCATCGTCGCCGAAAACACTTTCATCCCCATGTACTCGGTCCTGCATATGTTCCCAGAGGAGTTCCCCACGCTCCAGAGGGAGCTGAGCGCGGGGCTGTACACCTCGCCTGTGTATTATTTTTCTAGAATGATCGCTCTCGTAAGTGTAAATGCAATTCTAGAATTTTCTGTTTTGACTTTTGACCAAGAAATGTGTGAGTTGTGTGACTATAAACGTAGAAGGTAGTAAATAAACCATTTTTAAGTAATGGGAAAAACTGTCATAATGGTCTCATATTCTCAACGTTTTTGTATTTTAACTATTGACAAATATATTATGTTAACACAAGATAATGAGCATTAACGCCCGGTTTCAGAAAGTCTGGTCAAAGTGTATGTCAACTAACATGGCTGTTAATTACGGTTAACATACGATTCTACAGTCGGCAAACGAACAGTCGAAGCCTTGCGACTATCGACGCCCATTACCATCCACATTACCAGAGGTTTACAGATGCGTTGCTCTCCTTTTCTCTATCCCCTCCAACGGACCACCAGAAACTCCATTTTACGTCAATTACATGCGTTCGAGAGGTACTACCGCGGTCGTGTCGGCCCAATTTGGTTGCAAAGCAGCATGACACTACCTCTTACGAACTGTACTAACCATACGATCCTCAGTTCCCAGGACTGCTGGTTGAGCCGATACTGTTCACGCTGGTGGTCTACTGGATGGCCAGTCTCCGCGCCACCTTCTATGCCTTCGCCCTGACAGTCGTCATTGCGATCCTGGTGTTGAATGTTGCTGTGGCTTGTGGTGAGTAATGTTTATGAGATTTGTCAAGAATATGAAACAGACTGACAGATTTCTATGGATGCCATTTTTTGAAGTTAACTTCTTAAGCCGCTTTAACCACTCTCTCAAACAATATGATTTATCATATTGTTTTCTTATGTTTACGCGAATTTCACTCATTATGATGAAACAAATTCACGGATTTCTTCGCGGTTTATTAAGTTTTTTACAAGCCCGACGTTTCAGATACTTTACCTACAGCAACCATGGTCACGAGAGGACACACTGTAAAAAGCTTAATAAACCGCGATAAAATCCGTCAATTTGTTTCATTATAATACGGGGTGAATCATGTTCGGTCGCGTCATTGACATGCTAATGAGATAAGGTCATTATGAAATTTAAAATTATTAGGGTTTGTTTCACAATGTCCTAATGAAGTTCCAATTAAGCTATTTGCAACATATTTACCACATAACTACAACGTTTTTGTTTCACAATTGACAAATAGCAATATTTGGCTAATAAAGTTCCCTGTAAACTATAGGTCGGATCAACTGGCCATTAGCAAATTTATCTGCCACATAAATTAGTTGTTCACGACATTTGACAATTTGACGTTCCGGTAACAGTAATATCACTACATATTATAAAACAAAGTCGCTTTTTCTGTCCCTATATCCCTTTGTACGCTTAAATCTTTAAAACTACGCAACTGATTTTGATGCGGTTTTTTTAAATAGATAGGACAATTCAGGAGGAAGGTTTATGTATATAATTTATTAGGTTTTTATATACATTGGCTAAGATATAACAATAATTGTTGGAGGGGTCGGGAAAAAATAGACCGTCTAGGAGTTTTCAACGAAAACGCTGCCTAAACCCTTTGAGATATAACAAAATAATGTTTGGTGGAATTGTGTATCTTGAATAGATCTATAATAAAGTCCGCGATGGCATATGCCTATCTCTTAGGGATATCATACTATATCCATTTAATACTTAAAAAAAATGGGCAATTATAACGCGATAATTTGAAAGTTATTTACACAAATACGGTATGAATCCTTATCATTTTAAATCAGTTAATTAGCTTCAGCACTTCATAAAGATTATTCTTCTCCTTTACATCATGCAAATTAAATGAATACTTTAGGAGATATGGCAAAATCAAAATAATAGGCAAGAAAATAAATCGGTTGTCTGGTGTCTAAGGCCGTAGTGTATCAACTCTGTATGGTGGAATATAATATATATCCTAATATGTATCCTAAATATGCCTACAGAAATCTGCGAATCCCTTTTACATCATGCAAATTAAATGAATACTTTAGGAGATATGGCAAAATCAAAATAATAGGCAAGAAAATAAATCGGTTGTCTGGTGTCTAAGGCCGTAGTGTATCAACTCTGTATGGTGGAATATAATATATATCCTAATATGTATCCTAAATATGCCTACAGAAATCTGCGAAGGGATATGTATTTATGTTCAAGATAACATATATATCCATTTTGATACAAAAACTTAGTAATTATTAAAATAGAAAATGATCATCATCAGACATGATAAATCCGTAAATCCCAGTTCACGCGGGCGAAGCTGCGGGTAACAGCTAGTACAAAATAATTTAAATTGTGTTTTGAACGTTTAATAATTAAGGGATAACGTTATATACAATGTCTATGTAAATAAAAGGTATAAAGATGGTATGATACATACATTTAAATTATAAAAACAAATTTTCATGTATATTTACAACATGGAATGTTTTTCTAAAACATATTTATCGTAAAATGGAACTATAAAATGCGAGGTTGCCAAGCCTACTAACCTGTAAGTGCCAAATAGGGATCTGCCAAATAAATTTTCAGGGAAGATGATGGTGAAACCCAATCAAGACTAACTAGAAGATTTATGTGTCAGTTAATTTATGTGTCATATAGCTATAGGGTACTTTACTAGTATATTGTGAAACAGACCCTTATTGTATTAAATTTCATAATGTAAGCTATAAGGCCCCTTTAGCACGAGCGCTTAATAAGCGTCGCGTTAAAATCCGACGTTGGTGCGAGTTGCGAGTTCCATTTGATCTAACGTCCTACACTCAACGTCCAAAATCCAACAGCGTTTGATGACACCCTAGACAAATACATGGGTAAGCCGCACCTCACCCAGCTAACAAAGATGGTGATGTCTGATTAATCACCATTTCTCGTTCGCCAGGGACGTTCTTCTCGTGCGCTTTTGGGTCCATGCCCATGGCCATCGCCTACCTGGTGCCCTTCGACTACTCACTCATGATCACATCTGGACTCTTTATTAAACTGAGGTATGTAGATGTTACACATCATAGTATAGAATATAAGTACCAACCTGCTTGATACTTCTGCGGTCAGCTGTGCTGTGTTCCGTAGACAAAGGAGAGACGTTACAGATACCGATACTTCTTGTATCTGAGGATAGGCAACATACACGGTGTATTTGGAACACTTTGAAAAACGAAGAGTTTTTTTCCGCGTTTTTTTCACTAGTATCACGTCATGATACAAGTGAAAAAACTCAATTTTTATACGAAATTAATTTTTTTTGCTGTCCTTTTAATATTTTTTTTTTTTTTTGTATAATCCAATTTCGTAAGCTTAATGTAGAGAGAAGAAAAGATATTTGATGAAAATGCTTTAAAATAATCGTTTTTTTTAATAAAACAAAAATGTAACAGCTGACTTACAGCCGCGTAGTGCGAGACAATCAATAAAAATAATAAGTTATAATAAATTAATTTTTGTTTGTAGTTCCATCCCCAATTACATTTCGTGGATCCGCCACGTGTCGTGGATGATGTACTCCACCGAGGCGATGAGCATCCTTCAGTGGAACGGAGTACAGAACATATGTAAGAGTAACCCTTTAGTAATAATAATAATGATGTCTATGGACGCTTTTAACACCACGTCAATCTGGTCACCAATACACATCCATGACCCAGGATCACAGAAAACATTTTGTTCCCTGGCGAGATTCGAACCCGGCTTGAGCGCCAACGCGCTAACCACTGACAGAGGTCTTCGAAGTCATAAGAGTGGAATCCGTCGGACATTTATTCATGTTTGTGGGATTGAGCGTCGTAAATTAATTTTGGGGATATAAATGACATCATTATATTTATAATTATTTTAATTTTTATAGTCTTACAGTGATTTCTAAAAGCTTTCATTCAATTATATCGAGCAAATTTAATAATGACAAGCTGTTAATGACATAAATGGTACCTTTTTCGGAGTGACCTGTTCTTTTTTCACTAGTAATAAATTAAAAATAACCATTAATGTTTCATAAAAAGGCTGTTCTGATAAATAAATAGACAAGGACATTAATTGTTGTAGAAAGAAACATATTTTTGACAACGTTGTAAGATTTTTTTGGGTTGTACCTTTCTCGAAAGTGTCAGGTAGCGGCGCTACAGGGCATTCCCAACAAAAACAGGTCCAACAGGTGGTTGGTAAAGTTTTTTGACTTCACAAGAACGAACAATAGCTTGCCTTACTATATACAAAAAATATACAGATCTCTTATATAGATTACCTACAAAAATATACACTTAAATCATGTTAATAATGTTAAAAAATAGTAAAACTTGACATGTCAACCAAAACTTGAAGTTATAACGACTTCTAGTTTTGGTTTAAATTACAGAACTATATTCCTACCGTACGCTAGAATCGTAACGCATTGCATAAAATTTTTACTTATTAGACTGTTTGATTATTTACTCTATCCAGTGTTACTAGCCGATTATGTGGTTTTCAATTAGCTCTAGTAATTTCGTAGCCTAGTCAATGCAAACAAACAGACAATAAGACATAATATCTCGAATTTTTTGCCATGGATTATTTAATGTTTGATCAGGATTTTTACATTTCAAACTACATAGCAATCATGGACTCTCGAAAGGAGTCCCGGAAAATAAAGTTTTAAAAATCGAATAAGCGAATAAATAATTATTTTGGCCCTTTAACCATGCATTTTTTTTTGCAGCATGCACCGTGACAGAACAAGGTGCTCCCTGCGTCAGCACTGGTGAAGAAGTACTGGAGGTATACGACTTCGACACCAAACAGTTCTGGCCTGACATCGTCGCCCTTATCGCACTTTACTTCGCTTTCCACCTTCTGGGGCTCTTAGCTTTAAGATATCGTACTAGAAGAAAATAAATAATATCTACCATAGAATAATAATAATCTTCAAATGGCTTCGAATTGATCGTTATAAATTGTAAAACAATTGCAATGAAAATTAAGAAAAGAAAATGTATTTTACAGCTGTTATATAAATGTAGATTTTTGTACATGTGGCGCCATCTGGTTCAATGCTTTTACATCAATCAATCATTCAATCTTTAATAAGTCATAAAGTAATTTTATGCTTTAATTAGTACTAAATAAATAATTGCTGTTTTGATATAGCCTTTTCTTTACGATCCTGTAAAAAAGTTTAAAAACCAAAATAAACCTTTATTTTTTTTCACTCATGCTACATGGTTAGCTAAAAGGCTAATTAGTCATATAGCTTCTTTAATTAATTTGTCACTATTTTTATACTTAAGTATATTTTTTATAAAAAGCTCACATGATACCGTTGTAAAATGACAGCTGTATAGCTGTAGCCGTAGTATCAAATTACTCTATGGTTGTAGGCTGTAGCGTTTCGTGAGGGTGGACAACGTAATTAATAAAGTTTTATATTTATTACTAATTTGATAATATTTTATTATTAATGTTTTCTGCACACGTTTGCTAAACATAGTGATTATATACTTCCAATGCTAAACTAAATCTTACATTCCAGACTTCTCACACTGAAGTTTTATCTTTGTGTACCTATTGAAAATGTTAAGGTGATAACTGATAATAGCGTACAGCTACTAATACCTACTTATGTACATATAGTTAGTAGTATTTTTTTTTTATTTGAAAATTATAATAAAACATGCAGCATAGCGGTCGAGCAAATACCGCCTCACATCTATAAAACTACTTACTGTCTTTTTGATAAGAATTAGGAAAGGATTACTAATTTATGATTTTCTAGTATTTGGTTACTAGCAAAATTATAAAAATAAATAAGCACAAGCGTTGTAATCAATTGTAAAAGCGCCATCTATCGGTACTTTATCAAACTTAAATAAAATTAGACTGATAGTTACCAACTATTTCGTTCGTAGTCTTTTGAAATAGTTCTATCAACTTCCGTAAGATGGCGTACGTCTAGAATACACTTTTTACCTGACATGCTTGGGAAGCGAGAGCAGCGCGCGGCGCAAGCGTAGTTTAAATTCATCCGCCATATTCGTCGTGTCAGACGGAGTGCAGTGCACGGCTGTGTCATGTTTTGTCGTAAACTTTTCACTATTTATGACAACGAAACTTAAAAAGTGCCTAATTAAATTAGGGAACATTAAAGTATGTGCCGAGATGGCGCATCGGATGGACATTCGTGTCGCTTGTTGAGAAATAAACGTGCAACGAACTGTGCATTCGTGTTTATGATAACAGCATTAACAGTAATCCTCGGTAGTGTGTTGTTTTTATCTGTAACTGGTGTAAAAGTTTAGTGTTATTATGCAAGATAACATAACCGTGACCTTCGAGTGTTCGATCGAATTTATGGTGCTTTTTGAGGTTAAAATGCAAGTTGGATTTTAAGATAGCGCCGAACCTTCAGGTTAGTGGCAGTTATTTTATCTACAGACTACAGTGATAGCATATGTTTATCTTCTGTCCTACATTCGTACGTCTTATTTAAACAACTGTCCTTTTGTTGTTATTCGGAAGCCGGCAAATAATATATTATCTTATCGTCCGCCGAAGTATTATTTTAGTCAATCAAATTGTCATAATATGAGTTTTTAAATGGTTGGCTGTTAGCGGGTTAAGGCGAGCGCATTTCGTGTTCTAAAGTGAGGGAGGAATGCAACCTCCGACTCGGCGGGAAGCAAAAAGTGTCTAAGCTTAAACAAGCTTTCTGAGGACGCATCTTAGCTGGACCAAATCCTTTTTTATATTCCGAGGAGTGAGGACTCCAGTAGCTACATACCGTTAATAAGAAGGCCAGAAACATGTTATTCAATTTATAATTTAGTTATTTTTTATTTATTACTCTAAAATAGTTTTCATGTTACGATTTCCATAAAAGGTTTCGTCGAGACAAAAAAACTCGACAAGTCAAGCCTGATTAATAATTTGGTTTTCATTAGTGAACAAAAATAGAGGACATCCGTCCTGTCCGTTATTAATTTATTTCGTAAATTAAAAGCTTTAGGTACCACCTATCTGGGCAATAAACTATTTAGATTATTTATATATTATGTATATTATTAGCAAGAAAGGATTTTAGGTCTTACGTGTCCATTTGCAAGGAGCTTCGCCCACGTGTCTCGCTTATGTCATCCCCCGTTTAGTATCTGTATCTCTTTAGATAGTTTATGAAATGTCCTATATTTTTGATACAGACTTTGGACCAAGGGTTCAATATAACTGCTTCAGCATATCTTAAACGTCTCTTAAACTACCGCCAAAATATATTCGCATGATTTTGACAACTGGACATCACGAATGAACCTTCATGTTCATTTAGAGGCTAATGATGATGATGAAGCCTTGATTAATCGATAGCCAGGTTTTATGTTTCGAAGGAGGTCAGACATAAACCCCTAATAAAATATTGGGATTGCGGAGAGAATAACGGTTCTTTCTACATAACTAAACCCACTCTAGGATTTATTTAGGATTCATTTTCATTATTTGATGTTTTGCTTTATTAAATTTTTTACGTCACTAAGCTTTATCTTGTTAGTAAGAGAATCGAAGCATAGATCTCATGTAAGGGTCCTTGTTTTAACGATTGCGTCACTAAATATTTATGTATTTAATCGTTGGATGCATGTCAGTGAACTCTATCCTGCTACTCCCAAATGATGAGTACCCGCACATTTATCATCCTGTGACTTTTCCTATCGAAGCATAGAGAGTAGAGAAACCGTCCGTTTGACAAACTTATACTCGAAGGTTTACTTTGTCATTAAAATCTACGAAAACGTCTGTCTTCCAAAGTAACGATTTTCTCGCTCGTGAATTCTCATTAATTTGCATTTTAATGTCATTACACATGTATTGTCTAAAAGTATCAACCCTTTATGTCCCATTCCTGGGCACGGGTCTCCTCCTCGAAATCAGGCGAGGAGGGTAATGGGCCAATAGTTCACCGCGCTAGCCCAATGCGGGTTGGTGAACTTCACATACCTCCAAAGACTTTCAATCTCATCAGGCATGCAGGTTTCCTCACGATGTTTTTTTTCCTTCACCGGTGGGCGAGCGATGATGTTTTGGGTGCACTTAGAAATTAGAAAAACCCATTTCAAGGCACACACTGGTCAGGATCGAACCCGGAACCTCTCGCATAAGAGGCCGAGTCCATCCACCACTGGACCATCGTCGCTCCATGTATTGTCTACGTATAAAAAATCATCTACCAGACAAGGTGCAAGTTTGAGAGCTACTAAGTCGAAGTTGGTTATAATTGTGAACAGTAAGATTTGCGTGATAGGACGCGTGCCTACGTGAATGTTGGGCATTAGTTTCCTCCAAAAAGTTGATTTTTGGACGGAAATCTTGCTTCGCATTAAAATTAGCACGGATGCAATGAATCGTAGTTTTTTTAGGTTAGATAGGATCACTGGCAGACGTGCTACCTGATAGCAAGTGGTTGGCGTAGCCCGTAAACCATTTAGTCTACCTGGAACTATCCCAGACAATTATGTAATGTGTCTCCTATCCTAAGATAAGATCGGTGGCAGTAATTGCAGGCTGTTTTTGCCTTTTTCTAAGCTGTTTCATGGGAGAAACAAGCAAGCGTGGTGTTACCAATGCAGTCTGGAACGCGGCACATGAGTCCCTAGCTTCGTTTAAGTTGAGACTGCTAATTATAAATATACAAGGAGCCATTTTACTTACGTATGTCGTTACTCGTTATACTATAGTCATCGCCACTTTAGAAGTCCGATAGACGCGGCGCTGTGGTATCATAACTCAATGTTGCCAATTTATAGTGTAATGATTTTCCACCAAGTCTAGTACAATAAAAAATTTAAATAATTATAGGGCCTATGGTCAGTAGTGGATTGATAAAGACTGAGTATGATAATAATGACAAAAATAATTATAGCAGCAAAATAAAAATCTCCCTGCCAGGTTTTAGTAAAATAAAACATTTTTTTGTAAATATTTCATTTGTATTTTTTACGTATAACTGATTAGTAGAATTCATCTAAAACAAGCTTCTTCGGATGTGTTCGGCTTTTGCCAGGAGTGACGATTTCCTCAGAAGTAAATGCTGCCATTGTTACTTCCTTTGTTATTCGACCTTTTTTACAGAAACACCTAAAAATATAATTCATCTGAACAAGGTTTTAATTCTTTCACCTTGTGTTTATATTCATATAAAATATCATAGAGTTAATGATAATATTTTAACCATAAATTAGGGAAAAATAAGTGACTCTGGCATCTCTAAAATTTTCCCGTCATGTCAGTGACATTTATAAACATATTATTCAAGGGGATTAATTGTTGTTTATTTTTACTTTCTAATTCACAAAATTATTTCAGTTTAATGATCATTATACGGCCTTCACTTTATACACCTCACTTTATATTATATGCTCCATATTTCACGTAAAACAATTTAAAATATCACAACTTCTTACTCCAGACAGACGTCAAGATGTCAATGTTGTCAAATTTAGTTCGGGCATTAGTCGCAGGACTTCTAAAGTGGCGATGACTATACACTATGCCGTAGTGTATTATGACTTATACCTATTTCGGTGTAGCATGGTGCGGGTGACAGTTCCAGTAACGTTACGTTTTACTCTTGCAAGCCGTCGCAATTAAAAAAATATATTTAAGTATTTTATTAATATCAAACCCAACCAGAATGTGATAGTCTCCAAATAAAGTCAAATGGAAAGAAAAATTAAGCAAAGTCCTATGCGTATAACGTAAAACCATAGACGTGCTTAGTGATGGGATGTACTATACTAGGATGGGAAGTCGATGTTCTTTATAATAAAAAATGTATATTGGGCGTAGTTCAATTATTATTGTAAAAAGTCTATCATTATATTAATGAAACAACAGAATTTATCATTATTGTTAAAAAAGTTGTCACGAAAAAAATATAAACCTGATTTTGATTATTTAATATAAGTTCAAAGCTACTATTATGTAGCCCCTAAATATATACATTGAAAAGTTTATACACCTAGATACAGTGCACAACAGAATAAACACACTAACACACACTAATATTAATAAGAACTATACTTACGCTGCGAGTATCGTTAGGGTTAAAAATAAATTGCATAACGTCACATCTCTAATCATCTATGTCAACGTCATATTGGCATGTGTCAGCCGCACCAAGCTACACCGCACGGAGTATAGTGTAGTATATCGTACTTGCAGTATAGATACATCCCATATATACCCAACCGCCTCGCGGTTTCACCCGCGTACTTCCCATTCTCGTGGGAGTAAAATGTATCAACCCTTATATGTCCCACTGCTGGGCACGGGTCTCCTCCTCGAAATCAGGCGAGGAGGATAATGGGCCAAATAGTCTACCGCGCTGAACTGAAAACTGAAAGACTTTCAATCTCATCAGGCATGCAGGTTTCCTTACGATGTTTTCCTTCACCGGTGAGCGAACGATGGTCTCGTGTGCACTTAGAAATTTAGAAAAACCCATTTCAAGGCACACACGGACGGGTCAGGATCGAACCCGGAACTCCTATAAGAGGCCGAGTCCACCCACCACTGGACCATCGTTGCCATTTTAAGATCTAGGTACCAATAATTAATTACCAGTGATATATTATAATATAGGTCCGATGTTACGTAAGCTTCATCATATTGTAAAGTTTCATCAGAATCCATTCAGTAGTTTTTGTGTGAGAGTAATAACCATTCACCCATAGAGGTTTATTTTATTTTTTACTAGCTGTTACCCGCAGCTTCGCCCGCGTGATTTTAGATTTACGGATTTATCTTATCTGATGATGATTTTAAAAATGACTAAGTTTTTTTGTTAAAATGGATATAATATATTCCACCATACGTTGAAGCACGCAGCTGCCCGTTCACGATTTATTTTCTTCTGCATTATTTTGATTTTGCCATATCTCCTAAAGTATTCATTTAATTTGTATGATGTAAAGGGGAAAAATATTTTTCATGAAGTGCTCAAGCTAATTAACTGATTTAAAATGATAAGGATTCATACCGTATTTGTGTAAATAACTTTTAAATGATCGCGTTATAATTGCTCTTTTTTTTATATATTAAATGGATATAGTATGATATCCCTAAGAGATAGACATATGCCATCGCGGACTTTTTTGTAGACCTATTTAAGATACACAATTCCACCATACATTATTTTATTATATCTCAAAGGGTTTAGGCAGCGTTTTCGTTGGAAACTCCCAGACAGCCAATTTTTTTCCGACACCTCGAACAATTATTGTTATATCTTAGCCAAATATATATAAAAACTTAATAAATTATGTACATAAACCTTCCTCTTGAATTGTCGTATCCATTAAAGAAAACCACATCAAAATCCGTTGCATAGTTTTAAAGATTTAAGCGTACAAAGGGATATAGGGACAGAAAAAGCGACTTTGTTTTATAATATGTAGTGATTTTTTACATATAGGATCTTGATAATGATCACATAAGATTGTCTTAGCGGCTAAGTTTATAATGAGGGTTCGCAACGCGCCTATGTCAGAGAAGATACCTACAAGAAACTGCTGGGTTCCTATCATTCTTTTAATTATTGTGATCATTATTTCACAAAGTCACATAGATATTAATATGTCCTACATACATTCTTACAATTATTCGCCATTTTGATAAAGATTCTACCCTGCTGCCTTTTGAATAGTTGCTCAATTTGAATGTCTTAATAGTATAATATCTACATTCAAAACGTCTGTCCCATTAAAACCAACAGGTATCACAATCGTAACGAATTTGATTGAGCGGTTGTTCGTGACTACATCGTATTTGTTAGTTTGTTATAAAAATCGCACAAACAACCTTGGATTTGGTAAGGTCGAGCATGGCAATTGGTGGATATGGGAGTGACGTCAATACTATGTACTTTCTAATGTAAATGTTTAGTCGAATCTAATCGAATATATTTAGATGAGTTTGATATCAAGGAACAAAGTGACGTGTTCTCGCGTGAACAGTGTCAACCTTTCTATGTCCCACTGCTGGGCACTGGTGTCCTCCTTGAAATCAATCCTCCACACTCCTTGGGTTTTGGGCCACGTTATCAATTATTTATCTTATTGTAACTTCTTCCATGCTAGTACTTTTTTTAATGACCAAACTCACAAGTTAATTAATTATTGTTTTAATCGGAATAGTAGTTTCAAAGAATACCTAATACATCCGAACATACAAAGAATATCTCTATAATAATCAGGGTTGCTCGGGATAATTATCGGGAGTGATTTCTATTTAAATATAAAAAAAAAGTATCAACCCTTGTATGTCCCTCCTCGAAATCAGGCGAGGAGGGTAATGGGCCATAAGTTCACCGATGCGCTGGCCCAGTGCGGGGTGGTGAACTTCACATACCTTCAAAGACGTTCAATCTCATCAGGCATGCAGGTTTCCTCACGATGTTTTCCTTCACCGATGAGCGAGCGATGGTCTCGTGTTTGGAGTGCACTTAGAAATTTAACCCATTTCAAGGCACACACGGACGGGTCAGGATCGAACCCGGAACCTCTCGTATAAGAGGCTGAGTCTGTCCACCGCTGGACCATCGTCGCTATATTTAAATAGTTTTGTTGTATTTGCCTGTAATTTTTATAAACGTATAATGTATAATAGATGACGTGTAAGCTAATTTATTGTATAGTTTCACCAAAATCCATTGAGTAGTTTAGCGTGAAAGAGCAAAAACATCCAAACTTAAAAACGCATTTGTAACATTATATTTGGAATTTAGAGTCTTCAAACATTTCGGACATCAGTTACGTGCTCCTTAGGCCAGCACTCTGCACTAATATTGCATACAACGAGAGTTTCTTCGAACATCCTGTTTTAAACACGAACTATTTCTATAAATAAAACGAACCATAACATACACAATGGTTAAATGCTATTGATATTAGAGCTTTAGGTATTCCTGGAACTGTGATTTTACTAAAAACTATATATAGTAAACCTAGAGGATCCGACAGACGTTTTTTCCGTCCGCCGTCGTCGAGACGCCGAAGACGTCCTTTTAGATACAAATCGATCCAGCTGTTTAGTTGCAGTACAGAGACACAATATTAAGGGCCCGTTTCACAATCTCCAGATAAGTTCCGAATAGGCTATTCACAACATATTTGACAGATAGAGTATGGAGTATCTCTCAAATAATATGTTGCCGATAGCCTATTCGTAACTTATCTGGAGATTGTGAAACAGGCCCTAAGCTTATTCATAATAACGTTTAAAGATAAAAGATATTATTATAACATAAAGAATGTTCTAGAATAGCCAACAGTCGAGCTATTATTCTAGAACATTTTTTAATTTAAAAGTCTATTGTAGGGACTTTGTTTTTCTAATTTCAAGCGAATTATGCATATTAATAACAGACCTTGTGCTAAGTTGTCTATTTATAACTCGACCGTCTATCATTACCAGCCGATAACAAATGTAATAGACATTACTCGAACATTCGACGAAACAGTCCCGTATGGTGATCTCGTAATTTGCTTAGAGTCGTCTCCTAAGGATAAGCTAAGATTAGCGAATTCGGAATTCTAGAATAATCTGTTGTTTTACCAAGATGATTTCTTGACAAAATTTCTCACGTGAAAACAATGGAATACCATTATTTAAGAAATATCCATTTAATTGTTTTTAATATTAAAAGGATGTTTTTGTTATTAGTTTAGCAACAAAAAACTTGCTCAGACAACTACAACGACCGTCTTCTTTCAGTAACTAAAAAACTAGAAAGGATAACCATGCAGACGAAAACGTGACACAATCGCATCCCATTCACATAAAATAATTTTAAATATATATACTTACTTATTAATAAAAAGTTATTATTTAATTTTAAGTTTTTATTTTATTAAAACATCACAGTCCTTACTGGGACGAGAAACCTTTGCAGTGGACGAGAAGAGCGGCGATCGTGAATAAAAAGTTCCCAATTGATATTTGATCAAGAGTTCTGGTTTCCTATTTGCTATTGGCGTTAATAAAACAATGAAGTGGCGGGAAGCTGGCCCCGTTTTCCCTTCCTTCGGATGCGGCAATTTCGCCGTTTCGATCCATCAGAGAGCGACCTCTCTTTTATATGTCAATGGTGATATAGATACTGTGGTTATCCAAATTTTGTCCCTCTTGTTTGTAAATGCCCTCAACTATATGTACACCTCTTTCGATAAACCCTGAAGGTTCTCGAGCATACACCAACTTCAATTTATCTCACAGTATGTAAGCTTTATGCTGTGTTACTTAAGTGAGTGTTTGTGATCTTATAAGTTCAAAAAAAGGTAGCTACTGATCCTCCGACACTTATCCAACCGGGACAGGTCCCTCTATCTTGGGAGATGAATTGATGGGGAGATGATATGATTCAGGGAATGTGGCCGAATTATTTTTATTAATAAAGAGGTTCATCAATTGATACTTGTTTAGAAAAGATAAAGATAAAAAGATTCGTAAGATAAAGATTTTTATTTGTAAGCCAACAAGCAACAAGGAATTATTTCGTTATAATATCAATGCAGTATTGTAATATGAATGTGTTTTTGTTTCCCGTTCGAAACCTCAACCGAGTAACGGATCCGCACACATTTTATAATAATTACCTCTAATGTTTGATAAATTTGGTAATAAGTACCAAACATGAGCAGTTAATTGCAAGAATCATCTTATACTCGCGGGAAAATAAATATTATGGCACTTAAACGCGTTCTAAAGGTAATATATAAAATACAAGATGTATGTACATTTGATGTTGTGTTACGAAATTAGTGGTGGGATCAAGGCACTTTCATGCATAACTCAAAACACACGCATAACTCAACAAACACCGTATTAGTTCCGCCGACGATACAGTCACGCTACACGCCGCTACGTTTATTCTTGAGCTTGTAATACACACACATACAACTTCAAATTCCGCAAAGAACTTCTTTACTTACATTTTGGTAAGCTTTCCTTAGAAATAATCATGGAACCGAATAAACCGCATTGAAAGTACTAAATACAATGTAACCTTGAAGAAAAACTTGTACCCATCGAAAAATACCTCTTCACGAGGTTTTAGGGATTTTGAAACGCCCTTAAAATATTAGCAATGTAAGGACATACCGGTGATAAATGGCCTTTATCTAGCAGTGGAAGGGAATAAGGGAAAAAGGGACCCCTTTTCCCTTATTCTCCTCATGGTGACGAGTGACGCCGACCAGAAGTAATGCAGGTGCATAGCCCTCCTTTTCACCATCCCTGCCAATGGGCCACTGGAAACTCACAAACTGCACGAAACGCGACAGCACAGCTGTCACTTAACGCCGGTGTTGTGAGCGGGAAGTACCCACCCGGTCGTGCCATCTCAATTCGACTGCAATTATTACTAAATTAATTCTGATGGTTTCCTAGTCCACCATCTCAGAATCACGACAGAGCGGCCTTGGATCAATAAATAATAATAATAAACGTTACCTTCGTATTGTTTTAGACTCGACGAATCGATTGGATACAACAATTTTATAATTATTGAAAGGAGAAAATGACACCGTCTTATTTATTTGTGTAATTCAATAAAAAAACGACCAGGCGTCAGTTGCGTTCGAACAGGAATGGTTCCGTACCTACTAACGTACACCAAGTTCGAGACGGATTGGTAAGGTTACGGACATAGTAGCTGTTGCCCGCATCTTCGCCTGCGTTAACTAAGATATACAACGGAATCTTGTGATTCTCTTCATTCATTTCATTTCATTGATCTTCTTCTAATAAAATATGGGCTATCTAACAATGAAAGAATCTTACAAATCCGACAAATAGTTTCCGAGATTAGTGTGTTAAACTAAACAAACTCTTCAGCTTTATTTAAAATTAGCATAAGATTAGATATTACAATATATGGGTAAGATTTTATTATTAGCTTATTGTTCCAACGGCTATATTAATACACGCTACCAATTTCAAGTGTCTGTTTCCAAACGATATGTTCAATCTAATTTCTAAATGACAGAGGGAACAGAAATCATGAAAGACGATCGAAAGAATGGATTCAGGAGGATAAACAATAAGGTATGTTGGCAATGTCATCATTGGTTACGGAACCCTAACGTCAAAGGGGGTTCTCGAAATTTAATAATCGTTTAACGTTTTTTTTTTGTCCCGCCTTTGTATAATGTGGCGTCAAATATGGCCCGTAATTACACGACCCTTCATAAAGAAATATTTGTAAGTAACTGTGTTTCGTTTTATTTTGGAATTAATTAAGGAAAAATGCCTGTAACAGAGGATATACATAATATAGAATATAAAAACGATTACGTTATTTGAATGTAATCACTTGCACAGATACCTAAACTACACTTGAGTCATGGTAATATTAGTACATCCGCGACGAATGTTGATTTACAATATTTTGATCTAAAAAAATTATTTGCGCGTCTTGGAAGTAAAATCGATTTGAACGTCATGACATCAAACAGTATCAGGCGACAGGCTGTCATTTGTTTTATTCCATGGAAGTATAATTATAGATTTTTACTATTTATCAATTTTAACACTAATATAGTTTATAGTTTAGTCTTATGACTCATGAGGTCTTGCCTACCGGGCGTCACGCGATAGCCAACTTTTCTTAATTTGTGTTAAAATTTCATGGATTTGCGAGAGTAAAAGCGCGGCTCCACAAGGCCAAAGTGTACCACGGAGAAGCCGCGCGTTAGTTAACAGAACATCAATATGAGGACAATGCAATGTCTGTCGTGTCTTTTAAAGTATAAGTCTTTATTTATGACCGAAATACCTACCTATAAGTCTTAAACGTCATAAAATCGATGAGTTCATTGTAGTAATACACTGCTTACACGAAATACATGTTGTAATCCGCTGAAGACCCACGCGTGCGGTGTTAAAATCACCAAATTCAATATCGGCAACGGGCTTCCAACCGGTCCGGTAGAAAGCGGTTGGATTACGAACCCTATCAGATTCTGTGGTTGCCAGTCCCCCGTTTTCCACTAACCTTATCAGGGATAAAAGCCACTTTAGATTGTGACGCAGGTATTGATTTAGGTCCGAACAATGTACCGACTGCAAAAAGCGCGATCGGTGTACAGAGTGCAAAAATGCATGTACTAAAATAAGTTTTACATACAATAATCTCTATGGTTGATAAAACTATTTGAATGGGAATTATTATTAGGGTTTTTTTTTACAAGCTGCACTCGGCAAATGTCCTGCTCTCACTAATATTTGGCATCATCATCAATTTTCTCGACGATAACCAGTACATAAAAATAAATATCCAAATTGGTGCAGTGGTTCTGTAATTCTGTTCGTACTTCGTACATACATTTCTACGATTAATTTTTATTTAAATATATGCTTCACTTTGATCTATATTTCCACATATACCACGAATGACAGTCAGTTTTGTAAACAATATATTATATGCTTTAACTTTTGTATACAGTACATATGCTCATATACATAACAATAACTAAAGAGATTATGCAAAGTTTCAAAAAGTATGTGTAACAAATTCTAAAGTAATATTGAAGATTCAGTAATTATAATATGTTTATGTCGAACTAACTTCGGAGTTGCTTGTATGTTCTTAAGTCTGCCGGACTAATAAAACCTTACGCCTATTTGCCCAGTCGTAAATTATTTAATATTAGAACACTTAGTCATAAGGTGTAGGCCTGGGTTTGTAACGTTACTAGTTTATTGACGCGGCGTTCTAGTCAGCTCGTATTAATTACGATTTGTTGAAAATGGTCGCTGCACCGCGTGTTACATAATGTTTTCTCTGTAGTGTTCAGTTATAGTTTATACACAAATTGGCGGGAAGAGAATAATTTATAATTAATTGAATATGATTAATATAATATACTTAATAATTGAGGCCGATGGGCCATTAAGTTTCCAGAGTGGAGGCCACGTTTAGTTAGACAAAGTGCTGGTGAGACATTAACCAGATGGGAAAAAGATCTCTGTGCAGTGGCTGGTCCGTATTGAATGCGATATGCGAGTAGCAAGGTTGGCCGTCTTAGCGTTCATCGAAGGTGGCATATGTTCAGATGTTTAGCATGTTTCTTTATAAAATACGTCACGCTAAAATCAGCTTTTTACCCTTATTGTCACGCTGTGTCACAGGCCACAGCTCTTTCTGTGACCGCAGAAATATTTCGTCACAAGAAATAAAACCTGAATATGATAAATTTCAAACGATAAACAATTTTGAAATTCATAAATATGTATTTTATGAAGTTTTTATAATAAAGTTTAAAAAAGTAAATATTTCAACGTTCGGCAAGATGCTTGCGGCTCCTAGTCGTGGTATAAATCGTAAGTTAACATTATATAGTGACTAAAGCCAGGTCCATTATGTGTTTAGGGTTTCAACACCTAAGATCTAGATTCTAGGCTCACGTTACGAGGTGAACTGCCTATAGCATACCTTACTAGGACACTTAACTTATACGGCGCAGCAGATGTTTGTAAATAATTAAAACATTACACATTCTGATTACTGCGAGTATGATCGTGGTATGCTCTTATTATTCATGTTCTTTTGCCCTTAATAAGGTCAAAAATGTTAGCAATGATGTTTGTGTCGTCTATTAAGCATAGTACCTGGTTGACCGAGCATTTGCTCGGTACCCTAAGTGACAAAATACGATAAAATTTTTCTTCCAAAAAAATGATCTTAAAAAAAAGGAAAAAAAATTCGGACTGGAGATTCGAACCGGGCTCGTTCGAACTTAATTGCCTAATTTCACTACTAAGCTACCATGACATTTTATTTGACAGCGAAATTTACGTTCGTATTCTAATCATCATCATCAATCATCGGCAACATATTTGACAGATAGAGTATGGAGTATCTGTCAAATATGGTGCCGATAGCCTATTGGGCACTTAACTGGAGATTGTGAAACAGGCCCTAAATGTTGTATCATAATTCCTAAAATGTAATTGAAGGATATAAGCAAAGTTAAATCAAATTAATAATATTATCAATTCTGTTACAACGGTATGCCTTTTAACGGTCTTCACACCATCCGTCCAACATTCAACTTGATGTTTGGACGTCTCTCCGTTTATTACACGATAAATCTTATATATTATGATAACCTGTCGTCTTTATAATATTAAACAGACAGCAAATTGGATTCGGTTGCCTAAACAAGCATTTCGACCTGTCCGACGCGACATGTAAGGATGCTGTTAATTAAGCCCGCGACTAGATTTCCGTTTTAACTAGTCTGACTGGGACATGGTTTATTGCATTGCGATAAATCGTTATCATCAGGTTTATGATGCACCTCACCTCAGACGTTTATCGAGTATTAAATTGATACGCACGATTTCATCAATCATTCGCGTCGGATAGTGTGTATAATGCTTTATGAATTTATATTCATAAAATATTGTGTACACTCTCGGTCGGACTGAAATAAGACGGCATGAAATTTGTG
Source organism: Lycaena phlaeas (assembly GCA_905333005.2). Taxonomy (NCBI): domain Eukaryota; kingdom Metazoa; phylum Arthropoda; class Insecta; order Lepidoptera; family Lycaenidae; genus Lycaena; species Lycaena phlaeas. The sequence continues at coordinate 15,162,884 of HG995172.1, read as the reverse complement.
ATGGAATATTTAATTTGACGACCTCTGTGGCTCAGTGGTCCGCGCGTTGGCGCACAAGCCGGAGGTAGCGGGTTCGAATCTCGCAAGGGAACACAAAAAAGTTTCTGTGTTCCTGGGTCATGGATGTGTATTAAATGTGTATTATATAATAAAAATCTTAAATATAAATATTAATATAAAAAGTATTAAATATATGTATTTCCGTTGTCTGGTACCCGTAACACAAGTCTTTTCGAGAACTTAGCACGGGACCAGATTGACTTGTAAAAGCGTCCATAGATATTATTTAAAAAAAATGTGCTTATTAGAGACAATGCCGGAGATGAACAATGGGGAATATACAGCATCGTGCATGTACAGGCGCCCAAGTTCTAAATCAGGTTGGTCGGAACTTGAGACCGTTGAACTCTGTAATTAGCGGGTTACGTTCCAAGAAGGTGAAAGGACGGCTTGTCTTATCCTTTTTTACGGATATTATAATATTCGTTCACGATCGATTCTTGCCAATATCTCCACCGCGTGTGTGACGTGGCAAGCGATAGTATGCAATTATTGTGCCAGTGTGTAACTTTAACATTTGATCAATTTCGCGTCCTAATGTTAAAAACAAAAAGTTAAATAGTTTACCTGACTACTAAGTAAAATATTTAACTTCACATTTACACAAGTAAAATGTTTATGTCCACTTGGTCCACTTAGTTTGGCGCTGTGACGCGGTTTGGTTCAGAATTTGCGAAAATCTTTCGTAGGTAGTGTACTTATATTAGTGCATATATTTTTCTCTTGTTAAAATACAAAAATATCTCTTTTATTCCATAATCACCGCCAATATTACAAATATATTATACACATAAAATCTGTTTCAATGACTTTAAGACGGTTTGTTTTTTCAAAAAAAAAAAAAAAAATTCAACCACAAATAAAATATTTGGTGTATGGCCCGCAATTTCACAATTAATCCATACGAGTAGCCTCCAGCAATCGTAGATCATTTAAGATCTGTTAATGTACAAAATATTTCCATTTCTGAAACTAATATCAGTTGCTTACATTCCGGATGTGCCCACTTTAGTGTCCTAACGCCTTAGCCACCTTTGGCGTGGCAGGGCATGGGGAACAGGTTCGATGCTCGTTAAGACGCCAGCGAGTCTCACGTATCGGAACAAAAAGGATAGGACCCGTTTTGGACAATACCCTCCCTGACATCTGAATGGCGTTCGCCAGCGTCTCAAAGGAAAAATATTGCCATCGGAATGCTAGCATTGAGTTATGTCCCGGGGGTCTAATGATGCAGTGGACATTAAATGTTGGAGATATGACTTATGTTCTGCATATAAAAGATGCCTCAATTATGGAAGAGAACATCCGTCTCGGACTGGTTAAGAGTAGTCAGAAATAGATCGCTTCGTGGTCTATGTGTTCATTCAGAAATATCATGCCGCTGTGTATAGAGAAAATAGGCTTTGTTTAACAATTTTTTAGAGAAATGTGTAACATGAGAGAGCATTAAAAAATGATAATTTTGATCATATTTATGGATGTGTGTTCAAAACACATTTTCGAATAATTTTCTAGACAGCAAAAATCATAAAGTAACCATTAAAATTATATTAATGAAGGAAGAACATGAAATTTTTTAATATTTTTTAAAGAGTTACTTGTGTGAATGTGAATGTGAAACTACAAAAATTGTGTGAATGACAAGAGCAGGAAGAAACGAAACAAATAGTTTCAAATCCAAATGTTCGTTTGAAATTACAAATAATATGTAGGTAGTTCCTGAGAAATGCAAAGGTCAATAGCCTTTAATTACTTGCAGTGCGGTGCAATGCTCCAGTAAATTTTAGCATAACAAGCCTTTATTGGACCTCAGTGACACCGGCGCCAAGTCCTCCAGCAGCTGACCTTCAGACAAATGTCAGGAGCGTTATGAAAGTGTCATAGAAATTCCGCTGGGTTAATTTGATATACATATACATATGTATATGAATAAACATTGGCGTGTCTTTCGCAATGATTATCATTTTTTTCGTAGTGTGTTGATTTTTTTCTTGTTTCTTGAAAATAGTAACTTTCGATCGACAATCGATCAATAGAAGTATGATATCATCATCATCATCAGTCTTTATCCGTCCACTGCTGAACATAGGCCTCCCTCAATGAACGCCAAGACCCCTTTCCCTTCTCCTGCCACGTTATGATTCGTTTGATATGATTACCACGAATTGTTTAATAGAGCAATAAGAAAATTGCAGCGATGAGAAAAAAGAAGTAAGTATTAGTTTGGCGAGTTATTAATACATGTTTTCTTATATTCTTATAAATGATGACGACATTTTTAGTAACTAAACTGAGGGTCAAGTCACTTTTATACCTATAACTTTGTTAAAATTTGAGCTCCGAATGCTAAAATTAATAAGCTTAAGAGGGTTGAAAATTTCGCCGATTTTTCAATATATGCCCAAAATAACGAGTATTTAAACTGCAATGTAATTGATACGGAAGAAAGTAAAAAAAACTAAAAAGTCGGGTGACGCCCGACAAGTGAGTATTGAGTCATTTCAGCGAGCCCCATTTTATTAAATCCTGCAAGTTTTGAGAACCATTGACGTAGTTCGCTGGATGTACCAGGCATCGAAAATATGTCGCTATACAGGGAAGGCTGTATATTGCTATCTCATGTTTCAGGGACTTTCACTTATAATGAAATAAGTCTTTACGGATTTGCGTGGATTTAATAGTCTTGGCGGATTTACTAAATTGTCGCCCGTAGGCTAAAAAAAAAAATTCCGCCGAAAAAACATTTGCTGACCTTTTTTTACCTTCCAAACATCTACAATTACAGCTCCCAAAAATTTGCTACCCTAGGCTCTAAGCTACTTAGCCTAATAGTAAATCCGCCACTGATTTTCTTAACTGTGTTTTACATGCCTAACGCTTTGGTCACTTCACAGAAAATATGGTCAAGGGATTGTGGTTTTTCGCAAAACATGATGAGAAGAATAAAACATTTATGTTTATTTTATTTTACAATTGCAGGAAAACTTGCGTCTATATAGTTATAGTAGGTGAATAGGTAACATATTATATAAAAAAGTTAAACTAAGACGGAAGACGGACAATTACCAGCTTCCGCTGATACTTGATATTATATTTAGTTAAATTACGTTAGCTATGTAAAAAAATAAAAAATTACGATACGCCCACGTTCTAATTTTTACATTTTCTACCACAACAAACGAACTTGCGAAGTGTTCCTAGTTATGATATTTTATTATTCTGTGAGAATCCGATGACAAAAGCTAAAACGATTTGTTGATATAAAGACTGTTTATATTTAAACAGTAAAACAATACACACGAAAAGACTGTTATGTGCGCAAAGGAACGAATAATCAACAAGACACATCCAGTTATGTATGCCGCCGTGTAAAACGACTCGCGTAAACCGATATGATCGATTTCTGATGATTCACTCGTTTCCATGAAGCCTGTTGCCCACGCGGTTGGCTAATTTACTTTTTGCATAAGCAATCATTTATTTTTTGCATCGTATTCGGTTTTAGGCGAAAATTGCGATGTTATCTATAACAATGATTGGTCTAGAAGCTAGCTTAAATATTAGATAAATGAGAGGCCATATTTATAGATCCAATTAGTTATTATAATGCTATTACAATCATCATCATTGTGACTGGCACCTCACGCTCAATAATACCGGCATAAAGTGACAGCTTTGCTGTCGCGTTTCGGGGAAGGGCGGAAGTGAATTTCCGATGTCACATTTTGTAGATAGGAAAAAACAGGTTACCCTCTTTTTCATCTACATAAATTTTAAATCAGCGTATGTCTATGGGCGTCAGTAACCACATAAGACCCCTTATGGCATAAAAAAGCATGAACGACCTATTGGCTATTACCTACCACTGCAGGATAAATCGATATTAACCATATTGCAGAGGTAAGGCTGTTGTCTGGACTTGTCCCAGCTGACTGGTACTGGTTTATCTTCTCTTACCGTAACGTGTCTCGACACACGCCTGCACCTACTATATAAAGATCGTGACACGGACCGGCCACCGCGCACACCGTCACCCAATTGACCATATTAATCTGCCATTAAAACAGAATCACAGTATTAGTCAATAGGTATCTGTGTGTCGGTAATCAAGGAAGTTCTTAGTCCGCACGACCGCTGAGAAATCTCGATTCTATCAATATGTTGAGTTATTTATTTGCGCGTCTCAACAGACGGTCGTGTTTTAATCGTTCGGCCATTTGCAGTCCCTTTTACATTGAGTTTGGCGATTTTCTACCGACCGTTTTGGTAACAATATAGCTAACTGCTATGTTTCATATAAACAACTAGCAGCGCCCCACGGTTTCACCCGCGTAATTTCTATTCCCGTGGGAGTACAGGGATAAATTATAGCCTATGTCTTATTCTGATGTATAAGCTATATTATTGTAAAGTTTCATTAAAGTCCATTCAGTAGTTTTTACGTGAAAGTGTAACAAAAATACTCACAAACTTTCACGTGTATAATATTAATAGGATTCATTGTATGTGTTTATTAAAGCTATACGTATCGTGGTTCATAATAAGTACTTTCTGAAATAAATTATATTTTGTTTTGGGTATTGCCACAATGTCTTCAGATTTATTTAAGTACTTAAGTAATTTTCACAAGAAGCCCTTTGGTAAACCAATAGTTAGGTTCGTACAGGAATAGTCGCTCGTCTGAGCTACGCTTCAGGGAAGCTATTTAAATTGAAACGTGGCTAAAGCGCTTGAGCAACAGCTAAGTAGAGTGAGATGGTTAACGAGGCGATCATTAAGGCTGGCTGCTGCTATACATGGACCGCGAATGTTCACCCGTTAGTGCAGCGGTGACATGGCTTGTCCTCAGATTGTTAGCTAAATATACAAAGTATGGGTCTGTATAAGTAGTATTTAAAGCATAAGTTGAGTATCCAACATGTCTTAAAGCATTTTGTATACGAAAGTTAATATGTGACATTGGATATCAGTATTAGTTAGGACCCATTCACTCGAGCGCTTTATTAGCGTCGCGTTAAAAAACCACGTCAGCTTGAGTAGCAAGTTCGGCATTCGATTTATCATCTCACTCAACGTCGAAAATCCAATAGCGCTTGACAAAAAAGAACGCTTTCGTGTGAATAGATACACGGGTATCCATATTTTGTCTCATTCAAAGCGCTTTTTTAACGCTCGGTATATAAGCGTAAAGGGCCGTGTAAAGTTTTAGAATAAACATGATATATTTATTAGATACTACCTACGACAAACAATGTTTCATAGGATATTCTAAAACAGGTATTTGTCTGAAGGAATTTAAGGCATAAGTAACCTTAGGTTGATCCATTAGTTAGCGATTATTGCTGACGTAGGCCACTTCAAATCCGGTGGTCCGCTATGTTTGTATCCGCCAATAACAATAACAGCTGACACGCAAACCGTTGGAGTAATTATCTGTATCCGGCCTTCACAGCACGGTCCCGTGACCCGTGCGTGTTGGTGAATAGTGTATCGGGAATTAGGGTCTTGTACCATCATCCATATTCATCGGTGGGGTCATGAGATGAGAAGGCGAAGCGCACTTGAGTATATACGAAATTGATGAGTCGAATGCGTGAATAGTGTAGTCGCGAAGTATCTACAAGGAGTCCAAACGATATGGGCTTTTCCATAGTATTCATGTACACAATAATAAACCCAGATCTGAGTTCTGATTTCTGCCACTGGCTGCGCTAGAATCGAGTACCGATGCTATTGTAGCGGACCAATCAGCGCCACAATACTTCTCGCATAAACATTTAGAGTAGGTAGGTACTTCTTATACCGGCAAAAAATCTGTCACCTTAATTGAGACCATTCGAACGTTCAACATTACTTTGTGAGTGTAGTGGTCTCTAGTGAATGATTCGGTGGAAACTTTAGCATACCATATGTAAGCTGTGGGTTCTAGGGCCAGGGTACTGTCTCAAATTTAAGTGATTTATCAATCAAAGCAGATAGATTAGCTAAGCATTCGAATACAATGCCAAAATCCCGTATGTATCTCCACGTAATAAAAGTGTAAATATCCAGTATTGAACAGTTTGAAACCTCTGAGTAGGTATAAAAACTAGCACATTGTACGCCAAATGCACTAGAATCTAGATTCATCTGACCACGTTTGGCTCGTGTTCATCTTAGTGCTTATCTTAGACCTTGATGCGATATTTGACGACCTCTGTGGCTCAGTGGTTAGCGCGTTGTCGCAAAAGCCGGAGGTAGCGGGTTCGAATCTCGCCAGGGAACAAAAAGTTTTCTATGTTCCTGGGTCATGGATGTGTATTAAATTTGTGTATTATATAATAAAAATCTTAAATATATGTATTAATATAAAAGTATTAAATATATGTATTTCCGTTGTCTGGTACCCGTAACACAAGTTCTTCGGAAACTTAGCACGGGACCAGATTGACGTGGTGTAAAAGCGTCCATAGATATTATTATTATATGCTGTATTGGTGCATCGAGTGGCTCGCGCTGACTCAGTTTCGCATGTTCTGATTTAATGACGTCATACTTATGCTAATACAAATATAAACTTTGTTATTTATAATGATGATGAAATTTATAAAATATGTTAATTTAATTGAAAATAATATCATCGAATTAATATAATATATTCGCTGAATTGGTTATAGGAAAGTTTTAAGTGACAAAGGATTTAAATTCTAATAATATTTACTCATTCTTTTTAATTTTTTCATTGTTTATCGAACCGAGGTTCGATAAAGTTTTAATGTAGTTTCCAAACTACGAACAAACCCTAGAAACGGCACACTCACACAACCACCTGCAGTGCAGTGCACACACACACATGAGAAGATCGGTCGAAGCGAACTTCGCAGTGCCGTCAGTAGTATGCCGTAACTGTGACAACGTGTGACTGAACACTGATAATGTAGATAAATGACCTTGGGCGAAGCAAATTGAGCCGAGGGGGTTCTTTGTATCCCTCTTATAAGAAGAGGGGACAAAAGAGCAGGGGGCAAAGGGTGAGGATGGGAACCTCACCTCATCGTACTGTCCCTACGTTGGGAGTGGTTGTTCTGTGGTGCGGAACAACCGCTCTGTGGAGGTGGCGTCGGTCCCCCGAGGGACTGACTAGCCGTCGAGGTGCCCTGTTGCTTGCAGATCCGGAGCACCTCACCAAAGACGGCAGTGATGGCACTCGCCGGGTTTTTGTGGGTAGAGCTGCGTCAGTGCATTTCCCGGCGTAAAATAAAAAAAAAAGATACCTACACGAAATTGTTATCACATTTATAGTATTATCTGGACCTTTGATGGGAATTTTGATTCGGCTTTATCCAAGAATCTACTAAATTATATTAGCCATCGCTAGTATCGATTTTCACCTCATAATGAACACATAAAGAGCAGTTTTGTTGTGTAAATGTCAACGAAGCCGGTTTTCTTAAAACTCTGATGGCTGATGTATAGTAATATGCTAAATGCGTGGGCATCTAGGGTGTATCCGTCAATAAGGACCAATAAAAGTATATAAATCGATTCTGCAGTCAAATATAATCAGGTTTTGAATAGATGTGATAAAACTAAAGTGTATGCCATGCAGGAGCTCAAGACAATAACCTCACAGCCATGTGGCTTTGTAAGAGCTATTATAATCGGATTGGTAAATTAAATTTGTCATCCTATTAATAAGCAAGTGATAAGAAGATAATATCTTCTTGGCTACTGATATATCTTTACTTTCATCCTCAATTTCTCCAGTCAGTCGCATATCAAAGGAAACACGCTTCAATATTAAAATGCGATTCGTATTGGTTCCGAGAAGCGGATAGTTCCGCGTTAGTTATCGCCCGCTTGTTAGTCACGCGGAACTCAATGTGAAATAAAACTGCAGTAATTTATACTGGCTGGGTTATGAATTAGTACAAGGGGTTGTGAGCGACGATGGGCGATGGTCCAGCTGACGCGAGGTCGGTCTCTTGAGCGGGAGGTCTGGATACGATTTCTATCCATGTCTGTCTTTGTTTTGACAAATTTCTGAAACGGGTGAATAAATTTTGACGACACCTTTAGATGAGAGTTCGGCAGATAGCTGATGAAGAAAGAAGCAACTTAGGCAATAAAATGATAATTATCAATCCGGATACGTCGCTAAATCGGAGTAAACGCGGGCGAAGCCGCGGTAAAATCTATTATTGAATATTAAGTCAAGTTTCGAACGTTGAGAGTCGAGAATTGGTACTTAAAACGCCATTATTGTTATAATTCCATCCGCGCGAGGTCGAGTGCACTAAATTCAAAGGTCAACGACCCTTGACACATAATAGACACCGAGTGTTACACTTCTCCCCGAGTGTTTCCTCGCTCGTGTTATATCGGTCGATCGTCGACGGCTAGATGGCCACTCGATACTACGATGACGTTGATTGTGTGCGATGGCGTAAGGCCGCCTGGTGTGGTGAAGTGGTACCTTCATACTGTCACTGATTGTAATCCTGCTAGAGGGTCATGAAAATGGTAACTTTTTGTATCTTATTATCAACGCGAAAGTTTGTAAGCACGGATAGATGGATGGATGTTTGTTACTCTTTCACGTAAAAATTACTGGGTGAATAATTGTTAAACTTTACAGTTACTTGCTCACACATCAGAATAACATATAGGCTATAATTTATCACCGTACTCCCACGGGAATGGGAAGTACGAGGGTGAAACCGCGAGGATGAAGCGGGACTGCCAAGTAGAGCCGGGCAGTTCTATTGTGGAGAATCTGGTTTTGCCGTGACCAGTCTGTCGCTGAGGGTTTCCCGTCGCCTGCAGATCCGGGTCTCTCAAATAGCGGCTGAAGGCTCACGCAGCGGTTTTAGTGGGGTAGTGCACCCAATGCGAGTCTCCTCACACGCCAGTTTGCCTACCTAAGACCCTGGTAGGGTCCGAAAAGAATTCCCGCTGTGTCATCAAAAAAAAAAGGCCTATGTTCAGCAATGGATGGATACAGGAAGATGATGATGACGATGATGATTATTATGTAGGTACTTTCAACATAAATCATACCATAGGTACTCGTATCGACATAGTAATGTGAAGAATTTCCTCACTTTCCATTTCTATACCCACCGTCTGCCGGAATGCATCTGGTCACGTGGTCACGACACACGACACGCTCACCGCAAACACGCTGGATCACTTCCCACTAGATGACTAGACGCAGGAACTGGATATTACAGATCGCCCATATGTTTTAATGCACTGTAGAACAATGTGTCCACACGAATATGCCTTATATTATGAATATTGTAAGAGATTTTTTGGTTTTATAAATGGGCTTATACAGCACCGATACGATTCCACAAGACCGTCCGATCGATCTCGGATCTGCCGAGTAATTGAAATCGGATCGAATCGATCTCGATTTCAATTACTCGGCAGTAGGGGGAGACGACCCCCCCTCATAAAAATTCTTAGATGAGCCATCTGCTCATCTACTCTTCCGATGAAGCTTAAAGGTTCAAGTAAAAAGGGTTTATACAGCAGGGTTGAGTTTTTCGATTTAGATTCTTGTTTATCGTGACAGTGACCAGTGTATATGTTAGTCGGAAAACAGCAGACATCTAATGGTAAGTGGTCGAAAGCTCTCATGAACATAGCTCACTTGGAACTATATATCTTTATATATTATCTTATACTTTTTACTTACATATCTTTATATATTAAGCTATCATCCATATAAACCACTCCACTGAAAGTGAAAAAAAAATTTCATGTTCTAGTCACCAGCTGACGTACAATGTACCATGTCATAACCAGCTGATTATTTTTTTTTCGTTAAGATTGGGTTAACTACAATTTAACAAATATTTGAGCTGAAAGGAAGTGACTGAATTGTTATTTTATTTTCCTTCATGCGTGGGGGGCTCCCACCGCTCATCCCCCCAACCGAGAGCCAGCTGACGTTCACGAGGCTTTCTGATACTGTTCTCTGATACGTCTCACGAAGTATCGCGCGGGAGGAAATGATTGACCAAATTTTCACCTGGCTCCCGGACCATAAGTATATGTGCCAGTAAAGACACTGCTTGCACTTCTTATCGAAATACAGTGTTATGAACCAAAACTAATCAACGTGGGGGTCGCTTCCACTGCGCTACCTGCTAGGTCCAGGAACGGAATAAAACATACAGTAAAGCGGTTTCAACCGTTCCATAGTACAAACAAGCAAGATGGACCACCATCTTCACCATTACCCAAGCCGGGAGCGGGTTGTGCTCCGCTTGCATCCCTCCCACGGGTAAATGGTATATCACACGTCGTCGTTTGGTTTTGACGTCTTAAAATTCGATGGAGCCGGCTGCATGCACGATAAAACGTGACTCATGTGGCGTTACCTTGCTCTGAGGCATGCATTTAAGGCTTGAAGTGCAAGCGAGAGCGCGGGACGAGCGACAAAGAGGCACGATCGGCCCATCAGTATTTTCTTATGACATTGTCACGTTAAACTATCGTCAGTAAACCGACTTTACAGACAACCGATTTTTTTTCTAAAAATGTAAATTTGTATCCAAATCTGATAGTATTTGTAAGCACCAGGATAATTCTACTTTATCGGTTCGAATGTAATTCTTAGAAGGTAAGGCGATAGATAAGGTGAGTTTGTTTAAACAATGTTTATCGTGTCACGCCGATGCCGATGGAGCGATAATGGTAATACCCGCTGAACAAACACTGCTGTCGATATATATGTGGATACTCTTGCAACGTGGTCGGCGTCCAAGTTCAAATGCCGAATGATTCTCCTCAATCAAGCTGGCTAGTGCAAGGAGCACTAAGAGCTTGGATATAGTATCAGTTACGTGGATGTGCGTTTAAAAGGCCAACTTGCTGATCGATCACAAGATTGTATGAGGCATCACAAAGTTCGTTTCGAGTTTCGTACACACTTGGAGAAGCTTGATTGTGCTCTAGTCTGGAGAGTCGTATTTGCATTATGATGAACTACTAATGAAGTTCAAATTAGCATAGTTACTGTTTGCTAAAGCTTTTTCCGCTATACAGCATTTCATCCGCTATACAGTATTTCATCATCGTCATCATCGTCAGCCTTTATCCGTCCACTGCTGAACATGGCCTTCCTTAATAAACTTAGTGAAGAAAGTACAAAAAAAGTACTAAACGAACAAAAATGCAAAAAGACAGAATGGCGAATCATCCCATCTTATGCACCAGCAACACATTCGTTTTTCGACCGATCACAATAAATAATGATTAGATTTAATCAATCAACTTATCGAAGTATGGAGGTAAATATCTAGATACAAGCAAAGTTCAGTGAAAACGATACGTTCTAAAAGGAAGTTATTACATGTGGTTGTATCGATTTCAAGGATTCGTGGTCAGGCTGGTTTCGGGGCTGCTCTTAATTTTGTAGCTCAAATAATCCATTCGTAAATAATTAAAGTACAGTCTGACCAGATATAGATGGTCCAGTGGTGGACGGACTCGGCCTCTTATGCGAGTGGTTCCGGGTTCGATCTTGACTCGTCCCTGTGTGCCTTGAAATAGGTTTTTCTAAATTTTTATATAAGTGCACACACGAGACTATAGTTCGCTCACCGGTGAAGGAAAACATCATGAGGAAACCTGCATGCCTGATGAGGATGAAAGTCTTTGAAGATATGTGAAGTTCACCAACCCGCATTGGGCCAGCGCATCACCGAACTATGGCCCACTAACCCGCCTCGCCTGATTTCGAGGAGGAGACCCGTGCCCAGCAGTGAGACATATAAGAGTTGACACCTTACTTTTTTGACCAGATATATATGAACCATGCGTTGGTGATGCCACTGTATCCATACGGTGACACAGAATAGTCCATACAGCAATTAGTACGGAAAGTTTTCTTAATTTGGTAGATGTTATTTTTCTGGTTAAGGTATAAAATATATAGTAGCTAACTTGTTTTTATGTAACTAGTTGCTGCCGAGGACTATAATTTGAAATATGTAACATGTAATAATGTAGGATTGTTACTACCAGTTGTTTTGTAATTTTATCATTATTGCCATTATTATTATTTACTGGTGGGTTAAAAAAGATGCCATTCTACAATCGTAAACAATTGTAGAAAGAATCATACCCAAAATATAATTTATCTTTTCGTTTGCTATCAGAGAATTTAACATAATCGAATTCTATCTACCTACGCTAATTCCCGTACAAACGCTAGCTGAGTAACGGATTATTTTTGTAGTAGGTATATTATATATAAAATATAGTATATTATATAAAAAAATACTCATGTTTTTCTACTTCCTGCAGTCGTGCGATACTTGGTCGTTGTACGTTTAGCTCGTCGACGATTAAGTCGCATGAGCAGGCAACTTGTGCGAGATTGTTTTATATCCTATTTCTGAGAACAAAGCGAAAACATGTCTTGAGTGACAGGACTAGGTAGTGGCAAGTGAGCAGCGTTGCTCATAAACAGTAACGCCTAGGGACCAGCCCAAAAAACCGGTCTAACTCATTCGTGTGCTGTTTATCCTGTCACATACAATGTCAAATCCCTGTGCCAGTAATTACACTGCTTGTCCTACTCAAACAGCAAAGCCGTCTCGAGGGAGTAACCCTTCCTGGTAAACAGGTTGATGATTATAAGGATATATTTTGACGTGATAGCGTCTAATAACTCGATATTGCCGGAAGCATGCATGAAAAAAATGACGTCATGTAGCGTTCCGAAAACGAGAACGCGGTACGATCGAGAGAGAAGTATGATCGGCTCGAGCGATCGGCTTAGTTCGGTTCGTACTGCATGTAAAGTTTTACGTTGTCACGTCAAACTACCGTCCCTAAAACGGCATTACAGACAACCAATTTTTTTATTAGATTTTCAAAAGCATACCTGCATCAAAACTGCTCAGTAACGCAACAGTGACTCCCCCAAGGCACGAATGTGTGTTGGTTGCAATTACCATCGGATGACCCGCATGGAATTTTACATGTTTTTATGTCATATGCAAATAGGAGAATGTGCCTTGAGTAGCTCCGCCAAAGGAGCTTAAGGCCAGCTGGTAGATTTAAGTGCTCAAGGACAATGACGCCTAGAACAACTTTCCGCGGAAGGCTTAGATTGACGATAGACAAACAAATACGAAAACAATAATAACCACCTAAATAAGAACTATAGCCCCTGGTAAAGCTAGAAAAGAAGGAGACGGCGTATGCGCGATTATGTTTAGAAATTATCAAGAGATTCTTAATTTAGCTACAATTTCTATATTCTTTGCTAAAACCTTAGCTAAGCTATGCTCAGCGAGCTATTCACGCCTTTGAAGATGGGTAACAATAGCACCTTTGTTGCGGTAAATTAGCAAAAACAGTAATTGCTATTAGTCAATGAGTCGAAACCACATTCAAAACAAGAAACACAACTCAAAGAACTGTTATTTGAAGTTATAGACAAAAAAGAACCCAAATTTTACGATATAAAACTCAAGTAACGGTAGAATTATTAATATAACTAACATTTGCATACTAACTGCTGATAGCACTATAATTACAGTATGTTACCGAAATTGCAAAGTAATTTTATAAATTGAATCTCAAGTGAAGTTGGAAAACGAGAAGCTGAAATGCCAATTTTGTAAAAAAGCTCAACTTAAATCCCCTCCAATCAAAATTTGTAACATAATATTTTATAGGACTACATAATCAAATATCGGAAACTTACCCTAAGCCCCCGTTCACACGAGCACTTAAAAAGCGTCGCGGTGAACCCGATGTTGGCTCGAGTTGCGAGTTTGGAATGCTCAACTCAATTTAACGTCGAGAATCCAACAGTACTCGATAAATAAGCGTTGCGCTTGAAAAACGTCATCGTGTGAAAGGTTCCTTAGGACCTAAGGTAATAGGTCCTAAGGAAGCTACATTGGTATGCATTTGTCCCTATAAAACGCCTTTTTAACGCACGGTAATATTTTTTAACGCTCGTGCGAACGGGGCCCAACAGTTAAAATAGTAAGTTTTGCTGTATAGGATTTTTTTGCTGTAGATTGTAAATCGCAGTGCTGCTCTTACTTACGAGTATGCAGTCATATTTTTTTTAAATACTTAAATGAAACCTGAGAATAGAATAAGTGGCAAAAAGACAAAACAGAAAATATTTGTGTAAAGCCAAAACAAAATCTTTGACAAAGAATTCAAAGCTTAATTCCTTGGATAGGTTCGTTTTAAGCCCAAACCCATAAGTCAAGCCTACGTCCAGCACTGACATAAAATAAAATGACGTTATTATGGATTAAGCGACGTATATTTGCTTTGATGTCGAGTTTTATTGCGATTGTAAAAGTCCATAACGTTTTTATTCACGTTCGGTTTGTTTTCAGCTGTGGCTATATTTTATTGAGTATTTGCTTCTCTTCATTTATACCCTGATATACTGAGTTTCTTTATAAACTGCTGCATTATCTTCAAATGTCAAATCTTTCATAGCTTCATCTATCGTTGTTCACCTTAGTAAATTTAAAAGATTTAGATTGTTTAACACTTTGTAGTGTTGAAATTGTTGCTTACTACGTTAGCAATCTCTAGCTCCATGACCTATCTAAAATAAATATCCCACCGCAGTGTCGGTGAAATCGATCGCACTAGTTGGAAATGTAGGAATTTTATCCCTACTATAAAATTCTTTAAAGGGGCATTGGCTAACACTTTGCATATTTGATGCGAATGATTTTATTCATTCGTATGCTTTAAATGCCATTGTTTATACATAGTTCTAAAAGTCGTATATTTAAAAAAATACTTTTATTATTGAATACTAATTATGTAACCATATTCTTCTTCAGTACTGCAATAAATTATTTAACATTTTTAATTTAATGACGTATTAGGTACTATTACGTATACATTTTCTTTACCTTATTTACTTGCAATACTAAGAATTTGCACTGAATACTTACTGTGGCTTCCTTAGGACCTATTATTGCGTTTAATTGGTTTTCGCAACTTACGCTGTACGTATATTGGGTTACTATTACGCGTATTAAATTATTTTAAGAATTTTTATCCCGTGACGTGAGATGCCTATTTTGTCTTTGTTGAGGTTTCAATTAGATTATGAGATAGTTAAATTTTTGAAGGCCCGTGATTTGCTGAAACGTTAAACTTTTTCGATTGACCTTTACCGTCCATATTCCTTTTTAAGTACCGTTTTAAAGCTTAAATGATGGAAAGTCCATGATGACTAGCCTAATAGCTTCTCGCTTTTAACCTGTATTGGACACTAGTGACTAGACGCATATTTTTAATTCATGGCTGCTATTTTTGAATTGAATTAATCTACGGTTATTTTCTAGATGGAAGACTATATACTCTGTTTTTAAGCTCGTGCTTTCAAAACCTAAATCTAGACTGAGACACGTTTATTTTATAGATAAGTATACGGTGCTTCAATAATTTTCTACTTTCTTAAATATTAAGAGACTGGAGCCAGGCCACCGCCTGGCTCCAGTCTCCTCCAAAGACCGCTAAGACTCCCCGTTAGTGCACGCAAATTAAATCTTCGCATTTACGCCCGGTTTCCGAAAGGCTGATCAACATAAAAATTAACAAATGAGCTGTCGAGTCTCTTGTTAAGTCTCAAATGAGTTGCTAATAGTATGGTTTAATTACTTAATTTGAACAGCCTGGCAGTTGACATAGCCACTACAATGAAAGGCTGTCATATTTGACTCTAGAATCGTATGTTGACCGCCATTAACAGACATGTTAATTGACCAACGTTTCAGAAACCGGGCGTTAGAGTTTGAGCTTAAAGCTTGGATTGTGCTATTAAAGTTTTTCATCGAAGGTGGTCTCAAATTATTGCATGCGGCAACCAGTATTTTTTAATAATGTTGAAAATAAAACAACCAACTGCGAGAGCGATTACCGTAGGACTGGCTCGCTACTAGCGGAACGTAAATTGTTGGACTCCGGGAATAGTTCGTTTGTGAGGGTGCATCAGCCGCGTACACGCTTCCTGTCAGCATCTGATGGTTATTGATATTGATTTTGGCTTTTATTTGTTTTTTGTCTAAAATTGGTTTTTTGTTTATTATTGTGGTAGTGTATAATTTTATTGTTTATTAGTTACCTATTCGTTTATATTTATTTTGTTTTCAGTAGAATGTGGTAAATCTAATATTTTGTTTTGGATTTGAATTTCTGTGTGATGGGGGATCAGGGATCAGGTGAAGTAAGGTCTAGTAATTGGTTCAGATATTTTGGGTCCCACTAAAGGGTAGATATTTTGTATAATGATAGGCACCACAGATTTATAAATAAAGACAGATGGAGCATGCCGAACATGCGAGTGACGCCATAAGCGAATACAAATTCAAAAGCGCTCTTAAGAACTTGACATAGCGTCGTACTCTAAACGTCTATTAGATTGTATTCGCTTTTGTATATCTATTTCTACATTGCTTTCATAGCGTAAAAAAATAACTTGCTGTACATTATACATATTATGCCTTAATACAAAATGTTAAGGTTATAATAGAGTGTATTATTTCGTTCCTTTATCATTAGAATGATATATCTTAATAATGTTATTATATTAGGCACGTTAGTTGATCGTCGATTGTATAAATGGATTGCCTACAAGCCTTATCATTGCTATTGTTTATTATAATTGATCCCCGTATCTCGTAACTAATGTTCATGTTTTCCTGCACATACATACAACATAACTATTTGTTGTTCCAATGCTTGGATATCTGTGTTCACTTCCTGGTGTATTAGGTGTAGGTAGTGTGTATTAACATGTGTGAAAGGAAAATAAACAAAATCAACATGTGATCTATATGGAGCTTCGGCTTAAAGTCTATTGATTGTTTGTTAGCCGCTGGAGGTTGGAAATTTTTCATGATGTTTTATAAAATCTAAGTTTAACACTAATCAAGTTATTATTATTCGAAGTATTTATTAAAATTCAGGACAACGGATGGTCGATGGGCCAATAAGGTTCAAGAGTATCGGCGGCGTTTAGGTAGACGAAGTGTTGGTCGGCCATTAACCAGGTGGATTAGATGCGAGTGGTAAGATTGGTCGTCTTGGTATTCATTGATGGAGGCCTATGTTCAGCAGTGGATGGATATATGCTGATAACTCTTTCAGCCTTATTATTATATTCTGATACTTAAAAAAGTACATATTTTGTGTTTATTATAAAATGGTGTTTCAGTTTTAAAATATTGCCATGCCAGTCTTCTTCTTTTTTTATTTTTGCGACATTCTGCCAGTGTCAAGTGCCTGGCCAGTCATTACCCATATTAAAATTCAATACGTTGTTTCAAAGATTACTGTCAACAAACGACTAAAATATTCTTTATGAAAATCATAAGGAAATATAAAAGATATATCTAACGCTATGTGGTTGTATATTATATCTTCATCACATCTACTGTTATCTTTATTGCCGTCGAAGACACGTTCACTTTGTGCTATTTGCATCGTATTTGCATGTTGAATGTAGAATTCTAAAATTGCACAATAATTAAAAAATACCGACGCGACCGTTTGCACGGCCGGTTCTAGGTAAATACGTTTATAGTATGTGGGACACAGGAAACTCCAGCGTATGGTAAAGCACCGCGAAGTGACAGGTTCGAATTCCGATTAAAGTTTTTGTTATTTTTAGAAAAAAATCTTTATTTTGGTATTCTTATTTCGCCACATAAATAATCAGTATGTTTTTCTTAATAGATCATAACGAACATATATAACGCTTGTTAAAATACATCTAATAATTCCAGTTCAGCCTTTATCGATATACAAAGTATGATACGAATTCGAAGTTCGAATCCGCAGAGGGTGCCGCCGAGATACCCACTTTTACCCCAAACGTCAAAATTTCCGTACAATCAATATCCTTTATCCATCTATTGCTAAATGAATATGTGACGAACAAACAAATATCCAAGCAACTTTACTGACTTACACACTTTACCATGGTAACTTAATCATTATCCGTTTAGTACGGAACATAGGCCTCCCTCAACGAACGCCAAGACGACCACCTCATCACTCGCATTCAACACGGTTCGGTCCCTGCACGGAGATCATCTTCACACCCGATTAATGTTCATAGTAACTTGCCTATTATAATGCAAAATTAAGTCATAACTTACAATAATTACAAATTTCTTACTTACTTTCAAAGCGAACTGCTTATCCAGCTTCGGATAAAATTTAGTGGAAAGATAGATTAAGTCTGGAGTAAGGCTAGTATGTGTGTAAATCATCAGACGGATCATCTGTAAACATACTGAAGTCGTGGTGAGCATGTACCAATAACGCCATGCACATGCATGTGACGTGTCGGCAAGGTGTGGCCGCTGTCACCACCCTACATGGAGAGAAATGGTCTTACGCGCTGACATCTGACCCGGCTGTATGGCTTTTACACCTAAGCTGCAAACCTTTTTAAGGATTTCGCAGTGGAATGCCGAATATATTATATTGTGTGCGTCATTAAATTTCTCGTATAGTACGTTGTAATTTGCGGTATATTTTCTATGGCATAGGAAGGCAACCGTGTAGTCTGCTTAATGGCGACTATCAACGCCCATAGTCCCGCACAACCAAAGGTTGCCCGTTCCCAAAGAAGTGGGGCCCGGAAACTCATAAGCCGCACGAAACGCGACAGCTTAGCTGTCACTCTACGTGTTATGTGAGCGAAAGGTTCCACCATGACCACTTTGTTCGTGCCGGCATAAGTCAGCTAAACAGCAAATTGTAGCCTGTGTTATCCCGATGTGTACCTAAGCTATATTATAGAAAACTTTTCGTTAAAAAGTAACAAATATGTACATCTATTCGTAGGATAGGTACTGCAAATGTACATATTGAATGGTTGAGAGTTTGTTTGTATAATTGACAGTCCAATTACTAACCAGTTAATTATTTTAAAGCATTTTTAGATTTGTAAGTGAAAAGTCTTGAGAGAGCAGGTAGGACTCATAAAGAGATTAGAATTTTACTATTGACGTGGTAATATTTGACTGCATTTACATGGATTATTAAGTTTTAAGTTTTAACTACATTTTAGTGTGAAATGTGCTTTTTAAATATATTTTTAACATTTTGTTTTTTTTTTTTGAAATGTGAAATATACAATTATTAATTAATGGGTTTTTATCGTCGGTCAGACGCGAGCGCGGGGCGGCACGCGGTGCGGGGCGAGGGGGGCGGGGTAAATCTCCGTGACACAGATCATGCTAGTATGACCTTTGTTATTGAAATTTATTTTAATTTAAACATAGCTGTATGAAAAGTTTTTAATTCAAAATAAACATTAACCGACACACCTGTAAGTTAATAATGAGAAATTGTACGTAAACAGGGGTACATTCATGTAGGGATTCGAACCCAATATTCATACGTGACACGTGTAGAGAAATTCGTTACTCACTATATTGTTTGTGTGTGTTTGTTTGAGAGTTGAAGAAGAATTAAGTTTTGATTGTCTAGACATAATTTACAAAAAAATGTATTTAAATAATATTATTATTTCAAATGAGTGTTAAACAACAAAAAAGTGTTTTTGAAATTAAAAAAATATTTTCCGATACCGGGAATCGAACCCGAGCCTCCTGGGTGAGAGCCAGGTATCCTAGCCACTAGACCATATCGGATGATGGTAGTATGTCCAAAATTCAATACAATTCTAGGCAATCAAAAAACATAGTTTCGGATTTCAATTTTTAAGCCTTTTTTTACTAAACATTAATTATTATAATGAAAAAATTTTACGGATTTTATCGCGGTTTATTTAGTTTTTTATGAGTTACATTATAATGAGTGAAATTTGCGTAAACATAAGAAAACAAAACATTAAGTAATTATTTTTTTTATTCTATACTAGCTGTTGCCCGCAGCTTCGCCCGCGGTAACTTAGATCTACAACTATATCCAGACTACTGAAGACCATTTTTCTACGGACGTGCATAAGGTCTTTGTTTTAAAATATATAGTAATTAATTACTGTATTTAAAAAAAATCTCATGATGACATGAAACAATGAGTTTATATGAGTACTTTAATGCTTAGCTAAGTTCAACCCGTTTCAAGTTACATTACCGGTGAGGTAAGTAATGTATTATCGTTAACATACATTTTTCTAGCTCGTTTGCCGCATGGGTGAGATGTAATTACACAATTTTATGCACAAATGGTACCTGCCACTTACAAGTGTCAACGTGTTTTGTAATATAGAGCTTAGCAAATGGGGTTGTCGTTTATGGCGAGTTTTATCTTTGACCTACTAACGTCTGATGGTGGATTTAAAAGGTGACTATTCGCGGGTTTATTGGGGGTATTGGTTGCTAACTACGGCTTTCGTCCGACAACATTTTGTCTGTCAATTTTGACTACATGGGAGGGATGATCGCAGAAATCTGCCATCTCGGCCATTCTTGGAAGTCCTTTGTTAGCGTACAAGTGACGATAAAAGGATGATAGTGATGATGATGATTATTATTTATTACCTGCAGTGTTCCAATTTATCGTCTCTCATTTTTGCGTTGTTTACCCTGAAACCTGGCGATCTTATAGTCAGTAATTATAATACTGCTTCTAATACGCACATACATAACAGCGAAGCTTTTTTCTAATATAATGGTCAATGGTAAAACGTCCTTTTCACTACCAGTGTGAGCTCATAGCGACTAAATAGTAGACACTAGACACTAGACATACGCCCGGTTTATGAAACGTTGGTCAAAGTGTATGTCAACTAACATGGCTGTCAATGGCGGTTAATATAACATTCCAGATTCAAATTTGACAGCTTTTCGTTGTGGTTGCTATGTCAACTGCTAGGCTGATCAAATTAAGTAATTTAACCATGCTTCCAGCAACGCATTCGACACTTAAAACAGGTTTGACAGATGATTAGCTAATTTTACGTTAAAACCGAGCAATAGAGTATTAAAGTAAAGAAAAGAGTAAAAACACGCACAGCAGTAGTATCCTTAGTAACGTGACATGGCTTGTATTGAAGACGAAAGTAAATCGTGGATCAGATAAAGTTGTACGTCCATTCTGGGATCGTCAATTTTGAATAGTTTACGGCTCGGCCATTCATGGACTTGCCAGCGGGCAGCGGCCATCTCTGCATGGCCGAGGGATGAATGCCCTTAGACGTTTAGACGACGGGACTCCGGTACTTTTGTTATTTAACTATGCCGATCGTATGATCATTATTCGGCCTTCGCCCGTAAGCCTTTTTATCGTACCTACACAGCATTACATGTATTTTTTATACTTACAATACAAATATTTGTACTATTAAATTTTATAATTCCTTAGACGAACTGACTCGCGATGTCTGATAACATCGACCACACAGCCTATAGACTCCTAATGTTTGATTTTTCGTATTAAATGCATTCTGGCAACTAGCTGAGGTGAGACGAAAGGGGTTGCAATGCTGTGATTAGCTAATTCAAGGTCATACATTACCAATCACGGAACGCTAAAAAGAAATGGATATATTTCGCAACGGGAAAGAATGAGATTACATCGGAACTATAAGTCAGATGTGTCGCCAGAACCCGTTCCCCTGTTATTAGGAGTCTATGGGTTATGTGGTCGATGTCTGATAATAATGACTGTGCGTTGAATTATAATAATCATTTATTTAAAGAATACCAAAAATAAAAGCAAATTGTATATTTCAATTCAATGTCAGAACAAGGCAAGCGAGATAAGATTTTAAATTGTAAGGCAAATGACGTAAATTGGAATACAAAGTAACACTGAAGTGATCATTGTTCGGATGTAAGATTAAAATATAGTAAAAGGCCTTGTTGGGAATACCTTCGAATAAATGACGATGTCCATGCAGCATGCTTAGATGTCTATGGAGGATCGACACTCTTCGCTGAGGTGATCCTGTTGCCTGCGGATCCAGTACCCTCTTAAAGCATCTGAAGGCACTCGCAGTGAAAAGTGGAGTAGTACATCCCAATGCGAGTCCCCTACACACGCCAGTGAGCCTACCCGAGGCCCTGGTGAGAAAGCATTCTCACTGCGACATCAAAAAAAGGTGTGTGTGCGATTCACACACTATGGAAGTAAAACACACGTTAAATGCTCAAGTACAAGCAAGTATTAAACAGTGTGCAATATACATACACACCGACATTTGCTCTCTCGCTCTTTTGTATTTGTGTCTCTTACCTGTCGTCTTTTTCCGTTGCACCCGGTTTGAAATCACAACGATTCTAAAGAAGTTTCACTTCAAAAAAAGAAAAGGATCGACACTCTTGACGTTCATTGGAAGTGGCCTATGGATGAAAAAGGCTAATAATAATGATGAATATAATGATAATGATGATGAAGGTAAACGAGTCAAAATGTGTACCCGCTCGTGAGTAACGATTATTTTCAAAATGTAAGCCAAAATGTGTTATGTGAGTCAAGGGCGGTGTTAAAATGATTGAGATAACGCTCGGGTAATAACCTGTCACTTTGTTTTCGTCGAAAGATCCAAAATAAAAAGACGCGAGATGAACGGTCTTGGCGCAGAACTAATATTTCAATAGTTAAATAGTTTTGTACGCGAACATTAATAATGTCGGGAAGATGTTGCGAAATTCCTAGGCTTTAGGGAAATTTATGTGTCTTTAGGTATTTTAATGTGTTCTTCGAAATCAAAAGTAGGGGAGACTACACGTCGACCTTGAGACGATTACCTCATGAGCAGCCATTGCTGTAAAAGTCGCTAAATACTTGCAATTTTCTGCATGTGACTATTGTGATGGAAATTTCTATTACCACTGGATTAAATATGGTTTCAAAGGGTTCTTTAACATGTATTACTAGCTTGTTGTCCGTTAGCAAAAAAAAAAACCCTTTTTTAATGTATCCTATATTACTTCTAGTATCTCTGATGAAATGTGTACAATAATTAAAAATTAATGATGTTTAGTTGTGTAATTTCGCGTGCAAGCGTAACAAACATCCCTACTTTCACATTTATGATATTAGTAAGGATTATTCATTTTCATGTTAAAGTACTAGAGTACTTAGACTTACAGTAAGCCAATGCTTATTATAATCGGCTCAAAAACCATAAAAATGCACTATAAAAGTATACATAACGTAAATAGCAGGATTACGTTAATACATCCTAATGTAGGAACAATTGGTGTGACCCTAATATGGTCTAAAACAGGCCGTATGTGTGAAACTATGCAGGAAGCGGCCATTTTACAATATTACAGCTCAAACACAACTCCTACTTTAGCGGTTCATGGGATTACAAGAATCATTAGCGCTTTTGTAGTATCGATTACGAAATATTCTTAGGTTTGAATAAGGATTTTATAAAATAATCCAACTGAAACAATCTGATAGAGAAATGAATGAAAAATACTTGATACAATGCTAGAGCAAATCTTGTCTGTTGTCCCGTAATAAATTATAAGACAATAGTTTAAGAGTGTATTTATTGACTTTCAGAACGATATTATATACTTAAGTCTAATTTTTTTGCAATAAAGTATATTATATACATGTCTTATAGTCATCAACGTCACTCTGTATATTATGTCTATTTTCACAGTTTCCAATAGTAATTTTCAGTTGAATTTCTCATAAAGGCTTTGCATTCACATGTTCTGTACCAGTCTTGTAAGCCCGGGTATTTGTTGATGATGCCTGAATATTAAAGAGCTTCGGAAAGCCAAGGTTGCGAAAAAATAAGTAAAAAAAAACACTAATTGTCACATCTAAGACAGTTTGAATAGTTAAAACAACCCAATAATTCAAAATCTTATGCGAGTACGGAGTATGTAATCGCGTGTATTAGCTATTAACGCCCCTATATATCATTAGTATTGCCCAAAAAATGGCCATGTACTTATCATAATATATATTTATATGGTATAGCGTAACTACGCACTGGGTATATAATTATACAGTAAATGCGCCCGCCGAGATTAACTGCTGATTTACATAAAAAATCAATATCAAGTACATTTAAAATATGCGATGACATCATAAACTGCTGCTCGAATAATATTAATGCTCTCGTGATGGGAGCTGGGAAATTTATATTTTTTATAATATTAAGTATCAAAAGGTGTCAGGTATCAACTTCTTATAATTATCATCATCATTATCCTGTCAATGTCCGAACGTACACGGATTTGAATCGGTTACTCCACGGAGGTCGTTACATTAGGTTTTGTAGACAATGAGAGAGATTATTTGGTTTCGATTATGAGGCAGATTAGTTTTATTATCGTCATCGTAATAATGCGTCCAGCTACATTGGATCTCCTTAACGAAACAATACTGAGATTAAAATCGGATATTGAGGGTAAATTATTTTAAGGAATATATACCTATAACTGTCTAGTCTGAACATTTCATATATAGAAATGATGTATACATCGACTAGCGATGACGTCACCAGCTAGCTAGCTAGCTGTGAGAAGAAATCTATTGTATATCCTACCAACAGATCAGCTAGTTCTTATACTTGCACTTTCATAAATTTTGACGTTATATAAAAAAATACTTTGGAAGGTTGTATATTCATTTTTAACTTCTAATTAAGAGACGCGATAACGCAAATTTTTAAAGATGTATGTTTACTTTATACTTAAAATGTTTATCTTATTTTATAATGTTCTCATCTGTAATTCTGTTATTTAAACAAATTGATATAACTGAAATGTATTTAGTGTATAATTTTAAATTACCAGCTTTTTAAACTTTAAGGTTGTTCTTTCGACTGATCTATAAAACGGACCGATTTTGACGGGACTTTCACTAGCATATAGCTCATGGTATGTGAATTGGGCTACCTTTATTTTAGAAATAAAAATAGGCAATATTAAAACTAATAAAATAGTAAATTGGCTGTCCCGATACGGCTGCAAATCTTAGTTAACGAGGGTAAAGCAAAAAAAAAAGGCAATCGCTAGACTTAAATTAACTTTTTTTCCTTCTACAGTTTATATAACATTATGAATTATCATCATCAAAATAAGACAAGTATATGAGACCGCGTTTCTACCCCAAGCGACCGTATAGGGCGTTTGTTACCATTTGAAACATAGAAATGCTTTTAGACAACAACAAATTGCCGAGTTAGCGTATATGGTGTGGGGGACTTATCTGACTCCAACTATTTCGTGCGTTCCCGACTGTTTAGCATCATGCGTTTCTTGTTCAACTGTTTTAAGGAAACCCTTTAAAGTGCCTCGAGATTTGAATATCGCTCCTTTTGCATGGTAACTATAATACTTACGCGAATTTGACTCATGAACATAATGGTCAGGTACCAGTAATAACACTGCCTATTCGAGCAGTACACCGACACGCAGCAAAGCTATTCCACGAGCAAAAAGCAGGATGGTGGCGCTAGTGTCGACCAGAACGGCACAAGATACTCTCTTACTAAAAATGTTAAAAATAGACATGTTCGAATATACGAAATAACTGCCAATTCATGTCAATCGCGCCTCATCTAATCTGGCTCTCCGGATACAGGTAAAGTATATAATATGTACTTAGGGTTGCCGAGTCGTCAAACCTAAAAGCCGGACAAACCAGCCAGCTTGGCCGGAGTATTTATAGGTAAACAACGGAAAAAAAAACGAATAAAATTATATGTAAATTAAACTTTTTATAAGCATCATATTACATTTTGTTAAATTCTAGCGAACTACTTAATACCTAGATAAAATCGAATGCCAAGACATTCTGAGCCTAAGACTAATTTGGCACCGCTCGTTTGCAAAATGTAAAAAGTCTAACAAATGCCGGACCCCTTTATTTTGGCCGGACACCCAATCCAAAAACCTACCTATGTCCGGCTTTATCCGGACACCTGGCAACCCTATATGTACTACATCTATATTTAAAGATCCCTAGCGGTGGGCTCACGCTTCCAATAACACCGATCAAACGTCTCGACCATGTTTATGTACCGATCAAGAAAAAGTCCAGACAAAACCTGTACGATGACGTGACGAAATAAACAAACGTTACCTGAAACCCGATTCTTGGAAATTGTGTAACAAAACTTGGGATGTATTTAAAGATTCGATGTTCGTTGAGCTAAATATAAGTCGTACAAAAATATTAGACAATGGTTTATGGGCAATAAAACATGCGATGTAACCGCGCCGGTCCATGCGGTTCGTAATCTTACGTGGAAAACAATTGCGTACAATTTTTCACGTTCGCGTGAATTATTTCTTATATTTTACACACAAAGGTTGAGGAATGTCTCGAATGTTCCAAGAAAATAATGTATATTTATTTTGTGTAATGTTAAAAATGATTTTTAGCAAGTTTATATAATGCTATTGCAAATTGAAGCTTCTCAAACTATGTATTACAATATGATACACTAGCAGCGCCCCGCGGTTTCATCCGCGTACATCCCATTCCTGTGGGAGTACGGTGATAAATGATAGCATATGAGTTATTCTGATGTGTAAGCTATATTATTTGCCAATTTTCATCAAAATCCATTCAGTAGTCTTTACGTGAAAGAGTAACAAACATCCATACTTACCTACAAACTTTCGCGTTTATAATACTAGTTGCTACCCGCGGTTTTACCAGCGTACTTGCCGTTCCCGTGGGAGTACGGTAATAAATTTTAGCATATGTGTTATCCTAATGTGTAAGCTATATTATTGTAAATTTTCATCAAAATCCATTCAGTAGTTTTTACGTGAAACAGTAACAAACATCCATACTTACCTACAAACTTTCGCGTTTATAATATTAGTAGGATGTACAAATTTAATTAAAAGTAATTTCAATTTGGATGTAGGTTTTGACACGATTGCTGATAAAGATAATCTCATAAAATTATAAAAAAATATTTAATAGTGGTATTTGCGAATAATATAAGAAGATATTGAATTTGTGATAAACGTATTGTTGTTTTCTTATGTTTACGCGAATTTCACTCATTATAATGAAACAACTTTTACGGATTTTATCGCGGTTTATTTAGTTTTTTACAATCCCGACGTTTCGGACACTTTACAGCAACCATGGTCAGTCCTCCCGTGACCATGGTTGCTGTAAAGTGTCCGAAACGTCGGGATTGTAAAAAACTAAATAAACCGCGATAAAACGTATTATTGCTAGTAAAATATATAAAAGATAAAACATTTACATACGTTTTTGTATAATATGTTTCATGGAGCTCGATATTTGAGGACTGTCTTCCCTTCCTCACGAATCTTAGCAAAAAATAAAGTCCCGTTTTAAACAGTTTAAAGGCGAAAATAATCGATATAATTAAAAAAAGAAATACTGCGTTTATCGAGTATGAGAGTGTGCAATAAATTGACCTCTAATGGAAAATTTAAATTACCTCCGCCTGGCTTATATTCCGATACATATTATCTCCGTCGTAAATGTGCTCAGCGATGATAAGGAGCGTAACAAAAATTAGAACGTGGGTTTTTGATAATGTTGCAATAACGGCCTCCAATAAAAATTCCTAATAAGGTATTATAAAATTTATTTCCATATTTGATATCAAGCCCGTTAAGCATTAAGAGGAGCATGGAAGACGATTTCTGTGCGGTGGCCGTATTGGAGCAAGCAAGCGATCGACCGTCTTAGCGTTCATTGAGGGAGACCTACATTCTGTATTAAAAGGTTAAAGGTTGATGATGATGATGATGAATTAATATTAAAATCCAAGCAGTGAAGTGATTTTTTTTAATTAAAGCGACATTATTATTATTATATTCGTGCAAAGTATACATAGCAGAATCCATTGCTATACACACATCGATATGCGATCATTTATCGATCTCCTCGAATTTGCACGAAGAGGGCTGGAGGAGGAGGAGAAGGAGGGCGAGGAGGCCTCGCGTATACCGGTGCAATTGCTATTGTGCGAATCAGCATGTTCTGCAAACACTATCTGACAGTGTAATTTGTAACAGACTACATGTTTTATGTCATGTCATGCGATGTTATTGAATGCCCGCCCACGGCATGTGTCAGACGAACGTGATCCGACTCCGAGTGACACCTGCTCAGGTGGGCGGAGGTCGGGGTCATGGGATCACTAAATCACCGTATACGGGCTAGTGTCATGTTATCATGACATGTCTCCAAAATCATACTTTTGATTTCAAATATTTACG
Organism: Lycaena phlaeas; assembly: GCA_905333005.2. Classification (NCBI taxonomy): domain Eukaryota; kingdom Metazoa; phylum Arthropoda; class Insecta; order Lepidoptera; family Lycaenidae; genus Lycaena; species Lycaena phlaeas. The sequence continues at coordinate 15,134,655 of HG995172.1, read as the reverse complement.
TAAATGTCATTCATGATGAAACAACTTCATTTTGATTTTTAGTTTCCAAATGTGTGTATAATTTAAAGCAATCATAGCCACGGATAAACTATCCTATTAATGTAGATAAATTTTGATGAGATGTTTCTTTACAATTATAGCGTTATTGACGTTGTACCCAAAATAGTCTTAATTAAGATCGAAAGTTATTTATAAATAACATTAGGTCTTATTTACTGGTACTCCTGTAACCACTGCAAAGCAACATGCTTCTGCTACTGCTGCATAATTTAAGGTATATATATATATTATTGGGCTATAACCAGGGTTGCCAACTTCTATTAGAAGAAATAGAGTACATTAAATTTCTAAAGACTGGACTTATGAAAAAGATTTATTGGCCGTTTTCATAAATATTTTTTTAAGTTTACATAAATCGGGAGCTCATTTGTAAACAATATCAATGAAGTACATGGTATCTTTCATCGCGCCATTTATGGCTACGATCGCATCACATATAATCTAGCCATGATACTAGTATAGTAAACATTTTCTAAAGAAGAATATTTTATCGTCATCTATAAGAATTATAGATAGATTATAGAATACGCATATGCTCTACATCTACACGATATAAAGTACAATACTCTATTTTGAATTACGGTTGGCAACCCTAGCTGAAACCACGTGGAATATTAAGACGTGTGATTACTTAAAATATTTTTTTTTTTTACCTTGAGTAAAAGAACCATAGCAAAAAGATAATCATAGCAATGAAAAATGTAAGAGTTTAAAGTGAGACAAGCGTGAGTCATGTGAAGTCCATTTCCGGTGCGACCCGTGCCTCGGTTTTGGCATACCGCGCGTCGTGCGAATTCTACGACCCCTGTGTCTGCGGATTTATAAATACTCCCGGCCAGTGGCGACGGCGGTTCGGCAGGCCGCGGACGGCGCGGGCGCGCGATCCAGATGGCCAGGAATCACTCCCGCTCCCGTCGGTGACAGTACCGGGTACCACGAACCCCCCGGTACCGAAATACCGGGTACCACAATACCGGGTACCAACAATACCAAAATTAAAATACCGGCTTTCAATATCGATCAGTGTGTGGTGAAAAAGTGACAGTGAAGAGTGAACAGTGATTTCAAATTAAATAATATTTTATTTTCGAAAAACTAATTTGTTAAAACTAGTTTTAAATTTTAAAATAATAATACGTACTATTTTTATGATACGTATTTAAAATTTGATGTTGCTTGTTGATAGCGTTATAGTATGTTTTGTATCGATATTGATTTGAGTGAACCCTATGTTAGCCCTTGATAAGAGATCCACGCGTGTCCGTAAATATATCTAGACGATCAAGTATGCGCGGCATCTTCCGTCTAGCTTTTAAAATCGACTGTCTTTGTCTACAACGAACGTTTGTTATATTGATTTTGATATGATTTTTGTTATTTATATTTAGACGCTTTCAAGTGTGTCTAATTTTACCGCTTTCGCTTATGTCTCATTAGTGTCTCACGTTTACCTGCTACATGTTATTGGCCAGCCCACTTAAAATATTCACATTCGTACGTGTTTCGAAAATATTCGCATTTGAAAGCTTTGATCGTAAATCTGTGACTTGTAAACAAAATTACATTCGCATATGTATTACAATAGGAATTCGTAAAAAAAGATAATTTATTATCTAGTGATTTGTTACCCGGAGGCGAAAGTTATCAATCATTTTTCTTTACGTCCACAATTCTTGTGACAATGAAATATGATTGGGATTCAGTTAAACTTAATTGAATTTAAAATGTAATGTTTATAAATTCTCTTTTTAATGGCATTGTCTGGACGTAGATTATATATAAAGCTAGTTAAACGCATTATCTGATAACAATTTTTCAGCTTTTCTTTAAAACTTGGATTTAAAATGGGTTATCAACATAACACTCTTTAAATTTTATGAAATTATTTTTTCGAACTTCTAAACTTTACGGGGTAACCTACATTAAGTTTTAATTTAATTTCAAAATTTATTTATATAGGTACATTTTTTTAATAGGCATAATTTTTATTTTATTTGTAAGATAATATTAAATATTAAGGATTTACTTAATGATAAAAAACCAAAGTTATGTTTGAAACATAACTAAATTATCATTAATTAAGGTCATCAAAAAAAAAGATTTTGTCGTCCGCCCACAAATTTACCTATATATGGGTTTTCTCGTAACATATTATAATATATGGTCAGCAGAGGTAGGCGTGTAGGGCCTCACCTGTGACCTTGTGAAATTATTTGTCTATAATTAAACTTTTGTACGATTATTTTAATTATAGACACTTTAAAGTTCTCGCTAATGGTTTTTACATTGAATGTACATTCCTCAGATTCAGTGAATTGTAAAAGTGTAATTGCCAAGATGTGATTGATAACGATTGAACGCGACGGTTAACCGTTAGCCAAATTCAGCCACCGTCTTGTCAATGTCGTTCACCTTTACATCTCTATTACTATGTCTTGGCACTTTTAACTAATATTTTGTTGAATCGAATTTAATAACTAAACAATTCTTAAACACACTCGAGCATATAAAAAATCTAAAATCGGTCTAGGTTCTTTTGTTGTTTTGGGCAAACATATTTAATGAAACATGAAGCATAAGAATTATATGTATAAATATAAAGATAACTGAGGAGTGCAATTGCAACCCTCTTATCTTCTATGTCTAAGGTCTTAAGATATTATAGGAGTATCTGTAGTTTAGTGTTTTCACCTTTACAATTTATACAAATTATCTCAGGATTACCATGATAGGAATCACCAAACTAACAATTATATGCATACTAAATTACTCAAAATGTGTAAAGTGATAATTACCTACGTTTTGTCAAACCTTCTGTATATATTCGACCATAACTTGACCATTTTTAATGTCACTAAATATTTAAAAAACTTGACATTAAAAGTAAGTATTTTTACTTTTAAGAAGAGAGCAAAATAATCATGTACAAAAGGCGACGCACGCTGCTTATCCCCTGGTGTAGAGGGTGTGTATAGATGTCTGTTTGCTGCCTCTTCTATAGGAAATATATATATTATATATTAATGAATAGTGTTACATTGAATTTTTTATATTAGCTATGAACTCTTCGCATTATGGGACTTATAATGGCGTTATGATGTTCGTATAGTAATATTAATAGTGCAGTTCAAATAAATCAGTGAAAATGATGCAAGGATTGTTGGAATCTCTCTACCGCATCTACTCAGGTGAGTTTATTGTTATTTATACACTGTTGATGCTGCATGTACGAGTAAGTAATGGGAATCATTCAAACTACACGTTTTGAAGCATGGAATTTTATCCCAGTACAAGCCGTGATGATTGTTTTCTGGGACGTTTCTGGCCCAAGATGCTGATATTTATGTTTTGATTCCATGTGATTATCACATGGATTCAAACCTATAAATTACAACAACCGCAAGGAATGAGCAAACCCAGTCACAATAAATTGGATTGGTTATTTTGAATTCATATCCAATATTTTTAATAATATAAAGCTTTTTCGACGATGCAAGCGACGATGGTCCAGTGGGTATGGACTCGGCCTCGATGCGAGAGGTTCCGGGTTCGATCCTGACCCCCACCCCCGTGTACCTAGAAATGAGTTTTTCTAAATTTCTAAGTGCACCCTAAACAGGAGACCATCGCTCGCTCACCGGTGAAGGAAAGCATCGTCAGGAAACCTGCATGGCTGATGAGATTAAAGTCTTTGAAGGTATGTGAAGTTCACCAAAACGCATTCATTGGGCCAGCGCATCGGTCAACTATGGTTCATTACCCTTCTTGCCTGTTTTCGAGGAGGAGACTTGTGCCCAGCTGTTACTTCTTTATGCTTTTGGCTTTTTCGACTTTTCAATGCTGGTTCCTAATTCAAGAACTGTTTACGTTATCTACGAGGTCTATCTCTGCTAAATTACCAATCTTCTTCCTCAATGTGGTGAAGATAACTGATTACGTTAGCACCCATAAGTTCAGTAACCGTATGGACTATATTCTATCTAGATTCCAGAATAACGAAGTACCCTTGATATTACTTTAGTGACAGTCTAACATTTGATTGACATGCTAATGTTGATGATTTATGATCTATAAATCTATAACGGGTACTAATTTCAAGTGAATTAGTATTTCGAACGTCCAAGACCGAGCTCGCTTCTCAATTACCGCGTATCTGATTCACGAACGGAGCTCGTGCTGACTCAAATTATTTGCAATACTCGCCAATTTGATTTTGTTAACTTAAATTGCTCCAAGTGGTTCGTGAACTTTAAGGGACGTTTTGAATGCGTTTTTAAGGCTCAATTATTAATCATATTTTCATATAGTACGTGTATTTATGTATTTTTTATAGCATTAGCCTGTCCATTTTTTTTCGAAAGGTCTACACTTTTATCCCTTATGCTCTATAAGCTCAATCGATAGGAAGCCTCTGCACTTGTGGTGGCTATTGTATGTCATTTTGAAGTTCTTTATTTATATAACTAAATTTATATATTAAATGAAAAATGATCCAGTAGACGAACGAGTAAGCAATTATGGTCCTTAACATGCAAGGTCGTAGGCAGCAAGTTTGTATCTGTTGCTGAGGTGATCCCGTTGCCTGCCTAAGCAGGACCCTCAAAAAGCGGCTGAAGGCGCTCGTAGGTTTAGTGGGGCAGCGCATATCCAAAGGGTTAGTCAGTATCCAAAGGGCTATGCTAAAGAATTACCTTGCGTAAAAATGGGAGCAAATATCCAATAAGAACATATTACGAACCACAAAAATACGGCTATTTAACCTAAGCCGGACGGTGTTACCAAAAGCGTTTAAGCAAGCTCATTTCATTAAAATTTGCGTAGTCCAGTTGTTTCTACATCCGAGCGTGGGCATTACACGTTTCTCTATCAAGGAAACAAACAGTCAGAAATATCATTATCAGCTCTTGCCTGTGTCAATCTATTGATGTATTTATTTACTTTAGAACCAGTTGTGCGTCTAAAACGCTAACAGGAAAGTGGCGTAATGTCTAAACGCCCGAGGCGCTTACTCACTGTGGCCGCGTTTTATTTATTATTGATTGCCATTTCGTAATCGGTAATGGACAGCACCTGAGCGTCGATCGTATCGGCTGGGGTCCCTGGGTCAAAGTCAAGCTCGTGTTAGAGACAAATTGTCTTGGTATAGAGTCGTCGATACGTTTGAGCGAATGTACTCTGAAGTCTAAAGTATAATATATAAAAGTTACCGGTCCCAGAACGCCTGGTTTATTTGAATCTTATGATAACATAAGAGTTAACAATTAAGAAAAATCTATAAGTAAAGAGGAATAAATTAATAGACACGCCATTTGAGTTTATGAACTCAAATTCCGCCAGGAATATGTTCCTGGCGGAGCGCGCCAATAAAAGTTTCATAAAAAATGTGGAAAAATATGTCGTGTCTTCGAGCAGTGTACTCTTGATGTGTAAGCTACTCCAATGGTTTTACGTAGTTACTCACGTGCCATTTTTACGCAATTTAAGAACATGTCATACTTCCAAACTATTTAGAATACATTACAGATGACGGACACATTTTACTGCTACTGATACACATGACAACGTTGAGCCAATTTTAAAGATGGAAATTAAAATGTGTCTAATTTGTGCAGAAAATCTCAAAGAAAAAATTGTGTACGAAGAAAAAAGAAAAGGAAAAAAGGGAAGGAAGTTTAATAAATGTTGTAGATATAATTTACTATTTCTGCTCGTCTCCAGTACACGTATGCTTGTATTATGTACAATATATACGGAGAATAAAAGCTTTTACCCGAATTCAATCGCTCTTGTCAAATGTAAATAGGTTAAGGGTCAGACGTCAGTAAGGCCATGTTCAGCAGTGGACGGATAAAGACTGTTGATGATAATGATGATGAAAGGGTTAAACGATATATTTGTAAGGGTTATGCTTGTGTTAAAATTTCATCGGTGAATGCTGGTCGTGATCTCGCAAGGCCGACGGTTACCGCTGCACAACACAGCCTTTGTGTTATATAATTAACTGCCATTAACGGTGCATTGTCGATTTATCCGCTATTAGTTTGTATAAATGTTTTTTACGCAATCCAATTTTCACGAAGGCCAAAATATTAAATGTTAATGATTTGTTTGTTTATAGTATGTAAATAGTTACTATGCTGGGTGGTTTTTGGCAGATAGGATTCGAAACGTAGACATCCGTCTGAGAACTGAAGTTACCGATATCACGCGAAGAATAAACGAGATGCAGAGGGTTAGTCACAAACTCAGGAAAACGGATGACCGCTGGGCGAATTAGGTTCAAGAGTGTTAGCCGGCCATTAACCATATGGGAAGACGATCTCCGTGCAGTGGCCGATCCACGATGCATGCGAGTGGCAATGCGTCAGTCGTCATCTTTGACGCTTAGGTACCATAATGTGGTACCTACGTCTGCTACTTCACCTATCCAGCTAACATGACGAAATGTATTTTAAGTGTTGTGGCGTGTCAGTTTGTTTGTTTGTCGTTTTGTATTTCTGAAGCCGTGTTTCATCAATGCCCAAAACATCTTTACGCAATCGAAAGGCCTGCCAATTGACGTCAGACTACGACATCTAACAGTTAAAGCGATTGTTTGATTTTCCCAAGAGAGTGGATTGTTCTGAATATGTTTTCACTGTGGTTCTTCTAATTTCTCATGAGTTTCTATTATTGTATATTTTATTAATGAGTGAGATTGATTTTTTGTACAGATTCATCGTTGTCTATTGTTGTCAGGTGTTAGATACTATGCAAACTTTAGGATATCTGCCTCGGTTTTCATTTTTTTTACTGACCTTGAAGGATTTGACTTTTTGACTCGTGCTATTTCACAGATTATAAATCACATTATGTTCATTTTATGCAATCCTAATCCACAATTAATCATGGGCGCCACGTATTCACGGACGACATCTTTAATAGTTTTAATGATTACCAATTTACCATCACCATTGTATATTTTATTTACCATTTTATTAAAATATATAAGTTTTTGAAACTATGTTTGTTATTTTTCGAAACTATATTTAGGCATGAAACGATATTTAGGCATGTTAAAATATTGCCAAAATTGGACGCATTGGCGATACAATTTTATTGTATATTAAATGTTATTGAAAACTTAATTTATGATATAACTCGAAGTGCGTTTATATCTCGTAAGTGTAACGGGGCCGTGGCATTTCGACCAGCTCTTTATATTGATTTCACATGAGAAAGGTTGCTGTTTAAATAAGCACCGAATGCCTTTCGAGATATCACATGGCGTTCAATAGTTATAGCGATATGATTCCTTTTTACAGGGTCAATTCCCTGCATGTTTAGTAGCCTTATTAGGTATTGATGGAGAAACTTATGTTATATATGAAATATTCTGTCTACCTATACCTAATGATGACTTTGTCGAAACCGGTCGTATAATTTGTAATTGTAAAAAATATATAAAATAAATAGTGGAAAAAGTGTAAAAAACAATTTTCAGTGGCTCTTCTTCTTCTTCTTCAAGTGTCTCTCCACTAATGAAGGTTGGCCGTCATTTCGGAATATAAGTCGCGATTTTTCGCTAATCGAAAAAGTTGTTCTACGTTGGTTATTCCTGTCCATTTCCGATTCCCGTTCCTATTTCAGTGGCTAAAACATGAATTTCCATCAGGGACCGACAGTACATTCAATCAATTTTATAAATGTGCGGCTGGTAATGTAAATGCGAATGGTGAGATATTGGCCGTCTTGACGTTCATTTAGAAACGCCATGTCCACGTGGAAGAATAATGATGATGAAATTTAAAGATTTACAATCTCATGATTTTGACGATTAGGAATAAAAGAGAACCGTCAGTTGAATTAAGGTATCAAACTTTCATAATGCAACCACAGCTTCTTGTGAAAATTAATAACGTGATATACAAGATCGTTCGATTACCAAAGATCAGATGGCCGATTTAAAATTAACATTCTCGGTTCCGTTAATAGGCAATTTAATTGACCGTTAAGTAAGTTAACCGACCGAAATGGCCTCGATCGGGCCTGGAGTCATTTTAATGGGCTGCGAAAATGAAAAGACAATTTCGTAGTGACCCACAGATTTAAGATATGCTGATGCAGCAGTGTACGGCGGTTTACGGTTATTTGTAACTTGGAAGAGTTAATATTTTTACTTGGAATTGATAATGTTGATATGGGTTTGTGTTTAAGTCAATCTATGAGACTAAAAGGGTCAGGATACGGGTATAACTATAAGTGATGTCAAGTGAGAACAGGTTTAGTAAGGTAATAACGGTTAACTTTGTAATAATAGATATTGGGAGACCATTACCTGTAAACAGTGGTACCTAATCTTTTATGGATCAGTGACTACGTTGGCTCCAGTGAGATTAACAGAGACCACAATTTTATGAACAGTAGAAGCATCAAAGTATTTATTTATTTATTAGACCCAGCAACAAAGAATCTAAAAAATCTAAAACAAAGTTATCAATCTTGAATCTAAACATTGAACGTTAGTGATTATAACATCTTAAAAGTTGCATTATCTCAAATGTTTGGGCTTGCTTTTTTGTCAGAGCGGTGCATTTCGCGGAATTCAGCTCTTGCTGACCTACCACGGATAGTTCGCGGACCACTGGTTGGTAACACCTGATACAGCTTTTCCCTAAAATTGTCCTGCTATAGCCCGTTAAATTTCGTACATAATATCCTTTGAGATCCACTCAAGTTTTTAAGCCTCCTGAATATTATGTAAAATGACATTAACACACATGCGACCTATCTGTTGGAAAACGCTGTAGTATACTGTATTCGATTGCGGTTGCGTGTAATCAGTTTACATATCAAATACTAGCAGCGACCCGCGGTTTCACCTGCGCACATCCCGCTCCCGTGGGAGTACGGGGATAAACGATAGCCTATGTGTTATTCTGATGTATAAGCTATATTATTGTAGTTTCATTAAAAATCCATTCAGTAGTTTTTACGTGAAAGCGTAACAAACATCCATCCATACTTACAAACTTTCGCGTTTATAATACTTGTAGGATAGAATAGTAGGATAGGTAAGTATCTACAAATTTTATTTCTTTGGCCATATTGTGTATTGGCCATATGTATCGGAATTTTTTTATGTGAAGCATCTGACGTTTCATGACAGTAAAATGTGCGCGAATGTTTGTTGTGCAATGAATGTGCATACGCGTGTGTGTGTGTTCTTATAAACCATTGATTCCATACCCATTAATGACCTATTAATAACTATTTATTGATTCTGAATTCTAATCCTTCCTATCCTTACAAAGTGTGAAAGTAGGGATGTTTGTTACGCCTTCACCCGAAATCTACTCTACCGATCATCATGAAACTTTGTACACATATTTTCGAAGGTATTAGAAGTAACATGTATCCTACATTAAAGAAAAATATTTTTTAAAGCATTACAAGTATAGCATTTTTTAAATATAATACAGATTAAAATAAAAACCTCCAAAGATAAACAGTTTGGGAACACTCGTATACGTTTTTATAAACTTTCATCGGAATGATGTTTGTATGAGTATTAATACGCATATGTTAATTCGTGAGCCGCGCGTGTTTGTATGTTATCATACACGGCCGGTAATGATCGTGTATGACAATAACCGACTGATAACCATCGCCTTTCATTATAATATCATTTAATATGCTAATTAGACTCATTATATTGATGTTATATGTGTTACGTGTTGTAAAAGCCGTAAGTTTGACACTTTATGTTATTTAGTGGGAATTAATATGCGATAGAATTGTTTAGAATACTAGATAATAACTTTAAATCGGCTATAATGAATTATTATTACTGATGTGATTTTTTTTTTATTACTTACCTTAATTATATAAGGCTATTTGTTTTAGGGTCATGATTTATTTTAGGCGTAGTCAAATTGGATATTTGGTACTATTGGTCTTCAATTAATTAGTTATTCTAGCTTTTCTTAACTAACATCTACAGTCACTAACATAGCTTATAAGTAATGAAATGAATGTATTATTATTATTAACTGGTGAGGCAAAGAGTGAGTTATAATTTAAGGAGACGACATGAATGCAGATAGTGGAGTATTGGTTAGAGCAATAATGCCTATATCAATATTAATAATTTCGTGCAGGGGTACGATAGACTCGATCAAAACCTTAACGGTATAATAAAACATAAAAAATTAAAGATTTCGAGTCGACAACATATATCCGCAAAATTCGGATTGTCGAGTATTTTGTTAAATTCTAATGGTGCTGACAGACAAATCGCTGCCATTAAAATGCAATGACATAAAATTGCATATTGATCACTCTCTAGCGAAACTGTCACTGATATTTTTTTTTGTTTTAAAGGCATTAGTTTGTAAACTATCAGCCACGAGACGTCAAGGAGCGCAGCTACTCCAAATTTAACGCGAGCGAAGCCGCGGGCAACAGCTAGTATTCTTATATTTCCATATAGGTATACAAACTATGTGTGTAAAACATCAGTTAGCATTAAAAAAAAATTCAATTGCATTCGTCATAGTTTTCTAATGCTTACACGAATTGCACTCATTATAATAAAACAACTTTTACGGATTTTATCCCGTATTCCCTTGATGGTTGCTGTAGGTAGGTCGAAAACTTCAGGCACATTAAAGCCATAACAAACCGCCATAAAATACGTAAAAGCTGTTTCGTCATTACAGTCACAGTGTACATATGTTAGTCATGTAACCGTAGCACAAATGGCCTTTTGTGTTACATCTTTTATTAATTTATCATTATGAAATGATAATTACACCGTCTGACCTCTACGTAATGATCCTGATAACGTCGCGAACATGATTGTAAAAAATGTGAGTAATTAGTGTCATTGACCCCCTGTACTACAAACGCTGCTTTGAAGTATGGGAATTGAGAATACAGTCCAAACAATATGGGCTTAAGTAAAAGCCAGGCTCGCTACTTATCTTGCTATTCATCATTATCATCATTTATCCGTCCACCGTTGAACAATGGTCTCCCCAATGAACTTGTATTATTGGGTCAATAATATGTGTACCTATACACTAATACAATAAAGTTAAGAGTTTATTAAAAAAAATATAAGCTAGGAGCCAGCTAAAATAAAATAAAAAAGCATTTCCTAGCGTAGTAAGTGACTATTTTCTTAATTTTATTTTGACATGACAATGTCTAATAATATTACGGGCAGCATGCACGAAAAAGATGACGTCGTGTATCGTTCCGAATGCGAGAGTGCGGCACAAACGAGAGAGGCATGATCGGCTCGAGCGATCGGCTTAGTTCGGTTTGTGCTGCATGTAATATTTGACGTTGTCACGTCCAACTACCGTCCGTAAACCGACTTTACAGACCTTTTTTGTGATAGGGATCTTTTTTATTTTAGGCCGATTGTAGTGTTAACTGTTAACTATCTTCTATATTGTGCTAATGCCGTGGTATGTAGATCGGCCAGACGTTCTTCATTGTTCTAATAATATTTTTAAAGCAAGTTTATAATCAGCAATCGGCCATAGTTCACCGCTAGGCCACATTTCATTTAAAAATGTCTAGCTTATTATATTTGAGCTTACGTAAATTTAAGTGTACAATTCCATAACAAATCTGTTAATTATATATTCGATGTATTCGCCTTGATCCCAATATCGAGCTATTAACAATATTGATAACGTGTAATAAACATTCAATTAATTATGATTAATACTTTGTTTTTGTTGTACGGGTTCAAGTATTTGACATAGGTCTAACGGTACAGATAGAGCACTGGATTAGTGGTCGAAATGGAGCCGTGGTTGACTCCTGTATCTCAAAGCACAGCTGGTCAAGTTGAAATGAATCTGACCTCTTTTCGGAGAATGACAGGATTTCGTCGCAAAGTGAAGATTTACTTTCGTCTCAGTCAACTCATACGAGTTCTAGAAGAAGTAGCAAAATAAAATTAATTTTAAATAAAAAACCAAAAACCGACTTCAAAACCATACCTTAATTAATGTACAACTAAAAATTTTAAAATACTATTGAAATACTTCGAAGTTTTAATAAATAAAGTTAAAATTAATTTTATTTTGTACTTTTTAGTTTTAAGTTTATACATAAGTAATATAGTTTTTATTTTTACTTGCAAAATTTTAGGCGTTCCCGGTCTGTGTTGGATGCTAGTGGTAAGGAACCTGTCGTCTTAGCGTTTATTGAGGGAACCTATGTTCAGCCGTGGACGGATGAAAGTTGATCACTCACAATACTTTGATACTTTCCAAAGTATCCTATTCAGTTGTTTTTGTTCATATTATTCATATTACATCGACAAGTAATAAAATGAGAAAATCGTCTGGGTACACAAAACCAACCAATAAGCATTATTGAATATAACTTAAAAACCGCTGATCAGACGTCGATCAAATTAATATGGGACCAATTCGAAACAAGCTTACTAACAAAACAAGAATCACCAAAATCCATTCCCAAACAGCGGAGTAATCGAGTAACAAACATACAAAAAAAAACATACAGACGAATTGATAACCTCCTTCTTTTTTTGAAGTCGGTTAAAAAAAAAAGTAAAAAAGGTCACCCGTTTAAAATGAGAATCTGTCGGGATAATTTTTATTTATCGTGAATGCTAATCACGTTGTCAATTTACTTTGCTTACAATAGTGAAAATGTGCACTGCGAAAAATTCAAAGGAGTGTTAGTAATTTTTTTTGGAGTCTGAATTACATAGTTAACTAATATGTTTACTCTTCAATATTTTAGATTACATCTCTATCGCTGGGTATAGAGCAATATTCCAATATGATTTAGTATTTTCGATCCGCTTGATCAGATGTAAGATATGTATTGCGTGTTATTAGGTCGCCTGTCGAAATGCAGTAGTAATACTATATCAATGAAGTAATCTCACTTCGATCGTGCAGTGATAGTAAGGGTTACGACTTGTAGTTAATATCGTGGATCAGGTTAAAAACTTTGATTTTCGTTTGACTAAGATGGAGGAAGTTTGGTAGTCTAAAAAAGAAGTGACAATTTTATATAATCACATTATTATGCGATATTTTAAAGCGCACTATGATTTTTGTGTTTTTAAACTCGATCATTTCCTTCAGTTTTCTGTTGTTACCTATCCTTTGCAACCGGTCTCACTACATTTACATGTGTGTAAAGCCATAAGACTACAGTCCACAGTTGGTGTGAAATAGGTATTTTATATTTTTTTTGTTCATTATCTGTAGTCTTCTGTACATAAGGTATTTGTATATTCTGTTTGATTATAATTGTTACCATATAATTAACATGTGCTGTCGTTACGTTGTACGTCATATACACGAGTCGTGTCTGAGTTATCTATAGCAAATACGCCTTTATTAAAATCACTATAATAAGACCACATATGAACAATATTAATGCAAAAGTTAGGATGCATAAACTGTTTATTACTTCGCTTCTAAGCATCTTCGTACGTGGTTTGCGACATAAATTGTTTAATCAAATATAAAAATAATTTGTGTCGCTAAATATACTGAACTACAAACAACACAAGCTGTTGTATATTTAATATAGCTTGCCATTTTTCAAATTTATTGAGATTCTTGTTGGTTCCGCGTTCTTGAGCGCTGTTTCAAGGATCGCTGAAAATGACTAGCGAGTGACGATACGTCTTCATGATTTGAGCATTTCACAACGAATATATTCACATTCAACTAATATTTCCACAGATATATAAAGTTAATATATAAATTATAAAGCTAAAGAGTTTGTTCGTTTGAACGCGCTAATTGAAAGTGACAAACAATTCGTCGTATTTTAAAAAAATACTGTTTTAGATAGCATGTTTATCGAGCAACCTGCAACGCTATGTATATATCATCTTAGTTAACGCAGGTGAAGCTGCAGGCAACACCTAGTATAGTATATAATCGTCTCCTTATACGGATGTTGTTTACTGTTCATCAACACGTGTCTCTCAATGAACGACTTAACGGATAATACTTCCGCCAAAAAAAATTATATACATATCCAACACCTAACAGTGCAAGTGACTAGTGAGATTCGAGTAATTGCCTCATTTCACAGTTCCGAGAAAATCAAAATTTAAATACGCTTATGTTCTTGGTGTTGAATGTTTTAGACTCGGGTCAAGGTCACTCGGAGCTCACACTTTAATGGACAGGTTGACGGGCGGCTCACTCGCCACATATCCTTATTTAAAATATTGATTGTAAATCGGCCGTGACATAAATGGATTTTCTCGTAAAAAAAAATTGACGGAAATTTGTAACAATTGAAATAATGGGCTGTTTAATATCTTGGACTTGCGGATGTCTTATAATTTATCTGTTGCACGGTATCCTCGAAAAAATGATGATGAAATGGGATAAGGTCACAATTCACCGATGCGCTGGACCAATTTAGATTGGTCCACACACTCACACTTCTCACAGATTTTTTGCTTCACCGGATGTCTTAAATGAAATTTACTTAAACCATCGCCCTTATAACCAAAATACAGCAGTAATGGTTTATTGGGTTGTGTATGGACACAAACTGCCCCAAATTTTTGCAGCGATGCTGCGTCACTACTGTGTGTACTGTGTTTTTAATTGGCTGACTGATGGCCATTGATGGGTGATTGGCCGATGGGACGTACACACAGACCGATTGTTGGTTGAATAGCTATTACGTCAGATTTTAATAATAATAATAATAATAATAATCTTTATTTAGTTTTAAATCACTACCATACACAGTTTCGATTTTTATAGCTTATATAAACACATATAGGTTTTAAATTATGCACAATGACTTAAACGTATTTTGGCATAGGTATAATGTACATCACTACATATTATAAAACAAAGTCGCTTTTTCTGTCCCTATATCCCTTTGTACGCTTAAATCTTTAAAACTACGCAACGGATTTTGATGCGGTTTTTTTTAATGGATAAGACAATTCAAGAGGAAGGTTTATGTACATAATTTATTAAGTTTTTATATACATTGGCTAAGATATAACAATAATTGTTGGCGGTGTCGGAAAAAAATTGGCCGTCTGGGAGTTTCCAACGAAAACGCTGCCTAAACCCTTTGAGGTATATCAAAATAATGTATGGTGGAATTGTGTGTCTTAAATAGGTCTATAAAAAAGTCCGCGATGGCATATATCTATCTCTTAGGGATATCATACTATATCCATTTAATACTTCAAATAAATGGGCAATTATAACGCGATAATTTGAAAGTTATTTACACAAATACGGTATGAATCCTTATCATTTTAAATTAGTTAATTAGCTGGAGCACTTAATGAAGATTATTTTTACCCTTTACATCATGCAAATTAAATGAATACTTTAGAAGATATGCCAATATCAAAATAATACGCAAGAAAATAAACCGTGTTGCCGTGATTTGAGAGGGCAGTGTAATATGTAATAGTATCCTAAATAGTAAATATGCATGCAGAAAGTCTGCGAAGGAATATAATATGTGTTTATATTCAAGATACCATATTATATCCATTTTAATACAAAAACTTAGTCATTATTGAAATGGAAAATGATCGTCATCAAACATGATAAATCCGTAAACCTAAGTTCACGCGGGCGAAGCTGCGGGTAACAGCTAGTAATTTGTATATAATATAATATAATATATCGTAGTGATAATACGATTAGAATACTGCCGATTTACATAATACATAATGTTATTTGTACAATATAGAATCTAGTGAAAAATTTATGTTCAATGAGAGCGGTTTTGTCCAACTGCGGACAGAAAATAATTGATAATGATGATGATTAATGATCATTAGATATAACGCGGTTCGAGTTTAGACCACTATTTAATAATGTACACATTTAAGTTGATTTTCAACAGGCTTCTATTTTTTCGTTCCTACTTCTATTGCTTCGAATGACATAAACCTCCTAATAGATGTACAATAAAATTCCTTGTAATGAAACATTCGTGACCACAGAGTAACGCGGACCGGACTCAACCACTGGCGGAGCCTCGGAGGTCTATGGTCGTGACATCTTTCGATATTAATTAGTATGTACATACGACATATTTCAATTGACACACGCAACCACATGTACTGTTGACGGTATGGCCCTTTATCAGGGCTTGAGTGACTAGTCACTAGGGCATACAATTTTGAGACGTAAACGAAACACCATTAGAATTAAGTCTCCTTTTCTTCTAGGAGTTACGAGACTTGACGAATGAAATTTATGGACTATTCGGTTAAATAGGCACACAGATATGTTTCAGTGCATTACCGTTTAGTATAGACTTAATATGACTAAGAAATAGATTATATTTTTCTTTATCCATCCTGCCATACCATGTTGAGCTAGGGCAAACTTTCGGACCAGTCGTGAATAAAGAGTCCACGTTTCGGTCCCGTAAGTTGTCACAGAGTCAGCGCGTTGGCTGAAGACTTTCGTCTTTAAACTCAACGTTCCTCAAACGCCATAATTTTGCCCATGTTGGGCAAAATTATTACTCTATTTTTTTTTTTTCAAACAGCTGTGTATCGAAGTAAAGGGCAAAATATGCAGTCAAATTATTGACACCGAGACTTAAACGTTATGTCCTAGGACAGGCAATACATGAATGAGTTGCCTGTGCTGTTCCCATTTATGTTCTGGAGTAACGTAAGAAGAAGTCTCTAGAAGTCTGTAGTTTATCTAAAGCACAAATGTAATAATAGAAAAATGCCAGTATTTATTTTTTACGACACACGAATAAATGCATTGCAGATATTATTCATGTTTAAGTATCCAAGGGATTTGATGAATGTTCTAGTTTAGAAATGTGTTTGATGTAAGGCTGCGAGCGCCGCGGGCGTCCGGCGGTTCCTGCTCGGGCGGCCGACGGAATTGAGCGGTTCTGTCCAATTGCCCGACAATTTACCAACGTTTGTTGTCTTGATGCGAAAGCTTGAGATGTTATTGTGAGAGCGGTCGTTCTCCGCGCTTTCAGCAGCAAAAATATGAGGGTATCTAATGTTAAAAGATTATTCATAATCGCCAGGAAGACAAACAAGCAATTGTTTGATTGAACTCTTAGGATTTATAATATTAGATACTATAAGAGCTTTCAATTTTTAATAGTTTTGGTGCAGTAATAGCTCGGTTACTGATTTGGTAGGTAATAAATACTTAAAGGCAGTAAAAAAGCAAAGTGTGTTATTAACTTCTAACCGACTTTCAGTTATGATATCTAATTTTTAAAACAATAATACTAAAATACCATCTTGTTGAAAAAATCATTTTAACCGCGATGTAACTATTGATAATATTAACATGGCATTTATAATATACGCTCGGTTACCGGTGAAGGAAAACATCGTGAGGTAACCTGCATGCCTGACGAAATTGAAATTCTTTATTTTTTCTTAATCTTTATCTTAATAGATTGCCCAGCAGTGGGACACATATGGGTTTATAGTTTTTTTTATGTCTGCATTTGTAGGATTTCAATCCGTGAATTATATTTAATATGTACTTATTACACAACCGCGGGTCAAAGTAAAGTAAGGGCTTAGTTTTCCATGTCCAAGCCAATCCGAGGCAGAGTTTTCGTCATTTGTCCGTCCGTATCGCCTCGGGCCTTCGTGATGGAATGCTCCAGAATCTGTTGCACAACACATGATTGGTGGTTTTTCACGCGTCGTTATATCAATTGTGATCGTGTTGAAATGTTTGCTTTTTGTTGTTGCCGTGATAAAATGTGTTGGTATCACGCTAGCTTCTCTCGTGATGGGCGTTATCATCGATTGATTGATTTAAATGATATATTGGAAATTTAATGGACCTTTTTTCTGTTGCAGGTAATTTGTGCCGATATGTTATTGTAAGTAAGGTGTCAATGATACGTAAACTGCAAAGTAAACGATTAAGCCACAGCGACGGTACTATCTTCTACTAACCATATTACTATATCAATAATGAGATAGTGTCTTCTTTATTTGACAGTTATAATTAATTGTTCACAAATAAAAAAGGCATAATGTGCCTTCATTTTTGTGCCTTCTTTATTTGATAATTATGAATTAGATGAGGATATATTATAACATTTTAAATGAATATATATTTTTAATGTTTGTATAACCCACACATTTATTGTTATACATGCGCACACGCATATGTATGTCGATATTAGTTTTTATGGCTATTGAAAAATGCTTTACATGTAAAGTGTGCTCTGGTATTACTTCTAATACTATATTAAATATAGTTTTATTTTTGATTAAACTGTTTGAAAGTATTTTTTTACTCTGTCTTTTGATACCAAAATCTTAAAAAATCTTAGAATTGGATTTATCCGAGTTTGAAGTTAAGCGACACAATTTGGTCTTAAATCTGTGATTCACGGACGCAGAAGAAGTTACCAGGTGACGGGTACCTTTTGGATACCTGTCTTGAGACAACAGTTCCAATGAGATATGATATTTGTGGATGACGTTGAGTTTACCACTGTAGCTGTTTTGGCCACGTTTTTAGTAAACACTAATAAGTATTATCTAGTAAATAAAACACTCTAGTATTTATTTGAATGTTGCTAAATGTCGTCCGTCCGTGTTACCTCGCGCTTCGCTTATCATAGCACATACCAAAGTGTTTGCTTGGAGTCAACACAGAATTAGCCTTATCAGGAACGAGGGCTGTATTGACATTCGACTGATATAAGCAGAACTAGAATGTACTCCAAAGTATTTTGTGTACTATTTATACCATCCTATTCTGAGATCTAAAATATGTTTATAAAAATCGGTTGTCTGTAAAGTCGGTTTACTGACGATAGTTGAACGTGTAGGTATAAGAAAATACTGATGGGCCGATTGTGCCTCTTTGTCGCTCGTTCCGCGCTCTCGCTTGCACTTCAAGCCTTAAATAGAACGCCTCAGAGCGAGGTAACGCCGCATGAGTCATGTTTTTTTGTGCGTGCAGCCGGCTCCATTGAATTATAAGACGTTGTCGCGTCAATAAGGGCATTATAATATAAAATATTTCGGCTGTATATTTATGATTTATTCAACAAAGAATATTGGTCTTTTAACCGGATTGTTATTAAAATAGTCTACTGGTAAGCGTAAGTCATAAATTTTCTATGCAATCACGTCAGTAAAGTCAAATCAGTCACGATTCTGTTCAACAGAGTTAGCTACATTCGCAATTTTGAAGTGAAATTTTTGGAGTTTACTCCTTAAGAATCGATTTTCATATATAAGGCGCCCGGTATGAAAAAAATCCGAGGGGTAAAACCAACTGAACTAACGAAAAAGTGTCACGTTTTTGGTGCGCACCTTTAGTGCGCAACTTTCTAATTTAGCTGTGAGTGTATTGAGACGTACATAGGGTATGCTGTATATATGACTATACCTATATACTATATGTTATTGGGCTTGTTTGTTTCTATTAGTGTCGATGTATTTATATTGCTATTTTTTTTTTGTTATAAATATCAATAATTAACATTGTAATTGTGAAGTTATAATTTTTTTTGCATATGGTTAGATACTCGTACTTGAGGAGTAAACTCCAGTCGTGCGTCGGAGCTGACACACACACATTTTTTTGGAGTTTACTCCTTAAGAATCGATTTTCATATATAAGGCGCCCGGTATGAGAAAAATCCGAGGGGTAAAACCAACTGAACTAACGAAAAAGTGTCACGTTTTTGGTGCATATGTTATTGGGCTTGTTTGTTTCTATTAGTGTCGATGTATTTATATTAAACTTTTTTTGCGTATGGTTAGATACTCGTACTTGAGGAGTAAACTCCAGTCGTGCGTCGGAGCTGACACACACAAACATTTTTATTTATTTTTTTGCCGCGTTGAGTACCTACTTTTTCGTGGGCGAAAATCTTTAGGTTAATCACCGTCACGCCAATGTAACAGGATGACGCCATAATGACCATTTCAAATTTTTGCATTGAAATTATAAATTCTCAATGAATTTTCAAAAAATATGAAACTGCTATCAACAGCTCGTTTGACTGCTTTTTTTAATTAACCTTTTATAATACTTTATAATATAATTCTCAAGCGTACATATAAGTTATTGAATTTAAATATTTACGTGTTATATCAAAAGCCCTAAGAATTGCCTAACTCAACTCTGGCTAATAATTTCGTATCCACTACTGTTTATCGTATCTGTATCGTGTATCTAATCGAAACCAAAACGGTAATTCAGGTTAGTCCCCCCTCCCCCCCGCGTTTCGTACTAATTCGTTTTTAATAAGTCCATGCCTTGCTATTTGATTGATGACTAAAATTATTTAAATGGCGTGTTTGTGGAGTACATTATAGTTGTTAGATGTTCGATAATTTTTGTGTATTCGTTGGTTCGTAATATGTGTGTGTACTGAGTAGTGATTTCATTGATTAATATAGACTCACCAGAGCCGTAAATAGCCTTTATTGCGCCCTGTGCGAGCTTCTATAACTGCGCCCTTAGCAAACCGAAAAAAAAATATTCCTGTCTGGTCTGGCCATTCTTGCACCCCCCAGAGCCTACGCCCTGTTCCTGGGCACCGGTGGCACCGCCTTATTTACGGCTCTGCGACTCATGATTCTCTGAATGACTCATGGAAGTGGGTCTCCCCAGGCGGGTATGTGGGACTCGCTGCACCCTAAAGATGTTGAGTGGACGCAGCTCTACCCACTAAAACCCGGCGAGTGCCACCACTGCCGCCTTTGGTGAGGTGCCCCGGATCTGCTAGCAACAGGGCGCTAGTTACTTACAGCCTACTACTATCTAGCCTATAATATCCTTACTAATACTATAAATGCGAAAGTAACTTGAACTTGACTAAAAATGAAATTTGAACCAGAGATAAATTAGACCTTGGGAATGGACATAGGCTACTTTTTGTTGCGAAAAAAAGCTTAGGGGGGTTTAAATAGGGGATGAAAGTTTGTATGGAAGTTCGTCATTATACATAGAAGAGGACGCCATGAAACTTTGCATTTAGGCACTTGATAAGAATTAAATAACCATTTATAATTGTTCCATCGTTTTCAAGGTTTTTACCTATATGGGCATGACATAGGAGATGAAAGTTCGCAAGGTAGCAAAAAAAATCTGTCTGTGTTTACTATACGTACGTACGGAACCGCGCTACTCCGAATTTAACGCGAGCGAAGCCGCGGGCAACAGCTAGTAGTATATAATTATATTTTAAAATAATTATGATAGATTTCGAAAACGTTGGCGAAATCTAAAGCTAAACGGAATGACGTACATTAACGAGCCGTAAATAATTCACATTCTGACATACCTGACGAAACATGAGATAAGATACAGAGATTTCAAATATTTCGGTATACGAGTATACGCGTATACGCGTGTTGATAGTATTTATAACGTAACTGTATGAGCGACATGGAACTGAAGTTAGCCGCAAACGGGTGCGAAATGCTAAGTGTTTCGTTTTTAGAAGTGTGTACAACTTCAGATTAACATAAACTTGATTTATTACTAAGTTAGACAGACTAACGGGCAAACAAGCCACCTCATGGTGCGTGGTTAGCGTCACCCATAAACCAGTTGACTTAGAACCATTCACCTCATGCGTCACCTATACTATGAGGCAAGAAGGCAAGCCTAGGTGCAAGTATTACACTGCCTGTCCCTCCCTTCTTGTAGAAACACGGCAAAGATTTGTAGATATTTGCCTACCCCGTGGAGACTAGCACGACACAAGCACAACTTTTCCAGTGTTTTTTTCCTAATGTCCTATGCTGTGATTTAAGTGCTTTTAAGCGAAATCGGAGTTGTGGGTTGGCAGGTGGTTCACCGAAGCAGTTTCCAGTGTTGTGTCGTTTATAATAATAAAAATAATATATCTTTTACTATTTATTTTTGGATGCTTTTTACACCACGCCAATCTGGCCCCGTGATAAGTTTTCGAAGAGACTTGTCTTACGGCTATCAGACAACGGAAACACATATATTTAATACTTATTATATTATTTTATACACATCCATGACCCAGGAACACAGAAACGTTTTGTTCCCTGACGGGATTCGAACCCGCTTTCTCCCGGCTTGAGCGCCAAAGCGCTAACCATTGAGCCACAAACTAAATGTGGCCAAGATTTTGCCCGTACTATATTAAGGTGTGAATCAGCCAATTGCCTTCTTAAATTGCCCCGCTGTCAGTGAAAGAATGGCCCTAATTGCCCCCCAGTAATTGTGATTCACAGAGACTTCTAAATGCCTCGGAATTTACGTCTGTGTAAGCGAAAGTGGTAATTGTTATGGGCAGTAAAATAGTTAGTTGGTCGTTAAATTATGTGTTTACATTTTATACTTAGTTTATACAAATTAATTTAAATTAGACAATTTACATACATTTCCACGCATCTTAAAAATGTGTTTATGCATAACTATAGCCCTCTGCTTTACCTTGTTATCTGCTTTACGTTGATTCTCGTCTCGGGAAAGTTGTCGGTATTATTATTATAGTATTAATATATTTATTTTTTGATAGTTCCATTTCACGTCTTTTCTCAGAGTATAAAGTCTTTTCATGTTAATTTTTATTAAGGACAGACAGTTATAATATTATTATTGTGGATTATTAGTTTTCGTTTGAGTGAAATATTTTGTATGTTATTTAGATAGGTAAACTGGTAGACTTTATTGTCTGCCCGCTGGGGAGTGGGTCTCCCCAGGCGGGTATGTGGGACTCGCTGCACCCGAAAGATGGTAAGTGGACGCAGCTCTAGCCACTAAAACCCGGTAAGTGCCACCAATGCCGCCTTTGGTGAGGTGCCCCCGATCTACAAGCAACAGGGCACCTTCGACGGCTAGTCAGTCACTCAGGAGACGGACGCCAACCCCACAGAGCGGTTGTTCCGCACCACAGAACAAACACTCCCAACGTCGGGACAGTACAATGAGGTGAGGTTCCCATCCTCACCCCTTGCTCCCTGCTCTTTAGTCCCCTCTCCTTATAAGAGGGATGCAAAGAGCCCCCTCGGCTCAATTCGCTTCGCCCAAGGTGTTGGGGTCACCCAGGGCTACTGAACCCCACCGCCACGACAAGACCTGAACCATGGCGTGGAAACTGGTAGACTTAGATAATGGTGGTGGACGTTGCTCGTGAAACGTGATCTTATTCTTTATTTATAGCCATCCTGATCCGGAAGATGTTAAGCTTCTGTGCCAGTAATTACACTGCTCGTCTTGCCCTTCTCTTTGACATACAGCAAAGCTGTATCACGGGAGTGACAAGCAGGATAGCAGTACCCAAGCAGACGAGAGCGCTTCATAGCACATCCCACCCACCAGTAAATCTTGTTATGTACTAGTAGCGCACCGCGGTTTCACTCGCGTACTTCCTTAAACTTTCTAAATTATAGTTATTTTGATGTATAGGCTATATTATTGTAAAGTTTAATCAGAATCCATTCAGTAGTTGTAACGTGAAAGCGTAACAAACATCCATACTTACAAACTTTCGCGTTTATAATATTAGTAAGATTAGCGTGTAAAGTACAGAATATAAAGTTTTACTAGCGTCTAGCACCCTTAACGGTGTCAGATTTAATCTTCAGGAATCTTCATCTTCACAACAACAGACTCAGGCATTACGCTTGTTTATAGCTATCGTTAAAAACCATAATCTTACATTAATAGTATTATTTATGTTTATTGTTATTGATTTTTGTTATTTTTCTACCTTATTTATGTAAAACTTGTAACATTTACAAACTTGTAATGGAAAAAAACTCACCGATACACTATTTGAACATTCGAGAAAGTTCTATGGTCTTATTACATACATTTTAATCCTGTTAATTCTAGAAACGCAGATGACAGGTAGCAATATCAATGATTCTTCTGTTTCTTACGATCCTTTTTCATTCTTCGTTTATGTCTTGTTTCCGGACGTGAATGCATTCTGCCCGCCCGTATATAAATTGAGCGTTAGGTTATTCTTCATATTATATGGTTCTTTCTAAAAGTGCCTCGAAACTAGCAGCTATATAATATAATAGGACAAAATGGCGACTAGCGGCTCCTAACTCCCTTACTCTTGAAGGTCACTATGACAAACTACAGTTATCCCTGACGGCGCCGGGACTAACAGTTTAATATATCATAATCAGAATACGCTGTTCGATTTAAACGCTAATTGTCCAAATAGATTAACTGGCCTGGTCCACTTAATCATTGTAATGCAAATAATAAGCAATCAATTCGTTATAACATCACTCATAATAAGATAAGACACGTATAGTGTAGTAACAAAAGAGTTGAAGCCTTTTGTCTTCAAAACTTACTGTCGAGTCATTGGTGAATGTGTTTTATGTACAAATACATGTGTGTATGTTATACACATGTTATGTAGACATTGCATAAGTGTGTATTTTGGAATTTATGCCAAGTGTGTATCTGCGAATAGACGAAGATGTTTATCACGGGATGGCAGCTTTCGTCTACGGACAGATTATTAGTGCCAGTTTCTTTTAACAGACAACGTGATTATTCAAATGATGATTATTAACTTCGGCGACTTCGTTTGCGCAGGATTTAATTTTGTACTATTCATTTGTTATTCTGATGTACTCGTATATTCCATTTATTATAAAATTTTATTAAAATCCATTCAGTAGTTTTTGCGTTTAACTTTTGCGTTTTTAATATGAGTAAGACAAGTAGTAATAAGATATAATATGCGAGCGACGAATGCTCAGGGGTCATGTGCTAGGTATACCCTTTGAGGATTCCTCGTAACATCTCGAGGAAGCCCTTATAACTGATGATGGCCAACCAACACTTCATCTATCTAAACGCGGCCTGCACTCTTGAACCTTATTGGCCCATCGGCCATCCTCCACTTGTCCCTTCAATCCGCTTGTCATAACAATTTGAAGACTGTATCAGTTTAATGTGCCAATGTTATACGATCATCCGTCCTATACGAGGTATGTATGACAATTGAACATTTTTGGCACCATTTCACTCAGGAGATTTCGTGTCGCTATTTATACATACAAGTGTAGACAAATTGACATAGACGTATTGTGTACAAGTACGTTTTTAATCCTTATATATTTTAAGTGGTTTGATAATCATCATCAGCAACCCTTATCGTCCCCAGCTTAATGTAGGCCTAGGTGACGAACGTGAGAGACTCTATATAATGCGCCTTCAGTAACGTCCCTACAATTTTGTCTCATGGGAAACTAGGCAGAGTCCCCCCCTCTCCCCCCTACGACGAGTAGACTGGCTTTCGCCAGGATCAGCCATTCGCTGAGGTGATCTTGTTCCCTACAGATCTTGGTCCCTCGAAACAGCGGCGAAAGGCGCTCACAGGTGAGTTGGAAGGGTAGTGCATTTCCCAAGTGCCATCATTATGTCAAGTCATCAACTTTTATTTTAATAATTAAGTACTTACCTACTGTGAAGTTTATATATTTCATATGGTTTTTGGCTAAACAAATAGTTAAAATCTCTAGGAACTGACATGGCCAAAGGTCTTATCAACTTTCGGGGGATCCATGTCAGTGACAATAAATATGCGATGCTCAAAACCAAGGGACCTACGCATATGCGTACATAAATATTAGTTACATCTACTTGTAGAATCAAGTTCGGGGACCTGTTGTCTAACATCCAAGATTTCTAATCAAAAGATAAATTTGACACAGACAATAAATAGTCATGACCTACGCCATAACCTTATACGGTCGTTCGTTGACTTTGACACACAGCCTGGGTGATAATTGTTTGACATTCATGCCGGCATGTGTTAACAGCACATTACAAGTGTTGTAAGTCATGTACTGGGAGATTTAGCACCAGGTTTTATCTATTGTTGTCTAGAATGTTTCCAGACACTATTTTATATTAGCCATATTGTAATTCGACATCCATTTGGTTAGTGTTGGACATACAGTTTATGTGCCTTTAAGTCCATGTTTTGCTGGATTTAATTGTATATGGCCTTACCTATTTTTGTTTGCAGTAAATTGTTTAAAACTTTTCAAATTTTGTAAGTGATTTTTTTTTTCTTTATTTGCATTTCGAAGCTTCATTCGAATTTTAATTTGTTTAAGCCTGACACGAGTTGATCGGAAAGCACTTGCTGAATGACTATTACCCAAATGAATTTATTTTAAGGATTTATTATTCGTAAAATTACTTTCATTGGGACTTCTTTTTTCGCTTCACTGAATAACGCATAAATTCTAGCATTGACTGTGCACAATAGATAGTAAGATACGCAAGGTCCGAATGAATTTATTTGCATATAGTACCTTGACTTTTTTTATCTCTGAACATTTAAAAAGCCCACATTTAAATTGTATACAAAAGAATCGTGATGTTAGTATCTGAGAATTTTTAAATATTAGATTAAAACCTTGAGCTGCAGAATATTGTAAGCCTTAAGATGAAAGGCGACAGTAATTGAAATCTATGACTCGATCTTGGCAAAGGTAATTGCTCTGAAGCTCGAATTTGAACGAAAAGGTGAAAGTTGCTTTCGTATCTGAAAACTTGAAGATATCATTTGCGACTAGTTGTTAGACGGGCAGAAATATTAGTCAATTATAAAGTAAAGAAGCTTAGAAACATTTATAGCATTTAATCATCATATCTATTAAATTGTAATCTTCAGTATATACAAGTTAAGGTACTGTTTTATAAAAAAGAAAAAGGTAAGCCTTTTTTCTTGAATGTTGCAACTTTCATCTATCATTTCTATAACAACTTACGATATTGTTATTCGATGATGGCATACCAGCTAATCTAGTACTGTGTTATATTCTTTATATAAATTGTCTGCCTTTGCCAATCCTTGCCCTTCATCCAAGTTGGTTCAAACATCCCACACCGCTCGGTTCAAAGGAGACCTCTTGTAATTTCACTCGCGGACATGGCATTTCACACCATGGGCGACGTAGGTCTCGTGGATGTGGACTTAGCCTTTTGAGTGAGACGTCGGAGTTCCATCTGAACTCCTCTGATTCCTTGAAATACACAATATTAAAGTAAACTACTAATACACTCTAAATTTTTGAGTTTGAGTGTGAGGAAACCTGTTTTAAACATGCCTGATTAGATTGAAAGTCTTTAAGGTATGTGAAACATCGGTAAACTATGGTCCAATACCCTCCTCATTGATTACGAGAGTTAACCCGTACTCAAGAGTAGGTCCTATAAGGGTAGATACTTTACTTGTTTTACACATCGATAAAGTAAAACGACCACTGTCTCTTTTTCTCACAGTTAGTGGAAACAATTTGTGAAATCAGTTTCGGTTACACTAAGGGTCGGTTGTTTCAAATCATCTCTTTACTTAAGAGACTTCGTTAAATTTTGACGTCTGTTAAAAACAACGCTCTTTGGTCACTAACGTTCGTTACCGCCATCTCTAACGATTATGTAGGTACATATTCGTTAAAATCGGTTGAGTCAATGCAACCTGCCCTCAGTCAATTACGTTTAGTATCGTCGAGAAAACAACCTATTTACTTTTCAATAGCTATTAGCTATACACCCAAAAAGACTTGCAGCTTCATTTGTATACTGCTCGATAGTAACTCACAACACCACATCTCTGTATATCATGATTGTGTTCCTTGTTGTTATTGCTATGTTCAATGGAGATGATCATGGATCATACTAATGTTTGTTGTTATGTAGCGTACACGCTCGCTTAGGCACAGATTGACGGCTTCGCAGCCATCACAAGGAAACGGCGCGCCTTTGCATTTAACCGCCTCCGCAGCAGAGCCAATAGTGTCCTGAATATATTCTCAGATATATTCTTCTCATCTATGGATACGGGTATAACTCAACAGTAATGTCAAAAATGTGCAAGTAACATAAAAAATAATAATAAACTACCATTGTCAGTAACGTGATATTGATTTTTTTCTATAATAATGATTTCTTATTATTCGACATTGCAAAATATTCAAACTACAGTAGGTTCTATAAAGCAAAAGTAAGTCGTGGATTTCGTTGGAATTGCGGAATATTGTTGGGTAAGTGGGCTGATCGATCTGTGATTGAGGTTGTCAGTCGATTCGTCGTAGTTATTGTGACTCGTAGGGCCTGCTGTCTGACCGACAAAACCGTAATTGGACAATGTGCAAGAGGGGTTTTCCTCCGGCATTCTATTGCTGATATCTGATATTTCTAGCCTTTAAATTATCGCAACACGGATCGTTATAATGAAACAACTTTTACGGATTTGATCACGCTTAATTAAGATGTTTTCACGTCCTACGTTTAGGACACTTCTACTTAAATCAAGCATGTGAAAATCTGATGTAATTCTTAAGTTGTTCTAGTGAGCAAAATTTGCGTAAACATTCAGAAACATTTTGGATCGTATCCTATTTAATTAATTAATGAATTAATTATTAATAACGCATAGTCTGCTAATTGAAGTTAAAAAGTCGAACTTACGAACATTGCAAATTTGAAGGCATTAAGGGCCTGTTGCACAATCTCCAGTTTAGTTCCCAATAGGCTATCGGCAACATATTTGACAGATAGAGTATGGAGTATCTGTCAAATATGTTGCCGATAGCCTATTGGGCACTTAACTGGAGATTGTGAAACAGGCCTTAAATGTCTGTTTTTGCTAAACGTAATAGTAGCTCCCTATTGTAGCACGCAGCGAATGACTAGTAGGCTCTTTTGAAGCAGATTTTTTATTGAAATCCCACTTTTACACAAAAACAAGGTTATTGTGAAGCACGAGCTACTGGAGAGTATTATAATTGAAATTGATGCTGACCAAAAAAGTATATACGTGATGCGGAACACATCACAATAATATTAACGAGAGTTTTTGCCGTGTTGAAGGACGCTTATTGAGGTCCGAGATTGCTTTGTTCCGTTTTGGTCAAGTAGTTTTAGTGTTATTGCTGTTTAGTGCGCCATCATTACCTTTACCATGTTGATGATTGTTGTAATCAAATTTCAAAAAGAAACGGTAACTACCATTTAAGTAGGCTAGGACTTTGTCTAAACCGCCAATAGGCAAACGCCACGCGCTGTGCGAGGCTGTCTGAATCATGGATGTAGTATAATAACAGGATGGCTTACTCGGAAAAAATGTATTTACGAAAGTGAACACTAACTCAACGCATTAAGTATTATATTCTAATGGGCATTACACAGATGCTGATCCGAGCCGAGCGGGATAGCAATATGTAAGAAGTGTGTCTCGTTCTTTTATCTTGCCAGCTTAAAAATGTATTTTATTAAAATTTTGGGCTGATCAAAAATTTCATCGAAAAAAAATGTCTTTTTAATATTATTTTGACAATTGTATGTCTAGAAATTGTAATTGAATTTATTTATTTAAATATATTTCCAATTCAAAAAGAAAACATAAATTATTATTTTGCTTATTTCTTTTATTTCTTATGGTAGCCCAGTTAAGTGTCATCTTGACATTTTGTATTGTAATGGTTGCTATGGTTACTTAAATAACATAATTAGTCAATCAAACTACTATGGTGACCATGATTTTTTTAAACGAAGTTCCTTACGGCAGGCTTGGAGGGGAATAATAGCAATGCGAAAAGCAATGGTCAGAACGTGAGACAGAGTGACTCCGTACTAAACTTCCCACGTTCCTAATTATTTTAATCAGTTTGAATCCATGGCATCTTTACTTGTTTTGTAATCTTAATTCAAGAATGCGTTATAATGAGAGTAAACCTAAGATTTGCAGTTAATATTTTGGGATGATAATGATAACTCGACCACCTGATGACGGATTCCTGTCAAGTCTGTAGTATGGAAGTATTTGTATTATGTATTTCGTAATCCATCTACTATTCTTCAGATTTTAACCATTGCTAATGTTAGTATTTTCGTTTATAAGTAAGTATAATACTTGTGTCAGATTTTTCAAGCACCCTAAATGCATTCAAGCTAACTTGCGATATCTGCCGGGGCTAAACGCGCCTTTTGAAGAACTTAAAAACTCGAGATTTATAATATTATGGCAGACGTGGTAAACTCATGCAGCGCTTAAAACTGCATACATCAAGTATGTACTAGTAGGATATAAACCTTACAAAAAAAAAACCAATAAAAAAAATTAAAATTAAATAAAAATTTTCAATACCCATTTCCTGACAGTTTGAATTTTTGAAAGACATTTGTCCCACCTGTCAAAATCTTATTGTCACCTTATAAGAAAGGGACACACTCCCTAACACTGGCTATCTCTGTCGGCTCGTTTTTCTGTTACGAGTTCTCAGTCCTGTTATATATTATTACGTCCATTGTCTGAATGAGCACAAATATCTTGATTGTCCCTTTTATAAAACTTAATGTGTTTTGGGAAGAAGGCCAGAACAGGCAGTACAAACCCTGGCTGCAACACTTTAGACTTTACATCTTTTGCCATTCCACTTAAAAAAAAAAAACTCGCAAGTACTCTCGTCCAGTCATCCATACTTTAAATAAGTCGTAATATCATATAAGTCTTGTTTGCATTGATGTTATCAAATGTTTCTTAGTTTTAAACACAACACATAACAACGAACTGTGAATACCACGCTGTTAGAGAGGACAATAGCGTGACGTCTAAATTATGTTGTTTCTTGGATATTTTTGTTTTAAATTACAATACCAGCCACAAAAATGTATAATATATTGTGTTTAAACCTACGAACCGAGTACGAACAAGATATCTTCGTTTTGAATTCTCGGATATCGGACTCTCGTGCTGCCACACTGATGCTAAAATATTTAGTAATGTTAAATAAATATTTTTATACAACAGCACCATTGATGGTCACCACATTTACCAAAATCTGATAAGTGATTTCCTTCTGGCTTTATAATAATATTTCATGTATTTTTTTATATAGCACAAGAGACTCCCATGTAAAACCTTGTAAAAGCTATGAGTAAGTTAATCTAAACTCCAAAGGCTATCAATCTTTTATAATTTATTGTTTTCTAATGCTTACGCGAATTTCATTCATTATAATGCAACAAATTTAACACATTTCATCGCGTGCTCCCGTGACCATGTTTGTTGTAAAGTATCCGAAATGTCGAGCTTGTAAGAAACTTAATAAACCGCGATACAATCCGTAAAAGCTGTATCATTTATAAGTTCTTATTAACACTGTCGAAACCCAGTGATTCATCCGTATATGGAAGAATAATAGTACAAACTTTTTGGTGTGATCCTATGAATCTTATAACATGTTTGTATACGAGATACGTGTGTATACGTGTACTAAGTGTAAGCGTGTGTGTGTTAAACGGTAAAGTAAATTGAATACGCTCGCGTAGCGTAGTAGCATCATGTTTACTATACGGGCAGATGCTTGAATCACTCGAGTGCATGTCCCAGGTGATAAAATTGGCACTTTGTGACGTTTGCTTAACGGCCAAGCACCTCGATGGGTCGACGTGTTTGAGAGTACCACCAGTATAGGAATTAATGTTGACAAGTTTGTTTATCTTGCTTGTTAGAATATGATGCATTTTTAAGCTTGGTTTTTATTATTGGAACAGAATTTGTATTTTAAATCTTTGTGGATAATGTTTTGATTGGAGCGTCGAAATTGCCAAGAGATAGTGCTTTGTTACTTCGATTTCTTTTCGTGTGGCTTGTGAGTTTCTGTGGCCCATCGGGGGGGGACCTCTGGTTGTCTGGGTGCTAATAGGCGTGGACAGTCGCCATTTTGACTGCTCATTGGCCCTCGTTTGATAAAAAAAAACGTTGTGTATGTTACGAAAATGGTCTCCTTTTGAATGGTATTTCGCTAATTTTGCTAAAAGTAGATATTCGTGGGAATGGTAAATACACCTGTTTTTGGTTAGATGTGGTGACTTTGGTCCGTCTTGGCGTTCATGTAAGAGAGTTCGACCAGTAGAATAATATGAAAAATGTTAGTGAATAAGACTTTTAACAGGAACGAATGAACATTTTCGATGTTAAATAGATAAGCCAGTAAAATGTGTTGGTCGGCCTTTAAACAGGTAGAAAGCTCCATCCTTGATAGCAAGAGAGTGAGTGGATGCGAGAGAGGGATCGGTCGTTGCGATTATTTATGGGGGATGTACAGCAGTGCCCGGATAAAAGCTGATGATGATGATCAATGTGTATGTTATTCAGACATTAGACTAAGATAAACTAACGAGTTTATTAATATACATGAAAGTAAATATTATATTTTACACTTCACTCTAAAATACATCCGATGAAAACTGTACAATGTTACAAATGGTTAAAATATTGTCTACACGCGCGATTGTGTGCTAATAAAGTTGACACAGGCTTTACACTCTAACTTTGTACGTAAATAGAACCGGTTACTAACTTAGGTGTAAGTTGTTACACAAACTTCAGAAAATAGTATTAGATGTACTCTATCATTCATTCAGGATTGCATAGGCGATGCCATTGACGACAACAAATGTGGTCAGCATCACCCATCAGAATGATTCTGCACCTTCTTCCTTTCTTGCCAAAATATAACAAAGATGTTTCTGGGATAAAATAAGCGGGATGCAGACGCGTAAGATCTAGTCTTATTCTTTTTATACAGAAGATTCTGTATAATGCTCTTGCCCGTCATTTATTACTAAAACAAGTTTAAACATAAAAATTATAAATGATTTTGCGTTTAAATACTCTTTTTTCAGAACACCTAACTCATTCATCAAAATCGAATAAGTACTATAGACGCTATGGTGGGACATAAGTACATAGTTAATACATTTGCTCACTTTGCTACGAATCTAATAATATATTATTATATTAAACTCTACGCATATGGGTAGAATATGTAAGTGTTGCTTTCACTATGCTTTAACGTTATTATATAGGCCTATAGGCCATACTGTGCCATAGAAGCTGAAAAAAGGACAATATAATTTGAATAGTCTTAATAGATATTATTGTATTTACTTTATATTGTATTGTACTATATATAACTTTGGTTGATATTATAAAATTGTTATTATCTAGTCGTAAGTGACCTCTAGCTGTTGCACGTTTATTTTAATTCACAGACGTACCCGGATTGATGATAATAGGCTTTGTCTCGCAATGCTTACATTTCATTTTATTGACGCGGTATATGTTTCAATCGGATAAGCAGTAAGGATGATTGCCTCTTACATCCAAACATACATTATCTCTTTATTATAATACTATATGTTGCCCTATGTACTATGGAATCAACCATTAAGTAAAATTACATAATATAAAAGTGGTATATGGAATCTTTCGGTCTAGGAGCCAAAAAAAACTCGTAGTTCATTTACGTTTATTGTGGAACTATTATTTATAACTGATCCTGGTTTGACATAATAATTTATAGTTTATTATTTTTTGTACTAGGTACGTACCAAAAAGGATAGATACGATGTCTGAATAGCAGGGGAGGAGGACGAAGGATAAACGTGGGATAAAAATTTATTTATTGTGGAGATCTGTTTTCTATCATTGTTTGCCGTCTTTTCGCCACTAAGGAGCTTATTGGAGGAGCATGCCCGGATTTTTGTCTGTGAGATTTAAAAGTAATCCCCACGCATCCCCAGGGAGAATAATAGCTTTCCCCAAAGTAAAATACAACATGTTGAAATGATTCAGCAATAAACAAGTCTTGTCAAGAGGATGATAATATCTCACGATAATCCGTCGACGACAGCTAATAATGTATTTTCTCATGTATAAATAAATGTTTGTTAAAATCACACAAAATTACCCTAATCTCGTGCTGAGCTCGTTAGAGCTGTAAGCAGATAAAGGTGATATTTTCCATACTATAAGCTGAACCGAGCGAATATTGTAATGACCTACAAAGCTTTTGAACAATTTTGTCGCCAATGAAATATAAAAATTGATTTTCCGTGAAAGCTTAAATTTTTCTTAAGAGCCCAGATTATCCATCATAAAATTGAGATTCTAATATAAAACCTTTAACGTATCCTATTACCTCAGTCTTTTCGTCTGTCAATATGTCTCTATCTAATAAATCACTATAATATACGATAAATGAAAGCATGCTTTCATACATACAAGTTATAACACAAATAAACACATATTATTTCAATTACATATACCTTATAAATATACTACTTTATAATAAAAGATCTCGCAAGAATAGACTTTGGAGTGTGTATACTGTCTGCGCCTTTATCGGAAAAAAAAGAAAAAATCTATACATACTTATAAATAAAATTGAAGTGTCTGTTTGCAATATTAAAATAACCACTATTTACTACATACATATGCATGTAAAGACGGTACATATATCAAAAATAACACTTACAATTTTTGTCTATCTGTCTGTATGTTCCGGCTATTCTCTGAGATGGCTGGACTGATTTTGACGGGACTTTCACTGGCAGGTAGCTGTTATAATAAAGAGTAACTTAGGCTATAAAAATAATGATCATCAAAACTAAGTTAACGCGGGCGACGCCGCGGGCAACAGCTAGTTTTATATAAACTTATTATCGTAGCTTTAAACGATAGATTAAGCGATCTAGATTTAGTTTATATTTTTTGTGAATTCTCATAAGGCACTGGCGTGTTTGGTATGTGACTAAAGCCTTTTGATGAAAGAAAGAAAAAAAAAATAGTATGGTCAATAGTCTGCGTATTTGTAAAGTTGATCCGACACTTCTTAAATATATTTCAAGTACAGTAATAACAGCCGCGGTACGTAACACCGTATTAGACGAAGAATTTGCACGTGCTTATAATTGTCGGGTGTTTTTTGCTGCATGCGGTCACCACGATACGATACGTCTACCGCCATTATGAGTAAGTGGTATATTAATATAGTATGTAGTAGTATGTGTTGCCAGCTCGAGAATTTTTCTTTCAATCGGACAGTCAGCTCACTGATGGTAAGTTATAGTGACATGCTACAACTCCAACTACAACCGACAATTTGCAGGTCCCCTTGCTGGACTTTCAGATATCCTGCTAATATCATAAATGCGAAAGTTTGTCGAGGATGTTTGTTACTCTTTTACGCAAAAACTACTGAATGGATGTTTATGAAACTCCATAATAATATAGCTTATACATCAGAATAACACATATGCTATAATTTATCCTTGTACTCCTACTCGAACGGGAATTACGCGAGTGAAATCGCGGGGCGCACCTAATAATAATAATAATGATAATTAAATCAAGCTGAGAATATATAACAGTTCCCGATAAAAATAATATCTATGGACGCTTTTATACTTCGTCAGTCTGGTCCCGTGGTAATTTCCGAAGAGACTTATGGTACGGGTACCAGACAACGGAAATACATATATTTAATACTTTTTATATTAATACATATTATACTAAAGATTTTTATTATATAATACACATCTATGACCCAGGAATACATAAACTTTTTATACCCTGGTGAGATTCGAATCCGCTACCTCCGGCTTGAGCGCCACCCCGCTAACCATCACACAGAGGTCATCACAAAGATCGATTATGAGTTTACTCTTTTCTTTGCTTTATTACAAAGAGTGAAATTCGCATAAACATTAGAAAATAATATGGCCTAATTAATATAAAGCCAATTAACATTTTTTATAGCATAGGAGGGCAAACGAACAGTCGAAGCCTTGCGACTATCGACGCCCATAAACATCCCCATAACCAGAGGTTATGCAGATGCGTTGTTCTCTTTTTTCCTATCCCCCCAATGGGCCACCAGAAACTCACAAACCGCACGAAACGCGACAGCATATCTGCCACTTTACGCCGGTATTATGTGAGTGAGAGGTACCCCGGTCGTGCCGGCCCAATTCGGCTGCAAAGCAGCATGGCACTAACTCTTACTAATAATACTACATAATAACATTCTATATTAATGGTATCGTCGAACTGGCTTAATAAGGTCTTTATTGTTTTCTATAAAACACGGACCTTTTATAAAATGGTTTCTAAGAAAGAGTCCTTTTGTATGTAAAAAATATAAGGAAAACAACTTTAAATCTTGGGTACGTGATTCCGCGTATAAGTGTTATACAAGCTTTAGTAACGTTAATTTATTATTTTCATGAGTAATTTGAGACTTTTAAAAGTTTTGGGATAAAAGAGAGCAAAAACATTTTCATTAATTAAATCCAAAACTTATTACTTTGTAACGTTTGCATCACGAAAACGATAAGATATTAAATTATTTTTTATTTTATTACGTACTACTCCTATGTTAAAAAGATGCAAAAGTGGCCAGACTTTCGCGAGCGCTTATTCTTGACAAATTTTATGATTCAGTGTCAATATCCTATAGGTATCTGACACTTCAGTCCTCCCACGTAAATGTAAAGTTTCCGAAACGTCAGGCATGTAAAAATCTTAATAAACGATAAAATCCGTAAAATTGGTTTCATTATAATCCTTTGGTCATTTAAGAGACGTCATTAAAATAAGCTTGGTTATGATATGAGGAAATATTTAATATCGAAATGAGTGGCTATAATACACAGGTATCCTGGTGGGTGGGTACTGTTTTTGTGGACGTGATGTCATATATACGGTAAATTTTATGCGAGAATGGTTCAATATCCTTGCTCTACTGCTGAACATAGGCCTCCCTCAATTAATAATTGAGAATAGTTCGAAATGTGGAATGATAGAGAAAGAAACGTTTAAACCATCAAACCATCTTCGACAAATACGAATAAAGCGGATTCTAGCCGAGTTCTAATAAAAGTTAGTTTTCGTCGTTAAAAAAAATTCAAGCCAAAAGTTTATTTGAGTATAAAAAGAAATGCCTTCGGTACGCGGAAATTTAAGTAATATGCATATATAAATCACAATTTTATAAAGTGAGTCGAGTTATTTATTAATACATTAAGATTGTACACGAAGAGCAAATCATCTAAGTATGTGATTAATATACATTCGTCGATAGATAGGTTATTAGATGTGTTCAAGTTTTTTATGCGATCGTAATAAAGATAAATTATATGTAATGGATTCTGAATATATTTATTACCTCGTAAACTCGCATAAAACAAAAAATAGAGCCGAACTGTTGTTTTAAATCTTTCAGCGTTTACATGTAGATACCGACATCTAGTTTATATGTTACTTGCGAATATTTTAAATACTAAAGTGTTTGCTAGATTAATGTTGAGATAAAAGAAAACATCTTTTTAGTATTTCCAAAAAAGTAGCAAAGCGCTTCAAGAATGTTTTCACAGAGCTACAACGACTTTTTTAAAAAGACCCGTCATGAAATTTAAAATTCTTAATTTAAAATTAATTAGCGCCGTAGGATATATGCTACTTAAATACAATATAATATTTTGATTTTAATAAAGTTACCAATATTATGTCTATATTTTTTTATATTGCAGGAGCTACGAACAGTTAGGTATAAAATTAAAATGACACTAGAGGGACACTTTGACCCGTAACCGTAGTAAGTCCGTCTATTCCGCGTAAAACCCCGTAACAAACAACTCGTGCGGCCGTTTTGTGACATTGAACTTTTAAATGTGTGCCGTTCCACTTTTGTTTGTTTGTTTATGCGTCATTTCCTCGTAATGATACGCCATTTATTTAATGACATGCGTGTTGATGGATCTCGTAATTTCATCTCATAGACGGGAAGTTACGGGTTCAAATCCAGGGAGCACAGTATTTGCTTAACGTGTTGTATGTAAGATATAATTTATAAAATGCAATTTGTGTAGAATGTGTGCTAACTATAGTTAATTCTATAATTGTCAGCGTTTGCGATTTCTAAAGCAGGAATAACATAATAAGAATAAAATATGCGGTACAAAGCCTTCTGTCCACTAGTTGCATCTTCATGTGCAATATAGGTATTTGAATGGTTTTATTTTCGCCATATTCAGTCGCGAACCGTAAATTGCTCTTAGCCGTGCATGCGAGGCAAAAATTTGTTTTTTGTTTATTTGTTCACTGTTTGCCCACCGCTCCGGTGCTCTTTGTTAGTCGGAGTGTATTGAGCCTCCAAATTGAGTCGTGGATCTGGACGGGAGTTTTATTATTTTTTATTTGCCTCCATTGTTACCAGTAATTAAGGCTTTGGTTGGTTATTTTTGGTTTTTTATTGATGTTTGTTTTGACGTTGTTCACCTGATGGGTTTCTATAATCCATGTTTATTAATTAAAACTCCCCAAGGAAATGAAAACAAAATTTATTTCGGGGTTGTCTAACAACGATTGTATTATTTTTTAAATGTTGACTATGGGAATTATGATTTTAAAGTTCGTCAAGAAAAGCTTAACGCCTTTAAATGGTTATAGAATAGATGATGATGATGATGATGAAAAATATAAGAAAACAGTATCCAAACATTACACGGACACTTCGACGACCCTCGTGTTTACTGTCCGATGAGTACAAAACAATCTTCATAACACAGGGGTTAGGCTTATCCATGGATAGGTTTGTAAGCGTGGGGTGACCCTGTACAGTGTAACCCTCGTTAGGTAAATAAGTTACATGTTCTATAGAGACACTGGATGTGTTATTAATAAATATTATTGGTATTATAATCACCGGAATAGCTATACGGTTCACGATGGCGATGAATGTAATTAATAATAAATTGTATATTTAAAAGTAGTATATTGTATATGAATGCCCTTCCTGTTTTAAAAAAATGTCTGTTTTAAAATTAAGCGGGAACTTGTGGTACCAAAAATCCTTTATGTGTGGTTTTATATTGTTTAGCAAACTTAAAAACAACTCTCTTAAAGTAAAAAAGGTACTGAATGTACTCTCTAGCAAACAGCCTTTGGTCTTCATCATTATCAAATTATTCCCGTTAGCAGCTGGACCTAGAACATATACATGTTTTCAGTAAAGCCAAGCTATCTTTTGTTTAACATGAATTAGTAACTTTGCGTTTGAAAATTTAAATGTGGGAGGACTCTGAGTGATATAATATCTTATCACAGGGTTATTATAAGATATTTTACAATTAACTATTACTAAGTAAACAATTTAGCTTCCACGATCAAAATTAAATGTATTGCAATATGGTGTAACGGATTTCAATCGGCGGACACGTGTTTTGTAATACGATTGTGTTACAGACAATGCTTTTTGTGTTGTTTTCTAAATTAGCCGGGTTGACGCGCTTTCCCGATTTTATATTTTTGGATATGAAAGAGATTCAAATGACAATAAAAATGCCAACACGTTGTGAGATTCATTTTCTTTCATTTTGGCATGTCAGCGTTGCCACTTTTCGTTGTTCATAATTCTGCCAGAAGCTCGAGATTCATCTGATGCCCTTTCTGTAGCGCCTGCCGCTTTCTGACACTCTATATAGCAAAGTTCTCGGAAAGTGGCCCAAGAAGTCTTGAATTTATTATTGGCAATGCCATCTTTCATCTTGTGTCTTAAAGAAGGCAATGTATTTTCCATATTAGAATTAGTACAATAGGCTAGTTTCGGATAAACACCTCACGTTCATAGGCGGCCTTGACTACTTATTGCGATACTTTGTCTAGTAACTTACGTGAAAACTATGTATGTATGTGTGCACTGCATAATATGACTACCATCAGCTGCGTTTTAAACGTACGATGTAGAAAAGCCAAATTTATTTCTCATGTAAATGACACTTCTAGAAAAGTGAGTATGCACTTGTGCAAGTGCATTTAATGTTCTGAATAGCGAGTGATTCACCTCGTTTCTTATCCTCACCCCACCCCCACGTAATCCCGTTACCCCGCGTCCCTCCCGCGCCCTACGTCACCCCGTTTCACCTCGTCACCCCTTTGCTCTTCGCCCCGTTACTGTGCGTTACCTCGCCACACGTCACACGTCACCCGAGTCAGCTCGTCACCCTGCATCGTACGTCACCGCTTGACATATATTGCACTATTATCATTTTAATGGCATTTTCTTCAAATTTATGTTCTAGGAACATCTTTATATTTAGACGGGTGGGATAATGGCGTGCGTCTGCCAATTTTTTTACAGAGTTATAACTCTCGGTTAGCTAGAAATCTATGAATCTAGTGTTAAGAAACTTGCTCGGTCTTGTCTAAATTACGTAACTTTTAAAGTTATGTATCGTTATTCACTCTTTATCTAAGAACTTGGTATCTTTCCAAAATAGTTATTGTAAGAGATTAAGGAATGTTAGATTATGCATTGAGATCTAGAAATTGAACGAACAATGATTAAAAACCAATAAGAAAATTAGTCCAATTACTAAGTCATAACTTTAATTTTGTGGAACTGAAGTTACCGATATCTCGCAAAGAATAAGCTCGTTGAAGTGGCCGTACGTTGGTCACACAACCAGGGGAACGGATGGCTGATGTTAGCCCATTTATCAATAAGGTTCAAGAGAGATGGTCGCGTTTATGTAGACGTAGTGTTAGTCGGCCATTAACCGGGTTGAAAGACGATCTCCGTGCAATGGTCGCTCCGTGATGGTTGCGAGTGGAAAGGGTCGTCTTGGCGTTCACTTAGGCAGGCCCCAGTTTAGCAAAGCATATTAACATAAATTTTCTATCTACTATCTATCTACTACCACTATCTATGTTACACATTTGCCTCGCGTCCATTAGCAGCCGACTCTTCGATTTGTGGGCTAGCTCATTCTAAAATATTCTTAGTTATGATTCAAGAATGGTTCAGCTTTAGTCATAAACCTATATAAAGTATTATATTATATATTGTAGATATGGCAGCCTCGTAAATTAGTTGCATTGTAAAAGCCTTATACATGCAAATAAGCCGCCTACGAGCGTCGTAAACCCTTGTATTGTTCTCGTGATCAATCACACACATTACATGTTAAAAATGATGTATCCCGCCGAATCCTTATTCCTTACTAATATTATAAATGTGAAAGCGTGGATGTTTGTTACGCTTTCACGTAAAAACTACTCGACGAATCATTATAAAACTTTGGACACATATTCTGGGAGGTACTAGAAGTAACATAGGATACTTTTTATTTAAAAAAAGGGATTTTTTTGCTAACGCGGGCGAAGCCGCGGGCAACAGCTAGTTGTAAATATATACGGGTTGGTGTGTTGTAGTCTGAGGTCGCGGATTATTCTATTCCAAAAGACGGTTTGTATGATAAATATGAATATTATAAAGGCGAAAGTTTGTAAACTTGGATGTTTGTTGCGCTTCATGCAAAAACTACTGAATATAGTTTGCTTTTATTTGCTTTTCATTTTATTATTCCATTACTCGTGTTTCTTATATATTTTCCGTCTCCATATCTATAAAGTAGCCACCGGCCTACCGGACGGCGATCGTTCGTAAACTCTTATTAACATGGCAACGATGACAAAAATGACCCAATCAATATCAATACAATTTCGTAACGATCCATCGTGATGCGATGATGCAGCAATAACATCGGTCGTTGACACGCGACTAACACAACCACCGCACGTACCAGATTGCGGATTTTGATATTGCTTAAATTATGGAGCATACGAAATGATGAGGAATTTATTGAATAAACCACCATCTGTTCAACAGTCCGCATTGTTCAAGGGTGGTTGTTTTAGATGAAGGGGGTTTTTATGTTGGTTGCGCTGATGGGGAGACGCGACGCGTGATGTTAAGTGGTCAGTTACTTAGATAAACAAGTTAATCCTTGGATTAAATTGTCTCAACTATGCAAACATGTTTCAAAGAAGAAAAAGATGGTGGTATCAATGCAGGTGGGTGGAGTAAAGTGGTGCAACGACAGTTCAGACTTCGTCAATGAGGCAGAGAAAATTAGGACAGGTTTGGTCAAAGAGCTTATGTCATGAAAATCGAACGTTTCAAATGCATAACGCATAATAATTAGTTGTGTTCAGCGTTCGTCATTACACCTCATTTTACTTCTACGAAACTTATATGTCTTTCAGGCAGATGAACAGGATGAGCAGTATAATAACTGACAGTCTGACAACTTAGGACATACACTCAGACATGAATAGCCTGTGCTAGTGCTTATTTTTCTCTCAAGGATTTGGCTGTGATAAGGATAACTGGCCCAGTCAGTGTGATTAGACACTCACTCAAAATGGAGAATGAATGAGGTTTTTGGACTCGTCTCATGGTAACTATTTTGTGGTCATTAGTTGCCATGAGACTAGCATTAGCTAATCATATTCACGCTCGTCTGTCAGTTTCTCTATGTAGCTACTATTAAAATTAAATTAACTATACAAAACGAAAAAAGCGTTTATTGAGAGAGGCAGTTCAGAAGAGGACGGATAAAAGCTGATGATGATGATGATACAAAACGTTGTAGCATATTTCGAAATACGTTAGATTAAGAATTAAAAAAATAGAGGCTAATCTCAAAAGACAAACAAACACACAATAGAAAACCCAACTAAATAATTTGCAGTTCGACGCCATTCTCATTCAAATGTACTCCTCTATGATGCTAATGAAGTCTCCGCAACAATACAGACTGACAGACAAACGGAGCTCTAATACGGTCCAACATAAAAACTTTGGTCATAAATCATACGAGCCATGGCATTAAACAACGGTACTCATAATTATTATATTTTGGTGCTTCGTGAGTCGGGAACATGATTGTTACACTCACCACACTTGCCGCTTGTAACGCAGTGATTAAACTGTTTGCAATATCACGGGTTCAAAACACCAAAAAAATGTTTTAAAAAAGATTTTACATTAGAATAGGTATGTGTTTAAATCTAATTATAATCAAGGTAACTTTACGCTCCATTTAATATTTTTATATTTTATAAGGAAATATAAAATCTACTCAATATGCAGGAGAGAGGAGGAGGAAAAGGTCTCGAAAAGTGATGATGATGATGATCTGTCCGACCGCTTTCGGCCATGGCGATCACTTATGACACCTATCAGTGAATTCGGCGAATTTAAAAAGTAACAGGATCCTATTGCGAGTCATACCATCGTTTGTATGCGCTACCTTTATTATTATCCTACAATGCGAAAGGCTATATAACAGGATGATAAAAGTGCGCCGGCAAGGCAAAATTAAA
This sequence comes from Lycaena phlaeas, assembly GCA_905333005.2. NCBI lineage: Eukaryota > Metazoa > Arthropoda > Insecta > Lepidoptera > Lycaenidae > Lycaena > Lycaena phlaeas. The sequence goes on along the minus strand of HG995172.1, from coordinate 15,091,584 downwards.
AATATATATGCACCGCTATAATACGTTCCAAAAAAATTGACGATATTTACGGAGGTGCGTATATACATACAGCATTTTCAAACCGCGCCTACGGGCAAGTATTAGCGATGACCGTACCGGACCCACGCCGACAATGTTCTGCCGGATAAGGGGTTATTGTAATCGGTTTTACGTGCGGGTTCATGTCGTATATGTCCATGGCGAGGTTTTGACAACATCACCCCATCAACCTTCGATAGACGAGAGCCAGATCAGCAATAATCATGAAGATGAGGCAGTTCGCCCGGACAAGTTAGTTTCGTATCTTAAAACATAAGGTGTAATTATTTTGAAACATTGCCTAAGAAAGACAGCAAAGCTGTTTCACGGAGTATGTAAGCGGAATGGCCTCTGTCTACCTTTTTGCCTATTTAAATTTTTTTAAAAATTGCGTGCGGGGAACCGTTATTGTGTCTTTAATTTTAGTAAACACAGATCGTAAGTTTTAAGCTTTTTGGCAATTTTTTGTAGCTTTTACTTTATTCGTTTAGCCAACGTTGTCATCGCCTATTGTCAGTCTCTAAGATTAGTTTTATGACGTCATCACATTAATGACGACCTGTGGCTCAATAGTTAGCGCGTTGGCGCTCAAGACAGAGGTAGCGGATTCGAATCCCGCCATTGAACATAATATAAAGTTTAGAGATAAGAATCTTAAATATATGTATAATATAAAAGTATTAAATATATTTTCGTTGTAATCGGTATAATATGAGTGACGTCATTGTTAGATGCTCATGCATCCGTGTCAATTTAACTTTTGACCTAATACATTGTCTTTTAATGAACTCCTAAATGGCTGGCAATTTACATCTATCTTGGATCGGCTACAGCTCCTGTTATCAATATCAATAACAACATTTTGTATATTCAACATCCAATGTTTAACCTCTTTCAATAAACGTCAAGATGGCCGATCGTAGAATAAATTAATTTACACCCGGACAAAATCATGAATTAATTGGTAGCATTGCATAGTATTAGTATCCTTTATACTAATATTTGAATTTCCAAAAGCCCACGTACTAAATATATTTCTTAGATAGAACCCGTTTGCGAAACAGAAGGATAATTGTTTCGCGCCAGCTGGGTGTAACGGTTTGCCTGCCGAAGTTGGTCGATGACACCCGATCACTGCCGAGCTCTCGGCTTCATCATTAAGAAATCTAAAATAATGAAAGGTATATCATATACACAATATACAGTATTCTCTTAATAGTAACTTTCAACTTAAGGTTATTGAAATATTGTAAGTCAAAATTTTATAATGTTTCAGTAGAAAAGCACTAATAATGGTCATAAGTTGGTAGTAATCGAGTATTCAAACTAAAATGCTTTGTATAGAATTTAAAGAAGATTTAACGGTATGCTGGCCGAGGGGCCGGGTTTTTTTTTGAAAGGTCTAGACTTTTAGAGCGACGAATCAATAGTCCAGTGAGCGACGATGGTCCAGTGGTGGATGGACTCGGCCTCTTACGCGAGAGGTTCTGGGTTCGATACTGACCCCCCGTGTGTGCCTTGAAATGTTTTGTTTTTTCTAAATTTCTAAGTGCACCCCAAACACGAGACCATTACTCGTTCAGCGGTAAAGGAAAACATCGCGACGAAACCTGCAAGCTTGATGAGATTGAAAGTCTTTGTAGGTATGTGAAGTTCACCAACCCCCATTGGGCCAGCGCATCGATGAATGGCATATTACCCTCCTCGCCTGATTTCGAGGAGGAGACCTGTGCCCAGCAGTGGGACATAAAGGTTTGATACTTTTTTAGACTTTTATGTCATTGACGTGTATCTATATACATGTATGTGCTTATATAAGTTTGCTAAATGCGTTTTCGTCTCTAGTAAACATAAATAAGTTCTTACGTACTCAACACGAGGCTAGGTTAACGTGTTGTGATTGTTGAATAACGTCTATTTATTATTTATTTATCTATAAATTTTATCCGGTATAGTATTATAATACAATTCTCTTCCTCAGTATAAATGTGATAATGATATCGTGTTGGCTTCTGAATGGTTTCACAAATAACGATTAAATATGTTTATTCAAAATAGAAGAGCAATTATACAAAAAAAAAGAAATGTTGAATAAAACGTTTGTATTCAGAGAGTAATTTATGCGAATTTAAACCGTGACCCCCGTGCGATCGTGTAGGGGGAAGCCTTTCAACCCCCTATTGACTTAATAGTCGGGGTAATTCGCAGACAAAGCTCCTTACACAACGCGTAATTGGATCCAAGCTATCGATGCTCATTGCTCATCTAGATATTATACTGTCTGTTATTCTATTTTTTTTATTAATTTTCGCGGGTTCGATTCCGGCCAGGTACAAATAATTTCTATGTTGCATATAGATGTCTGCACCGGGTCATGGATTATACAGATTTTCTTTTCTCTCCTGGTACCAGTAACACATTCTTACGAACTTACCACGAGGTTAAAGTGGTGTACCTAAGAATAAATGAATGAATGAAATGTTAAATAGTATTTATTTATTTATTTTATTCGCCCTAATATTGTGAAACAATATCTTTCCAAATAAATTGCCTATATTATATTTATAACACCGACATTAGAGAGACGACAAAGAGCCATGTTATCAAGTGCAAATTTAGTTTCCAATTTCATATGGTTTTCCGGAGATTATCGCGATCACACAAAGAAACAAACTTCAACTTTACTATTAGATTACGTGTGAAGTTGTTCGTCCGCCATGACTTTAGAAGCAACTGAATCGATCATTAGGAAACTCTTAAACTACTTAAAGTTTGGTCGAACTTCAAAGATATATTTTGGACTAAACTGACTGAAATTTTTTATTATATGACGTCCTACGCGAAGTGTGAGTTGTTTTTGTCTGCTTGTCAATTGGGTTTTTAATATTTTTGCATAACTAAACGCAAAAACTAATAAAAGGATTGTCTTGAAATTTTTGATGGACATTTATACAAATACTAACGTTTGTCTATTTCTTGCCTTGTTACGCAGAAATAGGCTATTTAAATTACATAAGCCTTATTCTATCCGAGTGAATCTTCGAGTAACATTTAGAGTAACAGTTACATGAGCGACTTATCTATTTTGACTTAACTTACAATTTAGCTGGTAAGGCGTTCGCACAAGCGTTTGCATTTGAATGAGACAAATGGTTTTTAAAATGCGGCGATTTTTTGTCAAGTGCTGTTGAATTTTCGCCGTTGAACGTTGGAAATCAAAACGAATTGAGCTTGCGGAACTCACAAATCGCGCCAACGTCGTGTTTTAACACGACGCTTATTAAGCTCTCGTACGAACGTGGCCTAATGCTATTAAGGATTTGACGTTGCATTATCTATCAGGCCTGGCTTTCGCTGACTTTGATTTTCTTAAACATTTTTTCACGTTTCAACTTTTGATAAAATTTTGCAAGCGGATAGATCCTGAACTAGGACAGCGATTTGTACGATATTTTGTAAGACCATTAGGTAATTTAGTTTCATGTGTGAAGTCACGTCTAACATCTAGTTTTATATTTTGCGGAATATTAAATAACTCTGTACTGTTGTTTTAGTGCCACCACTTAGATCACGATGGAAACTCGTTTTCGAATTTAATCAAACTCGATCTTAACTCGATATGATACTGTTAGTCTTACTCAATGGTAATAAATATGAGACGCGCGAGGAGATGACTTCATGACTTCGACAATGAGATAAACTCAATGTTCAATCGAGTTATAGGTGTGTATATTGTATTTGTGGCTCTGTAAGCATCTGTTGTTGAGGCGTTGTCTACCGGGACTTTATGCGGACAAGGATTTGCACAGTAGGGCTCTAAGGTAAGGTAAAAAAATCTCAAAATTTAATCTTTAAAATTACAGGTTGTCCCCATACGTACATAGTTGACGCCAATGTTCTTTGAGTTGTATCACAAAATAAAAACGAAGTATTTATTTTGTGGTTGAAAATGGTTAAAAACGTGTCTATTGTGTATACTAGTATAGAATCCTTTGTATATGAGTCCGACTCGCACTTTGCCGGTTTGTTTAACATATGACTAGCTATTCGCTTCAGTTTTACTCGCCTCGAATTTGATAATAGGTATCAAATATAAATAGGCCATTAAATTCAATCATCATCACGTCCACTGCTGAACATTTCCACTTTAAAATTCCACTAAAAGTTTTGGAGATTACCGTGTTGAAACAGACAAACTAACTCTTGAGCTTTTTGATATATAAAGAGAGATGTAGAGTACTTTTGTCGAAACAGGCGTTTCGGTATTATGATTTGTCGAAACGCCGGTACAGGTTAGACAGGTAAGACAGGTTTAATGATTTGCAAAATGTCTGTCCCGACTACGAGATATTGCCATAGCGACGGCCTAGCGTATGAATCACTCAACTAAATGTAATAGTGTATTATACGCAATATATCCACAGTAATTACAAAATACGAGTAGTGTAAATTGTAAAGATTAATATACGATTTATAATAATCGTCGATTAATATTTATGGAGGCTCTGAGGATGAAGGCATCATTATTGTTTCACTTATTCATTGCTACCGGGCCGGCCCTCCGACTAATAGTTCACAACTTCATCCGCTAATGACTCGTCGACCGTATTGGATTTGACTAGCCAAACACCTACTCTCCAGAGTAGCGCGCGCGATATACCACGCCCCCTGCGGGGCACGGAGGGGGGCGCCCCCATTTCAAATATTACTAGATTAGCCATCTGCTCACCTACCCACCGATTGAGCTTAAAGTCCATCACGCCTAAAAGTCTAGACCTTTCGAAAAAATAAAGTTAATTGTTTCCCTTTTTCTAGTAAACTGGCAACGAGTCACCTGATGGTAAATGCTAATCATCGTCAACAATATTTGATGTTACAAGGTCAAAATTACTTTTAGTATTTAGCGCAACAGAGATAGCGCTCTACAAAGTAGATCTAAATTAGCAAATTGTCTCTTTCCAAAGTTCGATGTGCAAAATTTATCGCCAGGTACTGTACCTACTCGATCGGCGATAAACAAGTAATTTAATTTATAAACTGGTAAATTATCGGTCGCTACTATTCCAAAATAAACATCATTTTAAATGGATAGGATGTGAAGAGGTACTGCCATGCTGCTTTACAGCCAAATTGGGCCGGCACGACCGGGGAGGAATCTCTCGCTCACATAAAATCGGCGTAAAGTGACAGCTAAGCTGTCGCGTTTCGTGCGGTTTGTGAGTTTCCGGTGGCCCATTGGGGAGGATAGGGAAAAGGAGGGCAACGCATCTGCGTAACTTCTGGTTATGTGTGTTATTTCGCGAACTTCTTAAGTTTTGTTCGTTAAGTTTCGTACGTTAACGTATTGACTTATCGTTTTTGTATCGTCTACGAGCAAAGTACAAATTCGTGACTAGGATTTCAGCAATGATTTGGGATGGTACTCGCGGTATTTCTGCCCAGGGTGTTGTAATGTGCTGATGGTGTTGAGATTGTACTCGCGGGATCGTTAGCTAGCGTTTACCATAGTGGGTGGGTTTTCGCAAATTTATTGCAATAGCCAATGTGTTCCTTTTGATTTATCAAGTTGAAAAGCACTTCAGCTTTTATGTAAATATGAGCGACGATGGTCCAGTGGGTAAGGACTCGGCCTTTTGTGCGAGAGGTTCCGGGTTTGATCCTGACCTCCCGTGTGCCTTTAAATGAGTTTTTTTAAATTTATAAGTGCACTAAACACGAGACCATCGCTCGCTCACCGGTGAAGGAAAACATCGTGAGACCTGATGCAGAAACCTGCATGTCTGATGAGATTACAAGTCTTTGAAGGAATGTGAAATTCACCAACTCGCATTGGACCAGCGCATCCGGAACTTTGGCCCCATTACCCTCCTCGATTGATTTCGAGGCGGACCCGTGTACAGCAGTAGGACATATACGGGTTGATAGTTAAGTGATACTCACGAATAATGCACACGACCTAACGCAAGTAAAAGAAAAAAAAATGAAATAAAAAACTTTCATTTTTAAAGGTACTTTAAGTAAATAAGATAAAAACTTTAAAGGTAGCAAATGCGAAATTTTATTACCGACTCGACAATTCAGTTCATTTGTCATCAGATATAAATGGAAGGAAGCATCCAATTTTGGCAAACGATAATCCCCTGGAAACGGTGTCATCAGATCGTTCGTCGGAGGTGATTGCGAGAAGTTCAGGCCAAGTCGGGAAGGAATTTTGGCGTGATTCAGTAACAAGTACAGTTTGAGCTTAATTTACGTACAATTGGTCGACACAGTGGTGTGACAGTTTGAAAAAAAATTACTCATTTCCATATTTATCATGCTTTACAGAGGATATAATGGTGTGTCGTAAAAGAAATTTACGTGAAATATGGAAAAGGCGTATAAAACACATCTGTATAACCACTGGTAATGTGGATGTTTTTGGGCGTCGATAGTCGCAAGGCTTCGACTGTTCGCTTGCCCTTCTACATTATAAAAAATTTAGATAGGGAATAAGATGTACTACCTTTACAAACTAAAGCTTCATTGCGTCATTAAGTAGGAAGCCCTCTGTAATTATAGTCCGTGCAACATAAGTGATAATGATATAACCCTCCCAGTCGTATATTTATGAGTCCGGTAACCCATAAATCATCATCACCGCCATTCAAGCTAGTAACCGGCGCGCCTCGAGATTTAAACAGCCGACGTGACTGGCATGCGAGGCTCGGATTTGAATGTATAAATCATTCGAACACTGGGAGAAAGGCGTTCGCCTCTACCGAATCGTATTCAGTCGTAGTACATATTTCAATGCACATTTTGCATTACACGTATTGTAATTAAAGGATTGTTTATCAGATTTTACTCATTTGAGGAGCTCGTGGCTCAGTGGTAACAGCCGCGCGGATCGATTCACCAAGTTAAGCAACGCTTGCCGAGGTTGGTCCGTGGATGGGTGACCATCTTTACATACCGAGATTCCTCCGTGCCTCGGAAAGCACGTTAAGCCGTTGGTCCCCGCTGTCATTTGTGGATCTTTGATAGTCGTTACGTCGTCAGAAGCCCGAGAATCTCACAGCCACTCTTACTGTTAAGGTACCGTATCACCCAGTTACTGGGTTGTGGTGGTCCGATAGCAGTCGCTCCATATAAAATACTGGTATCAGCTGAATCCGGTTAGACTGGAAGCCGACCCCAAAATATAGTTGGGAAAAGGCTAGGCAGATGATGATGATTTACTCATTTTTGTAAAGAGGTTAAGCACGCGTCGAGATCTAGACACGAGGTAGCGTGTCAAGCCAAGTTCAAGTAACAGAACTGGTGAGCGCACCGTGTGTAATATAACTTACCTTACGCCACAGGATGGCAAAGCATGAATACACATGGGATATTTCATTTCGATTTTTGTTCATTCAAAGGCACCTATCTCCAAAAAAAGTTTATTAATTTTAAGATCTAAAAAAAAGTAAAGTATCAACCCTTATATGTCCCACTGCCGGGCACGGGTCTCCTCCTCGAAATCAGCGAGGAGGGTTAGTGGGCCACAGTTCACCGATGCGCGGGCCCAATACGGGTTGGTGAACTTCACATACCTTCAAAGACTTTCAACCTCATCAGGCATGCAGGTTTTCTCACGATGTTTTCCTTCACCGGTAAGCGAACGAAGGACTAGTGTGGGAACTTAGAAATTTTGAAAAACCTATTTCAAGGCACACACGGACGGGTCAGGATCGAACCCGGAACCCCTATAACAGGCCGAGTCCACCCATCACTGGACCATCGTCGCAATTTTAAGATCTACCAATAATAATTAATTACCAGTGATATATTATAATATAGGTACATATAATACACCAGCTTTAATAGTTATATGGCACTTAGTAAATTGGCACAAAACTAGATGAAGTATATTAAGAGGGCTTTTACTGGCAGACCGGGCGTGGGTCGCTACAGATGGATGGATGGATGGATGGATAATCAATCATCAATTAGTTTATAAACCATTACTTTAACGGAAGGTTTGTTTTGTTACATGTAATACTGCCTTGTTAAAGCTTTTATATCTTAGGGCCTGTTTCATAATCTCCAGTTAAGTGCCCAATAGGCTATCGGCAACATATTTGACAGATACTTCATACTCTATCTGTCAAATATGTTGCCGATAGCCTATTGGGAAATTAACTGGAGATTGTGAAACAGGCCCTTAAGCTCATAAGGGAAGCTGATATTTGTTTATTGTTGCTCATACTCGTATTCAAGAAGCATACAATACTATGCAAATAACACTTGTATCTATGCGCTCCTGGTGTCAATAGTCGTGTTTAGATGGGTTTGACGGACGCATAGTGGCGGATTTCATTTAAGTATTGTTTATAAATTGGTTTGAATGACGTTCGGGAGTACTGTAACATCTCAAGGTATTGTTTGTGAATACGGGTGTGAGTTACGTAAATTATTACTGTATTATTTCTTTATGTTAGTTGGATTGATATACCCACAGACACACCATCCGATAGTACCTGTAGTGATAATAAACTAGTGTACCTAGGATTAGACCTGACTGCCAACTCGAGAATGCTTTGCTCATTACAGCTAAGGTTGTAGTAAGTAGACAAGTACTGCTTGTCTTTAAAATATTGATTGATGAGATTGATTATAATAATACGCTTTCTAGAATGATACTAACGACTCTAAATAATTATCATCATCATCAGCTGATAAATATCAATTTTAAACCCAAACTAGTGACGACGATTTTATGTTTGTGATGTTCAGTGGAGGCTTATATTCAGCAGTGGACGAGTAGAGATTAAAGATCATGATAATAAAAATGATTATCATAATTTTCTCATAATTACGATTTACGACAAAAATGTCATCGTCGTATTTTAAATCTGTGTATTATAAGTCAGTATTATCAGTTTATCGAATCAAGACGAATGTTTATAGTACTAAGTTTAAAGATAAAACATTGAATAAGAAACAGCGTCCTAAAAATTATACTTGCTAATTTAATAATATTTATGCGAACGTCTCTGAGATAAAACAAAAGTTTATATCTCCGTGTAGCCGTAGATTATCGCGACGCTTCGTTTCCGGTTCGCGTAGGCTTGGGCCTATCTCCATCGGTTGACGGAGATGCTATCGCCCAGCTTCACACCTCCACCATCTGATGCTGGATGTGGCTGTTACTTATTAATGCGAGAGAAGTAGAGAGTACCAAAAAATTGTGTATTGAAATTTTAAATATTTGTTACTTTTTTTGTCAAAAAATGCATTAAGACAAATATGTATTTTCCAGTATTCGATGTTCACCGACAAACATGATAGTCATACCCCTTTTTAAGGCGCTACGGATGCTAAAGATACAGTTTGATTAAAAAGCCAAACTTAATAAATAACCAAATTTATAAACCGAATAATGACAAATTTATAAATTAAAAAATTACTTCTAGAGCATTTTTGTGATATGTTTAATTTAAATAAATTTGATATAAATCAAGCTCGGCTCCTTGAATGAGAGGATCCGGGTTTGATCTTGACCTCCTGTTGTGCCTTCGTTTTTCTTACAAGAGACCATCCGCTCGCTCACTCGTGACCGAAAACATCGCGAGGAAACCTGCAAGCCAGGTGAGATTAAAAGTCTTTGGAGGTATTTGATGTTCACCACCCCGTTTAGGCAGTGTATCATTGGACTGTGGTTCCACACCCTCCGCACCATTAAGTAAACTCATTACTTTACCGTATTTTTGCATTGTTGTTTTTTTTTAATTTACTAAGCAGGAATATTCTAATTTAAAATTTTCTTTAAACGTGTACCGTTAAAATGCTCTTAAAGCAAATAATATGCCCTACCATTTGTCTGGTCCACGCATGCATGTACGACTCGCAGACGCTGGCGTATCTAATGTTCTCTGATAAGGGTAATGGCGTATTACTGTACCGGCAGATTTATTCTGTCCAACATTTACATATTGCACTCTGTGCGAACTAAAGAATTACGGTTTAACTTTCTAAAAACGTTAGTAGGCCGAATCGTAGCTTTTAAACTTATCATTATGGGCTTTTCGTATCGAACCCCTACTGTTAAAAAATGATTAACAGAAGTGAAAAATTAAAATTAAACTTAGAGCTAATACTGAAATATCATATTTTAATACAAAACGACCATTTACTAATATATGGTGCGACAGCCAGGGTGCATATCCAACAAACATAGAAAAAAATGGAGAAGTTACCGTGTACCTAAAAATACCAATTCAAATGATCATCGAAATAAAAACTAAGAACAAGCTTTTGGTAGCTTTTATTGCGTCGCGACGGTGAGTTTGCGTATTGCGTATTAAATTCGCGTAGGCACTAAACAAATTTACTTTTTTTTAAACATAAATCATATTCAAGTTGTTCTTGATGTTGTTAAAAAAATTAAATGATTCTATAAATTTTTACTTTTATTATATTTTTGTGTATTCATAGAGTAATTTCTCGCTGCGTGCTTCGAAATCCGAGTATCTTTAAGAGTCTAATAAATTAATAACCTACGGAATCGAAAACTTAGAGCGTAAACTATCATACAAGTTATATGATACTACGACTACATTAGTGTGCGAAGATAGGTTATTTACACGCACTCTTATTGAAGGGAGTCTGCTATAATCCATGGCTGTAAGACGCAATACTATTGCACACTTCAGTTTTCTCTTAAAAGTTTTGGTGCAGCGTTTTTTTGATTTACGCGCTTGACTTGTGCACGCTTTTCAGAAATATTTTTTCATACCGCATCGCGTACGTAAGTGACATGACGACAAGCGCCATATAAAACGGTGTATTTTTGTATACGCCTTTGTTTATTCGTCCCGTGTTGTGCAACGACAGGAGGTCGCTTCGTCCCTATCTCGACATCTCCTGGCATGGAGTCGTTAATATTCGCCATGTGTGACATATTCCATCTTTGTAGATGATTCGACTTTACTGGCACGGTGTGTTATGTTTTTATTGTGTTTTGTAAGCAGTGAAAAAAAAATTAAAATAAACGGGCGACTGGAAGCATTTTCAGTTGGGTATTAATAAGCTATAGATAGAGCCTACAGAGGGTCTGTAGGCTCTGTACCAGTTTTCTTATAGTATTTTTTTTTTTGGTGTAGAAATTTTCTGAGTAATAAATCTTATACTCTTATACTAATATATAAAGGTAAAGGGTTTGTTTGATTGAACGCGCTTACCTCAGGAACTTTTGGTCGGATTTGAAAGATTTTTTAAATTTTAGATAGCCCTTTTATCGAAGAAGGCTATATCATACCCTGAGATGTTGCTGTCTTCGCATCAAATCGCAATCTTAGATCTCTTATTCTGTAAAACGACATACATACCAAATTATTTTACTAGTAAAACTAGTAGTAGTATATGTGTCTCTTCAAAATTAAAATTTAATATTCATATTATAAAAAAAGATATTTGGAAATTACACGAAATTGGAAGTTGAATGTGAGCAAGTTATTAGTATCTGAATTAAGCTCAATTAAATGTTATTCATATAAGCAAAATTACGTGCGAAATATTACAAACTCGTCTAGCGATTATTTTCATGAACGCTATAAATATGTCAGAAACGTCGAGTTGAAATCATACAACATTTTTTGCTTGAACGCTCTATCCCACAGATCAAACGATGTATTCATGTATTCGCAAATTATAAATTGCGAGTGTGTAATAACACGCTCCATAAATATGAATCGTTAAGGATAAATAGGCCATTTAGGTTATAGATATATCATTTATTTAAATAAATATTATCAAATTTTGCTAGTAGTCCAGGAGGAATCGGCGCATGAGTACCGAAAACTATTCCACCTCAATTTTTTTATGCGATCCTCTTCAAATTGCCCTCCTAATGATATAAAGGCATGTTGCCATGGCGCAACCCGGTGCCATATTGTTTAAACCGAAATTGTTTAAACAATTGCAAGGAATTATTATTTTTCAACCGGACAATTTTTTTTTATATTCTTTATTAAAATACCAATAAAAAAGGTCCTATGACTTTTAACGAAAAAGTTAATATTTTTAAAGATATGAATTTTTAAAGGTTCGAAAAATCTCAAATTTGGGTACTTTCGACCCATGTAAAATATATTTAAAAAAAACATAATGTCTAAGTAATATTTTTTTTTAATTCTCTATACAATTGTTAATAATATTGTTAAAAGAGATTTTAAATAATTTCATTGCTTATATCTTTTTTTTAATTGTTAATTCCGCGCGCTCACAAGTATGCTCACTTACCTTTAAGTATCGCTGTCTCTCTCTGACTCATGCGTTGCGTCGGCCTCTCTGTGTCTTGAATCATTATTGATCAATTATCTTAAAAACTATCAACTTTATCAAGATTGTTAAAGAGAGCAATATTATTCACCGGTGAGCGAGCAATGGTCTCGTGTTTGGAGTGCACTTAGAAATTTAGAAAAACCCATTTCAAGGCACACACAGGGAGTCAGGATCGAACCCGGAACCTCTCGCATAAGAATCTGAGTCCACCCATTGGACTATCGTCGCTTGCTTTTTGTATCCCGGTTTAAGAAATATAATATGGTTTCTATTACATATCCTAGCTGATTTAGCGTTGAGAAATCATTAGCGCTGGTTGTAAGCTCTTTATAGATCGCGATAAAATAATATATTTCATATAAGCATAATTCGTAGCATAGCTGTTGCATAAAGTTTTAAATATTTATCTTATAAAAGCTAAGTGCTAACAGTCCACCCATAATATATAACCAATGATATACATATCATATAATCTCTACACAAAGACATCTTCCTGATTTCTTAGAGAGCACAATCACTGTTAGATAAAGTTTATATCTTCTATTATATTGGTACAGTTTTTAAAGCAGGTGCCACCATATAATTTATCAAATGGATTAATCTATCAAATGGAATAATCTATAATTCCATCCATTAAGTATAATCCATGAAATGAATGAAATATATTATTTTATCGCGATCTATAAAGAGCTTACAACCAGCGCTAATGATTTCTCAACGCTAAATCCGCTAGGATATGTAATAGAAACCATATTATATTTCTTAAACCGGGATACAAAAAGCAAGCGACGATAGTCCAATGGGTGGACTCAGATTCTTATGCGAGAGGTTCCGGGTTCGATCCTGACTCCCTGTGTGTGCCTTGAAATGGGTTTTTCTAAATTTCTAAGTGCACTCCAAACACGAGACCATTGCTCGCTCACCGGTGAATAATATTGCTCTCTTTAACAATCTTGATAAAGTTGATAGTTTTTAAGATAATTGATCAATAATGATTCAAGACACAGAGAGGCCGACGCAACGCATGAGTCAGAGAGAGACAGCGATACTTAAAGGTAAGTGAGCATACTTGTGAGCGCGCGGAATTAACAATTAAAAAAAGATATAAACAATGAATTTTTTTAAAATCTCTTTTAACAATATTATTAACAATTGTATAGAGAATTTAAAAAAAAATATTACTTAGACATTATGTTTTTTTTAAATATATTTTTCATGGGTCGAAAGTACCCATTTTTGAGATTTTTCGAACCTTTAAAAATTCATATCTTTAAAAATATTAACTTTTTCGTTAAAAGTCATAGGACCTTTTTTATTGGTATTTCAATAAAGAATATAAAAAAAAATTGTCCGGTTGAAAAATAATAATTCCTTGCAATTGTTTAAACAATTTCGGTTTAAGCAATATGGCACCGGGTTGCGCCATGGCAACATGCATTTATATCATTAGGAGGGCAATTTGAAGAGGATCGCATAAAAAAATTGAGGTGGAATAGTTTTCGGTACTCATGCGCCGATTCCTCCTGGACTATAGAACTTTCTTTCTCCATCAGTGAGCGACGATGCTCCAGTGGTGGGTGGACTCGGCCTCTTATGCATGAGGTTCCGGGTTCGATCCTTTTTTTTTTTCTTTTACGCCGGGAAATGCACTGACGCATACCGCTGGGGAGTGGGTCTCCCCAGGCGGGTATGTGGGACTCGCTGCGCCCGAAAGCTGGTAAATGGACGCAGCTCTACCCACTAAAACCCGGCGAGTGCCACCAATGCCGCCTTTGGTGAAGTGCCCCGGATCTTCAAGCAACAGGGCACCTCGACGGCTAGCTAGCCCCTTGGGGGACCGACGCCACCTCCACAGAGGGGTCGCACCGCACCACCGAACAACCCCTCCCACCGTCGGGACAGTACAATGAGGCGAGGTTCCCATCCTCGCCCCTTGCCCCCTGCTCTTTTGCTCCCTCTTCTTATAAGAGGGATACAAAGAGCCCCCTTGGCTCAATTAGCTTCGCCCAAGGTGTTGGGCTCACCCTAGGCTACTGAGCCCCACCGCCACGACAAGGCTTGAACCGTGGTGGGGATTCCGGGTTCGATCCTGACCCGTCCGTGTGTGCCTTAAGACACAGGGGTTTTTTTAAATTTGTAAGTGCACAGACGAGACCATCGTTCACTCACCAGTGAAGGATAACATCGTGAGGATACCTGCATGCCTGATGAGATTGAAAGTCTTTCTCACATACCTTTATGTGAAGTTCACCAACCCGCATTGGGCCAGCGTATCGTTGAACCATGGGCCATGCCATTACACTCCTCGCCTGATTTAGAGGAGACCCGTGCCCAGCAGTGGGTCATATTAGGGTTGTGGTAACTAGATGCTTTACTAACTTATCTTTTGCGAACGCTCATAAGAAACAAAGTTCAACAGAGGACGACAAAGAAGAGACTACATATACCCTTACAGTTGATAAGAATCCACAGTATCAAAGCAAAAAGTATGACCGTAAGAAGTCGATTGTTTCATTCTCTGCGTAGATTAGACTTCTGATGATGAAGAAAGTAGTTTATTCGGCCAACGGTCGTCCTCAATTGTCACGTTAGAAGTAATTTTACCGAGTACACATTTTATCTTAAATACATTGTTGTATCGAAAGCTAAGTGTTTTGGGCACTTAAAACTATTTGTGTCTGAAAGGTGAGGTTTGAGTGCCAAGAGAATGTTATTAAATTAAATACTTTAGTGCTGTTACATGGTTCGGTAGGCGTACCGGAGTGACAGCATAACCACATGATGATACCCTGTCTTGATCCGTAATTGGGCGATTAGGCAAAATGATGGGACATCCGCGAACAGCCGTGTGGTCTACTTTGAGGTTTAGACAAAGATCACAATGAGTTTCTCTATAATTGATTAAGAAAGTATTGCTGGAAAGGCAAAGGTATAAGCAATTATTGATTAAAAGGCTATAACCATTTACTAAGTATACCCTGGTCCCTGGGACTGTCTTGTACCAAGTCTAAACGACTCCTTAAGTTGCCAACGTTGATAAAAAGTTAATATATTATTCTAGGTGCTAGAAATTGTATTTCTCCGCTCTTCTTTTGAAAACCTGGTAAAATGATAAGGTGGCGATAAAATCGATGCATCAACATAATTTCTCATATTCTATAGATACAATCTTTATATCTACTTATAGAAAATAGAATATTTTGGGTTACGAAGAGTAGGTACCAGTCAATGTTAGGTTGACTCAGGATAATACAATATGTATGTCATCTTTATCAAACAGTACAGCGTTCAATATTACATCTTTATATCTTATCCTATACTAATACTAATAATAATCTGATACTAATACATAAAGCTGGAGAGTTTGTTTGCTTAAATGCGCTAATCTCAGGAACTACTGGTCGGATTTGAATGATTCTTTTAATTTGGGTTAGCTCAGTTAGCGTCCTATAGGACGCCCTCTTAGATCCCATTGTAAATTTGAGTTTACGCAGTTGAAGCTGGATGTAACAGTTAGTAATGATATAAGCATTCAGTAATAGCGGAGAAAAGCTATAAAAATTTTTGAAAACTAAAACTTTAAAAGATCTAAACGACGTGAGTCCCCGCGCCACCCACTATTTAACTTATGTCCTTTTTTATAACCGAGAACGTCTTCAAAATGGATGGGTCGTTTTAAATGTTATACACGACTGGAATATAGATGTAGGGTTTTAAATGTCTGATAACATCTATTTATCTATTAATCTATTAATTAGAAGGATATTCGGGCCACGTAGAGGGGTGGTCTCAGGTTGTTGATGTTACATCGGTAATTGCGTTATCTTCCGTCGAATACTAATTAGGTTATACGACATTTTTATCGGGTTCTAATTCGGCTTGTATACTTTGGGTTCGTTCAATGTTTCTTAGAATTTGTTTTTGTACGTGTAACTTTTGGTTTTTGTAGTGTTGTGTTAAAACATTTGTTAGATCTAATGTCATAGTATTTTTTTTATTGTTTTTTTATTTCCTCTTCGATGAAAGTACTTCTTTGTTTCCGTTGTATGACTTTATTCTAGTTTTATTAGATGATTTCATTATCAAATGCAAAAAAATATATAGGTTTTACTATATATTATCATTTTCTAATTAGTTTATTATAATATGTATTGAAAGTTAAGCTTCTAAAAATACCAGAAAAGCTTCTATAAACGAATAACTAAATATCAGAGAAAATGTGTTTTAGTAAAATAATTTACAATTTGTAGAGATTTTGGATTAGACTTTTAATTAAATTAAGCATTCATTCATTCGTCTTTTTACTCCCCCTTTCATATCTCACTATATATCCGTTTAGTATAAGTATTCAAATTATAAAATAAACTTAAACTTTTAATAAGCTTATCTCGGTACCCTAGTCCTTGCGCATTCAAAACAGTCAGTCTCATTAAAGCACAAAGCTCGAGGCCTCTATAATCTTCTCTAATCTCACCTTATCAGTAGTAACAGAAAGCTCAATATTAAGCTTCATTTAAATTTCAAATTGGGTTCTACACGTCCATAGACGAAAGAATAGTCGTAATATATAATAGAACCTTTAGTAATGGAAATAGATTATATCTTATAATACGTATATTGCTTCTTGACAGTACGTAGAATTTTGAGAAATAAACGTTGCAAGAAAGTTATTTAAAATATGTTCTTGGCAAAGAAACAGAAGTTATTATGGCGGTAAAGAATAAGTGGATTTTTACTTTTGTTTTTCACGTAGGGAAATGCCGTATGCGCACCACTGGGTGTTGGTGGTTATAAAGGTTATGAATGGTTATCCAGGAAAACCCAACGTTGTTTCTCCTTTTTGCTAACACTAACCCTGTGCAAAAGGACAGGGTTAGTGGTTAAAGAAACCTAAAAATATATCTCTATCGGCTTAGGTTCAGTTATAAGATTTGACCCGCACAATACTTCAAGCATGACAAGTTAAATGTAACGTAAAATATTTACGTTACATTTAACTTGTTATGTAACGTAATAAACATTGGCGTTTATAAAACAAAAAAATATTTTTCAAGTGTTTTAATAGCATCCAAATAATTTATTAACTTTACTGCGATTCATCATCATCAGCTCCCATCCAACGCGATTACATTATAGTAAGTCATAACAGAAATCTATCAAGAACTTTACTAGGGTGACGAATGTGACGTGTGTTATTCACGATTTTCGACATGCGGATCGAGGCTTCTGGTAAACGCTTGTATAATAATGTTAGTACCTTCATTATTATATATCCATAAATGTCAGCACGTGATTTGAAATTGGCAATTACGTTAGAAGCAATTGTTTTGTTTCTCAAGTCTCGTAGATTAGAGTCGAGCCTTAACGTAAGTGCTTTGTTGAAGGTAAGGTAAGTAAGATATACGTTCTATCATTGCGAGCTGTTTTTAGACTGACTTAACATTTGGAACCAGCGTCATGTACCATTCTGAGACAAACGCTAATTCTACTCGACATATGATCTATATTACAGGTTCAAAAACTGTCGAATAACGACTAGATTAATACTAATTAAAATTAAATCCGACAACACCCTTGCGGACTTGGAAAGTCCTGTCTCTTCGGCTAGACCTTATGCCAATCATACACCTAATGAAGAGCATACGCCTGAGAGCACAAATCGTTTGCGACTCTACATTTCTCGACAGATTTTTAATTTAATTTCTTAGGGCCTGTTTCACAATCTCCAGTTAAGTTCCCAATAGGCTATCGGCAACATATTTGTCAGGTAGAGTATGGAGTATCCGTCAAATATGTTGCCGATAGCCTATTGGGCACTTAACTGGAGATTGTGAAACAGGCCCTTAGACTTAAGTATTGGTTACGTGATTCTTATGATGAGTCCAATTATCTACATTGTTGTACCTGGCGAATGCCGGTAGTGAAATTGGTATAAGCCAATCTTGTTTGAAGTAGGAAATGAGAAATATACCCTCACAATTACCCCCGTAATCATATATACGGTAGAAAATCTATAGCGAAATTGCCACTGTAGGCTATCATCAGAGAAGCGTGGGGCTACACGCGACCCCACGCCACCGCCAATGTAATCAAACCAAACCGTATTATATAGGAATAAAGTATACAACCCTACGAGTTTAATAAAATAACAAATTCGCGCATGCGTTTGTTTTGGAGGGAAAAAGCGTAAACAGTGTCTCCATGGAAATATTACACTTTTCACTTGCAACACGCGAGCGCTTACGTTTACGCGTTAACGTAAATTGATACGTTGCGATAATTCTACGTTTACGTAAATCACTTATTGTACAGTTTACGTTCGTAAATTAGTGTGCAGATATTGGAGCGAACCTTTCCAAGGACTGTTTATGTGTGTGAGTATTTGTTTGCTCTGGTCTATATCACTTGGTTAGGTTGTATTTTAACATTTTAGTACGCAATTGATTTTGTTTGTTTCGAGAATTGTTTTTTGCTGTAATTGGTTTTGCGTTTGATGTTTTTTGTATGAATGTTTTTTTCCAATTGAGCGCTAGAGGCGCTCCATCGTTCGAAATTCAAATTGCGCAATATAGGAATCGAAATCGTATAAACTGATTTCTTTTTTCTTTTATAAGTAAACTAAATTCTATGATAAACAATTAATCTTCCATATAACTTACTTTTCTTACTGATATTATAAACGTGAAATTTTGTAAGTAGGGATGGATGGTAGTTTGTTACTCTTTCACGTAAAAAACTACTGAATGGATTTTTATGAAACCTTACAGTAATATAGGTTATACGTCAGAATAACACATAGGCTAATTTATCACCGTACTCCTACGGGAATTGGAAGTACGCAGGTAAAACTGCGGGGCGCTCCGAGTAAAATTGTATAGCAGGATTCACTCTATGACTCAAGTAACTACCAACTAGATAAAATCCTTTCGCCAGGCTTATCAATAGTCGATTCTTTCTTTGCTATTTAACTAAGTCGGACATTAATTGCAAAATCCTATTATTATACCTACAGGAATTCTAAGCACCAATGAAACATCACTCGCCACGTCCTGTATTGTATTAAATGTTTATTCATAATAAAAATATATTAATAATAAATAAAAATAGTTTAATATATTTTTTTTTTCATATAAAATTTTATCTTTACTGTAACTAGGTATATTTTTTCACGCCACAGAGTAAAGGCCGCATACAGAGATCGAATTGAGTATGATCCTAACAAACCCGACGCCATGAAACCGTGGAAGTCACACTCCCCGGCTGGCGGGGGGTAACCCTCCACTTACTATATCACTGGGTGATACCAACCGGCTCACCCCACTTCCGACGAAGCATTAGGGGAATTAGGGCCATTGGCATAGCTCCATCCGAAAAAAAAAGAGTATGATCCACAGAACCTATCCTGTATCTTTGATTCCTCCCATCCGTCTAGTCAGAGTATCTGACTTCAGAAACCGAAACATTGATAATACCCTCACACGTTATATGAACGTACTTTGTTATAGAAAAGTAGGTATAATATCTACATCTTTTATATATCATCATTGTAACAACATAAAATAAAGAACCTAACTACGTTACAAAGACAGGCTGCTCTATAGGAGAGTACATAATACATTTCTTTATAATTAAAATCTGTATTATTTGTTAATGTATAGGTAAATGACATGTGTCACTGACTATTAGTGCATTTTGTTTGTTTTGTAAGCACTAATTAGCCGCATAGTAGGCAGCGTATCTCGGAAGCGCATAATTAACATGCGCTAGATTCCTCAACTCATGCGCAAGTCATCCACCATTATGGTGTGAGTGAATCAAGTCAGATGTGTAATAAATTTAACATTACTATGTAGTGGATAATAAATAATAAAGAACAATATACGTGATATGACACGTTCGTGCCTTTCATTAATTATGATTTCAAGTAAGACTTTGACTAAATTAACTGGATCATGTGATTTTTGTAGTGTTTCATTATTCTACTCCGATTTATATTACATACTACTATATCTGAATAAAGGACATACGCTGTTGCAATAAAACAAACTGATATGGAAAAAATACTTCATTTACATATCTTAAATTATAAGTTGCGCGTGCGCAGACTTCTTGTCGCCGCCTGACAACTAGCGCCACCAAAAAGGTTTATGTCGAAACTGTAGTATGTTACGTGTCCAAGTAGTTCGATAAGGTAGCGATAGATGGCGCTGTAGCTAACATATAAATATTTATTATGTTGATATAATATGATATGATATGATTGACATCATATTATAATGGCTACGACACCGCATGACATCAATAGTAATTAATTATTACTATTAATGCGAACATGATATAAGCGCCACTTAAAATACAACTTATATGAGTAATAACTATTAACTTATTTAGAGTAAAATTATTATGTGACAGTTTATTTTTTATTTAAATACATATTTATAATTAACTTCTACCATTCATGTATATCTGAACATTATTACTTACCATCTACTCATAGTCATTCATTATAAATAATATATTCAACATATTCTTTTGTTTCCAGATTGGCGCGCACCGATGACGGATGACTCGGAAGCGGCGAGGCGGGGCCGAGCGCCGGCGCCCCGGGCCCACGTGCGCCCGGAGCCCCGGCCGCGGACCGTGCCCCCGCGGCTCATCCGCCCCTCAGAGCACCTGGCCATCGTGGAGCGGTCCATGGAGCGTCGACCTCTCGAACACCTCGTGATGGACCGGCGACCGGCGGAACAGAGGGCCCTGGAAGACCGAGGGGTGGAACGACGGCACACCGAGCACTCGGTGGAGAGACGGCCCAACGACCAGTTCATGGTCGAACGGGGAATGATCCGGAGACCATCCGAGCAGGTGGCCGAGCGGAGCCTGGGCCGGCCCGAGCATCAGATGATGGACAGACGACTGGCTGATCACATGGCGATGGATCGACGGCTTGTCGAACATCAACTGATAGAGAGACGGGCCGCCGATCACATGCCCATAGTAGAACGTCGTCCTGTGGAGCACCAAGTGATGGAAAGACGACCCGCTGACCAAACAGTAATGGAACGTCGGCCCGCAGATTATCAGCTGATGGAAAGGCGACCGGAACAGATGGCGCTGGTGGAGCGGTCGGAGAGGAGGCCCGTGCCTCTGGTGCCGGCGGTGACGGTGCTGCCGCCTCCCCCCGCGCCGCGCCCCTACGCCCCCCCACACCGCATGCCCGCGCCCGTGCCACATCCAGTGTCCAGGCTGCCGCAACCGAAAAGAATCATGCAGGTAAGTTATTTATTATTATATTATCTAATCCTCATTAGCAAAGGTTGCATTTAAGTTCATAGGAATTTCAGTGGTATTAAAGCTAGTTGAATAAATATGAGTTAATTGATTCAAAAGTTTATTTCGGGGCGTTACATACATGGCGTTTATACGAAACAAACTTCCGCGATAAATGGGGACTGGCGGATGAAACTGATGTTTTCTAAGGCCAGAGAGGCTTTGATCTATGATTGTATGAAATATCCTCTTCTAGCTCGTTTATTGTTTCTTCTATTGAAGTCAGCATAGGAAGGAAACGCTTACGCTCTTCCATCATGTCCCAGGGAGGAGTGAGTCACCGAGTCTGTCACAATATCTTATCCGGTATAGGAAATTAAGAATCGCAAAGGAAAGCTTACCTCGCGTCAACAGGTCGCTTTTCCGGTTGTGCTGGTGTCTCCAACACGTTGATAAACAACCACGGTTGGGGCTAACGTCATATTCTAAGCCTTATCGGGTTTATGGGAAGCGGATTGGAACGTGAATAGCGGGATTTTTTATGTTTTTTTTTTTAATATATTAATTATGTTAATATCTGTTTAAGACATCGACTATTCGCTGTTGACACCTTCGATAGTGTCATATTACTTGACCATATTTTCGTCGTTTCAATTAGGTGTTAGATATAACGAGCGGATTTACAATTTTACCATATTTTGAATAAGTATGTAACATGTAACCTCCTCGCCTGATTTCGAGGAAGGAGACCCGTGCCCAGCAGTGGGACATATAAGGGTTGATACTTTACTTTTTTTTTATGTAACATGTACCAGTTTTAATAAAAAGCCGATTGATTAGGATTATTATAAGGTTTAAGAATGGAGTTCGCGCTAAGGTAGACGAAATGTTGGTCGGTCATTAACCCGATGAGAAGACGATCTCCGAGCAGTGGCCGGTCCGTGTTGGATGCGAGTGGCAAGCGATCGGTCGTCTTGGCGTTCATTGAGAGAGGCCTATGTTCAGCAAAGCCATCCACTACTGAATATAAGACTAAATAAAGCGATGAAGGCTGATGATGATGATGAAGGAATTAAAAGGAAATACTTATTTAATACTCATTCTTACAGGAGTACATTATTGCTTCCCTGTAATGTAATAGTCGAATAGGATTACTTATAAAAGATAAACTGATGTCGGATCGCGACGTAGCGCCAGTCATCTTTTCACACCCAGTTTACCTGAAGAACCCAACCGATACCAATAATTTATCTGTTACCCATCTTTAGACAGATGTTAAGTCTCGTGGCCAGTGATAACACTGCCCGTGCTTTGCTGCCTATTCCGCTATGAGGAATGTGATTCCAATCATGGGAGAGCCAAGCAACACCTGGCAGGTACCCGAGCAGCCGGGAGGGCGGCAGAGTGCAGCCCTCCCACCATTGCTAAATATATGGGTATTGAAGTGAAAAGTAAGGTACTGTATACTGAGTGTTTATTTACAAAATTCACAAGAGTATATTCCGAATTATAGACGCTAAAAGCTTTTTCTGAGTAATAATTTTGTTCTGAAATCTGAAGAACAAGTATATTTTTATAGCATTTTTACATAAATAAAAAAATTGTCTATTCAACCGTATTCCGTCTATGTCCGACAGGAAGCATATGATAAGTATAAAAATAAAAGTCTGCATCGAAAAATACTTTTAAATTTATTATTAGTAGAGTAGCTAAATTCTAGAATGTGTTGGCGGAAACCCGGAACCCTAATGCCTAAAATCTGACTTGGCCAATTTATTTTAATTAATGTCTTAATTTATACTTTCTAAATTAATTAGATCAAAATATAAATAGCGCCATACGAAAATAAGATAATTTTTCAAGTTATCTCTAATTAAGAAATTTAGAAAACAACCCGTCATTGTAAATATAGTTCTGTTATTCAATCGCGCTATTGATAACGACACAAATGTATATGGTTATGTTTGTTTTATGCTAAACACGAATTTTTAATGATAATGTGTTTTCGACTAATTGGCTATAGATTTTTATGTAAGGAAATATATTTATTTTGGAAACTTTAGAGCGAGAAAAGAAGGTGTTACGGTGATCCGATATACCGGGTTCGATTCTGAGCTGAGAACACTGAAATAGCTTTGATGTAAGTCATTTTTTGACGCGCCTTGCTAGTGAACTCGACTTGAATGCCGTGACTATACATACTATACATAGACTATACATTGTACATTGCATTATCGATTTTTGTTATTTGGTAATTAAAACAAAAACGTAAATGTTTTATATCTACCAGACATGCACAGGGTAATGGGTTAGTGTACAAATGGCCTACCTATAAGTCAATGTCCTCTTATATTATTAATATTGCTTGCAAATATGATGAACCATGTACACCATATTCTGGCAAATAAATGATTATTTTTTTCTTTTCTATTCTCTATGTCTCATTTAAAGATCTTTTGCGAGGAAGAAGGAACTTTAAAGATTAAATATACCTACTTCAAAAGTTTATTTGTATTAAGCTCCTACGATGTTGCGTTTAAATAGGCAAAGTGTTGGTCGCCCGATTGCCGGATACTAAGTTGATCTCTGTGCAATGGTAGGTCCGCGTTTGATGCGAGTGGCAAGTAGAGGATTCGATCCCGGGATCCCGGTCATATTTTAGTCCCGAAATTCCCGGGATTAAATTTAGCGAATCCCGGGATTTTCGGGATCGATACATTCTTTAAATAAGTCAGTAATAATGTGCGTGAAACTAAAAGCACTTACCTTGATTCGACATTTAAAGAAGATAAAGAAGGTTACTTATAATTCAATTTATTGACGACTTCTCTAACTTCAGCCAATTCAACATATTTTTGTGTAATTTGTGCAACAAATTGACAAGTATGCTTGCAGATGAGACGTTGGATGCGTTGTTATTCCTTAGATTTTATTTTCTTGGTTTAAATAAGTAATTAATAATGTTTTTGGTCAATTTAATTTAAAAATATGAGTACCTCAAGTCAATGATTTCTTTAAAAATATAGTATTTTTTATAATTTACTAGTTGCGGTTTGGCCGCGTTACCAGAGGAGGTTTTTATTGTCAAAAAAGTATCGTATGTTGCTTGTAGTAGGTTGGATAGTTTTCTCATGAATTCACATTTATTATATAAAATACGTCTAAAGAAGTCGATTTTTTTAAGTTTATTATTAGTTTCATAAATTATTCACAAAAGTTTCTAGTTTGTTTTTTTATAAGAGGAAAGTATGATTTTGTTTAACCGCCTTTTGAGGACTCAAAACTTAAGTACCTATGAGTACCTATCCTCATACATCAAAAAGAAAAATAAAAAAATAATTTAGGTTTCTAACGTCACCCGTTCCAAACCAGTCGACCGTAGCTGACCAAGTTAGGTACAAACCCGACGCCATGAACATGGCGGGGGGCAACCCCCCAAATTATAACGTCATAGGATGATCCAACCGGATCACCCCATTTCCGATGACGCATAACGGTCACTAGGACCATTAGCATAGATCCAACCGAAAAAAAAAAAAAAATAATAATAATAATAATTTTGTCATGTTTTACTGTATTTTTGTTACTATATTCCATTACTAATACAATTCCGGGACTATCCCGGGATTCCGGGATTGGCTGTAGCTAATTCCGAAATCCCGGGATTAGAAAAATCGACCGGGATCGAATCCCGTCGATTTTTCTAATCCCGGGCAATTTTTCAAATCCCGTGGCAAGAGATCAGTCATCTTGGCGTACATTGAGGGCGGCCTATGTTCAGCTGTAGATGGATGAATGCTGATGATGATGAAGCGCCTACGAAACGCCTGTAAATCCTAGTTTAGGTGTCAATAATATAAAAACTAGCATTGATCTATGATTATGTAAGTGATGCCGAAACTCATGAAGCTTTTATGTTTCTTGACGATATGGCAATTGTACGATATGTTTGGTGTTTGGACGTAATTTGCCAAAAGCGTGTGGCATTTGGCGCGATGACTCGCTCTGCTCGCTATATAATTAATGTCTTTATCAATTCTCAATCCTGATATTATGGGCGTTTAAATTAACGCTTACGAATGTCTTACAATAACGATTTGATATTTTATATAACGTTACTCTTTAACTCTAGAACATTGTTCCACTTTTATAATTATTACTAGATGTTGACCGCGGTTTCGCCCGCGTTAGCAAAAAATATCTTTTTTTCAACGTATCCTATGTTATTTCTAGTACCCCCGAGAATATGTGTACAAAGTTTCATGATGATCGGCTTAGCTTTCGCGTGAAAGCATAACAAACATCCCTACTTTCAAATTTATAATATTAGGAAGGAATCGTGAGACTCGTGAATATCGCTTCGTAGACAGTGTTAAAATATCGAACTGCGTGAAGCTGTTCTAACAGTGAATAGTACCAATGTAACCGAAGCTGAAGAGTTAGCTGTTATTATCAGTCGCTTTAGAAGAAATCATTTTGCCATTGATAAAGTAATTATTATCGATTAACGCCTTTAAGATTAAGATAACGGTTAAGGTATTTGTTTTAGAGTGGATTCTTTTTTTGAAACAGAACCTAACGATGGTAGGGGTATATCAAGTATGTATGTGTGTTTGTATGATTGTGTTATGTGATTGTATGACAGCCGCACGGCACGGCATGTAAACATAATGCTTCATCACAACAGATAAACAACAATAAGTTGCAACACGCGCGTGGGCGGCACTCTCCTCTCTCCTCGCCAAACTTCGGATATGCTAATGTCCGCGATGACACGCCGTTACCACTCAGTACTGATTAATATGAAATCGATAGTCGTGACACGGAGATATGACACGGAGCCACGGTACCGAATATTGTTGACACATTTATATGACAAGGTTATTGACTCCAGCGTCTCCATCAATTGACGAGTCCATCATTGTCTTTGGATATATCTTCCCGGAAAAATGACGCCCTTTTTGTGTCTTTTCGAACATATTGCAATATTTCTTGTAGGTATGTTGTTTTTGGTAGATGAGATATCAATCTCGTTAGGTACATGAGTAGGTCGCGATTAGGTAGGCAAAATGCGTCGGCTTGCAGTCAAGACCAAGTGGGACGATAGTCGCCGTGCAGTGGCCGGTCTGTGCTAGGTACGAATGGCTAGGAATCTGTCGTCTAGGCGTTCATTGCATCAGCAGTGGACGGGTAAAGACTGCCATAAAAGGGCTAAAGTTGCTCGCATCTGGTTTAGTGGGGTTGTGCACATCTGTAGTGCGACATCCCTACAGGTTCAGGAGCCATACTGGAGGTAAAGCTGGACCATGTAAAAGCATTAAGCCTTCGCAAAGAATAGTTATTAATAAGATTAAGTGATTACCACATAGGCTGTTTCATTGGAAGGACCAATGTTTGACACTAGACTATCGTACTGGGTATCAAAATATATATGAGTATTTACCAAAATAATTGTACGTAACGAAAATGTCGTTACGAAATATTGTTACGAAATAGTTCTGAATTGTAACTAAATAGTAAAACATACAGGACATAAGTCCTGTTTCACAATGGTGAAAAAATATCAATAAAATAATTATTTTAACAATATGCTAAGAAACCCCTTTCTGATCTTTAAAGGATCACCCCTGATCATTAACACATTTTACTAAAAAAAATGGCCAAGTGCGAGTCGGACTCGCGCACGAAGGGTTTTAATTTATTTTATTTTTAGTATGTGTTGTTAACCCTAAAAAATAAGTTATATAACCAAAAATAATTCGACATGCCCATATTAATATAAATTGTTTAAAAGCAAACAAGCAAACTCTTCAGGTCTATAATATATGTATAGATTTTTTTTGATCGCTTGACAAACTCGAGTTTCGATGACTAAAAAACTATGAAAAGTAACAATAATAAAGCCATAATAGGCTCATAATCATGTGAAGAAGGATGGTATATTATAGTAGTGATGCTGATGATGAATATCATTTGCATACTGCAGCATATGCTTTCCATTCTTAAAATAACGCCGAAACTCTTAAACTTGTTTCTATACAGAATCAGGAGTTCTCCAGGCACCTTCCAAATCATGGTATACCTTGGTGCAAAATCCTACTTGTTGGTAGCATATTACGCTTAGAATACTTCTCACGAAACTGAAGTCACCACGTGTCTCCATATAAATTTTGAGGAGTTCCCTCGATTACTTATTGATCCATCCTTAAGGTAACCACTTTAGTGAATATAGTACTAAATTGGGATACTCTATACACGAAAAGAAAAACTTTGAAAATCGGTTAAAATTTTAGCCTATGTCTCATTCTGATGTATAAGCTATATTATTATTAAGTTTCATTAAAATCCATTCAGTATAGTTTTTGCGTGAATGAGTAACAAACATCCATACATACATCTATACATCCTCACATTTTTTGTTTCAACTCATTGTAAACTCATCCTTAGGACCTACTTTTTTGTAACGTAACGAAATAATTATCTAAAATAAGCAAAACAAAGTTCGCAATTGTAAATGGCTTATTATGAACTAGAACAGAGAATACATACGCATTTCATACATTCTTTGCAAATGTAATTAAAAAAGAAACATAGATTTCAACTTGTTGTTTTTCCAAAATAGACTGAAGTATCTTCTGTCTCGAAAAAGTAGTTCCACTATCGAAACACGTCCACATTGATTTTAACATAAAAAGAAACGGCAGAGGCGTCAAACAAACATCCAATAAGCGACAAGTTAGTGATGCCGTTAATAAAATCTTACGGGTGCGTTCTTCACTTTAATCGAATTTAATATAAAACGTAACTAAAGAGTAATAACGAAAATGTTTATGTATCCGACTCACTTTCTTTTTTGCGTTTAATTAGGTTTTTTATTAAGAGAACCCCACATTAAGATGTTTTTAATAAAAACAACATGAAATCATTCTAAATATTACCCACAAATAAATAATTTTAATGGGACAAATTAAATTTTATGAAGTCTTAAAACATGAAATGTGGAGGGTGGCAAAAATTTTTTATATGGAGAGTAAAAATATAGTTTTACTAAAAAACGTTTAATATATTAAATAAAATAAAAATACGATTTTATTTATTTTAATTTTCAAAGAGAAGTAGTTTTCCTTTACATTTATGTTTTTTTTTCTTTGTATTACAGGCTAAAACATTCAAAACTATTTGATTGTTTCGAGGCACTTTTTTTTTTAGTCAAATGGACAATAATTTTGGTAAATACTCATATATCATGGGTATCATAATATATAATCAATATGTATATCGTCG
Organism: Lycaena phlaeas; assembly: GCA_905333005.2. Lineage (NCBI taxonomy): Eukaryota > Metazoa > Arthropoda > Insecta > Lepidoptera > Lycaenidae > Lycaena > Lycaena phlaeas. The sequence continues at coordinate 15,062,688 of HG995172.1, read as the reverse complement.
TATGATAGGGATTATTAAGATAAAGCATAGACTGTATACTTACCTCTCTACATTATAAAAGAAAGTAACGAGTGACATCATTATTTTTTGCCCATTCCGTTTAATGGGTGCGATGGTGTCGATTCCGTCTGACCCACTTAAGCCCCCCCAATGATGCAGACGGGAGGGTCCGAACAGTCTGACCAGAAAGATCTTTATCTTTCGGACGATGAGTGGGTCGTATGTGTCACTTTGAAAATTTACCTTTGTTTTATCTTTAAAAAGTCAGTGTCTGTCAGCTCCAATCGTGGATATAATAAATGGCTTCAATAACTATTGAAGTTTAATCCATTTTAAACAACATTTTAAATACGAATAGATATTAATAATGGTTTTATTACAACCACAAAGTCTGTCCGTGTCTATTTACTGTACAATAACTAGTAGTATTATAATATTTGCGGGAAAGAAGGACACATTTTTCGAATTAAAATCAATCGTCTTCCCCTAGCCCAATTCATTAGAATATATGATGAAAAATTAGATGCTAAATTTTATTCACATACCTGTAATAACTTATTTTGCTTGCCATAGTGAAAGGTACATTGCCAAAATTTGAATACCTTGTATTTTGTTTTTGCTGACAACGGCAATTCGTTATTTCTGAATATTTCCAATAAGCCAGAAATCCGAAGAAGTCGCGAACATAGAAATTATTAACATAACTAAGAAATTCCTTCGTTCAACGGGTGTATCTGGAATACGCCTACACAATTCTGACATTGTTGTCAAACATAAACTTAGTAGCTTTGTCCGAAAATAATAAAACCTGAACAATACCGAAATTAAGTGCGCAATTAAATTGTACAAGGCTTAAAAAACACATTGTATACCCAGGCATTGTGTATATCGAATATCATGCTTCTTAATTCCAATAAAAAACGATGATTGTATATCAATTATGTAACGCCACATTGGACGCGATGTCTAACTCATTACGGCCACGGCTCGACCCACATAAGGGTCCAAACTGGCACACTTACAAAGTGCTACAAAACGACAACCAATCAACTGGTTATTGAAGTTTTATTGGGATTGTTTTGGGTGGACGGTAGTGTAGCGGTAGTTGGTAATATGACCGAATTAGAATATAATTTTTTTGCTATTTAAAAATTGATGCTCAAATGTAGAGTAGGCGCCATGGCTGATAATAAGTTTTATACTTGTAAATTACATTTATGGACTTGTTCGATTGCAAAATAAATTGGGACATGATTTGTGGAATATTTTCATACTATTCTAAATTGGATGCGAGTAGCAAGGGATCGGTCGTCTTGGCGTTCATTGAGGGAGGCCTATGTTCAGCAATAGACGGATAAAGGCTGATGATGATGATTCTAAAAGTAAAGTATCAACCCTTATATGTCCATGCTGAGCAGGGGTCTCCTCGAAATCAGGCGAGGAGAGTAATGGTATTCTAACACTTGTTAATTTTTAAGGTTGATGTTTCGCCATGGGTTAAATGAAAGAAAATCTCAGATGTTTGTTACATATTAATTGTTCTACAATTATTATTGGTTATTTGGTGCCGGAAAGACAAAGGTTTCAACGTTTCGAACGAAATTCTAATAAGCTTTATAATCTTAATCCTACTTGGATTCGAGGATTATTTTCATCGAGATGGCTAGGTCCGCTGGTTTTAGTAATTATTACCAATGTAAATTAGTGTAGAGATCGGTAGAAATAACATATAGCGAACACTTCCGCGTCCGTTACAACCGGGGTTATAGCAGCGCGCCCACAGCCTTATGTTCCATGGTAATGATACATCCCGTCTGGCGAAATATTACAAGCATTTGAATATTGGGAACACGGCATGCTCTGGTATACGCGGGGAACGCAGGTTCCAGGTTGGACCATAATATATGCATAACTAGCAGCGCCCTTCGGTTTTACCAGCGTACTTCCCCTTCCCGTCTGAGTACAGGGATAAATTATAGCCTATATGTTACTCTGATGTATAAGCTATATTATTGTGAGGTTTTATCAAAATCCATTCAATAGTTTTTACGTGAAAGAGTAACTAACATCCATACTTACAAACTTTCGCGTTTATAATATTAGTAGGATGATTGTGGATAATACAAGTGAGATTTGGTTTCGCATACACACAGACAATTTCATGATGCACAGAACAAAAAATGCTTACAATTATTCCCGATATCACTAACCACTTAACATGTCGTAGCTTATCGCGGGCAAGGAAAACTAGCGTTTGTGATATAAATAGAATTATTAGACTGTTGCCCGTGGCTTTGCATATAGATTTAGAAATGTTTGTGAAATCGGAATGGTTTTTGATTCGCCGTAGAATCATGTAGATATGGTAACTCAAGGAATACTCTTTGGTTAATGGTGTAAAGGTCGTGTAAATGTCTCGTGTAAATTATTGTGGATAGTTTTTAATGTTAGCGCGAATTTTAGTCACTATGATTAAACTTGTTTACAGGCTGTTGCGCTATAATTCTAAGTATAGTCCTTTGCTTCATCCGAACTAACTTTAAAACACATATTACTGATGACCAGTAAAGGTTTTTCTTTCGATAAAAGCGCAGCCTTATGGTGTTCAAAGTCAAAGTCAAAAATTTTATTTAAAATAGTACCATCAAAGTATCTTTTTGAACGTCAGTTGAGTCTACCACCGGTTCCAAAGCAAGTCCACTGAGAAGAACCGATATAGTTTACAATTTTTATAAACATACTTAGTTACATAATTAACTCAAAACCATCAAATCGGTTTTAAAGCTCATCGAAAAACAAAAAAAAAAAATATCACGCAGTTTTTATAAAACTTAGACTTTTTTTAATTTAGATTACAGTGCAATACACAGATTCATATTTATAAATCTGTGGGTATACATCAAACTTTCATGCGGTCATGTTCCTTGATTGTGAAAATTTTTATATTTGTCAATTACTGATGTTTCATATTGTTTAGTGTAAAGGTAATCTATGTGAAATAAATATCCTTAAATACATAAACAACGTTATCTGGGATTCACACTGTATACTATAAAGAACCGTTAAGATAACTCTTCCTGGTTCTATAGTTAATGAAACTTTATCTCGATAAACGAGCGTGTTCTCTGGTCGCGTGTCAAGTGCTGGACGTCGGAAACCGAACACCGGGTATCGGAGGGATCCTATTAGCTGGAGAAAAACTTAAGTAGCGCCCATATCGAGTTTCTAGTGCGCCTTTGTTTTATGTTTCTTAAGTTAATAATTGAAAGAATTAAGATTACAAGTGTTTTGCTATAAGTAGATCCATGCAAGTGTTTAGTTTACAATCGTAACTCTTCTTCGTGGACTGTAGAAGATTCGTGGGTGCGTAGAAATTGCTAGCACTAAATTATATTTCATATAAGAGCATACGACACCTTCCAATGTAGGTTTTTGAAGAAAAAACATACAAAAATATTAGATTTAATATTAAATTTAATTGGTTTTACCAACAACAATGTCTTGTTTTTTCTTTTCATGTTAGTTAAATGAGAAGTAAAAACGACAAAAGTGTCTAAAAATACTAATCAGTTAACCAGAGAACAAAAAAATCAAATCAAAAAATCAAAAATATCTTTATTACGTAGGTACAACTTGTACACTTGAAATAAGTCAAAACATAAGTAGTCAATAGGTAGTAATAGTAATAAAAAAAAAAAAAAAAAAACTTGTTGGAGATGCAGGATCCCCTAAGAAAAACGAGAAAAAAGCTTAGGGGTTGCTCTTTTGTCAATAAAATGAGTACATAATATTTTATAAATACAACATGTAACATCATAATATCTTAAGAGTGAGTGTCTTATTCCCAAGGTGTGGTATCTTCAACAGCCCGGGCGACTTATGCACTGCCTATGAGATTACGGTGGGCAAGTCTCGCTGCCTGCGTTTCCTAAATTCCACACTAAATTTGTTTTATAGGACAAAGCATGATGGTGGTACCATCCCACTCGTAAAGGGATCTGTCACGGCCTGTAGGGTAATGCAATGTGATTCTGGCAAACCCGATGTTAAAACTCCCGAAAATGTTTTCCAAAATAAGTCATTGACCTGCTGGTCTGTGACATATTATTAGGTTTGGATACTTTCTACACAAGGTCTGTACGGCATACAATACACATAAAATTTGTAAAAGTTGTTTCATTTTGAAAATGTATTTATTCACATAAATTATAGATTAGTTAATAGTTGAGAAATTCAAGAAATGCGACACTCACGTTTAGCGTGGCATTTATAGAAAAACTGAAAGTCACTATTATGGACCTTTCATAGACCCTTCGCCTCTGATATAAGACACTGCCTCATCAGTGCCGAGGCATAGAGTAAGTCATCGGTAATTGACAAGGTGCATCCGTGTAACGACACGCGGCACGAGCAGTATCCCCGCTGATGAGAAGAACACGATTTTCGCACGCTCCCAGCCCTGATCACGAAAACCATCGACGCTTGCCATTTATGACTACACTAGTGCCTGCGATAATGGACTCATCATTATCATTATTGTCATTATCATTACAGGTAACATCGGTAATGATTGCATTCGTCATCAGTTCATCAGTCTATATCTGTCTACTGCTGGGCAGATTTCAATCGTATGACCCATTACTCTCTACCTACAAACCTATGGTGAGCGACGTTGGTCCAGTGGTAAGGACTCGGCCGAGAGGTTCCGGGTTCGATCCTGAACCACGTGGGCTTTGAAATGGGTTTTTCTAAATTTCTAAGTGCACCCTAAACACGAGACCATCGCTCGCTCACCGATGAAGAAAAACATCGTGAGAAAACCTGCATGCCTGATGAGATTGAAAGTCTTTAAAGGTATGTGAAGTTCACCAACCCGCATTGGGCCCGTGACCCGTGGGAGACCCGTGCCCAGCAGTGGCCTTTGTCGACGTTTAGTCGGTCTTGTTACAAATTACAACATATACTCAATCACGCTCACAACATACGCTAACACGCCAGATAATATTACATTAGAGAAATGTAAGTGAAACTCTAATTGAAAACGACCAAATTAGAAATTTGCATCGAAAACGTGCGAATAGGTGCGTTCTCTCCGCGAAATAAATCAAGCGCCGTGATTGCATTTATCATAAGGTGAAATGTGGCTGCGGTGACTCTAATGGACGCCGGCGATTAAGATACCGCGGCCCGGCACAAATTAACGTGGAAATTAGTTTTACACGATCCCACTGTTGCTATAGACTGTGGTACGGTAGAATTCTACTACGTCTTCATTAAACAATCGTCACAGAGAGATCACGAACGGCAGGTCAAGAAATAAAAGAGGACATGTAAACTAAAGAAATGACGACCGGTTTAGGCTTTGGATTGAAGGTCGCGGACAAAACCAATTCCAAAATAAATAGGTAGCCTAAAAAAATAACGCTCGTTTTGCTATCTTATAGTCGAACAAAATATGAGGCCTTAGTCTAGGTATCAGTAGATGGTTGCAAAGTTGATGATGCTGTCGGATAAAGAAGGGTAGTTCAATTAAATTTAGAATATTCTAAAGTAGGTAGGCGTATATCGTACTAATTTCTATCTTGAGCCTGTTTTAAATCAACCATTCCCACGTAACATATAGTAAAAAACCATTACTCTAAACAGCGGTGAGCGCTACATTTTTATTCGCAATTAAAATAATTAATCATAACGTAAGTTAATTATATCACGAGATATGAATTAGGCATCTTAATTGGTTTTTTCTCATCAACCATTGTGCGGTTTGCGCAACCGAGAAAATAGTAAGGTAAGGTCGTCCGTTGACGTTCACTGTTCAAACTGTGATATCAATTATGAGATTGAATCTGATGAATGGAAATTACGATACCATCTAACTGATGTTATGCAATCCTGGTACTTTGATCATCTTTCAGAGAGAGGCTGATCGGCTCATGGTTGTAAAGATAAAAAAATTACATCCTTAAATAGTTTATCATTATCATCATCACCCCGTTATCTGTCTACTGATTTTATATGCCTTTTTTTTGATGACGCAGCGGAAATCCTTTACGACCTTACCAGGGCCTGGGTAGGTGCGCTGGCGTGTGTGGGGACTCGCATTTGGGTGCCCTACCCCACTAAAACCGCTGCGTGAGCCTTCAGCCGCTATATCTGAGGGACCTGGATCTGCAGGCGACGGGAAAAGATCTTATATGCCTCCCTCATTGAACGCCAAGATGGCTTTGCCATTCGCATCTGACACGGACAGGCCATTACACGGAGATTTTCTTCCAACCTGGTTGGCCGATCAATAACCATGGTAGATGAAATATTTTTTTAAAAGTTTTGATTGAGTTGCTTTGATTTTTTCGTCTCTCTGTGACTTTAGCTTGATTCTTTAGATCCTTTCATGATCAGATGGTATATTGGTCTATGTACGGCGCGCTGTAAACGGGACTTTTGTATAGAGGTAGTGCCATGTTGCATTGCAACCGAATTGGGCCGGCACGACCGGGGTGGTACCTCTCGCTCACATAATACCTGCGTTAAGTGACAGTTATGTCGCGTTTCGTGCGGTTTGTGAGTTTCCGGTGGCTCATTGGAGGGATAGGGAAAAGAAAAGCAACACATCGAACCTCTGGTTGTGTGGATGTTTATAGTCGTCGATAGTCGCCAAAAAGCCTCGACTGTTCGTTTGCCCTCCTATGCTATAAAAAAGACTATCTCACTGCATACTAGCACTGACAACTACTGTCACTGTAACCTTACATCAGGATAGTGGGATAGTACATACAGGCTTATACATTTATAATCATGAATGATGAAATGTCTTCTGGTTCATCCTCCTCAAGTATCAAAAGTCTTTCTATTATAAACAATATTTTCCCTATTTAAAAGCTTTGAAATCCCATAATTCGAGTGTCCGAAAACTTTAAAATACGTAATTTACGGGTAATGAAACGTAATATCGCGCCGGGAATCGAACGCCCACTATCGTAGATCGGTTTATTCACGTAAGGCCGATGGGCTGTAGACGCAGCTCAAGAAACGTCGTAATAAACATAACTTAAATATTTTATGGTCTTTGATATTACAGATTTGAATGATTATAGTCTCACATAATTTGACGTAGGATCAAAAAACACACCAGTTAAAACTAGTTGCTTCTATTAGGACCCCTTCTTGAAGGCATATATCAAAATTTAAGAAAGTGTTCAGAGTGAAGACAGAAAGCACAAGGTAAAATGAACATGTTTAATGATTTTTTTAAATGGACCAAGCCAAAGTATAAAATTTTATCATCATCATCACCCGTATATGTCCACTGCTGGACAGGGGAGTCCTCGAATTCAGGCGAGATGGGTGCTGCTATCATAAACCTATGATCCCCGAAAGGGGAACTTAACCTTAACCATGAAAGCTCATCGAGTCAAGAATGAACTCATTCCCTTCCGGCATGAAGATTTCCTTCACGCTGTTTTCCTTCACCAGCAATTCCGCGATGTTTACTAACTAGAACATGCGACACCTTTAAAGAAGGACACCTAGCCAAGGAATAAAGCTTCATCATCATCATCAGCTTTCATCCATCTACAGCTGCTCCATCTGCTGCTTCATCCATCTACAACTTAGTAAATGTTATGTGTAGTATGTATTAATATCGTAATTGTTTCACAAATAAACATTTTTCTTAATTTTTTTCTACAGCTGCTGAACATAGGTCTCCCTCAATAAACGCCAAGACCACCAATCCCTTGCCACTTTCATCCAACACGGACCGGCCACTGCTTAGTGATTGTCTTCCTACATGGTTAATGGCCGACCAAGGCTTCGTCTACCTAAAGCATCATCATCATCATCAGCCTTCATCCATCTACAGCTGCTGAACATAGGTCTCCCTCAATAAACGCCAAGACGACCGATCCCTTGCCACTCTCATCGAACGCTATAGCTCATACAACGCTAACCTAACCTAAAGCTTAGACTAGCCGAATTTATGATTGTAGTTGCCTACATTATACACATAAGTCTCCCATTCTCGTTCTGCTCAACCTGCTGGTTCTGCCACTGCAATAGTGTAGCTAATTTATATAAAATTGCGTAACAGTAACTAACATAGATAACATAACGGAGAACAAAGTAGGCGCGGGCATTTAATCGCTTCCGTTTGTGTAGAACTTTATTAAATGATTTTAATCATCGTGTTATGAGGTGCTTGAATAGCGGCTTCGTTCGGATGGTCATAACCAGTTTCCTGCTCTAGTTACTGGATTGATTTCGAGCGGATCTGTGCCCGGTAGATGTAAGCGTGTTGAGTCGAAATATTACATCGAAATGTACGACAACATTGAGTCTAACGAGAGTACTGATTTACAATACAGGACATGGTGATGTTTCACTGGTGCTTAGGATTCCTATAGTTATAATAATAGGACTTTGCAATAAATGTCTGACTTGGTCAAGTAGCAAAGAACAAATCGAGTGCTGTCGATGACTTGCAATCGAAACGAAAACGAAACTGAAAAGCCTCGCTAAAGGACTCCTAGTTGGGGTCATAGAGTGAATCCTACTATATAATATTACTAGGAGCGCCCCGCGCTTTCACCCGCGTGATTCCCATTCCCGTGGGAGTACGCAGATAAATTTTAGCCTATGGTTAATTCTGATGTATAAGCAATATTATTGTAAAGTTTCATTAAAATCCATTCAGTAGTTTTGACGTGAAAGAGTAACAAACATCCATACTTACAAACTTTCGCGTTTATAATATTAGTAGGAAATAGGATAAATGTGAATATAAGATTGTTTGTTACGCTATCACGCGACAGCTACTTACTTAACCGTGTCTTACTTATCATGAAACTTTGTACACATATTCTTGGACGTATAACAAGTAACATAGGATACATTTTTAAGAAGAAATTGTTAACGCCGGTGAAGCCGCGGGCAACAACTAGTATGTGTTATTTTAGATTAATATCATAGTTCTCATATGGATATATAATTTTAGATGGAGTTAATGCTATAAAGAATTCTCACTATACTATCACGTCCCTAGATATTTCGAGCACATGAATTCATTTTGGTTTAAATACCAGTGAACTCAACTGAGCTGAACCTGAGAATGTGCTGTTATGCGGCTGATGAATGGACAGTGGTTCTCAATTTCAGCGGCCGCGGAACATTCGCCGGTGTTTGGAAATGATTTATTCACTCCATTGATCGCTCCGTAATCGGCCTGTCATCGTGAAATATTGTCTACACCGTAGGGACATGACAATTTGAGATGCAGTGATTTTAGTTTTTTTTTGGGTATGCCAACAGCCACTTGTTGAGTAAACGTCGCTTACGTAGGCAGGCTTACTCCATTATGCCAGGCTCAGATAACCCCACCATGGTTCAAGCCTTGTCGTCGCGGTGGAGCTCAGTAGCTTCGCCCAAGGTGTTGGGCTCACAGCCAAGGGTGAACCCAGCACCATCAGCAAAGCGAATTGAGCCGAGTCGTTGTACCCCTTTTATAAGAAGAGAGGGCAAAAGGGCAAGGGGCAAGAATAGGAACCTCGCCTCATTGTACTGTCCCGATGTTGGGAGGGGTTGTTCTGTGGTGTGGGGCAACCCCTCTGTGGAAGTGGCGTCGATCCCTGAGGGACTGACTAGTCCCTCAGACGGCATTGGTGGCACTCGCCGGGTTTTAGTGGGTAGAGCTGCGTCCACTTATCAGCTTTCGGGCGCAGCGAGTCCCACATACGGTGACCCTAAGCGCATTTCCCGGCGTTAAAGAAAAAGCAAAGGCTAATGTTTCCCGTTTTAATCTTGCCAAAGGCAGATATTTGTATAAAGAATATAAACGACCATTCCAAGGACGTACACGAACACGACTTACACACATGACTTATTTTAGTCACAATTTCTTTCGAGTTCACAATAATTGGATTAGGTTAACATGGTGCGATTAACGAGAACCTATTTTTGTGCGTTAAATTGAGTAAAAACATACTAACTGTAAGTAACACAATACATTTATTACCGCCTACAGGCTTTTTTCGTAAATGCTTGAATTATAGCAGCTATTAAAATGAATACGATGATATTTGTTACCAATGACGCCCAATAAGTTAAGGTAAATCACATTATCGGCCCGATATGGTCATTTGAGCTGAAGGTATAGCTCGTGTTATAGCCACGTTGTAGGTTAATTATAATATATTAATAAGGCTTAAGGGTCGTCTGGGATATTTGGTTTTAAGGTTGACGCCGTTTTTGGACTTTTTGAAATAAAATCGTATTACTTTAATATTGATGGCGTTTGTTTGTTTTACAATCTTACGTTCCTTTTATCCCACAAGCATATATTTTAGTAATACATTAATGCGTTACGGAATTCGACAAAAATCTCTTTTGTAGAATAGAATAGAAAAATTCAATATTCTGTATTTAATTATCCGGACATAGCCCCGCAGTGTAGACACGCATTTGGTGTAGGTACCTACTACATAAAAATATTTTATAATATATCACTATAAACTTTTATATACAATTATAAACGTGAAAGTTTGTAAGTATGGATGGATGGATAAATGGATGTTTCTCTTTCACGCAAAAATTAATGATAGGATTTTGATGAAACACATAGGCTTTAATTTATTCCCGAACTCATACGAGAATGGGAACTTAGTTTTTAAATAAAGCAACAATAAATTGCTTTATAAAATTATAATTTATTATAAAATATAGTAGTAAAATAATCATAACCTCACGTAGAGACTTTTCAACGATAGCATGCAATTAAATTAATCTTTTCTCATTTTTCTCGAGTGAAAACAATTAAACGAAAGCTCGACTGCAAAATCACTTACCTAGAAATGCTTTTAGGTATTAGAAATTGGCTTTCAAATAGCTTAGCTCAATAACATTTAAAACCCACATACATTCTAAGTAAAAAAAATCACTTAATTTTCTTAATCACACGTCCTGTGTTACTCTCGCTACAAATACGAGTTTAACATATTAAATGTTGAAATTCAAGCCATTTTAGTATCAACCATAGAGTATCAACGAAATTGAAATATGAAAGATAACCTTCCCGAAACACAATGAAATATTTTTTTTACAGATATCGCGGTTCATTAAAAATTCTTACATTCTCGATATTTCGGATACAGCAGCCGTACACATAAAGAGTATGCTCTTATAGGGATAAATACACCTATATGTATATCGCACGATTATATCATAAAAGTTCTAATTAATTCAATATACATAAATAATAAATAAATAAAAAATAAAGAAAAGCATAGTCGTGTAAAAATAATAATGATACAGACTTCTAAAAACAACTTGAAACACTTTTTTTTTTTTTTTTTTTCGGTTGGATCTATGCTAATGGTCCTAGTGACCGTTATGCGTCATCGGAAATGGGGTGATCCGGTTGGATCATCCTATGACGTTAAAAATTTGGGGGGTTGCCCCCCGCCATGTTCATGGCGTCGGGTTTGTACCTAACTTGGTCAGCTACGGTCGACTGGTTTGGAACGGGTGACGTTAGAAACCTATCGTGAGGGCCGGCCCTCCCCTCCCCCGGTAGCGGGAACTTGAAACACATCTTGTTAAACTCTTATACCGTTATCCATCATGACGTTGATGTCAAATGCGTCACTTTAATGACGTATTAGCAAGACGTCGTGACCGGCTCGGTCGAACTGGACTTAATAAATCGATAGTCGCCATTACCTGGAAGCGTAAGTCAGGGTTTAGTTCCCGTAGGAATACGCTGAAGATATGCTTTAAACAGGTTATTAAGTGGTGCCATCAGTGCATTTTACTTCTCCTAATATTTGTTGCAAATCAAAGTAGTTTACTATGGATCGAAAATTTTGAGATGAGGAAGATATCTTGGGACAATCACAACAGAGTGCAGTCTCAGACTTTGATGCTCGACTATTTCATAAGATAACTTCAAATGTAAAATATCATTGTCGTCTTGGCGTTCATTGAGGGTGGCCTATGTTCAGCAGTAGACGGATAAAGAATAATGATGATCCTATATTTTCACTAGAAATTAATTCAAAATAAATTCTCTCACCATTTTTATGTTGAGAAAATTTTAATGTCAAAGATAATTTCGTTACATGCCATAAAATAACAAAACATTCTATCGTGTCTCAGATATCGCCTTACAATTGAAAAAAAATCCAAATTACAACACATGATAATATATGAAATAACAATACGCACAGTATATTTATCACGATACACGTGTGTAACGAATGATAGCCAGTCATTTGCATTGACATCATTACCGTCACGGGCCCGAGGCGACGTGAACTATGGGCCCCATTACCTAATGTAATTACAGCTGAGAGCATCTTGTACATTTGAATATCGAATACAATAAGAATATCGGTATTACACGTATGATTTTGAGGTGTTGGATTTAAGAAGCCCGCGAGAACTATTTGTAAAAAAATCGGGAAATAGAAGAGATCTGATCACTGTATGCGAAGAGAAATCAAATTTATTTGTGATATGTTGGACAATGATGCTTGTAATGTAAAGTAGTCGATTAGGCTTTTTATTATTGTTATAAAAGCGTTAGGCGAACTGACACTGGGTTCTGGTGAAGTGAGTATTCAGGGACATCCACCTGCTACACACGAGGTACACCTGCTAGCAAGTGCTTGCTTTGCGTTGAATATTTTAAAAAGATACAACCAATGTATTTAAAAAAATGGTCTGTAAAGTCGGATTACGGACGGTGGTTTGACGTGACTACGTCAAAAATTACATGCAGCACGAAACGAACTGTGCCGTTCGCTCGAGCCGATCATGCCTCTCTCTCGTTCGTGCCGCGCTCTCGCTTGCGGAACGCTACATGACGTCATCTTTTTCGTGCATGCTGCCCGTAATATCGAGTTATTAGACGTTGTCACGTCAAAAGTCGCATCTAGCTTAGTGTGCTGGTAACATGAGCCGATGAGAGACGGTTCTGACGATGTGTTTGGGAGAGCGGAAAGTCTGACCACCCGATGAATTGAGGATCACTGTAAAATAGTTTGTCGACGATGGATTTGGTTATGGAGTAGCCATTGTTCATTTTGTAAATATAGGCCGTAGTAGACAGATAAAATCTGATGATAATGACGATGATACGTCATCATCTTGAATCAGATTTTCGTAACATGTATTCATTTTGGGAAAACTTGTATTACAATTATTATAAAGTACATGATACAATAAGTTTCATCACATAGCAAATAATCGTATTTATTCAAGATAATATATAATTATGTTGTAATCAAGACAAAACTTTTTGATCGTTACAAATAGCAGCGTCCGACAACCGTTAGCGATCCAATACCCGTGCTGCGGGCGGTACGCTATTTACTCTGTTAATAACTGTAATACGTGGTCTATCTGATGACGGAGGAATCTATTAAGGTGTCCCGTACCTCCCGGCTGGGCAAGAGCCACTAAATTGTTACCGACAGCTCTAATAGCTGGATATCCACCTCTTGCTTTATAATCTGTCACTTCCCCCGCGGTATCGCTAATTAATCTAGACATTTAGATTGGATTCGTTTACAGTGTGTGAATGATTTATTCTAAGAAGTGTTTATTTTGGGGTTTATTAAAAGAACAGGGTACGGTACTGGCTGATAATGATGATGATGATCCGTCATTACCGAGTGATGAGTGAATTTCTATGGTAATAAAGCGAGACGAAAAGTGGTTTATGATTATAATGGACCATTGTGAACAGAATAAGTTAAAAGATAAACGAGAAGCGGTACAGATTATAATCGTGATAAAGTTTTTTATCTTTGACTAAGGTCATTGAGTGTCCCGAGTGTAAAACTCTTAAAATATTTGAAAATAATCAAAGCGTTTTCTTAAAATAACATATAATAAAATAAATTATAGACATTATGTACAAGACTGTAAAATATTATTTTCTTATGTTTACGCGAATTTCACTCACTATAGTGAAACAACTTTAACGGATTTTATCGCGGTTTATTTAGCTTCTTTTTATGAGCAAAAAAAAATACTAAATAAACCGCGATAAAATCCGTAAAAGTTGTTTCATTATTATAATGTAAAATGTTTAATGTGTTTATGGGTCATGAACAAGTTTAATACGATTTAATGAATGGACTTTTTTTTTTATTGTACGCCATTTATAATATTAAAGCGATGATTGAACAAGATATAGACTGGTCCTACGTTAGCCGGAGATTCTTATCGTTCGATGTTTTTGTGTCCAATAATGAGGTCCGTTTTCATTTAAGATGCTTTTAATGTATCGCAATACGTAATATTTACGTAACAACTTGCCATGACCATAAAATATATTTTATCCTTTATTTATTTTATCCGACAAAAAATTATCAGTCGATCTTTAACAAGATCACATTGACATCAAAATTCACGTATTCAGAATAAGAATATATTTGCAACTTTGTCGTAATATGTTGTAATGTTAAATAAATCTTTTTATCAATGAATCAAGTTCAAATCTACCAATTATCGATATTTGCCCATATATAGATTGTTTGTTTAATATTAAACGACACCAGATAATTGCTCGATTTTCTCGCCCATTCACAAATCTGTTACGTGATGACGTAATTTACCTATAATTGGCTTTTGTCGTAATTTATTACCGATTCTGTCCAATTTCGTCGTGAAATTGTTACTAAATTACCAAAATCGTCGAAGGTGTTAAAGTGCCCAATGATTGATGGTATTACAGTTTTAATGTTTTATTTCTTCCAAGTGCCGTGGTGAAACTGTTTATCGGGTGCATTTTTAAGTAGCGAGTAAATTTTCATTTTTAAAAAATCCACAAAAAAAACTTTACTAATGATTAAATTTCCAGAAAATAATAACTACAATTTTTTGTGTATAGTATTTATATTATTTGGGGTATTTTTAGCAATTCTTTTTTTTCCGTTTAATATCATAGTTTTTAGTTCTTCAATCCACACTTTCGATCCTTAAAATGCTTGTGCTTTCCTTGTTATTTAGTAATAATAATATTAACAAAAGGTACTTGGAAGGAGGTACTTAAGGCACTTAAGTGACCCATTAAATTATTCCCAGAGGCAGTCCACGACTAAGTAAAGTCACCGATACCTTCGTCTTGGAGAAAATTGGAAACCGTGACGTTCCTGGTTCATTGCGATTTGTAAATGTCACATTCGGGTAATTCCTTACGTAGGCGACCGAATAGCTTGACCCTTGATTTCTCGTCGGGGTTGAGGAAACGCGTGTCATGCAAAATGGTCAACAACATCCGCGGCGTCTATGCTGGGCTAATTTGCCTCAGATAGTGGCCATGATAGATTGGTAGAGCCGCGCTATGCGCCTGCGCAGCACGCCCTCAGTCAAAGGTTAAACGCCCACTTTATGCGGAACACTGGCTATATTGATTTTGTAGATGGTCAAGATTGCATCTTGAAATATCGGATTTTATCTTTCAACTACTTCTATATCCATATTTTTGCACTTTCCTAATAGTTAACTTTTTTACAAACTTTCTTTTTCCTGTCTATTGTTTTGAAAAGGTGAAATGATTTGTTTGAGTTAACTATATAAATCAATCGATTTGAAGCATTTTTACGAATTGTTGTATCTCATAAAAATCTAAACTATAGCTGCACTATAGCTAACCTTAGTAGTTTCAGATTAGCTTCAGAAAAATACTCTCAAAATATTGTTGATACTGAATATTCTAAATCCACTCTGGCGGTTTCCAGACTCGCCCGCGATGTATATGGCAATACGTCTTGAGGCGGACTGATTTGCAATTTCGATTTTGTTTCCGAGACTTTTTCGTTGCAACGGTATCTCGTTCCAGTTCCACATCTTGCCCCTCTATTGTTCCAACCCCGTATCGTGAGTGAATGTTGGCTGATAAAATGAAACAATAAATTACAGTGATGTCGACACTGTCCCCGCTACCGATTCAAATACATGTATATGCGACGTGGAATTTACAATCTGGCCCGATATTGTCGCTCTGGATTTGAATAATTCTAAAGCTTGCTGCAACTTCAATATCTGCTTCATATTCTTGTACATGTCGCAGTGTGTCTTGTTCTTGTGTATGTTGCACATTTATATCATCGTTATTTGTTACACAGTTGTTCTAGGAAGTGTCTTGTTATGGCTAATCAGTGGTGTATTACGTTGGCGAAATAACGCGTTCACCCCAAACTGCTTATCGTACTTCCTCATGCAAATTATTGCAAATGGGCACTTTCGCGACGTCTAGAGCATTATATTATGTTCTTTATCTATAATTTATATTCCTTTAAAAATTCTTGTTTCTGAAAAGTTTCATTCTGGGAGAAATTCGCATCTAATTGTCACACAGTCTTATTATTCATATATATTACTATCAAGTTAGGCAATCATTTTTTGTCGTAATGATATCTCTTAAGTAGTTTTGGTTTCTGATAAGGTGTGAGGACCTTTTACTATGTCTTTCGTTTATTTCAAAATGAAAAATATTATTTTCTTATGTTTACGCGAATTTCTAACTTTACAGCAACCATGGTCACGGGAGGGAGGGTTGCTGTAAAGTATCCGAAACGTCGGGCTTGTTAAAAAACTAAATAAACCGCGATAAAATCCGTAAAAGTTGTTTCATTATAATGAAAAATATTTTTTGCGAAATACACATTGCAATCAAATATATTTTTTTATATATTTCGAGGTCTCGATATTATAAACTTACAGCTGTCATGATCATGGGGAGACCTCGAGATATTTAAACATGAGTAAGCCTCTGTTTAAACATACATTGACGAATTGGTCAGTCAGTAAGGACAATTAAGAGTTTTTATTTTTTATTTTCGCTTTATTTAATTTGCTCATTGGGCTTGATATTAAATATAACGATTAAATGACATAAAAAGTATGCATTATAAAAATATCTTAGGTGCTCGAATTTCAAAAACTTCAAAACGTCATCTATTATAGTATCATTGACACTTTGATTATGGTTCAAGTATTACATGTTAAAAAAATTAACGTACCGTTATTATATTGTAGCGTTGATGCTAAAATTAAACGATAAGTGATGGCTGATGATGAAGAATCGAGAGTTGCGTACGAACAACAAAAGCCAGATATTTCCCGATCATAACGATATCGCATTTGAATAACCGGTTACATAAAAGTATGCTAATAGATAAAGAAAATGTACAGAACAAACGTTATCGAACCGTCTCAGTGCGGAAGTGTAGGCGGCTGCATTGTTACACGGATCACTTCCCGGCTTGAAATCTGCTCAGGTTTTAGGTTAAGCTTCAAGTTACAAATGCGATTAAGAAAGCGATGTCACTTAAGATAATGAACATCGGGTTCGGCAATCTCGAAACTTGCGCAAATATTAAGCCACTATTGTTTGCAATGGTTAAATCTGCTTCGCTACCTTTTGTACTTTGTCAATCATTTGGAAAGGAGGTCATCGTTGGATGAAGAGTGGTTCGGTTGGTTGGTTATGATGTCGACCTTTGACAGGGTGGTCAATGGCATATGCTGGTATTAGAATGATATTTAGAAGATGTCAATCGTTGAGATTATCCGTGCTCAACAGTTAAGAGAAGCCGTTCTTTGGCGTACGGTAATGCATTTCACATGTGTCCATGTTTCCTGGGTAGCCTCTTGGATACTATGTGGGACTTGTACTTGAGAGTGTAAAACCCCAAATAAAATCTGCGAGCGCCTTTAGCCATGTTCTAGGGTCCGGTATATGCACGCAACAGGAACATCTCAGTGCCCTGTTGGCAAAACCCAGACTAGTGAGGGGGGACTGCCCGGTGGAACTATCTTGCAGACATACACCATCAACGTTCAAGACTTGTCGCCACCAAGCATCGCGACGATGATGGATCCATTAAGAGTAACTTATTTTAAACAAAGATTGTTTAATAGTAAAAGCTATAGAAAAAAAATATGAGTAGACTATAATATAATACGCTGTTTAGCTGAAAGTCTACATAATTATCTTAATGCTTAATGTGAATTGAAAGGTCACTGGTGTTTCTCACGGTGATGTTGAGGTGAACTAGACGAGTGACAAAGCGGAGGCATAATGCTAATTCAGGATCCACTTGTATGTTATATCATACTGACATAAAATTTAGCTATAATTTCTAGATAATGTATTTTTACAGCCGAATTGGTGGAGCCGCTCTAGAGTTTTGGGCTTAGCAAAGAATTTTGCAATTCCGTAATATTTACGAAGATATTCACTTAGGAATTCGAGTCCTCAAAGATAGTGTCATGCCGTCACATTAACTGCGTTTTAGTTAATGCAATATTAGTATCTAATGTCAGCGATCCACGTTCGGAGACGTGGGCAGAGCGGGAAGTATCAGTACACCCACCGGCTTTCATCGCCATGATTCATAAGTGCAGGCATGGCGGCCATTACTTACCTGCATTACCTTAGGAGCTTCTTTCCAAGATTTATCGCCTTTTGTTTTGGAAAATAGCGTGTAATTTGTCTTTTGCTCAATCCGTTATGTTCGCGTCAGTTACGTAAATGTATCTACTGTTGGCAAGGCGTCTTCTGTTTTTTTTTTACTTACGACCAAAAAAGTATCCTATGCAAGAAAACCTTGGAGGTTATAACCGTAAATAGATTCTTCTGAATTTACCTTTGTATCGAACTATGCTGTAATTGTCTGCTCAGCGGTGAAATAAACATCTTAAGGAAACCTGCTTGTGTAATAATAAAGTTTGCGATCTGAACTTCAAGGTTTCAATCTCCTCAGGGATGCAGGTTTCCACACGATGTTTTCCTTCACCGGTAAGCGAGCGATGAAATTTAGCAAAACCCATATCAAGGCACACGGGAGGTCCGGATCGAACCCGGAACCTCTGGCATAAATCGCCGAGTCCTTACCCACTGAACCATGGCCGCTCGTGTAGCATTAGTAAAGTATGTTAGTTTCTTTTTAGAACCCTATCATTGTGAGTTTTCTGTGTAGACTTGTTAGATAACAAACTCGGAGACACAGTATCCAAATTGATGTAATTGAATAAACGAGTCAGTCGTTATCTGTGAGAACGTTCATTACATAAACATATAATTCTCCTAGTCACTACTTTTAACTATTATAATGATAGGCTAACATTTAACATAATAACTAATTCGTAACGAGTTTATCTAAGTCCTTAGAAACTTGTGTGGAATTAAAGTCTTATAGACGATAATGAAGATATTATTGTACATATTACAGTGGGTCACATTAAAGTATATCGTAGGGCGTATATAGCCGGCAGACATTTTTCACTGCTACTGCGCAGAAAATGATAGGGTTTTTGTGAGTGTCCAGTCAACGATAAACATCTGTTACGCCCAGCACTTGAGACGCGGTCTTTGATATAAACTTTACGCGTTTAATGTCTGGTATAATTGCGATAAAAATATAAGTTTATTAAGTACAGCCTGTAAGATGCACCTTTATGAAACATAATATTACATATCTATGTATTTAGGGTGTACGAATTTAATATACCATACAAATTTCATACGAAGTGTTAGTCGGCCATTAACCAGGTGCGAAGATGTGAGTGGGAAGGGGTCGGTCGTCTTGACGTTCACTGATCGAGGCCAATGTTCAGCAGTGGACGGATAAAGGCTGATGATGATGAATAGAGTTTCTTTAATGTGGTTTTAAAGAAAAGCATAAATCATATTATATTGCATAAAAATATATTTAAATAAATAAAAATTAGTAATTTAGATAAGAGATCGTGCGGTTTTAAGTTTACATAAATGTCAAAGTTTAAAATAAGCTCTAGCTTTAGAAAAACCTTGATTAAAA
The DNA here is from genome assembly GCA_905333005.2 of Lycaena phlaeas. Lineage (NCBI taxonomy): Eukaryota > Metazoa > Arthropoda > Insecta > Lepidoptera > Lycaenidae > Lycaena > Lycaena phlaeas. Next base: position 15,042,862 of record HG995172.1, on the reverse strand, counting down.
AAGGATTTACTGGGCAAAAAAAAATGTTTGACGTGACAATAATTAGACATAGTTTTGTGTGATTTTATAAAATGTGTACATGTGGTTCAAATGTACCAATTTGTAGCTTATGAAAGTAAAGCACTTATCAAATGAAAGCTTGCCCTTTCTACTTCCTCAGCAATTTTGTTGAGAGCTTCTTTTAACCTTTTTTTTATATTTAGGTAGTTTTTTGCTACACCCCTTAATACGTTTCAACTGAATAATAAGCTAAAACTTATCACATTAGTACACTTATTGTTATACTGATTCTGTAAAGAGTTAATATGAAGCATTAGAAGGACTGATGGTGATCATAACCATTCCATCTATATACATCCTCGTCAATCATAAGTCCCCTCGAAATTAGGCGAGGAACGTAGGTCATGGTCAACCTGCGCCCTCACCCAAATTTTTGAGAAAAGTTTTGAGGTGTACTGATGTTAGTTTGAGATATTTATATAGGTAATGGTTTTGATGTGCCAGCTGCCTATAGGTATACAGATAAATTAAATTGGAGTGTCAGTTTGTGATATTATATACACGGTACATATACCAAAAAATCTGTTTCTTTACAATTTTTGTCCCTCTGTCTGTATGTTTTGGCTAATCTCTGAAACGGCTAGACCGATTTTGACTGGACTTTCACCGCTACCTCTTTGTAACAGGCAGGCAGGCAGGCTTTGTAACTTCGGCTGTAAAAATCATCATCATTTCAATTACGTCCATGAATCAAAGTTAAAGCGGACGAAGCCGCAGACAACAGCTAGTAATGCTCACGACAAATATTTTCCCGCCCACAGTTTCGCTCCTGCGTCCGCGCTACGAACACCAGTAGCGAACTACTTTCTCCATTTGCTTATTCGAACACGAATTTCGACTAATAATTTGAGATATTGCCGTCTCGACTCTCGAGGCGGGCTAATGTATATGCTATTATATCTAGTTACGTGCGCGACATGCTTCGTTTCCTTCGACTAAATTGTTAACTGGAAATACTCGTATACATTTGTCTTTCAATGGTTTGAATCAATCGTAATGTTGAACAAAAATAATTAATGTCTACTAGAAGTAGACGTCTCTTGTGTTTAAGCACCGATAAATTAAAACAAAGTTATATTAAAGCAAAGGCTTATCGAAATGACTGCTTTGGATTCGTTTTTTTAAGAAAGCTTTGACTACAATCACTAGAGAGCTTTTACACGACACATACAAATTTGATGGAAGCGAGTTCAAATCGACCGTCTTGATGCTCATTGGAAGAGGCCTATGCCCAAATGGTAATGAATCGCTGGAAAATTATGATGATGATATATTTTTTCGGGCTCGGCCCACCACTCGTTCCTGTCCCTGTAGCTCTTGTGTACTCAGTATCGACAGCGGTGATGATGATCATCATATTTTAAATTATGAACATTAAAATGTTACTTAAGACATACTTTTTACAACAACAATTATTTTTCGGTTATGGTATATACGAAATGATCGCCGAAGATTTTGTTTACTGATTTTAATCCTATATGCTGATTATAATACATTTCATGGCAGGCTATTACCGTCTGCTTCCTATTACTATAATTCCATCATTAAAATAAAAAAATCAAAATCCAAGCATGATATGTCACAAACAAAAGACTCGGCACTTTTATACGACAAAATAAAATTGACTTATCATAGGATAGCTTCGAATAACTTTGTAACAGCAGTCCTCCCGTGACCATTCTGTAAAGTTCCAAACGTCGGATATGTAAAAACTCAATGAACCGCGATAAAATCCAAAAAAGTTGTTTCATTATAATAAAATATTTATATATGAAACACTTAAGTGTATAATAAGCGCATCCAAAATGCTACTTAGCAATATTATCCAGCGCATCCTGTATTTTACGATAACGGTAAAAATATTAAACACATTTTTCCCGGGCCATAAGCCAATAATGGCGCGGGCTCTGTACGGCCCTGTAAGGTCTGCGTTGAACAAGTAGCATCTTTTTTGCGGCCTTTAATAAATAAACGTGGCCATTTCCATTGGCCATTGTCTCTCGCGATCCGTAATTTCGTCTGAATGCATACCCAAAATTTGTTGTCTTTTTTGCATACCGAGCTTTTTGTTTTTTCCCCGTTCTTGTTGGGCATTATGCGTAATTTGAATGGTGAGGAAGAAAGGTTTTTAATACGGTATTCAAAATAAATAAATATGTGCAGCTTATTGCCGCCTAGTGTTAGTGGCTATTTGAAAGATTATTTTGATTATCTGACTTCGCCCTGCCTTTTCGTCCATTAATTACTTGAGGTTTTCTTGAGGGGGAGGGGTTTAAGTTAAATATTTCCAAATCTCACTTAGGGGGGAAAGGGATCTTGGCAAATATCAAGTAATTATTTTTCTCGCAGAAAACGGTGTACAATTGCGTCAAAAAATATTTCTAGAATAAAATATGGCCAAATCTGAGACCAAAGTATTTGTATTGATTTTAAATTACGGTAATATTTACTAGTCACATTTCATCATCATCAGCCATTATCCGTCCACTGCTGAACATAGGCCTCCCTCAATGAACGCCAACACGACCGATCCTTGCCACTCGCATCCAACGTTGACCTGCCAATAAGTCACATTTGCTAGTCTTTAATAAGGGTAATTGAACAGGCTGGGTATTTGTTTTTTTTTTCTCAATAATCCAACACGCTTAGCCCAAATAGAAGTTTTGAAGAATCTCGCATGAGTTAATTGGGGTAGGTGGGAAAGAGTTGAGGTAAATCTTACGATATGGGAGGAGTATCACCAAGGAGGGAACCCCTCCTGGGTTGAAAAATCCTTAAAATACCTCACGTAATTAATGGACGCCCCCTTAGTATATAGTATATTTTCGTTACGAATGATTATAAGGAATAAAATACTTTTTTGACATAAATCGTAGATTATATTTTTATTATACGTCGAAAGCGACAGACAAATCGGCAGATAAGACATCTTCAGTCTGACGGTTTATAGTTTTACTCGGAAGTGTCAAGGTTAGCTTCGAAACAAATGACCAGACATCAGTCTCCCCGGAGCTCATAAATATAGTAATAAAATGGTTGTCTGATGATGATGATGTCCATAACATACGATGTATTGCCACTTCGACTCGTTCGTCTTTTTAAAACTGTATTTTACATCCGAATCTGGCAAAAGTATTTCAAGTAGGTGGCAAGACTTTACTTTTTGTCACTTCCAATAATACGATTCAAGATTTTTTATGCAACAATGTTGCCAGTGAAATGTAAAATTTGGTCAGAGGTCAACTACATTTTAAAGTGAAAAAAGGACCTACAACTTTTTGGAACATTGTCTACAAGTCGTTAGCAAAAGGTGAAGCTTTTTATGAATCTAACTTACATATTAAAATACTACAATAGTTTTATTTTTAGTATAATATATAAAAATGGTTCATCACAAAAATGCTTATTCTCATCATCATTTCTCTCCTCTCCTCCTCGGCCTCTCCATGACACGCCACTTTTTTCGATCTTGAGCTTTGAGTATCCAGTTGCTTCTAGCCACCTTGAGCATCGTCTCTCTATCTAGCAGGGGGGCGTCGAATTCTATGTTTGCCTATGCACGGTCTCCACTGCAGAACTTGATTATTTTATCGTTCATCAGTTCTACGACAGATCTGACCAGTCCATTGCCACTTAAACTTGCTTATCCGAGTAGCTATGTCGCTTACTTTGGTTGTCTGTCAAATTACTTCATTTTGGATTATATCCCTTAGAAATATTTCAAGCATAGCTCTCTCCATAGCTCGCTGAGCAATTTTTAGCTTTCGGACCAGTCCCACCGTCAGTGTCCACGTTTCGACTCCATAATCCATATATCACAACGGGTAAGGCGCTATATTTTGGTAAGGTTTAAATCTGCGTTCCATTGTAACTTACCATCTGTATAGAACGGTGAAATCAAGTTTCCTTAAAATGAAATTGTTTCTTCTAAATTGGTTGCAGTAATGACGTTATAGACGAAAACTAGCAATAAATACTAATACGCTGATATTACTATGTTGATGGTAATGGAATTATAAACGATCGAAGTCATAATATATTCAGTAGCCACCCGGCACCCTCTAGGGTAATGTGCACTTCCGATGGTAAATGTCACGGTAGCATAGGTCAAGGTAACGCTAAGGTTAGGGAGGCGTCACGCGCCCATTGTTAACACGATGAATACATCGCATACATTTTAATGTCGCATCTCAAATAGCTCAGTCAAATTATGCATTTATATCTTTTTTTAACCGACTTCAAAAACAGAAGGTTATCAATTCGTCTGTATGTTTTTTTTATTTTTTTGTATGTTTGTTACACGATTACTCCGCTGTTTGTGAATGGATTTTGGTGATTCTTGTTTTGTTTGAAAGCTTATGTTACCGAATTGGTCCCATATTAATGTGATCGACATTTAATCAGCGGTTTTTAAGTTATTTTCAATAATGCTTATTTGGTTGGTTTTGTTATTTTTTTTTTACGACGATTTGCTCATTTTATTACTTGTCGATGTAATATGAATAGTATGAATAAAAACCACTGAATACGATACTTTGGAAAGTATCAAAGTATTGTGAGGTCATCATCATCAACTTTCATCCGTCCACGGCTGAACATAGGTTCCCTCAATGAACACTAAGACCACCAGGTCCCTTACCACTAACATCCAACACAGATCGGGAACGGGTCGGCTGGCACCGACTCCAAAAATACCCAATTTTGAATAGTATACTTCTACTTAATTTCGAATTACTTCAATATTATTTTAAATTTTTTAGTTATACATAAATTAAGGTATAGTTTTGAAGCCGGTTTTTTGTTTTTTAATAAAAATTAATTTTATTTATTCTGTTAATATCATTGATAATATCATCTAGAACAAAGTATGTTGTTCAGGAAGGATAATAAATAGGAGATTTGAAGCTTGTGTAAGAACTTTTGTTGACTGAATGTGTTTCTATTTCCATACTAATACAAGTAGGTAACGGTTGTGCTTGTATGTATAAGCAAATCTTTAAATGTAGCGGAAAATGCTTCTGCTAGCTAAAATTAGTTTAGTCTTGATTATCCGTTTTATTCCAATTCTTATTTAATATTTAGACAAAATGTCTGCTTAGCCTGATCATGAGCGTGTTTTTTAATTCATCATGCATCAGAAGGCAAACGAGCAATCGAAGCCTTGTGGTGATCACCGACGACCATATTTTTTTGTGCAGATGCGTTGCCCTCCTTTTCCCTTTCCCCCCTATGTAATATCAAAAACTCAAAAACCGCACGAAACGCGACAGCATGGGCATGGCATTATGTGAGCGATATGAAGCTATTGCTCGCTGTATTCGCAGGAGCCCTGACCACGAAGTATAGATATATGGTTGAACGAATAGTGGCAATTTAGGGGACAGAGCTTTTGCCGGTAGAGCGCGCCTAAGAAGTACTCGTTTAAATCTATACGCACAAAATATTGTGGCGCTGGTTAATCCGTTACAATAGCATCGGTACGTACTCGATTCTAATGCAGCCGGTTGCAGAAATGAGAACTAAGTGAGAAGAAGAAGAGAGAAATTATTATTGTGTATGATTACTATGGAATAGCCGAGTCTGTTCGGACTACTTATATCTATACTTCGTGGCCCTGACAATGTGTCCGCCTCAACCGGCGATCGATCCGGTGATGGCTCCAGCAACCTTGGCCGACGCGGCCGAGACCTCGCACGCCATCCTCCACGCCAGCCCTGAACTACAAGTAGCTGGATATTACTTATTACGAGTTTCATTTGCATTTAACGTACTTGAGTGTGAGAGTTAATTTCTTGATGGATTTCATTTCTTAATTGAATATATGAAAAAATGTATTGAAGTGAAACCTCTTTAGGTTCGTTGTGATTTCAAACTCGATGAAACGAAAAAATAAGTCCAAGATAGAGAGAGAGAGAGAGACAAACACGTAGATGTGGAGGATTCTGCCGGCGAGACAATGAGATAGAACACATTAGACGTTCGGAGTGCGGGGGGAGTTTAAGTAAGAGGTAGTACCATGCTGCTTTGCAGCCAAATTAGGCCGGCACGAAAGGGGAGGGAACTCTCGCTCACATAAAATCGGCGTAAAGTTACAGCTAAGCTGTCGCGTTACGTGCAGTTTGTGAGTTTCCGGTGGCCCATTGGGGGAGGGGGGGGGGGGCTAGGGAAAAGGAGGGCAACGCATCTGCATAACCTCTTGTTATGTGGATGTTAAAGGACGTCGATAGTCGCAAGGCTTCGACTGTTCGTTTGCCCACATATGATATTAAAAAAAATGTAGCCATCTAGCGGCAAGAAGCTAAAGCTGGTGCACTACTATGTATGTACTATGTAGTATGATTTGTTAGGTGTCGCTTGTAATTGATAATTTTCTTTTCAATATCTACTTTTCAATAAGCATTTTTATTCAAGGACTTTTTAGGAGCTTCACTTTTACCGTGTGTGATTTGCACACACATATATTTTTTTCATCCTTCATACTGAATTCTGCTTTATCTGAATATAATACTGAACCCCAATGAAAATCTGAACTCAAATACCGTTTTTTATTATATCTCTAGTTCAGTTTAATTGGCCGTAAGCGACAGCGTGGGGGACCGTCGATAGTCGGTGCTGGGGACGTGGGGTGGTGGCAGTGATTTGATCGGTATCATAAGTATTTATTGTTCAGATATATCCATATATTAATTGATGTATGCTTTTTGTTGCAGGTACGATTTCCCGTCTATGCGATGTTTGTGAGATCTTTATGTTTTTTTTTAAACTTATTATATACCTAATCTATATTGATCTTTAAGTTTTTTTAAACCTTGCTGTTACTGAAAACAAAATCTTAATTTTTTGTATGTTATGTTAACGTATCCTATGTTACTTCTAGTACGGAGTTTTATAATGATGGGTTTAGTAGCTTTCACGCGAAAGCGTAACAAACATCCCTACTTTCACATTTATAATATTAGTAAGGATTTTTATCACTCCATTGGTCATTAAAACACAAACTTGTATAGTGTAGAAGAGACTACTACTTTGTAAAATGGTGACGTTAGTAAATCGGAATTGGTTAAATCAGTTACTCTGTTCATTAATAGAGGCCTATTAGAAGCATCAATAAAAACATTCAACTAAGATACGTTTTAGATATGTGGCTAGGTGCCACTGCGCCAGTAAATACTGTATTTATAGTCGAGCACAAGACGAAACTCCTGTCCTTCTATAAAATGAATACATGGCATCCATACAAAAAGTATCGTGTATGGCGTCCTGGGGCCCTTCCCTCGCCCACTACAGATGGGCGATACACAGACGGACAGATAACAATCGGATCTCGACGGGGCATCGCATACAAGGGGCCCATTTCGCAAGGCTTTATCGCGTGATGATTTTATTTATAGTTTTTTAGTCTGCAAATAAAATAGGGATAAACGATTTCACTTTAATTTTTATGTCGTAAAAGAATTTTTTTTCATGATCTGTAAGGCTCGTAAGATGTTACCTTCTTTATAATCTTTGTAGTTAGTATACCACCAATTTAAATCAACATTATATACTATTTTATAAAAAAAAAAACATTATGTAACAAAAACAACATACAAACACATTAAAATTTACTTAAAATTAATATTTATTTAGTTAAAAATATTCTCTATCAATTTTCATGTCTAACTAACCTAGCAAGTATTTACCACCCCTTGAATGAGATTTGATTTTTGTTGATAAGCACATGTAAATAATTTTAGTTAGTGTAACGCAAATGACGCGGAACATGGTGGAACCACCAACTGATGATAAATGGCATGTTTCCATTTATAGCGGGCCAACAACAGGCTCGTGACTCCTCATGTAATACTAAGCCAGCATGCTATGGTGACGTTAACAACAAGGTCGATCAATTTTGTGAATCTAGAAATATTAATAAAATATTAAAAACGATATGGATAAGTATAATTTTGGGTTACTCGTAGAAATGGCGGACACACTATTTATATGTGACCAATAATTTTCCCGCTAAAAGATTGATATCAAAATAAAATGATATTAATTTATTATTATCGCTATATTTTAAGTCTTATAAAACATGAGATGAGATATTAACTGTTATGATATTATTCAACCACTAGCAGTGCCCTGCGGTTACACCCGCGTACTTCCCGTTCCCATGGGATTACGGGGATAAATGATAGCTTATGTGTTATTGTAATGTATGAGCTATATTATTGTAAAGTTTCATTTAAATCCATTGAGTAGTTTTAAAGTGAAAGAGTAACAAACATCTATACTAATAAACGTTCACGTTTATAGTATTAGTAACATTATGATAGAAATATCATTCTAAATTTCTAAGTTTTGTCCGTAATCGTGATCATTGAAGTCAGAATAGCTTTGATTAAGAGAATTCGCCAATGACAATAAAATTTATATTTATCGAAAGCTATTGCAGGTAATACATATAATAAATACACCTTTATGGGTGTACTAAACAACTGTTATGAGCTTCGGTAATCATTACCGCGGCAGACGAGAGGGAATCATTACCGCTGCAGACGAGAGGGAATCATTACCGCGGCAGACGAGAGGGAATCATTATCGCTGCAGACGCGAGGGAATCATTACCGCTGCAGATGCGAGGGAATCATTACCGCGGCAGACGCGACGGAATCATTACCGCGGCAGACGAGAGGGAATCATTACCGCTGCAGACGCGAGGGAATCATTACCGCTGCAGACGCGAGGGAATCATTACCGCTGCAGACAAGAGGCAATCATTACCGCGGCAGACGCGACGGAATCATTACCGACTTGGGTCGAGGTGATGGCCCACGCCCACGCGCTTCCCACAGGGTATTGTGCCCTGCCCGGGTCAGAACCGAAACAATGCTTTCACCGTCATGTTCGTTCGCTAATTAATGATCGTGTTGAAACTGAGCCATTATGTAATGTGTTTGATATAATACGCGTCTTTGGTTTATTAGTACTAATAAATTAGATTTTAAATATAAGTTGTGAAATGTTTCAAGTTTCGAATTAATGGACATTATAAAGTGTCAACCCATATATGTCCCCCTGATGGACACGGGTCTCCCCCTCGAAATCAGGACAGAGGATCTTTAGCTGTAGTTCACCGATGCGCTGGCTTGCAGGTTGGTTAATTTCACACACCTTCCAGGACTTTCAATCGTATCAGGATGTAGGTTTCCTCACGATTCTTTTCTTCGCCAGAGGCGATGGTCTCGTGTTGGTCTCTACCTTAAAAGGTATTTAGAAATTTATGAAAACAAGGCAACAGTGGTCAGGATCGAACCCGAGCCCTCTTGCTTAAGAAGTCGAGCCCATACCCACTGGAGAATCGTCGCTCAATATCTTAGTTATGTAGTGACACTATAGGTAAAATGTATTTAAAGAAAATAACACGTGGAAATGTAAAATTCATGTCGTGTGTTTCAATGGTACGGACGCAGGATCAAATCCCACCGGGGGCAGAGGATAATATATACGAATGTCTAGGTCAATGTATTCATATGGTAATCGTTTTATTTCTGATACCCGTAAAATACGTAATTAAGTGCTCATTACTGTGCTAGGCTAACCGTTTTATAACCAATCGAAGATGACCTCTTCCTTAAGTTCTAAATCCAAATTTCCTAATAAGGTTAAATTCTAATGCTGTAAAGTTCTGGTTTTATAGTCTTAAAGACTCAATTAAAAAGTCAACCTTCAATAACAGAAGATGCAAATTTCGAGTATCAGTATATGGCCTCGATTGCTAGATTCGGTGGAGTTTCGGTCATTTTGGTATTCAGCCAGGTTAAACGAATGATGATGATGTATATAACCGTCTTATCTCATAAACCGAAGCAACAGTAAAAGTGAAAACTCCGCGTGCAGTGCAGCACACATTAAATAGATAATGCGAACGTTTGATGCAAGTGATGTGCCTTATCTCAACGGTCCGCTATCGATACATTTGCGTTGCACTAATTAACGCGCAGCACTAGCGCCCACGCACTAGAAAGTTCTCGTTTACCTCTTCTATATTATGTATTTGCAATTTGTTTTCTAGATTGTAATTAAGGATTTCTATATTAACGTCTGCGATGGTTTAGTTGGAATAAGCTTAACCTCGAACTCAGAGATTATATATAGAATAGGGATTTCTTAATGTCTTTGTCATTGTTTGCTTAGCGGTGGTGGAAAATATCCTATGGAAACCTGCATGCATGGAAGGAGTGCACAAATCGGCATTGAAGCATACGCTGTCTGTCATCCTCGCTTGTTTTCGAGGAGGCAACTGGTATATACCGCATATTAAAGTTAATTTATTATGGTCGACCGAAGATCGAATAAAATAATATTGCCTGAAAAGTTCTCAAATGGAGTTGTCTGTTTAGATGCAGTGTATAAGCTGACCTCATGCTTTGCCAATTTAATAAATGTTGAGCTAACGCGTAATCGTTAATCAATTGTTTTAGCGTTCGTTGGGAGAAAGTTGAATGTATGATGTAGATCATAATGACATAAGGGATATCCAGTCTTCATCATTACTCATGATTTAGTTGCCTTATTAGATGTATTTGATTGGAACTTTCGAGAAGCATGTTATGGTTACCGCAGGCCCTACCTTGTTTATAGCAATTAATAAGATTCACTTAATTAATGGGCCCGCCTTATAAAACTGTTATATCATTTTTCCTAATCATTCAACGTTACGCAATAATTGATTTTCTCTAGTCATCGGCATTTCTAATTTTGGGTGGGACGGGTAAAGCTTTTGCTAAGTGATAAAAAATCAAATGAAGGACTGTACCACATGAAGATTTAGAATACTTAAAGCTACGCATGATGTTATTGTTTTACTAGATGAGACCAAGGAATTTCGAATTAAAATTTGCTGTATTCCAACTTGAACATGGACTTGCGCTGACGAAGATTTGAACGCTCTCATTTTATGCTCTTAAAACAATGGTCTTTAAAAGTGAAACGCCAATGCTACCTAAACAGGATAGAGTCATCAAAAATATGAGTCATTGCATTGTATCATAGTTGCGCAACAAGAGGTGACCGCTTCTTATTTATTGCTTAAAAATATGAAGTCTTTCAGAGCACTTTCTACTTAAAACTTGATTAAGCCATTATGTTCGCTTAAAACACTGTATTGTCCAACCGATTATAGGACTGCCTGTATTAGCTTATCTTAGTCAATCGCCACTATCGCATCGATATCGGTTTTATCGATAAAAGTGAAAACGATATCGGTGTTTCATTGTGAAGCTGTAACGGTTTATTATCGTCGCCCTTTTACGGTCATCGCTGTTGATTGTATCTTTCGGAAACTTACGCTACCGTTGTTAGCTAAAGCGATTCCGATGCAACATTGTATGCGATTTCTAAATTTAAATGTACCACTTTAATGTCATATTTACGGTCAAGACTTTATGTAATAAGAGAATTGATTGTATTCCAGTGACTTATGAAATAATTATGAATTATTCTGTTATGTTATATGAAAATTATAATAACTAATAATAATAATAATAAAACATTTATTAGGAAACAGATTATACACTGCTATACAACTTAATCTAATAGACATTACACACTCATACTACTAACTGATGCTTTTCCAACATTTTTAGACATTTTTTGCAATTCTAATTTTTCACAGATTTGCAATTCTAAATTCATTTACTCGTAGAACTTTAATATTATATGAATTCAGTTTAGTTCCAGTTCCAAAGTAAATTATATACCGATATGATTTTCAGTTAAAATACGAAGGTTTTTTTTTATAAAGTTAACTTCGTACTGCTAGCAGCTTCAACTGCGTGAATTTAATTTCATACGTGGGCTGATGATGATTATAACACTTAGTGATAACATAACATTATAATGATGGAAGCTTTTGATGGTGGAAACTTACAACATTAGATAAACCTTCATAAACAACAGTAGAAACCTCATTAGAGTTACGTATATTAAAGTTATTATAAATATGATCAACCTATATTTTCGTACATGCACAGTATTTAATGTATTAAATATAACCTTCCTATATCTAAGAAAACCAGTTGTACAGACTTGAACCCGGCTTCGTGACTAGATGCCTCATTAACATATTAACGCGGGACAAATGGGGGCAGCGTATCGCCTATCGACACAAAATAGCGTCCATTATCGACAAATCGCATCGACTCTTGCCCTTCCCTGGCGGCGTTTGATTTTACAGCTCATTTTATAGTCGCTTCAGCGTAATGTCTCTGTTGGTAATTGTTTTAAGTTGCAACAGTGTTGTTATTGCTGCTAGTTGCTACCACCGGATTGATAGTTATGTTTATTGAGTAGTGTCTGATAGCAAGTGAGAGTTTATTGCTTTTGTTTGTGTGTTTGTTTGTGACTCCTATAGATTTAAGAGATTATTAGTTGTTTCGTTGTATCTGTTGGTATTTTTTAAATTGCAACAGTCTTATTATTGCTGCTTCTGTTAAATGGATAGTTATGTTTATTGAGTAGTGTCTATTGCTTTAATTTGTGTGCTTGTCTGTTTGTCAATCATAAGATTGTTGAAGTCAGATTTGTAGTCATTTCAGTTTTAAATTCTCGGTTTCTTTGAGTTGCAGCAGTGTTGTTAGTATCGTTAGCTACTGCTACTAGAGCTGGATTGATTTTATTTAGTAGTGCCATTGCTGCACAATACAGTCGTGAAGTGGCAGCTAAGCTGTCGCGTTTCAGCTGGTTTGTAGCTTCCGGCCGGCCATTATAGGAAAAAGTTAGGAAAAGGATAGTTGTGCGTGTTTAAGGCGTCGGTTGTCATCATCAGGCTTCTACGGTTTGTATGCCTTCTTATTCCATAAAAACAATTATTTCTTTTTGTAGCTCTTGGAATTAATATTTTCTGTTTTCGTTGACTCGTCGGTAACTTTAAGGGTTGCGGTGGTCGTGGTTTATAGATGCTGAGACGCTATGATGCAATGTTTATCCAGTATTTTTTTAGTAGTTTTAATTTTAGGTTTTTCATTTTGTACTTCTGTTTTTTTATATATGTGTGTAGTGTGAGTGTATGTATTACATTAAGTATGTGTAGCAGTTTGTATTCCTCAATAAATGTTGATTTTATTCTATTCTATTGCATATCTGTTTATCTACGTGCAACTTTTCACGCAACACTAAAGTTATTACATTTGTAGTAGCGCCGGTGTCGTGGTAATTATTTCAAGATACAACATTGTGCGGCGGGACTGGGGCTGGAGTAGTGGATAATGGATACTGATAGTAATGAATATTGAATTAATGATTGGTAAGACCAGTGAGTTGATAGTCTTAGTCACGATGAGTCGAAGTATCTTCTTTGTTTTAGATGGAGTTTGTTTGTGAGCTTACGGACTACGGAGGATAGAATTTATTTTCATTGCAATATACATAAATGGAAGTATTAGATGTAAAGTAGGACACTTAATAGACATTATGTGTATTTCTATTTTATTGCAATCACCGGAATCGTAAAACGCTTTTGCATTCGCAAGTACATGTGTAATTAGTAGAATGCATTTTCAACATATAACCATTTGTAGTATTAGTAGTAGTATATAGTTTAAAAATCGAATGTCATATTATCGTATATCATGGATTCACTCCAAATAAACGCCTGATTCTATTAATTGTAGCGTGAGTTACGTATAGTTATTAACCGTAATAATTAATACATATATATTCATTATAGTATGTAAGTCTATGTAAGATGTGTAGAGGTAATCCTGTTTCGTGGTGTGCTCATAAAACTTATTTTTTAATTAGTATTTTATGTAAATTGAAATCCATAAACATTAATTAAAAACATTCAAAATATTTGTTTATTATTTTATTCAAATAAGGCGTGTATAAATTAATTGAAGCAAGATTTGTATTGGTATGTCGTCAATATAATGTTAGCAGATGTTTATCTGCCGACGGCTGGCACGCGACGAGTACACTTGCTACAAGGAAATATGTACTATAATATTATGTACATCTTAAAACATATTTGTATACATTGTTTTTAATTTATAGGTATTTAAAGAATGTAAAAGTATATTATACATAATTTGGTACATAAGCTTTGTAGATTTTAAAGATATTGCCTAATGGTGTGTGTTTAGTAAAATACTTATTTGGATGCGCATATTATTATTGTTTTTATGTAGTCAAAGTCAAAAATTTTATTCAAAATAGTACCATCAAAGTATCTTTTTGAACGTCAATTGAGCCTACCACCGGTTTCAAAGCAAGCCCACTGAGAAGAACCGGCGAAACAAACTCGGTGAAAATCAATCAAGACTATGCCGTGGTATAACATATAGGCAAGGGTTCGGTCGTCTTGGTGTTCATTGAGGGAAGCCTAAGTTGAGCAGTGGACGGACAAAGGTTGATGATATAGGTAATATAATACACACTTCATATCAGTAGATTTTTTAACATAATCACTAATTTTCCTAGTTCTCTGTGTCAAAAGTTTTGATAAGACAATAACCGGCTTGCGCTGGTATTAAGTAAATCATACTAGTAAGTACATGATTTATTTACGCATTTTGTCATAACCATATTTACGTTAACAATCGTCGGATTTGTCGAAGCCTACGCGGGGCACTCGATCATACCCCGTGGCATACTTTGCATTGCCCAACGTGATATATAACCATTATCATTCATGTAAGAGATGTCTCAATTCATCCTGTGGGAATTATTAGGAATTTGACACTGGGAAACGGCCGGCCTATGTTTATTGGCGTAATATATCTCGGCTCTGTCTTGAACATATATCTCGCAACTAAACGCTTATTGTATATACAGTACCAACGATTACGTTTTACGATTTTTTTGCGTTTCTTTGCGTAGTTTGACGGCAATGTGGCTGTTACAGGACGGCTGTTGCAGTCGCACGGCAGATATTTTCAGTGTGATGATTATCCGTTTGGAAGCACCAGTACGTTAGAATAGACAATTAACATGGATGGTCTATTGTTAGTTTGCGGGCATGCAGTAGTAATCACGATGTTTCTTTTACCTTAAGGTGCGCTTATAAAATTAGAAAAACCCATTCCTAGGCACCGTTGGTGGTCAGGATCGAACCCGGACCCTCTCGCTTGAGAGGCCGAGTCCATTCCCGCTGGCCCATCGTCGCTGGTTAAATAATGTGTTTATTTTTTACAAGACGAGCTTTCTTAAACCACTAAAAGTGGATTTTTTACAATATTTAGTTACAATTCCAAAATGATATTGT
This sequence comes from Lycaena phlaeas, assembly GCA_905333005.2. Lineage (NCBI taxonomy): Eukaryota > Metazoa > Arthropoda > Insecta > Lepidoptera > Lycaenidae > Lycaena > Lycaena phlaeas. The sequence continues at coordinate 15,027,555 of HG995172.1, read as the reverse complement.
GATTAGCACGGACAGATATAATGATTGACAATTTTTATGTGATTCGACTCACTTCTGTTAGTCAAAATAATAAACAAGAAAAATGAAATTGAAGTACCAGTTTATTCAAAAAATTCTGACATAATTTATACTAAGTATATATTTTAAAAATATATATTTAAAAGAACTATAGTAATTTTTCAGTGTTACCAACTTCTGATTTAATTTTATACTTTTCATTATAAAATACGACGCTAAGAAAATATTTTTATATTTGGAAAGGAACTGGATAAAACCAGAATGCTGTGTAGTACCAACCCTACGAACACGCAAACCAATCAAGATTCCTGTTGAAATACTCCCAAACGAAATCTCCCATCAGCTCATAACCCCGCCGCCCGCCGCTTAGGATTAGAAAGTTGCATCAAAATATGCCAAAACTGACACCGTATAATGTAGCGGGTGCGTTGGAGTCACGTCCGCGACGCTAAGCAGTTCGTTAGCTCATGTCTGTTTGTCTGTGTGTTTGTATGTCCACACCTGCTCGGCATCTCGCGAGATAACCGGCGAATCAGGTGATTTACAATTCGAGGATATGCTCATGTTTTGTTAGAATTTGCATACAAATTCCTTGCTCATTTTGAATGTTGCAGTTATGAGATGGTATGCGTTGACCCTTATAATATTTTTCTATTTGGGGCTACTTCTTCTAAATATGTGGAAACTCTTTGCGAGTAGATGAAATTTATATGGGCTTGAATACTTTTAGTCTTATCGGATATGCAGATTTCTAAACTAAGCTTTGTTTCGATAGGAGAATGTTGTCTTGTCGTGTGCAGGAATTCGAAAATTTGAGTAAGCTTGATTTGCCTATTACCTCGCCATTTTGGCTGTACATAGCTGTTATTATTTCGTAGTTTTTTTTAATCCTGTTAATCTTATAAGATTCTTAGAGAGATATCTTTAACAGATTACAGTCAAACAATATTCGTTAAGAATGTTGAAATATAATTAGTAGGATTTTTTTAAGAATTTTTTTTAAATCTAGTAATGAATACTCAATGCTCTGGTTCAATATTAAGTTATTTTATTGGAATCGGAATCGTGATTGATGAGTTAATTTTATACGTAATGGTAATCCGATACTGCGCCTATCGATCGATAGAAATCTGAGCGGAGAGATATTGCTTTTGGAAATTAAGAAATTATTTAAAATAACCGTAGAATATAGAGCGGAAAGAGACAGGGTATTGATAGTGTTAATTATATTGGAAGTATTGGATGTATTGGAAGGTAGAGTTTGACCAAAATTAGCCCTGATTTTAATATTTTTTTTATTTTATTTTTTTTATATAACGCCTAAAAGGTGGCAATGTCTCCCCCGATGGGCGACGAACGGGGGTGCGTAAAAGGCTTACTTAAAGTGCTCTGTGCTGGTGTCGGTCTCAGCGTAAATACCTGGCCCAGTTCGACATGAGGGCATAGGTACTGCTTATTAGCGGCCTGGCAATCCCCCGCTATGAGAAGTAGCATGGCCTTCTTCGATGCTTGCCTACCGCTGAGGTGATCTTGTTACTGCAAATTCAATATTCTCAAAAAGAGGCCTGAGGCGTTCGCTGGTGTTTAGGTTAGGTAGTGCACTCCGAGTCCCAGTGCATGGGATCAGGAACCTACCCCGATAGCCTGGCTACATGCGGAACAAATTTTTTAAACTACGTCATGAAATAAATAATCATAATTGTGGTCCCTATGTTAACGAAATGCATCCCTCATCCCGTAAATATATTTTTTTTTCATTAACATGTCTTTACGGTACTTAGTTTCATAATACGCTCGATAAAGAACGCATCCAAAATATAGTTATACAAGAGACAATGTTGTCATAAACAATTTGCCGTTAAATGAGCCGCGACATGAGCACAAGACCGCCCCGGGCCGAACTCGGCCAACGCTCAAAGTGAGAAACAATATTCTATACAATTTTGTAATACTGTTTGAATTTTCACCTGGTATATCTGCAGGTATTTAATCATAGCTTAGGTATATGTCTCCCTGGATGCAACCTCCAAAGAAAAGCCTATTTTTATCGATCATTATCAATGTAATAACTCTAGTAAGTTACTTGAAATTTTGATTTAAAATAAAATTAAAAATTAAATTTTTTTTATATAATTTTAAAATCAAAAATATTAAAAATCATTTTGTATATAATATAAAATAAATAGATTATAATTTAAAAAAAATGTGTGTGTGTGTCAGCTCCGACGCACGACTGGAGTTTACTCCTCAAGTACGAGTATCTAACCATACGCAAAAAATATAATGATAAAAAAAATTATAACTTCACAATTACAATGTTAATTATTGATATTTATAACAAAAAAAAATAGCAATATAAATACATCGACACTAATAGAAACAAACAAGCCCAATAACATATAGTATATAGGTATAGTCGCCTATACAGCATACCCTATGTACGTCTCAATACACTCACAGCTAAATTAGAAAATTGCGCACTAAAGGTGCGCACCAAAAACGTGACACTTTTTCGTTAGTTCAGTTGGTTTTACCCCTCGGATTTTTCTCATACCGGGCGCCTTATATATGAAAATCGATTCTTAAGGAGTAAACTCCAAAAAAAATTTGGTTGAGTTTATCATTACATTCGAAAGCTCTAAAATAGCGTTGCTAGCTATAAAACCTAGTTTGGCCTAGCTTAGTAAATTAACCTTAGAAACATTTTCAATATAATCTAATGCAAATTTAATATGAAGGATTATGTCACATCGCTGTTTATACACAGTTTTTTCCCTGTCACTTTCGGTTTTCCCCTTTGCTGTCTGGTAATCAAGTCTGGCGTAAGATGCGAGGGCTGTCTAATGCTTGCTTTCACTCCTTTTGTTCGGTTTTTTGTCGAAGATATCATGTCAATGTCGACTGACAAGCGATAAAGCGCTTTCTTATCTGTGACGCGACATTGTTCTCAAAGGTTACCCAGTAGTATGACGTTATACTTTTGATAATTAAAAGAAATCGTACACTGAAGAGTCGATGTTGACTCAAGTTTGGCGGCTATTCTAGGTTGTCTTAGCAGATCGAATTGAATTTAGAACTAAGTATGCTTTATGTTATTATATATAATAAGAATAATAATATCTAAGATTTTTCTTATATAATATAATAAAGGGACACAGAAACTTTTTTCTTCCCTGGCGTGATTCGAACCCGCTACCTCCGGCTTGAGCGCCAACGCGCCATTGAGAGCCGCACAGGTCGACATATTGAGGATGAGAATAAAAGAATAAAAATTTACGTTCATCAGTTCACTACGGAATCTGCCGTCGTAAAATATGGCGTAATAATAAATAAATCTCATCAAGTGGAAGTCGTTGAAGATGAGAACATGGTGATATTATTGATGATAATTTATATACAGCCACCACTGCCTATCGCGGGAATCAAACCTGTGCGGAAACGCAGCTGACATATCTGATTATTATGAGAGGTTTGGTCGTTACAAGGTTTATTTATGTCAATGCCAAAACTGTAAAAATCATACGTCTCTAAAACTAGTGGTAACGAACGGATATTAAAATAAGGTCACGTTAAAATATTACACCATATTGCTATTTGCAGAAAGTTCTTATTTCTTCTAAACAGTTGGAGCTTTTGAAAGAAGGACATGACAATAAACACTGCTCATTCTCACTGTTCAAAGCACAATTCAGTATAGCAACCAATAGGTCCCTTATTTTTAGTGATGTGGTGTGTTAACTAACTCGGTCTAAGGTTAGGTAACGTCTAGTCATATTTTTTTTCAAAGAGGCAAGTCCTGGACGCTTATGATAGAGACGTAGAGCTCTTACTCAATATCTTACTGAGATTAATATCACACATACTGATATAAAACTTTACTAGATATTCGACGCACATATTCAGAAAAATACTCATTTTGTATTGGGTCGACGATGGTCAAGTGGTGGGTGGACTCGGCCTCTTATGCGAGAGGTTCCGGGTTCGATCCCGACCCCCCGCGAGTGCACTTGAAATGGGTTTTTCTACATTTCTAAGTGCACCCTAAAACACGAGACCACCGCTCGCTCACCGGTGAAGGAAAACATCGTGAGGAAACCTGCATGCCTGATGAGATTAAAAGTCTTTAAAGGTATGTGAAGTTCACAAACACGCATTGGGCAAGCGCATCGGTGAACTATGGCCATTACCCTCCTCGCCTGATTTCGAGGAGGAGACCCGTGCCCAGCAGTGGGACATATAAGGGTTGATACTTTTTATACAGAAAGAACTTTTGGCCTGAAGAATCTGACGTGATTTTTTTTATCCTCTTGTAACGGATCCTGCCGTACCTACTCATACGGGATTTTTTAATTGCCTTCAAATGATTGTTATCTGAGGTTTTGAGGATTCTGGGAGTTCCACAGAGCAAAAATTTTTCTGTGACGACTACAAACAATTAAACAAGATAAAAAAGTGTACATTTCCTACTTGTCTGTACCGTCATTATGGACGATTAATAATAATTTCACGAACAAACGACACGATATATTTAACCGTAGCGTCGGCAAAAAAATGTAAAACCATTTGTTATATGTTAATGCATAGTACCGCGCATATCGGTCCATTATTTAATGTTAATGATCATTTCGGTGCAGCTTCCGCGCATTCACCGCTGACAACGGTGACGTCTCAACCGACCCTGTATAAGGGCAGTCTGTTATTGTAGACGATTGTCTTAAGATGCGCCGACTTTTTTCGTGTTTGTACTTAATGAGACAAAAAACGTTGTAGCCCTTATTGAGTGATCGTTTTATAACTTTAATAAGGACAGTCGTTTGTGTTCTATTTTACGCGTGGATGCTGTATTTGGTAGCTAGATATGGTGATTGAGGTTTTGCGTTGTTTTGAAAATTCTATATCTGTACATGTACCTATGGTCATCGCAATTTTTTTTAATCATTGTTTTCGTCAGTTACGATTGCAATATAATTAAGGAAAATAGAAAGAAAAAAAAATATTCCTTCTTTCAATATACATTTAATTTAAAGTTGCAGATGATAGTGACGATCGCAAAATCATGGCCACCAAAGAAAATTGGTTTTCTCTAAAGACACGTACTTAGATACTTTTACCAAAATCGCCTTCTCATTGGTGTAGAATCCGAAAACATCATATGAAATCGGACACATGTAGGTACACTTTAAATATTTCTATCATCATCATCAGTTTTCGGCATCAGCATCCAACCTCTGCTAAACATAAGTCTATTCTAACTTCTGTTCTTACTAAGTTTTATATAATATAACAATTGTATTCAATTTTGAATAACAATTAATTTTTGTTTCATTCCAATTTTGCATCACTCGTTCACGGCAATGGAAATTATCCGAGTGAAACCGCAGGGCGCTGCTAGTTTTTTTAAAATTTTATGTACAATACATATTTTTATTAATAGGTTCATTATTCTATACGTTCTATACGTTTCGAATCCACGATATTTGCGTATCTTGCCACCACACCCCGCAAATAATATCGTGGTTTAACTTATGTAATAATAAATTTATTGGTTATTATTAGGCTATAATAAATAATAAGAAGGAAAGAGATAATCGTCCGATAAATAATATCTCGTTAACTCGCCCGCCCGTAATGACGCTACCACGATCGGTGAGACTCTTATTAATATCTTATTCCTTTTTGGATATATCAATATCGATTTTAATCGAGAGATCTCGATTATATGGCATCAATTATTTCTCGATTCTAGAGGTTGGTTTTTCTAAGGCTTTTATAAATTCTAAAGTTGGTAGTTTATATTTTTGCTATAGAAGAAAATGTGAAATAGAAAATGTTTTTATATAATATTATTATGACCTAATTTGTTATTAATGTGAATAGTTCAATAAAATTACATGTATGTAAATGTCCAAATGTGTTCAGATTTACGCCCGGTTTCCGAAAGACAGATCAACACAAAAATTAACAAATCAAATATCAAATCTCTTGTTGAGTGTCAAATGAGTTGCTAGAATCATGTTTAAATTACTTATTTGATCAGCCTGTTAGTTGACATAAAAACTGCAATGAAAAACTATCAAATTTGACTCTAGAATCGTGTGTTAACCGCCATTAACAGCCACGTTAGTTGACATACACTTTGACCAACGTTTCAGAAACCGGGCGATAGTGGCACAAAAATGAGTCACTACACGGATGCGATTGAAAATGAGGATTTGCCCGGGCCTTCCCAGACGTTGTAGGTCACGGGCGTCCGGGAATCCTTTTGTTTGTCCTTTTTACGTTCAACGCGTATAATGGCATCAAAGTTATTAGCTAGCCATCGGTTAACTACAGTTTCAGTTCCTTTTGAATTTAGAACAGAGTATTTTAATCAATAATCGAGCTATGGAATGCAGTGGTTTTTTTTTAATACTATTGACCTACATCTCAAGATTGGCGCATTTAAAGTTTCAACTCTTTAGAATAGACTTTAGATTTATTCCATTATAAAGAACTCTAATTTCCCATTCGAAGTCAAGCGAAGAGGGTATTGGGCCATTGGCCTAATGTGGTTTGGCGAACTTCACACACCTTGAAAGACTTATAATCATTTCCATGCAGGTTTCCTCACGATGTTTTACTTCACCGGAACAACTTTTACTAATCACGAATGATATTTAAGAGTCTGTGAAAATATTGGACTTTCATTGAGCTTTTTACGCATGCGCATTGTTTTCATACCGAATAAGCCTTAATTAAAAATTAAATTAAATTACATCAGCGTGTAATTTGATCTCGCACAGCCTTACATAATATATTCCTTATTAATTAATGTTAACTAAAATATATATTTTTTTCACCAGTTCATGCGAAGGTTGCTAATTAAAGGGTGATGGTATCGATACATTGTTACTTTCGAATGGCGACCTCGGCGGAAGGTCGGTCGGTAGCACATCAGATTACGGGACGGCCAGGCCGCGGCGCGCAGGGACCGGTACTCTGTTAGAATGTCCTTATCACTATCATCTCAAAAGGTGTGTTTCATCATCATCATCATCATCTGCCTTTTTCCATATACTGCTGAACATAGGCCTGCCTCAATGAACGCCAAGACTCTTGACACTCAAATCCAATATGGACCGACCACTGCACGGAGGTCGTCTTCCTTTTCTCGATTTTCTTTTATAGGTGTGTTTGTGATGATTTTTTTTTTGGCTTCTTCATACTTCAACATTGTGATTAATTATTTTTAATACATCTTTCTCGCCAAAGTTCAATAGTTGTGCTAATTCATTTATTTATACGGATATGGATAAACGTATTTTGTGTTCAAAATAATTTTGTGGTTAAAGTACACTGAAAATCTAAATAAGATGATAAAAGATAGTTGCAATTGTATAAATTGTTATATTGACATGCGTCAACAGATGGCATTAAAGGGAATGTAAATCACGCGAACAATGACATGATACAACCTAGTTTATATAAGTAGATTAGGAATTGGTTTTAAATATATGGAATTCAGAACATACAGTCCATGGTTTTATTGAAGAAGTAATGGTTATAAGTGAAGAAGTGTAACGGATAGGAGGGGAACGGTCGGCCGTGAGTCGCTGATAGTTCATAGTTCAAATAGCAATCAAATATCAAAATGTATTCAAATCAAAAGTAATTTTGATGTTTAGTTGTTCTAAAAAGTGCTGCATTTGAAAGGTTTATCATACATATAAAATGCCAAGGTCTGGAAAATATCTGACAATACAATTGTGTTGTGTAATCGTGCGAGCTTATCTTATACAAGTTTGATTGTGTTTTAATTAAAGTGTAAATACCTAAACAAAAAGCATTATTATTGACTAACTGAATCGGTGAAGGAAAACATGGTGAAGACTCCTGCATGCCTGGTGTGATTAAAAGACTTTGAAGGTATGTGAAGTTCACCAACCTACTTTTGGCCAGCGCATTGGTGAACTATGGCCCGATACCCTCCTCGCTTGATTTCGAGGAGGAGACCCGTGGCCAGCGTGGGACATAATATATGGGGTTGCTAATTTACTTTACTCAATAGGAGTACCTGTTGCCCGCGGCTTCGCCCGCGTTAACTTTGATTTACGGACGTATCCGGATTGACGATTATTATAGCCTAAGGGCCTGTTTCACAATCTCCAGTTAAGTGCCCAATAGGCTATCGACAACATATTTGTCAGACAGACAGAGTATGGAGTATCTGTCAAATATCTGTCAAATATGTTGCCGATAGCCTATTGGGCACTTAACGGGAGATTGTGAAACAGGCCCTAAGTGTAACCTGAGAAATAGTACCCTGCTCTAGCCCTAAGTTACGTTACACTGCTTATGTTTTAGCATTAGATATAAAGGAAGAGTTATTTATTACTTTATCAGCTAATTTTATTGGCAATAAAATTAGCAACGTAACATAACACTATAATGCATATAAAGTTTATGGATGCTGTGCTTTCAACTCGTTAAATGATTATGTGTAAACATAATCTTCATTAAAATTAGTTATTACTTATCGATTAAATAAATCTGGACTTACGAACTGTTTCTTTGTATATTAGGATAAACTGTCTTTAAAAGAGCTTAAATCAAGCAGTGAATAGATATATGATTTTTAAGAACGGGCTACCTTTTTCAAAGTCGATTTGAAGTCGCCACTGGCTCAAATATAGCTTTCAATATTTAAAAAGGACATAGGTTCGATCCTGGTAAATATAGCGAGGGAATACTAAGAAACACTTGATTCAATAAATGGATCTCGTTTTGCAGCAGGAGAAATGGTGTTTTACATCGACATTAAAAATACGCAAGAAATCATGAAATTATGTTAATTAAATATAATAATCTATTTTTATATTCATCATCGTTATTAATGAACGCCAAGACGACCGATCACTTGGCATTCACATAAAAATCTGATATATAAATAACTAGCAGCGCCCCTCGGTTTCACTCGCGTACTTCCAATTCCCGTGGGAGTACGGGGATAAATTATAGCCTATGTGTTATTCTGATGTATAAGCTATATTATTGTAAAGTTTCATCAAAACCCATTCAGTAGTTTTACGTGAAAGAGTAACAAACATTCAACAACTTAACACTTTCACGTTTATAATATTAGTAGGATATGTAATATTATATACTCCTCTTAATAGACATCCAAGTCATGGTCAGCAGTAATAATATTCAAATTTTTATCATCGGGCTATTCTGTAAAATTCATTTCGATATCGAGCTTCACATGAGTGATAGAGCTGACTTTAGGTTTACTTCGAAAGCGAACTTTATTGAAATACATAGATAATCGAGTTTTAAAGAATACAAATTCATCAAATTCGTCATATCACCGCGGATTCCGAAATTCGAAAACGACCTTACAGAATAGCCCTACAGGTATCGGTGTCGAACGGAACAAACCCCTCGAAAATTAATAAAGCCCATGCTCCTACAAAACCGTACATCATAAAACATTTCACAGTCGGTGACTCCAATCTAAAAGCCAATATTGCTGCGTCGCTCTGGGCAGAGATAGTCGGTTAGTACTTGTCGCGCTAGTCTACGCTAGTCGGCGCTAGTTAGTGTTAGTCTGCGAATTCAGCGGCACTAAACAATAACCATTGTGAGTGGTGGCCGGTGTAGATATGTGACACCTGATTTGGACTCTTGGACTATGATTTTTGGAGTGAAAACTTCTTGAGCCGTGGAACACTTTTTGGCTGGAGAAAATCTTATATGTTCGCGTCACCCATAAGTTATGCCGTGACATTATTATGAAATTTCCAGTCTTTGGTTTAAAATTTTCAACTTAATGTCATAATTATTCTAAGCTAGATTTTCACTTCTGTCAGCAATCGGCAAAGGAAAAGTTACGATTTTAACATTATGTTATAACGTACTAGTATATTTAAGATAATCTCGAGTTTCATAGGTGTTCCTTTATTAAAAAATAGTTGTTAAAAAAATTGCCGTTTATTAACGAGAGTCAGCAGTTTATCTTAGTGTCTGGCGAAATATCCTAGTATAAAAAACCCTTCTAGAACATATACGTATCCGAATTTCCTTTTTATATTATTTCAAAACTTATATTTTTAATATGTCGTATAGATATCATATTAATAAAATATACAGTATCTCTTATAAAATGCTCGTAATTTTTCGACTTAATCTATCAAGCAATGTGCTAAAGAAGTGTATTAATCTTAGATTATATTATAATATTATCTAGTTTTATTATACATATTCTGCGCATCAGAATCTATTCGAAAGGTTTCAACATCATTATGCTTAGGATTAGTTTCATTGACTGCATTTATTTCCGATCAGAATTAATAAGATTTCGCTCGATCGCTACTATAAACGATTTATTATAATTTATTGATTCATAAAGGACCATTAAACAGGTTTAATTGAATTATATATTTAATAGTAAACAAGAATTAGTCATTGAAATATTATAATTTATTAAATAGAAATTGTTATATGAAATCTTAGACATTAAAACGTTTTGTCAGTGCCATTAATTCCTTACTTTTACGCCAATAATAATTTACTATTTTTCTTGTAGTTTATATTTTTGGTTACCATTTTTAGCAGCTATGTAGAATTCATTTGCTGATGTTCAGTGTTTATATATTTATATTAGTTGTTTATATATTTATATTGTAGTAGTTCAGTGTGTATATTTTTTTTACATAAATAACGAATCAGTCATAATTAGATCATATTATATGAATGGGGCGGCTTTTTCATCTCAACATTGACGTTTGATGATGTCACGTAAATTTTGAATGATATAATAGAGTGGCCGTCTCTTATGGTTTCAGGAAATTGTCCGGTCATTTGTCACGGCGAGACTTATGCGACGTAATTTATCCAGCATCCACGGATTGTCGGGCCCGCAGAGAGATGAATAGCGCTTGTAGAGCCACGCGATTTATACCCGTAACACGCGTCTGTCGAAAGGCTACTGATAATGTTTGAGGACCTGTAATTTTGATATTACCTTCTATATATATTCGATTGAAATGTCAAGGGTTTATTAGCTATTGGGGCTGGACCGTTTTTAAGCGAACAACGTATTTTTGTTTGCTGTCTCGTTTTAAGATTGAGAATATTGTTCTTTTTTATGCTGTAAGTTCATATTGCTGTAAGTGAACAAAACATCAACAGTTTCTATCCGTCCCTGTCACTCGCATCCAATACGGACCGGCCACGGTAAGGAGATCGTTAATGGCCGATTAACACTTTGTCTACCTTCGGCCACCAAACCTGTGTATGGATACATCTCCTGAGTACGTGATTAGCCAACGTCAACTGATAAAATAATATGCTTGATTTTCCGTTGGGATAGATTATTATAATCAAACCAAAGTTCTACCGACGTGCACAATAAGTTTCTCAATGCGCGTAAAGTTTCGTAATCTTTTATTTACATAGTATAAAACAAAGTCTCTTCCTTTGTATGTAAGCTTAAATCTTTAAAAGTACGCAACGGATTTTGATGCGGTTTGTTTTAATATATATAACAATTCAATAGGAATGTTTATGTGCATAAAACATGCACAATACATCATCCCGCTCAGATCCCGTTCTAAATCTTAGTTAACGCAGACGAAGCTACGAGTAACAGCTAGTAAATAATAAAACAGCCAAACGGCTAACTCCGAATAACATAGTTTTTAAAAGGCTTATTGTATCTGTTACATGAGCAATAGTTAAGCTCCAGAAACATCTGTAACAAGCATGTAAAGTAGTAAAGAAGAAGTATAAAGGGTTATTACAGGCAATAGTTTGTATTGTGCAACTCGTAAACGTAAGCGACAATCGTCCGGTAGTAAAAAAAGCTCGCGGCGAAACTTACGGTGCCACAATATAAACGCAGCGTAGCTCTAGGAATGTGACGTATAATATATGTCTTGATATCGACAAGAAATTATTGGACCTTTTAGGTTTTTTTAAGTATTAAATGCTGATTGTACTTATTGAATTTAACCTATTTTGGATACGGTACAGGTGGTTTATAAAGATATTTACAATTCACATTATATTTTTTTGCATATTTACGGCGTATACATCGTTGATATCCAAAAAATCATAGTATATGCCAGTAAAATTGTTTTGTATTTTTATAAAAGTACTTAACACCTGATGTCAGAACTCATGGATGTCTTAAATTATCCTATGATTGTGTGAAGAGATTATATTTATTTCAACATGCATAGTTTCACTGTTACAAGAAAAAAATTAAGTACAAGGCAAAACTCAATTACATGTAGCTTAAATGTTAATAGAATACGTAAAATTAGTTTTATGTATAAAATATCGATCTACATAATATAAAATTTTAATAGTAATATCGAGGTTTATGTGTGTCCCTCACTACGAATGCGTACCGCTTAGCGAAACCCATTTACAACCGCCATTGTAGGTTGTAATGAGTAAAAAACGACCTTTTTATGCGTTTTACACGTTCACCAAGATTATAAAGTAACTGCTTTTTGTGTTTATTTTTATGGTAAACACATTTAAACTTAGACTGCTTTTCGAAAGAAGATTCGACTTAACATTGAAAAAACTAATGAAAGCTTAGTTATAGGGAGATTAATGCGCGATATGACACAGCATTTATATTCACTATACCATGCTAAGGTTACACATTACATAATAATGTGATGAAAATAATACTAAGAGTTAAATAATGTAGTAATAATAATATGAGCAACGATGGTCAAGTGGTGGGTAGACTCGCCTCTTATGCGATAAGTTCCGGGTTCTATCGTGACCCCCCCGTGTGTGCCTTGAAATAGGTTTTTCTAAATTTCTAAGCGCACCCTAAGCTCCATCGCTCGCTCCCCGGTGAAGAAAAATATCGTGAGGAAACCTACATGCCTGCCAACGTGCATTAGGTCAGCACATCGCTTAACTATGGCCTACTACCCTCCTCGCCTAATTTCGAGGAGGAGACCCGTGCGCAGCAGTGGGACATATAAGGGTCGAAATTTTTACTTACTTTTAATAATAATACTTATTATTTGAGGGCTGGCTGGCCGAGTGGTCAGGTTCGAATCCCGCCAGCTTCAGATAATTTGTATTAAGAATATAAAAAGTCTCCACTAAGACTTGGACGTGTATATTAGTATGTCACCATAATTATCATCATCATCATTAGGCTTTATCCGTCCACTACTGTGGAGTGAGGCCTTAGTCAATGAACGTCCAGGTGATATTTATATAGGTGTATATATTTTTTTAAATTCATTTATTTTTCCGTATCGCAAGTTATCATAGTCTCAAGAACCATACTACAACTCCACATGCTAATTCTTTAGTCTTTAGTCTCTTTAGCTCTAAGGCCTTTAGGCCAACAGGTCCTTTCGAAAATTAATAAATAAAAAAAGTTCTTTAGTCGGTCGAGACACGACTGAGGTTAACGTGGTGGTTCAATAATATTTATTTATCAAACGAATTTTTAAATATTAGGGACCGTATTTCTCAGAAAGAAAAAAAATATATATCCACCGTATAAACTTACACTTTAGTTACGTGATATGAGAACTTGGACTCTATGTGTAGTGGCACTACGTTTAACCATTACATCAGGTGACTATAATTAACATGTCAAAATCACCAATCATAATACTTGACAAAACAATTAGCGTATTTACTTAAGGTTACAAGACAATAAAAATCATATATCGATATCTGAATGCTACACGCTCGATAATAATTAACAAGTTCGTGTTGTCGACGTCTGGCCTCACACTTCCGCCATCCCTAATTCACGATCTGTAATCACGAATGGATAAATGTTATCAACAAACGTACAGTCATATTGATCTCTATTACATCGTACTTAAGTTTATATTTCAATGATAATATAATCAGATGCTTATCACACTTATAAGTAATATTATGATATATATTTTTTCTCGGAATCGAATATTTAAAGGATTAGTGTTGTAAATGCAATTTGAATTAGCATAAGTATTAGTCCTTGAATGTAGACAAAAAATGTGGGCGCCATAACCATTAGCCAAAATCTCTATTTTATAAATGTAAGTAACGTAAGTCTTAAAAGTTAGTCAAGTGCTAACAACAATCAATTTAAAACAACTAAATGGTGTACGAATGACTATAGAAAGTATAACTAAATAGTTTATAAGAACTCCCCTTTCAGTTCTCCCGTGACCATGGTTGCTGTAAAGTATCCGTAACGTCGGCATGTAAAAAAAAAGAATTAACTGCGATAAAATCCGTAAATGTTTGTTTCAGTATAATATTTTTTACTCTTTATATGCAAGCATATTATACTCGTATTTTCTGTAATTTAAACTATTTAAAACGGGAAATTTACCATGTTTTTTTAGCATTATTTCGCGGAGCTCGATATTTCGACATTGTCTACGAATGTCATGTTCAGGAGACTGTCTCGTGTCTAAAACCATGGTAAATATTCCGTTTTAAATAGTTTAAATAATGAAAATAACCATGTTAATTTAAAATCGTATGATCCGTGTTGAATAGGAGTGCCGAGGGTTCGTCTTAGCGTTCGTTAAGAGAGGCCTATGTTCATAAGTATAAGGATAAAGACGATGATGTATTTTATTTACACTAAATATATAGATGACATCTCCGTAACTAATTCCATTCCTGAAAAGTAGGAACCGACATTTGTAACAAATAAAAGAGTATACTTTTCTCTTTTGTAAAATCTTTGTATAATACATTTCGGACTATTCCGCTGTAATCTGAATTAGTATCTGAAGTTAGGGTTGAGTAACGATTGTATAAGGAACGAGAGCCCTGCTCGCGCCTATTTGTTGTATCGTGGGGTGCGACTGACCTTTGAGAGTTTCGTAAATACCTTTGTCAGATAAAAAGCATTTCTGCAGAGCCGCGGGGAGTCGAGTAGGCATAGCAAGTGGTTTGCGAAATCGTAAATGTAACTAATCTCGGATTGGCAAACCACGACTAGACCCAAAGTTAACAGGTTTGCCTGGATTTATTTGATTGGTTTGGAATTGATAACAACATTACTACAGCAAGTCTTGCAGAGCGAAATTAAAATGACATTTTAAGAAATTGCATAACGAAATGCTAAAATATTTGTCATTACAATTAGGCGAGGGCAAAGAATTCAGACGTACATAGAAGGACAGTTCTTATGAGCACTTTGAGGACAAACTCTGCGATGTAAACGTCCGCTTGGCGGCGTGTCGAGACCTCGATGTCACCAGCATATGAGCCTACGAGAGCGAGAGAGTGCGAACTGGGGACATGTCCACAATAAAGTCGGCACAAAAAATCTTTAAGTATTGTGCTTCTATATACGTCTGAATTTTTTGGCGAGGGTGATCTACTTAAAACGAATTGTTTTCATTTGCGCTCTGAAAATGAACAAAATTCGGAAATCAGCTGCACTTAGGTTGTTAATGTGTTTTAAGGGCTCCCACATAAAAACGCGAATTCACATCGCGTCGCAAATATCTGCGAATTCGAACGAACGCACCGCAAGAATTTCCGATCTGCTTCGCATCGCACATTCCTGCGATATTACGTCGTCTAGTACGGCTGACTACACTTAAAGGAATGGTCGCCCTACCAAATGGTTTGCCGCACTAAATCGTATCGCAGAAATTCGCATCGCAAGTCCCTGCGCATCGCAGTTTTGTGTGGGAGCCCTATAAAAGGGCAATAAGAGTAAAATAGGAGATGGAATTTTGTGTTTTTGGTTATTTTGCCATAAATAAAAAAATATGAATCAAACTCACAGGACTTTCAACACAACAACGACATTCAACAAGTCCAGTGCATATTAAAGTTAGCTTTTTCAATTATTATTTAGACCAGAATTTGATCTACTCGGTGAGAGATTCCATAATTCAATATCAACGTCTCTAGAGATTCTAATAACACATCAGTTGAATAACATTAAAGGAAAAGATTATGCTGAAACATTATCGAACGGTGTTTTATGCGGTAATATACGGTAAAGTTAACATGATGTAAATATGTTATATAAATCAAATCTTCGATATGGGAAACGGCAAATTGTCAGCCCTAAAATGGAGGGACATCGGCCATAGTGCCTTTAAGGGCAGAGAAAGTGCGCCACGGCGAGATTGATTCTATGAGTGATGTCATACGCGATTACATGTAAAGCACTTATTCGTTTAGTGATCGTTTACTAATGTGACGATGATCGAACTGGTAGTGAGCTGTGGTCAATAAAATTGACCTGACCTAATCTAATCAAATATATCTCAGTTCTGTTGATATTAGATTTGAAACACTTTTTTTTATCTTACATAAATTTTGTGGATTCTAATTTCTAATTCTAAGAGAACATGTCAATCAGGATGTACCCTATTCTAGATACCAAAACCATTATAAGTAGCTAGGTTACATCATCATCAATTGTTTTTGTAGACCTTCAGAGAGTAACGTCAAAGCCAGCCCTACATCCAACAATTTAAAATGTTCTTTAAAAATCTCTTTTCTCTAATTTTAATTCTTAACACATTCCATCAACAAATGTTGCACACCTTTTATTTTATCACAAATGTCGCAATTAGGTGTTAACTTTTTTCATCAAGAATGCAAAATTGTTTAATGGAGTGTGTCTAAAACGAAGGCTTCGTTGCGTATTTAACATAACTGCCGCCTAATTTTACATTAACAAACCACGGTCTACGGGTAGGTTCTGATTGTTGAAGCACTTTTAATAATTATATTTTATAACTGTTGGAGGGTTGCACTTTTGCGGTCTACAGCATGCTAGGCGGTTATGTTTCTGTTTATTTTGATATTTTATTCCTTTCGATTTCAAGACTTAAGAAACCATAGAACAGGCACGTGTATTTCCAAATATTGCCAATCACATAATTGACATTATGATAAATTCCATCGCGAGCCTACTTTACAGAAGGGATTATTTCATAACACAAACGATAATATTAATGAGAATTGCGGGCTTATTTTATGTTTTATTAATATTAGTATGAACCGAATACATTAATGTCTATTTACGTATCAACGGTCGTTACCTACAAATCGCTAACAATAAAAACAAAGGCAATGTTTATGACAAATACAGTTTTGCGTGACTCGCTGTCGTCAATTGGTTCGAGTCGAGTTATGAATGAGTTCAGAGAGAGATTGTGATCGTAACAAATAAACTATTATACAATCGAGTTGTTTGTTCGATTAGATTTTCAATAAAATATTGTTCACGTAACAGGCGCTTGATTGCTGGCTTATTGATTTGGTCAGAGAAGTTTTCTTTTTTTTTCAATAATAAATTAATACAGTACGTACTTGTTTTTTTTTTCTTGTCTTGGTGCTACTACGATTCATTAGTCCAATACCTTTTGAAACATGAACAATTTGAAACATTTTTATAACATCAAATGTATATAATCATGATATTCCTACGCGTTTCTATCTACTGACTAATTCTCCTAATCGTATCTATTTTTATATAACCTAACGGTTTGGTAGATAATTTTTACGTTCATCTAAATAGATTAAGTTATTAAAAGGACACATACACAGTGCTTATACTCTTAATAGTAACTAAATAAAAGCATGGTTTACATTAGACTTTAAACATGTTACAATACAGCCATGTGTTGATTGTATAGGTGTATGGTGTAAATCTCCATTCACGTCGCGTGAGTGACGCTCATACGAAATCGATGCAAAATAATATCACGTGTATGTCAACAACATCAAAATCGGTGCAGCGCGAGTCTAACCGATAACAATGGTTCCGTATTCCTGATGCAATATGTTTAAATGATTTTTGACAAAAAGAACATTCAATAACTAAAGCTCGTGTACAGTTTTCATTGGATCATTTTAATTCGTGATACACGAAATTCTTTCTTTTCTATTTAAAAGTTTATTTTTTTTTACTTATAAAATATTTAATATATTAGTTCCTTAATTAGGTTAGGAGGATACTTCTTCAGCGAGCTATAGGGCGCATTGAACACATTAAGGCACCTTAGGCGTGGTAGGACGAAGAGATGATATAGTGCCTCCAGGCATACCGAGTCACTGGTGCTGAAGATCACAGTTCTCACACCTGGCCAGCACGACGAAGAGAACACCGTCGAATTTTTTGGGTAAAGCTGTATCCGTCTTACCATTTTCGGGTGTAGCGAGACGGACATACCCGCCTTAGGGAATCCCCCTCCCCAGCGGGAATCCCTCAAAGAGTTTTCCGGCAATAAAAAAGTATTTTACTTCTTATTGGCTTCTCTTTGTAATTGAGCGTAAATTTAATTTGACGTAGTAGTTTGACCAGTAAAGATGGTACGGCAGTGCTTGCTTTGCGCTCGACTTGGCGGGGGCACTGCCGTACACCTAGATATATAAGTATATATTTTCATTTTTTACCGTCGATGTATTTCCAACGTCAAAATATTGTATTTTTAAATTTAAAATACAACGTGTTTATTCAAGTGGCACAGGACGCGACTCACGCGGTCCACGTTTTTGGCAATATGAATTATTCATGTATCAAAATGTATCTGACGTATGTTCGGTTGAGGTGAAACTATGGCTGGTACATCACGTATGCAGGCCACTGAATCACAGCGATTCAAGTCTTTTTTTATGTGGGACTCGTTGTTTTGTGGCCTGTTTCATTTGCTAGATTTGAACTAAGATAATTTTTTGGGTAACCCTATTACACAGATTCTACCATTCGTGTCAATGTCAGGACAGATCTTCAGTCTTTTTCAATAAATAGAATTAGGGTTTAAAACCTATGTTTCAATGTTGTTTTTACATTTCTAAATTAGTTTGCAAGGCGTGATGCGTTTTCGGTGATGTTTAAATAATGTTTCCTTTTCTTTTCTGTACCTGATTAATTGTTCCAAGTTCAAATTGATGATTTAATTAATTACTTCCTCTGGTAATGTTTTTGATGATAAAAATAGATAAAATTTCAGTTATCATTTTTAAATAAAAATACGCTCTTAATTTCAATTAATCGTTTAATAAAAAATCGATATTATTTTAATTTAATCATAGTAAAATGTAAAGTAAAGGTGTAATACACACGCACAAGCCGAACGTGATCAATCACAGCCCACCGACAAGGGTCACTTTCACTACAGTTTCATCACGGCCCGATTGTTGAAATATTTCTTTTGTTCTCGATAAGGACTACACAATAATTATGTTTTCACAGACAATAACTTTATCGACAATACATGTGTCCGGGTGGGTATTTTTTAAATTAACGCAGACAGGCTGAATGCTTGTTAAAATACATCTCGATTGGATACCTTAGTGATAACGTAAATCAAAATTTACACAAAAATAATGAAGTTATTTTGAAAGGCGTCTCGAGTTGGTCGGTAGATAAAAACCTCCTCTTAGCGTGCTATCAAGATAAGTTTATACTGCAGTTTAATGATGAACACGTTTAAATTTGTGTAAAAATTGGAGTTAGATGTATACGCAACGTATGTCACAAAACTATTTCTAGCTGACTTCATTGCTATTTTTTTATTTTTTGATGTAACATGTTCCTCAATTACTCTTACCATTGGTTATTTTTTAAGTAGTAGAGGGGCAAATAAGCGTCGGTTCACGTGATGACAAGTGATAACATCCATATACAACCGCTACACGATAGGATTTATATTGGTTAGCAGGTGGCTTTTTAAAATGTATGTAATTCCTATGTGCGCTCTTTTCCTGAAGATCCCAAAGTCGTGTCGATTGGGAATACCGTAAGTAGTTAGGTATTCAGCTGACTGTATGCAGTGGTGATATTCTACTAGTCCGAACAATTCCTCAATGCATTTCTCGTAGAAGATGCGGTAGTCTTCTACCACGCTATCAACCGTCCGACATCTCTACGCAGCGCCAAATAATCAAGCTTGTCGGAGAGAACGTTGTCATCGACAATTCGAGCCGCACGGCGTTGGACGCTGGACGCGGTCAAATGGCCAGCGACAAGGAGATGAGACTGCTCTCTCTTGAAGGCGGTAGAAAGGCATAAAATACTGCTTCGCCCTAGGTACTGGGCACACCGAGTGATTTAGAGGCTAATTTTCGTAATCATTTGCAAGGATAGTCTTCCAAATTACCACCAAATTGCACATAGCTCGATATGTCGACTCCAGTCGGACACCGGACGATTGAAGAGAGATTTTAATGATTTTTTTACCACCATACCCATACCCAATTTATTATTGGTTTCATCAATTGTAATGTATGAGCAAGGATGTTCTCCTGTGGATTGTAAACATATTATATTAAATAAATCAATTACTATCTTACGTAAATCAAATTTTAATTTTAACATTGAATTGTCAACCTTAGTAAAATTTCAGAAATCATTGAATGTATACTTGTTGAAATTACAGAATTACTGCATCCATAATAAAAGCCTCGGCATACTTTCATTGCAAGAAAGCTACGAACTTACATGCGCGTACGCCTTAAGGTGCGTTTGTGATTCGCGCCCAACAAAATACATTGTTTATATAAACGATACACTAGTTAGCATACAATCACAGAGAAAGCTCCAATGATATTTTAATCACGGTAGCGAGTATTCGCCCGTGAAATCGATATTTCAATTCGGTTTAGTCGGTTCGCGCTATTTTCTTTATTATTAGCGTGTCTAACAAATGTTAGTTTTGTTAACGCTACAAAGAATGCACAGCTTGTGTATTCATCAACATCATGACTTCTACATAACATCTCCTGATGATGTCAGGTGATGTTGACCTCCACATGCCCCTATATCCCGTGAATTGAAAGATCAGGCAATATCGATGGAGTTAAAGACTAGTTAGTAGTCATTATTATATACATATAGCAGTACCCAACAGCTTGTCTTTATAAAGTCAAGAGTAGGAAGGGAAATCTTTGAGTACAGGATAATAAACACAAAACGATAATAATATTGTTTATTTAATAGTGCAATAAAATGAGTAACATATCACCGCATTTAAGTGTGAGAGGACCAGATAAAGCGGACAGCGCACGCATTAAATGCTGTGACGAAAGTTAAGTAGAGCTGCCCCAATAAATACAAGGAAGAAGGTCTGTAATGCCCTAGAAGGTTCTAGAGGTTTTTGTTTAAGTGATAGTTTTAAAATGTAAGTGATGGTAGACGTTAGGTTACTTAATTTTAGTTACTAAGACTTAATAATTAAATATCCAAAACTATTTTATAGATTCCCTCGGGTATAAAAATGAGATTCAGTTTTCTAAGTTTACAACGCGGAACCTCGTTCAAGCATCTGCCAAAATAAATCGAAAATTCCTTTCCTTAAACATTTCTTTATGCTTTTTTACAAATTGCTCTGGTCTATCTAACAGTAACCAACTTTTTAAAGGACACTGCTTAAAGAAGTTGGTCATCACTGAGCACACCCTAAGCGGCTGGACCGATTGTAATCAACTTCATACTTTCAAATGGGTTGAAAAATGTTTCGAATCGCAGTCGGATAGTTCTAAATATAATGTAGGTACAGGTAGGCTGCCTTGTCCGGTAATAAGATAATAAAAGAAATAAAAATATAGCGCGTAATATGATAGCCGTTTCAATTTTACTGCCTAAGCGCCCGTAACTAGGTATGTATCATTTTACAAATGATTATTTAATTCTGCAAGATCCTATTGGATAGTACGCTTTGATCAAGTAGGTATTATTTTTTTAAGTTAACAAATGTTCTTCATGTCGCGCCTAATAATGTATAGATTCAATAATTTTTTGGTAATATATTGGAAGAAGTGCGTTAGACGTGGAAAATGTGAAAAAAAATCTGTATATGAATACGTAAAATGTAGTTCCAAAAAGATCTTAGTTGAGACATCTGCTCATCGACTTTTCCAGTAAAGCTTAAAGGCCTTAAAGGCCAACAACATAGGTCCATTAAAAAAAAAGTGCCTAAAAGAAAACAATTTTAATTTTCCAGCGATCTATGGAAATACACCAATCATTTATAATACGGGATTGTTATGTATCATTAGTTATTTTACTAATGTGAATGTGTTCGCTAGACCAGCATTGTGCTAATGAGCCTTCCCTAGGTTTCTACCTAGACAGCTGAGCGCCTGCAGTCGAGTACTCTGGCACATGCCTTATATGACATAGCGGCTTTTTGCCCACCGACTCCATGACCATTTCGAGTGGAAAACTAGTTGTTGGAATAGACGTGAAAGAAACTAAATTCCCCACACCAGTCTCGTTGGATCTGGTTTTTGTCTGTCCGTGCGGTTCCTCGTATAATATATACATGATATCGAAGGATGTAAAAACGTTTGATGGAATGGCAGCTATCACTTTTTAATAGAATTTTGTTTGTTATATTCGTCGTGTTTTCCTTATTGTTATTTTTATATTATTCATATTGTTACTAGAAATGTTTTCATTGATGATTAGATTCGATTGAATTCGACGCGGAAAATAGAAATAACTCAATGAAATATATTGATCCTTATTAGTAATGATTTGTAATCAAGAAATGCGACGGACTGTGTGCATGTCTTGCATAGTTTTTGGCTATATAAGCTTAACAAAAATAAGGAATTATAGTCATCGCCACTTTAGAAGTCCGATAGACGCGGCGCTGCGGTATCATAACTCAATGTTGCCAATTTATAGTGTAATGATTTTCCACCAAGTCTAGTACAATAAAAAAATTAAATAATTATAGGGCCTATGGTCAGTAGTGGATTGATAAAGACTGAGTATGATAATAATGACAAAAATAATTATAGCAGCAAAATGAACCTGCCAGGTTTTAGTAAAATAAATCATTTTTTTGTAAATATTTCATTTGTATTTTTTACGTATAACCGATTAGTAGAATTCATCTAAAACAAGCTTCTTCGGATGTGTTCGGCTTTTGCCAGGAGTGACGATTTTCTCAGATGTAAATGCTGCCATTGTTACTTCCTTTGTTATTCGACCTTTTTTACAGAAACACCTGAAAATATAATTCATCTGAACAAGATTTTAATTCTTTTACCTTGTATTTATATTCATATAAAATATCATAAGATAAATGTAGGTATAGAGTTAATGATAATATTTTTACCATAAATTAGGCAAAAATAAGTGACTCTGGCATCTCTAAAATTTTCCCGTCATGTCAGTGACATTTATAAACATATTATTCAACGGGGTTAATTGTTGTTTATTTTTACTTTCTAATTCACAAAATTATTTCAGTTTAATGATCATTATACGGCCTTCACTTTATACACCTCACTTTATATTATATGCTCCATATTTCACGTAAAACAATTTAAAATATCACAACTTCTTACTCCAGACAGACGTCAAGATGTCAATGTTGTCAAATTTAGTTCGGGCATTAGTCGCAGGACTTCTAAAGTGGCGATGACTATATGTTTCAATTAGTAGCCTTAAAGCTTCTATCAATAGTTGTCCTATGACGATAAACTGTACAATCACATAAACGCATAAGTCTGCATTAATGTTGTTTCAATTTAAAAAGCTAAAGTAACAGTGTAATAAAATAGCTTTTAAAGGATTAATACGTATTTTATTACCTTACATTATCGACGTTTTAAATTTCACAGCAGCTATGTCATGTCACAATTTAATTCGTAAAACAGTAGTTTTATTACGATAAGTGAAATTGGCGTTATAAAACCGACATATGTAATTTAGATAATGATATGAAAGGCATCGATATTGTCATATTATGTTACATAAGGCATACTTTTACATATGACGACGATCTGATAAGAATGTAATTGACAAATATATCATTCGCATGACACTCCGCTGTACAGCGGCGATCTAAAAATCCTTAATTGATTATGTAAGTGTAATTAGTGTGGGCGAATAACAGGACATGTCTAAACACTTTAAACGTATACCGATTGGGATTGATTTATAAACGTGTAATATAAATCTTAATGTGTGGATTGTAACAGTTTTTTGAGATTCGTTCTTAAGTGGGTGCGAATTCTGATAGAATTCGGGGGTTTTAGTTATGGGGATTTTTTTTTCGGTTGCAGCTGTGCTAATGGTCCTAATGGCACTGATGCTTTGTCGGTAGTGGGGTGAGCCGGTTAGCTTCTGTGATAGGGGAAATAATAGCAGATTGTATGTAAGAAGAGCGTTATAGTCTTGATCAAAGTTTCTTTAATGTTAAAAACTTTTGGAGTAAAAATAAGTAAAGTAGCAACCCATGTATTATGTGATATGTCCCGCTGCTGAGCACCTCCTCGAAATCAGACGAGGAGGGTATCGGGCCATAGTTCACCGATGCGCTGGCCCAAAGTAGGTTGGTGAACTTCATTATTTCATTTCAATATTTTGCAATTATTTTTAATACGTGCGAGCAAAGTCACGGACGGCCATCTTTGTATATAGTACATACTAAACGCACAATCGCATTTCCCCGTCTTGCGTAACTCGTCCGTCTGTTTATGCTCCAACACGGGCATTTCCCCTGACACCCGTGAATTGAGATCGTGACCGTCCAACAGCTTCTAATTAATATTGACGGCACAATTAGGGATTGCATAATTAAATAAACAAACTCTATCTGCGGTGAGACTGAAGAATGTTTAGAGTTTCATAATCTTGATGAAATGGTTTGGTAAATGTTTAAATCCACTCGTAAAGTGGTGGTAATTTTGGTAAATATAATAATCTGAAGTTCATTAATTGACGTAACCCCAGCGGTGAACTGAGAAAGGTTATAATGATGGTCGGTAATAGATATTGGTTTCTTAGATGAGCCATCTGCTCATCTACTTTTCCGATGTGGCTTTAAGGCCAACAGGTCCTTTCTAAAAAAAAAGAAAAAGAAAAAAATATTTGTTATTGAATTGTTTAGTTTTATTATCTTTACGAGTTTTCTATGGGACTAGGTTAGGGTTTTTTCTTTCTTTTAAATCGATCAAACGTTAATTCTATACACAAATTAGTTTGTACGTCATGCATAACGTGGATATTTATTTCAGAAAATGGGACGATGACTTGTTCAATTAAATTGGTTCTAATAAAAAATACGACATTCTTTAAGTTATAAGGAACAATTCAGTTTTGTCTGTCTGCAATAGCGAAACAATATCGGCTTCGCTGGGGACAGGAGGACAAACTCAACAGACCATATTACGTCCCGCCCGAAGCGTACTGCCTGTGTAATCTTTAGTTAAGAATAAACGATAAAGTGAAACTAATATTGTTCTTCTTTTTACAGGTATGTGGATGCTTCGTATTTATAACCACTAGAGTAGATTTGTAAGTATCAAACATTGTTTTAAAAATACTAAAACGTATTGTTTTCTCATGTTTACGCGAATTTCACTCATTGTGACGAAACAAATTTGATAAATTTTATCGCGTATAATTGAGTTTTTTATATGCCTTAGTCTCCAGTCTAAGGACTGCTTCTTTGACCATGGTTGCTGTAAAGTATCCAAAACGTCGGGCATAAAAAAATCTTAATAAACCGCGATAAAATCCGTAAAAGTTGTTTCGTTATAATGAATACTAGAACAGGTATTTCACCATTATCTGTCAAAAAACTAAATATTTACCGTGTCTCTAACACCCGTATTCACAAACAATACTTTGAGGTGTCACAGTACTTCCGAACGCATAGGGTCATTCAAACCAATTTATAGACAATACTTAAAATTAAATCCGCAACTGTGCGTTTGTCAAACTCATATTTAACCCGACTTTTGACAACAGGAGCGCATAGATAGAAGCGTTCTTTGCATAGTATTTATTCATTGCTTAGCCAAATACGCTTGTAAGTGAGCATGGCTTTTGTCGACAATTCCAAATATCGGGCGCATCAAAATTAATTGGAAAGCAAAGGAAGGATAAAGCTGATGATGATGATGATGATAAACCATATCAGTCTTCAGTAATGTTATCACCATGACCATCTCTAATCGATTGCAATAACTACGGAACATAAAGTTCCCCATAATTCCATATTGGTCTCTAAGAAGCCGTGATCGTAGCTGACACAGATATCAAAGATGAGTTGTCTGGAAATTGTTTGTCTGTACATGGAAGCGTTACAGATATAGTCGTACAACCCGCACAATACCCTGCGTCCGGAGGCCGTTCGCGGAGCTGAACATCCGCCATGGTGCCTGGTCGAGGATGTGGTGATGTGGGAAATGGGTTATTTAACTTTCTTATGAATTTATTGAAAAAATGAGTAATTTACTTGTTCTTAAGGTATTTATTTCTACCATACCAGTTCTTTCTGGGGATCTATTCTATTTGGGGATTAACCATCATCGGACTTTATCCGTCCACTGCTGAACATAGGCGTACCTCAATGAACGCCAAGACGACCGGTCCCTTGCAACTCGCATCCAACACGAGCCGGTCACTGCACGGATATCGTCTTCCGACTTCGTCTGCTTGAATGCGACCTACACTCTGAACCTTATTGGCTCATTAACACAAAACACGTTTGACGTTAGCTTATACTGGACTTGAAGTGTTAGAACGAATTAAGGATGGTCGACCCTTAGATTGATTGACTATAATTTCCATGCAATGGTCGGTCAAAGCTACAGTGAGATACCTATGCCTTCTTAGAGTTCAGTAAAATTTGCCATGTTCAGCAGTTGACGGATATGTCTGATGATGATGATGATTATGATACGTTATAGTTTACGTAATAAAAAATGTAGTCAGCTTTAGGATAGTGATGTTAAGGAGAGTACATTTAAATGACCAACATTGGTTTGTTATTTTGGCAGGTAAATGAGAATTTCAAGCTAGTATTATATTGTTTGTGCACGTGGTTGTCGCGGGTTGAAATCCGTCGTGCACGACCGTGGGAAGTGCGCACGTCTTGACACGCACCCCGTAATGAGGCTCTATTTGCTCAGCTTCACGTAGTATGTACTATGTATACACATGTGATTACAAAGTATTTAAAAATTCCTTGCCAATTCAACGGTGATAACTTTAGCTTTTGTAAGAAAAGTATACTTTATTAAAGTGTATAAGCAATATTAGATACTCATTTTTAGGTATACATCTTAAAAGGTGACTTCTGTCGCTTGAAACAAGGACATAATGAGTTGGTTATGTTTGTGAGCTTAGATGGAAACTACGAAAAAACTATGTTGCTACGTTATCACCTACATTGTTCTCAATTCGGATTGGATTTTGAATCTATGTTGCGCGGATCACCCGCGTTTCAGTTTCAGTAATTCCAGTTCTTAAGAGGGTTAACCTTATTAATATCTTTTCAGGCCCTCTGGTTAGTCGGGGTTTCTCATCTCACTTTTTTACTACATTAATAATTTTCTAACGATATTTTATATAATACTAGCGGACTCGACAGACTTCGTTCTGTCAAAACAATTAATTTGCAATAAATAAAATTGCAATCTCAAATTTGAGAAATAAACTATCCTATCTTTTAAGATGGAGAAAAGCACACATTTTAAGAGAAAAAACATTAAAATCGGTTAAGTGGTTTAGGAGTCCATTGAGGACAAACACTGTGACACGAGATTTATATATATTAAGATAAACAATGACGGCTATCTTAGACATAAATCGTTCTTTTCTTGATGACAATATTACAAGCATTAAATTGAATTCGGTACGGCAATTCGCAAATTAAATCGACATTCAAACAAGAGCTGTTTAGTCACCGTTTATATTTTGACAACAATACCACGCTGTAATGGGCGCGCCTGATTTCACTAGCCTTGGGACCATTATTCAATTCAGGATGGACTTTCTAACAGATGCACAAGGCTCGTTTGCGGAGTGACAAGTGAAATTGCTGCCGTTTTGCTCTCGCGCCGATGTGACATTCGGATCTAGATGATTATCACGGCAATCTGTACTGTACTGGCTAGGCCTAGGGTTGGCTCGGTCTTAAAATCTTAATTAGGCTTATTGTTTCAATAAATTATAGTTGGAGGGAGGAAGAAGAAGGACCAGGAACATAGTTCCTGTAAAGTATCCGAGACAACGGACGTATAATAAACCGCGATAAAATAGCAAGCAAGCAAAAGCATATAAACAGTTGGGTTTTATACTGAGAATAGGCAAACCTTTTAAACACTCATTGACATATAAAATCCTATATAATAGTTATGTTCGCAGTCATCTTGAATTTGCGTGTACTGTCTGGCATCCTTATTTTAGATGCCACATCAATAGAATAGAAAACATACAAAAAAAATTCTTAAAGTCACTAGAATTTAGAATTGGTAACTCATTCATTGATTATGAAACCTCTGCTAAACAACATAACGTGTCCTTATTAGAAACAAGACGAACCTATTTTGATATTGTAATGTTATATAAAATCTTAAACAATGTAATTGATGCCCCCGCATTACTTCATAATATCTTATTTCGAGTACCTCGTAAACGTGAGCGACTTTGCACTAAGAAACATTTATTTTTTATATTAAATGCTAGAACCTGTTATGTTCAAAATAGTTTTATAAGAAGAGTGTGTAAATTTTATAATGATAATTTGCTTCATTTGGACTTATTTGCATTTAGTTCTCTGGCTTCCTTCAAAATCTCTCTGATGAAGTCTTTAAAATAAGTTTTTATAAAATAAGTTAAAAAAGGTGTAAATGTTTTTCGTTTATAAACTTGTTATTTACTTATGAAATCAGTGCCCATATAAAAGTAACTGATGTTAATATTTAACTTATAAAATTAGCTACACACTATCTACTATACTTATTTAATATTTGTAAAAATAAAAATAATTGTTTTGTATTTTAAAATTTTTCTTATATTCATTACTGTGTCTATTTTTCTCTATCTCATACTTATACAACAATTTATTTCAATAAGTTAAGAAAATGATTTTGTTCATAAACATTTTTATCAACAACTAACAAAAATACAAATTTAAAATGTCTCAATATAACACTAGATGTACCTACACTTGTAATATAGGAAACTAAAGGTCTATATTGTAATAACTTTTTTGTAATAACTAACTTTGTTAAGACTGTTTGTTTCTATAAATAAATAAATAAAAAAATAAAATACTTGAAATTGTGTCAGGAAATAGACTTTCTATCAAAGTATATCACAGTGTGACAAAAGTATATTGTGTATTACAAAAGTGGCAACTAATTAATTATGAAAATGAAAAACTTGTGTTTTTACGTACAATCTTGTGTGTCTATTGTGATTTGTGGAGGCATTTCACGGTAAAGTTCGCTTCCTGTAAAGTATCATTGTGTGTTAAAAGAAGAAGGGTGAAATTATTTGACTTAAAAAGAAATGGTCGTTTGTAAATTCGGTTTATGGCAATAACGTCATAATGCGCCACAAGCCGAAAGCTTAGGCCGATTGTGCGTTTCTATCTCTTGTTCCGCGCTCGCTCTTGCACGCTCTGGCTCTGGCGCAACCTGAGTCGTGCTTCTTTTGCGTACAACAGGCGTTCATTAATTTAAATATAAGACATGTTTATTGTACTTCTTCAGCATTAGGTAAATAAAGTATATACGTTAAGTGTCGATTTTCCACTCGTAAAAATATTAACAAGGGTTACAAATAAATGTAAAAAGATCTATTTAAAAGCCCATGTAAAACCTGCCTACAGGGTTTTATTATATTTATCTGTTTGCTTCTCGTCAACAACCCTATGTATATTTTTAGCGGCCCTGATCGGACTCGATGGTCAATACGATTATACCTGTTTCATAATAAGTCCATAAATTCAATGGAATCGATATCTGAACGAGGCAGAGATGTTGCTATTGTTATATCTGGCGCTCCTAGATATCTTTGGAGTGTTATTCTGGAATATTTGCAACTTTTGTAAAAAAAAAGGTGTTACAATTTAAAACTTAATATTTTTTTTACCAAGGTGATTTGATGCGATTGATTTGATATTGAGTTTGTAAAAATCGATGTGACTACAGGTTTTCTTTTAACAAAGTTTTTTTAGCGGTGGTCAATGTTTTTGCACTAAGTTTGAGCCTGTCCGTGTTTTTTAATTCGGCAGTAAAATAAACTATAGATTTTAACACAATACATTTATGAACTTAATATCTGTACAACATCTTTCTAAAATCTTCGAACACTATTCCACAATTCCAGTTGACATTCAAAAAATATATAATTCTTAACTAAAATTTTAAAATATTTTAAAAATATTTGCAAGATATTTTTACGGTAATCTTTTCAGTCTTATCAACTTTATCATCTGTTTTGTCGTTCTAAAAACTATAACTTTATTTACATTAGGTTTTATTCAAAGTTAAATTCACTGCATCACTGCAAAATCAGCATTCGAGTTGTAAAAATTCAATGAAAGGACTTTTGTATTTGCGACTCGACAACGAATATTCCTCAGAGATCTGAATTCTGGTATCTCCTCATTGTCCAATAAGAATGGTGAACTGCAACCCATTTTCACATTAAAAATTACGTGTTTGATATTCTTCCATTCAAAATTTTCTTTCGAAGCTAGAGACATTGTGTTAGGGTTTTAGAATAGCCTTATTGATCTCTTGAACTCAGGCACCAGTAGACAGGTAACAAAACCCTTCAATATAAATGATGTGTTGATATTTATGCATTTCAACGGGCTTTTTATTGGTAATTTTGTTCGTGATCAATAAATATTTCGCATCGCGATTTATGGCTCATGCAGTCGTATAGCTAGATTGTATTTTAATTTGTGGTCTGGTACTTGTTCTATTTCTTACTTATTTCTTAAAATTGGATTTATCATATTTTTGTTGTTTAGTTTCTACGTAAAATTTCTATTATTTTATTTCGGTGAAATATTATAAAGCTTCTGCAGTTACGCTATCCCAAGTTCTCATCTCGTCTTCTTATCTTTAAGTACGTAATTTGAGGACGAAGACCGTTATGTCTTTTAATAGCATAGGAGAGCAAACGGACAGTCGAAGCCTTTTGGCGACTATCGACGCATACACATGCACACAGATATTATGCAGAATTAAAGCTCGCAATGGTTTTAGTGCAGTATATCCGCGCTGGGACAGTTTGGGGAGCGCTGGGAGTCCTGTACCACAATATCCCGCGTATAACATTTCCACCGCGACAATACTGGCAGTGGACGGATAGCATTACAGCAATGGTGGGACGCTGATTTTCAGTAACTCCACGTGATCACTTATTTGGATCGATGTCACTGACCGCACTTTTTTAATTTTACGAGTATATAATATGTATTTAAATATATACACGGTGTATATTGAAGGCTTTGAAAACATAAAAGGTATGATAGTATAGGCGTGGCCTGACAGGATAGGATTGAAAAAAAAACGCTAAATTATTTAAAAAGAAATTGCTTGTTTTTTTTTTTTTGTATAATCCGATTTGGTGAACATAATGATACAAACGTTTGATGACAATGATTTAAATTAATCGTTTTTTGGATAAAAGAGAAATGTAACAGCTGACTCACAGCCGCCTCGCTCTAAGTGTACAAACTTCCGCAACGCGCGCGACTCGCAGTCTGCGTGAGTTCATCGCGGGCGTGCAAAATACATAAGCACTTCTTAAAAAAAAACGTTTCTGAGATAATAGTTATATGCATCATATAGTATATAAATAGTATATTATTAGGCTTATATATTTCAAAGCGTTCCAAATTCACCCGGCATATATTCGTAAACAAAATATTTTATAATATAATTAATAATTATAATATAAAAAAACATAAAAATTGTTCGTATTCAAATCCCACATACAAACGAACCGAAACCATCCACTATACAATAGGTACCCAACCAATTAATTATACGTTAAGATAGTTTATAGGATTACTGAGACAATGGCTAGATCGACGTGTGCTCGTATACAAATGGGTGACATTTGGGACCGGTAATTGGTGGGCTCCAGAGATGTCCAGATACACAGGTCTCGTGATATGCCAGGGGGCGGGATCCTCTGAGAACGACGACACATGGAGGGATTTTGTAGCGTAATATACTGCTGATTTTTTGAGTATTTGGTAATGCATAATAATAATTATTATTATTACTAATAATGTATTGGAGTTATATATCAGTAACGTGAGGAGTTATTATTTGTTATAAAAAAATATAAATCAAAATCCATTAAAAGTGTGTTTTTCTGATGAACATTTTTTTAACATAGCATAGGAGGGCAAACGAACAGCCGAAGCCTTGCGACTATCGACGCCCATTAACATCCACACAACCAAAGGTTATGCGGATGCGTTGCCCTCCTTTTCCCTATACCCCCCAATAGGCCACCGGAAAATCACAAACCGCACGAAACGCGACAGCACAACTTTACGCCGGTATTATGTTAGCGAGAGGTGCCGGCACAATTCGGCTGCAAAGCAGCATTGCACTACCTCTACAAATTATAGAGATGTCGTTGATCACGTAACACGAAGTGAGCCGATTATCAACTTGTCTCTTTCTTCTATTCTATACAGAAAATATACACATTGGAGATAAGGATATCATAATTTTGGTATTCATTTTTGTCTTGATATTTTTTTTAATTGTTTTAAATATTATTAATTTCCCTTTCTTCTCATTACGGACATAGTGCTGACTCTGTTATCATATTATTACATCTTCTTAAAAAAATATGATGCATCTTCGCCTATACGGATTCTTCATGCATTTGATGCGATGATTAACTGTTGAATTTGTATATGCTAAAAGCTATATATTTTTTAAATATATTTACTCAGTAGTTTCAATTATTTTCATATTATTATTGGTGTATACCAATACAGTATAACATCTAAGGTGAGCAAAAAGAGATATCAAAATAAAACTAGTATACAGTTGACAACGTTGCTAATTGCCACAATAAAAATTGTTTCGTGCCATAAATCACCGAGAACGTTCGATCATTTCCCTTAATTGGTCTCGTTTGCCAACCGAGATCGCGGCCAGCCCCGTGCCCAAATCGGCGGGGTGATCACCCTGACACTGACCACGTGAGCAATTAGTCCACCCGGACCACACACGCGCTCACTAATTACTCGACACCGTCTTATCTATCGCAGGTCCTGCAGTAAAGAGTTTTTTAAATTAATACTTGAAATATAAAACTCGAATATCGAGGTTTTTGTATGATATTGAGATAAGAAATTGATTACATATTAAAGTGTAAAACAAATAGAGCAATTTATACATTTTTTTTGATGTGAAGTGTAAATGTGTTCTTTTACATTTATAAATTAAACTATATTAATTATTATCGTTACGATTTAATTAACCGGCGACGATGGTTCAGTGGGCTCGACTTGGCGCCTTAAGCAAGAGGGTCCAAGGTTCAAACCTAACTGCCCCCTTGAGGTGCCTTGAAATAGATTTTTCACTTTTCTAAGTGCACCCGGAATACGAGACCATCGCTCGAAAACATCGTGAGGAAACCTGCGTACCTGATGAGATTAAAAGTCTTTGAAGGTCTGTGAAGTTCATCAACCCGCATTGGGCCAGCGCTTCGGTGAACTATGACCCGATAGCTTCCTCGCCTGGTTTCGAGTAGGAGTAAGGAGGAGAACTCGTGCCCAGCAGTGGGTTGTTACTTTTACTTTTTATCATTGTTACGATTTAATTATGTATATAGAAATATAAATTTTAGTTAACATAATAGTTAA
This sequence comes from Lycaena phlaeas, assembly GCA_905333005.2. Classification (NCBI taxonomy): domain Eukaryota; kingdom Metazoa; phylum Arthropoda; class Insecta; order Lepidoptera; family Lycaenidae; genus Lycaena; species Lycaena phlaeas. Next base: position 14,993,923 of record HG995172.1, on the reverse strand, counting down.
CTAGCTTTTGTAAGAAAGAAGTCAACGTTCTCTAGAGTAATTAGCTATTTAGGAAAATGTTTTGTCTTCAAGGACACTGCATAAGCTCCTAATATCCTTAGCTTTCGAAGAGCTTTAATATGTAATGACTAATGCTAATTTATCTTACAATGCATTTTCCAAAATTTTATTATTTAAATCTAAATAGATATTATATTGCCAAAATAATATTTTTAAGTTTGGATGCATGAGATAATCTTCCGAAACTGATCTTGGTATTTTGAAAAATATGACTTTGATGACTTTCACACGTAACATATCACTGTAACATGGGCTATAAAGTCATCATCGGTCTCGATACGGCCGTGAGCGTAAGTGGGGGCGATACAGCGGGCCACAGTAAATAATAAAGGGGAGTGACACTAGCTGCAGAAATATTGACAGAGGCATAAATCGAGCAGCGCCCATAGCTCACTCGGCACAAAACAGGCAGGCTGGTGTAAATACGACAGCGAACAAGACAGGAACAAGCCAGGAACACGGCTGCGGGGTATACCGTTACAAGTGCCAATTGTAACCTAGTTTATGATCGAAATATTATAAATGTATTGCTCCCGCGCAGCTAGAATCGATACTGACGATGTTTGGAGAATTGGAGTTGAGTTATTGCCTCTGCGGTTCGCAGCCATCTTAATTGCCTTATTGTACTTTCACTTTAATTTACTTTTGAAAATATTGTTTTATAAGTTCTTGATTAAATCGTGTAAATCATTATTTGTACGTGATCAAGCTTTAATTGAATTTCCTATCTGTTCTTGAGTAATTTTGTCTTACGCTCGATTAATGTGCTAAAACATTTAATGTAATTTTAGAGTAAATCTGTATTTAAAAAATTGATGTTGAAAACAAACCCCGATCCAAAATAATAAATGTATTTTATATTTTTTATTAATTTAGATATAAAGTACAGTTTTTCGAAATCAATGAGCTCAGTGCGTTTATATAAACCAACTTGTATAGCTATAGCCCGCGGTGACATTATATTGATAACCGTCTTCAGGGTCCGATCTATCTTTATACTAAAAATCATAATAAACTCAACAGTTTGGGGCGTGAAATAAACGTTCATTGCTAAACATAGACCATCCGCAATGAACGCCAAGACGACCGATCCCCTGCCACTCGCATCCAACACAGACCGGCCACTGCACGGAGATCGACTTGCCACCTTTTTTATAAGGGCCTCGGGTAGGCACACTGACGTGTGCAGGGACTCGCATTGGACTGCACTACTCCACTAAAACCACTGCGTGCGCCTTCAGTCGCTTTATGAGAGCGTCCGGATCCGCAGGCAACAGGTTTAACTCAGCGACTGACTGGACCCAACAAGGCCAGATTCTTCAGATATAGGGGAGACTGCCCGGCCGCTATCGAGCAGTCTCCACGATATCGTGTCTAGCAAGGCCCGGTTACCCGTCGTGAGCCCGACACGAGCACAGGGGTGTTACAGGAAGCGATTAAGTAGCGCCTCCGACGCACCCCCGTTCGTCGTCTACGGAGGGAAGCCACGTTAGTGGCCCCCTCTCTCACCCGTTCATCGGCCTCCTTCTGGGGCATCACTGTCTCGCAGAAGGATGCCATTGCCGCCAATCTTCTTCCCACCTGATCAATGGACGACCAACACTACTTCGTATACGTAAAGGCGGGCTCCACTCTTGAACCATCCGCTCTGCTGAGTGTAACATGCTTTCGCCATTATAGTATTAAACATATTTATGTCGTATTATGCGGCGTGTTTTATGTATGCGCAATCTGTTCGATCTGCACACGATGACGGAAATTTCAAATTTAATTGTCGCCGCGACATGAACAGTCCCCTCGTCATCAGACACGACTGGTGACGCAACGCTGCATCCCAATGAATTGCATCATTGGTACCGAATTTATCAGAGAAAGCGACGAGCACGAGCTAACAGCTAATGATAGCTCTGGCGAACTGTGCCCTCTAGAAAGCTCAACGGTCTGAGCCGAAACTATTGTGATATGATATCCTTCATAATAATTCAATTCAATTAATTTAGTAATAAATATAAAAAAATATTGTTACTTTACGAAAAAAAAAAACAATGAAATGTAACAACTTTTACGGATTTCATCTCGGTTTATTAAGTTTTTTACATACAACATATAACTGACTCAAGCACCGTCGCTATACTAAGTCGGCAATCTGTGGTCATAGTCTAGACAATGCTTGCCTTTGTAATAGCTTTGATAAACTACATGTCTAGGTTGTGGTATTGGAATTAGGGGTGGCTTTTGAAATTAAAATACATCCCAATTTCAATGGAGATGCCCGATTACAGCCACCTATTATGGATTAAAATAAGAAAATTAAGATCCAACTTTCTTGTGCAGATAGGACTAATAAAATATTGTTGTATCATAGGGTATTTTCGAATTATGTAACAGTAGGACGTCTGACACCTCAGTCCTCCCGTGACCATGGTTGCTGTAAAGTATCCGAAACTTTTAAAAACCGCAATGTAATAGTCGCTTAGAAGTAAAGTCATGGTAAGGTAATCAGGTAACTTGAATTTATAAAAAATATTGAATAAGGAAACCTAAGTGCAAACTGTGTCCTGTGAATTAAATGTTGAATGAATTGAAAAGAAATATATTTTTTTAATAAGAAATTGTATCGTGGTAATTGTATAGGTGTTTAAAAAATATAATAAAAATATTTTGAGTTGTGCGAAAATAAGAGGTTCGGTTTCCGCTTTGATGTATGCTGGGTATATAATTTCTAATGCTGGTACGTTTGTGGTAATAGCGAGATTAATGAGTGTAGTGCATTTTGTTCTCAGTATTCAGACCGAATCATGTACGAGCCTGTGTTGGAAATATGTGTTTTTATAAAACATTTTAGGTACATATTGAAAATGCTTTATTTATTTCGTTTACGACTTTTTACTGTCTGACATTGAGATGTTTACGTGATATTCTTTTAGATTTCTCCCTTTCAAGGTTTTAGTTTTAGTGTCTTTGTAAGAAGAAATTTTAAAGAATTTAAAATATTTTAAAATTTATATTGTGATTAATAATAATTAGAAATATATTTTAATATGTGCAAAATAAGAATAGATTTATATTTATTGAATATCAAAATAATATAGTTATAAATAATAAGACATTTAAATGAAATGATCACAAGTTTCTTATACTTAGTTGTAAAGTTTCGTTTTTTTTTTTTTTTTTATATGGACAGTTGCGAATAAAAATAACATTATGTGTTGATATTAATTTACAATAGATATTATGTTATAATTAAAATTGTAGTGCAATTATAAAAAAGACGTATCTATTATGACAGCTTACCATAACAACTGTACATTTCTTACATAATATATCAAAACTACCTTTAATCTAATCCGCAATAGAAAACTGATTGCGATACTTTTATAGTTTTATCGAATGTATTCTAGCTTTCTAGCTTAATAACTGTCAATAATTTATATCATTTGTATCGGGTTAAGTTAGCATTAGCTATCAATGCCCCGCCAATTAAATCTCGGAACTGCAAAATTAATCTTTCGGCTTTCATTATTTTTATGGATAGAAAAATGTGTTTTTTTTTTCGGATGTAGTTGTAATTGGATTGTGATGTGATGCAATCGTCTTGTTTGGATTTTGATATTACAGCTTCATAAGGATATTGATTTTAATGATGCTTTTGATAAAACGGTCAAAGTTTGACAAGACGAATCCTTAGGAATAATTGGAAGATTAATACTTAGACTATAAAGGAAATATAGGGATAAAAATTAGTAAGATTTACCTATTCTAATGCTGTGCGCGTGTTTAGTAAGTTTAATTGAGCGGGAAATAGTGGTGCTATTTAGGCCGCGAATATTCCCTGAGCAGATTTACTGTTTCACAATATAGAAGAAAAACATCAAAATAGACCTTTTATTCACATTTTTTCTTTTCTCTAGAAGTCGTGTATAATCCTGGCGTACCTAAAATATACTATTTGCAAACATTCACATATTCACATCTCTCGCTATTTAAGAGCATTGTTCTCGTCGATGGAGTATTCTACCACCACTCATTTCTCTTCTCTGCCAACACCTTCACATAAGTTCCATATAAGTCCGTCTCGGTCTACCCTTCCTCTTTTTCCTTCAGTCTTTCCTTCTATGATATTGTTCAAAATTAAGTCATGTCGTTTCAGGTCATATTTCAATCATACTCCCTCTTCGGTTCTCTATAGTTTTAATGATGCTTCTTTCCTGTTTAACTCTTTCCAAAACCTTAGCATTTGACATAATTTCTGTCCAACTTATCCCTTCCATCCATCTCCAGCACCACATTTCAAAAGCTTCCAATCTTTCCCTATCTTTTTGAGTCATTGTCCACGTTTCACTATAGAGTAAGTATGTTTCGACCATACCTTATGAGAGAATAGAATTATTGTATTATGTAGAAACTGACGCGTTGCAAGCATGTGTTATTTGCTCGTAAATAAATAACATCAAAAGAGTATCACGAGCGGTGGTATCTTACGAAATAGTTCGTGTCCTGGCGCACGGCTACCGGGTTCGATACCCGGGCGGCGCAGCCTGTCATTGTTCGGCTTAATTGTTCGCCGGCGGTTTGTCTTCGTCCCTTTCACCGCGGTAGGTACGTGAATCATGGATTTTTTTTTGGTCCTTCCTCATTCGTTAAAATTAAGTTAAGTGTTGATAATTACGGACGGGTGATGCGAAGTGATTACGAGTTCGTGTTTCACTTATAGAGTCGTCTCGGAAGTGTCTAGGGTTTATGGGTTCTTATCGAGAGCTTGATATGTTGATTATGTTTACGCGAATTTCTCTCGAGATGAACTTTATGGACGGCGGTCTTTTTATTTATAGGCCAAATTAATACGCTAAAGTTTTGTTTGTTCGAATGACAACGGAGACGTTGCACGAGAATGGTACTTATAAAATATATGAAGTGTTAGGGTATTTAATGTTTGATTAACCTACAAGTCTACCGTTACTAAAAATCTAGTTTGTTTAAATAATGTGTCATGTGGTGGGAGTAAGGTGCAGACGCCTAGTACAATAGTGGGGCTACGTCATAGTGTAATCTGAAGTTAACTTTGATGATGCAGGATAATGCTTCCGCATAATTCAGGCTTTTCTCGGGTAAGGCCCCTGGACCTATGTAGGGCACTTGAAAATTAACTACCACACTTAACTTCAATCACTTTTTCCAGGGTCTTTCATATGCAGACAACAAGATCATCTCTGCGATAGGCTGACCCCGGAGGAGGCCCTTCATAAGGCGGACTGCCCGACCGCCACTACTATTAGTTTATGCCTGGCATTAGCAACTTGCTATCAAGTGGCAAATGCGAGTGGCAAAAGATCAATCGTCTTGGCGTTCACGGAGGGAGGTCTATGCTCAGCAGTAGAAGGATGAAGGCTGATGATGATGATGATAATACTGTTTATATGTTCAAGCAACATATTATAAAGACAAAAAACTTAGTGTTACTAGAAATAGTTTTACTTTTATTTCACTCAAAGTAGAAAGCTTTTCTAGGAACTAGCATAGCGCGTTAGTGTAGGTTAGTACAAGTTTTTTACATTAGTTACAAGTTGTCCAGTCGTAAATGATGTACAGGCTAATTTGATGACTTAGAGGCGTTGCATTAGTTCGCGTGCCGGTAAAATTAACCCAGGGTCAAAGGTCGCGCGAACGCTCCGGGTGAACAGACCGCTAATGAACGGGAAAAATGTTAGCCATCAATTCTGGCTTAGGATTGTATTGGCGCGCCTTAGTTAAACGGCGAATGCAATGCCGTGACGCGTGACGGAACACGGAATGGCGTTGTAATTCTTTTAAATATGATTCTTCGAGGTATAGATATTTTACATATATACGGGCGTTCAGTGATGACCAAATTGTTTTTTGAACTGAAAACTTCTTTAGGCGCACCGCATTCAGGTTTATTTGTAGGCCGTGAGTGAGGCTCCTCTGAGGTGAAAGGCTCGATCGGGAGAACTCGGGACCGCCGAGTCTACCCGAGCGGACATACACTCGGCTGCTCTTCACTGCTACGTCGCTGCAGTTCTGTTTTGGTTTCTGGTTCATTAGATATATTTCAGTGTAACTGACTGAAGTTGGATATGAGATGGAGAGATGTACCGTCGTTAAATAAACCAGTTATCATCAAGAAGATGAGAGATGACATAACATTTCGGTTAGATAATAAAAAGAAACTTTTGTTTATCAAAACTTGGAACATTTTTTATTGTATATTATTCTTAGCCCTGGGCAAAAGTGTCTAACACATGGGTGGTCAAAGCGAAATGTATTGAAGTGATTTTTACAAAATCGCACCTCGCTGTTATACAAGGACCAGCAATGGAAGATCTGATCGGAGCGGAGCCGCGGGCGGTCGTTAGCTAAAATATAAGAAAATTGCGTAAGACGTGACTCAACAGACCGACTCTAGTTTACAAATGTAAAACTAATGTTGTTATCTAATATCGATTACCGGCCCACGCGCTGTCGCATCAGACGTAGTATTTTATGTACGCGCTCGGCTTGGACAATCAAGGTAAAAAATATCCTTATGTAAGTTACATGTATAATTAGCAGACAAAGTTCTTTTTATGATAGTTGGACAGGGCGAACTGGCATGCCATCTGATCGACACTCGACGTCACCACATAAATTAGTTTACCTGAAACTAGCCTCTTTTTTATTTATTAAGAGTCATATGCCCTAGCCAAAATAGCTCATTTATGTGTTGCCCATCCTCAGACATAGATGCTAACTCTCGATACCAGCTATTTAAACTGCCCTGTATTTCTCACCGTAACACAGCAAATCTTTTTCACGAGTGACAAATGAAGTATGGCGGTACACATGCAGCCGAGATCGCGGCACAGCGCGTCCTTACTACCAGGTTTTTTATTTATTGAGCTATAAAATGCGAAATGACTTTCAAACCTAACTGATTCTAATAGTCTTTAATTTGGTTATAGGTAACGTATGGCAGACTAGGTCGTCTTATCGTCTTACACAACTATTATAATAATTATTATTATAAAGTGTAATAATTATTATCAATAATAAGAAAGTTGTCAATGCAATTTGTTTTTACTACGTAAGTACATATTTTGATTATTATATTAGAAAAAACAATGTTAAAACTTTTTTTTAGTTAGTTATTTTGGCTGTATTATGTCGATGGAGCAATAATGAAAGCGAACAAAAACAATAGTAAATTATTACGGTTAACAAAGAGCGGTTGGCTTGCGGCATGCGGGGCTCCTTCCTGCGGAAACGGAGCATCGAACCGGTTACCGGTCAGCGAGAGTGAAAGCCTTCGCGCCATTTGAGACTAATCTTTTCGGGGTTCTAGGTTCTATTCTATAAAGTTGAGGGTTCGAATCCCGCTAACTGATGTATGTGTTGTTTTTTAGATTCCTTAAATCTTTTTCGTATATCTAAGGTATAAAATATTATAATAAAGAATCGTGGAAACCAAATCTTTGACAATACAAATTTTTGTATTAAAGGGATTATATTTGATTAGGCATAATTATTATGATAGTGATTCGATTTTTTATTTAATAAAAGTCTGTTATATTATGTTTTGAAAGTGTTTATCAATAGAAGTTTTGTTTGTGTGTCAGTAGCCCACGCAAGTAATGGCCGATGCGACACATGTTCTCTGGAAGGTCGCGATTGGGACCCGAATATGGCACGAATAATGGGTGTTCTTGGCGTTTATTATAATAGCCACCAGATTGATCCTCATACAATTAGCTACTAAAAATCATGACTTTTTGGTGAGTACCTGTACTGGATGGCCCACATAGAGCCGGCGACAATAGCGTGGTGTTGCAGTGGACTCGGTCCAGCACCAGTGGTGTGTGTGTGTTTAGGTACGTACTATCGGCCAATCATCTATCAATGGCCATCAGTTAACCAATCGTGGCGAAAAAGCAGTGCTGCACGTCGCAGCACAAAGGCGCAATTCGTTTCCAAACAAAACACTTATCCTTACCGCACTATTCTGGAATCTGGTTATATGCTCGATGCCAAAAGTAGAAAGACTAACCTCGGTCTTGTCATAGTACGATATGCTACTACGGAATTCGAACTAAACTATGTATCTTGTAGAATTTCATAAAACTTCTACATATTAATTGAATATAGTAATAAGCTACTATAAGCTTTTATAGTATAATAAAGCGGATAAAAAGCCATGACATAATCAATATTAGGTATTGTTAACTCCGTCACCGCTCTGCGAGAGTGGTCAGCCCGTTAGAAAGCCGTATTCGTTAACAATAAATTACATTACCAAAGATAAAATAATCATTTAACAGCAAAAGTCGTAAAGATCGTTAATATTTTGTGAACAACGCCATCTATCGGCGTGACCCGTATATATAATGTATTATGCCCATATTAGGAATTGATGAATATTTTAACACGTGATAAGTGGGTTATTCGTTTGTTTATTCGTGTTAAACTGATAAATTGTTAAACCTTAAAAACTGTTAAGTACATATCGGGCTGGTGATCCGTTATGTTAAATAATGAGCAATCATACAACGTTAACGTAATCTAATGATATCGCGTATATTTAATCTTCAATATTTTTCTTCTTCCTTCCATGTTCCACGTCAAACTTAATATTTATGGACGAGATGCGATCAATTTACTTTGTTTATTTGACTCTTGTTATGAATACCAAATAGAGGAAATAAATTAAGAAAAATGTAAATAATTCCATGACCTCGGTACATATATTCGTCATACAAATTGTTTATCCTTACTGGGATTCGAATCTGTGACCCCCCGTGTGGTATTTAAATTACTGCTACACCAGGCGGCCATCAAATCATGTAATATGAAATTTCATTTTAAATTTTAAAACTACTTGCTCAATCTAACTTTCGTTAAGATATTTATGTATGGATTACCAATGAAGCTCCTTACAATATTTTCTTCGTAATCTTCATATTTCACACAGCTGTATTATGGTCCAAAGAAGTGTCTTAATAAAAAGCTATAACATTTGGAGAGACATGACAGATCCATAAAAGGTATTCACTTTATGGCTACTGTACTACAAAAACGAAAAAAAAAAACACGCGTCAGAATGAAAGTATTTGGATTTTGGCGCCCTAAGACATTTATTTTAACTACACTAAAACTTAATTCAAGCAAGTCAATTCTAATTAATCTATATAAGATTTTTTGACTCGTAAACAAATGATAACAATGATATTCGTAGACAATGTTGAAATATCGAGCTCCGCGAAATAATATTAAAAAACATGGTAAATATCCCGTTTTAAATAGTTCTAATTAATCCGTCTAATGATTAATTAGTAATCTTTATAAAGTAATTTAAATCGATCTCCGAGCAGTGGGCGGTCCGTGTTGTATACGAGTGCCAAAAGATCGGCAGTTTTGGCGTTCATTGAAAGAGATACGTTCAGCAATGAACGGATTGAGGCTCATGATGATGAAGTCAATACACTTTAATATGTATAGCAATTAGGCGTGTAACATTATTATTTTTTCAGAATCGGATCAATATTTTTTTATGCGTCCTGAAGACGTTTTATAATTATAATTGATGATATTATTATAAGGGTGTTATTTAAACGACTAGCATAATATTCGTATTTTTGTGAGCTGAAAAATATAATCTGGTAGCAGAAATAGCTAATTGAGCGGCAACTTATGTTGTTGTATGTTAAAAGAGGGGCAATGTGCTGCTCCTGCTTAATAAAATTTTGGTAAGCACTCGGAAGGTAAGCAAAAAAAATATTTTTGTGCTGCTTATATAAGTAGCATGAATATAACTTCAAGCAACTTTCTTTTTCATTAAATTCTGCGTTATAGCCCAGTCCACAGGATTTGATGACGTCATGATTTGAATTAATTCCCTGGTCCTTTATTAAGAATGATAATATAATTTATTAATTTCTTATTAAATTTTTATACAAAATTTTAGTTTGTAAATCATATTTATAATTATTGTAATATCAAAAAATATTATTTAAAAATGTATAAAATGTATAAACAAACAAAAGAATAAATTCGTAGATAATGGTATGAAGAGGATTTGAACTTACGAACGACAGCGTACAGAATGAGCGCGCGCGGACAGTGTTAACCGTAGAGCTGTACGTCTCGTTACAAATATGTTTAAAATTGTGGATCCATTCTTGCGTATTAAATGTTTTTATTTGATTTGATTTTTGTAGGTAATGATTGAATTGAATATTGCAAGTTTTTGAACTGCTTGTTTATTTTACACACCACCTACAATTTTTAATACCTGCATAATCTATCTACTATCTACATAAATCTACGAAACTGAAACAAAATAAAATCTTGAAGAAAAAAATTTCATCATCATATTGTCAGCCTTTAGTGGACGGACCACTGCTGAACACAGGATTTGACGACGTCATGACCTGAATTAATTCACTAGTCTTTTATTAAGAATGATAATATAGTTTATTAATTTCTTCTTCAATTTTTATAATTTTGTTCAATAACATACTTACAACACCATCTAGCGGTAAATAGCGCAAACCTACACCGGTGTGAACACAGGACATAAAATGTAATGCAAAGAAATGTGCCGCTCAAGTAATTATTTTGCCCGATGAATGTTTATTATGCGAGGTCATAATATTGTAAGCTGCTTATTTACCATTTAATTTTCGACCATTATCAAAATTATTTGCGGAACAAGAATTGCTACCAGCTTTATTTTATTGCGTACAAAATCTTTGTATGCCAACCAAATTATTTAAATGCCGATTTTTTTTTGCCCCTCCAAAATTTATAATGCCGGTCATTTAATTACTTCCCTTATTATAATATCTATGGACGCTTTTTACACCATGTCAATCTGGTCCCGTGCTAAGTTTCCGAAGAACTTGTGTTACGAGTACCAGACAACGGGAATACATATATTTAATACGTTTTATATTAATACATATATTTAAGATTTTTATTATATAATACACATATTTAATACACATCCATGATCCAGGAACACAGAAAACTTTTTTTGTTCCCTGGAGAGATTCGAACCCGCTACCTTTTTGATAGTACATAATATTACTTTTAATTGTTATGTTGGATGATGGTTTAGGGAGTCTCAGAGTACTTAGACTGCCATATATACCGTCATAAGTGGTCAGGTATAATTAAGATTGTATACACGTGGCTGAACTATATATATGTCGCAGTCATCTGGTTAAATTAGTCAGTTGATTGTATCACTAGCGCGTTAATCAAATGACGACATTTAATTGAATGACTAGGCCGAACGTTGATTGAACAAGCGTCCAACTAGACAGCGGATTGTAACATAGCCCTTTGAACAGAGCGAACGTAAAATCAGTCAGGTGATTGTAATTTAGTTCATTTTTATACCACCGCGGCGTTAGTTGTCACCAAAACAAATATGGCGTAAAACAGTTTGCGCAGATAGCACTATATTGATATTTTTTTGACTAAATTTACTTTAAAGTGACTTATTTGTAATAAAATTGTGTGACAGCATGGATTTACCTATTAATACGTCGCCGCCGGCAACTTTTAAAGAAAAATTTGAGGAGAAACTGACTGAATACGAACAACATCATCAAGGTTAGTTGTTTGTTATTGCTTAGTTTATGTGTGAGAATTTAGGCTTTGTAAGTTAATATTCTTGTTGCCGTGAACACAATTATAATTTATTCTGTTGTTACTATTTCAGGATCCCAAAGAAAACCATGGACTACCGAAAGAGTTTTAGAGGTTATAAGCAAAGTTCGAAAGGCTAGGGTGTCCATGACTTTTAAGGAAGCCAGGACATCTATGGATTATTACTGGATATCAAAGTACGATACTATGGTTATAGCGAATGAAGTTTTTTTAATATTTAAAAGGAAATCTCCTGATGACCCGACGGTGCGTATAATACCTAGAAACGCATATTTCGGCACATTGGAAGACATCCATAAAGCATGCGGTCACGGTGGACGAGACAAAATGTTACATGCTGTTAAGTCAAGATATTATATACCAAGAAAAGCAATAGAAATATTTCTTGCTCTTTGTCCTACATGTAAAACGAAAAAGGCCTTACCCAAAAAAGGTATAGTAACAAAGCCAATTGTATCTCAAGATTTCAATATTCGAGGGCAGGTAGATTTGATGGACTTTCAGTCTTGTCCCGATGGCGAGTACAAGTGGTTATTGAATTATCAAGACAATGCTACAAAATTCGTTAGTCTTCGGCCTCTTAAAACTAAAAGAGCACAGGAGGTAGCAACGGAGTTACTGAAAATATTTATGATTTTTGGAGCACCTTACATCTTGCAATCTGATAACGGACGTGAATTCACGGCAAAGATTATCGAAGAAATAACTTCAATGTGGCCTGAGTGTAAATAACAAAGACTTAAGTTAACAACTTTCTGAAGTCACAGAGACTTCCATATTTAAATACATTATGAATTTATATACTTTTGAAAAAATATGATATATTTTAAGCCTATCTTAAGACTTAAAATACAATATCAAATCATAATAAGGTGTGTCATATCATGTCCTCATTAGTTTTATGTAAAGGAAGTTACCTTTTAAGTTGCGAACTTATGGTCACCCTAAACAAGGCGTTGTTGACTAGTCAAGACGTTGAACGTTACATTAGACAACTCGACGAGTTTTCCTTTAGTGAATCAATTAAATGTCGTCATTTGATTAACGCGCTAGTGATACAATCAACTGACTAATTTAACCAGATGACTGCGACATATATATGGAAGTACATTAAATGCAATGTAATTCTTAAATAGAAAGTCCTCGTTTTAATGTAAACATAATTATGGCAGGATAAATAATACCTTAGAATTTGAAAGTTATTTGTGTTCGAACCGAGAGCCGTCAAGAAATTGGGGGTGCACATTAAATTTGACCCAACACTAATGTGTGGGGGAGGCATAATGGGCCCCCTGTTCGCCCACGCCGCTGATAAACCTTCTGACTCATGTACAAAGTGCCCAGTGACGTAGAAAGTCAAGACTTCCACGACTAAGATAACGGCGGTGTACTGAAAGCTGTTCACATCAAAACACCTGTTCATTGCTCAAATGCGTAATAATTTGTTCATATAATATATATAATATGTGTGCATGACAATCGTTTGATCTGATACCGTACCTAGTGGATATCATTGATGTAATGATTGCAGTATTAGCCGATATTGAATCTGATGCACCAAGCCAAAAAGCTCAACCTCGCCAAAGAATTCAGACGTACATAGAAGGACAGTTCTTATGAGCGCTTTGAGGACAAACTCTGCGATATAAAAGTCCACTTGGCGGCGCGACGAGAGGGACACCGCGATGTCCCCAGCATATGAGGCTACGAGAGCGAGCGAGTGCGAACTGGGGACTAGTCCCCAATAAAGTCAAAACAAAAAATCCTTAAGAACTGCCTTTCTATGTACTTACGTACGTGTCTGAATTCTTTGACCTCGCTTTTTGATTAAGATGCAGTCGTGAGTTGGGCATTTGACGCATTTAAAAATTCTCTTCCGCGCCTAGGGACGTAGATATGTATTTTTGTTAACCACTTTCATATACGTAAAAATTTTTGTTTGATTTTTGTAAGTACTTTGTATTGTCCATGCAACGTTGTATTTAAATTGAACGCAACTTTGTAAGCGTGAGAAAGAATACAAGTTACATTAAAATAAATCTTGTCATTAAACTAGAAATGATTGGAAAACGCGTTAATGCAATAATAACGATATACTGATAACCATAATATTAAAGTATAAATGATAAAGATAACATTATCTATGATTATAAAGTTAGCGCAGATATCTTATTGCAATGACGGTATCCAATGACTATCGGAGACATTATGTTTTGATGTATAACTTGTTCTGCAACTTCCTTATCTTTATATTGCTGATGTGGTAGTTGTGGTCACTACACTTCGCCACTTGCACTTTCTTTATCATAAATTTTATCTCTACTTCATTATATTCTATATTTATGACATCTAGTCCTTAGGCGATGGTTGCCTGCGTAAATGCAATAATGGTGTTCGAAGCTCGGTCTGTGAAAGTTTTAATTCCATTTATATTGGAAAATCAAGAAAATGTTTATAAGTTCTGCTTTTGATGAATGTGGTACGCAAATTTGTTGATATATCGTATCAGAAGGACCCCTTGATGAATTACCTCCTTCTCTTACTCCTTCAATATATTCGAAGCTAAGCAAAGCTCGTGAAATCGTTGTGAGCAGCAGCGCTATCCCACCAAACACGGAGTCTATAAGGGCCTGTTTCACAATCTCCCTTTAAGTTCCCTATAGGCTATTGGCAACATATTTGACAAATGTTTGACAGATAGAGTATGGAGTATCTGTCAAACATCTGTCAAATATGTTGCCAATAGCCTATAGGGAACTTAAAGGGAGATTGTGAAACAGGCCCTAAGTATAGTAAATTTGTTATAAGAATATATGTGTTTATAGCATACATAAAATATCGTAAAGCATTTATTTTCGACATGAAATAAATTTTAATAAATGAATGGTCGTAAACAATAATATAAGACACTGATTTCCTAAAAAAACATAATAGTAATAAAAAAATCTTATTGATTGAAATGTAAAATTTAGTGGAGCAAAGCTATTATATACATTATAATGTGTGTAACGGGACATTGTTGAGTTTAAGTTCTATAATAAATCAATTAACATATTCATAAAGCTTATCTGAATTGAGCTGAATACATCCACATAATGTTTTATTTGTAACACGCGAAATCAATTTTTAAATTTTTATTCAGTGTTCCGGGTGAGCCAAGGTTTTCTATTCAATCCAATACAGTAGCGAGTTAGGAAATTATACGAAAATGTCTGACCTTCTTTGTTAGATACTGGTTATAAGGCCAATATTTACTAAACGTGGGGTTTTTTTTTATATATTACTATGCACCCTCGTCTAACAAAACTGCTTGTATCTTTAAATGCATGCACCGATATCAATAACATTTTGTGTAAAAAAGTTAAAAAAAGAATGCTTTGAAATAAACATGAAATATTTTTTTAAACAAATGTTTTTTTTTTTGCAGACATAAATTCTATCACATCATATTAGTATGTTCTTATTATTTATATATTTTTTGCTATTTTATGGTTTTTCTATTCGTCATAAATCAATGTGATTAGTGATTACCAAGATAATATAAATGTTAAAGTGTTTATTTTATACATCGTTTTTAACTTTGAAATAATTTGTTTGTAACTTTTTATGTGCTATGTTTATTAATAAAAAATCCACTTCTCGGGCATACCGATTATCGTCTTATTGAATGATGACGTCAAACTGTACGGACATAACTCACTGACGTTTTCACCTGTCCTCGAGTTCCGTATTCCGAAAACAATATCTGCTTCGAATAACATACGAGTGTCCCACGAATTACACATAAGTTGATTTATTGAAAGCGGCCGACGAAAGATGTTTATCGAACAAGCCCTTCGACATGACTTATTCATTGTTAAAAACAATTTATTTACACAATAATATAATCGACGTAACCTTGATCTTTTGCTCTACACTGATTTACATCTGTATTGCTCATTTCACTTGCCTTATTTATGTACACGGTCTCGAACAATGGGGCCGGAATCTGTGTACACGTCAATTGTCTGACTATTTTTCATATTAAACTTGCAACCATGGTACCTAAAGCTGTGGGCGCTTTACATCCCAGATACAAATTCTCAATTGCGCCTAGTTTGCTCGAATTCGCTTTTATCTCGTCGCTGTAGGGGTTTTAGTGTTTTCGTCCGCCGGTCCATCGAAGTGATTAGAGTTTTGTTATTTATTATCGTGTTGCGTGTTGTCCTCTTCGCTTTCTGCAATGGATGCATAATGGTCTAGATCAGCTTTTGATTCAGTGTTTCTATTTTAGTTTTAAAGGCTGCTGGCTGTTCGCGATCTAGTTTGTTTTTGTTCTTTCTTTTGTCTTCTTCTTGTTATTTATGATTTATTGTTTTTTTTAAACATTTATCTTGAAGATATTTTTTCTAAAAAGCCGTTTCTACAATATGTAAATTCAATATTTTAGCTTTCTATAAAGTTACGTCATGAACTTTTTTATTCCAATTTTTAAATAAAACTGCGTCATTTCACCGTCGATTATATACGTATTAAGTACTGGATAACCTTTCAAGTAATAATTAATTAATATAAATTTAGCTGTTTACACATACCATGTGTCAGGCCAAATTAAGACATTCATATACGTTTAATGAGTTGTCTTATTATTTATATAAAAATTACACGATATGCTTGATGAAACTGAATTCTGAGTCCTCGAATTAGAATCTACATTTAAAACAACTTGAAAAATGTTAAAGTTTTTTGTCTTTTTTTGCAGGTAAGCGTCATTTATATGTCTAAAGGAATATCGTCAAGTGCCTAAAGTTTTAAAAGAATACGTAAGTTTATTATTAAGAGTTAAATAAACTTCCTAGATTTAAGAATTTAATTAAATGTCATTAAAAAAATGAACCTATCTATAAAGTAGTAAGACTAGATTTATATTTATTAACCGCTCACAATAAAAAAGCAAATTGTGATCATGACTCACAAACAGGATTGTTTCACAAGGACAGGGAGTTCTATAATTAGGGACAAATAGGCTCCCAAATAATGGTGACACATTCATGAGTAAAGACTATATATATGTGTTTAACGGCGGGAGTTATCAACCCACTTTAACTTAGTTTGAGCACTTATTATTTTTCCCCCATTTTCAACTTATACCATATCGTTATTACTAAGTAAGTGTTGGTTGAGAGGCAGATGTTAAAAATTAAAGAAGATGCTTAGTAAAGCTTTGCAACTAAAATCTTTACTACTTTATCAACGGTAAAATTTATTTACGCTAATAAAAAAACAATGTCGATATACATTATTTACACGGAGGTCTACAATTATATCCAAGCGACCTTACTGCTCTCGAGCGTCATATTCATCACCATTTAAAACGACAGCCTCTTATACTGAAGTCTTAAATTCAGGAGTTAATTCCATACAGAACGTTTGAGGGGTATACGAAGTAATGCAAATTATTTCTTGACAACGATTCATATAATTTTCGTAATTGCGCCCGACGCGATTGTGGACAATTATTCTAAAATTTACGATTGCAATATACCATACGTGAAATCGCCGCGCGATGCGGGCCATCTAGGAAGTAGATCAATTTTATCGTCTTCGCTTGACACATTTTTGTATCCCTAGTAATTTTTATGGGTCTGCGCCTGAGGCGCTTGCTTTTTTTATTTTGAAATTACATCCTGCTTTATAACATTGTATAAAAAAGGAGCTATATGTTTCATTGCTTTAAATTCTCTTGAATATTTTTATTGACAGTCATATTTTCATTATTTAAATTAATAATAATTTCTTCGATGGAAGATCATACACGAGTTAGGGTTCGTGTAACATCTAAAAATCAATTCATTAAACATTTAATATCCTAATCGTTCAATTATCCGGTTGAGCAGTTCTTTTGATTTTAAGTGTATTTACTCGTAGTTTTTACAAATTTTCAACTTTATTCTTAATAAAGCTCAGCATTTATTGAATAAAACAAGAAATGAGGGCAACCTGGAGATATATATTTCTCCGGCTGCTCCTATATTCGGTTCAATAAGTTCTGCTCTGGGTTTCATTTTGCAAATTGCACTACGGTACTGGCATTTGTGTGGATAAAATAAATTTAGAAATCAGCCATTACAATTTTTAAATTTACTTACATGGATTTATTGATAAAGAAAAATAGCAATGTAATCTTATTTCCTTGTAGAATCACTTGTATTATCATTTTTATCAATAATTTTATCGATATTCGTTAACATCAGACTTTATTTACGTTTTTAGTAGCGAAAAAAGTCTGGCTTAAACAATGACTGTTAGTCTTATATCTTTTATACATTTTTTTTGTATAATTATAAAAAAAGACTGACAAAGTAGTAGAGCCAAGTGATCGGTATCATTCATCAACATTTAGATTTCCACCTGATGTCTGAATGCTCATGAATGCGTTGGCTATGGCGGTAAAGCAGAATATCGGGATAATATACAATCGGGAGACAGCATACCTAAAAAGATTATAATATTTTGAAATTTCAGTCTCACATATTTTGAAGTATAGACTAAAATCCATTGCCATTTCTATAGGAAACATATGAGGTTCGTGTGGCTTACCGTCATTGCATTATCAAAGTTCGCAGAATAAGGTCGCCATAAATTAATTACGGTACGTTTTATAAGGTCACCGATGTTCCTTCCGCGTTCGCTTCCCACCGTCTAACGAGTGGCTATGCAAATATCAATTAGTAGGAGAAATGTTTCGATATTCGAGCTACCTGTCTCGATAGCTCATGCTATTAATTGGTTGCATTATCGAATACGTGATATGCTATTTCCGCTAGTTATTGTAACTACAGGTACAATGACCATTGCGATGTTCCACAGCTTTCTATGCGTTCAGGAATAGTTGCCCTTTGAATGAGTTCGTATAAGTTCAGTAGTTTATAGATTTGATATTGCAACAAAGATCTATTTAGTTATGGCATGTTGGTGTTATGGGGTTAATGACTGTGATTTACTGATTGTTTATAATATTTCTATTTTGTTTAATAATAATTAGTAGTTGTCTTAGGTATATGTTGCTACTTTATATTATATATTATACTATTCTGATAATAACAATTTATTTTCAAGAAACTTAGGTATATTGCTTTAACACAGGACTTACTGCCAGGCAACAATAATGGTGGCTAAATACATGTAGTTTAAACTATTACGACAATACAATAATATTGGTAGCTGAAAAAAAAACAAATATAAAATAATTTCTTTAAACGCTCGCACAAATATTATAATCGTCAAATAATCGTTTACACTTTGCAAGATACAAATACGCAAAAAGGAAATACCAGATATGAAACTATTTCTTATCGAAATAATTTCGCAATTGCCTGCATTCTGATAAAGTAACATTGCAACGATTCCAACTGTTTTATAGGTTCAGCATTAAACGCTACCATTAAGTGTAGGGCAGCGATGATAATGATATAATTTAACGAATTAACTCTTAATTACTTTTATCACGATCATCAACTGATATATATTTTTTCCTCCTCGAAAGGCAGACTGTCTATGGATTGGCAAAATGTGTGTTAACTTTCAAGATACTGAGGCATGTTAGATTTTGCTTAAAATAAATGAAAGAATAATAATGAAAAACATTTTTATCTTTGAACGTTGTCGTAGAAATTTTTACTTCGGTATAAATAGCATTGACCTTTTTGAAGCTGAGGTATGGCAAAGGCCAATTTATCAAACGATAACGTTTTTTCATGATATTGCTGATTGAGATTGCATCCGACTAACATGCGATCTTGATTATTGAAAGAGGTTTGTCCCTTAGTTCAAGTCAACAACTGTCTGGTAAAATCACACATAAAAGTAACATCGTTTACTAAGCTTAGGTGTAGTACTCGTGATGATAATGATCAAAACAAAAAATAATTTAATATTATGTAATTCAAAGAAGTTAGTCAAAAAACTTCACAAAACTTTCTTGTATAAAATGTAACATAATCTCTTCGATCACGAAGGATTTTTGTCTTCCATAAAAACGCGCCATTAAAGATTCTCTCCTACAATTTATCGATTAAATCTAGATAACGATACCCATCAATTTGAATTAACGTCTGACTCACGGTGTATCTACAGAGAAATTTGTACCAAGTCGACGTTTGGCACAAGTTCGATTCCCGTGTCGTTGTCGGGCGATACGTTTCCAACAATAAATCGCTCCTCACCTCGGATACAATGGAAAAGAGAAAGTCTTTAAGGAAATATTACCTTCTTGAACGCACAATTTACAAAAAATACGAAATAAGTATTTTTTAATGATCTTTTTCTACATTGATTGTTACCATACTTTCCACAGACCATAATACCTAAAGATTTCAAATAGTAGGTACTGTATTGTATTTATAATCGCTACATTGTAATTTACTGCGAACGAAAGTGACGGATAACTGTTGAAGAACTTTGAAATTTAAACACGGTTGCTTAAAAATGCCCAACATCTAATAAAACAAAGGAATGAGATACTTGCATTTAATCTTAGTAATAAAACAAAATCACAACGATAACTTCTACTGACACAGAGACTCTACATAAAACCCGTTTCAAATATCACGTTTCAAATCTGACACGAGTGCTCTTAAATTAATAATGAGCTACCGTCTTCAATAAAAAACATCAATCATTACTCATTACGGGAAAGAATTTCTGCAGTTGACTTAGCAGATTGGTCCCCGATAGCATACCAGATGCAAGAAAGCTGATACAAATAGCATCCAATCTAGACGACCCGGTCACTCGGTTACGGTTATTAATCATGTTGAACACGATTGTGTTACAGGCTTTAAACATTTTTGTTCTATCGCCATGATATTCATTATGTTTATTTAAAATTTTACTTGTGCAATTTCTGTTTAAGCTTGTTAAAGTTCAAGTCCTTAATGAATAACGTGTATCGCTTTTATGTTTTTATTTGTTGGCTTTCAAATTTTTCTAATAGATTATTTATTTAATGGGTACAAGTGTTTCTTTTTCTATATTGAATTGGATTGTATGCAGACATGCTCACGGGAGGACCATGGTAGCCGTAAAGTATCCGAAAGGTCTTGCATGTAAAAAAATTAACAAACCGCGATAAAATCCGTAAAAGTTATTTGATTACATTATAATGAGAGAAATTGGCGTGAACATTAGAATATAATATGAATGTAGATATTTTAAAATTTGCAACAGTTCTTTTATAGCTACTGTAGAATCGTAAAGGATAAAGCAATCTGGATCAACAATTGACCTCGAAACGCGTGCTGGTGCCTCGGTTATTCAAATGAGCTGCATCGCCGCGGACAGTACCGTTGTGTACGTGATCCTAACGCTTCGGCCTTCTCGTCATTTGCCAGCTTTCAGGATGTAACATATTAATTTAAATGTCCAATTGTGTTGATATTCCACCAAGCCTCAATTGCGTTTGTATTTCAATTTTAATGCAACATTAAAGTAAGAATTATCATGGTCTGAATAGGTTTAAAGGTAAAGCAGCTTTAAATGTAAATATTATATAATGCGTCATTTAGAATACGAAATGGTAGATTAATGTCCTGACCTGGTTACCTTACATCGTCCCACGATTAGGCATAATATATTTATATTATAAATTATTCTTATTAACCTACTTGTAAGTCAGATCTTAAAGATTTCAAACAGGCAGGTCTGGAAATGTTTTAAGCAGAGCGTCATCCAGAGATTTTCTGATACTTTAATTTTTCAAAATCCACTTGCATTCGCTTAAAATAACCGTAAATTTTATTAATGGAATAATTTATGCTTTTGGTTTTGGGTATTATTTTTGCAGATAATTTACATTATTTGGTAATGTTTAATCCTTTATCTTTAATTACATCCTAAATCGACTTCATTTTTACAAGTACAAATTTAATTAAGCAAGATACATATTTAAAAATTTTACTTGTTATACATGCAATTTTTATTCTTTCATATAAGTTACATAAAATCAAATCTGTTTGTGCTTATTATCCGGCGTTCAACTTTTTATGTGTCAATAATGACATGGTCAAAATCAATTGTTGTTTTAGTGTGGGCAACGTATTACATTCCTATGAGCACGCATAGCAAATTTTTAATATAATAGTATAGTAGTATTTAGTAAGTTATTAATTAGCAGACCCTAATGGGCCTTAAGTAATATTTTAGGTACTTGTAATATTTGGTATTTATTGGATTAATATCTTCACCTATTTCTTGTGTTGCTAGTTATTTCACAATAATGAGGTCGACCTAGCGACATATTAATATATAATAACATTTAATTTAATAGCTCAATATCCCCAAGTATTGTGCTAACCTTTAGTGAACGTGTCCTTATACACATTTAATATATTTCTTATACAATGTAACATCTAAGTTATGTTCACTTTTAAGTTAAACGGCCATTCCATTGCTCGATTGTTTAAAGTTTTTTTACACATCAGCGTTCTCATGAGAATTCAAGACGAAAGACCATTACTGTTTACGCTTATAAGATAATTCAGTACCTTAAAAGGCGTGAATAATTACTTTGCACACGAAAAAAGCGGTTGGATATCTTAGCTAAAAGATGCGGTCGTCTGTGGCGTTTTTACTTAAGTTTATGTATGGGCTATGGCCCGGCGTCTGGAGATCATCAGTGGGGATGTTGTGAGGGGTTGAGATCCGCCAGCGCGTCGGCGCTTGACGCTCTCGGCTAGTCCGTCAGTCTCGCTGTGTCGCGAGAGTACAGCGGTTGTGGTAGAGGGGGTACCGATCGCTCGCTCGTCCGTCCGCCTGTCGTTCGCGGTTTTCTGCTCGGAGCGCACGTGTGACCGGCATCGGACGCATTTATTTACGAAACTCGCACACCTGTGACGAAGCAAATATTTGACGTGATGTGAAAGACCTGTATTGGTTGTAACGTTTGTGTTTGTAATTCGAAACCCGAACTCGATTGTGGTTGTATCTTGTGTGTGATCGACTGTGTTTTTGGATAAACTTTGTTGTTATGAGGTTCTGAAGTAATATCGGACGCCAGAGCGCTCATCGCATATTGGATGAACGCCAATATTAGCACAGCTGAGGTGAGCAAATTTTGGAATGTATTAGACTCTGTGTTCGCGATTTCTTTAAATTCTTAAATAATAGAGATAACATACCAAGCGAGAAGTCATTCGTGTAATGGCTGTATGTCACGCTTCGTTTCGTTTTATGATTATATTATTATCGTGACTCTTTATAGACGCAACGAATTTCTCGAAATAATACACGTAACATTATCGTTCATATCATAAAAAGTTGAAAGATTAGGCTGAAGCCTTCATCTGAAACGAGCATCGGCCCTTGGCTTGCTAAACTCAGAATTATTAATAACATATAAACACACACATAACAGAAAATTTAAATTATGCAAATCAACGTTCTGAATTCATTAGTATAATGTGTAAACAAATAATATGCAATGGAGGGAAATGATATCACGTTTCATACGGATCATGTAAATATTTGTAAATTTAACACACATAGCACGTGCTGATACATGTTAAATTGTATGTTCACGGCTCAATAACGTTATTTATGTTATAGTATTTACAATAACGTGTAAATTTTGTAAATGTGTTAACTTGTTTTTTTTAATTAATGGTTCGATAGTAGAATTTCATGTTTGATTCTCGTATCTGTCATTAGATAGACTTGTGGCATGTTCTAAACGAGTGTTTGATTGTGATTACTAGCACAAATCATGTAGAGAATCAGTGATTTAAATTGATTCTACTGAATCTGAAGGGTTTCTTTTAATTTTTCCTAATTATATGGAATTATTGTTGTATTGCTATTTTGCTCTTAGTCAAGGTTACTCTTATCAATACTCTTATCGAATTCCTGTTGTTGTAATTTTTATCTAATTATATTGTTTTTAATGATTGTTTGTGTGAAATCCGCCCACGAATTGAATCGTTTGTTTGACTTATTCATTGGTAACTAACTACTTCTCACTATTTTTTAGTTTTAAATCTCAGGACGTTTTAGCGTTCATTGAAGTATGTTGTGTGTAACAAAGTTATGTATTTATTTCTAAAAATGTTAGTTATGATGACACAACTTCATAGTAGAGATGTATTTATAATTTTTTTATCGGAAATATTAATGACATATTATCTTTAAGAATTTATGTTATCGGATAGTCCATTATCATTGAAATTAAAATATTACAAAGTTACAGAAAAACAACCAAAAAACAAGAAAGTCTCGTGAATATGACATTCGCAGACAATGTCGAAATATCGAGCTCCGCGAAATAATGCTAAAAAACATGGTAAATATCCCGTTTTAAATAGTTTAAATAATTAAAATAACCATGTTAATTTAAAATCCTTTATAAAAACAAGAATATAGAGAAAATATAGAGTTTCATTTTGATTACAATGAAAAAAAATTTTACGGATTATATGACGGTTTATTAAGTTTTCTTATCCGGCCAACATTTCGGATACTTACAGCAACCACGGTCCGAGTTATTATTCTAGAGATATTATAGAGATTAGAGAACAATTTACTACTATAATACTATTATACAATACTACCTTTTATAAAATTTTAATTTAATCCTAATCCTTTAAATCCTTTGCATTCTTGATTTGTTGTCCAATTTTATATAGTGTTGTAAATAAGAATAAAATTACTAAAATGTTTGTATTTAGGGTAACAAATAGTTGATTAAAATAAGCTTGTTTATTTTCGTAATCGTAAAAGGAATTCGAATCTATATTAACTAAAAACACCGGGCCTACATTTGTATTGAGAATGACACATTAACTAATTATGAAAGTCATCAGTTACAAGTTGTGTACATCAAAAGATCTCTGATTACACTGTATCTGGACGACGTAGTAAAGGATGGACGTTTCCAGTTTCCACCTCAGTTATTCCCCTCTGAAGGGTTACGAAAGCATACAAAATGAGTTTAGTTGGAACGAATCCCGTAAACATGGCGCAGGATGTCAGTACTTTTGAGGATTAGCAATGTACTGTAACTTGATAAAACAAAGAAACTTCTTTACCTGCAAGTATCAAGTTTTCCTAGTCTTGATATTACGATAAAGAAATTTGCTCTGTTTAAAGTACTTAAATATTAGAAAAACGGATTGTGGTATTATATTATATATTTAAACTAACTATTTTCCTCAGCTTCGCCTGCGTTGACTTAGATTTACAACGGGATCTTTAGCGGGATAATATGTAGCCTAGTTCTTCGATAAATTTGGCATGCACTGTAAGAATCATTCAAATCCGACAAATAGTTCCTGAGATTGGCAAGTTCAAACAAACAACCTCTTAATCTTTATATATTAGTATAAGATGGTCGACATTTACAATCTTCTGCAATAAGATCGGCAGTAACCGTTGAAATGACACGATCCCTTTCATCTCCTATAAAAGCTACATAACGTATAGTTCGTTTTTGTATTGAAACGTAGTTGTGCATTACAATTAGACTAGAATGAGATCACGTCTATTGAAAGCGTCTAACGCAACGATTACTCATCCTAAAATTGTACCAGACCCTGCCACATACGTCTAATAACAATGTACGTCAATATTCCTTGATACAATGGCATGTGCGCTGATCTTCAAATATCTGTATAATGTACATTCGTACAAATTCGTCTTAAAATATTCTTAATCCCAATTAACGATTGGAAGTTGGCAAAAAAAACTACTAGCGTACAGATCAAGTATGTTATCTATAAAAATGGTCCTTCTTGATTAGAGTAGTTCCTTTTACTTAAATGTCCAACAGTGATTAAATTACAGTTTTTCTATTTCATATAATCTAAGCAAAATTCTCGTAATGTTTTATAATAAACAATTATAAAATATTTTAAATCATTATTATATCTCTAAAACAAAGAAATTACTTGTCACAGTGTATCTTTGTTTTTATCGAACGAAGGTCGACAATCAAACTTGCTTAGAATAAAATAGTATGACTATTATAATGAATAATGAATGAATGGGAAATTTAGTAGGTTGTTGGGTCACAGTTTACACGTTCGCCAACTAGCCAGCAGACAAAGAACATAAACTATTCGGTTCAGTAAAACTAAACCTGTTAAAGGTAGCAAAAAATCTAAAATAGCATCACTTACATCTGTTTAGTGCAGATAATATTGGCGTTTTGACTTAAATAACAGACCATCTGTTTTCAATAGTATTGATAATATGAATGACGTTCGACGGTCGTATAATGATAATGTTAAAACAATACCGTGTGGATGCCGCAGGGCGCCGAGGGCAGCGCGCGCGCACGCCTTCGTTCTCGTGTCACGTTTGACATACTCCCGAACAGGAGCCTCCATCACCGTCTTTATTGACGCCTCGTCTCTTGAATATACGCATATGCCTGCATAATCTACATTTGTCATATTTAGAATTCAGATTTACATGCATTCGAATAAAGGAATTGAGTTGCATCTAAATACAATCATTTATCAATATTCACTTATATCCAAAGGTATTTTATATATACATGATCTGTAAATTAACTACACGATCCACGAAATAAAAATATCAATATTAAAACGTTGAAATGGAGCACCCTAAAATTATTGCTGAACAAACTTTATTTTTATAGCTCACACGTTATGTTATTGAAGGTTATAAAATTTTATAACATAAAATCGTGATAACGTTTTTTAAGATCTTTATAGCAAATATATGCATTAACTCTAACTCAATGGGCATCTCAAGTGCAGCCACTGACTCAGGCGGCACTTCAGAATTTGACCTCCCCAAAATAGAGCGAACGTGACCGTCTACCCCTGGCTTTTTGGTCGTTTCTAATCGTCACTCATTCAATTGCCTGTTGGCCTTCAGCCAGGATGTAACGGATGCCAAAACATCGCCGCTTTCACATTCAAACTTGAATCGTCTCTATAGAGTCGGATTTAGTTGATTCAGCGGCGTCCTAATAACTTAATCTCTGTCTGCATATATCTTTAAAAAATGTCTTCTTGTGATCACATTCAAAGAAGCTTCTGCGTCCTTTTTAACTGCACTATTTATTGCTACCATTACGCCCATTAGAATCAATGAATTTGAAGTCAAAGAACTAATTGATATTTGCAAACATCAAGGACATGGTAATGATTCGTGTAGTGAGAAATGGTAAGTTATTTCAGAATACAAACTTGCCGTCGGAAAAATTTTGTAACCCGGCACCATCAGAAATAGAACTGACTGAATTAGCAGTATGCGATGAATTCGGTAGGATTTTATAGATCTTTTTACGACGGAATTGTTCGAAATCTTTCGCCTCCTAAATTAAAACTTCTCAAATATGAATGGCTTTATTGAGTACCTTGATACATTTGCAGAGGATATTTCGGTCTGTTTCCTGTTGTTGCCTAATCCGCGATTGCAGTCGGCTGTACGATTGCTCGTACCGAAATTAGTTTTACGAGTGTCGGCTGGGGCTATGACGCGCTCGCGCACATCAAACGCAACTCATTGTTACTGTTTATTATTAGACTCCCATGAATCGCTTGCATTACACTTGTATGTGGGTCCTACTTTTCGTAACCTTGGATCGTAAAGCGTTTTACAACAATAAGAATATTCTGTATAATTGTTCACTTGCCCTCAATAATATTATGAGTAATCATTGAAACATTACTGAAAAATATATGGTGAGTAAGACTGCGATTAAGTTATGTCAGGTATAAAAGATGCCAAAATAACTCGTATTAAAAACCCCAAATAAAATCAAAATAATCTAATCGAAACCATTACTCTGTCGAAAAAGAAATTAAAGTCCCGCAACAGAAAGAAGTTAACGATTTTTCACTGTGTGTTCGAAAGTATTTTACGATCCTTAATCTTCAATAGTGAAATGCTCATTACATAAAAATGGTAAATGATTTGTGCTCTGAACTTTCTATATCAAAAAAATTTAACTTCTTAATAATAGTTTCAAAACAACGTTCCGTTTTCTATTTTAAAATCTAAAATCAATTAACAATCAATCTTATTATTGAAACATTTGTTATTTATGGTTTAAGTAATAAGAGTCACTGGTCCGCTTTCTGTGTCCTACCATTTGCAGCGAACGATAGCGATCTCTCGATGTTGCACTAATCGATCCAATTAGCTAATGATTTAGTTTCACTCTCTGATCATATTAAATCGTTCGCTTTATCGAAACCAATAATTCATTCCGTTTTATAAATTTGCAATCCATTTGTCGCGATGGTGATTATTTGTGTAAATGGTAACCAATTAATGTTCACGGTACGTTTTTCGGCCTCATTGATTGTGACTAAAGATTTAATGTTTGCAAATATTGGTTAATAGGTCGGTTATCGGTAAAACGACTGCGGCGACAATTCACACGACACAAACTCGATCCGATGCTCTTATGAATAAATGCACGTAAAATTTTATTGTTGCAATGACACCAATATGTCATGCGCGAAGGGCCGAAAAAAAGTGAAAATGTGCGTTGAGGCTAGAAAATTGGAACATGTTTTACCGCATATGGACAAAGGAACGGGTTCTTGACGATTGTTGAAGTCATCGTAACGGTCGGGGAGGAATAAAAACATTTTCAGTATGTCAATTCTGCGTAATTGTCGGAGGGTGGTTGGAATGTCACCTGACGAAGATACGTCCCAAAAGGAAAGACAGACCATACAGAGAACACATACCTCACATTTAAATAGAATTTATATTTTATTGCAAACACGATACGTGACACGATTTCAGATTTACATTGTGATAAAAATGAAATAATAGCTCAATTCTGCTCTAAATAAATTTAAACATGTTAGTGACATAAAATGTTTAAAAAAAGAGAGAATCTGATAGATATGAGTCCTGAACGAGTACATTGGAACGTCATGTTTAAATGGTCGTCACTAAGGTGGAACTGCGTAACGGTACACCAGTAATAACATTATCCCTACATTTTAAAGTTACGAGCTCCAGTACCTTTCATAAATAAAGGGGGAATGTGTTAAGAACATCAAACCACTTCCGAGAAGGATATTATTATATACTTCCAAACATAAAACCTCTACACTTAAATCATTAAACTTATCTCACCTCTAACTGCATCAACATTTTAAACAAAACAGAAAGTTGTGTTACAGTTTTCAATAGTAAATTTAAAAGCTTAAATCCTGATAATCATTGTCAGTTATGGTATATTTATTCAAAATATTATTACACCTTTTTAGTACTGTTTTTAAGACGGTATATATCTTAAAAGTCCTTTATATAAGACTATAATTTTAAACTTCCACGTACTATCAAAACTTTTTGATTGTATATGATGTCCAGCAGCTGTGTGGCTCGCAGATCATCCTGCGTGGGTTGAAATTTGGCTTAAATCATAAATATAATGTTTTTTTCCAATGTCATAACAATGTTATAAAATGTAACACAGCAATAGATCTATTCTTTGAATTCAAACAATTCCGAAGTGCATAAATCACTTCGAACAGAAAGGAACGTCTAAACAAAATATTAAGCCATTGCGAGCTGGTTTTGTTTCAAGACGTCCGTCGCACGTTAAATCGCAGAAATGCGATTTTACAAAACTAACATGGTCGGTGCAGGTGAATTGTAGATATTTTATGGTATCATTAAAAAAACAACAGCTGGTCGACCCCATATTAGTGCACTTGAAGCGAAAGGTGTCGCAAGTCTCGAGCTGCCTCGCTGCAAGACTATTACTATAAGGCTAATGATTTATGTCCAATAAAATACAGCTCGTATTAATTTTCTTGACGCCATTTCTCCATGTATGAATGATCTGTACGGTCTTGTACGCGTATGGAATAGAGAATTAAATCGTTAGCCATCAATCAGAGGATGCAATTAATTAAAATCGCATTAAACTTTTTCAGTTATAAATGATTGCGGGAAAACTAAGAAAACTTAATGTCGCCAAACCGGCTTATCTTCAAGATCTAGTTATGCGCATTCTAGTATCAATTACGATAAATGTAAAAGTTGTTAATAGTTCCAGTTGGGATCAGATGTGGATTCATTAAATGTGTATGTAACAGAATTCGCTAGTGCTGTCATATAAATTATACTCGCGCGCCAAGTAACAAATCCCAGTCAAAAATGAACGCTTCCTCGATGTTTCTCCTGTTCACTTACCGCTTAGTGCTTAGACAGAGAAAACAGTGAAATATTGCAGTGCATCCATTATTCATTAATTAACCCACTATCGCCTGCGCCATAACGGGCCATCCTCGGAAGCTAGTCCATCGTGCTGCTAAATGGCTTAGAATCACAGCTGGAAACCAGTTATTTGCCGCAAATATTACTTACATACCTCTTGTAATTAAAATGTAAACGGAAATATATTTTGTTCTATAATTTTCATTTGTTTTACTACTAAATGTTAATAAATATGTTAAGCGATATAACAGTTGTACTTTTACAGTAATGTAGTGAAAGTTCGAAGAAATGTTATGCAAAGGTAAAAAGATTTTGATTGTACTAGGTAAAATTAGCATTCTCCCGCCACTAGCGATATTCAAATGCAAATCATAACATTTCCGTATAAACAGAAATGATTTCTACATCAACATTGTTACATAAACATCGTAAATGCTTTGTAATTGAAAATTACTATTAGATCTTAAAACGGGGCGATGAGAATTTTCGAATTTAAACTTCCTAACCGATTCACTTAATGCAATTTACAATGAAATTGTATCACATAGTACACACAAGTGATATGTTTCCGATATTACAAAATTTTAGGGCAATGTAATATATATCGAGTATTATACTTTAAAATACTTTAAGATCTAAGGGCCCGATTTACCTCGAATTTCAACATTCAATTCATTTCAAATACAAATTGGTTTATAAGAGTGATACGTTATTTTCAATACATTCTCAACTTTCCGTCTTCCGCTGTAAGGATGGTTTTCGTTGATTTCAAGTCTATTAAAACCAGTAGCTGGTATGTTACCAATATAAAATGCGACGCTAATTCAATTGGTTCCAGGAAGTCCGTCGTTCTTTGAGTTAACACTTTTTTTTGAAAATGAGATTTATGAGGTGCTTGTATCTCATCTTTGAAAGGATTTCTGGTTCATCGGTTCATATGTGTGTTTCAGTTAATGCTTTCTCTTGTTTATACTTACGTGGTTTTAAATTTTGTTTGTTCTCTACATCTTTTGTCGTCTTCTGCTGGCTTGGCTTTGTATCTAAACAAACACTGAAGATATTAACTGATTATATGGTTTCCAGCAAGATATCTACTGTTCGAAATCAAAATTCTTTTTATTTTACATAGGCCCATATAGGTCGAGCATATAAAACGCTGAAAAAGATGCACGATTCGGGTTGAAAGAAAAACTGGTCCTTAGTGACAGATCTTGAGAACTAGTATCGATTAGAGATTAGAGAACTACATACAAAGAAGCCAATCCAGTATAAATCTAATATGAACATAATAAAGTTTATGTTAATTAGATGGTAATGATGAAATATCATTATATGGGGCTATCATTATTGACCTTTTTTGTCCACTACTAGACGACAGTCTTCTTTAAGGAACCATATAATATAGTTATTAACATATTATATTTGCGTATATAAAGCATGAATTTTGTACTCATAAATCAATAGCGCGTTATCAACCGGTTGCGATTGTTTACGTATGCAGGCTATTCGTACCGTGTCACGTTTTAAGATAAGTTCATCATTTTTATTATCAATGGCACACATCGGTACATTACACTCGAGGTTACGGGGATCAAGTTCAAAGATTACATCGGCCGTGTGCTCGGCTGAACTTGTCTGAAGGCTGTGACGGACAGACGGACCGTTCAATCACATATACAGAGTGTTCCGTAAATAGCACGACAAAAAGAGAGGAAGGTAGACGAAAGGATGCTCTAAAGCATATTTATAAATAACTTTAGTTAAGGTGGTGGTGGGAGGCTTAGGATTTTCTTTTTGTTATAAAAAATATATTTTGTTGCTGTAAAAAAAACGTATTTTTTTTTTGTCAAATTCTTTTAGATGGTTATGTGTATAATTTTCTGCAAACACAATCCTGAAACGTCGACAAATAGAGTAATTAATTATTAAAGAGTAATTTATTTTTTGTTAATTTTTCTTTGTTTAACTCCACTTTGGTTTGCTTCCTACCCTACCCTGGAGTACGTTTAGTGAACCATTTGTAAGTAGTTCTTTCACCTCGGCTCATTACTGTTAAGTTTATATCAGAAATAGATATGAAAGTGTCAACCCACGCGGGCAAAGCATAAATAACCACCACTGAGGGATCTCAGGCGGGTCGGTGATAAATCTTGCTATGAATATGTAGATGTTCACGTTTTGCTATTCTCTTGTTGTATCCACTCTAATAATTCAATCTTTTGTAGAGTAGTCAATCCCTTGTAGATATGGCTTATTCCAGCTCTAAAGACACGGAGTCGAAATGGCGAAGTAGAATTTTTTTAGTTGTATTTTAGCTCCATAGTTTTTATAGTCCAAACAATGGATCTTTATGGGCGTTGGTGATTACTTACTATCAAATGAGCTTGTTGTTCCTGTCATTTACTTCTTTGAATAAGAATTGCATGTCGTAACCTAATTTCGAGTAGATTGGCCTCCAAGTAGAAGTCGAGGATTTCCGTGTAGTGGTCGATCTTAGTTGGACGCGAGGAACGGCGGCACCATATAAGTATCAATAAGTATGGAAACTACAAAGGAACTTAGGGGGTTCGTCGATGCGCATGCGCATATTTATACTGACACGGTGGGTTGGTCATCTCAGTTTTACTTAAAAGCTTCAATGCTCCCTTGAAGGGAAAAAGGTTGTTAATAATTATGAACCTTATCGTACTAAACCTTACGAGGTTTCTTTAGATACAGGTGGTTATTGTACAAATTAATTGTCTCTAATATTTCTTGTCACTAAACTAACCCTAATTTCTGGGTCAGACCAACTTTCTCGCAGTGACAGTGAGATAGAATTGTGATCTGGCTGAGTACTTGAATGATATCAGGATATCTAACCTAGATAAGCCGTACGGCAGCAGTGCCTCCAGTGTAGTTTGAGTTGTGATATATACTTTCTTTAAAAATATATCTTTGAAATAGTGAACCCGACAGACGTCCTATATTTAGTATAGCACTGAATTATACATTTAAATGGTTTAATTTAAATATTTAACATCGGTTTAACCGTTTAGGAGGTCACCAGTGACAAACAAACAGACAGAGTAAAAATAGTGGACTTATATTAGTAGATATTCTCATTTTGCACCAGCATTTTTATTTTTTATTATCTATTGTAACGACTTTAGTGTATATAATCTGTTAAATAAATAAATGATAAAGCTAATATTAATGGGTTATTGTTGATAAAATTATAAAAAGAAATAGAGACAGAAATATAATTCATCAATGTGATGATTTCTTGGTCACAAGTTGTGACACCAGCGGGAGGAAGGATATGGCGAAACATGGGCTTTAGTATTATAAGAATGAGAGGGATGCGGCCATGAAACGTTTTAAATTGAAGGTCGCTTTTGGAAAGATACAGTGTTAAATGTATTTAGATATAATCACATCACTTTGACCTTGAAAACGTTAATACGTTGAAGAAACTTAGGCACAAAAACATCATTATAATCATAATCATCAGAAGCTTTTATCCGTCCACTGCTCAACATAGGCATCAAAAGCCTTAAAAATATTTATACATAGTATGTAATTATTTGCTCTTGGCATAATGAAAATTAGTGAGTTGCGACTTACAAACATTAGCCATCAAATCAGGAATAAAAGCTATCCTTCCAGCAGATAGTATAGCTACTCTATTTTATATGTTGCTTAAATATCAAACCTTATATGCTCTACTACTAGGTACGGGTTCAGGAATCCTCCACGGAATCAGGTGACCGGGATCTTGCACTTCAAGTTACATAATTTTAATTTAATTAAAATAAGGGTTCCAAGCGAGCGACGATGGTCCAGTGAGCGACGATGGTCCAATGGTGGATGGACTCGACCTCTTATGCAAGAGGTTCCGGGTTCGATCCTGACCCCCCCGTGTTTGCCTTGAAATGGGCTTTTCTAATTTCTAAGTGTACCCCAAACACGAGACCATCGCTCGCTCACCAGCGAAAGAAAACATCTTGAGGAAACCTGCATGCCTGATAAGATTAAAAGTCTTTGAAGGTATGTGAAGTTCACCAACCCGCACTAGGCCAGCGCATCGGTTAACTTATGGCCCATTACCTTCCTCGCCTGATTTGGAGGAGGAGACCCGTGCCCAGCAGTCGGACATAAAGGGTTGATATTTTGCTTTTTACTTTTTAAGGGTTCCAATACAGATGAATATTTCAAAAGTATCTCTTACGTGTTCTAATGATCTGCTAATTCGACAGGTCCCGTATCATTTGGGGCCCGCATGTCGTCTCAACACGAATTGGATAAGTGGGCCATCTTATGAAAGAAACTGATTGAGATATTGGACGTTAGATGACTCTACTGCGCAATAGCTGCGGTTTTTTTGTAATCTGAGCTATGCGCAGTGCGGTACTATGTAGGTACCTGATGTAAACTGCCAGGTCTTGAACGTGCACTAATAATGACATCTTCACCTTCTTTCAGTCTTATTATATCAGTGACTCAAATAGATCTTGATGACAGTCAGTTCTTTTAGTGCTGCTTCCTTCTTCTAGACATATATCCTGTCTTTCTTTTACGAACGCAACTAACCTACTTTTCGAGCAAAGCCGAGTTGCACATACGTATATACCGCCTGCCGAGCTATATTTGATATATAAATAACATAAATTTACTCGACTGCGTTGATTATTGATTGACGAAACGCATGGATAGATTCTCTATGTCTTGTCATTTTTTTACAATAAATAAATTAATATTAATATTTTTTTATAATAATTACAATAAAAGAAAAGTAGCGTAAAATAATTTTATATGATGAGAAATGTAATTTATAGTTTGATCATAATTGACGCCCCCGAAAAATATTATATTGTGACGTAGGTATGAGATAAAAATGGATTCATAAATTTAAGATCGCATAAAACTAGATATATTCACACTCAGTGACAAATAAATCGTCTGCTAAATGTAGGTAAAAGCCGTGCCAAAAAACCTACTCGGTTTATTCGTTTACAGCAAGTTCTGGATTCGAGTTGTATTTTAACGTTTTCGTTATTACTGTAATGATAAGACTTTATGCAGATATTTGTATTTAATTTTTTTTCTATTGTTGTCTTTTATGCTGACAAGAGATTTGATTTGTCTGTTTGTCTGCTTGAATTATAGCGGGTTAAGAACTAATATTGTAAAATAGGAAGGTACGGATGGAATATAGTTCCTTCATAATATGTACAAATTACTAAAAGTAATTACTATAAATAAATCTGAGATAATTTCTCAAAATTACTTTACTATAAATTAAATCGGATAAAGAAACATTTATTCAAAACTATTTCAATACTAGGAGAGCCCCGCGGTTTCACCCGCGTAATACCCGTTCCCGTGGGATTACGGGGATAAATTATAGCCTATATGTTCTACTGATATATAAGCTATATTATTGTGAAGTTTCATCAAAATCCATTTAGTAGTTTTTGCGTGAAAAAGTAACAAACTTTCGCATTTATAATGTTAGTAGGATTAATATTAGCAAAAAAAAACATTTTTATGATGATTATTTATGACGTCATACTTTTTTTAAATTTTAGAAAGTATTTCTCTTGATTTATAGAATAAAAAAAATAAGGTTCTTGTTAAAACGTGTTTATTGTTACTGTGTCTGTGCTACTACATGTTATCTATTTAATAACACTATCTTGTTAAAGGCTAAAATTATGTATTTAAACTTATTTTAAACGTATTACCTTACTTAAACGTTATACATAAAACATGCATACGTTTTTTGTGATCGTTTTTATATATAACAAATTGGATGTTATATTGTAGTGACCTACAGTTTCTTAATTTCCTGTTCCTGTGGTAATATATTATTTTTGGAGCTTAAAATTATTATTATATTCTAAACATATTTTTTATACTAACATATTGATTGAATGTCGATTGATTTTTTCGCGAGTTCTTCATCATTCTTTGCACTTTCAAGCAGTCAAGACGAGGCATTCGAATTTTCGCTAATGTACCTTTCGCTATTGTAAGCAAACTAAGTTTATCAGTATGTTTTCTTTTATCATATATTCTACCGAACTTATAGGAGAACACGATCTGTAATCGTCATAAATCATTTTTCGCGGTAGATTTAAATGTCCTTTTTTCTACTCATTGCGGATCTACGGAATTTTCAGAAACTATTGTAAAATTGTATGTAGGTACTTACTTAATTTTATGTGCAGTATATGCAGTGTCAGTATGATGGCACTACATGCATATTACTTTGTATGAAGTCTTAAGATTTTCAAACATAATACATATTTAAAAGAATTCATAGCAAAAAGTCTCCTAATAATAAGTATGAGTGCCTGTCAGCGTTTTTCACGTATTGTTAATAATAAATCAATATTTTCCAGATACGTTTATATTATAATGCAGTAGCGAATCGCAAAAATCAATAAGTCACAATTGGCACAGCTTCCATCCAGTAACGTGAACGAGTGCGCTAGATGTACAGTTAGCTGCTGCAGGATACGATGCGGTTCATATTAATTTTGCTTCGGTGCGCGGGCAATTTCCGTTTTCCCGCAACGAGCTTGTGAATATGGGGCGATCTATGATTTATAAGAATTCTCTATAATGGAATGTAATAAATATGTGAGATTTGTGATAGTCGGAACGTTTTATCTAATTTTATACGTTTTTGACCATTTAATGTTCCAATTCAAAGGTGTTTGACTTGACTTGAAATAATGGTTATAGCGCTAAACATTATCGGATGAAATGAGGACAATATTAGCCGCGTTCAGCTTGTAATTTATAATAAAGGGATATATAGGAGGGATTATATAAAATAAGGGATAGCTTTTATAAAGGTACCTATAATTTTTATGAATAAGAACTATGCTGTCTAGTGTTAAAACTACTACAATTATAAACTTCAGCTATTCTCGAGCGCATGACTAACGGCGGTTTTCAATATCCTATCTATCGTAAAATTTTCTAGATTAAAATTTTGACAGATTTTGTAAGAAAATGTGTCAAATTTTCAATATAGATAAGAAAATATTAAGATAGGATATTGAAAACCGCCATAAAAGACTCGTGTGACCATACATTTAAAAAACAAAGACTTTATTAATTTGTCAGTGGTTTGAAGTTTCATACTATGGTTACTATTATATTAAAGATAATTTGTACAATTGTAAAAAACGATTGTAACATTCTGCACGTCTCGCCCCTTTGATATCGGGATTAACAGAAATAACGCGTTTAATATGAAGGGTTACGTCCCTTCGTGAACGGCGGGAACGGCGTGACAATTTATTGGCTATCCTGGCACAAAGCCCGGGAAATTTATGACGTGATAACGTTTTTCATCCCGTTTTGTCCGGTCCGGAATAAGTCCGCTACTTCGATGTGAATATGAGAGGATTACTTTTTGATTTGTCGATTAACTTGGCGTTATGGAAGAATTTGTTTAATGTGTTTATATTATTAATGTCACATTATTGTGGAACTTATTAATATACTGCAATAACGTATTTAAATTTTTCACCTGCATGTTATTACTGTTGGATAAGGGCATCTTGCTTCCGCGAGTGGCAAGGGATCGGTCGTCTTGGCGTTCATTGAATGGCATATGACAATGGATCGCAGGTACACGATAAAAGTCTGATTTATAGGGTGCTACAATCATAACCACAAAATGGTTTTGCTGTCTGTCTCAAAATGTCTTTGTACAAACACATTTTTAGAGTCAAGCTTAAAACTAAAGTTTATTTAGCAGGTACCAACATAGACTTGCTCTAAAATTTAAAATGAGTGTTGTAGACGTGTTTGCCGCCATATAAACTTGTAAACTTGTTGGCTGTACATGGCGGAGAGGGTGAAATCTGCATGCGTAAATAATTGAGATGCGTTGGGGTAGACGGGAGGTTCCCCGGAGAGCGGGAGGGCCCTCCACGCGTGCAACGCCAAAAGCCGACGCGCTTTGATGTGTTTATCAGGCGTCCTGTGAAATTGTGATTTTTGGTCACATTATGAAAATGATCTCGTGTTACGGGTAATAACGGAAAAAGTGATTTATGTTCAATGCTTGGGGAGATGAGAATTGAAAGATGTCCAGCAATAAATAGGCATGGGCTGACAACGGTTATGATAGAAGTACAAAATATACATACGCATAATTACAGAAACTTCGATCTTTTGTAATGCATTATAAACCTCAAATTTCTGCAATTGGCAGTATTTGTATGATCCTCGTGGATGGATTGTATATTATGTAAAAATGTACATTATTAATAAAAATATTACAGAACGTTATATAATAACACTGCACAACTTGAGTAATAGCTTTATTATTCATTTTATAAATTTTAAATATTGTTACCTTCGTAATGAAAATGTGTGTGATAAATTAAGTCAACTTCATGTACAAAAACGAACCACAATGCCAAAATAAAACGTAAAGAAAAACGCGAGTCGGTCAAAAAGTATTTCTAATTACAGTCAGGGTGCCGCTTATCATAGAACTAGCTGTTACCCGCAGCTTCGCCCGCGTGAACTTAGGTTTACGGATTTATCATGTCTGATGATGATCATTTTCTATTTTAATAATTACTAAGTTTTTGTATTAAAATGAATATATGTCATCTTGAATATAAATACATATATCCCTTCGCAGATTTTCTGTAGGCATATTTAGGATATATAATACTATTATTATATATTCCACCATACGTTGATCATATTATTACGTCTACCAGAGTTGATACACTACGGCAGACACCAGACAACCGTCAGTTCGAATCATGGCAACACGATTTATTTTCTTCTGCATTATTTTGATTTTGCCATATCTCCTAAAGTATTCATTTAATTTGCATGATGTAAAGGGCAAAAATAATCTTCATAAAATGCACATGCCAATTAACTGATTTAAAATGATAAGGATTCATACCGTATTTGTTTAAATAACTTTCAAATTATCACGTTATAATTGCCCATTTTTTTAAGTATTAAATGGATATAGTATGATATCCCTAAGAGATAGACATATGCCATCGCGGACTTTTTTGTAGACCTATTTAAGATACACAATTCCACCATACATTCTTTTGTTATATCTCAAAGGGTTTAGGCAGCGTTTTCGTTGAAAACTCCCAAGCGGCCTATTTTTTCCCGACACCTTCAACAATTATTGTTATATCTTAGCCAATGTATATAAAAACTTAATAAATTATATACATAAACCTTCCTCTTGAATTGTCCTATCTATTAAAAAAAACCGCATCAAAATCCGTTTCATAGTTTTAAAGATTTAAGCGTACAAAGGGATATAGGGACAGAAAAAGCGACTTTGTTTTATAATATGTAGTGATAGTTACAGTGATAATATTATTTTAATATCTTCTTGTGAAATAAGAAGAAGGAAAATTTTAGACACGACAAGATTATTAAAATAACTTCAAGAAGAAAAGTGTTTTTAAAATACCAGACGGCCGCGCATACGGTGGCTAGTTTTAATCAAGAACGTGTGGCGGGATTCGAACGTCTTAGCGTTCTTTAAAAGAACCTATACAGCTAACATTGATATGTGCAACTCACGTCCATTACACTTTAAATCCAGTGTTGCCAGAAACATATGAAAGAGGAAAGTAAATACAACAGAATTACCAAATTACCGGCCCTTGGATCTGACGCTAATTTCATCGGCATTGTGCCGGCTCGAGCGTGACCCGCCTCACCCGCGTCGGCCTGACCGATTGTTTTATGCCTTTGTTAAAAAAAATCATTCCACCCCTCCCCTCCCCCTCTATCCTCAACTTGCACACATTGTTCCCATTGTTGCGGGGATTGAGATTAAAACGCACGGGAGTTGTAAATTTGCATGTTTTTATATTGGGCTAAAATACCGTATGTTGCTAATGTATCAACCGATATATTATGTTCCACTGCTGGGCAATGCGGGTCGGTGAACTTTACACACCTTCCAAAGATTTTCAATCTCCTATGTTTTCCTTCACCGGTGAGCGAGCGATTATCATGTAAAGAGTTTAGAAATTTAGATATTTTTTTATAATTTACTGGAACATCTCGCTGTTGCTAATGACAAGGTTAAAAGCTATTTGTTTAACTAAAGCAGAATAGCATTTTACATATCAAGCTATATTAATTCGATGGGCCCATGGATCGACTCGATCTTACATGTACTGTCAAGAAGGTCTGAGTCTGATCCAAATTGGTAGAGCCGCTGTACCAACCCGAAAGTTTGACCCAAAGTCCCTGCTACTGGGGGGCAAAATCTTCTCTTCTTGTATGCAATTTATAATTTAACATTATTTTGGTAATATTAATGTTTGTACTACCTATCTATTATACAAATACCCAGGTGAGAATTAAGAAGTGAATTTATTGTTATTAATAGTGTTAATAAATATGACTAATGCCTGAACGAAACATGGTATATGGCGTACATTATGGAAAAATATTATAATATCAATCAACTTTTTAGGTACTTATAACGCTGAACCAATGAGGCCATTTTATATCTTAAATAATAATTAAGATATTTTGTCGATGTAACTTCTCCTTTAAAACTTTAACTAGTATCACAAATACGATGACATTGCGTTAATAATTTGCATGTAAGTAATATGTCAAAAAACTTAGACTATCAATAGTCCAATGTAGTCAGAACCACGTTCTCTCGTAATAAGCAAGTGGAGGGGGGGCTTTGACTAAATTTTATTCAGTTGTTTAATAACTTTCCATTCGTTATTCGTGTTTCATCCTTTCAGTTTATATGCGTACAGCAAATAAGTACTTATTGTAGGAGTGTAATGATGCAGGATTTTAAATTAACATGGTTATTTTCATCATTTAAAGTATTTAAAACGGGATATTTACCGAGTTCGGGAGTTCACGAGACTGAGTCTCGTGAACATGATATTCGTAGACAATGTCGAAATATCGAGCTCCGCGAAACAATATTAAAAAACCTGGTAAATATCCCGTTTTAAATACTTTAAATGATGTAATGATGCAATTGCATGTCACATATTTTTAAGGGTTAACTGAATCTTTGAGGTCATAATCCGTTGGACAAATAGACAAAAATATGGATAGACCATATTTTTGTCTATTTGTTAATGACAAAATAACAGTCCCTAAAACTCACATTATCTTGTGGCTGTGGTTAATTTCTATTCAGAATATTTGCGTTTGTACAGTATCTGATTCCCCTTTGTATATAATATGAGTCTAATCGCATAACAAACGATCTCTTAAGCCGTAGCGATCGCCGCCATTCGTCATAGATAAACGTTATTTAGCGACTGTCAACGCTAAGTCTTCTGCAAATAGATGTCTCTTGTATGAAAGGGTATTTTTAAGCCTCTATAAAGTTTTATGTTAAAGTTATTCAATTCTGGTAGATATTTTTTTGCACTTGCAAATATTTGATTTTGATTATTCTATGACAGTTCTAGAGAACTCTTGTAGAACGATAGGTATATGTTATAAATGGTACTAGCAGCATTTTCATTACTTTACTTCCTCGATACGGAAATATAGTGTTATTCTGATGTATAAAGCTATATTGATGTATAGTTTCATCAAAATCTATTCGGTAGTTTTAGCGTGAAAGAGTGACAAACGTACATCCATACATCCATGATACATTCTTACAAACTTACAAGTTTATAAATGTGTGCTATATGTTTTTTGGAAAACGTTTCTGTCTTGATAAATTTATTCACGAAATAAAACATTTAATTTAACGTTATTATAACAAAAATCTTGCATGAATAATAAGGAAAAATAACCGTATTATTTAAATATAAGCTAAGATATCATAATATGTAATGTTAATATTGCGTATTTTCATTATTTTCGTACACGGTCTTTTTTGATTATAAAATAAAATGTATATTTTCTACAACCGTTTTTTGACGACGGTTAAAAAATTCATCATTAAAAATGATGCTTGCACAAAAGGTATGACGGATGCGTTTTGTGACATTTGTGTATGTGGAGGAGGGAGGACTCCCTGTTCCCTCGCATGGGGACGCAGGGATGTGGGGTCGTGGGAGTCGGGACACAGTCGGCCGCACACCCTCCCGTCTGGAATCACAGGAATGTCTTTACCCCAGTCTTATTAACGTGGTACAAGCAGTGTAAATAGTTGTTGGTATTTCTTATTTTAAATCAAATTTTTAGAACAATGGGTTCACCTATTAGTCCTGAACAATTTTATATTTTAATTCAAGTTTTTATGTCAAATTTTATTTCATTTTATTAAACACTCCGTTGTCTATTTCATTGCGGTTTGTAAAGATTTTTTGTTTTAGATTAATTCTAATAGTGTTTTTCTATAGATATATGTGCACTATATTATTACATACAAGATTATTATTTTGTTTTTGGAACGCTAAACGGACCAACGATTTTTATTATTGAATTTAATAACATTATAAAAAGGTGCAACGGAAGAGAAAACGTAATCATAGGGCATCGTAAAGCATAACGTGTTACATCATTAATAACGTATAACATCATGTATGAATATTCGTCCATTCAGGGATGTGCACCGACCGTGGCCGCACATGGTACGTCACCTGTGCCCCGCTCCCACCGGCGGGGCCCACGGAACAGTGCCCAAATTGTAGGGGCCCCGTCCGTTAACTGTTGTTGTTGCATATGTTTAAAAGCTGTTCTATTGTTTTGTTTTATGATGCTAAAAGGGCAGTGTGGATTTTGTTAAGTTTTTTGTTTAAATAAATAGTAGCTTCGAGAATAAGAGTTTCTGAATGAAATGTAAAATGAAAATGACAAAAGACCCAATGTTTTGACAAAACGTAGAAATTACGATAAATATGTTAGAGTTTATGTTACGAACTCGAAAACCAATTTGGAGAAATACATTTGAATAAGTGCGTCTACGGTTTTAGTTTAGATACTTTAGTCGAAAATTAGTTTTTTAAGTATATTTCGAACTAGCGACTCGTGAAACCATGTACTTAATACTAACCAGCTATCACAACATGCGGCAAATTAAAAGTATAAAGACTTTTTAGAAGGCTGTATGAAGAATACGTTTAATAATGACTTTAAAACACATTAATTACAATCATCAAACTTTCATTCTTTTAATTTAAATTACAGTGCCAAATGAAACATTAATAAATAACGATATCAATGTTTCGTAACCGAACAATCGCAAATGTGTGTATATAATTACAAAAATAATCTCTAGCGATTGTTAATAACAAGATGTTTGTGGATCAAGGTGAGAGCTTGCGCTGCTCGGAACTGAGAGATTGATTACAGGTAGAAGGGATGTGCTGGGTACCACCATATTGCTTGTTTCTTTCTTGAGACAGCTTTGCTGTGTTTCCGAGAGAAAAGCAAGACAGTGTAATTACTGGTATGATGTCGATCTCTTACTATCTGGTAGCACACCTGCAGGTATAACTATCAAAGTAACATTAAAAAATCACATCACGCTGTGTGGAAGAGCTAACCGCGATTTCTTGGTACTCTCTTGGTACAAGGGATGACAATATGGTAAAGTAAAAAAAAATATCAACCCTTTATGTCCCACTGCTGGGCAGGTGTCTCCTCCTCGAAATCAGGCGAGGATCAATGGTATAGTTTTTTTAATAATGAAGATAAGTTGCATTTAGCTTATTGAATGCAGATATCTGCTTCACTAGCGTGGACAAAAAACATTTTATAATTTCGGACCGACATACCGATATACCGCATATGAATGATCAGTTGCACATATTCTTAATATATACTCATTTTGATCAATAAATAAATATACATTAGCGCAAGTAAAAAAAAGTGTTTTATCTACTCTATACAAAGCAACATTTATGTAGTAGTGTAGATAGTTACATGGAATAAGGTCGAATTCGTGTACACGAGCGAATCGCTTCAAATTGGTCGCGAATGTCCATATAAATATCGAGTTACGCTCGCCCTGACTGATCGACTCCAGCGAATCAAGTGCCGCAATTGCAGCAATCATCTCACCAACACAGCCGGCCTTGACCCAAATCGTGGCTGTCGGGTCCGGTGTGTCCTGCATCTGGATCTAAGGATCTATGACTCTGTTTGTTATAGTAATGGTATTGTATTTAGTCTATCAACGGTATGCTCGTAAGAACGTTATTTAGGTATTTATTAGCTGACTAGCTGTTGCCCGCAGCTTCGCCTGCGTTAACTAAGATTTACAACGGGAGCTTAGTACGCAAAATAAGTAACTTTTCTGGTGTATTTTTTACACCTTGTGTCCGAAAAACCCAAATAGCTTACGGAACCCTATTTTTTTTTCAGAATAAAATGTAGCCTATGTTACTCGTGGATAATGTAGTTTTCGAATGGTGAAAAAAAAATTAAAATCGGTACAGTACTTTTTGAGCCTATTCATTACAACCAAACGAAAACAAACAAACAAAGTTTTCCTCTTTATAATATTAGTGTAGATGTAGATTAGTGTAGATGAGAATTAAAAATAATTTAAGATTATGGAAATTGAATGTTTAACCGAAGGAATGATTTTATGTAGCCTAAACGAC
Source organism: Lycaena phlaeas (assembly GCA_905333005.2). NCBI lineage: Eukaryota > Metazoa > Arthropoda > Insecta > Lepidoptera > Lycaenidae > Lycaena > Lycaena phlaeas. The sequence continues at coordinate 14,949,449 of HG995172.1, read as the reverse complement.
ATGTGTATTGCAAGTGATGTCGAAATATATTTTTTATAATAATACTAAAGCTCGTAAAACATTTACTTTCTTTATAAGACATGAGTCTACCGACTCCTTTATGTCTTATAATAGAGCTACTATTATAATACAATATATAGTATATAAGCGGCCATCTGACATCGTTCATAAAAAACTGCCAACTGCGATTCGAACCCCAAAAACATTCTATGTTATGTATGCAGACGAACAAACGTTTCGCGTGTCGTGCGATGCGCCGGCGCATGCTTATCACCGGGAAGTGCGCGACATAAATCAAACAATAGCCTGCGCCGCGTACCCACCCGGACAGATATGAGATATTATGTGGGCCTCGTAATTTACTATGCTGTAAAGTCTTTGATTTAGAGAATAACTACATTCAATCGAATAAGAGTATTTATCCCAACAATTGTAGAGAACAACGTCTGTACCCTGTCCTGCTTATGGTGTATAATATTATGTAAGTTTTCCCGCAAACGCGTTCCGTCGTGATTTGGTCCTTCCAATGGTCATTTTTTCATAGTTATATTAATTACTAGCTGTTGCCCGCAGCTTCGCCTGCGTTAAATAAGATTTATAACGGGATCTTAGTACGCGAAATAACATTTTTTACACCTTGTGTCCGAAAAACCAAAATATCTTACGGAACCCTATTTTTATCAGAATAAAATTTAGCCTATGTTACTCGTGGATAATGTAGCTTCCGAATGATGAAAGAATTTTTAAAATCGGTCCAGTACTTTTTGAGCCCATTCATTACAAACATACAAAAATAGGTACAAATCTTTCCTCTTTATAATATTAGTATAGATTAGACGAAGCGATGGTCGGCCATTAACCAGACGGAAAGGCGATCTCCGTGCAGTGGGTAGGTCCGCGTTGGCTTCGAGTAGAAAGGGATCGGTCGACTTGGCGTTCATTGAGGAAGGCCTATGTTCAGGCAGTGGACGGATAAAGACTGATGATGATGATAATGATATTATTTATGGAATTATATAGAATTTCTATATGCACTGTTTGTGTGCATTACAGATGTTCCCAAAATCTAATCATGTTGAACGAGCGCTTTACTGGATCATACTCGTCGTCATCATCATCAGCCTTTATCCGTCCACTGCTGAACAAAGGCCTCCCTCAATGAACTCCAAGACTACCGACCCCTTGCCACTTAACACGGACCGGCCACTGCACGGAGATCGTCTCTAATTGCATGGGTAGAATTCAGATATTATATTAATTATAAAACTTGTTCTTTCTTGACTTAGTCAATACATGAGTTAGCATTTTATAGTTTGTTATTATACTGTAAATGTTTATGCATTTTAATTAAGTACACCATTACGCAGCTTGCATAACCACAGTAATCTGTTAATTACTCTCCATGATATTTCCAGTCGAGGAACTCGTTAGAGTATAATTCGATAAAACTAAGTCCAATTTGAAATCGATTAATTTAAAAACAGTTTACTTGCGAGTTCTGGGCGTGATTGAGTAAATACATTAACGAGATAAAAGCTGGTTCAACGCTTATTTAGTTAATGTCTCAATTGATAAAAACTGCGCTATTTTGTTACGTGTTGTTTCTAGTTAAGATTTTTCCCGTGTCTTTTGTTTTTGTTTTTGTAATTTGTTTTAGAGGTTAAGATAACCAGTCTCCAATAACGTCTATTGAATTTTCCTTTTTCTCAGTAACTAATTGTATAACTATTATTGTAATCTTGACGTTCATTCAAATAGGTCGATTCAAACGTGCTTATGATGATGATGATGATTTAATGTTTATAAGTATGTCTATAAAGTGTCACTGTGACTTGCTGATTTTCATTAGATTGTACTTAATGAGTTTGTTTGTATTGAATAATGCGAGTGGATCTTAAATATGGCTGATAAGATACAATTATTGTTTGCGTATATTTGATAACTGTCTTATAAAATAATATTGTAACGTAATTTTAACCTATCATGACACTAAAAACTCTAAACTCTGGTAACTTCAAAGTCGAGACTAAAACCTGATTAGACCATTGTCTGGTCAGCCTAAGAAGGCAGCCTTGCCGCCTCTCGAGGAGGTGACCCGAGCCCAACAAGGCTACTTATTCTAATCTAAAAAAAAGTGAAGTAGCAACCCATAAAATCAAAAAATCAAAATCAAAAATTTTATGCAAAGTAGTACCATCAAAGTATCTTTTTGAACGTATGGTAAATGGGCCATAGTTCGCCGAGGCGCTGGCCCAATGCGGGTTGGTGAACTTACATACTTTCAAAGACATGCAGGTTCCCTCACGACGTTTTCCTTCACCGTTGAGCGAGCGATGATCTCATATTTAGAGTGCACTTAGAAATTAAAAGACATCCAAGAGCTACTCATCAAATCATTGTCAAAAGTTTGTGATTTTCTTGGTTTCCACTTACCTCTCTCTAGATACAACTTACGTGTAATAATCATCGATCCGTTGTCGTTCAACTGTAGTCGGGATCCTGTGGTCTCTCGCGTTGACGTGCTCGTATTATCACGGTCACCTAGCACTCGTAAAGTTTTATGCACCTACCGCGGTATCAATAATAAAACTAACCACGAGTTCCTGTTATAAAAGTAACATCAGTATCATCATCAACCTTGTTTTTTTCCAAGGCTAGACATAAGCCTTTGGACACCGAGACATGTGACTCCACACGCTGACACGAAGATCGTTCAGACTTTAGAGAATATAAGTAATGATCTTTATGATAAAGTTTATATAAATAGCTAATAGTGATAAGAGATCATCATCAATGCTTGTAAGCTAAAGCTAAAAAGTAAGTTAGTTAGACCAATTTGAGGATTTTTTTATATATAGGCGTGTGAAACAACTCGCTACATCAACTTCTTGTGGTAGTGCCTGAATTAGACCTGCACGACCGGTAAAATACGACCTGGAAAAGGAGGTACAACACCTCTCATACACATAATACCGATGTAAATTGACAACTATGTTGTAGCGTTTCGTGCGGTTTGTGAGTGTTCGGTGGCCCATAGGGGAGGGTAGGGAAAAGATGGGCAATGTATTTCCATAGCTTCTGGTTGTGCGGATGTGTATCGAACCATAGAGCAACGACTGCTCATTTGCCTACTTATGGCATAAAAATCAGATCAAATATCAGCTCGTTAGTTGATGTAAGAGCACTTCATGTAGGTTATTGTGATGTAAGAATGCAGCACTTTCGGCCGATCGTGACCTAAACAGGTCTGATCTCTGGCGCAGCGTCCTTCGCTGGGGTCACGCTGTAGAACACCCTGCGAATTCATCGACTCGACCGTACGCGCTTGACGCTTGTGTGGAGCAAGAAAGTTGTTATATCTTGAGATATCCATTGTAAATTGTGCTTGTGAGTTTATATGGAAAGGGAATCTCTGAAACTACTCATGGTTTTAATTCGTTTTATATATCTTTATATTTATAATTCTTCCATGCGTATGTTTGTTACTAAATTCCTCCAAAAAGGATTGATTTTAATTAAATTTTAGATTCCAAATTAGTTTATACTCACAATTCAATCCTCTACAAAATGTTTTATACAAGACAAGGTCTGTCAGTCCTTTAGTTGGAATATTTAAAAATAATTACCACTAAAATACAATATCACTCACTGTATGAGCTCAATATCCTAGGATGGTAATTAGTACCAGTGAGAGTAGTTACACTCGTAAGAAGCTCTTCTCTCGCAAACATAGCGAAGTTAATTAATTTGTTGTGTTTAATGAATAGAAAAAACAAAAATTTGAACCGAAACCATTGAGCATCGCGCGCTATCGTCCGGCGGCGAGCCGCTCTGCCTGTTGTTCTACTTTCTATGCTAATACACAACCAATACACATTTTATTACTAATATATTCATATCCATGGAATTCCATACATAAACCATCAAGTTGACTAACGAGTAACCACAGTGATGGGATCTACATGATCGTCATCGCTATATTAAAAGAAAGAAATTATGTATGTATATGTTCAGGGATCGGTCGTCTTGGCGTTCATTGAGGGAGGCCTATGTTCACCAGTAGACGGATACAGACTGCTGCTGATGATGATATAATAATATGAACACTTTTTATGTTCCACTGCTGCGCACGGGCGAAGGGTCTACTTTGAAATCAAGCGATTATTATTGGGTCTATACAACTTCAAAGCAAAGGAAGAGGTAGTGCCATACTATCCATTAGGGGATAGGGAAAGGAGGGCAACGCATCTGCATATCCTCTGGTTGTGTGGATGTTTATGAGCGCCGATAATCGTTGGCTGTTCCTTTGCTATAAAAAAAACAAATAAAAATTCTATGACTACTATGCTTCTAATGCACAGCCACTCAAACTCAAGTTATATTTGTGCTATTCTCTATTTAATCCTAGTCTTCCTCTGTAGTCTGTGGTTACAAACTACTAAAACCATCACTGGAAATCACTAATCAAGAATTTTTTGGCATAGAAGTGGATCTTCTAAAGTAGGTTTTTAGGTCTTTCAATTTCTTTATCTCAGTGGGCGGGCAAACTCAGAAAATATAAAGTGTACGGTGACTGTTATAATCAATAACATTTATGCAGAATGTAGTTTGAAAGTGGCAATTATGCAAAATGAGTCTAATTCGTATCTGAAGTCGCCCAAAATTTGTGTCGAGCGTCGGTGATAAGTTTACGTAACATCTGTTATCCAACTGGATGCTGGGCGAACATCTTGAAAGTCTGATCGTATCGGACAATTTCGTAACGTGCACTATTCCACTATCGGAACTGAATCGGGCAGTTTTAAGTTGTAAGCTGTAAGAGACTTCAATTTAGGTACTTTTAGCGCTTTATACTCAAATAAACTATTTTTGTAAAAATATTTGAAAATGTCATGTAAATAATTATAAACTTTGAATCAACAACATTTGATTTTTTCTTCAAAATTTCTTATTTTATAAAACCGAGAGTTTCAGTGATCAATAATACTTTACTTCAAATATAAGCAGACATTAGATAAATAAATTTTACTCACTACAGTTAGCTTTCTTTTAAAATATTGAGTAGCGTGCATTGTTTTGTTTTTCTTTAATGTCTTGACGCAAAACTGTATACGTTCCTACTAAATGTCTCTTGTTTATGAAATACTCTTTATAATATTATAAAATGAAGTAGACCCGCTATAAGTTCAACACTCGTCCCCCACTCGACCCCCTCGGACGGCTCGGACACGCTGACCATTGTCGACGATGACTTGCACCAAAACTGCTCTCCTTGTGCTGGTTTGTGTACAATTGTTTGTTCAAAGGTCTCTTTTCACTGCACTTAAACGTTTCGAACATTTTGTTACGTCAAATTGTATTTTTATGTGCCCTATTGTTGAGGCAACAAGTCGATACACGTAAAGAATTGTTTAGAACATAAACTGTAAGAGGGATTGTTATTTATCGATCTTTGGGAGAGGAATTCTATCATGTATTTATGATAGTTGGATAAGGCGAACAGTGACGTCGTATCATGAATCGCAAGATGGTAACTATAATCTGTTGTCCTTCTCTCCGAAGTACAGCAAAGCTGTTTAAAAAATGTTGCCATGATATAACGTACGTTCGGCAAAGTACATTTAGCGTTTAATTTGAAAAATAAAAATTGTAAAAACATTTACGGATTTTATCGCGGTTTAATTGGTTTTTTAAAAGCCCGACGTTTCGGATTCTTTACAGCAACCATGGTCACGGGAAGACTGAGGTGTCAGACGTCCTACAGTTACAAAGTTGTTCGAAACTGATATGTATAATATTTTTATTTTGGCCTAATATTTTTATAATTTTGGCATAATCTCTTATCATACTTACATAAATTATGTTCTTTTACGTATATGAATAGATTTTAGAAAGTAATTTATAAAGTACTTTACAGTACTTTAAAGCCTTACCGATAAATTTTTGTACAGTTTCATAATATAGAGCGATCCTGCATGTCATTCTTTCATCGTGGTATTGTTGAATTGAGATATTTTTGAACATAAAAATTTTGAATACTAAAATCAATAAAAATTAAAAACATAAATCATAAATTAAATATGAATATGCAACACAAATATTATGTTTATTCAATGGTGTTAGAATACATATTCATATAATTTTAATGGCGTTAAAAACATTTATAACGTAGCCGTGATTTTGTCCCGCCATTTAGAAAGCAAATCTTTATTACGTTTCTTTATTATTCAATGCTAATGTTATGGATATTTCTTTTGATTTAGTGATATTGCCAAAATTTGAATAAACGAAATCACCTCATAACTCATAAACCTGTGTACAAATTGTCATATTTATATTCACCGTTGTATTTCTATGATAGACGCTGAAGCGATGAATTTTTTCTTCCATATCGATATTATAAATAACTTAGTGCCCCAGTCTGAGGTCAGATGAGTGGATACTACACATAGCAGTTGCGGGTTCGAATTCCAATACCAATTTAGATAATTTTATGATGAATAAACGTGTCAACTGGGATATGAATGAAGGGACATGATCTGTTAACGGAATTGGGTTAACGTGGTTTATATTTATAATTGTTGGTTAATATTAAATATTTACATTTACTCGCAATCTCACTCGGAATAGAACTAGCAGAAGTAATTGATTTAAACATCAGAAGTGAAAATGCGTTTTAAATATAAACATTTATTATATTATCCATAATAATAACAATATTAAGGTTCACAGGTACATATTTTAAGATACATTCTTACTCACTCTGCCCATACATTTACTCACATGAACTACTGCTATATATATATATTGCACTTTACACATTAAAATAAACAATGGCTTACGTGACCTTACAATACGATTCGGGCAGAGCTTCGTCCTCCTCAAACTCACAGACGCGAATGACCCCTCTTATAATTATACCCCGCTATTTAAAGGCAAACTTAATGACCTTCATAACGGTCGGCCGTCCTACCCACACTTTGACAATGACTACGTCACGCCACACGCAGGTACACTGGAACCTGTTCCCTGTTTCCGACTCATAGCCGCCAGATGGCGCTACGGTTGCTAACATTGAACAGACCAGCATAATGCAGGTGCATAAACATAATATACCTTCAAAGACTTTCAATCTCATCAGGCATGCAGATTTTCTTACGATGTTTTCCTCCACCGGTGAGCCTCGTGTTTAGATGCACTAAGAAATTTAGAATTTTTATTAATGGCAACACAGGAGGCTTTGGAATGAACTCGGACCCTCTCGCTAAGAAACCACTTGACCATCGCCACTTCACCCTAATTACAAATAATTTTATGATGTAAATGAAATCATGCGCACACTTAAAATACACACACAACGGAAAATGGCTTACGTTTACGTTTTTGTATATATGATATTTGTATCGATAACAGAAATGCGTATCGAACGGACATGGTCGTATGACTTCCACCAGCTGCTATAGACAACTTCGTTTGATGCGAAGTGTTCACTCAAACATTTTAACACCGATAAATTAAGTATAACTTTTCTCGAATTATTTTTTTGATATCGTCGGAAAATACTTTATGGATGTTATCAGGATCTACAGAGATCCTGACTCTATGTGAGACTGGCATCCAGGAGTGCGCTACCAGAACTAAAACCACTGCGAGCGCCTTCGGCCACTTTTTTGAGAATCCCAGATCTACAGACACGCTGGACCCGAGGAACGTTTGTGTTTTGTTTTCTTATGTTTACGCGAATTTCACTCATTATAATGAAACAACTTTTACGGATTTTATCGCGGTTTATTTAGTTTTTTACAAGCCCGACGTTTCGGAAACTTTACAGCAACCATGATCACGGGAGGACTTGTAAAAAAACTAAATAAACCGCGATAAAATCCGTAAAAGTTGTTTCTAACTTATGTTGTTGGGCAAATAATCGAAGAATTAAGCTATACGTTTTCGTGGCCTGATAATAACATACTGCACACTCGTATTATCTAATTTTGTCTATTTATGAAAGCTCGTAAACATCAAATCAAGCTAATTTAAATTTTAAATATCAACTTTTACACGATTTTATTTACTCTAATTCCCCAGGTCACAAGGGTCTATCTTTGGTAAATTAGTCTCGATAATAACAAATTTTAGAATGTAAATGACTTATCCAAGAGATTATACATAATTCTTATGCAACATGTCTCTTTAATAGTATACTTAATTAAACATTAAACTGCTAAAAGCGTATAAATGTCAACATTTATAGTTATTACATGTTCACAGTCATTGATATATTGAGTGTAATAAAAATTACATCAATGTTGTCTATTTAATAGTTCATCATGTTATGTTAAATTCGTTTTCTCCTTATTTAAATATCAAAAGCAAATTTAGCTTTTAGTTTCAGTAGAAAATTTTATTTTATTTGAAGAAAATCAGATTTTGTATGATTGCTTCCAAATATAAAGGTTGTTGTATATTGATTTTTTTAACCTCTGTATAATTTAGACATCAAGGAAAAGCTCTAGACGTAGTTCGGACCCAGCGTCAAATTATAAAACGATATTCCGTCTAATGGCGAGACTTGTGATTCACTGTTTATTTTGTTCTTCCACGTAAATTCAGTCTGCATCTTCGGGCTAATGATCCCCTTAATACTTATTCCTAGCTATCAAAGATTTCATCATCATCATCAGCCTTTTCCACTGCTGGACATATGCCTCCCTCAATGAACGCCAAGACGGACGATCCCTTGCCACTCGCATCCAACGCGGACCTGCCACTGCACGGAGATCGTCTTCTCACCTAGTTAATGACCGATCAACACTTCGTCTACCTAAACGCGGCCTTTACTCTTGAGCCTTATTGCCCCATCGGCCATCCGTTCTTCTGAGATAGAAAAGTTAGAAAGTTCTTTCTTTCCAAAGATTTCATAGTCAAATCAATTTATTTCTAATCCCTTCCGCTAACGTAATTCATTGTCAGTACCAGAGCTTTGATTTGGTTTCGCTATCTTACATTAATTGTCTTGTTCTGTTCGTGTTGTGGTCTCTAATGAGCGAGCAATGCAGTTTGTCACGCTAAACGGTCACTTGTTCGATGTCTCTCAAACAAAATGTCTCAATTGGTTTCATTCTAAGGGCTCCGACGCTAAGATGTGTTGACAGCGGGCCTTACGCAAAGTCACGACTGGGCCTTGGAGGTAATTGACAATTTGTGTTGAAATAAGAACCGCAAACTGTAATTTGAAACTCATTTGTATTGGCGATTGAAGGCATGCCCTTAGGGTTTGTCCATAATAGATTTTTCGGCTACCTGCGCGGGGACGTAAGAGGTTACGTATGTACGCGTTGTGCAGTTCGCACCTGCGAGGTTTCTACCATGTTTTTGCAGAATTGGAGTATACTTGCAATTGTAAAAAAATATAACACTCGTGAATTAAAATTTATAATTTAATTTTACTAATTTAGTTGTATGTATGTAGTGTAAGCGATGTTTTGTATTATTTACAGAAACAATTGTTTAGATAATATATTAATATAGTATGTATTCAAAAAATTCGAAATGGATTAGTATCATTAGAAACAAAGCTAAATTCATAAATGGTAATTTCATCTCATTTAGTAAAACGCAAGTGAACGTGCCCCAAAAATCTAAATGTTGGTATATTATTTTAATCCATGTTTATTTTTAATTTCAGGTAATTTGAAGTTTTCGCAGTGGAATTATGTATTCGTGAGTACACGTAACGTTATTCAACTTTGACACTGCGGCGTGTAACTTTGTAATATTACTAGCCTCAACTATTACGATTTACAACAACAAACTGCTTGAATAATAACCGTCATTATCACGAGAAGCAGGTATATAATCACCTTTTTTTTCTATTTCGGCAGTAACCTAGTATGAAGTTTTTTTTTTCTTGCAACTTCATCAGTTGTAGGTATTTGTCAACCCAACCACATTGTCAACCAACAACATTGTCAACCCAATAACGATGTTATTGGGTTTTACAAGTTTAGTTTTGAATGCATATCCAAGATTTGGGCGTTTAATGGGTTGCTTAAACAGACTATGTATATGAAACTCGTTAGCGAAAATACCATCATATTTGTGTGTCGACTTGCTTCTTCTATAACGAGCATGCTTGAAATTGTAGAATCCATTTCACGATCGTGATTACTACCGTCTCGATATAATTCGAACGTTTTGTCTCATACATCTCGAACGCTTCTTCGTTTCGTGGTAAGTACGTGAACAATAAGACGCGTTTGATGCAAATAACATAAGTATGCTTTGACCAATTCCCAAACATGTCGCCATGTGAGTTTGTCACTACGATTGTGAGTCACTGTGACTCTCGGTTTTTGTCCATTTGCATTCGGACGAGACGAGACTGATGATTCACGTTAGCGATTACGTGGACGCCTTTAACTCCATGCTAATGAGTGAAATAGTGTTTATGTTAGAAAAATAAGCAGCTGTTGTATTGTCAATTAAATAAGCTTAAGTTCATCGTCATTATTAGCCTTTGCAGTACCGATATGTGCTACTGTAGGTCCATTCTATTGAACGCTAAGACTTTCATCCAACTAGGACCGGCCACTGCACGAAGGACGTTCCATCTTGTTGAATTCGCCTTTCCCCGGGAAATGCTCTTAGGCACTCCGCGGTAGAAGTGTAGATCGCCAAATGTCATCATCCTTTATCCGATTACTTGGCACTCGCATCCAACACAGACTTACACGGAGATCGTCTTCTCATTTGATTAATGTCCTAACCTAACCTAACTTAAACGCGGTCTCCACTCTTAGGTCTTATTGGCTATCTGTTCTCCGAATGTATTACGTACGTAACTTCAGAACCAAGGCATCAAATGTGATTCTTTTTTTGTTCTGTTGAATATCATCAGAACAAGGTTTGTATAAAATAATGGTGACGCTAAACATTTTCGGATCCAGACAGAACAGCGTGTCGAATCGAGAGTGATTTAGCAGGATAATTTAATTAGTTCTTTAAATTTATGAGATTGGTATATAAGTGAACCAGTCTTTTTGTATCTTGTAAAAAGGGACAGTTCTTTGTCCCAGGTTATAAAATACTAATAAAAAAGGGCTAGCCCTAGGCCATTAGCCGTTTATAGACGCTATTGACTTTGGAAAATACGAAGAGTCCTTAATTAATTATATTATTTCGTTTTATTAGTTAAGTGCTCAGCCGTCATTTATGGATACAGTCGTAGAATATTGTCCGCCTATTTTTGTGCCAGCTTTTTATTTCAAAATAGAACTCCTAAAGCTATATATATCGCACTAAACGCAACTATCAGAAAACTTTCTTGAAGTACTAAAACCTGTTATATTGATTATGATTTTATTTAAAGATTGACTGCAAATGGCGGTAATGGTTGTTTTGGCGTTCATTGAAAGAGGCCTATGACCAGTGTATGGAATGGGCTGATAATGATCACGATGAAATTTAAATGTTTTATGCTGTTTAGATAGGTATAATGTTATTATTTTACATCGTCACTTTGAGATAAAATTGCTAAAATGTAAATCTATTTAATGTATCTATATAAAAAATTATGGATTAATTGTTATCGAGTTTTTTTTTTTTCGAAAATATTTTTTTGAATATAACAGTCCACTCGAAAATAATATCAAAATTGAAATATATATTTCTTGATGCTTTCACATGGATAAATTTTCGTAAAAAAAAACTGTTTAATAAAGCCTTTTGTCTCTACACACGGCGCTAGTTTATTTTTTTACATTCGAGTTACAAATAACTGTCGGTAAGTTTTTGAAAAGGCCACTGATTTCATTTTATATTACGTCCTTATTATTTTGTTGTCACAAACAACTTATGTAATATATTTAAGTCATAAAAATGTGTTTAAGCAACCACTACTTTATTTTCATGTGCATTTTATGTAAGTTTTTAATGTTAATTGTTTTTAGGTTAACGGTGAATTCGATAATTTGGTTACATGTATTTAACGTGTTCTAAAAATCCACCTAACAATAACATAATATAATAATAATATAATAAGCTTTCTTGCGGGAGCTTAACTGGCAGTAGGGAGTGTTTCAGGCTCACAGCACGCAAAATAGGCGCAAAGCGTCTAGTTGCGGAAACCAGCCTGACCTCAAGTGTGTGGATCGAGCAAGAAGAAGTTCTAAAAATCTATCTAAAAATAACATAATATAATAATAATATAATAAATACTTACAATAGTTATAAGTTGTGTGTGACGTGTACAATGTACATTGTGAAATGTATTAAACCTATTTCTCATGTCCATAATGCCTTCGGATAAGGTTAATTGTGGAAAAAAATCGACCCAGATAAGTTTGCGATCAAGGATCTCTTAATATTACGACATACTTAACCTCTTAAACGTCTAGATTCCGAACTTTCGCCATAATTGTGGAAAACAAAAGGACCTTAAATAAATAAAAAATAAAATAAAAAAATATGCCTATACATTAAAAAATCGAACATTGTTCCTCTTGAGGATTTCGTGGCTCTGTGGTAATAGCCGCGCGCATCGATCCACCAGGTTAAGCAACGCTTCCCGAAATCGGTCCTTGGATGGGAGATCATCGCTCCATTTAAATACTGGGATTCAGCTGAATCCGGTTAGATTTAAAGTCTAGGTAGACGATGAACATTGTTCTTCTTAATCACCGAGCTATTGTGGGTTGTTTGGTGGTGCGACGGTCACCACCGATGGTCAGTGTATCTTGGAAAGTAACGAAGAACAAAGTGTTTTTGTGGTAACACAAGTTTTGTTAACTTGATCGACAAATACAAATAATTTGCTTATATGTACAGTATTAAACAACTTTAAAATTAATGATTTTGTTGAGACTTCTGTAAAATATCTGTTAACAGAGATGTTGGTAAGGATCTAATTTTGTAATCTGCGTCAAGGATAGCGCGAAAATTTACTCTGTTTGAGAAACGTCATCATCATCATCATCAGCTTTTATACGTCCACTGCTAAATAAACTCATCGCCGTCGACCGATCCCTCACCACTCGCATCCAACACGGACATTATTAGTGTACAGAATAAAATTTCTATGGTTCGGGATGGTTTTGGTGAGAGATATTTATGAACATGATGATCGATACTGTCTATAAAGATTAAAGAACGACGAGTGAACACGTACTTGAACCGAACATTTTTATATATTACTTAATATTTGATTGGGCTATATTGGGATACTTTGATGATGATAAAATATTTGTGTCATTCAAACTCTTTTTCAACGCTCGTAAAGCGCTCGTGCAAACGAAGCCTAATTGGGAAATAAAAATCCTAATTTCACCATACTAATAGAAGTGTTGAGAGTGCGTGTGGTCATCGTGATATTTAGATGAGAACCGAACTGCGACCTATCGGGCTATTAAGCGGTATTACCTATTGTGCTATTATATTCAACTTTCGCTAGTGTTGAGGATGTGGCGGGCCCACAATGGAGCAGACACCGCAGAGGCGACGGCTGCGTGATCGGTGATTTATGATGATGATGAGAGAAAGTTGACGCCACTGATGATGGCTTAACCGCGTCGACCATGATTGATCTTCAATATTTTCATTGTGTCAAATTAAAAAAAAATATATGTATAATGTATATATACTGTGTGACGAGTATAATATACAAAATCATACACCGTCAAGTATGTCTTTAAATTAAAAAAAAATGTTATTTTTAAATTTGTCTTATTGACGTGACAACGTCTTATGAATTGGTTTGCCGGGTGACACTTCAAGAAACTGCGTTACGCTCCGCTCACGTTATGCGCTCACAATGAGAGCGAGTGAGAGGCACGCGTCCCTTCCACTCGGGCATGGTTAGCCCGCCTAAGAGCGAGAGAGACAGACATAAAAAGTGAATGAATATTTACATTAAAATTATTTTACCACTCAAAGTCGTTGTCACGTAAAACTTTCGCCCGTATACCGACTTTACAGGCAACTAATTTTTTTCTCCGTCTGTCGTAAAAACTATGTTTTACTGACTACATAGAAACGCCAAGTGCGCCAACGCCAATTAAAACTGCACTTTCAAAGAATTATACGTCAGGAAATAAGTCATAATATGGGCTCGTGATACGACGTGAACTTAAACAATCAAACCTCTATCATTCCATTACTGAACATAGGCCTACCTCAATGAAATCCAAGATGGCCGATCCCTCGAAACTTGCATCCGACATCGTAATTTTTGGATAAAAATAAAATATACAGAGCCAGTTTTACTTTTTCGTAATGTTTTCATAATAATGATGCAATGCTATTGTTTTTTTATGTATTAACGTCGGGAATCGCACTGTATGTAGTCTAATTAACATATTGTTTATATCACAGAGGTCAGTCTAATTTCAAAATGTTAATCATTTGATACAGATGCATAATATTTTAAAATATAGTATTCATAATTACGTGAAGCTATGTTTGTTTTATTAAAGAACATTCAAAGAATGTAATATTTATTTCCTTAAGGGTTTCAAAAGAGAACATAATGACATGATGTAATGTTATGAGTCATGTACTTAATAAACAATCGACATAGTATTTTTAATACAATTAAATACATTCTAGACCCGTCCAATCTGTTTGAAAGCAAATTATTGCAAAGTAATCGTTTCGATCAATTTATTAATGGTAATATTTATACTAAGTGTGTTGCACGGTAAGCAAAAATAACTTGTATATTCTAGGGAACAAATTACAAAAAACATATTTCTTTATTTAATGCAAAAGAATCATCAAAATCGGTTCATAAAAGACGAAGTTATTCATGAACTAGCATAAAAAAAGCATATTATATACGGTCGAATTGAGAAACCCTCTCTTCTTTGAAGTCGTTTAAAAAGAAGATACCCTCCCTAAATGGGACCGCAGATTCATTTTAAGGCGATTTAAGTATTAAAGTAAAGTATCTACCGTTATATGTCCCACTGCTGGGCACGGGTCTCCTCCCCGAAATGAGGCGATAAGAGTAAGGCGATTTAGAGATTTTTAAATCTTGATTTGAGGTTTTTAGGAATAAATTAATTGAGGATTGTAAAGTATTTAAGATATAGAGAATTAATAATACAATATCAAGAAAAACGTTGCTAGTGAGTAAAAGTGTAAACAACGTTTTAATATATTATTTCATTCGTCTATTATTAATGTAAATGAGTAATTAGCGTTGGATGCAAGTAGCAAGGGATCGGTCGTCTTGGCGTTCATCGAGGGAGGCCTATGTTCAGCAGTGGACGGATAAAGGCTGATGATGATGTGGGTAATTATGAAGTCAATCACGACCAGAAGTCGTTGTGCAAGGTTGAGACTCCTCCGAGATGGGTCCGGCCGGCGCGCGGCGTGACCGAGCGGTTTCTCATCACGTGCGTTTGACAGGCTTGTTTGTATTATGTTCGTACCGGTAGGGAGCGGGGAGCTCTTAAGTTAAGTCACTCTTAAGATGTTACTGTATGTTGTATTTATAAAATATTATGTACTTATCTCATTTTGTTGACAAAAGAGCAACCCCTAAGTTTTTTTCTCGTTTTTCTTAGGGGATCCTGCATTTCAAACGAGTTATTTTTTTAATGTTTTAATTACTAGGTATTACTTCTTATTGACTTTTTTTACTTATTTCAAATGTACAAGTTGTACCTACGTAATAAAGATATTTTTGATTTGATTTAATAAGTAAAAGTAAGTGTTATTTTATGCGTATCAAGTTATACAATAATCCCATTAAAAGTGCCGGTACCCTATTAGGGACTATTATAACATCATCGTCAGCCTTTATCTGTGCATTTCTGAACAAAGGCTTCCCTCAATAAACGCGAAGACGGCTGATACCTTGCAACTCGCATCCAACATGGACCGGCCACTGAACGGATAGCCTTCCCACCCGGGTAATGGCCGACCAACACTGAAATAATAATAAAAAAAAAACACCAACTGATATGTATTATTATAAATATATATTCTTTGGTGCCGGTTCCAAAGCTGAAGAAGAACTGAAACACTCATGATAAACTTCTGCTTCGGGTTGTTGTAATCAACAATTAGGGTCATTTAAACTGGCACCAATATCTACCATTTTGCTGTCAATGTAGGCGTAGTACGTATGATTCACTTGATCCAAGACTGTAAAAGTCGGTCACGTTCATGTTTTCATGATGGCCGACGTTAGCCACAAACCGTCGTTTTCAATCCTAAGAACTAACAGTATAATTTCAACTGCTGATATTATTTATATTACGTAACTCGATTTGGAATATGGAGAAATCCATTAACAAGTCAATTATATTATGCATTATTTTGTGTTAGCGTTAAACTAAATTAATTGATGTAGTTTGAAGTCAGAAATATCAAACAACTCACTTCTATTTCTAAACACTGTGCTAAGTTATAATTGGCTTTTAGCATTAAAAAGTGATTAAATGGTGAAATATAAACTACAAACTTTAGTAGAGTTTGTTAAGTGAAAAACCTATTTATAGAGCATTTTCATTTATCACTAAGCATTTACTGTTGTTGTAAACTAAATGGTTTTGTATAATTATTAAAAATGCATTTTTGGTATGAAAATATTTACTGCTTGGCAGTAAAATCGACACGAATGACGTTACGGTAAATGATATGACGTTGAACTTTATTTATTATTCCATCTTTCGGTATAGATTTTAATTGATTATTAATTAATTCTTATATGTTAACATAAATCGTTGACATTTACCAATCGTCCCGTGGCAGCCATCGTGTTTTTGTTCGTTGGAGCATGGGACAAAGGCTAGGAGGACGAAGCTGTTGATGATGGGTGCACGTTATTTAATATTTCCATTGTTATTGAGCTGTACGCGTTACATACATACATACATTATGAGTACGCATTGTAAACGTAATTTATTCATTCGGTCCGTTCGGGTCTGTTTAATTATAAGTTAATGTTGGAATATTCAACGAAAAAACATATAACCTACTTTTATTTACATTAGGGGAATGTGGCAGATCAATTAAAATAATACATTTTTTAATGTTCTAAATAGTAGTTTTCCACTACGGAAATACTTAGAATATACACACATTTAACGTACGTGTTAGTTAACTTCGAATATTAAATAATATTAAAAATGTTAAAATACGATAAAATCATATTTTACATGATCTGTGTGCTTCAAAAAAATAAAAATTATTTGAAAGAATAATCTCTTAATGTTTTCGCTTTTAACGCGTGCGCGTAGCGCTTGATTTGTTAATTAAGTGTTTCAGTCTATTCATAACTTTTTGCTATAGAAGTAAGTAAGTGACGATTATATTACAACTGACTAAGCCCTGGATATTTTAATAATGCCAGCTGTCTGATTAACATAAATAGAAACTTGTGATTTTTATATGCCATATATTATGTTTTAGAATAGAGAAATTAATAATTAACGTTTTGACGTAGTATTTATGTTGAGGACATCTCATCGTCTATCTGAAAATGATTTGTAATAACAAAGAAATTCAGAGCACTTCATATTGTTGACGTCGATTGAGATATATTCGTAACAGTCATGCCGAGCAAGCTTGACATTAACTTATACAGACAAAATTGCATACATCATACAAAAATCAAAGTACTGGCCAACGTAGCCATTGTATGTTCACTACGCGAAGGTGTAAAACGTTTAATTTTAATGCGTTTTATGTGTTTTCGCATAATTTACGGCTTGGGCTCATTATGTCATTACCTTCGAGTTTACTTATCGGTCCATTACCGGCAGTTCACTCGGCGATTTTATAATTTCCCTGCAATTAGTTTTATAAGTGTTTCTTTTCGGAGTCGAGTAATTTCGCTTTTACGACGGCATTGCTTTTGTCTACACTAATATTATAAAGAGGAAAACTTTGTTTGTTTGTTTGGTTGTAACGAATAGGCTCAAAAAGTACTGTACCGATTTCAAAAATTCTTTCACCATTCGAAAGCTACATTATCCACGAGTAACATAGGCTACATTTTATTCTGAAAAAAATTGGGTTCCGTAAGATATTTGGGTTTTTCGGACACAAGGTGTAAAAAATCAACCAGAAAAGTTACTTATTTTGCGTACGCTGCCTAAACTATAAAAGATATAACCATAGAATGTTTTAATTAATTGTAGATCTTATAATTATCTACAAAAAAGTCCGCGACACGTTATACCTATCTATGTCGAGTGAGGCACAATAACCATTTTTTTATTTAGATATTTTTAATTTTTTTGGACTACATTTAAACGCGTTTATTATACTCATGCTTTGGATCCTTATCAAAATAAATTATTTCATCACTAAGTACAGTTTATGAAGATAATATTTCGACTTTGAATGATTAAAATTGGACGATCGGTTTTGAAGTTATGGCGAAATCTATCTATACTATATATCTACACTAATATTATAAAGAAGAAACTTTGTTTGTTTGGTTGTAATGAATAGGCTCATAAAGTACTGGACCGATTTAAAAAATTCTTTCACCATTCGAAACCTACATTATCCACGAGTAACATAGGCTAAATTTTATTCTGATAAAAATAGGGTTCCGTAAGATATTTTGGTTTTTCGGACACAAGGTGTAAAAAATGTTATTTCGCGTACTAAGATCCCGTTGGAAATCTTAGTTAACGCAGGCGAAGCTGCGGGCAACAGCTAGTTCAATATAAAATCATTTTTATCGTCAAAAACATCACACAATGGTTCATAAAGACTAAAAGTATCTAAGAGGTGTATTCGACGATTATCGTCTTAATATAATTTATGGGCCGGTAGTGCACCCTAAACAGGTTAGCTAACACTTGCTCATGGCCATTTATAGCATAAAGCTTGTGAGCTTGTGCCGGTAAACAAATATGTATACAAAATTGACTCAACTAATCAAGTGCAAAGCATTAATATTGAGTACGGTAAACCATTTACACATGCATTATTCAGACGAGGATCGATTGTAAACATGATCTCAGCGTTCATTAGCATGCGCTTACCATGGGCGGGCGCATCCTAAGTTAGCGCGTGTCGTGTAGTGTGACGTCACTGAGCGACGCTGCTTTATGTGTCGTTTGTTTGCTTCTATTATTACGAGGTTACATTGAGAGCGTAATTATCATTTGTAATGATATAACACGTGTTGTGTGATAATGATAATGTTAAACGTGGAATTTGGAAGTTTTTTGATGGCTATTGGACACTTTATGCAGTAGTGGCGGGTTCGAATCTCGCCAAGGGCAGATAATTTGTATTATGTAAAATCAAAATCAAAAAATTTCAATCAAAGTTTCAAATTCAATCAATCAAAAAGAAATTTGTTATTGAAGCGATAGATTATTTGGAACAAAAGACAACCTTCAATAATGTCCAAGATCAGGTATAAGATTTTTAATATGGTCAATATTTTATCAAACATTTTCGAAACTTGTTTTTATTTTCTCGTAAAAAGACCGATAAGAAATTACCACTGAACGAACCGATAAGAGAATGCCAAGAAATATTAGCCAGCACGGTATTTCGCGTGACTTCTTTGAACAAATGATGAAATCCTTTCAAAGTTTGACCCGAAAGTATAATCGTAAATGTTCCATGTATATGATCGAGTCCGCGAATAGGAGTCGTAAAAGTAAATGCATACTGGGCTCTTTAGATAAAATATTATACGATCCATCTTCATTCAGCGAGGGTGCGATGAACGGTTAATAAAACACCCGGCGAAATCACAAAAAACGCAGAGATCGTAACAACGATAGCATAAAAAAATCATAAGGCATTACACAGATCGCTGATACAGGTACATCATTAACAGTTTGACGGTAACTAGAAGAAATATTCATGTGTCGAGCTATGGATAAGCTGATAATAATAATTGTGAAAATATTTCACAACACTAACATCACAGACTTGTAAGGTCAAAGGAAAAGCTGAAGGTAGAATTGGTTATAACTCTAGAACAAGAGAATAAACGTTGTCGTGTTTTAACAAAATAAAGTTCAGTCCATATTGGCATTATTTGTCTTTGCGTATTAGAGCAAGCCACTTCCCAACTAAATTCAAACTAGATTAAACTCAACCGTGAACGCAGTTGATGATGATGATGATAGTGATGATGATGCGGTAATCGATTTCACAAGACATTGTCAGTGAGCAGACGCCCTTACGATAGTCACTGACATAAATACATATATGTATGGAGGTGACATCCAATCAGCGGCTCCCGTCTGCCTTATCACTTGACAGCTTGTACCTTATGCTGCAAGTTCTGATCAATATTTATAAGTGCAGTGTGGATTGGATTTAATAAAAAATTATGACCAGTTATATTAATTAGCCGTGTGTTCAGCAGTAGACGGATAAAGGCTAAAGATGATGGTGGTTTTAATTTATATATTAGTTGACGCCTACTGCTCCGGTCGATATAGTTTTAAAGTTGTGTGGACTATGGGGATTGATATTATTTTGATAGTCATTGTGAGTTATTATGATAGTTTTGTATTACCAAATTTTATCGAAAACTGATCAGCGGTTTTGGTGTAAAAAGAAAACAGGTAGAATGAAATAGTTACACTCGCACTCAATTATGAAACATCTGCCTATGCACACTCAGCAGCAACTACAGTCTTAGCTCCAATATTACTTGAACCGAATACTGTCATTTCATCTCACAAACGGGTCACGATTAAAAATAAACGATATTGCTTACTTCAGAAAAAAATATAATGAATGAATATAATATTGCCAAGCCTTTATGACTCATATTTTTATCAACTAAAGTGAACGGCCTAATGTACAAAGAGAGGAAAACCAACGAGAAAAACATCGAAGTCAATGGTTGGCCTTGTATTTGTTTGTTCGTATACTTCCTTGGGAAATAGGGATCAATGAAATAATCTTCCATATGTTAACTTAAATGATTGAGCATTTCGAAAGAATACTCTACAACGCTTTTGTTTTGTCGATAAGGACCAAAAAGATGAGTAATACCAAAAATCTCAAACCAAATGGTATAAATTTATAATGTCTATGTTTTTCTATTTCATTACTAATGCATTAGTCATAAAGATCGATCGTAAGTTGATATTGCTGTAAAAATATAGTTTTATGAGCTCTGAAACGCAATACATAGTGTGATGAATTAGTCGTATTCTCCTCTATTATAATGTACGCCAAGTATTCATTAAAACGTACACGACGCGACTGGAGGATGAGTAATTGTCAAGTGAACAGGCGACAGAATATTTTATAGAGCAACTTGTTTTTGCGAACCAACGAGTCCTACCTCCTATGCTATGGAAACGATTTTACCTTGTTTCAAATATCTATGTCTTCTTTCTTCTGTTTTAATTTTTTGCATTTTATTTCTAGACTTACTAATTATTAGATTTCTCTGACACTTCTATATTCTGCACCTCGTATTGAATTGTTATTTGTTTCGTATTCCTATGGCCTCTTTACGTGTTTCGTTGCAATAAAAACTATAAACGTCTTGGTCGTATCGATTTCTTTGAATAATTCTACATTTTTATACCCAAAGTCTACTTTTACTTTTTATTTATACGCCATATTTTATCTGTTGTTGTCATTCTTTTATATTTTTATTAGACATTTGTGTACCTCATTTCCACTTTAGTTTAAATTTTGCTTGAATATGTAAAAGGTATACTAGTGGACAAAATAAACTAAATAGGAACATGGAGACGTTTGAATGTGGTGTGGTCTTGGTTTTTGTGTACAAAGGTAACGTATTGGGCTATTCATGGGCTATTTTTATCTCTTGGAACGTATTGCACCAGTTCGGACGCAGCATCAAAACGCACAATGAAACGATATGCCCAAATACATCCAAGAGTATGTTGGTTTACTTTGCATTCTTGTATCTGTATCTTATCTGCAATTACTGGTTTTCTATGTCTCTTATTATTGAAGATTTTAATCCTAACGTACTTTAAATTAGACCCTGCGCCCTCATTTTTAATGTTATCATTTAGCGCAGAATATGAAAGTGGAATTTTAGTTTATTTTATTGCCTTCTAATAATTGACCTCCGAACTTATATATGAATAACTTGAAAATATGAATATCATCCTGATAATCTGACATCTGACTCAACCAGTGCCAGCTAAATATAACTAGGTCAATGACCCCATAATACTGTTTATATAGACAAGTGTCTAACGCAAAGTAATAAAAATATACGACCTTTAGAGCGAAGTGATATTAAAAGGGGACTATCTCCTGATCTGATTACGATACCCATATATGCAATATAATTTTTATTTGTAGGGTTTATTAAACAACTTGATATATTTAACGATTTTGTTTATATACGTGTATATAAATTTAGTATGGCCGTAGAAGTTGCTTTTATGACTTTACTGCGGGGATTGTCAGCAATCGTCAGCAATTGAAGATGAGCAGCTTGAGTTCTTCTATGGAGTCCGAGTGAAGGAACAAGTGTGTATAGTAGAGTAAAAGATAAACATTTCTCGATGAGTAAAGTTCCGGCCAATGTCTTGGTTTAGTTTTGATTATAGCAAAAAATACATTTTAGCGATTTTAGCATGTTTAGTTTAGGATTTATATATTTCTGACGTTAAGGATACTTTATATCAGTGATTCCCAAAGTGGTCCAGGTGGACCCCCAGGGGTCCACAGAAGACTCGAAAGGGGTCCAAGATGAGCGCGACAAAAAATGGGGCTCCATAATCGTAAGTCATCCATGAAAGTAAAATTTGGTTTCGATAGTGAAGAACCATTGCCAAAATGTTTGCTTGACTTTTCCTATCAATGTTGTTAAGAGAATTTTACTATTATTATGTAATATCTTTAACCGAGCAATTCCTAAAAAAAAAACATAGAGCAAGATGAGTAAAATTGACATCAACAAATATTTATATACTTTCTCTACATTTACTAAAAGTAAAAGAAATGAGCTATTTGAGGTAAAAAGTCTTTAAGACCAATAAAACATCGTCATCATACATATTCTCGGTACGCGGTTGCGAGTCATTTTTGGGCATACATTTATAGTGTCGATAAGTAATTTAAATGGGACGAGTTCAAAAGAGAAGCCAACTCGAATCATAATTACACCTTATTATGTTGACATTTAAGAATCACTTAACATGGTGGGCGATTATTGTCCACGCCGATCAAAGTGACCAACATGAAAATATCCATGCAATTGGTGGCCGAAATCCTTGCGCTAAATACTTGGAAACGGATTTTGGGAAACTTTGGCCACGGTCGTGAGAAATAAAAATGTAATGTGAAATTACATTTTTATCGTGTTTGCAGAGACATGTACAGACACGCAGACTCGCAGATTATTTAGAGAGTTCATAAGAAATCAACAAATAAAAATTGTGATCAGTCACGTCACAGCCTGACGCCTTTCAGATGGAAACTTCGACGTGTTTGTAATAGTTATATGCAGAAAAGAACAGATTAAGATTTAATATGAAATAATGATAAAGTAGAATGTTTTTTAGACATTGATACAATTTATTTTTCTCGTTTTTTTGGAAGATCCTTCATGTCAAACAAGTTGTTTTTTGTTTTTTTTTATTGACTACTTATTTTGATGTATTTCAAGTGTACAAATTGTTACCTAGGAAATAAAGATATTTTGATTTGATTTAATTTGATATAGCATGGCGATAGGTCGCCACGCCAGAAATCGGTTTTATGTGCGCCTATAGATATTTCACATCAAAAAAGCAGTTTAAAATCGCTATTCTACAATATGTGAAGGTCTTTAAGCACATTGGACTACTTCACACGTGTTATTTTATTTTAAATACCTGCCTTCGAGCAAGATATTCAGCTGGCCCTATAGGGCAAACTATTTAGGTATTTGTTTCGTAATGCCGGTTCCTGTGAGTGGTAGTGGAACTGCGATAGATATATCAATGATCTAATGAACCGTCAATTCAACACACGGTCCGATCATTGATTGACGCTGATGGTTCAATTGGTGCACCAGTTGGTGCTGATTGGCTAATCACAGTCCTCAGTCCTCATCACCTGCTAATGATCACCCTGCGAAGGCTCTTTGCGTTCGCTATAAATAAGAATTAATTCCAGTGATCGAAGGTCTATGGGATCGAGCGAGGCCTATTAGTATTATAAAATTTATTCTGAAACATGGGGGATAACGAACCTGGTGGTTAACTCACTATCAGTTAAATATAGGTCTCTAGGTCTGTTTAACTATGATTTTTGGCCAATCCTATGGGTTACTGTGCCTGCTTGAAGACAAATTTCATATGACTATCAATAATAGTAGTAGTAACTTAGT
Source organism: Lycaena phlaeas (assembly GCA_905333005.2). NCBI lineage: Eukaryota > Metazoa > Arthropoda > Insecta > Lepidoptera > Lycaenidae > Lycaena > Lycaena phlaeas. The sequence goes on along the minus strand of HG995172.1, from coordinate 14,925,142 downwards.
AGTTTAACGTTTACATTTTTATACCCAAAGTCTACTTTTACTTTTTATTTATACGCCATATTTTATCTGTTGTTGTCATTCTTTTATATTTTTATTAGACATTTGTGTACCTCATTTCCACTTTAGTTTAAATTTTGCTTGAATATGTAAAAGGTATACTAGTGGACAAAATAAACTAAATAGGAACATGGAGACGTTTGAATGTGGTGTGGTCTTGGTTTTTGTGTACAAAGGTAACGTATTGGGCTATTCATGGGCTATTTTTATCTCTTGGAACGTATTGCACCAGTTCGGACGCAGCATCAAAACGCACAATGAAACGATATGCCCAAATACATCCAAGAGTATGTTGGTTTACTTTGCATTCTTGTATCTGTATCTTATCTGCAATTACTGGTTTTCTATGTCTCTTATTATTGAAGATTTTAATCCTAACGTACTTTAAATTAGACCCTGCGCCCTCATTTTTAATGTTATCATTTAGCGCAGAATATGAAAGTGGAATTTTAGTTTATTTTATTGCCTTCTAATAATTGACCTCCGAACTTATATATGAATAACTTGAAAATATGAATATCATCCTGATAATAATTATTGCCGACTCAACCAGTGCCAGCTAAATATAACTAGGTCAATGACCCCATAATACTGTTTATATAGACAAGTGTCTAACGCAAAGTAATAAAAATATACGACCTTTAGAGCGAAGTGATATTAAAAGGGGACTATCTCCTGATCTGATTACGATACCCATATATGCAATATAATTTTTATTTGTAGGGTTTATTAAACAACTTGATATATTTAACGATTTTGTTTATATACGTGTATATAAATTTAGTATGGCCGTAGAAGTTGCTTTTATGACTTTACTGCGGGGATTGTCAGCAATCGTCAGCAATTGAAGATGAGCAGCTTGAGTTCTTCTATGGAGTCCGAGTGAAGGAACAAGTGTGTATAGTAGAGTAAAAGATAAACATTTCTCGATGAGTAAAGTTCCGGCCAATGTCTTGGTTTAGTTTTGATTATAGCAAAAAATACATTTTAGCGATTTTAGCATGTTTAGTTTAGGATTTATATATTTCTGACGTTAAGGATACTTTATATCAGTGATTCCCAAAGTGGTCCAGGTGGACCCCCAGGGGTCCACAGAAGACTCGAAAGGGGTCCAAGATGAGCGCGACAAAAAATGGGGCTCCATAATCGTAAGTCATCCATGAAAGTAAAATTTGGTTTCGATAGTGAAGAACCATTGCCAAAATGTTTGCTTGACTTTTCCTATCAATGTTGTTAAGAGAATTTTACTATTATTATGTAATATCTTTAACCGAGCAATTCCTAAAAAAAAAACATAGAGCAAGATGAGTAAAATTGACATCAACAAATATTTATATACTTTCTCTACATTTACTAAAAGTAAAAGAAATGAGCTATTTGAGGTAAAAAGTCTTTAAGACCAATAAAACATCGTCATCATACATATTCTCGGTACGCGGTTGCGAGTCATTTTTGGGCATACATTTATAGTGTCGATAAGTAATTTAAATGGGACGAGTTCAAAAGAGAAGCCAACTCGAATCATAATTACACCTTATTATGTTGACATTTAAGAATCACTTAACATGGTGGGCGATTATTGTCCACGCCGATCAAAGTGACCAACATGAAAATATCCATGCAATTGGTGGCCGAAATCCTTGCGCTAAATACTTGGAAACGGATTTTGGGAAACTTTGGCCACGGTCGTGAGAAATAAAAATGTAATGTGAAATTACATTTTTATCGTGTTTGCAGAGACATGTACAGACACGCAGACTCGCAGATTATTTAGAGAGTTCATAAGAAATCAACAAATAAAAATTGTGATCAGTCACGTCACAGCCTGACGCCTTTCAGATGGAAACTTCGACGTGTTTGTAATAGTTATATGCAGAAAAGAACAGATTAAGATTTAATATGAAATAATGATAAAGTAGAATGTTTTTTAGACATTGATACAATTTATTTTTCTCGTTTTTTTGGAAGATCCTTCATGTCAAACAAGTTGTTTTTTGTTTTTTTTTATTGACTACTTATTTTGATGTATTTCAAGTGTACAAATTGTTACCTAGGAAATAAAGATATTTTGATTTGATTTAATTTGATATAGCATGGCGATAGGTCGCCACGCCAGAAATCGGTTTTATGTGCGCCTATAGATATTTCACATCAAAAAAGCAGTTTAAAATCGCTATTCTACAATATGTGAAGGTCTTTAAGCACATTGGACTACTTCACACGTGTTATTTTATTTTAAATACCTGCCTTCGAGCAAGATATTCAGCTGGCCCTATAGGGCAAACTATTTAGGTATTTGTTTCGTAATGCCGGTTCCTGTGAGTGGTAGTGGAACTGCGATAGATATATCAATGATCTAATGAACCGTCAATTCAACACACGGTCCGATCATTGATTGACGCTGATGGTTCAATTGGTGCACCAGTTGGTGCTGATTGGCTAATCACAGTCCTCAGTCCTCATCACCTGCTAATGATCACCCTGCGAAGGCTCTTTGCGTTCGCTATAAATAAGAATTAATTCCAGTGATCGAAGGTCTATGGGATCGAGCGAGGCCTATTAGTATTATAAAATTTATTCTGAAACATGGGGGATAACGAACCTGGTGGTTAACTCACTATCAGTTAAATATAGGTCTCTAGGTCTGTTTAACTATGATTTTTGGCCAATCCTATGGGTTACTGTGCCTGCTTGAAGACAAATTTCATATGACTATCAATAATAGTAGTAGTAACTTAGTAGTTTAACGAGTAGTGGCCGGCTCGTGTTAGATGCAAGTAGCAAGGAATCTGTCTTCTTGGAGTTCATTGATGGAGGCCTATGTTCGGCAGTGTATGCCAAAACCCTGATGATGATAATGAAACGAGCAGTATTTTTCATGTTAACAGTTAAACACAAGTGTACCGTAAGCAATACCGCAATATAATTTATGTGCAATTAAATACATTTTACAATATTTGTAAAGTTTGAATCTAACATGCCCGGCGTCACTGGAATATGCCGTTGATGAGTGCTTAAAGATTAACAAGATAAAGGCTCGCGTCCGCTCCGATGACAAGCTACTTAAGAAAGGCTGGATTGTCATGTTTTTAATTTGTCATCCATGCGCCGCGCGCCAAGCCCCTACAATCTCGGTCAATCTTTCCACACAGCATGATTTGAATGTCTCTTTTGCTTTTTAATATGTTCCGTCGTCAGGCCTGGACGTCTTTATCACTCAGGGGTCACTTTCACTAAGGACATTAACATGGGATTCCAAGTTCGAATCCCGACAGTCTTTGTCGGGATTATTACTAATTCCGCTAATATTATAAACGCAAAATTTTTGTATATTTGTTACTTTTTTTACGCAAAAACTACTGAATTGATTTTGATAGGACTTTACAGTTAATCAGAATCACAGGAATGAGAGGTAGGTGGAAATAAAAAAAAAGTTCTGTTAATTCTCTATTATATAATTTTTTTTATTATAAGTTACGCACTTAACGTTTAAAAAATATCACTGGGTGAAACCAACCTACTCACCCCACTTCCAACGAAGATTAGGGCCATTAGCATAGTTCCATCCGAAAAAAAAACATTTAAAAAGTTAGCATTTGCTGTAGTTATTATAATTATGTTAATCTGACTTTAATATTAATTAGTGGATAAAATAAGGTATTACGCATCAACTTTTGGATGCGCAATAAAAAATTATAGATCATTTTGTTTACGCGGATTTGCACCTATAAAAACTTTCAAACGATAAATAATCTCATCTCTTTAGAGTGAATCTTCAACGTGGTAAAAGTGGCGCGTTTGTAGTTTGTTTGTATAATTTAGGATACATTGAGAAATCTTTATTTTTATTGATTTTTTATTTAATTTAAATTTTACATATTGGATCACATATTGTACAAAAATATTTTTTTATTAATCGTTTAAGAGGTTATACTTTATCTTAACAAATGTATAAGGCATCAAATTTAGATAGTTAAGTTTTGTGATGGAGTGAAACACATACCTACATACAATACATAGAATTCAAAAGTCATAACCCTTCTTCAGCTTTACCGTTGTCGGGTAAAAATTTGATTAGTCACGATGGAACACGGTCCTTGTAAAAAAGTGAAAATTATACTAAGCGTAAACATCGATCGAATAATAAATTTCACTTTTAAATGACATTATATATTATGGATTGGAAACTTGGTTCTGCGTTATAAAATTTTAATGCCTTGCTTGGTTATATCGTGTTAATTAAAATAGAAATTTATTTTTACCAGTTTATCGACCATCGACAGTAATGTACTAAGGAAAGATAAGGATTATCTTTGTCGTAAAGGAAGATCTTTTTTCAGAATTGGTTTCTGGATGCGCAAGAAAGAAACCATGGAAATACCACAAAGATACTTTATTATGTGATAGATTAGATTATCCTCTTTTCTATTATATTCTATATTATCTTTTCTAAAAGCTAGTGAAATCACTAACATTACATTTTTTATCATAAGAAATGTAAGACGTGATACGAATCGAATCTGTGAAAACGACCTAGGTGTGATATCTTTCTCTCTCACCAGCATAAAGTGGCTAGTAGTAAAATGTAATAATTGAAGTGAATATATTGATTAAATTAGAATATATTAATTGATTAATAGTGAATAATTAAATTAAAAGTTAATATACATTATAACAACATATCTCGCAACAGATATTATACAAATTCATCATGCTAATGTTCCTTGAAGGAGAGCTGCCGACCATGGTTTCTGTAAAGGATCCGAAACGTCATGCGTCGTAATAAACCGCTATAAAATCCGTAAAACTTATTAAATTATTACTTTTTGAGGAATTTTAAAGCGTGCTAAAATTGTATTTGTCTAAAACATAAGTAAAAGAAAACATTTAAATCTGAGGTGATTTGTCATATTAAAGAAATACTCGGCATGTCCTCGTGGGCGAAAGGTTTTATGATAATCTGATAAATGTTATCATTTATTTTCTCCCGCGCCCCGACTGAGATCTCGTCGTAGGCGAATAAAATCACAATTTACTACGGCGAGACGACGACTAATTCCGCCAAGGCCGAAGACGTACCATTATTATTTATTACCATATAAAATTATTCCCCACGCGCTATACGGCATTCTCGATCTTATAGCGTGTGGATAAAACGGGTTTTAAAGTGTAACCTGACATGTCACTCGGAGCTGTACTGTGAGTCAATTGACAGCAGTAGGGCTATTCTGTAAAAAACCATTTCGATATCGAGCTTCACCTGAGTGATAGAGCTCACTTTACGTCACTTCGAAAGCGAACTTTATTGCTATAGATAGATAGTCGAGTTTTAAAGAATACATATTCGTCAAGTTCGTCATATCACCACGGATTCCGCTTTCGAGATTTCGACCTTACAGAATAGCCCTACAGGCCTAAATGTTGAACCCTCTGTTATTTTGTTGGGATGTATTGAAGTTGAGAGACACCAACTGATAGAGTTAGACAACGTAAGAAGAAAAGTACGAAGATGATGATATTAAGATCTGAGGTAGAAGATAAGACAGCATAATTTTGGACATTGGCGTAACTCGATGACGATCAGCAACCAAAATCAATCAAAAGTATCTAGTAGTAGTAGTACTCAGCATGGCAATTATGAGCAAGTTCCGTTCATGTTAACTCTATGGTCACGTATGGCTGTTCACGAAATGATAAAAATTATTGTCCTGTGTTCACGTTTTAACAAACGAAATGATATTGATGGATCTTCGACTAGCAGATTTTTGTTACGCCTACCACTCTTAATAAAAATTTCATGGGCACCGCATAAATGACCCAGCAGGTGTCAAATAAAAGGAAATATAAAACAATAGGTCTCTGTTGGGTGCCTTGTGAAATGAATCAATCATTTTGGGGTTGAAATCAAATTCGGCTCGATATCAACCCTTTTCAATTAGCATTTTCTAAGATTTAGATTGTTGGGGGCGTATATTTCCAGGTTATTAGGGGTCTTATCAATGTACCGTAAATTATATTATTTATTATTTTAAAAAGTTTAACATAAGATTGAACCTAGCAATTATTTCATAAAAACAGACTTAGTGTATCGCATGACTTTTGTATAAAGACGTGTGATACACCAAAAAAAAATTATTTAACTTATTGAACATGCAACTGTTGGCAAATATAACTTAAACGATAACTGTAAGTATGATTGTTCATAAATATTTTACTATATAAATTACCTTAAACTTTATATAAAAATTAAGTTATTTCTTTATTCGTACTTTTAATCAAACATACAAAAACTGGTAGGTGTTTAATGTTTATGACTGCTAAGCGACGTTTGAAGCAAGCCATTTATAATTATACAAAGGCGAGTCGAGCCGTGGTTTGTCTAGTCTAATGCAAAAACTCCAAGTACGTATGAAGCTCCTTCAAAATCTCTTTCCAGTCCAAGTAATTTGGAGAGTGCTCCAGCACTGAGGCCTTTGTTGTGGAGAGTCCTGGGCCCTTGCAACAATAAACTCGCCGAGCCCTCCACAGGAGAGCCGTATAAGTGGTAAAGGGTCCGCATACCCTTTAGGGCATAAAAATGGTTCTCGTTTTTTTTGCGCAATTATTGCAATAAAATCCATTCGTTTCGTAGGGGGCATTCACCCCAGGGTGTTTCCAGGGTATTCACCATCTTATATAGTATATATCTCTACTATATATACCTGCTATATATGTATACTAGCTGTTGCCCGCAGCTTCGCCTGCGTTAACCAAGATTGACAACGGGATCTTAGTACGCAAAATAAGTAACTTTTCTGGTTGATTTTTTACACCTTGTGTCCGAAAAACCCAAATATCTTACGGAACCCAGTTTTTCCAGAATAAAATTTATCCTATGTTACTCGTGGATAATGTAGCTTTCAAACGGTGAAAGAATTTTTGAAATTGGTCCAGTAGTTTTTGAGTCTATTCATTACAACCAAACAAACAAACAAAGTTTTCCTCTTTATATTATTAGTGTAGATGTAGATAACTATAATATATATGTCAAAACAAAAAACAAATAAAAGTTGGATTTAGCATCTTTCTCTAATTAACTTTCAAATAAATGCTCTGATATTCATTCATTTACTATTATGTTAACCGGGTTTCAGTTGCTATGACATAGTAGACTACTTAATAACATGCCAAAATATAAAAGTGTTCGTTAGCTAAATGATAGAGCTGCATCATCATCATCATCAGCCTCTATCTGTCCAATGTACCACAGAAAAGACTCCCTTAGTGAATTTTAAGATGGCCGACGGTCATTATCCACTCGCACCCAACACGGTTGGGCTTAGGAAATGTTATCATGTCTGTCACAATCTTAAAAAATTAAGTAACTTAAAAATATACAGGCAGGCAAATTTCATAGCTTCCATAGGGAATACTACGACAAGCGAGGCACTTTAACATAAATATAATGTAGTTTTCTAATTTATCTTTACTCCTTTATTCTTTCTTTATTACTATAGTATGTTCAACTAGTTTTGCGGAACCCGGGTATGATTTCAAATGCTAACTCCTAAATAAAATTAACATTCTAATAATATTCATAATTATTATATTTATGAATATTAGTATTAATTCGTTTTAATATTAAACCTATAAATAATAAAATATGTAATTTATTGATACAAAACCGAATCAACGTGTTAAATATGCAAATAGGTAATATTATTTCTGTCTGTGACGTAAGTGGGCAACAGATGAGATACAACGGTAAATATCTCACCTCGAATCACAATAACTGGGTGTACCGCAGACGGACAGGCAACAGGCCTTCCAAAATAACTAACTCGTAAAGATCCGGAGATCGTTAACCAGATGGCGTCTCGAGAAATGTAATACGATTGAAACGGTATAACTTGGAAGAGGATGAAAGCTTAGGTATATTTAGTGCGCTACAAAATATAGATTCCAGAGGAACTACTATCATAGTAGTTAGTACTGGTAAAAAACCTTACACCAGTAGCATCTTTAAAATAGAGAAAATATCATCCAATTGTGTTGAACTATTCTAGTCGACAATTGCAGGACTTTTGCAATTTTTTTGCAATTGCTTAGACAAAGTAATATTAAATAAACGATAACGAAGTTCGAAAATAATAAAATGTATGGAAGTGACATAAGTCGCGCTAAATCACGTGATCAATCGTCATCGTAACGTGTTTTGGTACCCATGACATAGCTACTCTGTATTTTCGGTAATATTCAATATTTGCGTATTTTAATATTCAGAGAGCGAAAAGGGTTTTTGCCACAAAAGGATAGAAACATTAACACATAGCTGAAATGTTTATCGGCTGGTGTTTATGCAGGAACTCGAGGAAGTTAGCTTGTCGCGAACGCAATCGATAGACAATTGTATGTAGATCAGGAGTTTTGAATGTTTGCCTTATCCTCACCGGTGTTTATTGGGAAATAGTATATCTAATGAGATTGTATAAAGGTTGGTAGTAATAAAAATATGTTGAAGTGAAACTTATTTAAAATCGTTGTGATTTCAAACCGGATGCAACGGAAAAAACGACAGGTAAGAGACACAAATACAAAAGAGCAAGAGAGCAAATGTCGGTGTGTATGTAATATATTGCACACTGTTTAATACTTGCTTGTATTTAAGCATTTAACATGTGTTTCACTTCTGTCGTGTGTGAATCGCACACACACATTTTTTTGTGTAGTTTATATAGGAAAATACGTCTCTTCCTCTTTTTTAAAAGACCGTTTTCTTTTGTTAAATAGGAAATCTTCTGACGAGGCTTTAGAGGATAAAAAACCAATTCTTTTTAAGCGATACCGCCCTTTGTGTGTTATTTGTACCAGGATTAGAGTATAAAAGAACACAATCTTTTTAAAGAAATAAAACTTCATAAATATATGATGACATGAATACCCAAAGTAAGAATTAAAAAACAAGATGTAATGAAAATAATATTTATATAACAACCATAACCTACCTCAATGGCAAGGTCGTTCACCCTCGTTAATCCGTAACACCCCTTACGAGAGGCTTTCCAAGAGATAAACTTGCACAACGCGTCTCGAGTGCAGACGCCCAGACACTGTGAGTGGAATGCATTTTTCATTCCTTTTAGAATTATACCGGCTTCAGGTAGCCATGCAAATGGAGCGGTTTGTACGAGCCTTTGAAAGTTAGCGAAAATATGAAAGAGTCTGGCGCTGGGCGCAGTTTGCATTCAAATATTGAGTTATAAAAGATGATGTTGGAATGATATTTGTAAATGACTCTTTTTGGATGTTTCTGTCTGGTAAATATATAGCGTGTTTTACTGGTTGTTTCTTTGGTAGATAGGATTGGAAACACAGACCTCCGCCAGAGAACTAAAGTAACCGACATTACGCGAAGAATAAGCTCATTGAAGTGGCAGTGGGCTGGTCACACACTCAGGAGAACAGATGGTCGATGGAACATTAAGGTTCAAGAGTAGAGGCCTCTTTTAGGTAGGCGAAGTTTTTTTTGGCGATTAGCCAGGCGGGAAGATGATCTCCGAGCAGTGGCCGGTCCGCGTTGGATTCGAGTGGCACGGAGTCAGTCGTGTCGGCATTCATTGAGGGAGGCCTATGTTCACCTGAGAATAGATAAAGGCAAAAAGATAAAAAAATGATGGTGATGATGATGACATTTTGCTTGCCTACGCAGTACATGAATTCATATTTGAAATATAAAAACTCTTAGTATATATCACAAACGCCATTTACATCTCTGCTTAGCATATTATATTTAACCTTTAAAAATTACAATACCTACTTACTAAATTGACATATCATACTTTGAAAATTATAAAGTTAAGTCACATGTGTGGCTTGGCCGTGGAAGCTAACTTGTAGACAACAATAAGTGGTCGTGTTGGCTTATGTACTCAGCTTCCGTTCTATTTACACACTTACAGTGGACCTAATGAATTCACTCCCCACACCTCGCGATCTTAAGATATGCAAGTGCATGCCCCGGGCTTCAGATTAACCTAACCTAACGTCTTATACCTTATTGTATAGATCTTAGAGCATAGACGACGCAAAGACTACGCATTTATACTCAGTTGAGTACAGCTAGTTAGCAGTTCAGGTTCGTTAATTTAGATTTATATCCGTGTAATGATGATTATTGTTTTGAGAGTATTTTAGCCACTACAATAAAAACCTTTTTTAACACTTTATCCACTATTTATTTTATATAATATAGCTGTTGCCCGCAGCTTCGCCTGCGTTAACTAAGATTTACAACGGGATCTTAGTACGCAAAATAACATTTTTTACACCTTTTAAACCAAAATATCTTACGGAACCCTATTTTTTATCAGAATAAAATTTAGCCTGTGTTACTCGTGGATAATGTAGCTTTCGAATGGTGAAAGAATTTTTGAAATCGGTCCAGTACTTTTTGAGCCTATTCATTACAAACATACAAACATACAAAAATAGGTACAAATCTTTCCTCTTTATAATATTAGTGTAGATGATGTATTAAACTTTTAATTGTAGTGGCTAAAACATGAATTTCCATCAAGGACCGACGGTACATTCAATCAGTTAAATTGAGAGTATCTATACTAATATTATAAAGAGGAAAGATTTTATTGTTTGGTTTTACTGATTGGGCTCCGAAACTACTTGACCGATTTAAAAAATTCTTTCACTGTTGCGAAGCTACACTATCCCCGGTGAACATAGGCTATATTAAATTTTTTTAAAAGTTAGGGACCCGTCTTAAATCTTAATTGAAGCAGGCGAAGCTGCGTGCAACAGCTAGTTTACAGATATTGATATCGATGGATTGCTACTATTTTCCTATTTACAACTTTGTGATTTTGGTGAGGACCTTAATTCTATTTCTTACATTAGGTAGTCTAATTAATTTCTTATAACCGAATCTATCTTTCACTCTTGAAAATTATATACATGTATGCGTTTAATAAAAATATCTGTCTTTGAATTAAGGAGTAAGACACTTCTATTTTATTTATTGTTATATAAATATAGAAGATAATTGTAAAAGCGAGGTAATAATGGATGTATGGCGTTCGTTTTGGAACAAACTAGACGCGTCGCGGATGCTTTATAGCCGATTCGAGGAAAGATGCAGATACACGTGGGAACTATCTTCGGCCATAACTAATTGACATTTAGTCCTCCACCAGCCCATTATGGAGCTCGAATGAGGCTCCACTTATAAGGAATACTGGAGTTTGAATAGGCAATGTTTTTGTGTTTTATTTCTCATTCAAGAAATGATTGTATATAAAAGTAATTGTATGTCGCATTAGAAAATAATGAAAGGGTGAAAAATCTAAAACACAAAGGGTCAACGACATTGAACGGTTAAATTTATTTTAGTATTGCTTAAGAAATCATTAGACATTTTGTTTTCATTATCATCATCATTAGTCTTGGCTGCTGCTTCCAATCTGCTGAACGTAGGTCTTAAATTAAAATAGAAAAAAAAACTCATTAGAGACGGTGCACTCGCTTATCACCTATGATGCCGTAATTCCTTAACGTAAGTATCGGTCTAAATTCTATCATCCTAATTTTTGCGTCGAAGTTAAGAAATGCATGTTTAGAATAATGATTTTCTAAGGGACGACGATGTTCCAGTCAGAAAGGGTTCGATCGTGACCCCTGTGATGAGGAAATGGTTTTCCTAAATTTTTAAGTGCACCCTATAACAAGACCATTTTTCTTAGAAAACATCGTGAGGAAACCTGCATGCCTAATGAGATTAAAAGTCTCTGAAAACACTTTCAGAACCTCACGTAAGGTTCACCAACTTTTGCCACTTTACTTTTTTTACTAAGAGAATATGAGTGAAATACGTTAAGAGCGTCATATGATCTAGTGCATATTCTGACGTAGGATGCATAGTGATCTATTTTGAGACGATCTGTTGCGTTGGTCTCGGCTGATCTCGGCTGGTCTCGGCTGGTCTCGTTTCTATGGATGTGTGTCGCAGGTCAGTCATTATTTTCTGGACAACACTATGGGGGCTCCGATTTGTTGTTGTCGTAAAAAAACTAAAGTTAGAGTTAGGTGATACCGTATTTCTAAAAATATGTGTATTTGCTAATTTGATGTTATTTTTATGAGTATTTATTGGTTTGGGATTTAAATTTATTTCTTTACTCCATCATCATCACCACCACATACACAACTGAATACAGGCATCCCTCAATTTATTCAATTTCTTTACTTACAGCGAAACTAATATATCTGTTTATACAAAATAAAACTGGGTTTATACTAGCAGCGCTTCGTGGTTTCACCCGTATACTTCCCACTCTCGCGGAAGTACGGACAAATTATAACCTACGTGTTATTCTGATGTATAAGCTATATTACTGTTAAGTTTGATTAAAATCCGATAAGTAGTTTTTACGTGAAAGAGTAATAGGGAATAGGGGCTGATGATGATGATGATGATGAATATCAGATACATACATGATAGGAGTTTGTACATTTGAATGTATTTAGAACTTACTCATGTGGACGCCTCTTAGACAGTTTTCTAGTATCAAAGGTTAAAAGCCATAAAGCGAGAATTGAGTTTAATCTAAATCAAAACATTAAAACCGTCGAGCACAGGCTCTATGAAATACAAAATAATATCAGAACATTTCTCCGTGGATCTGTTCCGTGTAGATTTCCCCAGGGAAAGCTAATGTTCCTGAATAGTACAATTATCACATTTAATTAACAAAGTTTCGCCTCTGAAGGACTACATTTGGCGAGCGAGGTAATTTGAATTCTGATTCGCTTAATATAACTCAAATTAATTAAACTCTATTTTAAGATCAATATCGAGGTGTTATTACTTTTTGATTGTATAACATTTACTTTACTACAATAGTCACTACGTTTACAACTTTATAAAGATTTAAGGACTTGGATTTTTGTATGTAGGAAATTACAACCTTATATGTCCCACTGCTGGGCATGGCTCTCCTCGAAATCAGGCGAGGACGGTAAATGGTCATAGCTCACCGATTCACACATCCTATCCCATCCTGAAACTTGTTCAAACAATGTTATATCTTGAGCATTATTCATGTGGACGCGAAGATCTTTCATTTCTAAAACACAGCAAAGCTGCTTCAAGGGGTATCTCTTCTTGTGATTGGTTTGGTAACTGTGGATATGAGAGCTTTTTTTTCACACGAAGGCAATCGAGCCTTATAGTGGCCGACAGCCAGAAGTTATTCATATATATTAAACATCTTTTCTCTATGACCAAGGGGGGTCCCGGAAGCTCACAAACCGCACGAAACGCGACACCATAACTGCCACTACGCAGGTATTATGTGAGCGAGAGGTACCACCCCGGTCGTGCCAGCCCAATTCGGCTGCAAAGCATACCTCTACCTCTTACTTAGAGCAGCACTATATCTATCTACCTCTCCTCCTGATCTTGGCGTATCTGTGGTGATCATGATGATGAATAGCCCTACTTATATTACAAGTGTTTGTGTGATGAGCATGATCATTTGTTGTGTGTCTGGGCGTAATTTATCGATAATATGTATATATTTAGAAATATATGTGCATGTGTATCAGCTGTCTGGTTACCATCCGAACAGGCTTTGCCTAGTTTGGGATCAGATGGCCGTCTGTGAGATGTCCCAACATAATGTTATAAAAATAAAAAATATAGTTTTATATCAGTCATCTTAGCGTTCATTGAGGGAGGCCTATGTTCTGCAGTGGACGGATAAAGGCTGATGATGATGATGATGATAGTTCTAATATACATGTATATCTCCTTTACCATTTTAGTGTCCAATTAATTATGACCGGTAGTCCTGTAAACAAATTCCAACACGTAATCAGCGGCGATAAGCTCAGATGAATGTTACACCAATTATAGCCGAGTCGATCGGGCCGGCGGCAAATGAATTATGTATTTACCAAAATATCGATACTTGATATTTAGCAATTAAAGGATTACAAAATAGCTACGGTAAGGGTTAGGTTATACAAAGGTATCTCAGCATGAACGATACGACTTAGGAACCTACAAGAAAAGACTATTATAAGTTAAAGGCCGGCAACACATCTGCTTATCTTTTGGTGTCTATGGATGTCGCTCACTGTCGCCATCACGTGAATTGACTGTCCGTTTGCCCCCTCTTCTATATAAAAAATATTTTTTAATTAACGTCAAGACGGCCGATTCTCACTACTGATCCATTCTAAATAACATAGTTCATCCGATCTGATCCTAAGCCTAACCTTATTGGCGTAGGTGTATCATATTAACACAACCATTTCAATCACGGAAACAAAATCTTATTATTCTTCCTTTATTACTCATCCCGTGATGATTTAGGAATTGAAACAGAGTAGAAAGAAGAAGAAGTATCCAGTGAAAAGTACTTTAAAAAAGGTATTTTTAACAATATATAACAAAAAACATCACCATGACCAACGATAAGAATTTCTTGACGGAATAAAAACCTGCGTTAGTTTCTAGTTTTGGCCAGTGATAGAAATCTAGTTGTGTATCACTAGTTTGCGAAGCGCATCGGACAAACAGACAAAACCTTGCCAAGACGATACATACAAAGCTCTTACGGTGCATTAGAATATGGTAATGCGGCTGATAAAGTGGACTGACCTGATATAAAATGTGTGCCGGCGCAGCTCGCGCCAGTCGCGCTGGCTTCCGGCGATGGCGCCGGCGAAGTGTGATTCTCACGATACATAGGATGCAAACATCCAAAATGCATTATTACCTAATCAGAGAGATCTATACACAGTATTACGTGAGAGGCGGGATAGATCGTTTTTTGAAAGAGAAACAACAACATCCTTTGAAGGATATCGGTTTTTCTTTATAAATAGTAAGGCATAATTTTATGTCTGTCTGTGTTTCTTAATGTTAGATATTATAGCGGAGCGGTACACGTCAGTCAAACAAGATAGTTAGTTGCACACTCGTTTATTGACATCGCTATAGCCGTAAGCGCATACACAACATCTCTCCCTCTTATAGCTAGGACAACATGAGAAAAACATTGTTAACTTAGTCTAAATAATTAAAACTATTAAGTCGGTGTTGAGAAAACCGGACTTATTGCCCGGCGCCTGGTACGGATGGTACAAGGAGGTGTTACCGGCGCTTCAGTCACTTCCTCCGATGCAGACGACTCATGAGGTGGTTCCATCGGAGGCTCTCCTCCACACTCTGGATGAGCGACAGATTGGGGGACTGAAACACCCGTTGACATTAAATCTGGCACCACGTCTGGGTCCCAACATCTGTCATCTGTGTGTGTGTTGCATAATCGCAATCTGATTTGGTCGATGTGTCTTGTAATCTCACAATCTAAATGTGGCACATATATTTTGTATAATACTTGTCCAACTTTCCTCTTAACTATTCCTTCGATCCAAATTATTTTATTATTATTTAAATTTTTAGTAACCCACACTGTTTCGTTCTCCCTGAAGTCCTGTCTCCTTGTACCTTTATAATGTTTAGCCTGTAAGGACTGGTTGTGTTCGACGGTTCGAGTGAGTACTGCGGGTGACGATGAAGAGGCAAGTGCCGCCGGGCTTAAAAGGTCCAGCCGCGATCGCAATGTACGACCGTATACTATTTCCGCGGGCGACTTTTCGGTGGTACTGTTTTTAGAGTTTCTATAGTCAAATAGAAATTTTGCCAGCTTTTCTGCAATATTTTTTTTATTACCACCTTGTAAAATTATAGTTTTAAGCCCCCTCTTAATAATTTTTACAAAGCTCTCAGCTTGCCCATTGCTAGCAGGATGGTAAACAGGTGATAATACATGTTTTATACCGTTAACTAGACAAAACTGCTTAAATTCATGTGAGGTAAAAGACGTACCGTTGTCACTCACCAAAGTGTGTGGAACTCCGAACCGCGACATAAAATCGTATAATTTAGTAATCACAGCTTTAGAATTGTAAGAAGAAGTCATATCATAGCACTCGACCCATTTACTGTGAGCGTCTACAATAACTAAAAATATATAACTGTTAATCGGACCCAGAAAATCTAAATGAATTCTATAAAATGGAAGCGGCGGCAGCGGCCAGGGTGCGAGTGGCGCGTGCGGCGGCACGGGGCGCAGCTGAGCGCACACGCTGCACGCCGCGGCCAGCCGCTCTAACGCACTGTCCACGCCCGGGAACCATAGCCGCTTGCGAGCCTCCGCTTTCATTTTCACGACCCCGAAATGTGAGCTGTGCATTTCCGTACACACAGAGTCTCGCAAACTAGTCGGAATCACTATCTTATGACCCCGCATCAGACATCCGTTTTCGTAGGAAAGTTGATTTCGGCAATTAAAGTAAGGTTTTAAATTAACATCAGTAATTTTTCGAGGCCATCCGTTTAAAACATAACTTTTAACTCGCGACAAACAATCGTCCGTGGCGGTTTCGCGCCTTAGGTCGCTCAGCGTGACCGGTAGATCACCGTCGATAACAAAATTGACATATGCTGCCCGCTCTTCACAATTGACGAGCTCGCCTGACATACTTCCCTGTGGCTGTATACTAGTATCGGTAATCTCACAAGCCCTAGATAAATAATCCGCTACGTCCTGCTTGCTACTTATGTACTCGATACTATAATTATAAGCGGCTAAGAACATAGCGTATCGCTGGAGACGGTTGGCGGATACTTCGGGGATTCCCTTGTGGGGTCCGAATATGGCCAGCAGAGGTTTATGGTCAGTCCTTAACACGAAGGGTTGCGACCGACCGTATAAGTACTGGTGGAACCGTCGTACGCCAAAGATAATAGCTGTCGCTTCCTTTTGTATCTGCGCGTAATTCTTTTCTGACGATGAAAGCGTCCGAGAAGCGTAAGATATCGGCCTTTCAATCATATCTTTATCGATTTGAGATAATACGGCTCCCAGCCCGGTCGGCGACGCATCAACGGTTAAAATGATCTTAGCGTTCGGGTTAAAGTGCGCTAAAGTCCTATCAGACGCAAGAATATTTTTTACTTTTTTAAACGCGTTATCGTGAGCTGTAGTCCATTCCCACGTCGCGTTTTTATTTAACAAATTATATAATGGGCTCAGCACAGACGACGCGTCAGGTATAAAATTCCTATAATAATTCGTAAGTCCCAAAAACGACTGTAACTGTGAGACACTCTCCGGCTTAGTGGCTTGTAATATGGCATTTACTTTTTGAGGAGATGTCCTTATCCCGTTTTTGTCTATGATATGGCCAAGATATGAAATTTCATCTTTGAAAAAATCGCATTTATTTTTTTGTACTGTAAGCCCTGCGTCATCTAATCGCTGCAGCACGGTGATCAGCCGGTGTCTGTGCTGGTCATCATTATCAGCGGTGATTAATATGTCATCTAATAGGAAAATTATACCGTCTATTCCCGCGAGCAAGCACTCCATAGCTCTTTGAAAAATGGCCGGTGCGCTTGCCAGCCCAAAAACCAAACGAGTGAAATTAAAAAGACCGCGATGTGTATTTATACATGTGAGTTTTTGCGACTCATCGCATAACCTAAGCTGGTTGTATGCCATAGACAAATCAATTTTACTAAATTTAATGCCTCCATACAACTTAGATAATAAATCATTAACGGTAGGCAAAGGGTAATGATCTATTATTAACTGTTTGTTAATTGTAACCGAGTAGTCGGCGCATAAGCGGATACTACCGTCTTTTTTCAACACCGGAACCACAGGTGATGCGTACTGCGAATGTTCCACTGGTTTTAAAATACCTAACCCCAATAATCGATCTATTTCCTTATCTATTTTTTCCTTTAATGCGTAAGGCACCGGTCTCGCTTTAATAAATATTGGCTTTGTATCAGGCTTCAAGTGCAATTTAATTGTATATTTATTTAACGACCCGAGACTATTAGAGAAAACTTTAGGGAACATTTTAAATAAATTTTCTGCGACATTAATATTACTTCCTTTAAGCGTATGCGTGTAGACAGCGTGCACGGGTGTGCTCTCGCGCGTCATCACTAACTCGAGATCAAATTCTCGTATGAAATCGCGCCCCAGCAGCGGTGGACCGCCATTTCTCACGACAAACACGGACAAAACTCGCGTGCGTTGTTTATATGATATCGGCAAATAAACTACGCCCACGGTTTCAATATTTCCGCCAGTATAATTATATAATTTTTTATTGGTGACTGACAACGGTAACCGTTTGAAATACAATAAATATGTTTCATGGGGAATTACGCTTACTGCTGAGCCACTATCTATTTCAAACTCTAAAATCAGCCCACCGATCCTAACGCTCTCGGTCATCGGCCTGCCCATCACACATCGAATATTGTATAAGCACTCACCGTCGTCTCCGTCATCCACAGTACCTTCCTCGACGTATTTCACCTTGCCATCGTTTTGACACATTTTGCGCAGATGGCCTTTTATGTTACACTTTTTACACTTGTAACTTTTATAGCGACACTGGTTAGATTTATGATTAGTAAAACCGCACACACTACACTTTTCCTTCTTGGCGATGTTGAACACGCCGTCCGGAGTCATCACGGTGCTGTTGCTCACCCCCGGCACTGCCATCGACGACGTCCGGCGCGCACAGCGCACGCTTTCTGCCAAATCTATGGCTTTCGCTAAGGTCAGCTCCCGTTGATCCTGGGCGAACAACTTGTCGCGCTCGTGTCCCGCTGCCATGCCCATGATAAACCTATCCAGCAAGGCTTCTTCCAAGTTTTTGAAAGCACAGTGTGCTGCTAATCCCCTTAACCGGGCCGCCCATTGAGTGTGGCTTTCACCCGTGCGCTGAGTTGCGGAGTAGAAAATGGATTTTTCGGCAAAACCGAACCTTTTCGGCGTAAAATGCTCGTCGAGAAGTGTAATTATTTCTTCATAACGCAACTCATCCACCTTACGAGGTAACGCCAGGTCACTAACTAAATTAAAACTTGCTTCACTTAACGCGCTTAACAAAATGGCCCGCCTCTTGATGGTTAATTTGTCCCGTTCGTTATCTATCTCGTTCGCTATAAACCACTGGTTTATACGGCATTTATAACTTCTCCACTCTTGTGTCAGGTGGTCGAAGGTGGAAAGAACACCAAATACTCCTCCAGAGGCCATTTTTAACGCTTACGTGAGTCGATCGTCGCCACGTGTTAGATATTATAGCGGAGCGGTACACGTCAGTCAAACAAGATAGTTAGTTGCACACTCGTTTATTGACATCGCTATAGCCGTAAGCGCATACACAACACTTAAGAAAGGACAGGACAGCGGCAACAGCGGCCGGGCAGTCCCTCCTATATCTGAAGTATCTCGCCTTGCCGGGACCAGTCTGTCGCTGAGGTTATCCTGTTGCCTACGAATACTGGACCCTCACAAAGCAGCTGAAAGCACTCACAGTGGTTTTAGTGGGGTAGTGCACCCCAATACGAGTACTCAGTCCCCACACACACCAGTGTGTCTACCGCACACTGATCCTATGTGCAACAGCAGAACACTTACCACCGTGGTCGTTAGTTCCCATATTCCGACTAACATAGGCGATGGTCATCATGGCTCGTCAGCATGATCAATATTCCATTCCCTGGTTGAGTTATTGACGAGTAATTCATATACATGGTGTTCTCTTATCTCCGATCACATCATATCCTTCTCAACGTGAAAGCAGCGTAATTGGGCCACGAGAAAGCACTTATGTTCTTTATCTGTGTGCTGGAACTGGGTAATATGGAAATTAGTAAGGACGTGCTAGACTTCTAACGTGTAGGTTTAACTTAGGTCTTATCTTAGTGTTAATCTGTAATGCACATGAAGTCTAATGGTACTTAATTTTTACCGTGTTTTATTAAATTGCTTTGAACTTTGCTGACTGGGTTGAATTGTGTAATTGATTTTAGATTACAGTAAAATTTTGACCATAGCTATGAAATGCATGACAAAAATCAACCCTTTATAAAAATGGAGTACAATAAATTTTCTAAAGAGTTAGATGTCTTAGTGAGAGTGAGAAAGAAAGAGAGAATAAACAGAGACAAGTAAAGAAATGATTTGTAAACTGTTATGTGCCTTATAGTATCACTCACAACTCACAACATATCAAAGATATTTATACAGACACATTTATAAAACAGACAACAATATTCACGTAACAATTTGTCTCGGTGGCATTTGAATCTGCTACCCCCGCGTAACGAGTGGCCACAGACTCTTTTATATTGTGTTGTGTAAAATTACTTTCAATACTTTTTATTTAATTTGTATTATTTTTTGTTTCAGGTATGTACCAGATGAAATAAAATTATAAATAGAGACAACAAATAATTGTTGCGGATAAAAACGCAGTAATAAGAAGATTGGTTTACAAGTAAGTTTATTTATGTCTGAAATTCAGTGCTTATAATAAATCTTCGTATTTATCATAACCTTGTCAAGCTAACATACAAAATTAGGTACATTTATGTGGCATCAAAGTTATATTCATCATCAGCAGTATTTTTTCCTCCACTGCTAAACAAAGGTCTCCCTTAATAAACGCGAAGACGACCTATTCCTTGCCACTCGCATTCAACACGGACCACTGCACGGAGATCGTCTTGCACCTAGTTTATGGCTAACTAAAGTAATATTATTTATTATTAGTTTTGCATGACAACAGTGGACGAAGAAATGATTAATAATGATGATGATGAATGATACAGGCGGAGGGTCTATTCTCACAGTTTAAGAAGAGTAAGTAAGGTTAGGTTACACGTCGCGTCGCCTCGGCGTCTGCGCAGCGCCCTATATTTAACCGTGGAAGGGTCTCCTGCTCGAAATGTTTATTAATTCGTATATAATATGTAAAATGTTTGTTTACACGATCAACACGTGGCCGGGTCGATGAACTCGTCTAGGCTATTTTTGTGCACACATTCATCAAATGACCAGAATATATCTCGATCATATAAATACATTTTTATTGTTTGAGAATGTATGGAGATGCGCTGGCATGACCGACGCATTTGCTATAAAATATTCGTTCTTTTATTTTCATTTTTTATTATATAACTCGCTTTTTTCACGCGACTTCACCCGCGTTAACTTAGATTTACGTTTCTTTTTTCATAAAAAGTATCCTTTGCTATTAGTAATTTTGCTATCGGCTATCGGGTTTTGGATGATAGCGTAACAACAATGGATCGTTTTTGTTTATAATTTTCTTATTGTTGGATGTTTGGAACCCTTTCACGCGAAAAATACTCAACTAATCATCGTGAAACTTTGAACAATTATCCTCACTAGAAGTAACATAGGATACATTAAAAAAATATATTTACTAACGCGGGCGAAGCCGCGGGCAACAGCTAGTGTTTTTACTAGATATACAAATAACAGGGACGTTTATAATGCATAAACAGTAATTGCTTGTAGAAAGCACATTTGTCCACAGTAACAAACTTCCAAGGCAAATTATTGTGAATTGGATAGAAACATAATGGACGCAAATAATATTGTATTACTGCTAATTATACAGACGGACAGCATTACCGCCGTAAATATTATTATTCAGTAATGGCTAGACTTTCGCTGCTCATAAAACTAATTTCTCAGACCTTACAGTAATAAAAATATATTTCTATGAATAAGCTCTAATGTAGGTATGCGTAATGTGTGATTATATCAGAAATTGGTTTCAAAGGTTAAATTTAAAGACGGTTATTCAAATTTGATTTGTATTCAACTTGTGATTAGTGCAAAATTATTGCATGATATCTTATCCGTTCCACTGTAATAAAAACTTTAAAATATGTAATGTACTTTATAAACAATGATTAATTTATGCTAAAACAATTTTACAAATCATAGAGTTTTAAACGTTAGTGTCTAAAAAAACCAAATCTTCAGCTTTATTTTATTTGGATACATTAACTTGTCAATGTTCACATCATTGCAAAAGTGGGCACTGGGTATATCTGCATCTACATCTACACTAAGATTATATAGAGGAAAGATTTGTACCTATTTTTGTATGTTTGTATGTTTGTAATGAATAGGCTCAAAAAGTACTGGGCTGATTTAAAAAATTCTTTCACCAATAGAATGCTACATTCTTCCAATTTGACATAGGCTACATTTCATTTTGAAAAAAATTAGGGATCCTTGGTAAAATTTGAACAATGTAACCGAAGGTATAGAAAAATGCGTCTTAAAATGTCTTTCGTCGAATGCGCTGCCGAAACTATTAGCGATAGAACAAAATAATTTACAACAATATTGAAGAACATCATAATGTCTACAAAAAACTCCGCGGTAGCATATGTCCAACTATTGTAGTTATGTCACTACAACAACTTTTTTCATTTTAAACATTAATGAAAATGCTAACCAAATTCAAACCATGCTATTTATGTGTTTATATTAATCCTTATCCAAATAAATTATTTTATGGTCAAGACCATTTAACTACCTATAAAATAGTTTTTAAATTATTTAAATTGGACTTTCCATTCAAAAGATATTACGAATTAAAAAATTCAAATAATCTATAGCCCTTTTTAAATTATATATCAAGGAAAGCTATAGACTATATTATCCCGTTAAAATGCCGTTGTAAATCTTAGTTAACGCAGGCGAAGCTGCGGGCAACAGCTAGTCTGGGTATATACGAATGTTTATTCGTACGCTGTACGATTAACTCTCAACTCTGTTAAGTGCAGTTGAGAATACAAATTACAACTAATATAAACATCATGACAAAGGCTCTATCCTTCCCCAACTTGAGACCTGTAGGGCCATTCTGTAAGGTAGTTTTCGAATCTCGAGAGCGGAATTCGCGGTAATATGACAAATTTGACGAATTTGTATTCTTTAAAACTCGACTATCTATCTATATCAATAAAGTTCTCTTTCGAAATGAGCGTAAAGTGAGCTCGTATCACTCAGGTGAAGCTCGATATTAAAATGGTTTTTACAGAATAGCCCTACTGTCCTTGTTGCCATGGTCAATGCTGTCGCCTGCCGGAGTCCATCAGCGTTGAAAGCGTGAGAAATACACTAAAAATAATTTCATAATCGGTTTCCATACCACGCGATGTTGCGACATGCTTTCCCCCCTCGTAACCCCCCTCCCCCCTCCGAGTGGTCAGGACCATCGCACATTTCAATTGACATCGTGAGATCGGAACGGTCACGATGGTGAATTATCTCAATCATCCTCTTAAGTGTCGTTTAGCATGTTAAGGTAAATTGGCGTTGGTGATTGTGAATCTATTGTTGTAAGAATGGAATTATCGTTGTTGCCTCTTTTTTTTATTTAACGCCGGGAAATGCGCTTAGGCATCCCGCGGGGGAGTGGGTCTCCCCAGGCGGGTATGTGGGACTCGCTGTGCCCGAAAGCTGGTAAGTGGATGCAGCTCTACCCACTAAAACCCAATGCCGCCTTTGGTGAGGTGCCCCGGATCTACAAGCAACAGGGCACCTCGACAGCTAGTCAGTCCCTTAGTCGGGACAGTACAATGCGGCGAGATTCCCGTCCTCGCCCCTTGCCCCCTGCTCTTATGCCCCCTCTTATAAGAGGGGTACAAAGAGCCCCCTCGGTTCAATTCGCTTCGCCCAAGCTGTTGGGGTCACCCTGGGCTACTGAGCCCCACCGCCATGACAAGGCCTGAACCGTGGTCGGGACCTATTGCCTCTAACCTGGATACAATCGTAAACTTAAGTTAACGCGGGCGAAGTCGCAGGCAACAGCTAGTCTTGAATATACTTTTTTATGACAAATCCCGGATTTATGCGACTAAAATTTGTCGTTCCGGAAATCGCGATCCGTTATACTGACTATCGCTGTTTAATTTGACCACTACATAATGTGTAACTGCAAATCATGTTAGCGTCCTTATTGACACAAGTATTGTAAACGCGGTTTACAAGAATGTTGCGTATTTATCCGATATTTCACGGCGCGTTTAGCGTAACAACGATATTTCACACCTCGGCCGCGGATGGATCGCATCGACAGACGCGATATCTCTAAACGTCGATTATACAAGTAATCGCTGCAGCGCTGTATTGTAACGTTAATCACGGCATGGGCGTAAGTCGCGCGTCGTGAGCGTTTTCCAGACGATACACGGACGATCACAGACGATCACCATGACCACGGAACATGGCAGCCATGGGTTTCTGAAACGTTAGTCAGTATTAGTCAACTAACATGGCTGTTAATTGCGGTTAACATACGTTTCTAGAGAAAATTTTACAGCTTTTCGTTGTAGTGGCCATGTCAACTGACAGGCTGATCAAATTAAGTAATTTAACCATGCTTCTAGCATCTCATTTGACACTTAAAAAGATTAGATATAGAGAAGAAGAAAATCTCAAAGATTTTGATGTGATTTTGATTTTTTAACTTTTGCGTCGATCAGCCTTTGGGAAACCGGGCGTAAGTTTGACGAAAATAGACATGTATATTCGCAACTATTTGCTCGTATATAGCGAGATTCGAATCCACAACCGCTACGTGTCGAATTGCCTTGTCACTGGTCCAGCATCACGGGCTATAGCATCATTTCTATTGTAATGGAAAAACGTTATTTGGGATATATCTTTTCTCATAATAATTGATCATCGACCACATAACCCACAGACTCCTAATAACGGGTTCTGGCGACACATCTGACTTATAGTTCCGATGTAAGCCGTAAACAATGTACTCAAACTATTGTGTCGTCTCATTCTTTCCCGTTGCGAAATATATCCATTTCTTTTTAACGTTCCGTGATTGGTAATGTATGACATTGAATTAGCTAATCACAGCATTGCAAGCCCTTTCGTCTCACCTCAGCTAGTTGCCAGAATGCGTTTAATACGAAAAATCAAACATTAGTAGTCTATAGGTTGTGTGGTCGATGTAATTGACGATGGAAGTTAGTTGTATGTGGATACTTTTAATATTCCGCGTACATTTGAATTTGGCGACAGAAGCAACTGCAACTGGTAGCGAGACAGCGCATCCCTCCCACGGACAATTTAAAAATAGAACAGTACAGTTGGTATCATTGGATTCCGATCGGTGTTTTCAATTAAAGAGATTATCACGGATTGATGAGTCACGGCGGGTCAATGGACTTTTTACAATACGCTTTACGATCGAGGACTCATTCAGAATTCAATCACGCCCGCGTTACAATCGTTCAACTAATAATAATATGATGTTTGTGATTCATTTTTGGCAATATTTGGTATTTTTGCGACAGTAATGCCTACACGACTTTATTTTAGAGTTCTTAGACTCATTATACAATAGTTCTTAAACTAGAAAATGCGTATTAATAGTTTTACTATAGTGAGTAATATTCGCGTAAACATTAAAACACTGTACGAGTGAATAGAAAGGATGTAACCGTTTTTATAAATATTTAGATTTTAGTGGTGTTAAATTGATTGTACTGTGCATTGAGATCTAGCGACCATTATTATTAGTAGGAAAGGACTTAATAAGCTAGTTAGGCTACACGACACTTTACTCAACGTTCGCGGGTTCGAATCCCGCCAAGTTCGGATAATTTGTACGACGAATATCTATAGATGTCTGCACCGGGTCATGGATGTATAATGCACTCCGTATCATCAGCCTTTATCCGTCAACTGCTAAACATAGCCCCCCCCCCCCCCTCAATGAACGTCAAGGCGACGACTACCACTCATATCCAACACGGATCGCCGAGAAACATATATTATTATTATTGTATGTAATAGTAAAAGTATATATTTGTATGTAATGTATTAATTCTTCATTTTTTTACGTTCCTGGTTCCTGTACATAACGCAAGTTTTTACGAACTTACCACGGGCCTAGGTTGCCGCGATGAGATTGTTAGAAAATATTTATTTATTTATAAAATAAAATATTTATTTGTTTATAAATAAATATTATCATATTCAAAACTCCATTGATCATAAAGAATTCGATGATAAAGGCTATCAAGGATTGTCTTATTGTGACCTATCGTAATCTTCTGTAAATTGTAAAATGAATTCTCCGGCTAATTGGGAAGAATTCCCTCGGGAATGCCTTATTAGTAGTAATCGTGAGAGCGGTTCGTTTTTATTCGGACGTCGTCGTGATTGATCGGAATCGTTACTAGGATTTTTGCGAGGCTAATTTTCTATGGAGCCGGTTTTTGTTGCGAATTATCAATAGTAATGGTGGTTATAAAAAGTTGTGTGGCGAGTGTTGGTGAGATTGATTAGGTTCGTTTAACAGCTTCGTGTCACCATAATATAGGCGTTCAATAGACTTCAAAAACACCTAATGAACGGGCAATTAGGAAATCGGGAGGGAACCGGCATGCTTATGAGATTGAAAGTCTTTGAAGGTGTGTAAATTTCACCAACCCGCATTGGGCCAGCGCATCAGTAAACTATGACCCAATATCCTCCTCGTCTGATTTCGAGGAGGAGTCCCGTACCAAAGAATTCAGACGTACATAGAAGGACAGTTCTTATGAGCGCTTTCAGGACAAACTTTCTGCGATGCAAACGTCCGCTTGGCGGCGTGACGAGAGGGACACCACGATGTCCCCAGCGTATGAGCCTACGAGTGCGAGTGAGTGCGAACTGGGGACATGTCCCCAATAAAGTCGGCACAAAAAATCCTTAAGAACTGTACTCCTAGTACCTTGCAGTGGGACATATATCGGTTGAGACTTTAGTTATTTTTAAATCAAATTTATATAGATGGAAATGCCTGGTAAAATAAGCTGAAATTATTATGAAAACGGCAAAAGCAAGTACCCCACAACTCATCCACGTGATTATACGCATTTATCTCCGGAAAATTATGAAATTGACTCGTAATTCATGAAATACGGGTTCCCTATTTCATGTGCGGTTTACCTGTCGGCCAGATATGTTAGAGATTATCGGCGAGATATAAAACCGGTAACCGATTTAAACTTTGTAACCGATAGTGTGAGATCGGAAAACGTTCCATGTTCGGTATTGGCGTTTTTTTGAAATCTGTAGAATGATGTAGCATCTGACAACCAAACAACACCTTATATTTAAAGCAATTCTAAAATATTTTTTTTAAACAACACTAGGACGAAAGTAAGTTAATTGTTTCTGTAACAGGCCTGTTATGCTAAATATGAACTAAGAAGTTACCCAACGAACAGTTTTTGTAAGGAAGTAGTTAATTAGAAGTGCTTGCTTCACTAGCCATTTGATGATAATCACTTTTATTGCTTTATGTAATGGAGTTTATAGTATATATTATAGAACAGGCCAGCAGAAGAGTTTGACCATCTGATAAGGATAGACGAAAATAAAAAGAATATTATGTACATCCTTTTACTTGTTATGCATTCAAAAGAGACCTGCTAGCCTAGTGGTTAGTGCTAAACCATAAGTTCGTAGGTTCGATTTTTACACAGAGCAAATGTTTGTGTGATGAGCATGATCATTTGTTGTGCATGGGCCTAATTTATCTATACTAATACTATAAAGAGGATATATTTGACTGTCTGTTTGTATTGAATAGGCTCCGAAACTATTTGACCGATTTGAAAAATTATTTAACTGTTGAGTAGCTACACTATCCCCGATAAACATAAGCTATATTAAATTGTCCAAAAAAGTTATGGACCCGTTTTTTTAAATCTCAGTTGATGCAGGCAAAGCTCCGTGCAGTAGTTAGTCTATAATATGTATATTTGCCAAAACAGGCTCAGCCTAGTTTGGAATCAAGTGGCCGCGTGTGAGTTGTCCCAACTTATTGTTGTTATTATTAATCTCCTTATTAAAAAAAAATTAAGTCCCAGTGAATTCTAGTCAACTAGTCTGGCAGCTATTTTGCCAGGCTTTAGGAAGATAAATGATTATTCACTTAAGTTAAATAGTAAGGTACCTATAGCGTAATTTACTAAAATTACGATATCCATATTAGTGACAAAGTTACATGTAGAAGTTAGTGACGAGAGCTTACTTGTTACTAAGCTTTTGTCACTAGCTACTACATTTTGATGTAACTGTTTAACCCATACTTCCATGCCAATATGGTAAATGTGTAACTCCTAATACACCTGACGAGCTATTTGACACACCCGTTGTCGCATTATGTAACACACCTTAAAAGGTACACATATAAATGAGTCTGTTTACGAATATCTTTAACACAATATATTATACAATGTTTCCG
Organism: Lycaena phlaeas; assembly: GCA_905333005.2. Taxonomy (NCBI): domain Eukaryota; kingdom Metazoa; phylum Arthropoda; class Insecta; order Lepidoptera; family Lycaenidae; genus Lycaena; species Lycaena phlaeas. Next base: position 14,896,894 of record HG995172.1, on the reverse strand, counting down.
GTATATTTTTCACCGCTGATTTCACATTACATGGCTAGGAACACCTGGCCTCACATCCATTAATCGACTACTGGTCAGCCTTAAAGCCGTGATAGGACATCTTGCGCAACTCGACTGTATACTCTATTGCGTGGATATACATGCTATTTTATCTCAGCCTAGTGATTAATGCAGGATGATTGCCTTTTAGGGTGTTAGTGAGATGACACTGACTTGATGAAGTCGTTGTACATGATAGCTCATTGCATATGCTAATTACTAACCTTAGTTGGATGGAGTGTGCATGCTATGAAATAACGTTTGCTGTCTTTCGAATAGAAGTGCAAACGGCCTTAATTTTACCCCTCGAGAGCAATTATTTCGTGTTAGGTCTCTTCTTCTCTAAAGAACACCTAGTGGAAAGTCACAATCATTCGCATACAGCTTGGACTAACAACCTCAAATTGATGGTCAATAAACCTTCTTCCTTCTTTTCACAGGCTATCCGTGACTATATTAGTGTTGATATTGTGGAGAATATGGTCTTTCCGAGACCAGTATGTCGCTGAGGGTTTCCCGCCGCCCGCAGATTAGGGTCCCTCAGATAGCGGCTGAAGGCTCACGCAGCGGTTTTAGGGGGGGAGGTGAACACGATGCGAGTCCCCACATACGCCAGCGCGTCTACCCAAGGCCCTGGTATGGTCCGAAAAAGATTCTGCTGCGTCACCAAAAAAAAAAGTGTTGCTAATCCTAATTCCGTAAATGAACTGTGGTCGTTGAAACAAATAAGTATTTTGAGAGTAAAAATTAAGAAAGTGTAAGATTATCTTCTGGGAGACATTGTATAGTATAGGTATAGCTAAAGCGTATCTAGATCGACGATATACCCGCTGGGGAGCACTTTCTCGGCAATGGTTAAGCTGACGCTGAATGATCGTTTGTCCTGTTGTACGTGGCGTAAGTCTTGAGGCACCAAGAGACTAGATTAATCATTAACATGCGATAGATAGTTCTAGTTCGTAATATAGATAATAGTCTGTTGCGAAATATGCGGTTGAATGAACTGATGGAATTATGTAACAAAGCTACTGAAAAGCCCTTATAATTCTATACAAGATGTTAATTGATATGGTCCTTTCAAAATTCTTCTTGTGTTATTACGATATATTTTCTTAAAGAGAAGTCGTGCAGATTGTTTCAGTCATTAAATATCAATTATAATTTAAATTTACTGATGGAAAGGTAAAGGGACTCTGACATTGGCAAATCCTTTAGGAAGCTAATATTGAAGAAGAAGAAGAAGGTAGCGTAAGGGAGATATTTAACATCTTACAGGATAGGCAATTTATGGATGAGTTGCGTGGGCTAGTCACAGGTTTACTTGTTTATAATTATGGGCGTCGGTGACCGCTTAATATCTTGTGGATCGTTATCATATCATAAAGAATATTCCAATCATATTCTGAAGGTATTGCTCGTAGCACAACGCAACCTTTCAGCTATCTCTGTCGTAATTCAATTGCACATGGCGAAACATTTAAAACATTAGCATAGCGATGTTCCCAGCCATCCGATCTCGGTGTAAATAAAATAGCACCGTGTTGGTCGGTGTAACATGACACCCATCCAGGTTCGGGACACGGGGCCGGGTAAAGGAACGGCAATAAACACATCAGGATGGGAGGGTGCTGGGCAGCCCACTCGCGTCTACGGCCGGTCCACGGGCGGTCCGCGCGATACTTGTATATGCTAATACCAAGTAACTAATGGGTCTATGATGTCATGGTTTTTTTGTTTGACGGAATACTTTGTACGCTTTTTTTGTTAATAGATAATGATTCATTGTAATTTATCATCATTAACGTCTGATAGGCAGAGGGATATTACAATTAATATAAAGCATGATTCTGCTTTAACTCCTTGTGACAATGAGACTGAATTCCTCCTAAAATTTATACATACAGATTTTCTGTACACGTTGTGTATTTTTTGCTTTAGTAAGTTAATAATTTTCTAAGTTACTAGCTGTTGCACGCAGCTACGCCTGCATCAACCGAGATTTAAAACGGGTCCCTAACTTTAAAAAAAAATTAAAGTTAGGGAAAAAGTTCAGAAAGAATTTTTTAAATCGGTCAAGTAGTTTCGGAGCCTATGCAATGCAAACAAACAATCAAATCCTTCCTCTTATAATAGTAGTATAGACAACGCATTGCTGAATTTAAGATTTGACTTCATTGACTGCGCAAGCATAAAAATTATGCTTTCAAGAAAGAAGTTTATGTTTTATCTTCTAAAGGTGTATCTTAAGTTTTTACATATACTTCCGCCAGTAACAATCCTGATGAGACCCATTTGGATTCTGCACACAAATGAGACGTAGCTTATCATTCATCTCATATTTTGTACGCAAGTTAAGGTCGCTCACCTCTTGCGTAAATCTCATACCTCATTGTGCGTATTCACGAATTCGTCCCGCTAAATTCAAGAACAAACACCCATTTAATACAGCTAGTTAGTAGTCTATTGCTAAATTTACGAAGTTCACGCTCAGATAATCTTACATTTCTGTAAAGAAATATACTGTATATGGTATTTAGATGTAGCATACGTGTAGCTCAGTGAATTAGGAATTAGAAAGTTATGTAATGAATGGTTCGAACTTCGAAAAGAGGAATATTTAAAACTTTTCCCGGGCTTACAAGGAGATCGGCCGTTTTGGCGTTCATATAAGAGCAGCAGTCACCAATTACTTAAAAATATGATGACGCATTGCATTCACGGAAGATTCAGCAACACTGGTATTTAATGGACTAGACAAAAACATTTCATTGCTTGTTTACGTAATTTTAATAGTTATTACAACCAGGCCTACTAGATTTAGATTCTTATCTTAATAGATACAGGATCGACTCAAGTATCACAGCTAGAACGTAATTAGCTTCCCTTGCGTCCTCGAGAGAGTTAGCTTAAGATCTGCTCTTAGTCGTAATTAAAAAACGCGTTTTGCAATCTTAATAGTGCCATTAAGTTTCCTTTCTGTTTAAGTAATAAAGAAATCATTAAAATTCCATACCTCTAAGGTGGGTACGATGCTATCAGTGTGCAGACTTTACGAGGACTTTCTCAGCAACAGATGGCATTATCTCGAATTGACCTCAACATTCTTTTGGGCGTTATGCAAATTCTAGTATACTACCAAACGCACATTACTAGACAATTGTGTAAGAACTAAGCTTTTTACATTTAATTTGGGTTCTAAGACGACCGATCCAACACTCGCATCCAACACGAACCGGCCACTGCGCGATATAATATTATATTTCAATATGAATAGTCATCGTAGGATATCATAGGATTATTTTTGCCACCGCGGGTGAAGCAGGGGGCATCAACTAGTCATAATAGAATAAACATTAACATATTGAATAAAAATTATAAAGCAAAGACGCGGGAAACAATAGTACGTACGAGGCTGTGAACGCACATACCGAGGAAATTACAAAACTGTGAGAACAACATAATTAGGTTTCGACCTTTCGTGCTTGCTGTAGTTCATTTGAATCATATTCGGCCTTTGGAGTGTCTGAAATGACAATGGGCTTATAAAGGTTTATATTATACGTTAAGGCTGTCGTAATGCACGGGACAGCCAGATGAGAAATATGTATGTTCATATTTGAATTCAGAATTTACGACGATCATCCGTGAATATAGGCCTCTCTCAACGAACGCCAAGACGACTGAACCCTATCGCATCCAACACGGACCGGCCACTGCACGGAGATCGTCTTCCCACCTGGCTAATGGCCGACCACCACTTCGTCTACCTAAGTTTCATCAATTCATTTGTGACAATACTTACGTTAAAATTGCCAAGCTAATAACGTATTTGTACAAAACAACAACAAGATCCGTATAATTTTAAATCTCAAAACGTCTTTAGAATGCGTTAATAGGGATTTTGACCTGGGCGCAAAAAAGTTATTTATTTATATTGCATGGTCAATAACATTCGCTTTCGTTTCGCTAAAAATATCGTGTTGGGAGAAAGTGTCCCGTGTAAACAACCGACTCTGCTTATCCGTCGGTGTTCCTCGGATGTACTGTGGTTAGTCTTGCCGAAGAAAAAATGCTAAAGTGTGTATATTTTCGCTGTAGAGACATTTTCAAAACAAGATTGCAATAGACAAATATTATCCAAAAACTAACGTAGATTACTAATAATCTCCTATAAGTTAAGATACATTTAGGAAATTCACTAATATAAATAGTCACAATGAAGGCGGATCGGAAGATGGCAGGTTCGAATCCTGACAATATCGCAATGTGAAGATTACATATGGGGGCACTGCACTCTAACCCTTAAACATGTATTAATTATGTATAGCTAAAATATCAGCTCTTTCAGGATTTGAAAATCGCGTTCTATGGACTTGCGTAGGCTAAGCCTACTTAGCTACTAATATATGAAAATTTGTCCATTCTTTTTCTCATCATTCAATTCCTAGAACAAATGTTTGTGTGTATGATCATTTATTCTATGTCTGGGTATTATTTATCTATATCATGTATGTATTTAGAAATATATAAGCATGTAACAGTTGCCTGGTTGCCATAAAAATTGGCTCTGGGGGCCTAGCCAAAATGCCATTACGATAACGACAGCGACGATCGTTCGTTCGTTTGAAGTTGTGATTGGCTAAATTACGTCGTCGATCGCTCGATCGTTCAATCGACGACGTGATTTAGCCAATCACAACTTCGAACGGACGAACGATCGTCGCTGTCGTTTTCGTAATGGCATCTTGGCTAGGCCCCCTATTTAGTTTTGGATCCGATGGTCTTGTGAAGAACAATATCGTAACGCTAAAAGTAAAAGTGTTTGAAGAATTGTCATAGTTAATTGATACGAAGATTTACGTGAAACCGGCAAGAGCCGCCCGACAGGCTATCGACCCCATCAGCGCAACAGGTTTTTCTATTCCTATTATATAATTTTTATTGGCATATTAAAAGTGAAAATGTGATTATTGGATACCGGCGCTTGCCTTCGGTCGGTAAAGTAACTTGTATTGAGTACCAGGGCTGATAGTGATGATTTTAGAGCAAACTAGCTGTTGCCCGCGGCTTCACCCGCGTTAGCAAAAAACGTTACGTTATATTACTTCTAGTACTTCCGAGAATATGTGCACAAAGTTGCATGATTTATTATATAAAACACATCCATGACCCAAGAACACAGGAAATTAATTTGTTCCCTGGCGGGATTCGAACCCGCTCTCCTCGAACTCAACTCCGGCTTGAGCGCCAACGCGCTAACCTTTGAGCCCCCATAAAATAAAATAAGTAGTACATATTGTTACTACTTGCAAACTATACATTTGTCAAACATTAACTTGTATCTACACAATATTATAGAAGCTTTCATATTATAAAGTAATTGTGGAAATGTACATAGCAGCTTTAATTTTGTCGTTAAATTTTAATGAATGGAAGCTTAAAGTGATTAAGTAATAATTTTAACGATGCCTTTGCATCGATCTGCCTAATGTTTTCCTGAAGTTGTTATTACTGCATATCTGCCGTGGTATAACTTAAATGCGGTTATCTACCAAATCATAGTTTAGAGTAAACGCGAAAAAACTAAGATTTGTAATAGTACATAACGTATGCCGTTAACGGCAATCTTTTAATTTTTATTTTTAAAACTAATGAAGATATCAAAAAACTGAAAATACAGATCGATAGAGATTTTTTTCTCTATTCCTTAGCGTCAAAAAACGAAAATCGCCCAGATGTTGGATAACGGCATTTTAGTAATACCACGGCAGATATACGCATGTTGAGATGAAACCTGAAATAGATTTGACAAGAATCTACTACATTTTATGATATTTATTTATTTTATAAGGAGGCAGTGGCAGGTCCGCGTTGGATGCGAGTGGCACGGGATCGGTCGTCTTGGCGTTCATTGAGGGCGGCCTATGTTCAGCAGTGGGCGGATAAAGGCTGATGATGATGATGAAGGAGGCAATCAATTAGTCGGAGCCTCATGGTGACTACACAACCGCACAACCAAAGGTTATGCAGATGGGTTGTCCTTTTCCTTATCCCCTCCAATTGGCCACCGGAGACAAACAAACAGGACGAAACACGACCTTCTATTTCCCTCTATCCCTTAGTAAAATAATTTTTAGGTCAGTGACCTCAGTTAGTACAACCGTCGAGACTTCTAGCTGATACCTGACCAATCGAATGTACACTGATGCTGTTTGTTCTGAAGCACTATTATCGAACCATATATATATCCAATAATATTATACCAGTCCTCCCGTGACCGTGGTTTCTGTAGAGTATCCGAAACGTCAGGTTAGTACAAAATCTTAATAAACTGCGATAAAATCCGTAAAAGTTGTTAAATTATAAAAAATATACCAATTCGGTCCAAATACATTTGTAAAGTGCGTATGTTAAATGATTTAACGTAAAGAAATGTAGCGCTGACGTAGAATTAAAAAAAAAAACGTCTCGGCGCCACCGCTCCACAATACAGAACGTTTACAAAAATATTTTGGCACGGACAAGTTTTTCATGATAACACTTGTTTCACAGAATAAATGGATTCGTAGAAGTTTAATTTATCGCTTTCAAACATCAAACATTATTACAACAATAAATTTAAATTATATTTTCGTTTTTTTTTTCTAGATCATGTTTGAATGTAATACACATTTCCGCGAATGGTTCTGTATAACCATAATTATTAATTACGTACTATCATTATCTTACTCGTTTTTCAAAAGTACTTTTACAAACACAATCACGTACAAGACTTTTTCGGTGATAGGTCGTTAGCTCCAAATACGAATCCCTAAAAATATCTTCTGTAAAGTTTTTTTAGTTATATAGCTTAAGACGAGGCACCCGAAAATAATTTCGCAAGCTTCGCCCATTCCACATAATTTTGATGATATTAGTTTAAGTTTTCTTCCGTGTACAAACAAAAGAGTCGACAGACTAATAAACACAAATGCGTGTGCGGCATAAACGGCGAAAGTAAAAAATAAATCGAATAGAATAAACCACACAAGTAAATAATATGATTTATCCCAATTTGCTAGATCAGTAGCATTACTATCGTTTCTGAAAATATTAAAGTGTGAATATAGGTATATAATTCCGGAATAAGTACTAAAAACAAGATAATTCTTCGGAATTCATATCTATCAGTGATTTTTTTATCACTCATGTTTTCCTACTTCAGTTTGTTAGAATATATTATGATGAAAAATAACATGCCAAAATTTAATTTACGTTAAGTTGATAGCAAAATGTAAGCTAATAAAAATTCGAATGCATTTTGATTAAGCAAATGACTATTAAACATTATTTCAATAAGAATTCTGCGCTTGTGATAAATTGAAACAGTCAAAGGTAATATTTAAAGTTTGAATGCGTCGCATACTGCATGTCCTGGCGTAGTGCGGGTTGGCAAGCTGTTTGGCCTGCTTCCAGCATCATACATATACTTAATGCGAAAAGTTTTGAGTACGAATATTTGTTACTAACCTTACACAACACCGTAGGCCAAGAACAAGGTACATAGTATTTATCATCGACATTTATAAATTACTTAGGGCCTGTTTCACAATCTCCCTTTAAGTTCCCTATAGGCTATTGGCAACATATTTGACAGATGTTTGACAGATACTCCATACTCTATCTGTCAAACATCTGTCAAATATGTTGCCAATCATAGATATATAAAAAGCTTAGATAGAGGATAATAAGTTGAACAAATTTCATAACTAATACGCTCTTTACTCTTACGTCAAACTACCTGTGTTGAAACGAGATAGCAATATGTCTTCAGCTCTATCTTCAGGCCATGCGCCCCACATTGCCTCGGCGGCCATATTAGTTGGTAGCCAGCTGGATACCAAACAAGCTTTTGTGTTTTGCTAATAATTTGTGGTTTTTTGTATTAAAAGTGAACTTTTAGTTATATTTACGTAATTAACAAGAAATGTGGCGTGTGTGGTACCTGGGTATTCTCACCAAATGGGTGTACTAAGTGAAAATGATTCAAATGTATCATTCCACCGGTAAGCTTAAAGACAAATATTGTTAATTTAATGTTTATTAAGGTATGAAATACCTGTAGATCTTATTGAATTTTGATCATTGTAAAAGTATGTATTATTTTATGCATTTATTTTTGCGTATATGCATCATCATTACATAATAATTCTAATTATAAATAACACAATCTGATATTTTGACACTTTACATACCAGATAGTGTTGTACGACTAGTAACATGAAATATCGATAACGTTCGATATTTAATTTAGAAAGGCTATGGTAGGATAAGCTTATAAGTGAATCTGCCTGCAGCGAGTTTGTCCTTGTAATTTTTATGGATCGTGTAGCTCTATGCTGGCTAGTTAATTACTTGCTGGTGCCAAATTCACTGGCTTTTACTGACATTTTTTATTATAAATAGGTTTTCGACTGACTCCTATTTCTATAAGAGAAGAATGGATCAAAAATATAAACAGAGGCGAGGAATGGAGTCCCACACAATACTCTGTCATCAATCAAGGATATGCTCTGCACATTTTGAAGAATCTTGCTTTCGTCAGGGATACACCCGAAAAACTCTCCATTTGCATGCAGTGCCAACAATATTTGTTAATCATCCCCTATCATATCAACTCGTAAGTGTACATGTTCAGATTATACAAGTCTAATGCACAAAAGTGCTAGTACTTCTAATACTTATTTGGCTAAGCTAGTGTGATTTAATCAAACAGATAATATGCAACATTGACGTATTATATTGTTTATTGAGTTCATGTCAGCTTTGATGAATCTATATTCTGAAGATAAATATACTTACTGCTTTTCTGAAAAACAAAACAAGGAACTCTTGGAGATCCCTTTTTTATTGTTTTAAACAAGTTTTAACATGATAGCTGACAAAAGAAAAGGTATCAAACCCATAAATTTAAAAGAATGCCTTCATTTTCATTTCTGTGTTTAGTAGGTATATTCAGAACGGTTTTCTTGTTTTGCAGAAATTGAGAAAAAAAAGGAAACTTATTGCTAAGTATGATAATGATTCAACGGCAACAACTTCAAGTGCTACTAATTATGAACAACAGGTGAACCATTTATTGAATTCATTTTATTTTTGTCAAATTATTACAGTTGTTACCAACAACAATTTTTTTATGTTTTTATTTTATTTTTTATCTCTTCTTCTCAACTATTATAAAATCCTGACTGCGACAGAATTCGGTCCAGCGTTCTCCGATACCAAAATTTTGTATAGAGACAGTGAAACCCCAAAGAGGTTATAGGATAGTTTTTAAATTACTTATTCTATGAAGACAAAGTTGCTACTAGTTATTTTATAAAATAAAAAAATGAAATTGATTTTTAGGTTCAATGGATTATTTTATATATATTATTTAAATAAATGAAATTATAAAATTGAATTAAACTAAAAATAATTTCAACGAATTATTTATTTTATTGGAAATTTTTATTTATTTTAATAAATATATTGTTTTTAGCTAGAACAGTATAATGCAGAGAAAAAAAATCCATGTGTTACCAGTGGGAACTACTGGGATTTTCTTACTTTCTATTACTATTACTATTTCTATTACTAGGATTAAATTTATTCCTCCTCTTCAACAGATCTTAGGCCATGATTATGTAGGTATTTTAAAAGTACAAGACTAATTTTGTTTTTATTTTTTATTTTCATTTGCAGATTCTATGTGCGGAAGAAATCGGAGAGAGCTTCCAATTTATACAAAGTTATACCAAAATAACAAACTCGTATTGTTTAAAGGATTATAATATGTGCAAGTGTTCATTTAATAAATAAAAAAATATAGGTATCTTCATACGTGTTTTAATTTACTCGCTTTAACCCTATTATAGATGTAGCTAAGCTGTCATAAATATCAAATTAACTATATAATAAACTATAATTGACAAATTATAGCCTATGTGTTTTTCTGATGTATAAGCTATAGTATTGTAAAGTTTCATTAAAATTCTATATAGGATTTTAAATTAACATGATTATTTTCATTATTTAAACTATTTAAAACGGGATATTTACCATGTTTTTTATCATTGTTTCGCGGAGCTCGATATTTCGACATTGTCTACGAATGTCATGTTCACGAGACATGGTAAATATCCCGTTTTAAATAGTTTAAATAATCATTAAAATTCATTCAGTAGTTTTTCCATGAAAGAGTAACAAACATTTCGCGTTTATAATATTAGTAGGATATTTTATCCACAAAAGCTTACGATGAAGGTTGCACAACACTAATCCTGGTGACATTTGTCAAAAATATAGTTCAAAGAAATGGCTCCATTGAACCATTTGAGACCAAGTAGAGTAGCCATATCTGTCTCTCTTTAACTTATGATGTACTTCTTAAGAAAATAAAGGACAGCATTAGCTACTCAGATCCTCCAAGATACACGCTATCTATGCTTTTTATATATCTATGTTGCCAATAGCCTATAGGGAACTTAAAGGGAGATTGTGAAACAGGCCCTTAGTCTCAAATAAAACTGCTCATTATAATGAAACAACTTTTACGGATTTTATCGCGGTTGATTTGGTTTTTTATGAGGCCGACGTTTCGGATACTTTACAGCAATTCCTCTTTTTAGTTTCTGTTCATTATTTCTCCCTTCTAAATGAAAATTCCTATGCTATTTTACCCACTTGCCATCAGGTGCTTTGCGTATTATAACAAACATAAAACCGAAACTAAAAGAAATAAATAATCTCTATTTTAACATTGACGGACAATATACGTGGCTGATTCAGCAGTGTTGGCTCGCGGCCAACGTGAAATACGTGAAACACGAAAAAACGTTATCACGATCTGCTCATGGGAAGTGATTGACAGCGTATATATCACTGCTAATATGTTTTTCGCTTTGAAATAGATTCGAGTGTCGATTGAGTTCGAAAATCACCGGTAATTAATGAAAATTATTGTTTTCTAGAAACATCTTAAGAGTCGCGTCAGAAATAAATGAAAGAAATACGCGATGTAAAGTGTTTGTATCTATTTTATATATCTTTGAATGAGTTATTAAGCAATTATAGCTGTTCATGTAAAAAACGTGTTAAATTATAGTTTATAGAAAGTTTTATATATTTAACGGGATAAATATATTATAAATACGTAAATATAAGTAGCGTTATTTTTAAATTAATCGGTGGGGATACTAAAGTTAGTTAAAATATTTTCACAAGCGGGCAACACTGAGCATTTTAACGAAATGGAGGCCAAAAGACCAGCTCTTTATAAAAAGACGTCTCTAAATTTAAAAAATAATAAACAAAATGTCTCAATTTGAACCGAATTTTTTTATTTCTTTTTTTTCAAAAGAAGTAAGCTTTTTTTAGCTTTTTAACTGCACAAATCGTCTAAATTGTTTTCTATACGTGAAAAATTTTGACGTGCTTTGACATTCAATACAAGGCGATAGACCAGCGTTTGTTTGTAATAATTTCTGGCTCCAATCATGGTGCTGCTTCAAAATGAGTTTATTATTTTACATAATATAATGTTTTATTTTTCTTATTCCTTCTTTCATTAGTCCATTTATACAAAGCTTGACAACATTATGTCATCGATATTAACTTATGCCTTTGCAAAATTCGAACTTGCTATCTCTAGTACCCAAACACTTAACCAGCTCTCAAACAGAGCTTACCACATGCTTACCACTTAATCGACATTCTGATAGGCGATCGATCAACCTATTTTGCCAGCAGGAAAACAACACGCAACCTCAAACGACTGCGATTAATAAGGGCGCCATTATAAATAATAATTACCCAAGTAAATTTTACATTGTCATGCAATTACAGCTAGTTGATTTTTTCAGCCATTATTCGAACGCGTAATGAAAGCATAATGGTCCATTGAATAAAAAGTGACAAATACGCCGCCATTATTGTTCGTGATCTAGTTGGCGATGCACACACTAAAGGCGGTAACTTTGATGAAGAAAAATAGGGAATTTTGAAGTGAAAACTTCTTTAGGCGCATTGTCCGTTTTTGGGGGGAAGAGGTAAAACTTGCATTTCGTCACCGCACGCATTCAACGTGGTATTATTTTTTCGTTAATATAAAAATTGAAAATTTCTTAATAACATTAAGAAATTAAATATCTAATCGGAATAATCTAATGATAATAATCGGAATTTAAGTTTTTACTTTTATTGGCAGTCCCTATTGCTTTAATTTATATGAGTTATATTTTTTTTCGGTGATATAAAATGTGGCCGAGATTATTTGTCAGAACTAACTAACTAACTTTTTTTAATAAAAGATTAAATTATATATAAAAATTTAGAAAAATATATAATACATATTACATACTGATCTAACCGCACAGATTTATTGTGTTTTTGTTATAGCGAAAATGCAATTATTAAAGAGGATTTAGAGAGCTAGAGAGGAAGAGCCGCTAAAATTACGAACTTTTTTTTTGCTAAGAGGCACGGCACGTCCCTAGTAGTACTGTTCATACTGGCGTAAAGTGACAGCTACGCTGTCGCGTTTCGTACGTGATTTGAGCTTCCGGTGGTTCATGGTATGCATAGGCAAACGCATCAGCGTAACCTCTGATTGTGTGGATGTTAATGGACTTCCATAGTCGCTAAAAGGTTTCGACTGTTCGTTTATCATTATAAGCTTTAAAAAACCTATTATTTTCAGAACAATCATTCATGATAAGCACTAATTTGAAAAATATTAGGAGTTTAAATAAACGTTACCGTCTGGAGTGTGCGCTATCTTGAATTGATGAAATGATAAACTAGAGACGGACCTGACAGACGTGGTTCCGCACACAGATGGAGCACCAGCTAATTCCGCGTACGGAGGTCGTTGACCCCATACCGATCTGCTCTCCAGTTAGATAATTGGTGACGCAAGCTTCTTTGTTATCGGACACGATAAAAACCGCGGTTCATTGTTCGTAGGATGTTCGGAGAAATACTGGTAATGAATATGTATGAAGCAAAGAACTTGTATTATACATACGACATTAGTATATTAGATGTCTTTAATTATTATTAAATAATAACTACATTATTACAATAATAATAATAAAATTGTTATAATATCGTAATTGCTACAGAATACTTCCTCTTCTCTAAAGAAAAAAAAACTGCCTCAAAATAATAATTGTTTAATCGAGGCTTAACCTTGGGGGGCGTCCATAAATTACGTGGTGTTTTTTTTTAAATTTCTTGCCGAGACCCCCTCTCTCTCCAACGTAAGATTAGATGAGATTTGACTCGACCCCATCCCCCCCTTAAACATCTCACGTATTTTATGAACGCCCCCTTGTCGGGAGCCTCAAATTCAGTAAAAAACAGTACTGATAGTTACGATTGTTACATACATACAAACAGCTTTCTCATACAAGTTCAAAAAGGGAACACATTTGCCAGAATTTCATCCGTGACCTTGTCGCGTACTGAAGCACAGAGGTTTTACTAAAAGCCAGCATCTAGCCAACCGCGCCTTACCTGTTCATGTCATAACATCATCACAAACTAGTACATTTTAAACCTGATAGAACCACTCAGGGCGGGAGCTTTTTAGGAGGGCGGGGTGAGGGGCAGGGCATTTTTTCACCACCCATTTGTAGTGTGACCTTCTCGAGGTCTCACGTGACTAGCGAGTAACGTTATCGACCGTATCAAATACCCGCGCACCGTGACATTGACCGCGCGTTGCGTCACACCGCGACACATATGTCACAATCTTTATGTGACACGGAATCTAGAATGTTCCGTTAGTGTGACACCGACTGGACAATGTCAAATATTTTATGATGGCTCGATTTAGAATGTCGGAGGATATATGTTTTGGTGTTCATCACTTTATTGGGCACCGGTCCTCGAAATCAGTCGAGGAGGGCATTAGATTATAATTAGCCAATCGTTAAATGTTTTGCTATTTTCTCGGTTTCTCGTTTTCAGCTGTTCATAACTACACCAATTATGTTTTGATGGTTCAGTGGTGGGTGGACTCGGCCTCTTATGCGAGAGGTTCCGGGTTCGATCCACATTTGTGTCTTGAAATGGGTTGTGTCTTGAAACCCGCATTGGGCCAGCGCATCGGTGAACTATGGCCCATTACCCTCCTCGCCTGATTTCGAGGGGAAGACCGTGCCCAGCAGTGGGACATAAAAGGTTGTTAATTTTTTTTTTACAATAATAATATACTGCTTACTTATTGCTTACATTAGAATAACACATTGGCTATAATATCCCCTTACTCCCAAGAGAATCGAAAACGCGGCGCTGCTAGTTTAAATAATATTTTTGGTGTATTAGGACAACAAAACGACGTACTTACGCAACGACATGATAATTTTGGAAATTTCTTGACTCTTGAGTAATATAGTTAAGAGCGTCATCATCCTAAAACATAATAATATGGTCTGTCTGTCATCGGCATCCAAAGTGTACCTTCCCACAAATAGAGATAATACCAAGAATATGTCGACTGCTGGCCACTATTAAAGCCCAAATAAAAACTTCTCGGAAATGTGTCACGGGGTACTTAAGGTACCGTGGTATTCCGTAATCTTTAGTAATTGTAATCTGTATTATTTACGGCAACAGTATTAGGGTACTGAGAGGTACTTTCTAAGCGGTAACTTATGGCTCGGCGAGCAGACAATTCAAATTAATATTTTCGAATTACATGCTAGGACTTAGGACTTACAAGTTTATGATATACTATATGTTTTATAGGATTTTACTCGGCTTAGAATTACTCTGATAAAGGGTAATAAGGGTAAGGTAATATTGGAAAAACATTCGCTCACCGGTGAAGGAAAACATCGTGAGGAAACCTGCATGCCTGATGAGATTTGAAAGTCTTTGAAGGTATGTGAAGTTCACCAACCCGCATTGGGCCAGCGCATCGGTAAACTATGGCCCATTACCCTCCTCGCCTCATTTCGAGGAGGAGACCCGTTCCCAGCAGTGGGACATATAAGGGTTGATACTTTACTTTACTTTAATATTAGAAAAAGAGAAGGTTTCTTCTAGTGGCTGTGCCGAAATTTTGGGCTAAGTGTTACATCCTAATATAATTTGCCAGTGGAGGGGGGGGGGGGGGGTTACTTCCATCTTTGCCGGTTTGCCTATTTAAGTAAACATAAAAAAATTAAAGATACGAAAAACAAATTCATTCAAATAACTAAACTAAATAACCACAAAATACAAACCAACATTCAACTAATTAATAACCGTAGAATATAATACACCTGGCATTATATTCTACGGTTATTAATTAGTTTTGATTAATACCGCCTGCTTTAAACTATTGCAAATTGACTAAAATATTTTATTACGGATTTGTAGTTCCTGTCTTAGATTCCTATAACTTTTACAGAGGTTCAGTTGAAGACTGAAGATTATAAAGATGTGTTAAACATACAACCTCTTCGCGTCATTATAATATTATCATAACCAAAACTTTGTTGGTATAAATCTCATTCTAATAAAGCTGAAGAGTTTGTTTGTTTGAACGCGCTAACCTCAGGAACTATTGGTAGGATATAAAGAATTTTTTCAGTTTTAGATAGCCCATTATATCATCCCGCTAAGATGGCGTTGTAAATCTATGTTAATGCAGACGCGTCTACGGGCAACAGCTAGTCTGTAATATCATATCATATATAAATAATAAAGTTTTGTGGTAAATCCCCTAGCATATTCAAATGCCGTGTAATTCAGAACGATCTGTATTAGGCTGACGATCACACGTGTTAGTTTAATACAACTATCAAAATAAGTGAGGAATTACAAAGTATATCCGATTAGGTAAGTAATTTCTTATTCAAAGAAAGCTTAGTGTCCGTCTTACCTTGTATTAACTGTTTTTGTTAACTGTAAGTAGGCTTTTGAAAATGTGTCTGTAATATTTAGTAAAACAAATAAGAAAATAGACTAAATCAAACATAAACATACAACAAATTGTTGTAATATTTTGCTCATTTTCAAGCAATCTCAGCATTAAATGACCCGAGTTTCTAATAATCAACGTAAGAACGAGTAACCTCGGCAAACGATTAAGGGGTAGATCCAATTGGATTCGTTGATCTTAAGCGACGATAACCACGTAGGTACAGTCGAATCAATATAAATATAATGGCATATCGTTGGAACCTCCTCCAACGCTACATTGTTGACGATTCAACGTTGCGTTGTTTCTCTGTCGAAATGGGTAAAATGCATCGCGACGCACTTTCCCCGCGGCCCGCGGTTACACAACGCATTGTTTCAGCTGGTTTTTATCGCGTGAATGGTGTTACAGTTTCGGTATTTATTATCAAATCGAATATGTTTTATTGTTTTTGAAGAGGGTTCATGCATTCCATTGCACGTCGTATACATACGTAGATTACTTCTGGGGGTACAGCAGTGCCCCCGGATCGTAAAATATACATAATATAATAAGTTGTTACTGTAAAAAATATGGAAGAAAATTAAACCATAATTACATTATAGGAATTGTCAAATAAAACATCAAATATTTAAACAGTAATTAGTATTTCTATAGTAAAGAATCAGCACCTTCATCATCATCAGCCTCTATCCATTTCTGAATATACGACTCCCTTTATGAACACCAAGACGAAAAATCTATATGTATATTTTCTAATTTACAAATAGCAACCAGCCACAGGTAACATTAATAATAGTGTGAATCTATTCTGTCTTATAACAAATTTCCTATATAATATATAGATAGATATGTTAGAAACTACTCCATCTACAACATTGCTAGTAAATGTAGTATGTGTAGACGTCACGCGTCCTACGGGGGCTCCTAAATGGCTCAACAGAGGCCCGTAAGTGGATAATGACCGTCGGCCATTCCGCATTCCGCGGGGCATAGGCACATTAATATCGTATGAGTTCATTAGGGACCGTGGACGGGCGTCCGGCTCTTGGACTATAAAGTTGAATACACCGTAAGCAGGATAAGCTTTATTAAGTGAAACTATGTAATGGTTCAACTTTACAAGGGGTTGACCGTCTTGGCGTTTATTGTATGAGGCCTATGTTAAGCAGTGGACGAGATAGGCTTATGATGACGATAATTCCGAAAATTGTACTTTTATAATTTTGTTATTATGACTGTTTTTCTCCAAGCACTCGAAATTTATTATCGTCAACGAGTTTTAATTTTTCACAAAATTTTTTCCAAAAGATTCCAATGAGATGATAATATATTTATGTAAAATACAAAGAAAACATTAATTTGTGTTTTGCTGATTTGCCTATTGAAGAACATATCCCAATATAAGAAGCAGACAATAACTTCAAAACGTCGCTTATCTATGTAATTTAGAATAATTTTGGTTCACACACATACACATATTAAAGCTATTATTACCGTGGTCATATCACTGGCCACGTGTGACAGCGGTGGGCGGCCATCCTGCCACGGTGAGCCGATTAGGTAACACTTGGCACCGCTCGGTGTGACGAGCCGTCGAAACTCGGAAATAACTGACGTCCTGTATTATTTGCACATCAGTCTATGTTAAATGACATGACAGATTTTGTTGGTCATAATTATGTTGAGAAAGTTATAAAACTGTTCTCAGTGTGTGATTAGAAAAAAAATAGGCGAGTTTGAAGAGTGAAATATAGAGCGAAATATCGTTAGGTTTTGAGGCATCCAGATCTTGTGCTATTTGAATATACATAGCAGACATAAGACCAATATTCATACTTATATTTATGTGCTATATTTGGCAAGGAAATATACTAAGGAAACACATGATCATCATTTTCAGCCAGTCTACTGCTGAAATAGGCTTCAATGAACGCCAAGACGGCCACTACAAAGAAGGAATCATAAAGGTTAGCTAAATATTAATGGATACAACTGTAAATGTTAGTAAAAGTAAATAATGAAACGGGAAATGGTTAGTTAAAATATAAATCATTGCTTCTGCAAATATTCTGCTTGTTATTTTTTTATGTAAACGATCTTATCATCAAACATTTTTTAATTCCGCTCAGTTTTAATAAAGTCGTTTGGAAAAAACCGTCGAAAGCCAAGTTTTTTTGTAAAATTGGACGTAAATTATGATATTCGTGGGCAAAATTAAAACTCAATTCAAAATGTGTGATGGTACGCATTAATCATTATAAATTAACGTCATTCGTTTTCACGGTGTTGGATACACATTCTTGAATATACGTGTATTTTAATATGAACTACTACAATATATATATAATTCTTCTGCGTTTGCGACTGACCTCCTAAACGGCTAGAACTGATTTCGATTAAATTTTTGAGCGTTTAAGTTAATTCGAAAATGAGCTTAAATTGTTTTCTTATGTTTACGCGAATAACAGCAGTCCTCCCGATAAACTACGATAAAATCCGTAAAAGTTGTTTCATTATAATGAGCTTAGATTCACAATTCGGTCCTCTACAAAATGTCTTGTTCAGAGCAATGTCTGTCGGGTCTCGTGTAAAATATATAGTGTCTTACAACATTTGGATATTTCACGAAATGCAAATGACCTGGATTCTAGCTCGCTAATTATGCTTCTGGGATTAAAGGTCTCTGAAACATCAAAAGGCGCTTTGTTAGTTGTTTAGCTAAGCGCGTTCCCGTGTAGCGTGGTCATGTACATTGCTGTGTGCCGGTGTACCGCGGTGGTAACGTTCTAATGTGTTTGCGCAATACAGCCGGTGCCTTGCGGAGTTTACGAACTGAGTGGATTATGTGGTTACACGTCAATCTGTTGATAGCATTGGATTGTTCTGTCCGAACGGCTGAGCTGATGAATTAAGCGGAAGAGTTAACTGACGTTGGTAATTTTGGGAGTTTGTTGATTTATAATGTTAGTTGGGGAGGCAGTAGGGCTGTATTTTTGAACGAGACTTATCATCTTACGTCTGAGAATAAGCAGCGTGAGTTTTCAGGCAATCGCGGATAAATTAATTTATTAATAAAAAGAATCAAAATCTATCCTTGGTCTGAAGGATAAGACCAGATATGGATAAGATGTTTGGTTGCCCGAAGTCTTGAGTTTAAAAATTAAATAAAAAAACTGATACTTAAATAAGAAATATCATGAAAGGTCATAATTTTCATGTTTTTAATGTTTGTCTTTTGTATTTGTTTCAGGTAACAATCATCACACGGCATCATTGAGGTGACATCAGCGAATACATCATGATTAAGTCATTTGATCAGATCGCTTTATCGTCGATGGTATTATACATGTTAATCACAGTGTTTGAGTTATTACTGTAATGTGTGAGATGTATTATGACGATGGTCCAGTGGGTATGGACTCGGCCTCTTGTGCGAGAGGTTCCGGGTTCGATCCTGTCCCACCCGTATGTGCCATGAAATGGGTTTTTCTAATTTCTAAGTGCGTCCCAAACACGAGACCATCGCTCGCTCACCGGTGAAGGAAAACATCGTGAGGAAACCTGCATGCCTGATGAGATTAAAAGACTCTGAAGGTATGTGAAGTTCACCAACACGCATTGGGCCAGCGCATCGGTGAACTATGGCCCATTACTGTCCTCGCCTGATTTCGAGGAGGAGACCCAGCCCAGCAGTGGGACATAAAGGGTTGATACTTTAATGAGATGTATTATAAGTTTCGTAAAGACGAGCGAACGAAGGCTCTGCTATAGACCATACTAACTTAATGCTGATAAGTATCATAGATTTAACAAGACATTTATTAAGATTTTCATCAATCGAATTAGTGTTTTAGTGTTTATTGGCTTCAATATATAATAATATTCAATTATTACAAGAACCTGTACGTTCTAAACATAAGTCTCGCTAAACTCATAATACATAGTATTATTATTTTTTATTTCAATATCATAAATTGTAATACACACAGTAGTAACATTATTAACTGTAATATTACATTCATATTACAAAATACAATACACTAAGAGTATTACAGACAATTTGGTGTCACGCTGGCTTTTATGATGCAGGAAAACAAATAAATTATTAATAGCGATTCCAACTTCTAATACTAGGGAAGAGACTTTATAGCTTAGTCTTTGATGTATAAACCTAGGCCAACTTTACGTGTATAATAAACCCATAATATATTATTATTAAATCATCCTAGCTTATTCCTTCCGCGTAACAGCTTTGCTGTGTTTCAGAAAGATAGGATGAGCATTATAATAAGTAACAACTCTGGGCTTACGAGCAATGTTTTGTATTGGCTATTACATCTCCTATAGACACTGCTCTTCTGTCACTTTCATGTGTTCACAAGACAGACGAGTCAGGTAATGATAAATTGTACTAAGACACCAACAGCACCAGAGTAAATTAGCAACTCGTTCTTTAGCAACGCAAGAACGAATTAGCAACTCATTCTTCAGCAACGCAAGAATGAATTAGCAACTCATTCTTCAGCAATGCAAGAATGAATTAGCAACTCATTCTTTAGCAACGCAAAAATGAAATAGCAACTCGTTCTTAAGCAACGCAAGAATGAATTAGCAACTCATTCTTCAGCAACGCATGAATGAATTAGCAACTCATTCTTCAGCAACGCAAGAATGAATTAGCAACTCATTCTTCTGTAACGCAAGAATAAATTAGCAACTCGTTCTTCAGCAACGCAAGAATGAGTTGCTTATTCATTCTTGCGTTGCGCCTGTCCTGCTCTTCTTTCCCAAACGCAGTAAGACCATCAAGGGAGCTGCGAGCATGGTGGTGGTATCCACGCATACGGACGAGTGGTATCATGGCGTTACGGTCGCACGTCGATCGATACCGGTCACGCTCAACTGATCATTCGTTCCGCTGGCCAGTGACCATTAAGGATGTGACACACTTGGGCGAATATCTTTGTAGTTTCTAATGTAACACTTAGGACGGGTTCAGTGACTTATTGTTTGTGTTTAACGGAATCGTGATTATCTGGAGCGGCTTTTTCTAATTATTCGTCGAAAACATTGAGTGCAATTGGGTCGCTAGGTTAGATTGGTTAATGCTTTTAACTCGATGGACTAATTTCAATACATAATGTTTTATTGCGATATGTATGCGATTCTTTTACTTACTTAACTTTTTTTTCAAACGGTACAAGCAAAATTCTGACATGTTTAGGTAGACTTAATTATGCTTCTATATCTGACAGTGGAATATATTATATCATGTCAAAGTTTTTTCTTATTTTCATGAGTCATGTAAACCAGCAAGGTTTAAGAAGATGAACCTGGGCCCAGGCACAATGGGTCGTCGCGGGGAGTATTCTGGCTTTTCTTTGGGGCCAGCCTGTCGCTTGGTTTTAGTCTAGGTAGGGTCTCCAAGGTTAGTCCTGCATAATTTCAGGAAGCACCCAAGTACCTGGCTGCATCCATAAAGATTTCTCTGCGTCAAAATAAAATGGTTTAAAAAGGTTACATTTGTGAAGTTCCACTTCAAAGATCTTTTTGGTTGTGTTGTAAGGTTTGAATGATATCTAGACCTCATTTGGCGTTCCTACGAAGCCCAGTATTACATACAGCTGATGAACGTTGCGCAAGATCGTAAAGCGGCATCACCCGCGCCGGCATAACGTCAGTAAACCGACGCCCAGTTATTTACGAGCGAATATTATTTATGTGTCAACTTGTTCTATTTTCGAAATCGGCACACTGGATGCGATGCGCCTCCCCCAGTGATTCATTGCCAGGAAATAGTTGCATTTATTATTGTAAATGGTACGAGACGGGGAAATTTGCGAGCACTCCATCATCAGGGTCTGCAGCGTTGGCAACATTTGACGTAGTCTATTGGCAACATGTACGGCCTTGGGGATAAATGCGTTGTCTACCTATCACTCAAAGGTGTGACTAATATGCGGATTTAAAAAATATGACACACTAGCGTGCTCGACAAACTCTGTTATGAGCAAAACATTTTTTGTCCGAATCGTGAATCTTAATTCTTAACTATACTCCAAAATCTACTGGATCGCTGAAAATTTTGTTACTATCTGTCTAGATCTGTTTAGATCAGTGATTTCCAAAGTGGTCCAGGTGGACCCCCAGGGGCCCATGGAAGACTGGAAGGGGGTCCAGGATGAGCGTGACAAAAAATGGGGTTCCACTATCGTAAGCGGGGGGTCCATGAAAATTAAGAAAATTTATTTGGTTTCGATAGTGAAGAACCAATGATCCATTTAACCAATAAGATCCACGTTGGCTTGACTTCTCCTATCTAATATATATTGTTAAGAGAATTTTACTATTATAATAAAATATATTTCAACGAGCAAAAAGAAGGTCAGCAAGGGGTCCACCTGATGCAGGAAAAGTTTGAAAGGGGTCTATGAAACAAAACAAAACTTTCCCTTACATATTTTTTCAAAGCAGATTTAATAATAAAAGGCTGAAGAAGTGGTCGAATACGGAACAACGATGATTATTTTCAATTTCAATCAACATAACGAATATATTTAGCTCTTACCATCTTCAAGTACACAAATATGACAGTAATAAACGGTTTTTATCGTCGTTATACGTTCAATGAGTGCTCCTTAATTTATACTGCGTATTTTTATTACTACATACATGCTATTCTTACATTCGTGTTTGTCTGTGT
Organism: Lycaena phlaeas; assembly: GCA_905333005.2. Classification (NCBI taxonomy): domain Eukaryota; kingdom Metazoa; phylum Arthropoda; class Insecta; order Lepidoptera; family Lycaenidae; genus Lycaena; species Lycaena phlaeas. The sequence continues at coordinate 14,874,218 of HG995172.1, read as the reverse complement.
GTGTGTGTGACACACACGTCAGTTATATATGCAAGGATGTAATGAAACAACTTTTACGAATTTAACGCGGATTACTAAGCCCTTAACTTGCCCGTTTTTAAGTGACTTATTTAGCTGCTGGAGTATTTTTGGTAGTAGAAAATCTTATACGTTCGAACACCGACATGTTTAATATAACATTATGAAGTCATTACAAAATTTAAAATTATTTTTAAATTTATTTATATTTATTATTAATTTAAAATTAGAACTAAAATTTATAAAATAAAGTCCTTCAAAGTTTTCTCTTCTATCGTCCTTCTACTCTTACTCCCTGTGTCTGCCATTTTTTTGTCTCACGCTCTATATAAAGTTGACTTGACGATGACAGAGATAACGGAACTATATCACAAAAAACAGTCAGTTTTAATTGGACGTCCATTGTACTGGGCAGGCTTTTACTCGGTCCAGTTGGGAAAGCGCCCATATATCACGGAGTAGACAGTGACGAAACCGCCGGCCCCTTTGTACGGCTCTCCCCGGGACAAGATAATTGACAGATTTAACTTAGCTAACGAATGGTGCCATTACCGGTATGTTAAAATTGGCTGGGGTAGTGTTAGGCTGTATTTGTTTGGATCTATTAAAAATGAGTTTCTTTTGGGAAAATGGAGTTGTGGTGACTGATGTACTTGAGACAAAGGGTAACAGTATATATATACTTAGGTATAACACCGTGTAATTACAGTCTCTCGAGTATATCATAAGTTGCTTATTGCTTATCAAAGGCTAGCGTCGACGGTCACAACTCCAAAAGAAGCTTATTCTTATTAGATCAAAACAAAAATGGCTGAAAATATAGATATGGCACTGTGGTTCGCAGAATATTTCTAAACATCGTATGACATGGATTTACAACACTGCCTCCGACGTAGGTGGCGAAGAAATTGCTTTCGACGTCAGCCCCGATATCGACAGGAAGGGAGTCTCGCTGTCTCACGTATAGGCAGATTTAGACAGCAGAGAGCATAGATTATAAAAATCTGTCGCATTTTATTAACGATCTGAAGGTATCGATAATATGTGTGATTGTACGCATAATGCCAATTTCAATGGCATTCTCTAAGTGCGCGGGTTCATTATTCAGTCAGAGCACGTTGAGCCGTCGAAGTTAATGTGGTAATGAGCTGCGCTAAGTGATCGTTACTGATACATTTGCATAATAACGCGGGAAAACGAAAGTCCAAGTGGTAATATAATGCGTGCGGGACTGTCGATAATGACACTCAACGCGGTGATAATTATGAGACATGTAAAGTAAACGCTTTGAGAAGCGATTGATTGAAGATTTTACGAGCCGGTTACGAGACTTTTAAGCCAATTTGTGAAGTTTTATTGACTGTCGGGATAAGACGCCATAGGCACTACTGTTGACATTAGAGACAGTTTCTTTTATTATTTTAAGGGTTTGTTTCACAATATCCTAATAAAGTTCCATTTAAGCTATTTGCAACATATTTACCACATAACTACAACGTTTTTGTTTCACAATTGACATATAGCAATATTTGGCTAATAAAGTTCCCTGTAAACTATAGGTCGGATCAACTGGCCATTAGCAAATTCATCTGTCAGATAAATTAGTTGACAGATATATACGCGGTTGACAGCTTCACGACATTTGACAATTTGACGTTCCGGTAACGGTAATATACAAAATAATTTAAATTGTGTTTTGATCGTTTAATAATTAAGGGATAACATTATATACAAGGTCTATGTAAATAAAAGGTATAAAGATGGTATGATACATACAATTAAATTATAAAAACATATTTTCATGTATATTTACAACATGGAATTTTTTTCTAAAACATATTTATCGTAAAAAGGAACGATGAAATGCGAGGTTGCCAAGCTTACTAACTAGTATAAAGTTATAGGGAAGAAGAAGTACAAATTTATAGGGAAGATGATGGTGAAACCCAATCAAGACTAACTAGAAGATTTATGTGTCAGTTAATTTATGTGTCATATAGCTATAGGGTACTTTACTAGTATGGTAGTGATGATGATGTGGATGGTATGTACCACTAAGTTTGTGATTTTAAGGTATAGCGAGTTTATTCAAAAACACTTACAGTTTAAACACATATATTGTCCACACACATACACCAGTTATATAAGACAGAAGGCACAGAAAGAAAAGTCACGATCACAGTTTATAGGAACAGAATAAGCAACAGAGTACATAAAGTCTTAGGATAGCAACGAAGCGATAATAATTTTATATAGCGGAGCAGCGCGCGTTCTACGTACGAAGCGAGTCTCGACTGGGGACCGGTTTTGTATGCAGCGCGGGCGCGGCCGTGCATCGCCATCGTATAGCTATACGTACGTCGACAGGTTTAAGTGTTTGCCCGTGTCGATAAACGCGTATCGATGCGGGATTGTCGATATCGACCAACTGATATGTGACATAATTAGTTTCATAATAAATATGTAAATAAATATTATAATATTAATAAATTTGTATATAATATATTAAATGAATTATAATGTTTTTAGATAGTTATAAGTTAAGATTTAAGTGTAAGTATATATAATAAGTTTCACATAAATTTTATATTATGATAAATTGTAAGGTGATAATGTGTGTATGCTTTGTGTTAAATACAAAGTGAGCCTACACCACTCCCCTCCAGAGACCGTCAAGGGCGATAAAAATCTGGAAATTTTACTTGGCGTCCGGAACGAGTTGTATATTTTTTCTGGACGTCTGGTAAAGGTTCGGATGTGGTTTGGTCGGACAGTATGAAGGCCGGCTTAACGCGGTCTATTGATACTGTGACCTCTTTACCTTTCAGCAGTATTTTAAACACTTTGTCATCCCTTGACAAAACTTTATGGGGGCCCGAATATGCAGGTTGAAGTGAACCACGTGATGCGTCTTCACGGAGGAACACGTGATCAGTGGTTGCTAGTTCTTTGTAAATAAATACTTTCGGGCTAGCATGACGTGAAGCTGGTGTGGGCTTTAACCTTGAAGCGACCTGCTTAAGGCGAGCGGAGAAGTCTGAGAGATCCGTGGTACCTCCGACAGTAGGTTCGAAAAATTCACCCGGTAATCTCAGTGGTTCCCCATATACCAGCTCAGCTGACGAGCATTGGAGCTCTTCTTTGAACGCACTACGTATCCCTAGAAGTACCCAGGGCAAGGATTCCGTCCACCTGTCACTTGCGTGACATACTATGGCAGCTTTAAGTTGACGGTGGAATCTTTCCACCATGCCATTACACGCAGGATGGTAGGCAGTGGTACGTCTATGGTCAAAGCCGGTTGTTTTTGAGAGGCACTGAAATAATGCTGACTCAAATTGTCGACCACGGTCGGTTGTAATCTGAGTGGGACAACCGAATCGAGCAATCCATGTAGACAGGAGTGTTTGGGCGACTGTTTCTGCCGTAATATCCTGGATCGGTACTGCTTCTGGCCATCGAGTAAATCGATCTACGGCTGTAAGACAATATCGATATCCTTGCGATAGCGGCAGGGGACCCACGAGATCTATATGGATCTGCTGGAAACGTAGACGAGGCAAAGTATACGTACCAAGAGGTGAAGCAACGTGGCGACTAACCTTTGCTTTTTGACACATTAAGCATGCGCGAGCCCACTCTCGGCAGTCTCTGCGTATACCCGGCCAAACGAATCGTTCTGCTACAAGTTTGGCAGAAGCACTAGTGCCAGGATGACTCAAAGAATGGAGACTTTCGAAAACCTGTTTTCTGTGGAATTTAGTGACGAAAGGTCTGGGAGTCGGTGTACTGACGTCGCAGTACAGAGCAATTCGACTACCAGGTATCGTCACCTTCTCCAAGCGCAAAGATGAGCTTTCAGCTAGTAATAGCTTAAGCTCAGTGTCTGCTGTTTGACTTTGAGCAATGGTCTCAAGGTTTACCGGAACACACAGTTCTTCAATCCTCGACAAAGTATCAGCAACCACGTTATCCTTACCAGATATGTGTCTGATATCGGATGTGAACTGGGCGATGAAGTCGAGGTGTCTATACTGCCTAGGCGAACAGTTTTTCTTTCTTTCGTGGAATGCAAAACTGATCGGCTTATGGTCAGTATAGATGGTGAAATGCCGGGCCTCGAGCATGTGCCTAAAGTATTTAATACCTTCATAGATTGCTAGTAGTTCCCTATCATAAGGGGAATATTTTACCTGCGAAGGGGTCAGCTTACGCGAAAAGAAAGCTAGCGGCTGCCAAGCATTCTCTGTAAGCTGCTGGAGAACTGCCCCGATTGCCTTATCTGAAGCATCGGTTACCAAGGCAAGCTTAGCGGTGCAGTCAGGGTGAGCAAGTAAAGCTGCATCTGCAAGGCTGTTCTTGCATGCGTTAAAAGCTTCGAGGGCCTGCCCTGCAAGATTAATAGGTTGTGAACCTTTAACGGAGCCTATTAACAATCTATGCAGGGGCGCTTGGACCTCAGCTGCTCTAGGAAGGAACCTCCTATAGAAATTGAGCATCCCTAAAAATGCCTTTAGCTGACGCACTGTACTAGGGGTTGGGAACTCCTTTATCGCCTGCACTTTAGATTCAACAGGCTTAGAACCAGCTTGAGAGATGGAGTATCCTAAAAAAGTTACCTCGGGCACACCGAAGAGACATTTCGCCGTGTTCACCTGTACGCCATACTCCTTGAGTCTGGTGAAAAGTTGTCGAAGATGGTGTTCGTGCTGCTGCTCATCCTTCGAGAAGACCAGGATATCATCCAAGTAGACGAAGAGGAAATCAAGTCCTCTAGTGACCTCGTCCATGAACCTTTGAAAGGTTTGACCCGCATTCCGAAGTCCGAACGTCATGAACGGAAATTCGAAGAGACCGAACGGCGTAGTGATTGCGGTCTTCGGAATGTCCACTGCACTGACAGGTATCTGATTGTAAGCTTTCAGAAGATCTAAGGTGCTGAAAACTTTACAGCCAACAAGATTATGTGCAAAGTCGTGGATGTGTTTAATCGGATATCTGTCAGGCACAGTTCGGGCATTGAGCATGCGGTAATCACCGCAAGGACGCCAGCCGTTATCCTTCTTAGGCGCTAGATGGAGAGGTGATGCCCAGGAGCTCTGAGAGGGTCTAGCTGTTCCATTAGAAATCATGGCTTGGAATTCCTGCTGTGCTATTTTTAATTTGTCAGGCGCCAAGCGACGTGGAGTGCAAGAGACTGGAGGGCCTGGTGTCGTGCGGATGTGGTGTACAGTGTTGTGTGTGACTTCGCGATGTATACCAGTTGGACGGGTGATCTCGGGAAATTCCTCAAGGATTTTATGATACCGAGTGTCACCAGTCAAGACTTTTACGGAAGTTACATCCGTACAAGAAATAATTTTGGCAATACAGGAAATAGAAGTAGTAGAATCTAATAAGCGCTTGTTACGACAATCTACAATAAGACTATAATAATTTAACAAATCTACTCCAATGATAGGCTTAGTTACATCGGCAACTACAAAACGCCATGCAAAAGTTCTGCGTAAGCCAAAATCTAGGTTAAAATGTACATAACCATAAGTAGCTATATTGGAACCGTTCGCAGCACACAAGTTATAGTCCGTTTTGGCACGACGATCACGAAGAAGGGACCGGGGGTAGACGCAGAGATCGCTTCCAGTGTCGATCAGGAACTGCACCTTCGAAGCTCGGTCCGTCACGAACAGGCGACCAGTAGAAGTAGGGCAGTCAGCAGTCGCCATTATCGACCGCCCCTGGCGTTTCCCGCCTTAAAGTCACAGGGGGGCACACATTTGCTGGCCTTCTCCGCAAACTTATTGTGATACCAGCAGAGCGGGAACTTTCGGTACTTCGACTGGGAGCGGCGGGATCTGGATACCGATCGACGCTGAGATGACCTAGCGGATCTGGTGTTGGATCGACTATTCCTCTCCGACGCGAGTTTATTGAATTGCCTGCGTAGTTCAGCGATCTCCTTCGTTAGTGCCTCCAATGATGAACCAGGGCTGGATTGCCGTTGACTAGTTGTAGCCACTGCTGGTGATGGAGTAGCCAACTCGTGGATGCGGTCAGCTAAATCCGCCATGTCCTCGATACAGGTTGAAGGTGGTTGACCTGCGAGCACGGTCTGGATCCCATGCGAGAGACGGCTGACCCAAATAGTCTTGAGGAAATCATCGGGAACGTTGACGCCGGCGAGACTCTTCAAGTGACGCAGAAATTGTGAGGGCTTGCGATCTCCTAGCTCCTCATGCGTTAAAAGCTGCTTAATTTTCTTCTCTTTCGAGGCTGTCAGTCGCTTGATAAGCTCAGTCTTAAGTTTTGGATATTTATCCGTGGTTGGGGGGTTAATAATAATATCTTTAACTTCCCTGGAGAACTGGTTATCAAGTTGTCCAACCACATAATAAAATTTCGTTGAATCGCTCGTGATGCCAGATATGGCAAACTGCCCTTCCACCTGAGCAAACCAAAGCTCGGGTTCGTCTGGCCAAAAGGGTGGAAGTCTGGTGCCAACTTTAAAAATGTCGATATCTGCTGACGTCATCGATGTCCCATCACTAGCGGTCCGATTTCCGGTTGACGTGGTACCGCCACATGCATCGTGAAATTCTTTGTTCATCGTGTTACGAATACGGGGTCACCACTATGGTAGTGATGATGATGTGGATGGTATGTACCACTAAGTTTGTGATTTTAAGGTATAGCGAGTTTATTCAAAAACACTTACAGTTTAAACACATATATTGTCCACACACATACACCAGTTATATAAGACAGAAGGCACAGAAAGAAAAGTCACGATCACAGTTTATAGGAACAGAATAAGCAACAGAGTACATAAAGTCTTAGGATAGCAACGAAGCGATAATAATTTTATATAGCGGAGCAGCGCGCGTTCTACGTACGAAGCGAGTCTCGACTGGGGACCGGTTTTGTATGCAGCGCGGGCGCGGCCGTGCATCGCCATCGTATAGCTATACGTACGTCGACAGGTTTAAGTGTTTGCCCGTGTCGATAAACGCGTATCGATGCGGGATTGTCGATATCGACCAACTGATATGTGACATAATTAGTTTCATAATAAATATGTAAATAAATATTATAATATTAATAAATTTGTATATAATATATTAAATGAATTATAATGTTTTTAGATAGTTATAAGTTAAGATTTAAGTGTAAGTATATATAATAAGTTTCACATAAATTTTATATTATGATAAATTGTAAGGTGATAATGTGTGTATGCTTTGTGTTAAATACAAAGTGAGCCTACACCAGTATATTGTGAAACAGACCCTAAAATTGAGATCTTATTATGTAAACAGTGTCTGCGTTATAAGTTCACTAACATTGTGTTGGGATTAGATGAACCTACCTCAAATATTTAATTACCTTTTCTCTCAATTTTCTTACAATATTTTCCTTTATCTGTGACGCACTGACGTTGATAAGTAAGTGCGTAGGGGAATTTAGAAAACCCTTAGTATGCATGGGTTAGTCTCGAGCTGGACAAGCACAAGTGCTTATATTTTAGTGATAAGAAAAGGAAACAATAATTGTTACGACGCAACCGAAAATAATTTTCACGCACTGTCCGCCCATTTCAAATAATTTCGATGAGATTCTCTTCTAGAGAATTTTCTTCCTTGCACAAACAAAAGAGACAAAAGACTAATGAACACTAACGCATATGCGGCATAAGCGGCGAAAGTATAAAATAAATCAAACGGAATAAACTACACAAGTAAATAACATGATTTATCCTAATTCCCTAAATAAGTACTATCGGTTTTTTTTTATTTTGAATTAGAAATACATATGTGAATTTACACATTGTTCACATTCCAGAATAAGTAAAAAAGGACACTTTGAAAATTGTAACGGGTACATTTTTACCAATCTTTTTTCCTATCCCAGATAGTTAGAATATATATAATGAAAAATAACACTAAAATTTAATTCGGGAGGTAAACTTACTTTGCTTTTAATAGCAAGAGATAAATTGCCAAAATTCTAATGCCTTGTCTTTAACGTTTCTCTAAAATAACGCTATCCAAATGCTATCTTAATTAAAAGACTTATGATAAATCGGTAAATTTTATAACATATTGGTGCTATCAAAAGTTGAAAGTAAAATCGAAAACTTAATTTTAATGAAGACATTTTATTAATACAGCTATTATTTTCGTCAGTAATTTCGCGCAAATTTATGCAAGCGATAATAAAATCGCTCCTCGAAAAAAGTGAAATTTTAATGTCATCATTCGTTTGAATAAAAGCGAAAGTTGTCGTCCGATCGCGCGCGTGAAGTTGAAACATAGTAAATATTTATGTATGGTTTAGATCAGTGATTCCCAAAGTGGTCCAGGTGGACCCCCAGGGGTCCACGGAAACCTCGAAGGGGGTCCACGTGAGCGTGACAAAAAATGGGGGTCTCCAATCATAAGCGGGAGGTCCATGAACATTAATTTGGTTTCGATAGTGAAGAACCAAGAAACAAAATGATGGCTTGACTTCTCCTATCAATAGATAAAGAGAATTTTACTATTTTATTCGAGCTTCTTCAGCAGCTTAATCAAGAATCTTTAAACGAGCAATTTTTAAAAAAAAGCTCAGCAAGGGGTCCACCTGATGCAGGAAAAGTTTGAAAGTGGTCTATGAAACAAAAAAGTTTGGGAACCTCTGGTTTAGATGAAGTAACGCCTTGTATTTATGGAGTGTTGACTCTTGCAGGCTGGCGGTTTAATCATGATTAGCTAATTGAGCGTATGTGTTTGAATGGACATTACGATTTACGGTAAAGCGACTTTTTATTGTTATATAGTGTATAGCGCCTAGGAAATCCTCTTTCATATCATTTCATTTTTCAACGCGCGAAATTAACAGAATGACGTCGAATCGAGTTTGAATTCGTAAAGAACGGCGTACTAGAGTGTTATTGTTTCTATTAACTTAGTTTTGACTCTTTCGTTGCTAAGGAATGGGAAATCGCTTCAAAAACAAAACGTGTTTTATTTACATTAATGAAGTGAATAAAACATATAATATTGCCGCAATTGAATTATTAGAACGACTGTTGTTCTAAAAAGGATGATCTGCTTGATTGACTGCTTGCTAGGCTCACAAGTATTTCTAATATACAAATATTGCAACAAATTACACCTGGATAATAGACTTACCCACTGCGTAAGCCGGTGCAGCGATTTGTGGTCGTAATTGTGTGTCGTGTGCGCTCATAACTGAATAGTTATTGATGTAAAATTGTTGGTTTGATTTGTGTTTACTAGGGGTTTCTATTTTGTACAATGTATCTAGAATATTACAGTTCCTTACAATAACCAACTATGTCTATGGTTGTCGTAAACTGTAAGTTATCTGAAACGTAGAGTATATATAGGTACATCTCTATGAAATACGGTGAAATCGAATCGGTTACGAAAGATTGAGCTTAGATTCGTGTGAAATTTTAATTTAGCAATCCATATTATTTATTTTGTTATTCCGTGTTGGTTGCGAGTGGCAAGGGATCGGTCGCCTTAGCGTTCATTGAGAGAGGCCTTTATTCAGCAGTGGACGGATAAAGGCTGATGAATTTGGGATCAGCCATCTTAACGTCTTCTCGAGTCAAACAACAAAAGTCAAACATACATGGTCTATACGGTTTTATTATTTCAAACCAGGTTGTCGATGATCAGCTCAAAGTGTTTGGACTTTCGTTTTGCCCTTCTATAAAATTTGGCAATAAATTAATTTCATAAAATTTATAAGAATATGGTACAGTACATACACACAGGAATCTCCATGCAGATGGGACAATAATTCCCTCGGGTCGGGAATTGACCATCTTGACGTTTGTCCAATGTGGCCTAAACACTAAAAATACTGTTAATGGCGATTTGGTATCTAGTTAACGCGCACATGTCAGTCTCAACTCGATAATAAGATGTGAGGAAGTCAATTAAGGGCCGGTACGAAATTTACATGTCTGCCGTGGATATAAATCTCACGGATCAGCTGTGGTACCGGTATTGATGGACTGGTACCGGTATTGGTGGACTGGTACCACTGGCTCTGGTGCCTGGTACACAGTTTGTTACCAACAAACTAATCAGTTTTATCTTGTTTTTTTTTACATATGTGAACGCCTCAATAGTATTTTATGTAGTAAACATTATTAGGAAGATATCCGAGCAGTGGCCAGTGGCAAGGGATCGGTCGTTTTGGCGTTCATTGAGGCAGATCTATGTTCAGCAGTGGACGGATAAAGGCTGATGATGATGATGAAAAATAATTGTATATTTCTGGCTAGGTTAGACTGAACTTATAAAATGTAAAGACGGCGGCTCCTTGTGACGAAATATTTGGCTTTCGTAGAAGTTATCGACAGATCGACCGTTTTCGACAGATTTCATGATGAATATAATTTTCATGGATAATTTACTTAAACTTTATATATTTTGTTATGTCACATCTCGTTACAGATGGGAAGTAATCAAATGTTAATTAACGAATTCGTTAAAAGTATGAATAAAACATTGTGAACATTCGCCACTTGAATGAAGCGAATATAAATGAGAATCTCTATCTTTAGTTGGCGTTAATCAATTAAATCGATTGGCATAATCAACGCATTAGCTGGACTGATTTAACGTCGGAAAAGCGACGATATATCAACGTCAAACAGCGAGCTTAGCACTAGGAAATACCCATACAAGTTTTAATTTTATTTAACATATCATTTAAATTCAGTTTCACCGTATTGACTTTATAAACTTTGTAAGTGACTTTAGTAAAGATATTGTGTAACGTGTGTAAGAATATAATATTATCTGTTTTCCTTAAATTGGGCTTTCGAGTATGTATACCATTGCAATAAATTTGGTAGTATTGAACTTGTTAAGTCTAGCTTTATTTGTACAAACCTTTTCACTTTGCTAGTCTGATTATTGAGGAAGTTCAGTCTTTTAAGATTTTGAAAGACAACAACAACAAAATTTGTAAGTGATTTTGAAAATGAGCGTTTATGTTGAAAAGAACAAATTTTGATCATGATAAACTCAAAATCCAAAAATATCTGTCGTGTCGTGATTTTCGTAGAGTTCTATTTTAAATCTGCTTGACGTATCGTAAGTTTGAAACGTGAGATCGTGCGCCAGATATTCAAGTTGTGACCTTCGCCTCAAATCTAGCACACGACCGTGATGCCCGTGCTGCAGCGGGAGTCTGACACTCGAATGTCTAGCATCTGATCATTATTCATCCGCAGTGTCTTTGTCTACTGACAAATTGTGATCTATTTGTAAATTTATATGTTCCATATTATGTTCAAGATATTTTGTCAGAGTCCCTCGTTTTATATATTATTTTATTATTTATTTTTAGTATATTTAACTAATATAGGATTACAATGTGATAAGTGTTTTAAAGCCTGTACCAGGTTTGTCCAGACATTTAGTATTTCATCTAACTATCTAACAAAAAGAAGGTTACTAATTTTTAAATCTAAACCCGCGTCTAACAATTAATAAGAGTACAAAGGCAAACACACAAGCAAAATAGTGTCTTCGAGTAAAGACCATTATTACTGAAATCTTGAGAAGTAATTTAACAGTTAGGTTCTTTAATATAGATTCCAATGGTAAAGACATTTCATGTCTAGTTAAAGTAAATAGATATATGATGAAAATAAAGAAATTACCAGAATAGTTCTCATGTTCATTGCATGACAAAAGTTTACCGATGTTTAGCTAGGACAAAAAATTTTTTAGTACAAGATTGGACACCCCAAAAGTTCTTGTATGATTACGCCATGAAGTATCGATATGGGATCCCTGGGGGGGTAGCCAATACTTTCTCCACGTCCAACGACTGTCGCAGTTCACGTGTCACGCATATAAGGTACCTTGCCCTCGATGCAGCACCTGCTAGTGCGGTATCATTTTATTGCTCCGAAGTCAGCTGCAGGCTGCAAGTTGTTGCGAAATAGTTTTTCTATGAGAAACCATTTATAGAACATTAAATATAATCTTGTTACAATAGTTATCTGTATAGTAGTGTAATAAATAATGTTTGGTTGTTAGATTATTCAAGAAATGTAAAGCGAAATTTTATGATGATGTATAAAAAGTATTGAAGACATATTTTTTAGTGTTAATTGGAATGGCAAAATGGCAAACGTCCCACCTATAGTGGTAATAATAATGGATAATATTATTAATGAAAGTAGATATACATTTTTTAAATAACTAATAGGTGCGCGAATCTTCGCAAATAAAATTGTGTACTTGCGCATTATATGTATGCGATATTTTTTGTTCATTATATAAGTAGACAATATAATGTATATAGAAAATAATAGGTTAAACCTACTACAAAATAGACTATATACTTACTTCAAACTAAAAATAAAACTAGATAATATAAAAAACCGCCCCAAATCGCTACGCTCGTAGGGTAGGGTGCCCAAGAGGCTGGCGGCATTTCCCTGTTGAATGGCCAGGCTCAACCTCTGTCCGAAATGCCCGGCAGCCCTTGATTTTCCGGATATGCGATTGTACGAGCTCAAATAAAACTGAAGTCGAAGCAGCAACTATTGCCAAAATCAGAAGAAAAATAAGTAGCTGTGAGTACCGTAATAAAATAAAACAACAGAACACTTTACAGAAAGCTTAGCTTTAACCAAACCAGACACGCCCATACTAGCTTCGGCGCTCGATCGCTCCCTTCATCTCGAAGGGAGATAGTGGCAATCAGTGAAACTAATAAGCTGGAGTAACATTCAGATTGACAGCTGGATGCTCACAGACATTACCAATCAAATGATCAGATCGGAAAACTTTTACTTAACGTCCAGGCCCCGATAAGAGTCCAGTTGCAGCTCGTTTCAAGTCAATTTCCTCTTATTGATAAATGTGAGAACGATATTATCACCGTCGACGTCTGATCTGATGAAATATTATTTGCTATTAATTATTGTGATTCGTTTAGGATAAGCCCTTTTTATAGATGGGTAACTTTGATGATTGCTATTAGATTGGCTGGTCACGTAAGCGGTGTATGATTGTTTGCTCAAGTCATTACCATTGTAAACTGATCGACTTTTCGTAACACAGGGTGTGTTACATTTTAGTTGATTATATAAAGAAGCACACAACGAAAAACGTACGTATAAAGCACACAAATCATATTGGACTGATTATATATGTTGAAGAACTAAATATGTTGACAGCCTTTTTTGTTCGAAATTTTGGTTAACCACCATCTCTTATGATGAAAATATAGTTTATTTAGTAGTTTTATTTAAAAAAAATGTTAGACTCGCGTCTATAATTGGAAGTAACAACGATACTCATGATGAGATCCTATTAAATTATATTTCAAATGTGGAACGTATTGCTAGTCGCTTTGTTTTGCACAGGAGGTCTGTTTATGAATGTCAAGGTTGGGTCCATGAACAATTTGGGGGTTACGACCGCTCAGGGCATCGGGTTTTCGCTCCATTAGTGGCATCCTGAAGCCTTAATATGTGTAATAACCTGCGCTACATACACGTGCCGCGGTTTTGTCCACATTAGTTGTGTATAAATGTCAAATGTTAAAATAGCAATAATTACCTATCTATTATCTTCAAAACTACAAAAATATAAAGTACCACTCAATTACAATGTTATTTTTAATATGTGTTGATATTTAACATGTATTTTTGATGTGGTGATAGAACTCGTAGTATTGGTTCTAAGGACTTGTGTTGCCATTATTTTTCCATTAAATTTCAAATATAATTAATTAAACAAAATACGATAATAACGAGCGACGATGGTCCAGTGGTGGATGGACTCGGCTTATGCGAGAGGTCCGGGTTCGATCCTGACCCGTCCGTGTGTGCCTTGAAATGGATTTTTTCTAATTTCTAAGTTCACTCCAAACACGAGACCATCGCTCGCTCACCGGTGAAGGAAATCATCGTGAGGAAACCTGCATGCCTGATGAGATTGAAAGTCTTTGAAGGTATGTGAAGTGCTCCTTGCCTGATTTCGAGGAGGAGACCCGTGCCCAGCAGTGGGACATAAAGGGTTGATACTTTACTTTTTTTTTTTTTAACAAAATACTTTCATAATAACATTTTAGAAAGGGTAGGTTTTCACAGAGAAATAAGCCACGCTATATTAATCTATTTAGAATGGCTTGTAGAACATCATATTTCCTCTTCAATCATCAAGAGATTATTCTAGAATATATTTAAACACAAAGTTTTTGTATTCGACAAAAAACTCTAGCACAAGTTTACGGACCAATGAGTCGGAAGATTTAGTGAACAGGTCACTTCTCCCACAACTATTATAAGCCTGGTGATAAGCATCTCCCTACCTACTCTACCCTACTTGAACTAAAATATACATAATACATATGTCCCCTCCTAGAATGTATATAATACAGGGAATATTATTATATATACTTACAACATATATAAAGGGTAACTCTATCACTATATGTAACGTTGAATGATGTAAGCGCAGCTTCAATAAGGAACAGTATCAGATGAATTTATTGATGACAACAGTTGACGTCAAACATTTACCTACAATTAGCTTTCACCATATTACCAGCTATACCTACACCAATTCGTCTAATTAAATAAAAAATCACATTTTATACCAACTAAAATCGCGGGAGTAAATAGCAAAGGATATTATTTTATAAAAAGATGATTTATTATAATAATAAATTCGCGAAAAGATTATAAAACAGTATGATAGAAAGAGGGATGTGAATATTTCCAGTGCCTATATTTTTTGTTTTTAATTTTATCCTTTTACCAAAATTTAATTCCATTTGAATTTTTTAAATTATAATTTGCATCATTCAAACTTTTTAAAGTGTTGTATTTTGCATATTGTAAGCGTAAAAAGCCCGGCTGCACGTACGATTGCACTCGCGTCTTCCGTGATATAAAAAGCGAGGAAAGCGGTTCCGGTGGTCGAGGAGGGGGCGAGGGGAGGACGAGGAGCAACTGCCGTATAAAACGCACGTTTAGCACTCGTAAATATTTATATAGCGAAATAGATGGCGGTAGGTTTTACGTAAAATCAGGGCTGAGACACCTAAACCATTTGTGGATCTATTTTTTACAGATTTTATCGCGTTCTTTTTTTACATAATTGACATTTCGAATACTTTACACTTACAGCAACCATTTTCTCGGGAGGACAGGTGTCAGACGTTCATTATAAAGTTATTCGAAACTACACTAAGCAGAAAGTGCTAAGTCTGTGACATATTATGCTTCATTATCATCATCATCAGCCTTTTTCCGTCCTCTACTAAACATAGGCCTCCATCAATGAAAGCCAAGTCATATTATATTAATAATTATAAGGTATTATGCTTCGATTTTATTTTAATTTAACACTTAGCAGTGCCCGAATAATGTACCTAAGTAAGAACTCTGTTCTCGTATTACACTGTATAGGTTTGTTTTTCACTACTATAATGAGCAGATAACAATCTTGTTTTTATTTGAGCTATATCCTCCGTATCCTTACTGAGAATTTCGAACTTCCTAAAAATTTTCATTAGCTCCACTGTTAAGTGTTTCTATTGTAATGATTCTTTAGTCTTTAACGAACACATGTTCAAATGAACAGCCGTTTATATTGAATAGACCACCATTATGCACAATAGTCGGAGTTAACAAGTAATGGTCATGTCGACAGAGCAAATGGCCAATAAACGGACCCGGTCCAATAACGAGTGTCATATCGCAGGAGATACGGTATATATTGATATATAATTGCAAATTCATGTAGAAAGCTCCAGCGATAGAATCTTAGAAGCGAAGCAGGTATACTTTCTCATGTAATAAGAAAATTTAAGGTTTTCTGTTTAAAAGATTGACCCTCAGTTGGCGATAGGCTCTGAAACGTCGAAATATTAGAATCGTGATGAAATCACATTTAAGTCTATGCTCGAATGGAGCTCAAGCTGTACAAGAGCAAGCATCGAATCGGGACCCTCGAAAATCGTCTGAAGGTGACACAAACAGATGCAGTTCCCATAGGGTCAGAATTTACCCGGAGATCCTGGCCACGTCCAGGATATCCCTGCGATCCCGAGACCATTTGACGACTCAGGACAGGCACATTCCTCACAACACACATCGTGTGTGTTGATTGATGAGTTTTGAACTAGCATGTATTCGTAGGCGTCGTTGACCAATTCAATGTCCTCGGGGCTAACCTAACTGGATATAAATAACCTATAATAAAACATGCCTTCCACAGGCACTCCCTCCCTTTTCCTGGCTATGTATCCCACATGGTGGGGTCAGCCTTCCTTAACATACTCCTCCACATCGCTCTATCCTTGACGTCGTCTTCGGGAACATTGCCTTCCACAGGCAATAAAGTATTTTCCCATCGCCTGAAGGCTTACGGAGCGGTTTTAGTGGGGTAGTGCACCCGATGCGAGTCCCCACACACGCCAGCGCGCCTAGCCAAGGTCCTGGTATGGTCCGAAAAGGATTTCCGCTGCATCATAAAAAAAAGGCACTAAAGTATTCAAATGAATTACGAAGACTTTCTCTTAGTAATGAAAATATGTAAATAATGAATATTCAAATAATAGATAGCGTTGTGAAGGTGATAATCAAATTGTGAGTAATACGATCGGTCGCTGAGTGCAGGAAGCATTAGCACCTGCGATTGACCACGGAGTGGTGACTGAGAGCTGGGCATGGTCAATATGTTATTAGTAAGTAGATACCACGCTTCATGTTATTTTTATAAAATGGTTAGATAGGAATTCTGATGGTAAGCGGTCTGCCCTGCCCTTCCCTACGAAATACAGCATGGGTATAGATAGTAGGACCAACCAATGCTGATGGAAGCGCGGGATGTCCTTCCACCGATCAGCTACTAGCTGTTGCCCACAAATTGATTTACAATAAATGCTAACGTGGCGATTAAAAGGCAAGGCACAGCAAACACAGAATAAGCCAGGAGCCTTATGGTCGATGTGGCAGGACATACCTAGACGCAGAATGAAAAATTCATTTTAATATGTTTATAGTTAAGGACCAAGGATATATATTCATGGCTTACAAGAGTTTTGAACCGTGAACTCTACTGGTGAAGTAACTTGTAACCATATATTTACCGTTATGGTGAGATCCTACATAATTAGTAATGTATTAATGATAAAAACTCGACAAATAATCTGACTTGAAAAATTACTTATAACGTTAAAACTATACGATTACGAATTATAGGATATAACGCGTGTTGGGGAATCCGTACAAAGGCGGGAGGGAGACGCAAATCAGATTACACTTGACGTCAGGACTAATCCAGCGCAGTACGGCTTCCTCGCCGAACGACGAGGAGATCGAGGAACACTTTACTTACCTATCTTTATATCGATTATCGAGGAACTATGGTTTTGTATATGTGTTGCTCGCCAGCTGAACTTGGCTTGACACGCCACCGCGTGTCTAGATAACTGTACTGCAATACATAGTATATTTTATATCGTGCTAGCTTTTTATTTAATTTATTGCCATGGTTAGAACGTAAGTTATGCATAAATTGATTTCTTTGGGAATCAAAGATATATTATACAAATGAAAACATTAATTAAAGATTTTTATATTAGGTGGTTATCTCTATGTACCTATAGTTACTGGATTTTAGGATATCGGAAGTAAAGCTAGACGTACATCTACTTTATTGAAATTCCAACCCAGGCGAAATTCCAATAAGCAAACCAACTATGCTATTTAGCAAGCCTACAAAGTGTCCGAGCTAAAACTAATAAACTATAAAGGCTTTATTTAAAGCTGAAATGCGGAGCTCAAGCTTATAGTAATTTTTATTAATTTTTGCCGATCAACACTGAAATATCAAGTTATTCTTACACTTTCATCTGACACAAATCAAACGGACAGACGTACAAACGTCCGATTTCATTACACGCGATACTTGGATGTTATCGGAGTGTTTACAGCCACAGTTATGGTGGCCGACGCCGACACCACTCGACAAATTATTTCAATGCCTCGCTCCTCGACGGTCGTTATTGCAGATTATCTAGCCAGACTTATGTTTCCGTTGGCGTTCTAGGTCAACGCACTATAATGTATTGAAATTATAGACTGCTTCTATATGTTCTTAATAATGCCTGAGACCTGAGTTGATGAGGATAGTAATAAAATAAATGTTTTCAAAAAAAATGTGCCTCTCTATATGACCGGAAAATGTATTCTTTTTCCAATTTTTTGTATCCATATATAAAATTTGTATGTCCTTAGAATCGTAAGCTATGTCTTTAATCATGTGATGATCTTTAACAAAGTTGTTGTGCCTCAGCCCAGCCGGCCTAAGATGCGCGCCACGACAAAAAGACATATCTCTTCCGAAGAGAAACTCGTCGAAATTTTTACTTAAATCTTTAAAACTACGCAACGGATTTTGATTTGGTTTTTTTTAATAGATAGGACAATTCAAGAGGAAGGTTTATGTATATAATTTATTAAGTTTTTATATACATTAGCTAAGATATAACAATAATTGTTGGAGGTGTCGGAAAAAAAAATCCCGCGCTCTCTTCACGAGAGAGAGACATAATGTCTACATAGAAGACATAATGTACTAATGTCTACGGACGCAACATGACATCGTAATTCTCTCGAATTTTGTCGTTCAAGTAAGAGAAATTTCTCGATGTCAATACATATGGACGAGAAGGGACGAGAAAAATTATAAACCCAAATATCTTACGTAACCCTTTTTTTTTCAGAATATAATTTAGCCTATGTTATTCGTTGAAAATGTAGCTTTCGAATGTCGAAAGAAATTTTGAAATCGGCACCGTACTTTTTGAGCCTATTCATTACAACCAAACAAAAAAACAAAGTTTTCCTCTTTATAATATTAGTGTAGATTTAGGTTTCTCTTATTACACTACCCATTCAAATCACGGCAACACGATTTATTTTCTTGCGTATTATTTTGATTTTGCTATATCTCCTAAAGTATTCATTTAATTTGCATGATGTAAAGGGGAAGATTAATCTTCATGAAGTGCTGAAGCTAATTAACTGATTTAAAATGATAAGGATTCATACAGTATTTGTGTAAATAACTTTCAAATTATCGCGTTATAATTGCTAATTTTTTAAAGTATTAAATGGATATAGTATGATATCCCTAATAGATAGACATATGCCATCGCGGACTTTTTTGTAGACCTATTTAAGATATACAATTCCACCATACATTATTTTGTTATATCTCAAAGGGTTTAGGCGGCGTTTTCGTTGAAAACTCCCAGGCGGGATTTTTTTTTCCGACACCTCCAACAATTATTGTTATATCTTAGCTAATGTATATAAAAACTTAATAAATTATATACATAAACCTTCCTCTTGAATTGTCCTATCTATTAAAAAAAACCAAATCAAAATCCGTTGCGTAGTTTTAAAGATTTAAGTAAAAATTTCGACGAGTTTCTCTTCGGAAGAGATATGTCTTTTTGTCGTGGCGCGCATCTTAGGCCGGCAGGATGTTTTTTGAGTTGACACGATCAATTTTCGCATGTGTCGAAAATTGGTCGTGTCAACGAAACCGTTATTCCAACGAATTTCAATATGCGTCTAATTTTTTTCGTGTAAATTTATTTTTCTTGGCGCCGTGGCAACGCGCGCGAGTACTACTTAATAAAAATCAACGAAAGATTGAATATAATACAGCAAAGAAAAAATAATTTCATTTATAAAATCAATTTACGAGTAATAATAAATTATAGAAAAGTCGTTCTGTTTGCTGTCACGGCAATCTACTTGAGTTTACTGCTCAGGCGCACAAATAATTGAATATCGAAAATAATCGCAAATATATAATTCTTTTCTATCAAATAATTTCATAATTTCTCTAACGATTCGCAAAATCCTTCTCATGAACTTTTTCGTGAATTAACGTGATCTTCAAGTTTCTCTGGAACTGTAGACTATGATTCGATTACGCGTTGATGATGATGATCGCACACGAATAGCGTCGGCCGTAATTATCCACAGTCCGCAGGTGAACTTAATGCTTCGCTCGCGGCCGGACGGACATCTGTTCTAACGTCACCTGTCCTCATAGAAAGTTCTTTGTCACACACAATTAAAAATATACTAACTGGCGTCTGCGACTTTACCCGCGGGAAGTACGATAAGGTGGCTTTTAAATTACTTTGCATTGACAAATAGATATCATTCAAAGTTCTATAAACTTTGAAGTCAACGCTAAAAAGACAGTGACTGTAGTGAATCCTTTTTAAAGATTAAAAAAGTATCATTCACTCTCACCTTTCATTCAAACCTGAATCGAAATCTTACTTATAAATGAATGTTAAATCATTCGTCTGTCAGTCACGCTTCAGGACTAAACGGATTAAAATTAAACTTCGCTGCTTATGTCATGAAACCGGCTTTTGTGTTAACCGTGGCAGACCGCACACAACGTTATACTTTTTAATAAATATAAATTAACAAAGTACTTACTTTGCTACTTTATATGCACAAATAAAACTACTTCACGGAATTAATGAATGTAAGTGGGTAGGTTACCTACACGGTATCGATAACTACCGGTTGAGCTAAATATCTAGACTTGTCAAAAAAAGAGGTATAAAAGTTAGGATACCTACGTATTACACGAAGCATAATGGACCAGTAAAACAACTCAAATAACACCACAAATAGCGCCTTGGTTCATATTTTTAACAAATATTTTTACTTTACCCGCAACAGCTCTCAGCCAGCATCCAGGTTGATACTGAATGTATTGATTAGTATTGTAATAATTCATCTTATATAATAATTTAAATATCAAAATCTATAACCAAATCATAATCCTGCCAGCAATTTAGCAGTGTAAAATTAGATTTTTTGTTCGCATTTATTAACAATGTTCATTTCTATTCTAGCCTCCCCCAGTGGTACACGCCCCGATTGCTCTCCCGCCAGCGAAGGCCGCCCCCGCGCCGCCAGCCACCAACTGCTTCGCGCCCAGGACCATCGTCATCCAGAGGCCTGACGTCAGGCACGGCTTCGGCTTCACGCTCAGACATCTTGTTGTGTATCCACCGGAATCGCTGCAGGTAACGTTTGGATATTAATTGACGCAACAGGTCATTTCATTACGTACGGATCTCTTTTAGATACTACCACTTACTTCTGTGGCTCAGCGATCCATAGTGGGTCGTGCAGTCCGAAACGAGAGATTTTTTTGAGATTTTAGATATCATAAGCAATCATTCATAAGCTTTTACTTGTGGAAGGGATGCGTTGTGCCGCGCTTGCGGCTGTATGTGTACCACCTTATCTTGGGTCTCTTGCCTGTTCTCCCGAGAAATAGATTTGCTGTGTTTCTGATAGAAGGGCAGGACAGGCAGGCCTAAACTTACTATCTCGTGGTAGGCAACACGGGACTATTTCCAGGTAACCTGGTTTATGTATATGGGCTACACCGACCACTTACCATTAAGTGGTACGTCTGCCTGTTTTACTATCCAACTAACATAAAAAAGTGATAGAAAGGCTAAATATATACAGTGGATGAGAAAAAATAATAATATTGAAGCCTGCGCAAATTTCTGATCAGCCATCTATCAGCAACGTTAGAAGGCAATAGTTTTTATAGACATTAGATCTATAATGATGTTACAAAATTCATCTTTCATATGAATTTTCAAGATATCAACTAATAAAATTCTGAAGATAATAAAATGGTGAGTTTTATTAAAAGATTTAAACGGACATGACAATTTAAACTCAAGAATTTGCCCGGGTAAAAGTAGTCGGTTTGCAACACAATATTTCCATTGTAGAGTAATTCATTATTTCGATAATGATCATTATTTAAATTTTAAAAAAGGAATTATATTAACGAACAACTTCCGTAAGGCATTCTGATAAGCGGAGATAATGTACCGGAATAAACGGGCAGGACATGTTGACAACGCACCGTACGATAACCTGTTGTATCGTATGAAACTCGCGAGTATTACAGTTTACAATTTTTATTAAAAAAACAACAAAGTAAAAAAAAAAGAATTGTGTAGTTTTATGAAACCACGATAAAAGTGAAACATTTTTTTTTTATTATATACATTTAACAAACAAAATAGCGTGGAGCACTGGCACAAATGAGTCTATACACCACAGAGTACTTTTGTATATATAAGAAATAGAGATGTAACTCGACGGCCAAAGTGGGAAAGTACATGTGCCGCCCTCTCTACGCGAGTGTCTAAACTAATACTAACATAAATATACATATAGCTAATTACCGACTATATAATATATAAGTATACGTACGTACGTAATATACGTACTTATGCGTGTATATTATACATACATACGTATTTTATAAAGTTCTTTTTAATAGTCAATACTTATTCTCAGAAAGATAAAAATAATTAAAGATATTACTAAACAATGAAACAAAGTAGCTTACGATTTAGTGCTTTATTTTTTCTTCACATACACTTTATTAAATATTAAGCTTTTAGACATGCCCAAAATAGAATCACACTCAGTTTTACTAATAACATAATATTAGTAATAAATTCACATTACTAAACAATCACACAAAGTTAATATCAAATAAGTTCTTTAATTCCTTCTTAACGAACACTTTATTTAGTTTTGATTTTATACAAATTCAAATAACAATCAAACTCCGTTTTAGCTATTAGTATAAATCCCTATAATTAAACATTAAAATATAATGAATAATGAAAAAAGTAACTACGACTTAACGCTTTAAATTTTAATTTTTGCAAACACTCTTTTCACAAACTACTAAGAGATACGTTAACTTTCACTTTACACACATCCGTATTATTATCACACTCCTATTTATCTAATAATATAATAATAAATTTATATTTACAAAAGATAAATATAATTTAAACCACTGTTTGATAATTTTTATTTGTCATAAATTTTAAAACTTAGTTTTTTTTGTTCCTGTTGGAATCAGCTCAGACCAAGGCCATACTACCCTCTCTAAATATAATTTAATTTTCATTTTAATTTTCGGAGTTACAACTACAAACGACTTGAAGTATGATGTCACAATATATAAATGTTATATTTATAAAAATCGATTTAAACTACTAAATAGAGAAAATGAATACTTTCCAATTAATTACCATTGGAATAGTGTTTGTGAATTCTTTTTGAGTTAATACTTTTACCCTCTACAGTTAATATTTCCAGATGCTCCATATCATTTAGTAATTATTTTCATACCATTTAAAATTAGAACTAAAATTGAGAACATGATTTATTTTAAAGTATGAGAATTATTGAGACTAAAAATGCTAAAATAGTTGAAAATTGAGTAATATAATATAGAACAATTGGAAATATTAACAGTGGGGAGTACAATTAACTTTACCCTCCACGTATTAACAAACTTTATTTTAATTATATCCAAAGCATAATATTTCAGTAATAGCTGTGATAATTAGTAAAAAAATATTAATTTAGTATAAATTTATTTTTACAAATGTTACAGTTAAATATTGTGATAACATACTCGAAGCAGCTTACTCCGAAAATTTGAATGAAAAACATTTTATTACATTAAAATAATTCGTAGTTACGTCCTATGTATATAAATTATTCAAATTAACAAGGAAGTGGACAAAAATATATAAGTCAGGCATAAGTTACATGTAGTTGCTTAAAATAAGGAAAGATGTAGGTGGTTTAATCAAATTATAAATAGCATATTATATATAACTTAAATCATGTAGCTGCCCATAAAAAAAAAGTAGCTGTGATAACCATTTAATATTATTAACATTAATGATAAGGTGTAAATTAAACTTCAAGTTAAGATGCCTGATGAAGGTCAAATAAACGAGCGAAGCGTCGTAAATTAATAATGAGTGTTTTTATATGTCAAATAAGCCGAGAAGTAGACAGAAAGATGTCTTTCTGTCCACTTCTCGGCTTATTTGAGTAATATTATATAATATTATAATATGAAGAAATGTCAATATGGACTCTGGTCGTAAGAAATTAAAAATATGTTTTTTTTTAAGTTAAAAATTAAAATCTTTAACTAAACAAAAAATAGATTGGTATATTTTTGATAAAACAATCGTATTTTACCAAAGAACAAACATTAATTATTTGTAATAAAAAGGAGGATAATAACAAAAGAAGTAATAAATTGACTTGTGGGGGGCTAACTTGAAGGCAGATTTTTAATCATTTTTTATAGTTAAATTATTGACGAACAAACAAGTACAAACGACGAATAAATAAGTGCAAATGACGAACAAACGATATGTGATAACAAAATTTAAAAAACAGTAAAGTATAACTTATTCGGGGGCTAACTTTAATGACCCTGTTTTCATGCCATCTTTCGTATTAAAGTGGAACTACGAAAGATAAACTTCAGTATACTGCCATCTTTACTCGTATGTGGGCAATACAAGACAATATAATGAAACAAAATTGAAACGTCAGAATAGTTTATTGGTCAGCTATACTTTAGCCATCTAACCCTATTTTGTAAATTTATAGGAGAACTATTTCCCGGTTTCTACTATGAAGATTGTCGACCCTGCTATACACTACACGATAAGCTGATGCGAATATAGGCGCTGCCATATTGGCCTCCGACCGTCACCCGACATGCAACACAGAGAAGAAAAAACTTGAGACGATGTATTGTTTTCTTATGTTCACGCGAATTTCACTGATTATTATGAAACAACAAGTTCTTCATAAGAGCCCTAAAATAAAAAGCACAATAAAAATTCATATCGCCAACTGCAAGCAGAATATTATGTCCTTGGATATGTTGATTTTATGTGACGGCGGGCTGGTCTTGTTATACGCGGCGGTCGTTGGTTTGAATCACGACAAGTGCAGATTTTTGTATGCACCAAGTGATGCATACTCTTACCTGCCTTCCTGTGTGTATCGTGTATATTCATATTATTATTATTTATTATAACAAGCGCCTTAAATTATTTTTAAAGATTTACCACGTGCGTATCTTCGTCAGATGCATTTTTGTTAATCAAAACAGATAGATAAAATGCGATGTATCACAGAACATAGCGAAGTCTATGGAACCTTGTACAAAGATAGAGATTAAAATAATGGCCGAGTTCTAGTAGCAGTATGAGAATCGCGCTGATGACAAAGATTTTCCTACATTTTCTATTACAAAGCTCCTGAGCTGCAACTAAAGGTAGTTAACCTCAAATTTTCGATGACGTTGAATAGATTAATAGAGTGACTTCAGCTGATTTTTAAAGTTATCTGGTGTAATTTTCAGGATCTGTACGAGGATGCGCGTCACCTGGCCGTGGGCGCGGTGGGCGCGCCAATGGACACGATCTTCGTGAGGTCGGTGCGCGCGGGCGGGCCGGCGGCGGCGGCGGGGCTGCGCGCGGGGGACCGCGTGCTCGCCGTCAACGGGGAGACGGTCGCGTGCGGTAGGCTGCGCGCCTCCTACGCTAAGGTGGTGCAGCTAGCGCAGAGGGAGCCCAGGGTGCTCAAACTGACGGTGGTGCCGAGGGACCACGACTTGTTGCAGAGGGTGAGTCGTAGTTCACTATGGGAAGTCGGTGTACGATTGCCACGACCCTTAGTTCCCATGGTTATCTGTTAAGGGAGTATTACAGGCAGTGTTATAAGTGGTACCAAGATCGGCAGTGTTAGTTTGAGGATTGGCTAAACATGGATTAGTGGCTGGGATTGCAGTTACCATGCATTTAAATTTTAAAGAATACATAGGTGCGTGTACGTACAATGACAGTAAACCCTAGAAGGTGTATTGGTGCTTATTTCGGACGGAAAAATGTACAATGACGACGATAGTTTTTAATAAATTTGTTAATAATGCTTTTTTTTATTCCAGTATTTCAGCGAGGCGGCGTACAACCCGGAGACGAACCAGAAGGTAGATATGCCGGCAGTGACGGAGCACGAGTCGCGGCTGTTCGACGCGTACCGGCCGCGCGCGCCCGCACCCGCGCGCGAGCCCGAGTACGCCGCGGTGGCCGCACCCACTAGATACGACGTGCCACGCCTACCCAGTACGCCACATTACCTGCTGCATGATGGGTTAGTTGTATTTCTCTTGATATAATTAAATCATCAGGCGACGATAATATTGAAACAGTTTTAGATTCAAAGTGCGTGTGTTCAGTGGACGTGAAAGGTTGATAATGGTGATTTTGAAGAGATCGTAGTTATTTATAAATGCGCTCAGTAAGTCGCAGGTCCCAGAAATCACTGTTGCCTCATTGTTTTGTTTTTTTTTTACTATTGTGTAGCATTGTCAATATGATATGTGACACATTTTTTTTAAACTTACGGATTCAAAGAAACCGTAAAATAAACCTGCTGTAAATACCCAATAAGATCGGAATGTAAAATTTTTAATAGACTACAATAAATTCTTTTAATAATTACCATACAAGATATCATTGACAGTCAATGAACATACGATAAATATTGCAAAATTTAAAGCACAAACTATTTCTTTCAGTAGGAGGGAGTCTGACACCTCGCTGCCATCATCAGCCGCGGAGAGCAAGGACAGTCTCGGCTCGTTCGACTCGAACTCGACCCTGACAGGCCGCGAGCTGGACGACTCGATCATCCTCTCGCGGATAAGGAAGAGCCTCGAACAGAAGGAGGCATTCCTCCGACGACCCAGCCAACCTACCGGGTGGGTCACGCCCGACGCCCCCCCACCGATCAAGCAGAAGGAGTTCTACGCTCGACCACAGAAGCTCCAGAAGCCAGCGTGGCCACCGCCGGCTTCCCCACCGCTAGCTTCTTCCCCCCCTCTCCAGCCACAAACCCAAGAGCAGAAAAAAGACGAATGTTCCACGAGCGTGGACAGTGGCACCTACAGTGGCTATGGAGAGGTGAACGGAACTCATAGTGATAAGAATAAGATGAAACAGGACAGAAGTCAGTTCGTGGCGACCCTATCGAAAATACAAGAAACCACGCCCAGCATACAGAGCCCCAACGTGGGGACAATCAGCAACGGCTCCGCGAACGATTACAGGGAAGAAGTCGGCGCTAATAACCAGGATAATAGGTAAACTATCAAAACACAATCTCTCTCTCTCTCTCTCTGTCTCTATCTCTCTCTCTCCTATAATTGCAAAATTTGTCACAATCGTGCAATAAAAGTGTTCGATCATAGTGGAAGTTAACTGTTATAGTAATTTACATGGTCTTAGAGGCTTTAAGTCTTATAATGTTAGTCTTTACCTTTTCCTTCGTTGCCTACCCAGCGACAGTAGACCCACATTTAGTATTTTCTATGCATACACTATGTTTCACAAGACCAGATAAAAGTCAAGTGTCCTCGCTGCCTTTATGTCTAACACTATGTACTTTTTCAACACTGTATTTTTTATGTCCTTGACGCGGGACGTAAGCATCGTATAAAATACGACTAAATCAAGCTATAACAACCAATATCTCATTGCAGGTACCCAGTTCCGGAGCTGCAGCTGGTGACAGCGCGCACGCGGCAGCTGGAGGAGGCGCGGGGCGTGGGCGAGCGGCGCACCGAGGTGGCCCGCAGCGAGCTGGCGCGGCTCACCACCACGCGCCTCGAGCCCAGCGTGGCGCTGCGCCGCCGCGAGTTCGAGACGCGCACGCAGCGACGAGAGGCGCGCTCGCTCGACGTACAACCGCAGCATGGTCAGTTACCCACCTTTTCATGACCTTTGGGGCCTGTTTCACCACTTCCTGATAAATGCCGGATATGCTATCCGCAACATATTTGACAGATACTCCATACTCTATATGTTGGATATCTGGTGGATAGACTATTCAGCACTTATCAGGAAGTGGTGAAACAGGCCCTTAAAGTATCCCTTATAACCTTTAAAGTACATCGATATTAAGAGGCCGACTTTCCTAAGAAAGTTGCAAAGTGTCACATATCGCTTTGCGATAGATTCATTCTACTAAGTGTTGTCTTCAAAACTCTCTCTCCCTCGTCTTACCTTTCGGATGAAATTGCTTGTAGCTCGATACTATTTTTTTTTAAGCGCGAAACCTAATAATAACAGAAAGGAATTATATGTATCTGGAGGAATATGACGCTCGACGTAACAATTGTCATTCTGATATGTTTGCAGATGTGGAACACGACACGGCGCCGCTGGGCGGCAGCCTGTCCGGCAACCAGCTCGTCATCACCGGCAGCAAACACCTGCACTGTCCGCCTCCAGAGGATTATGTGCCCGGTACGACACACACACACACACACACACATACACGCATACATACCCTTCGCTATGTCCACGCCAATGATATTATAACAAGACTAAATATAAATGTTAATTTTATTGGGATAAAAATAAGTACTTGAGCAAGTACTTTATATAATCTACGACGGCTGGCTGGTCGATGGATCAGGCTGCTGGCAAACGCATCGGTTGCTGGTTCGAATCCCGACGAGCACCGATATTCCGATAAGATTGAATGACGAATAGAGCTATCTGCACCAGGTTATATATTTATATGTATTTCCTAATTTTATTTCCGTTCCTACTGCAATATCGTAACACAAATTCGTACAAACTTACAACGATACTAGGTTAGCGTGGTGTGATTGTTGCATAATATTTATTTATTTACATTTTGGATGCAGAGTAATTTTCCGGGAATGTGATATGTCAGATATTACATGCAAACTTATATGCGTTTATGTGATTTAATTTAACTTTTCTCTTTTACAGAGATTGTAAAGGTTCAAATGAGAACAAGGTCAAACAGTACCGGAAGTGAAGGATTACCCATTAGAAGACATCATGCCACAGGTGAGTTCACGCAATTATTTGTTTTCTTGGATGTTTTTATTTAGGTACAATGTGTATCTAATATTTATCCATATTCGGTGAGCAAAGTTACTTTGTTTACAAATAACTATTGAATTAGTTTTGTTAGAAATTATGTGCAAGTGCCACTAAAGTTAACATTTGACGATAGATGGCGTTAAAAGGTAAACGTAAGGTAACAGTAAAAATAATAATATAATCTTTATAAATTTAAAAACAAAACAACATAATATAGATAAAATAGAACAAGTGAAATTAAAAAAAGATGTACCAATTTGTTGATTTCTTCCATAACAGATTTCTTTAGTAGTCGTATGACGACTATAATCAAAAGTATAAAATATGAATAGAAATAATTTATATTAATATTTATAAAATAAGCTAAAAATAACCTATCGCCATCTATCGACAAATTTACAAACCTTAGAAAAGCTTGAGCGGTGGCTTAGTCGAGCGTCACAATGCACGTACGCCGCGTTACCTATCACGGAGCGCACTCTAATGGCACTGTTCCGCCCCAAGATGGCAGTCACGCGAAGAGACGAATGGGGCTGAATAGAGAACAAATGGAGGCGATGAATCACGTGTCGCTGCCGGACGGGGAGGGGCGGGAGGCGCCGGCGCGGCCCACGCAGCTCAGCCTAGCGCCGCCCGCGCCCGCGGCGTCGCCCCAGGCCACGCCCACAACGCCCACCACGCCCGCCGACTCAGGTCCTGCGCCTGACACGCCTTGGAATGCTCTAGCTCCCTCCCTTGAAATATTAGTGTTGTGACTACGCATGAAGTTGCCCGAAATTGATTTGTTTTTAATTAAAAATTAAGATTAATTTATTAATCTCAACACATGCCTTTCATTAGTGACTTTCACGGTAATTGAAATTTAGATACAAAAGCTAGGGAGGGAGCTCTATAGACCTAACCCTTTTCTTCGCTGGCAGCCATATTAACGGAATGCAATGTGTGTGCTTATAGGTGTGCTACTAATGCAATCTAACCGTTCGTGAATAATATATGTTGGTTAATATTGAATGTTCTTATATTCTTTAAACATGAGTACATGGATGCTATTCCCACAGGGTTTGCCGAGGATCTGGTGACCAGACGCCACAAAAAAGATGCACAAATGGGAGGTGCGTAGTCTACTTTTTTTTACTATAAATATTTATTCGTGTATAACATACTTGGTTTTCATTTTATTTACCTACTACTACTTTAGTTTTTTCTTGTGTTAAATAAAGTTTTTTTTTTTTTTTTTAGAAGAAGAGCGCGCAATGAGACGAGTTTCCTATTTAAAAGCTACATGGGGTGACCGACTTCACCTGGACAGTGATGTGGAGCCAGAAGTTGATCATTCTCTCAGAAGGTATCCTCCATATTCATACCATAATATATTTCGCACTTATTGCAATAGGCAAAGAGATGTTACCTTATATCTGGTGTGTGCATAAACAAAGTTTTATATTTTTTAAGTTTCTTAGTTGTCTGTATCAAAATATTTATTGTAATTTGATAATGATTATATTTTTTTTATTTGCTTCCTTTTGAACTGGTTATATGTTGGGTATATATTTTTAACTAAAAAGAAGTTTGAATGGTTATCTAATTGGTCGTTTATGTATTAGGAATACCTTAAATAAATTGTGTTATTATTAAGATTTATACAACAGATATAAGTAAAACGTCTTCATATATTTTGCCCCTATAGTATAATGTTAGACATTAACATTCTAGAAGAGTGTCCATTGCGTTCAATATATGTTGTAGATAGTTTGATTTATAGTTGATAATACCTAACTGGGTCCAACTCCGATGTTATATATAGTGTTATCCCTGTTTAACGAAACACAGTGCTCACCGCAAGTGGCGCCCTCCTCGATTCACTGAAGATATCACGCCGCTGCTCAGAATATTCGACCCGTACGCCAACATACCCGTGCGGTACGTCGCATGACGACGCGGTTTCACTACTCGCCGACAGATGACGCTTTATCGTGTGCCTAAATCGCGTTCTAGGACCATCTCATCGTGTACAAACCATCATTCATCTATGCGCAATGATTGTGTTTTTGTTATCATGAAAATGTATTGTATTAATTAGGAATGATCGTACTTCTCAAAACCTTTAAACCGAGTAGCCCATGCGGCTGAGGAGTTAGTTGCACGTGCATGCCAGCTGAGTGTCATAAACAGTGTTAGCATGATCGTTTTGTAATTTTGTGTTTCATATAAAATTGTCGTAAAAAATTGTGTATTTTTAAAATTACTTTATAAATATGGCTTTGTTATAATCAATTCGTCGAGTTGTAAGCTTTACGTTCTAAATTTCTTGTCTGTAGGTATATCATATAATATTTAAAGTTTTTTTACTAAAATATTTTGAAATTGTAGTTTATTCCTGCGAGTTAAGAAAGGTAAGAAAAGGTTATAAAAGGCTGATGAATTAATAATTACAATTTCCAGCCATAACATTCTTAAATTAAACTTTTATATAGTTTCAGCTAGATGCGAAATCAATACTATATTTTTTGAATCAACACTATAGTATTACTTACAAAAATATTCAGAAACGTACGATGAAAATGTATATTTCAAATTTTTTATGTAGTCACATAACTAGCAACTTTGTACAGTCGGATTTCTTTTTGATACTTTTGCAAGGATACGATATCGTTACTTAAACACAATTCTTGAGACTTATATTGAGAGTTTTTTAAATTTATAGTAAAAAAATCTAACTATAACTCTTTGGCAACAGCAATGAGAAGAAAAACCAAGAGATGCCGGAGAGCAGCGAGTCTACGGAGGGAGATGTGGAGGGGAACGTGCAAGTGAAGATGGTGGTCAGCAACGGAAAGGTGACATGTTGTTTTATCCCACTTATCCTTACCTATTATAACCGAACTTGTCTTATTATTATATTATTATTATCGTGAACGTCCATTGGATGTGGGTCGAATGAACGAACGTATAAGCAGTGGGTTCATAGATAATAGTTTTTTGTTCTTCATGATTCATTCTGATTTCTGACAGTCGCTACTAATAAGTTACCTACCATTTAATAACATAATATGTGCACATTCATGATTTTGTATTAGTACGCGGCCTTAGTACTATACGGAGGCTCAGTACTATACGGAGGCTCAGTACTATACGGAGGCTCAGTACTATACGGAGGCTCAGTACTATACGGAGGCTCAGTACTATACGGAGGCTCAGTACTATACGGAGGCTCAGTACTATACGGAGGCTCAGTACTATCCGCGCAGTGGCCGGGTCTGCGGTAGATGTGAGTGGAAAGGTATCATTCGTCTTGGCGTTCATTGAAGGAGGCTTATATTGATTAGTGGACGCATAGAGACTTATGATAATGTGTAATAATTAGAATAATAGTATTTCGTATTATAAAGTTTTAATTTCGTTGAATAATTTAAGTCTTAGTTCCTATAATATACTTCATCAAGGTTTTAAAAAAATCTAATATTAGCGTATAACGATAACATGGTGTTGATGTGTGTCTTCCCCCGCAGCGCGCCAGCGACAGGTCCTGGAAGCAGGTGTGGGGGGTGCTGCACGGCACCAAGCTTTACCTCTACCGACACCATCCCACACAGGTAAGTGTCTTATGTCTATGGAATAAAACATATTGGCTATCACGGGACGGACAGATATGGAACATATATGTTAATATAAAAATCTAAGCGTCATGCCGTTTGGTGTCTCGGCATTCAAGTCATATTTGGTGCCAAAATTTACGGTTTACTACGAGGCAAGCGATATTAATAGAAGTATCATTGTCGACTTGGGACGGTTGTTTGATATCATTAATTATATACGAAATAAATTGCTTCCTGAGTATCTACCCAAAAAACAGTAAATCCAAAAAATCTGGCCTACAAAAAGTTTTTACTTGACAAATCTTATCTTCTCAATAATTAGTAAATAATGCATCTATAGAAGAATTCAGCGTGAGCAGCAAATATTTAAGAGTCCCTTTATGATATAAAGGGTTATAAAAGGGTGATATAAAAATTCATATGAGGGAAGCGGCGCCACTTCCAAATATTTTTAAGATTTTTATCGTTTGAAACTGATTTTATGATTGCATTCGATTTATGTTTTTCTCTATTTGTGATTATATTATAACTTGTTGAATACATTTAATAACATCTCGTGTCTGATCTCAACTATATATAATAGTATCTATGTACAACTAAAATCGATAATGTATTATTTTAAAATACATTTCACGCAAACGGACCACAAAAACATATTTTACGAAAAATAAATATGCCTATGTTAATCGCTAAAGCATTTACTTATGCTAATGTAAACTTGAAGCCACGCGTCATAAAGCGTTAAGTAAGTTATAGAAAGGGCAGATGCTCTGATGAGGACTCAGCCGTTCCATATTGCCGACCGTTGAAGTAACATATGGATTTGGGTAGGTATTTTCAATTATAATAATCAAAGGGCATTCACTCGTAAAAAGAAGTCGTAAGGAGTGAAACTTATAACTTTAACAATAGGGATGTTGACTATTTTTTTTAATTGATTTTATTTGATAGATATACTATAGGTAAACACGAAAAAAATACTTTTGTAAAGAAATATGTCCAATTTTAACAAAAAATTAAATAAAGAAAAATAGTTTTTAAAATTGCCCTTGAAACGCTCCAAGCGTCATTACGTCACACACCGCATTCAAAGCTCGCACTATGTTAGGTGAGTTTGTATTCCTTATTGGCGTTTGCAGTCACGTGATAATGCATGATAAATGACGCATTTTAAATTAATTTTCTAAATTTTAAGACAAATAAGTAGACTTTTAAAATGTTATTTTAGGTTTTCAAATACTGTATTTAATATGTAAAACATAACTTTACATGAATTTGTAACATGTGTCAAAATCCCTATTATGATGAACTTTTAAATTTTAGTTTTAATAGTTTTAAATTCATCAGCGTGTCAGTGACATAAACCCATGAGATTTTCCCCTTCTTCATTATACCTACAGTTCTTTACTGAGTTTACAATTGATCGTAATACATAAAGCTGTAGTCGGAATAAAAGGGTGGCAGCTTACGTATAATGATATAAAATAGTCTCTCCCAGTGAATACTAAGACGGCTTATCTCCTACTCGCACTATTTCCTACATTATAAACAAAAGGCTACAAACATACATAAAGATATATTCTTATTTAAATTGTGGCGCTTTTTAGCTAGGGTCTGCTGTTAAAATTTGCAACTAGAAACAACGTCGGATTAAAACCTAACGCTTAAAAAGCGCTCATGTGCACGGGGCCTAGTAGAAGTGTATAGCAGGCTATAAGTAACGTATTTTAACTCTCTGTGATGGCCACTCAGCTTATAACATCATTAATATTATGTTATTAATATGCCGTTTTCTTATGTTTTATTGCATAATGTCCAACGAAGCGTTAGTTTCAGCGCATTAATGAATTCCTGTCGCTATCGCACATCTCACTTCCTGTGCCATATATACGCGCACACCTGGCCGCATCGCCATCTGCGGTAACGGCCTCATCATAACAATAACATATATAAATTGTGGTTTGGTGCTATGTATGATTCCGAACGGGGAACCAATTCCTTTCAAGAGTATTCTTTAACTCTAAAGTTCCAGCAATAAGTGTTGACGACCTAATCAATAATTATTACTATTAATATGACTTTAACGTGCATCGGTTATGTAATATTCAGTTTTTGACGTGACAACGTTGCGCGCGAAAAAACATGACTCATGCGTCGTCACCACGCTCTGGGGCGTTCCATTTAAGGCTTGAAGTGCAAGCGAGAGCGCGCAACGAGCGACAAAGGGGCACAATCGGCCCATCAGTATTTTTTTTTAAATAAATATTACAATGAACAATCCATGGAGCGTCACATCCATCTAATACTTTTTTGAAGGAGGTTCCTTTCATTTCGCGTATATCTTGAGACATTCTCTCGTGTGCAACCTTTTTAGTTCTGTGATTTGGTACCTGCGTGCATGGGCTAATCTACAGACGAGCTTTTTGTGTCTCAATACAGGCAAAATAGAGTGACACAAGAAGCTCATGGCCACTCAATTTCAATGACTGCTCCTGCTGACGTGTTTACTGTATAGGCATCGCAACAGCTATTGTATTACAATCATATACTTTTGTTTCAAAGACAATTTCTTACAATAAGTAAGCAAATGAGCAATCAGAGCCTCGGTGATTACTGAGGCCCAAAGACCTCGCAACCTCACAACTAGAGGTCATGCAGATGCAATGCTCTCCCTTTTCCCTATCTCTCCAATGGACTACCGGACACTCGAAATTCGATACGTGACATGCATGTCTCTCACTTTACGCCGCTATTATGTGAGCAAGAGAAGAATCAGCATGCCACTAACTCTTACTCCTACGACTTGGCTAGAAACATTACCAGAAAGTCAAGTTTAAGTCTTTTCTAATAAACAAGAACATTACTGTCGCTTCTATTCCATTTTTGATCGAATGCCTTTGTTCGAATGTCGACTTCGAAATTCAAAGTTTTTGAAGGTAAAACTTCTTTATCCGCGTTGAGTACTCTTTAGAAAGGGAACATCTTATAGGTTTGCGTCTGGCTTTTGGGATGGCATTTATATTTGGAATTTCATAGTCATACGAAGTTATTTATAATATTTTAACGAAGTAGCTTTGTGACTTTATTCTTTATCACCCTATTGGTCCAGCTCAGGCGGTCTGATGACGCTGATGACGGCTTATTGGCCCGATTTCGAAAATCATAATCTCATCCGACCCAGTGACCTCCCGCTAACCAGTCTATTAAGTATGTTAATAACAGCCACTCTATACGGAACAATTACTGATTTCCTCTCTTTAATAACATCTGATGTTTCGACATGGATTTTAATGTTTTTATTATCAAATTCATATAACATGTAATTAGTAGGTACTATGCTCTAGATCTACATATTGCCTGCTTATGATTTTTTTTTAGATATTACCACAAATAAAGGAGTAGGTACAGGTTATGTCGTATCAGGATGTGATCCACCGACAAGAGCAAAGCTCTTAAATAGAGAGAGAGAGAGTAGTTTTATATATAGGTACCCCATAAATAAACTACTCTAGGCGCGACTAGAGTCTGACTCGGATTTCTTTCTGAAATAACGCTTAGTATTCTATATTCAAAAATGGTAGCTTGCATTGGTGTCTTTTTATCTTATACGCCAACTCCACTACTTGGCGTATAAGATAAAAGATAACATCAAAATTAAACTATTTACTATGAAACGCTACTAATGCAATCAAAAAATAAAATACCCGCGTAAAGATTACACGCACACACTTTTATTTTGAAAGTCCTCACGCACGGCACGAACTATTTTGAACCGTCTTCCAAAAAGTAGGAGGTCACTCAATTCAACTGACATAATAACAATTTATAATATTTACGCGTTTGTTGAAAACGTTACTATCATTGTAATTTGTGAACGCGAGCATTATCAAAAATCACTAAAATATCCGATCAGAAACAACATTCATCATACAAATATCATTAGCGGAATTTGAAACTGAGACTTTAAAACATCAGCATCTTCTGAAGCAGTTGGTTAAACACGCTATAGAATTCCAAAGCCAGATACAGAACAGCGTTTATTGAAACCTAATAAATATATTAACTTCAGGCTAAACACGAGATCGCCCATAAAATTAAATATCACTTAATATTGTATACCGATGCTATCATATTAATAACAACGATCAAAGAACACTAATAACTTCTTTGAAGCGAAACACTTTATATCCAGCCGATATTGAACCTTATGCGGATGGAAATAGGAATACCAGGTACAGGACGTTCGCGGAAGACATATCCTAGATTTAGGAGCTGTCGGAACTGTTAGGTTCAAATAACTTGCTGGACATTTGTGGAGGCACTAGGTTGTGTACAATGTTAGTAATAAGATTTGCGGATCTTAGATATTACCTAACGTCAGGAAGATTTTTGTTATGGAATATATTTTTTTTCTTGACCCAGACGCAAAAATATGTGCAGAAGTTTGTTTTATAATCGTACTCGAACGAATAAACTGATTTGTATACATTTTTTAGTAAGCTCTCTTAACGGTTAAGCTTAGTTAGTTAAGCTCTCTAATAGATATGTTTTGTCAAAATCGTTTCAGCTGTTTTAAGGTTATGAGCTCTCTAGTTGTTAGGTTGAGTTTTTTCTTAAATTTAAGTTTTAAATATTTTATATTATAATTGTTTTCTTATGTCTACGAAAATTTCACTAATTATAGTGAAACAAATTTAACCTCCTCGGAGTCTTTCCGTGACCATGGTTTCTATAAAGTATCCGAAACGTCGGGCTTGTAAAAAACTTAATAAACCGCGATAAAATCCGTTTTGTTTCATATTATAATTTTCATGTAATTCTGTCCCAAAGAATGATGATGATAATAGAAAGATTACGCAATAGCCTCCGATAATCCCCGTAGCATCTATCGCACAGGTATTTCGCCTTCATCTCCGAAGCTGCCCATATATGGTAATGCTACGTAGGACAGCAGTAGGCGGTACACCCGATTAACCACGTCTAGTGCTCGTACATCACATCTGACAGTTTAGTCAAACATTCAATTTTACGGTTTGTTTATCGTTCGAACAATGCGTTTTACCTAACTAATCTATTATATGTAATTTCAGTGTCACGATGTTTGTCCGGGATGAACT
This sequence comes from Lycaena phlaeas, assembly GCA_905333005.2. Classification (NCBI taxonomy): domain Eukaryota; kingdom Metazoa; phylum Arthropoda; class Insecta; order Lepidoptera; family Lycaenidae; genus Lycaena; species Lycaena phlaeas. The sequence continues at coordinate 14,836,588 of HG995172.1, read as the reverse complement.
CCGAAACTACTGAACCGATTTTAATGTTTTTTTTCTTTTAAAATGTGTGATTTTCTCCAACTTAAAAGATAGGATAGTTTATTTCTCGAATTTGAGAAAAAATAGGTAGGAACAAGAAACGGCTACATACCAAATCTTTTTGACAGAACGAAGTCTGTCGGATCCGCTAGTGAACTATAAATGCTAAACTTTGGGTCCATCGGGTCACACTTTCAGAGGAAAGGAGTTGATGTGTGATGATATGGGGGAGCTGTCAAAAATCATGAAATCCGTTTGACATTTATTGAGGAAAGCCTTTATATGTCGCTACATATGAATGCGATGAATATCTCTGCGTCCTTTATTACGCTTGACAATTTTGATAAAATTAGGCAACGAAATGACAATGTTTGGTGATATATTTTATTATTTCGGTAAATAGCTAGCCAGTTAGCTATTATTTAACGGGTATGATAATCTCTAGAAATCTTGGAAATATCTAACAGTGAACATAAAGAGTTAATATTGATGATATTGTATCGCAAATTTTTACCCTTTCATCATTATCATCGCCAGCCTTTATCTGTCCACGCCTGAACATAAGCCTTACACCCATACTTTATATTATATGATTCCAATAGTATGAAAGAGAAAAACATTTAGTTGGCAGTTAACAATATCTTTTATTTATTATACATAATTTTAATGTTCCTTAAATGTCGACAGTTTATCATGCTGAACATGAATTTCTGGAATATTCTGGCAATGTAGGAAGTTCGTTTGGTCCGTTTTCTTATTATAACAAATCCGACGAAATCAAATAAGACGCTTCCTGCATGTTACATGACAATCATTTTATTCGAATGTAAGTGTTAAGAAATTGATGAGACCAATAAGACGAAGAAATATTTGATTTGGTAAGCTAGTGAACTTATTAAAATGGATGTAATCGTAAAATTAAGGAGTCATGAGGTTCGAATCCTCCGAGATCCGAAACGTACGACGCATATTAAGTTTATTCTCTTTCTATTCTTTATCTTATCTGATCCCTTTATTCTATCCTCTATCTCTAAGAGTAGCTTCGTCATCATTTGTTAACGTCATAGGATGATCCAACCGGATCACCCCATTTCCGATGACGCATAACGGTCACTAGGACCATTAGCATAGATCCAACCGAAAAAAAAAAAAAAGTCATCATTTGTCTTCGTTATCATCAAATACTAGTAGTAGTGGTTTTTATGCCAGGTTCTCATTAGATTCAGACTCAAGCCACCTTGGCGTTCGTTAAAACAGGCCTATTTTTAACAGTCTGTCTACCTTTAGAGATAAGAAAAAGCGCACCGATAACAAATAAACACACTAGTTGTTAAAATATGTCGATACAATATTGGCGTTGCAGCCAAACAGAATTCGGACACATTTGAACCATTTTATCTATTACATAATGGAGCCAAGATCTATAGACGTTACATAATATTTTTTTAGGGGATAGTAAACAAAAAGTTAGTAAGTTTCCATCCCATAATGTAAAAATCCACCGCGGGATCCGGCCAATATCCATAAGTCACAAATAATAAGTATTATGTAGGGTTGTCGATGGGGTAAACATATTAATTGATAAGTTTGATATTTTTTTCACGCAAAAACTACTGAACGGATTTTAATAAAACTTTACAATAATATAGCTTATCCATTAGAAGAAGAATTAATAAATTAATTAGCTATAATTAATTATAAGAGTACTTCCATGGGAATGGAACGCGAGCTTTTGTTTGAACTCGCATATTTCTTACTTCCACTTCTACAAGATTGATTTAATCACTACATATTATAAAACAAAGTCGCTTTTTTTGTCCCTATATCCCTTTGTACGCTTAAATCTTTAAAATTACGCTACAGATTTTGATGCGGTTTTTTTTTAATAGATAGGACAATTCAAGAGGAAGGTTTATGTACATAATTTATTAAGTTTTTATATACATTGGCTAAGATATAACAATAATTGTTGGAGGAGTCGGAAAAAAATAGGCCGTCTGGGAGTTTTCAACGAAAACGCTGCCTAAACCCTTTGAGATATAACAAAATACTGTATGGTGAAATTGTGTATCTTAAATTGGTCTACAAAAAAGTCCGCGATGGCATATGTCTATCTCTTAAGGATATCATACTATATCCATTTAATACTTTAAAAAAATGGGCAGTTAAAACGTGAGAATTTGAAAGTTATTTACACAAATACGGTATGAATCCTTATCATTTTTAATCAGTTGATTAGCTTAAGCACTTCATGATGATTATTTTTCCCCTTTACATCATGCAAATTAAATGTATACTTTAGGAGATATGGCAAAATCAGAAATAATACGCAAGAAAATAAATCGTGTTGCCGTGATTCGAACGGCAGATCTAAGTTCACGCGGGCGAAGCTGCGGGTAACAGCTAGTTGATGATATAATAGAGCAGATCGACAACTAAATGAATACAAACTAATAAGGCTAGCCGAGACTTTCTTTTTAGCTAAAATGCTCTATTAAAAATACGGGACGCCTGGTACCATTAAAAGTGTGTTTATTAGAAGCCATGATGAACAAAAATACAACGCGTGACATACAGCTATTTCGCGATGCTTTCGTTTGTGAATTTCTGGAGGGAATGCATATGCATCTGCATAACCGCTGGTTGTGTGGACATATAGGGGCGTCGGTGGTCACCATAAAACCATGACTGCACGTGACTGACCGTGAGTGACAACCCTACCGTCCAACGCGTATTCCACTTAGAGCCCATACAATTTCAATGTCAGGTCGATCGTATGAACATTAGCTGTGTATATTTATTACCCCTTTGGCTGATACTCAAGTATTTTTAATTCATATTTCTACCATATATTTTATGCCCTGCTGACAACTATATGTGGATCGATATATTTGATCAATTATAGATTTTTTAAATATATATTCGAATCGCGACCTTAAACTAGCCCGTGATAAGAGTACAGACATTTAAAAAGTTTTTCTTACGAAGAAATATTTGGTGATGTAAAACATAACGGATACTTTTCAGTAACTTTAGACCGGGATACCGGGACTCGGTGTTCCTCTGACTTCTTCTCTTCCGTGAAAACTCTTACTCGCGTTGACTGCCTCCTGGTAGGGAACATATTAGGTTCGCGTCATCGACATACTAATTATGTCACAATGAAAATTAAAAAAAAGTCATGATTCTAAGAAATAAGTTTTCACTTCTATCGGCAGTTCCTATGACATACTACAAATTTTCATAATGAGTGAAATTCGCACAGACAGAAACCAATATAATATAAAGAACTAGCTGTTTTAAATAATTCGTCAATGGCGTCCGATATAGTACAAGATCCGGAAGGATTTTTTTTCTCATTAATATTATTTAATGAATACCACCCACCCGCGTATCGAGGTGAGTGAATCTGCTCGCACCGGTGTGGGCCGACCTTAACAGGTTCAGTCGTCTCACCTTGGTGTGATGTATCCATATTACATTCATTGATTGATTTGAGGTGTTTCTCCTGTGGGTATATATTAACCTGATTCAAGCGAATTTGAGACGATTTTGAAATATTATTTTCAATTAGTAAAGAAGGTTTTGTAGGCTATTTATTATTAATTTTTATTTTTTATTTTGGGGCGAGTGAATATTATGTTCGAAAGAATATCAATTTGAATGGATAGAATCTTACAAACAGAGCCGTAAATAGCCTGTTTTGCGCCCTGTGCGAGCTTATATACCTGCGCCCTTAGCAAACCGAAAAAAATAATAGTCCTGCCTGGTCTGGTCATTCTTGCGCCCCTCAGAGTCTACGCCCTGTGCCTGGGCACCGCCCTATTTACGGCTTTCACAAACAATCTTATATAATATCGGTGTGTTTTTTTCTTAAAGTATCATTCTATATTTTAGATGATCCATCTACTGTTCCGATTGAGATTCAAAACCCAAAAGTCTAGTCCTTTCCAAATAGAGTTAGTGCTTTCCTTGCATTGCAGCGGAAGAGGGTCGGTACGTCCGAGATGACACCTCTCGCTCTCATAATATCAGCGAAAAGTGACGGATATACTGTCCCATTTCGGGCAGTTTATGAGTTTCCGGTCTATTGAAGGGGAGAAAGGTAAAAGCCTTCGACTGCTCATTTGCCGCCTTGTGGAAAAAAAGACGACATATAAAATGTAATATGAAACATAACTACTTTTGCAAAAACCACCTCGTAAAACAAAAAAAAATACTATTGCTATCTAGTAGTTAGATAAAAAACTTCAAATAAAGACCAGTCTTAAATCAACATAACAGACTAGAACTGTCCGCATTGAATTTATGTACGGTATCCAGTGCATTTCGCTTTCTACTTTTGTTTTCACGTATTGCGACATTGCTCTGGGGAACCCTAAATGGGCATGCCCTTAACAATGCTTTATACGAAGTATACTGTACACTTTATAAATCATTGATGTACCTGCTCGGATCTTGAAAGTAGTTATTTTGTTCAACATTTTCTTGAGATTTTATTTCGCGAATTTTATAAAAATAGAAAGACATCGTATAGAAATAAGGTAAATATGGTAATATAATAAGGTAAATATAATTAATGTTGTCTTTTTATCTCAATTGTAAATAAACGGGCACATTCACCTGTAAGCTCCCTTTTCCAAAGCCTCAATAAAATTGCCTCAAAAAGAAATTACGGCGACCCTTGGATGTAGACTTTAATTTCCTTTTGGGGCCTTAGTAAGTTTTAAATTTTCCGGGGTCGTCGACCTCTTTCGGGTTCTCGTAAAGCATCAAAGAAAGAGTACTTAGCGACTAACGATCCCTATTGTGTGCAAAATGTAAACTGGGACTTAACTCGTTTTTGTTTTTTGTAGTTTTGTAAATGATGGTCGTAACCAAGACTGGACCATTTTCACTAATAAGAACAAAATGAACGTCGTCTCTTCTTGGCGTTCATTGAGGGAGGCCTATGTTCAGCAGTGGACGGATAAAGGCTGATGATGATGGTGATAATGAAGTACATAATATGTTTACGAGAATTTAGCGCACTATGATGAAAAAATATTAATACTGTAAACTATATATAACTATAATACCTATATTAAAAGCTAGTTTTTAATATTACGGTCTTGATATTTGTTGCAAACAATAAAATCTTTATCGTTCTTTCAAATAACTCTTACCGTGTACCATTGCTGTGCATCCGAAACTTCGAGAATGTAGAGAACTTAAAAAACCGCCATTTAATCCATATAAGTTAATATCGTGGCTAATCTTAGCATTTATCTACATTCTGCAAAGAGTACTCTATTTTTACTTACTTATACTTTTGTTTTCTTTTTTTTTTTTTTAATAATAAATATAACATTATCATTATGATTGTAAATTCATAAGATGACACCATATTATTGTGATGGGTTTGTATCGTCTTATCATCATCTCATCGAGAGTCTTCCGTACATTAATGACAAAGAGCGGATCGGATTGATCAGCCATAAAATCCTGATGCACTTTTAATGTTGTATAAATAATTTGTTTCTCCTTAAATTATAATTTACATGAAAGTCATTCTGCTTACGCGTAGTGGCAAAGGTTATTTGTGTTTTTCAATGAGTTTCTGTTACGCAAATTGTATTTAATGTACCATTTTATTCGACTTCGTATTTTCGATTCGACTTTTTGAAGCGGCAACTACTTTAGCCGCGTCTATCACTTTTTGGTAGAATTCACTTTTATCAGCCGTACATAGAAATAGATTTAATTATACTTATTTTGGTGAAAATAAAAGATGTATCCAAATTTAAACATACAACACTCTGATATGTGATTTACCATAATTACCCTACACCCATAGCCATAAAGGGCTTCCAATTACACTATTTCTACGGAATTTAGGCTTGATTTATTATTACGTAAATGTTTAAGTGTGTTTGTTGGTCAATAACTCCAAAACGGATGAGTTGTTCGATGAGACTGAATTGGAGTAACCATCATTCTAATATTTGTGCACTTTTACGAAAGGAATCATAAAGAAATTACCAACAAAAGTTGACACGCAGTATGCATCTCAATATTGAAATTCATGAGATTAATGGACATAGAGCATGACTTAATATGACCTAGAACTGGCCGAACCAGTAGGGCCGCTCTGGGTCACAGTCTAACATCGGCCATCGGAGGGAACTTGTCTCTGCCGAGCGTCAGCACCGCGATGCTCTGTAACGACGAGTACTGGACGATGATGGTCTCCTTCTAAGATACATGAATGTTCTGGAAGGAAGTGTCTTAATTATTTATGTACATCTCATTGGACTCCAAAATGGCCGATATTAATGAATTTTCTGCGCGTCAAAGTGGATTCGAAAATGGTTTAAAATCAATAATGTTTTGTGCTGGATAAAGTCGGTCGGCTCCGCTACTAATATTAAAAGCTTTCGCTAGCGTACCGAGTGGAGATAAGTTGACATTAAGTACCTTGTTACTACGCAAGGTTTATTAACTGGTATATATTATTAAGACAACTTCATTCCCAGCCGCTTCCTGTCCCCTGATTATATATATAAATAATAATCACTCCCTGCGGCGTCGCGGCAGCTCGTTAAGTCATCATCATCGGGTAATGAGAGGGCGCTACGGTAATGGCGGGCCGTCGTGTGCGGCCGCCCTATATGGTGTCGGATCGGTGGCATTAATCAACACATGCAAAATCACAATTTTATTACGTGGAAAGGACCTGTCTTGCGTTTTATAGCGAGGGTAAAATAACGAACGATTTTGTAAATCTGTGGTATCCCGTGAGCGACGATGGTCCAGTGGGTGGACTCGGCCTCTTATAGAGGTTCCTGGTTCGATCCTGACCCCCGTGTGTGCCTTGAAATGGGTTTTTCTGAATTTCTAAGCGCACCCCAAACAAGAGTCGTTCGCTCACCGGTGAAGGAAAACATCGTGAGGAAATCTGCATACCTGGTGAGATTGAAATTTTTTGAAGGTATGTGAAGTTCACCAACCCGTACTGGTCTAGCGCATCGGTGAACTATGGCCTCCTCGCCTGATTTCGAGGAGGAGACCCATGCACGGCAGTGGGACACATAAGGGTTGATACTTTACTATGATATCTATTGGTATATTTTGGATGATTTTCATAGAAATTTAAGATGTGGTGAAAGATATATAAATTGTTTTATTTGATCATAAAACAATTTATATATAATATTAAGACAAATAGTGGCTGTAAGCTTGAAAGCATATTATACACCACGAATCATAAAATATCCAATGCATTCTCTAAATTAAATAACAGAGTAAATCTAATTTGACGGTCGAACCTCCTGACCGATGTCCTCTGCGAAGAGTGACGTAGGGTAATATCACGCGTCTATGACCTAGCAAAACCTAGGGCTTAAGATATTTCTAATATTATATATCATTCATTGACCCATCAAGATGACGATTCATCTAAGAACTAATGATGATGAGCATAACTTAAATTATAAGTTTGCTTATAAGGTGGTTAGATCTTGTGATAAGGGATAGGATGAAAAAATATTCCCTTACTAATAACACTCATCATCTAAGCTGTCCCTTCACGGGATCGTTTTTAATATTTATTGAAGAATCTTATTCTTGGGAACCACACCTTGGGAATAAGGCTTTCGCTGCGAGGTTTCTTTTAACGTATATTTTTTATTTATATATTGTAAAATATTAAAAAGATTTGTTTAGCTGATAGTTAGTTTTGCCCGTTCATCTCGGCAGACTAGGTTTGGAACCGATAGTAAAGTTGGTTGATTATCAATAAGAATACTTTAATATATGAATATGTATATGTTAATCAGGATAAGGGCTGATGATGATGATGATATAGATACTAGTAATATTACTTAAAAACTTTTTACTTTAGGTACTTTCTGTACTAAATTCTAACTATATCTATAATTTAACGATTCGTAATACGTATTAACAAATTCTTCTTCAATTCAAGGAGCTTTATTGATCCTAAATATTTAAAAATTACAAATACTTATATTTTATATATACAAGTAATAGTTAGGCATTAGGTATGACTCGCCTACGAAAAACATATCCACCTTTTTAAAACGATTAAAATGTGGCTTATATGAAAAGAACGTACGAAAAAAAATACCCAAGTACTTAAGGCGCTACGATAGCACACCCTTACTTTCATAATCGAGAAAAAATAAAGCGTTCAAATACTTATTTAATAATTTTAAAACGATTTCCGGAATGTCTTATTTCATTAAAAATTCGACATGCCTTTTAATTTTTACACGTCCTTGGAAAGGCTTCACGTTTTGGAATCTGGGTCAAAGTCGCATCTGGTGCGCCTTTCTGACCTTATTGAGAGACACGGCAATACGGATCAAGGACTCGGGCAGCCTTGGTGAAATGTGTTAGAAGGTTTTATTGACATTTCTATACTTATATAATACTTGATTTATTTTTAAAACTTTAAACAAGTAACTGAAGAAATTAACATATAGATGGAACCTATTTTTATTGATAAACTATAATATAATGACATATAAGAGAAGAAACAAGTTGTATCTATATTTTAATATAGGACAATACTTTGGTATTTATAAAATGCGATCCTAAATGATAAAAAATAAATAAATAAATAAACGTTATTTAAATATGGAATCAAAATTAATGAACTAGAGCACAGTTTTATATATACTCCTGATCGAATTAATAAGAATACCTACTTAGAATTTACAGTAATAAATATGAATTAATGAGTTCTAATCTTTAATCGTTTTCGTTGCTTAGTTTTTTCGATTCTAGGATCTCCCCGTATCGATGATGTGTCCGACATACCGCGCGTGGGTTACGTGAGTTATGTTAGGATTGGGCTTACGTTACGTTTACGTTGGACGTAAAACATTATTACTTTCCGCGTTTCGACTCGTAAAACTGAATAGAGGTGAATGCGTATTGTGTTACGTGGCTAGGGTTGGCAACTGATTGCCAATTAAAGGAATATAAATAAACAAAATGGTCTCAGTATTTTATGGTATAATTGAAAGCCCGTAAGTTAAAGATCTGTCTTAATCTATTTAAATCACACATTTCGATTTGTGTCAGTGCATTTGCAACTTAATTTGTTTTTTTTGCATGTAATAAAATAAATTATAGTTCCAAAAACCAAACCAAAAATTATTAAAAAGAACTAAAATTACTTATTGCAAAAAAAACTTGACTTGCTTGATATTGATTGCTAAAATTTCATCGGTATCAATTTCTAAGTGAAGTTGGTATAAAAAAACATACAGACGAATTGAGAACCTCCTTTTTTGGAAGTCGGTTAAAAATATATTACCTATGTGTCTACCAAAGCATCACACGCCACGGAATATGCAGGACGAGCATACATTTTTTTAAGCCTGAAATAAACTCGCTAACACACTTTCAGATTGCACAAAAAGTATATTACATCACAATAAAAATATTTGTGTTTTGGGTTAATTGTCCGTCCCGTATATTTGAGATGGTATTGTCGTGTGTGCCCCCTCCAGGGATATCCCCCTTTCCTCCACCACAACTGGAACGCATTTCGGCCGAGTCACTGTGGCATTTTTTAATTTCCAACACAAAAACATATTTTTCCGTTGACCCAAAATCTCTTTTGAGAACAAACGCTCTGATTAATGCGTGCCTTATTTAAGGAATTACATTGAAATGTGTGTAATGGTTAATTATTATGTGCGTTATGGTATATGATAGCTTAATATCATCAGCCCGTTGGCAGCCCGTGCATGCAAGGTACAATCATATATGTACTAAGTGTACATATATGATACTACAGTTGCTAAGAATTTTTATTGCATATTGCATCGTTGAAAAAAATTATTTTCGAATTTCAAAAATTTCATAGTTTGAGATCCCGATATTATAGAAATGTTTCAACTGCCATGAATACTTCCAGTGATCATGATGGTTGAAACCTCGGGAACGTCGGGGAATTACCCGAATATAATTCAATTCAAAAAAAATTGTGCTTAAATTTATGCACTTAGTTCGAAGTCCTTCGTATGTAGAATATCTGGTTATTTCACTTTTATAGAAGCTTCATAAAGCTGCAAGCTTATACAGACTTATAAAGCTCATGTAGAGCATATAAAGCTGCGCAGCTATAACGAGTAACGATCACTCGCTACCTGAGGACGACAAACATATTGATAAAAAACCGTTAGCCGTAGGTTTGCATATTTCTTTTTTTTTTTTTTTATTAAATTACTTTCAATCTAGAAAGACCCAAGCGTTAAATAGTAGATCATATCCAGATTGTTTAGGATCCCATCAAAACTGGCCAGGTCGTTTCAGATATTAAATGAAACAAACAGACAGACATTAACATTTTGAAAATTGATTTTTGACATAAGTACTTTAATACTTTCATTTGCATTTAGTGAAAAGCTTTTGATTTGGAATTACAAATAGATACTTTAATTTGATTTATTTGTATAGGTTACTAGTACGATTGTCAGGACCAAAATATATTTAAAAAGGTAGATTTTGTTTTTTTTTTTTGAAAGGGATAGACATTTCGGCCTATTGGCCATAAATCTTAATCGGAACACTATGCGATCAGATGGCTCACCTAAAAATATGTAGGTGGTGTAATAGCTAGTTTTGTGTTGCGAGTGCCACAGGTTCGAACCACCGAAGGCACCAAATAAGGCACAATAACCTAGCTCATTTCAGTCCTATATTGAGTTCATTCCTCATGTCTGGCCTCGATAGTCGTGTCACAAAATTCCAGTGAGTTTCGTAAACACGGGAGGTGTTTTTCCAGCGGACCCAATCGTGAGGGCTCGGGTCAGGCTCGTTCGATGAAAGGTCACCATCAATCCAGTGATTTAGAATCGATTCGGGTTAGGCCGGGCGTAGATTTCATTGCTTATTCAGCTATTGATTACATACAGCGAGTGTATTGACAACTTTTAGTATCAGTAACTCTAGTCTTTCCTTAGATTTAACTTTTTATTATAGAAAATAGGTAAATAAACAATCGATGATGTCAGCAGATTCTTATATCTAATCTCGTGATATTCGAACCTGCGGCTAAGCTGTATTACTTAGTTACGTGGTCAGTTATACCAGCCAGCACTAGTCATTTATATCCACCAACCTGATTCGATCATTTGTCTCTTCTCTCTGCCAACATGATTATAATCATCGTACGGTACGCTTATTAAGGCTCACACTTTAAAATTCGATATATGAATCAAGGTTTTTCTAAGCGTGAGTGCGATCATTATTAGAAATAATCGTAAAAAATGAAAAAAATCTTTAAATTAATTGCTCACAAGAACGAGCAAAGCACAAAATTATACCTAACTAAAAACGATCACAGAGCCAAAAATAGAAGTCGAAGTTATCATAGTTACGAGTGACATAAATTATTTTCTGAAGTTGCATTCGCATACTAGAAACAATCTTTCCAACAGTCATCACGTAGGCAGCACATTAATATGAGAACGTTCCTCACCGAAACGCGGAATAGACACGTAACAAACATCGACACACTAATTACACAACTCTTATTTACAAACAAAACTGTTTTTTTACGTAAACGTAATCCTAATATCTCAGTTACGTGAGCAAGGATGAACGGATTTGAACGGAGATAACCTTGGGCTAATGGAGCGTCCGATGGGTGTAGGGAAGGTGGCCACTATTTTTAGCGAAGTAAACAAAATAACCACTTCACTAATTACGGTGACATTGGGTTTACGGAGCGAGGGCAACCCTATTTAGTTTATAGGGCTTTCGATATCCTATAACGATTTTCAATAAAAGAATGTCGACTATCAGATCTTCAACGCTGCAAAATTTCATTAAATAAGGGCCTGTTTCACAATCTTCAGATAAGTTCCCAATAGGTTATCGGCAACATATTTGACAGATACTCCATACTCTATCTGTCAAATATGTTGCCGATAGCCTATTGGGAACTTATCTGGAGATTGTGAAACAGCCCCTAAATGAATAAATAACCTTCCTAAATAATGTTGATATGAACCGCAAAAAGTTTTTCATAAATCCTACTAGCACTCCCAAAAATATGACGTTAAAACGAACTAATTTAGCCTTTTTGTGGTTAATGCATAATTTACCAATGTTTTATTTAATTAAAATACCAAAAAAAATATCCATATATGTTATTATATAAAATGTCTCTTGTACTAGGATTGGTGGTAAACCCTCCAAGTAACCCATAAATATATCGTCTTGCACTCTGTCTCAGAGACTGTCTTTGCAATCTACAGTACCTTCAATCTGTACAAACAAACGGTAAAAAATTGATGCGAAAAACAAGATTAAATTTCTAATCCGGTTTGCACGCGACAATAATATATCCATAAATAGACGGAGTTTTCACGGAACCACTGCTCGCCGGCAATACGGAAATTGACGGAGAATCCCACTGCGCGCGAACACTATCAATTTATCAAGGGAACATTCACAAACAAAAACATTCCGCCATTGTTTTGAAACACCTACACGGCAATTCGGTCGTAAACATAAACAACGGTTTCCACGTCCACGGAGGTAGTCTTTTTTATTTAAGGATCTGTGTCTCAGATGCATATAACGTAGCCTAGTTAAAACCCTTTCCTAGCATACAGTTGGAGATACTTGTATCGCGTAATCGCCTACATCCGAGTCTTACAGTCAGTCATATTATATATATTACGTCACAGGATTAGCAACAATTGGATTGAAATCTTTATGTTAATACACTTATTATATATTAGCAGTCAGTTAGCCTCACTATTCGAACTAACTCTAGACTGCTCCAATTAACATGTTAAAACCCTTTAATTACAAACACCTTTTCATCACTGCATATATTTATGGTTTTTGTTAGTGAAAATAGTCATTTCAGAAATGTCAGAATGACTAATAGTACAAGAGACCGTGAGAGATCGACCTTAACTCATCTGATAACTAAATGAAACTTTTTTATGAAATATTTTTTTTATTTATAAACACGCCTATAATAGCTTGCTTATCGAAAAGTGTTCATGGCAATTTTTAATTAAATTTTATTGCATATTTAAAAGCATTCCTGTAATGTTTTTATTGTAATAAAATTATATTATTTTATTTGAATTATAGGAATAAATCTTTAGAGATTTTAAGAAGTCAGTCCAGAAGTCAAAACTTAAGAAATCAGTAAGCAAGCTCATTAAGGAATCTTCTCTATGTTAAATCTATTTATTATTTAATCTGTTATTCTATTTGTTAAGGCTAAATTTGTTTGCTTATCATAAGGGTGAAGATTTTATTAGCAAAACTAATTTAATTTAAAATAGCCGTGAACTCTTTGTAATAGGCAACCTAGGTTAGTAATAAATCCAAAATGTTTAATCATATATAGGTCTCATCTAGTTATCAGATGGGTGAAGGTCGATCTCCCACGGGCTCCTATACCATGAGAGCATGATATTTAACGTTTATATAAAACTAAATTGTCCATAATTGTCAAGTTTACCAGACAACTGCATTCAATATGAAATTTTCCTTACATTTTAATAAAAATACAGTCTTTACTTACTATGTAGATTGTACCATAATGTGTATCTTGAATCTTCATCAACTTCTTTATACTACAAAGTAGCAACACTATAATATTGTAAAATTTATGTCCATAATAAAGTACATCGTCTTCATACAAACATTGCACATAAAGACAAGCTTATTTTCCTTTTAAACATAATTTCAAGACCAACGTTCTTATCGTTACCCGCCTGTTCAAGATGACTTTTGACACAATAACAATAATTAATAAGTTAAATTGTATCGATATACACCTTATATATTATATATATAGATAAGAACCTTATGGAATTGAAGCACCTGTGAGAAATCTGGTGTCGCAAATTGATGCTGTCTACTTACAAAAAACTAGCCGCTGTTCTTTAATAGAAGCGAGCAATTTCATTTTTCAAAATAACCGCCCCCCAAAAAAGCGATAATACAGTCCTTAAAAATAAAACTACATGAAGCGGCGCACTCTGAGTAATCAAATAATAATCTAAAAGCTCCCTTATAATTTAATCAAGGTGTCCGAGGGTGGGGGTAGGGGGTAGTGACGTCACGCTAAGCGTCGTGACGCATTGGTATTGTGCATTTTAATTGAATTTTTACTATCAAATTAGAAGTGTATTTTTCGATGTACATTCTATCGGTCTCTATTGACCTTTCCGATGGTTCTGAAAAGTTCGGAAAATATTTCGATGTGGCTATTTTTAGATTTGTGTTTCGAGAAACGTTTTGGGCTGAAATAGAAACAGTTTTTCATTATAGTATTGCAATTTAGTTATGTGTTGTAAGCCGAGCTTATATAGGGCGCTGATCTCCGTGCTGGGGACGGTACTATTTGCATGCGTTGCGTTTATTAAAGAAGGCCTAAATTCAATAGAAGACGGAAGAGGCTAATGATGAGTATACGAATGAAAAGTGAATAATCTCTGGTTACTCTGCATGCGACGGTCTCGGTCTGTTAAGCAAGAGGTTCCGGGTTCGATCCTGAGCCCCCTGTGATGCTTTGAATTGGGTTTTTCAAAATGTCTAAGGGACTATCGCCCACGCTCACCTATGAAGGAAAATATCGTTAGGAAACCTGTATGCTTGATGAGATTTGAAGGTGTGTGTAATTCCCCAACCCGCATTAGGCCAACCCATCGGTGATCTGCGCCTAAATACCCATCGGCCTGATTTCGAAGTAGAGTCCCCCTACCTAACAGTGGAACTTATAAATGTTTAATTTTACTTTTTTACGATTAGCCGACAGATCTAATAGTGACTTCTATGGCTTTGAGACATATTATATTAATAAGTAATAATTTACAATGTGGATTAATTATCTGATCCCGATTACTGGTCTTAATATATTGTCTCTGACTTAGCTAATTCTAAACAGGAACATATTTTCTTCAAATGGGATAAAGAAATACCAAATTCAAAAATACATTGTAGAATCTTAATTATGTTAATGGTTTGGATGTTTCCTGTGGTGTTGTCTGACTCGCCGCCGGCCTGGTCGTAAATCGCGGTAATGGAACTCCTGACACACGCCGTGACACAAGACTGAACCGAAGAATATATATCTAAACCAGAGAGACTTGGGTTCGTCATCATCATCATCAGCCTTTATCCGCCCATTCCTGAACATAGGCACAATGTTCGCCAAAACGACCGATCTCTTGCCACTCGCATCCAACTTGGACCGGCCACTTTCTCCCGTACAAAACATTTTTCAGTGGACCGAATTGTGAATCTAGCCATTCTCGAATGGTCTATAACACAAATAAAAATAAATCTAGTTGTTTAGGAGAGAGTGATATACGGGCACAGAAGACTGAATAGTGACAATGATTGTCTCATTTTTAGGGGTAAAAATCTTCCGTACATTCGTGGGAATCTAATCAGCGGATGATACGTGAATAGGTTCCTTCCTACTTTTGGACTGATTACTTTCGCATTATAGAATACTAGTATAGAGAAGCTGGGGCTAAGAACCAAAACCCACGCGAATTGAGATTTATTTTATGAGTCGCAATGGGCTTATATTATGATAATTGAGTTAGCCTCTGTTATTCCCATTCTTAAGGAATATTGATATAATAAGTGTCGGATCCAAATGACAAGGGATCGGTCGTCTTGTCGTTCATTGAAGGAAGCCTATGTTCAGCAGTAGAAGGACAAAAGGCAAAGACAAAGGAATGATGATGATGAAGGTATCAGCAAATAAAAGATGCAAAAATAAAGTTTAATAAGTCCAGTTATCTTATGATTATATCGAACCCAAATACTTTTCTTTATATACTTTTTAATAAATCTTAATCCCTGATGTAGATGTAAAGCTCGTGCGTATAGCGTGAGGTTCTAACTTTTATCTCAGTCACTAAAGTACTTCCGTACAGTACAGTCCAATCCACGTACTCACCCACCCGTGTCAGCTCACTGACGGGCTGACGACTGACGTAGGCAAAGCGTGAAGTTGTTACTTTCCATTTAATTGTGCGTCGGAACTGTCGCTTATACGTACACTCGACTGCGGTCATAATATGTATGCATTTGTAATTATAGAACTCAATATTTGTACATCTATGATACAAAAGTATGGTTTACATATTTTTTAGCATTTTTTAATTTTATAGTTTTAGAATGTTTAGATATATTATAATGAAACAACTTTTATGGATTTTATCGCGGTTTATTTAGTTTTTTACAATCCCGACGTTTCGGACACTTTACAGCAACCATGGTCACGGGAGGACTGAGGTGTCAGATGTCCTTCTGTTACAAAAGTTATTCGAAACTACCCTATGATACAACAATATTTTTATTTAGTCCTATCTATGCAAAAGGTGCTAACTGAGTCTTTAGTCTGTGACATATTATTATGCTTGGATTTAGATTTTATTATACTAAAACTAAATAAACCGCGATAACCTTGAAGTTGAAATATTTAGCACTAACTATAAAAGCTTTAGGGCTCGATCGCGAATTGTTCGACTTTTTCATCGTGCTGATTACGAAGAGGTTAACAAAGAGCTGAGCTCATTGAATTGGCGTGTTTTGTGTAATGATAACCTTGAAATTAATGATGCAGTGTCGATTTTTTATAATACCTTAGATAGCATTATTTCTAAGTGCATTCCTCATAAGATTTCTCGATATGATGATCGATATCCCCCTTGGTTTTCTAGATCTCTTATAAAAATTATTAAAGAAAAATTGAAATTTCACAGAAAATGGAAAAAATATGGCAGACTTAGTGATTATGAATCATTTAAATTGCTCCGTCATCGCCAAAAGATTGTTCAGGCTTCTTGTTACTCTTTTTATTTATGTAAAACCGAAACAAATATTTGTAAGAATAGTAAACATTTCTGGACATTCGTTAAATCTAAAAAATCTACTTCGGGTGTACCTGATACCATGTTTTACGATGATGTCCATCTATCGGGAGGTGTTAACATATGCGACAAATTTAATGAATATTTTCATTCTGTTTTCGAGCATAGCAAGGGCAACTTTACTCCTGAAAATGCCCCTGCCAGCAACACAAATTGTGTTTCGGTCGGACCTTTCGATTTCTCTGAGACAACGGTTTTAAGGTACCTTAAAAATCTTGATATTTGTAAAGGATCTGGGCCTGATTATTTACCTGGTATCTTTCTAAAATCCTGCAGGGAACAACTTGCCTATCCAATTAGTGTTCTCTTCTCTAAATCCTTCCGGACTGGGGTAATGCCAATTAAATGGAAACAATCGTTTATCACCCCTGTTTTCAAATCTGGTAACAGACATAATATAAGAGACTATAGACCTATTTCAAAACTCAATATTATCGCCAAACTTTTTGAAAAAATAATTTGTGACCAATGCTTTTCTTTAATACATCCATTGATTAACCGTCAGCAGCATGGGTTCATTCCAAAGAGATCCACGGAAACAAATTTGTGCGAATTTATTAACTACGTCACCTTAGCCATGGACCAAGGCCTACAAGTGGATGTAGTTTATACCGATTATTCGAAAGCTTTTGACAAAATTTCACACTCTATCCTTTTAAAGAAACTTGTAGAACTGGGTATTCATGGCGACTTATTGCGTTGGATCGACTCATACCTGCGCGAGCGGAGTCAGGCTGTCACTATTAAAGGGTACTGCTCTTCTTTTGTCCCAGTAACATCCGGAGTGCCACAGGGTTCCCATCTAGGTCCTCTTTTATTCAACATCTATGTAAATGACATTATTTCTAACTTTGATAATTCTGAAGTTCTTTTATACGCAGACGATACGAAAATTTTTAGAATTTTGAAATCGGCTGATTGTTGCACTCTGCTTCAGAAAGATATAAACAACTTATCTACGTATTGCAATCAGAACTCTTTATTCCTTAATATTAAGAAGTGTCACGTTATATCTTTTACCAGGAAACGTTCCCCAATCAATTATGACTATTATATAAACGGTGTAAAAATTAATCGAGTATCAGAGATTAGGGATTTGGGCATAATTTTGGACACAAAGCTATCTTTCGGATTACACGTCAACAATATAATCACAAGAGCGTATCGCGCTTTAGGCTTTGTTTTAAGAGTGGGGCGCGAGTTTAAGCATTTTAAAACTTTACTGCTATTATTTAACTGTTTTGTTCGTCCCATTTTAGAATATGCGTCCGTTGTCTGGAACCCGCAGTACCAAACTTATATAGATAATATTGAAGCAGTGCAGAGTAGATTTTTAAAACATATGAGACGTAGATCTCTTATCCCTCCAAGCTCGTTCAACACTTGTACCTTAGTAAACAGACGCTTAGAGCGGGATCAACTTTTCTTATTTAAGCTCCTCAACAACAAGATTGACTCTCTCAAGCTGTTAAGCTCTATACCTTTTAGATGTCCTAGATCAGGCTCACGCAATCTAAATAACTTATTTGACGTGCCATGGTGCAGAACGAACTACGCGAGTAACACATTTATTCCTCGTGCGACAAGGTGTTACAACAAATTTTTCTCTGATGCTGACCCGTTTGGATGCTCAATCGGTGCCTATAGAACTAAAATTAGGGAAATCATTTCTAACCCTTCGTTTAAATTATAATTTCTCATTTTTTTTTTGGTATTGTATTTTTTTTTTTTTTTTAATTTTTTTTTAATTATTTTTAATTATTTTGTGATGCTTACTCTTATTTTTGTTTTTGTTTGTTATTTTCATCAGTTTATTGTTGTGGCGACTTTGTAATGTCAATAGTTTTTATATTTTTGTGGACACTTCACTGGTTTATGCATAACTCGTCATACCATGTTTTTAAGATAAAATTGTAACCGTTTGTGTTCCCTTAAAAAATAAAATAAATAAAATAAATAAAAATAAAATCCGTAAAAGTTGTTTCATTATAATGAGTGAAATTCGCGTAAACCTAAGAAAACAATATGTTTAGATATATTTCTTGAAAAAATCAATCTAATAATCGACAATCACTAAATGTTAGTACCTAATGCGTATAGTTTTCGCTATGTAATATGTATAACACTATACAAAATATTTACGGATATTCGTCGTACATTGGTCATAGATAATGCTTTGCGTCGACTATCCCTAATGAACCAGCTACCATGGCTGATAATAAACCAGTAGGGCTATGCTCTAAGGTCGCTATCGAATCTCGAAAGCGGAATCCGCGGTGTTATGACAAAATTGACGATTTTGTATTCTTTAAAACTCGACTATCTATCTATATCAATAAAGTTCACTTTCGAAGTGAGCGTAAAGTCAGCTCTATCACTCAGGTGAAGCTCGATATCGAAATGGTTTTTACAGAATAGCGCTACTGAGATCGTATCGCTGCGAACATTTTGGTAGGTACACTACAATATTTTGTGGATGCAACGGAAATGCTATTATTACTACAATGTCGTTCGTTGATTTCGTGTAAAGCAGGCAAAGGCGGTAATTTGTGTCATATATATAAGGTGTATTTACCGCAATGCCCGTCCGTATGTCCGTCCCAACGATGACACTTACAAGTATTACACGTGTCGTGGTCTAAAACAATCAGCGCCTTTGTGAGGAGCACTTTGTTCCCAACGATATATTACAGGCTGGCGTCTCGCATTGTTCTCTAAATATAGCGAGTGGCGTCTGACGGTATTAAGCCATGAAGATTTGAGATTGATAATTCCCATTTTATGTTTATTGTTACTCGGGTTTGTTCGGTTAAAATCGGATGGTATAATGGCAAAAGAATCTCACACCTTTACTGAGTTATCAGTGGAAATTTAGATGGAAAAGCAAAGGTTTGCATGATACTTTAACGTCGATTTAACAAGAATAAAAGCCGAAAATAATTTAACACACGCGTATGCGGCATAAGCGGCGAAAATATAAAATAAATTATACAAAATAAACTACACAAGTAAATAACATTATTTATCCCAATTCGCTAGATAAGTAGCATTGCTGTCGTTTCTGAAAATTTCGAAGTGTGAATACATACAGTTCCGGAATAAGTAGTTAGTAAAAAACAAAAAAAAAAGCCATTTAATATATAAGAAAAAATAATATCCTAATATTTCATTCACGTAGTTATCATACTTACACATTACTCCTATAAAAAAAAACTCAATAACAAATATAAATTAATAAATTATGTCTCAACGAAGAAGCAGACAATACCCAGTTGAAAATATATTCGTTAATTCTGTCTTTAAATAAAAGCGTACGTTTGGATGGCTCGTAAAAAAATGTTTGTCATTCATGAATGAGGTAAGGGATTTTAGGGGATAAATCTATATTCAGGATATATATCCTAAAATAACTTAAGACTGTAATTGGCTGTAAGGCTGTAATTGGAACGGAACTGGTAGATTCTCGCCGACGAAACATTTCCCGTCAATGAGCTTAAATGGCATCTTATTTGCCTAGGCTAGATTAGAATAGTGTGGTATTAGTTACTGTCTATACTCTATTGTGAGTACACCTAGTCTAACTAGATGGCGAGGGACCGCCCTTCTTGGCGTTCATTGACAGAGACATTTGTTCATCACTGGACGGAGAATAGTTGATAATAATGATGAAGACATTGTACACTAGTACGAAGAAATAGTGTAAGGAATTTAGTAGAGATTAGTCGAGATAAAAATTGGACGTCTACTAGCGGACCCGAACGAATAGTGAAATTCGTCATCATGATCATCAGACCATCCCAGGAAAAAAAACATCAAAATCAGTTGAGCCA
The DNA here is from genome assembly GCA_905333005.2 of Lycaena phlaeas. Classification (NCBI taxonomy): domain Eukaryota; kingdom Metazoa; phylum Arthropoda; class Insecta; order Lepidoptera; family Lycaenidae; genus Lycaena; species Lycaena phlaeas. Next base: position 14,815,803 of record HG995172.1, on the reverse strand, counting down.
TTTAGGATTAGTTCAGTTTTATAGAAAAAGGGATTTGGTATTATTATATCTCTCTTTTTATGTAAGAGCTTTGCTTTTGTCGGTGGAGTATCCGCCACTCATTTCTCTTCTCTACCAACACCTTCACCTCCTGATGCGACATAACCTGTACTCTCTTCTTTATTTGTTCCATATAAATCCGCCTCGGTCTACCTCTAATCTATGTGTGTGTCTGTAATCTAATCTTTCCTTCTATTATATTTTTTACAACAGGTCGTACTTCCTCTTCGGGTCTCTATAGGTTTAATGATGTTTCTTTCCTCTTTAACCCCTTCCGAAACCTTAGGAATTATTATAAAGATTATCATTTATGTATTTTATTAATTATTATGGTTATAATTATGAATATTAATGTGTAGCTTATAACTTTGTTGAATTATAATATTTTGACAAGGAATTTACATACTATTTTGAATATATATAGAGTCAATGACCTCGACGAAGCCTCTTCCCTAGCTGGAGGTCAACCAACCATATTGAATATTATAACAACCTTCAATATACACATTTTGGGAATACATTACATACCATCCCATGTGTACAAATGAACACAAACATCCCAAGACCAACAGTTTACACTGCAAATATCGTGTAGAAATATTTTTAATATGTGTTGTCTAACTCTTAGTTCATGTTTTAGCGTACAAATTATATACAAATATTGAATGTTGATAAACTTTGTATGTTAATATAGAGAATGGCAAATTTTAGGTTTATGTATGAAAAACAAAATAAAATTATCATTTATCGTAAGAAAATACGAGTCGTAAGATTTACCTAGAGAAATGATAATAAAATAATAAATGGCTTACTTATTCCTTCCATAATTCCCATAGGAAATATTATGCGTATAACAGAAATAAACATGCGTAATTTTTTAGGACTTAGTCGCGTTTTTTTTTTTTTGTTGTGTTAATAATTTATATTGTAATTATTTTTTAATAATATAAATTATTATACGTATGAGTGGCTACGTGTACGTTTATATTTTAACGTAAAACATGTGGAGTGGAGCCCTGCGAGCAATCGAAAAGTCCTTCACGCTCAAATATATGGAGTAGCAACATTTTAATTTCGCAAAGTTCAATGTACGATATTTCATTTTGTATTTGTAATGATAATTCTGTCTCATACACTAAAAAAAGTTAATTTGTCTTTAACAAGATGAACATATTACATATTATATTCATCGAAATCACTTTAAATCTTAAGTTCATTAATAAACTTAGAGGTTGATAATGTGAGTACCTATGTACTTGATATGATGTTCTCGTAAAACAGATTTTCCATTCTCGTGAAAATTTGACCAAAAAAAGCTCAATAGATTTATACATGCATGTAATTTTTAAAACTCCATGACTCCCAGAGAAACGATTTGGACCCCTGGGAATCCCTGCTGAGTGCTGCATCAGAATAACTTGATTGTATCAGTACGGGCTCATCAACTAGATTTGGTTAACGAAGGCACTGAAACGCGGTGAAGCTTGCGTAATAATAATTGTCAAAGGATTTCGGCTGAAGGTGAATTAAAGTGAGTTGAATGAACGGAATAGTAATAATTGAAAGATATTGAGACAAAATTACAAATTAATAAAATAGCGCATATGTATATGCTGCTGTGATGTGTATATTATGAGTAACTGTTCTGAAGGCCTGCCCTAAAATTCCTTTTGAAAAAAACCTTTCTTAAAAATAGGGCTGTCAAATAAAAGTTTATTCGAGTTTAAATTAAATTAAAAACAAACTCTTTATAAAGAGAATATTATGTGATACCTCATACATGCACATTGTACACATCTAAGCGTGAAGGCGCAGAACCACCGCGGCGTACGGAGTGGCTACGCACTTTTGTCAAACTTCTATTTGTGTGTACAAATACAACGTAAGTGCTACGCAAGATTGACGCTATTGACGTAAAGCGCAGCTTAACACACGTGCGTAGACTTTCCGTGCGCCGCGGTGAATTTGCGCATTAAAGACAATGCTTTGAGTAACGCCTAATTCGTGAATGTTATTTAACTGTGTCCGTATGTATCCGTGGGGTATATATAAAGATTGCATTTTCCTTTTTTAAACTTTTTAATGCAAGTAATTGGATCTCTTCGAAATTCCAAGTATTCCTTATTTTCCTTAAAAACCACGTTTTCTTTTCACGTAAGCATTTATCTCAGTATTTCGTAATAAACTCGGAACACCTGAAAAAGGTCAATGCCTTAAATTGACAAATAACATTCTTATTTATTTACTTTTTTATCGTGATTAAAGGATACCATTAGCCTCCGCGTACCTCCGTATTCCCACGGGATTGACTATTTGTGATGTAATTAGTAGATGCATACCAAGAAGCAGTGATCACTGTCTGGAGTTGTCCAACGAGTTTAATATTCAATTCAGTTTAATTAATTTGCCGCGTGGTCGGAAGGACCTTATTATTATGTATGGAAGAACGGACATAACCCAGATATACACCCACAACCTGTGCTTAAATAATGTTTAACTGGTTGATACTTCTCGAGGCAAAAGCTGTGGTTTTGTTTAGCAATAAAAGACATACCTTACTGACTTACATACCAATGCAGAGCGTTTATGCTGGTAAGTACATGGTACCTAGAAACAGAACCTTGAAATATAGTACATAGGTTTCTTTCGTGATGTAGGTAAGAGCACTAGGTAAAGGAGTTTTAGAAATTCAATCCCATAATGAATAGAGAAATAAAGTAAATTAAGTGAAAGTTTAGTTTATTTGATTTTTTTGTTTCTAGACTTCGAAGTATGAAAATCCTTACCCATATTATAAATGTAAAAGTAGGGATGTTTGTTACGCTTTCACGCGAAAACTACTCAACTGATCATCATGAAACTTTGAACACACATTCTTGGAGGTACTAGAAGTAACAGATGATACATTAAAAAAGGAAACATATAATTTCTAGATTACAAAAACGTCCTTAAAAATTACCAGAAGGGTAAAATATGGGGTTAAAGTATGTATGTATAATATAACTTTTTGCTAGCTTAGCAGTGTGAGAATTGGTTTATAGAATCCTTATTATAAATAAAAGTGATCTGCGCAGCCAAAGATAAAGAAAAAAAATAAATGCCACTATACTTAAAACTTAAGTACACTCGGAGGTAATCGCAGTCAAAAACTAGTATAAATATCGAAATCTCTATCTATCTATCTATGGTAAGGTTGTTGAGAAAAATAAATATTTATTTATCATCATTTCACTTACTCAGAAATCAAACCATGGTAGGTAGTATAGAATAGAATAGAAAATGGTTATTTCAGAAAAAAAACTATGAAACTATTAAAATTTGTGAAATAAAATTTCACATTAGACTTCTATTTCTTTTTTAAACCTTTTTTTTTGTAATCTTCACGCCTCGGTGTCAAAAGATATAAGTAAATGAAGTTTGTTTATGTTTTTGAATGGGTATTATTTATGTTTTCGACTACATAACGGTTTTCAGAGGAATGTGTTATCGCTATTTACAACATTATAAACATACGTTTTCTTAGTAATACACGTGTGTGAAGGATAAAACATAGCGCGAATATCTTCGAGATGTTTACATGCGACTTTTCATCTTAATGTGCGCATATCCACCCACTTTTTCTATAATTTTATTTATATTTAGCTGCTACAGATTAAAAACGTCATGTAATCTAGTCGCACGATAATAATATTAAGGAATTCATTTCAAAGTCGACTTTTACATAAAAGTAATAAAAGTGCATTGTTAGGTAGATTAATAGTAGTAGTCCGTCTAGTAAAGTAAATGTTTTATAATCATCATTGTCTTCAGCCTGTATAAAGTCAAAATCAAATTTATAAAATCGAATAGTTCTCAGTAAATAAGTTTAGCAGGCTAATTCATTCGTAAGCGAAAGAGAAAAATGTACGAAACATTCGTCGTTTCTTAATTTTTAAAGCTGCCAGTTATACGAGGTCGGGATTCTATACAATTGATTGCTTTTAAAGTGCCAAGTGGTGGACATGCAAAAGATTCCAGATTCTCTTGCAATAATGACTAAGAGGGCAGATCCTCCTCCACTCTCATCCAACTTTTATTGAAACACTTTCCCTAGCAGAGATTGTAACGTCATCGCTTAAGGTTCCACTTACACTTTTTTTTCTTCTCTAACGCCGGGAAATGCACTGAGGCATCCCGCGGGGGAGTGGATCCCCCGGTTGGGCTTGTGAGACTCGCTGCGTCAAAAAGCTGGTAAGTGGACGCAGCTCTACACAATGAAACCCGGCGAGTGCCACCAATGTCGCCTTTGGTGAGGTGCCCCGGTTCTGTCAACATCAGGGCACCTCGACGGCTAGTCAGTCCCTCAGGGGACCGACCCCGCACCACAGGTTAACCCACTTAAGTTTCTTCCGCGTAAAAGTTTATGGATTTAAATTTATTTGTATTCAATTTTATTGAACTAGTTTAAACAATGATGGCGGCACACGTAATTCGGTCTACGGAACGTAATCGTAAAGTTATCGCGGGGTGTGTTGTTCCGTGAATTATTGTGCCAGAATTAACAGAATTTCCTGTTTGAAAATTCCGTACATTTTTACTTCTCTCGTGCGCAAATATTTTTGTTTGGTTTAGCTGATTAGCTGGAAAATCTGGAACTATAAAAAAATATTTTTTACAAATAACAATTACTAGAGATGTTGATTTTTGGCTCTGAACTAATAATGTGTTTTTTTTTTATTTTCTATCACAAGATCGCAACAATATATAATATTTTATAATAATGGCAATTAAAACAAAATAAATGTTGTGATGGCCTATGTTCAGCAGTGAACGAATAAAGGCTGATGATGATGATGATGAGGAAATATGATAAAACATGTTTCCTTTACATGATTTTCTTAAGGAAAGATTTTTCATGATACGAAGTATTACGTATCCTCGGATAAATCGGATAATTATGATTATTTAATAGCCAATGTCTTTACCCAAGGTATACCTAAGCCATCACCACCATTCAACAAAATGGCTTGACCGACTTGGATGAATCCAAATCGGTCAAGCCGTTTTGCCGTGATAGAGCAACAAACACCCAAACTTACAAACTTTCGCTTTTACAGTATGGAATACTAGCAGCGCCCTATGGCTTCATCCGCATACTTCCTATTTCTGTGGAAATATGGGGATAAATTATCAATCAAAAAAGTTTATGGGTTATTCCTATTTGTAAGTTATATTATTGTACAGTTTCATCCGAATCCATTCAGTAGTTTTTACGTGAAATAGTAGCAAACATACATACATACAAACTTTCATTTAAATATTAGTAAGATTAGTTATTCAGTAGTAAGATGTGAAATAATATGTTTTCATAGCGTGTCATATTTTTAGTAAATACCTGTGTTTTAACTTACATACCGCTTACTAGATGGCAAGCAAATAGTTCAGTTCTAACGGCTGTTTTTATACGTGCATCAATTGTTAAGCCTTGTGAATAAATAAAAGTGATTTTAAATTCTGAGATCTGATTGATTTTAAGGGCCTATATATATATGATAGAGTATGGAGTATCTGTCAAATATGTTGCCGATAGCCTATTGGGAACTTATCTGGAGATTGTGAAACAGGCTCTAAATGATTTAAATGATGTTTATATATGACAATATCAACCCCGTATGGTTAAATAGTGTATCAGTTTACGAGTAAAAATGTATGTACTTACGTTTTTCCACGCAATTAAGCATTTAATGTTTTATGAGGGGTAGTCTGGCCTTCCCCGGGGACAGCCTGTCATTGGGGTAATCCTGTTGCTGAGACCTGAAACCGGGACCCTCACAAAACATTGACTGCTCACAAGAGGCGTAGGTACTCAATGCTGGATGTAAAATATCTATCTTTATCTTCCTACTAGCTGTTGCCCGCAGCTTCGCCTGCGTTAAGTTAGATTTACAACGGGATCTTAGTAGGCAAAAAAAGTAACGTTTCTGGTTGATGTCTGAAAAACCCAAATATCTTACGGAATCCAATTTTTTCCAGAATAAAATTTAGCCTATGTAGCTTTCGAATGGTGAAAGAATTTTTGAAATAGGTCCAGTACTTTTTGAGCCTATTCATTACTAAAAAAAACAAAGTTTTCCTCTTTATTATATCAGTGTAGATGTAGATGTAGATAACTTCCAAGCAAAACAAGCACATGTCTTTAAGAAGCCCATCAATCAAGAAGAAATCAATATGCTCGATAAACTATACCAGTATTGAGGTTACTTGCGTAGTTTGTGTGAATGTTTATTAGTGTATTAGTGTATTAGTGCTTATAAATAGCCAGGTGGGCGGAGTGGGCGGGGCGGACAATACCCACGGGAGCGCATCTGGGATACCGTGACGTATAACCGCTGCAGTTGTTCAGTTGTATGTGTTCACTGAACTTTGGAAAGCTATTGAAAGCTTTTGATAGTCTTCATATGATTGACGTCAGACACAAGTGGTCTGGACAGGCTGTTAGGTGACAATAGATCGCTCACGTGCCACCATCTGCGTACGGTATCTTACAAAGTGCATGCATATTTCTGCCCTTGGATTTAAATCGGGGACGTCGCAGTGCTTGCTCCTCTTAACTCCAGGACTGGAATTAATGTCCTATATTTCGCAAATTCGAAAAGAACGAACGGATGGCAGATGGGCCAATTAGGTTCAAGAGTGGAGGCCGCGTTTATGCAGACGAAGTGTTGGTCGGTAATTCACCGGGTGGGAAGACGATCTCCGTGCAGTGGCCGGTCACCGGCCGTCTTGGCGTTCATTGAGGGAGGCCTATGTTCAGCAGTGGATGGATAAAGATGATGATGATGGTGATGATTTCGCACATTCAGCGAATTTCGTTGAAAGTCATCCCAATGACAAAAGTTAGTATCTCTGACATAACTCGGCCGAACATTTCGCAACGCAACTAATAATACGCGGTAAAATTAACGCATAAACTATATTTAACGCATTCCGATCTATTATAGCGTCGGTGTCTTCAACCGATAATTGGGTAATTCCCCTGCTGTTCTATTTTTAATTTTCTTTTGTTTAGTGACGGAAAACATCGTGACACGGATAATGCCATGTAAATTCGATACCCGTGGACCGGTGAAAAATAAAAGTATAGTCTGAGAAATAATGCGAGGAGGGCATTTGCCCTCCTCGCATTATTTCGAGGAGGTTTTTTACAAATTATCCTAATAGGTGTTTAGCATGTATGTTAGAGGCGTGTCTTCTGTTCGTAACATAATTCATTATCACTGTCTGTCTGTGTGTTATGAATTGTGATTTATACGTAGTTTATACAAATGATAGCACATTTAATATGGACGCATGCGGCATGTATGATGGTACTCTTTTTATAAAACATAACCTACTTCGTGCTAGGACCCCTTCGATTCACTTAATCCATTTATCCACTCAACCAAGAACGTTCCAAGTAACATTAAAAAAGGGCCAAGCGTGAGTCGAACTAGTAAGTCATTGTTTCCGTACATATTATTATCGGTGAGGAAATTTCTTATTATTTTATTTCGTTTAGCTCCGAGCACTGTTTTCGCATCGAAAGTTTTTACTTTTTTAAACGACATCAAAGAAGAAGGCGTTTTTCAATTCGGCCGTATATTAGCTTTTTTTTTTAATTGTTGTATTTTTCTACGTTAAAATTTTTTAATCTTTTTTAAATTTTATATTAGTATAATTAGATTAAAATCCCCCATTAGCAGACAATTTTGTAAAATAACAATGTCTCAACCAAGTGAACCAGGGTCATTTGTGTAATAACATAAAACTCATCTACTAACTATAGTAGGTAATAATAGGTATAGTAGATAGTAATAAATAGATATGCCGTATAAATTAAAAAAGCGTTGCAAACTTACAAAAGGCGGCAAAAAATTCAAATGCACGTAGCCATTCCCGTGACCTCAAAACACAGTTGTGCAGTACAAAAAAAAACACGAGTCTTTGTCCGCACCAAGTAAACAACGCTTCCTCGTGCAAACAACGCTAAATTTTTCAACGTGACAACGCATGATGCGGGAGTTTCGCAGAAAATTCCCGTGCATTTAGTCCAACGCTGGAGATTGATTTATCGTTTAAGGCCACTTGTGGGCGAAAATTAATCTTATGCCCACACTAACCCAGTGATTGAATGAAAGTAAGTAACGTTTTGTATTAGTGGATGTTACACGCTGTGATAAAACCGAAATAGCAGTGCATTCCCGCCTCATTTCGAAGAGGGAATTTATAATGTGGAATTATTTTAAAATATCCGTGATTAAAAACATGCTTTAATTAAACAGGATTTCAACGAAGCTGCTTGTCCTAAGGTTTATGAACCCCTTACTTTTACCCCCCTACTTATTCATTCTCAAGGAAGGTTATATGATCTACTCTTCTATGTATTTATGTTCTCACTAGCTGTTGCCGGCAACTTCGCCTGCGTTTACTAAGATTTACAACGGCATCTCAGCGAGATGATATATACCCTATAGCCTTCCTAATGGGCTATCTAAAACTAAACGAATCTTTCAAATCCGACCAATAGTTTCTGAGATTAGCGCGTTCAAACAAACAAAGCTTCAGCTCATTTACCAGAGATACGATGGACTATATTACGGTTTCTTCTGAGCACATTTCTCTTTTACTTCTTTTTACGATCAGCATTTTTCTTTTGAGTTGATTGATAAAATGGAAGTTAAATTTGTTAATATATGAGGTTTTTCATTGAGTTGGCAGAAAAGGAGGCAAATTACAAAACGGACGTCCGAATCAGTCATGAAAGTCGCCATCGTCGAAGCGTGACCAGCCTTCACAGATTATGTACTAGGATGAACGCAATCACAGGCGATTTTTACGATTTCGAAGGAACTGACGTTTATTAGTTATATTCTGAAAAGTAATAAACCTACATACATATTTAATAACCCTACCGCACATTGCGGTGGTAATTCGTGTTAACAGGCGAAATGGCTTGTATCACTAAAAGTGGAATTTAATAGACTAGAGAGCGATAAAGAAGCAATTGAGGAAAACGTGGCTATCGAACACGTGTTAGATAGTTAATCTCGTTAACTCACAGGTAATATGTAAAAGTGACTATTAATACTAAAGTTAAATAAGGCATGACTAAAAATGAAGTTAAAGATCATAAAAGTTTACGAAGTTTCTCCTAGGAAATTGAGAATGTTGTTATTTTATATCCGTAATGGGCCTTTAATATTAAAGAAGAAACTATACATATAATATGCACTACATATTATATTATGTATTTAATTAAATGAAAACTAACAACAGATAATTTTCTTTGATATATTAAAATGTTTGATACCCCTGACAAAATGTTATCTTTCTGTCATCAAAAGATACATCTTCGTCTAATTTGAAAGCGTTACGGGAACAAAAGACAGATGCTCGCCGACACGTAAACAAAAAGGTTTATTATCCCTACGTCACGGCCAATCCGGCAAATATTTGTCTAAAATAAATACGGAAGAGGACTGCATTGTCTTTGTACTAGCGATTGTTTGAGACAATTATTTTAAACTCACGATTAATATGGATCATGAGGATTATACTAATTTCACTCCCGCCAATAAACTGTTGTAAATGGCAGGTTATTTAAGGGTGTACATATATAGAAAAAAATGTCATCATCATCATCTTCATCCTTATCATCATCATCGTCATCATCATCATCATCGTCGTCGTCATCATCATCATCATCATCATCAGCATCATCTTCATCCTTATCATCATCATCAGCATCATCATCATTATCATCAGCATCAGCATCATCATTGTTAGCAACATCCGTCCACGTCGCCAAAAGACTTCGACTGTTCGTTTGCCCTCCTATGCTATAAAAAAATATATTCAATCGATGTTTTTTTTTTACATCTTACCGCGGATCTCTATAATTGCACTCACCGAATTAAGAGCAGAAATGTGAAATTAGGTCGTCACTACTCAAAGGTGGCGGTGGCTGCACAGTACTACATCAATGTGTCACCGTCAAATAATTTACTGATACGCGAAGCCGGGTGACATTTCATAGCTAAATGTCACACTTTCCCTTTTATGTCCTGACATTGCGCTTTTTTGGGGTTCCGTGGCTTTAAGCGCGAGATCACGGCTCGAGATGGAACGTTTTCGAAAATAGGGCGAAACAGTCAGTGTATTAAACAAAACATTTAAATGCTTAAAGCTTAAGTCGATTTTACACCGGATTAAAATAATACGTAAGATTTGAACCTGGAACTTCTGCGTACAGTCCCCAGTAATCGGAAACATCTTACAACTAACAATTATGCAATTTTTTGGTGTCATAACTTTTTATTTTCTCCGCCGTTTGAAAAAACTATTTATCAATTAACAAACTGTTGATGGACATTTTTTTTAAATAGCTAGAAAGAAAGAAAGATATTTTTATTGTTCACAATAACATAATAATAATAAACAGCTTATAATGTGAACAATAGAGGCAGCCACTCAGCATTTGTCGTGTCTTATATTTGTACGGAACCCTTTTTCATTTTCAGTTAATTTGTGCTTTAGTGTTTTTTTCCTTAACGCAACGTTCCTTATCTCGTACGTGTTATCTATTATCAGCGGTGGTGTATGTTTCTGCCCTTTCACGGCAGTAAACCGACACCGAACAGTAAACCGACCATAAAACGTACCACAATCGCTCTAAGTGCAAATGTGCACCATAAACTTATGTAAGCGAGTGATATAACCTAGGATAAGGTTATAATTATAAATTATATTAAATACAACTTACATCGAAGGATTTCATCGTGGTTTTCTATGATTCAGCATCGCCAATATTTCTTGTCCCTTTTTGATCCGGGATCAATTGCTTTTTAACTAATTTCAATAAGTAACGACTAACGGTAGTACATGTACGATTAATATTTTTATTGTTTTTTTTAAGGTTTAAAAGGTCTCTTGTTCGCGTAATAAAATGTAAAAACGTCTTTAACACGTCAACCAATAAAGCTACGTACCTAGAAGGCTATGTAGATCTATGACCTTGGAAGTCAAAATTTAAGATCTCTTTAGCCTTGCAACATTTCTATTCCTCCGTTGAAAGCTAAAAACGTATATTTAATAGTCGTTTAACGAGTGGCCATGTATATATGAATTGAACAAATAAACTGTACGTAGTACGTACTCACGGTTAAAACAACACGTCCTGTATATTTTGGTCCAGATCTAATAGTGGCTCGGACAATCGCATCGGACTAGTACGGTGCTCACCTAAATATAAGTTTCCTGAAATCTTAGTATTTTGAATTCTTAGATTCGACGTAAAGTGACAGCTAAGCTGTCGCATTTCGTGAGGTTTGTGAGTTCCCGATGGCCCATTGGGGGATAGGGAAGGCAACGCATCTGCATAGCCTCTGGGTATGTGGATGTTAATGGGCGTCGATAGTCACAAGGCTTTGTCGTTTGCCATACTATGCTAAAAAAAATCTTTATGTCTCCTTACCTTTTGAGAATCGTCAGTTCCTTATTCATTAAAATATAATCGACAATTTTGAAGGCAGGATAAACTCGCATCGTAAGCAATATGATGTAAACAATATTTCTAGGTAGCTTAGTTACCGTTCGATATTTTATTTCAATATTAAAACTAATTATACATGTTAAACTAATTATATGTCATGTGGCGTATAAGATATATGAGTAACGATCTAATTCATAAAAGGTTTCACTTTTTGTACGTAAAAAGTAATGTCTAAAATTCCGTGAACATTACAAAATGCACTAAAACCGTAAATAAAACTTACATTGCGTGTCGTAATGCTTTCTGCAATTACCTGTGTGTAGTAATTATTAATTACAATTATTTTAAGCACTAAAAATAATAGTTTCCGCGGAAGTGGGACTCGGTACATTAAATTATCTTGATGATTATTTTTATTAATATTATATACGTTTACATTTTCACTCTTATAATGTAACATTTTTTATACAGTTTCTAGAAATATATTTACTACATTTTCATTATGGTCGGCTTTGATTGATTAAAAATCACGATTTGATGCATGACCCAAGCGATCAACGTGCTTATTATAGACAGGTGTCAGACAGCTTAAGTTTTGCAAACCGAAATTTTCGCGGGAAAGTGCGAAAGTCGATAATCTCCTAATATAATAATATAAACGAAGGCCCTTGGGGGTATTAGAATTTTTTATGTTAGTTTGACAGGCAAACTAGCAGACATGCCGTCAAACTAAATTAGTTTTATCTGGAACTAGCTGTTGCCCGTAGCTTCGCCTGCGTTAACTAAGATTTACAACGGGATCTTAGTACGCAAAATAAGTAACTTTACTGGTTGATTTTTACACCTTGTGTCCGAAAAACCCAAATATCTTACGGAACTCTATTTTTTTTTCAGAATAAAATTTAGCCTATGTTACTCTTGGATTGTAGCTTTCAAACGGTGAAAGAATTTTTGAAATCGGTCCAGTGCTTTATAAGCCTATTCATTACAACCAAACAAACAAACAAAGTTTTCCTCTTTATAATATTAGTGTAGATGTAGACTAGCTCAGGCAACAAGGCAGGCGTTTATGTGTTACGTATCCTGAGACATGAGATGTTATAATTCGGTCCAAGTAACATTGCCTGTGCTGCCCTTCTCTCCAAAACACAGCAAACGTTTCTCGGTAGAATAAAGCAAAATGTATGTACTCATGCAGCCGGACGCACCACAGCGCATCCCTCCTACCGAAACAAACCGAACAGATAACAAATTCATGCAAACTATCAAAATGTGTATGCATCATTCTCATTTGATGGAATATCCGCGATTTTGACCCACATACCCACATGCAGTGGGCTTATAATATTACAGATGTTACAAGCGGTTAGATCAGACTTGGGCGTGGGCCGTGAGCGAGACGTGGCCACAGGTCATCGGCCCAACTAGCAACGAGGACGCTTTACACGCCAATTTCACAAAATATGCAAATCACGAAAGGATAATAACCCTTCAATTCTAGAAATTGAATTTGGAATGTTGACCGCCATGATGGATTTCAAACTGTCATGGCTGACATACATCATATTTCTCTAGAAATTATTTCACGTCATTGTGATCATCATCATCATCAGCTTTTATCTGTTCACATTTGAATATATGCCTCCTTGAACCAAGTACCACAAATGAACCTAGAATTATTTTTTTTTAATTTTTTTTTAAAGATAAGTAAGTCAAACTAGCAAATTTTAGGTTGACTAAGTAAGTCAAACTGACAAATTCCAGGTTCATTTGTCAACTTTTATAAGAAGTCACTTGTTTGCCGGCTTACTTATCTCGTCATCATCATCATCTAGTGTAACTGCTGTCTATAGACTTCCTTTAATGAACGCCAAGATGACAGACCCTTGCTACTAGACGATACTTCAATATTTAATGTACTTAATATTTTTTTTTTCTCTTCAGGTAAGCCAACATGTATACGTGTAAAGAAACGTGAGTACTGAACGGAAACGCGTCACCGTGCACACTTATATTTAGAAAACGGTTATTTGAAAAAAAGCAATTTCCTAGCGACGTCGTGGTTTATTTATAGAATATCCTACCTGTTCGTACACGAATAGAGTTTATTTATACACGGAGGCACTAGGACGCTAATGGGCTCTCACAGATTCCGCCTCATATCACCTGGGGCTTAATTGCGATGCTATGCTCTAGGGGGAGATGCTTAGAGCGAAATAAATAAACTAATTAGTCGACATGAAATAGGGAAATAGGTACATCTTGCTAATTAAATATTTCTGCTAAATTAGTTTTTCGGTATAAAAAATATGTGCTAGTTTTGAAAAAAGGCAGAGTTATTAAAAGTGATTTATGGTAGGTGTCAAAAGACTTCTTATACTACACAATACACATCCAAAACAATTAGGCGCATGACAACGACCAGCCAGCGCTAGGGGTTGCGCGGTGCTGTGTATGATTATCATCATCAGCCTCTATCCGTCCACTGCTGAACATAAGTTCCCCTCGATGAACGCCAAGACGACCGATTGTCCCTCGCATCCAACACGGACCGGCCACTCAACGCAGATAGTCTTCCCATCTGGTAAATGGCATAGGTAGGCACTAGGCCCACTTGTAGGACGTTTAAAGGTACCTTTTTAATCTATATCTATACTGCGTAACGAAGTGAAAGAAAGCTTCGCGCGCTTTAACAAAAAACAAAATTTTTATAAATTTTCCTGTCAAAAATGAAAAAGAATATATAGACGTTTATAATATTAGTAAAAATGGTTTGTGCTTCCTGAGATCCTGAACTTGTACTTTTGTGATCATGACATCATAACAAAAAGAATTTAAAAGCTTGCATGTGTTTGCGTTGGATGCGAGTAGTAAGGGATCAGTCGTCTTGGCGTTCATTCAGAGAGGCCTATGTTTAGCAGTGGACGGATAAAGGCTGATGATGATGATGATAGATGTGTGATGTTCGTCACCGCATCCGGCCTGCCTCCCTGCACAAGTGGCACAAAAGCTAAACGAATAGAAATAGAATAGAATACTTATTGTATGGGAATGACACTAGTTTACGACATGTAATTTTGAGCAGCTACTGTTATTCCCATACAATAAGTATTCTATTCTATTTCTATTCGTTTAGCGTTTGCCATTTGTCTAGAGGGGCTGCTTAGCTGTCCCATAGCCCTTCTTACTCGTCTTTGATTCGTATCTAGGGGTACTTACATGGTCTCTAGTATATAGATGCGGACCGCGGTCATATAGGGAGCGGCCTCGAGGTATGATATTGTTTGATTGCGATATTAATTATTCCGTACGTTTCCGCTTCGACGGCGGCACGTGACGCTAATTTTGATAACCCGACCTTGTACGTACTCGCACGGCTTAGATTGGATCTGCAGAGCCGCCACTGACCCAAGATTTTTAACTAGGCTATAGTAGTTGTTACTTATTGTTTTTTCGAATGCAAACATTCAAAACTATGAAGAAACATTTTGCGAACGTAATCATAATATAAGGATTTTTAAGTTACCGACGTTTCAGATATCTGTCAGCAACCAAGGTCACCAGAGTGAGATGCCAGACTGAAGTCTTTGTCGTCATACAGAAAGACTTCAGACACCTATAAAATATTTATGCAATAATAACAGCGTCCCGCGGTTTCACCCGCGTATATCCCGTTCCCGTGGGAGTACAGTGATAAATTATACCCTATGTTTTATTCTCATGTATAAACTATATTATTATAAAGTTTCATTAAAATCCATTCAGTAGCTTTTACGTGAAAGTGTAACAAACATCTATACTTACAAACTTTCGCGTTTATAATATTAGTAAGATAAGAATACAGGTTTCAAATCTCTTGAATCAGGCAATGAATTATTGAGGCAATGTATTCACTTACGAACTCAAATTGCTAATTCCAGGCTTTACTACTACTTTTGAATATAGGCCTCCTTCTATGAACGTTAAAACGGCCGATCCTTGACTCACATCTAAAACGCCTGATTGATGGTCTCTCAAAAATCTCATATTTCTGACGGTCATTGATTTGGATAAACTCTTTGTAAGTGCTATTTCTTCTGTGAATGATTATAATGATCGTTGTTTCTTCTTGTCATTACGGCGAATGCTCTTACATACATTACATGTACATTGTAAATTGATGAAAGCGTGTCACCATGTGTTCCGTATTGAAAGCTGCGACTATACGCTAAAGACTAGCGTCAGCCTCAGTGAAGTCGGAATCTACCACGCGTCTCTCAGATTGTCAGACCAGGAAATGTAATGACCAGTATATCCGCTTCAAATATGTCAATATTTATAGAATCATATTTCTAAAAATAAAAACGTGAAACCCTCTTTATAGCCTCCTAATATTGAAATTAGCTTTCGTCATGATCAGCTTTTGAACCTGAACATAAGCCTACCTAAAAGGCTAGAAAAGTACCTACATAAAAGGCTGTTTGAAATTTGATCGCTGGTTGATTAATATTTAGCGCTCACTAACTCTAAAACTCTTTAGTTTTATTATTTAAACTCAAATTTTATTTTATACAGTTGACTACAGTTGACTAAATAACGTCCATGTTTTTTTTTTCACACAAGGACTATATTATACTAGCTATTGCCCGCAGCGTCGCCTGCATTAACTACGATTGGCAACGGGATCCTAGCGTCATTATAAACCTTCCTGGATAAATGGGCTATCTAACACTGAAATAATTTTTCAAATCCGACCAGTAGTTCCTGAGATTAGCGCGTTCAAACAAACAAAGTCTTCAGCTTTATACATTGCTCACCTTTCAGTGCTCACCGCGTTTATAGTTTTATGGATGTCCCGACATTTGGTCAATGTTTCAACCGCCATAATCACGGGGAGAACAAATATATTATTCTTAATATAATATTATTAATGTGAAAGTAGAAATGTTTGTTACGCTTTCACGTGAAAATTACTCAACCAATCATCATGAACACGTGACTTTATACACAAATTCTCGGAGGTACTAGAAGTGACATCGGATACAATAAACGTGTTTTACGTTTGTCTATCACCACAACCGAATAAACTCAGGAGAAGGGAAGAGCACTATAATATTTTAGTTGGCGAGGGGCGGAGGTGAAGCTTTTCCCGTCTTCACGTTCTCTGAATTTACGGCTGGCCTGTGGCGCGGTGGCTTACGGCTACTGCTTCTTACATTTACTTTTACCTATTTATATTCTATTCATACTCGCAAACAATCGAATTTATCGATATGCGGTTTAGAGAGTTAGAAGAAGAATACCCTGTCGCACAGACAACGTTAACAGACATATATTTTACAAGTCGTCAGGAATGATTTTAAAAGAAAATAAATAGAATATTATGTATATCCTTTCACTTTTTATGCATTCAAAAGACAGGCATGTTGGTCTAGTGGCGAGTAACCCTACTGCTAAACCAGAAGGTCGTGGGTTCGAATCCCACTCATAACAAATGTCTGTGTGATGAGCATAATCATTTGTTGTGTCTGTATGTATTTAGTAATATATAAGTATGTATCATTGTATGGCGTTCATTGAGTGAGACCTATGTTCACAGTGGACGGATAAAGGCTGATGAACATGATGATGATGATGATGATGATGAAGTATGTATCAGTTTTCTGGTTGCCATAAATACAGGCTCTGCCTAGTTTGCGGTCAGACAACTGTGTGTGAGTTGTCCCAATATATAAAAATATTTTTACCTATCGATAAATAGAATCAGCTAAGTTTAGTTACTACATAATTATACTCTCGAAATCAATCGATCGTTAAAAAAACTAATATAGTATCTATTCCCTTGGAGTTTGCTAAATATTTTATTTATTTCTCCAGATATTTAATTGTAGAGTTGTAATATTGAAAGTACTTAATGAGCGGATACAATGTCTTTCTGTCTGACTCGGTGTTAAATAATATCCTGATTTAAACAATGTCCATACTGAAAAATCATTAACTAGGCGAGAAGACGATCTCCGAGCAGTGGCCGGTCCGTGTTGGATGCTAGTGGCAAGGGATCGGTCGTCTTGGCGATCGAGGGAGGTCTATGTTTAGCTGTAAATGGATAAAGGCTGATGATGATAATGATGATGAATTCTGAAAAAAGCGTGTTTATTTTAAAAGGAGTTGTTACAGTCAGTAGTCGAATTGAGGCGTTCGTCAGTTAGAAATGCATGTTGGTCGTTTCGTAACGCCATAACCGTGGTCTGCATTATGTCACCAGGATTACCCGACGCGGATAGACTCGAGCTAGATGCACTCGACCACTCTTTGACCCACTTTCTGACGAGGGTCCTTGTCCCATATACTCGCAGGTTCTCAATTGTCTTGCTATTTTCAATGTTGCTATTTTTAGACTTCTTAGCGGGCTTTTATGGTGAGGTGCTTAGACTCGTAATGCATTTTATGTTATACAAGATTGCCAGTTTATATCTCGCATTAGGATTACCTACTTTGTCAGGTCTAAAGTTTCATTTGTACTATAATTTTTGGTGAGAAGAATGAGTTTATCCATGGGCCACCTGGTCAAAGGCCGACCAAGACTTGGTCCGCCTAAACGCGACCTCCACGCTTGAACATTGTTGGCCCATCGGCCATCGTCATGAGTCTGACCAGCCTACAGCTTCAACGTGCTTATTATTCGTGTGAAATCGGTTCAGTTTAATTCACAGTATCAAAAAGAAATGATTAGACATTTTTGTATCAATTCTTGCCATTTTTGGACTGTTTAAGGTCTAGAGAATCTGTACGCAGCATGTAAGATTTTGGTATTCTAGTAGAACTAGATGTCTAACTTTCCTCCCAAGCTTGCTTGGAATCGGTGTATTTTATAAATATTTTGTTTTATATATTGTATCTTTTGCGCATGACAAGGGATCGATCGACTTGGCGTTCATTAGAGGAGACGTATGTTCAGCAGTGGATGGATAAAGGCTGATGATGATGATGATGATATGTATCTTGGTACACCGACTGCCGGACCGCCCGAACAATCGATGGAATAGGCCCAACAAAACATTATCCCCCGTTTTATAAACAGTCTCAATGCCACTGGTTTGTCTGTGATGATGTGCGTACGTGACCAGTCCCCGCTCACCTCTCAAGGCATTATCTCTATTTCGGGAATATCCTTCATGAGTGAAACATGCTCTATCACCTACTACCCTGTATTTTGAGTGCGTATATTACATCAAAATACACAACGAAAATACACAAGAGCGATGATGGTTCAGTGGTGGGTGGACTCGGCCTCTTATGCGAGAGATTCCGGATTCAATCCTGACCCGTCCGTGTGTGCCTTGAAATGTGTTTTTCTCAAATATCTAAGTACCCCCTAACACGAGACCATCGTTCGTTCACCGGTGAAGGAAAACTACGTGAGGAAACCTGCATTCCTGGTGAGATTGAAAGTCTTTAAAGGTATGTGAAGTTCACCAACCCGCCTGATTTCGAGGAGGAGACTCGTGCCCAGCAGTGGGACACATAAGGGTTGATAATTTACTTTTACTTGTACACAACGAAAGGGGGAAATGTGACCACAAATAAACTATCATAATTCCTTAAATAGTGACATGTAGGATATGAGGTACGATAATGACATTATAATATGAAATTTTTATAATTTGCTAGAAACTAAAAAAAACACGGATTTACCGCGGCGCGCACAGAGACTAAGCTCGTATGTTAAAATGTCAGTTGCAGGAGAATGATAATTGATGCGTAGCGACATAGCATCCTCGATTGCAGTAAGGCGATCTCACACATTTTCTTGTAAAGCGAAGCATGACAAACGTGCGCAGCATCTCCGTATGCTACGGTGGACAGTAGCCACTTCAAAACAGACAGAAATAGCTAGGTTATTCTAAAAATCATTTATTAATCACATCTAATGATAACTGGATCAAGTAGAAGTCAACTCTAGTCGACTAGACAGCTAGTCAGTATCAGTCTTGCCGAACAGTGATTGCTAATAATGATTAATTTTAAAACATATAAATAAAGAGTTCATTGTCCTTTACGCTTATATAAAACAATATATAAAATAAAAAAGTTATTAGTATTAGATAAGCGTTAATTAGTTCTATGAGTGTGTGTTATGTAATCATAAAGTATTTCTTAAATTGCACGAAATGTTTAAATAGCCGTATGCTTTCCGCTGTGTTTCGAAACACTCATTATCTGATCACAATAATTAGTGCAAAACGCTTTGTTGCAACTCCTATCTTGTAGAAATTATTAATAATTGTTACTAATACAATACACACTGTAATTTATTAGTAATCCTTATTTCTCTTAGTGACAGCTTTACTTATGACCTTGTTTATTAGAAAAATTGATTGAAAACTCATATCTTGTAGAAATTGTTAATAATTGTTACTTACACTAAACGTTATATATTTTATGAGTAATTTTTATGTCTCTAAGTGGAAGCTTGACTATGACCTTGTTTATTATTACTAATACATAATTTCTTAGCAATGATCTAGTCCAGTCGATGGTCTAGTGATTATGTTTAGCCCCTTGAGTGAATCCGGGTTCAATCCTGATCCCTGAAACTGAAACAACATATTACTTAATTCTCAATGAATGAACGAACAATATTGCGCATTAAACCATAGCAAGTAACAAAAGGCGGACTTATCGCTTCTACCGATCTCTGCCAGACAACCTTTGGCTAGAGAACGCTAAGTGGGTGGCGTAAACAATTAAATAAGTATGTATGTAAAAAAGGCTTCAGTCTTACTGCAGCTTAAGTTTACTTAAACTAACGTAAATAATTTATTGATTCATTCTCTTATGCTACAAATCATCTGATCTATTTTTTTTTTTTTTGTATTCAGACGAATTTTATTAAATAAGATTATTAAAATTTAACAATAGGAATAATTAAACCTTAGTAATCAATCCAGGGATCGGTCGTCTTGGCATTCATTGAGGGAGGCCTATGTTCAGCAGTGGACGGATAAAGGCTGATGATGATGATGAATCCATAATTACATAATTAAATCGCTAAAGGAATCTCGCTTTAATCAGCTGAACAAAAGTCCTTTCCTCTCTTATCATCTTCTCGTTATTAAGAATTCTCTATTTAAATGCAATCTCTTATCTAGAGAGCTTATTTTCTTCCATCTTCTAGTCCTCCCTGCGTCCCTACTCTAACAAGAAATTAAAAAGACGACATATTCTTATTAAGTGGCCAAAGTATTCTTGTTAGAAAAATATAGTGTTATCCTAAACAGGTAATGAAGTTAACATAATTAAGTGATGGGGTATAAATCAAAGTATAAATGTGGTGATGCCATTCCCGAGATTGGGGCGCGGCGTGGCCGTGACCGAATTAGCCTGGTAACATCGAGCCTCCGATGACCTTGGATTTTCCAATTCTGTTTCTGAACGTAACGGCGGAAATTGATTTGGAAATTTTTATATTAATGCATAAAAGGTTCTTAGTTACATACAAAAAATGTTCTCAGTTATCTAAATACATTGTATTTAGATGAATATATATAAAGCAATGTATAGTTATCGAAATGCAAACAAATTACAAATACATAAATACATTCAAATTTCGGAAGTTGTTTTGGGAATTAAAAATTATTGATTTGTTTAAAAATCATTAAAGTTACGTTACTAAGTACGTTATTAGAATTTGTATATTCTATTATTGAAATTTGAAAGAATAAATGTGGGTAAATAATAAATTGAAATAAATAAATGTAGAGTCTAATAAGTTTATGTCGCGAAATAAGAGCTCATATAATAATTATTTCAGCACGTTAATATCTTATCAAAAATGTAACAACGTAAGATATGATTGCCTGTATATAGGACAATGTCGTCGTTAGATTTTATTAGTAATTTCGTGTTTCGCCACGTCCTGGCGTTACGTTATGTACACACACATACACACATACACACATACACACATACATACACAGTTAAGGTTACGCAGAGAAATCCTGCCGGAAATAATTGGATACCAAGTAACATACTCCCTTGCCGAAAATAGTTCCAAACATCAAAACTATTGAAATAAATATTCATGAACAATTAAGCTACTTTAACTTATGAAGTTGCCTTCGTGTGTGTTTGTTACTGCCACTGGAAACGGAAACAGAAAAAAACATAATATATTAATAATTATTATTTACATATTCATGAACTTGCACAATAAATTACATCATAATAATTATTAACCTTGACGGGATTCGAACCTAAGACTCACTTGTTGCCATGTGTGTGTCACTTAATACCGAACCATGTGGCCGTATTAAATAACTATAATATAGTCGCCAGCGTCTGGACTAGACTTAGATTTAAAATCGGCATAATAAGTATATAATTGTTAAATCTGATTATTAGAATAAAAAATACCCCATGTCCTATTTCATTTCATGGTCTATCTTTATCCCAATATTATTATATAATAATCGTGAATATATTTGAAAATCACTTGACGTAGACAACATAAAATTCAAATTTTAATGTAGCGTGCACAGATTCGCCGGTTTTAGATGAAATAGCGTGCTCATAATCGTAGATTCAAGACAAACTAGCATGCACCGAGTCCCAAGTTTGGACAAAATAGAGTGTACAGCATGCGACGTATTACACGAATTTGAATGCACTCTATCCCATGTTTCAGACAAAATAGCGTGCATCACGTAGACAAAACGGCGTGTCATACTCCCCCTATACATGCTTCTGCCATCCCGTGACGCGGTCATATGCGCTCTAAGTTGCGGGCGAGGCTTTCCCGGCCGGAGGAAAATGCTCCGACTGCCACACTTAGGTGGCGACCGCCGACGCGAACGCACGCCTAATGGCCTAACTTACGTGCTTAGAATAACAATTATATTATAGAGAATAAACAGTGATGTGCCTACATTGAATAGATATTAGAAAAAATGACTCTGGACCGAGGTGAAAGTTTTAGTGCTAAGATACAACCTGCAGCCTCTGTGTCCTGCCTGTCGCAGTGCCAAAACATTTTTGGAAAGAGGCTTAAGCGCTGGGGCTCCACAGGATCGTGGGTAAGGTGGATTTTTATTCACAGAGATTGGATAACTTAATAAGTTATTATGTTAGGTTTTTAATTACATTTCGCTCAAAGATCAGACTAATTAAATTCGTTTACAATTAAGTAAACCTTATTACTTTACACCAAGTAAAACATTATGGATAACTTAGATTTTTATTATAAATAATGCAAAGAATACATATATTTTACTTTTATTTAACTGTTACAAATTAAAGATAGATTATATAGTTAAAGAAAGTTACCGACGCTAATACCAATACTAATTATGTGTTTATAATGTTTATTGTTTATTCAACTAACGTAACGGTTGACACAAATATCGTTCGATCGTTGATTGGTTACATCACTGTTGTAATATTATAATGTTGTAATATTATTATTGCTGAGGTTGCAAAAATACTCTTTATTTTTGGATTGAAAATGCCTAAGGCCTAAAAGTAAAATATGCCGACATTACATCGTACGCGAATTGCTTAGTTGTATTATTATAATACAGCTATACTTATTTCGGTTTCTACTTTATTATTATTCTTCTATATAGTGTTTATTTGATCGTTTATAATAAGTTGATAATGAAATTTTTCACTGTAATAAGTGAAATTCATTTAAATATTGTATACAATATTGGATCGAACACAATAGTTACAAAAAAAATAGTAAAAAGACTAATTTCATTTCATTCAAATGAAAATTTATAAATCTAATTTCAGTCCGTAACCTCGCAAGGACTTTTCTGATCGAGGTGTTCAACCTCGAAATATCGGCTCTAAATTGTGGTGATAAAATTCGCATGTTTAGAGATGGGGATGAGTTTAATGTCTAAGTGGTACAGGATTCTGAAAGATCCTTCCTGAAGAAGTGTAAAAAGTTAAGTAAAATATCAACGCATATATGTTGCATTGCTGGGCACGGGTCTGCCCCTCGAAATTAGGCGAGGAGAGTATTGGGCCATAGTTCAAATATGTGCTAGCCTAATGCGGGCTATTAACTTCACATACCTTCAAAGACACAATCTCATCAGGCATGCAGGTTTCCTCACGATGCTTACCCTAACGATGAGCGATCAATGGTTGCGTGTTTAAAGTGTACTTATAAAATTAGAAAAACCCATTTTAAGGCACCACAGGGGGTCAGGATCGAACCCGGACCCTTTCGCTGAAGAAACTAAGCCCTTAGCCACTGCACCATCGTCGCTAAGATCTGGCTAGATTTAAAGTATAGAGGTTCAAATCAAAGCAAAAATTCTGACTTAGGTTAGAATTACACTTTCTAGTCAAGTCAGAATTGTTGACTAGTACAAGAAAATAGGTCTTTAAATCGAAATTTTTTTTTGAAATAAGTTACTTTGAAGAATTTAAAAATGCACTGTGAAGTTTTTTCTAATTGTACCCCCGGGAAGGGGTGAAAAAATATAAAAGAAGTGGATTTTCCTTAATTTTGGGAAAACAGTTAGTATTAGAAGCAAAACCTTCAAACAAAAATTGTAGCGCGTAAAATCTAATATATAAAATTTCCCTGTCACAATGTTAGTTACCGTACTCCTCTGAAACGGCTTGACCGATCTTTATGAAATTTTATATGCATATTCAGTAGGTCTGAGAATCGGCCAACATCTATTTTTCATACCCCTAAGTGATAGGGGTTGTTCACCCTTAAAATTTTTTTGTTAATTTTTGGACGAAATTTTTTGTTTTTATTTTTTATATTGTGGCATTGAAAAATACATACAACCCTAAATTTTCACCCCTCTACGATCAACCCCTATTTTTAATAGCGATTTTAGCAGAACGAAGTCTGTCGGGACAGCTAGTTTTATATAAAAATGTTCGTAAGGATTTTCTATATTTAGCTATGAAAATAGTGATGTAATGCTTTATTTATTAAAAACTATAAAAATAACTAAAACATATAAAAAAATATCTAATATCGATATCAGATATGCATATTTTCATTCATATAGCTAATTGAATTTGTAAGGCTAGATGTGAAAGGCCCTAACGAACCCAGTCGATAAACATCAAGTGCTTCTTACTTCGTATTTATTTTATTGGCCTTCGCCTCTGAAGTTATGCCCTGGGACTTGTGCTTTGCATATAGATAGTGTTATATTACGCTTTTGATATTAATACTTGAATTATTCTCCTGATACCGTGCATAGTGTTTTTCTATATAAAACGCCTTGAGATTTTGAGTATAGCAAGAGTATAACAACTTCATTATAAATAGTAAATAAATATTGCCCAAATATCATATATATATGGTAACTTAGTCCTGCTGTAAACTCGTAAGAACTTGTGTTTCGGGGGCTAGAAAAATTTAAGCGATTTTTATTTTTTATAATATTATACACGTCCATGATACGGTGCAGACATTAATATACATCATACAAATTATCTGTACTTAGCGGGATTCGAACCGAACTCGTTCAGACGGCTGTCAAAATATTTAAATTAGGAATTTACAAGAAGTAGAGCCGATATATAAAGTTATATTTTATTACATTCAATCATACACAAAAATTGACACCGTAGTAAATAAAAAGGGAGTAAATAAAAATAAAATAATGTGACTTTAAATATAGAAAAAAGCTTAACATTACAACAAAATAATTCTTAACCTTCGAAAAGTATAGATTTGATTTAAAAATATATAATAAATATTATATCACTTATTAACTTTTAACACGTTATTTTAATGTTTTGACAATATGCAAATAAGGTAAATAACAAACCTTGAGTCTAGTTCTATAAATCTTGATCTGCTGCTTATAATGCGTGAAAATGTGTTTCATACATAATATGAAAAATATGTATATAAATCAAAATATATAAAGTGCCTGTCTTTTTCATTTATAGTTTTTATTAAAATAGCCAACTAGTTCATTTAGCGTAGCTTAAAAATTAATATAAAATTACAAATATTAAATAAAAAAATACCATCAAATAATTAGCACAATTTACCAACCTATAAATATAAAAGTTAAAAAACACAGATAAAAGATAAAACGTGATAATGGTCACAATATCTTTTTTCATTTTTCATTTAAAACATTCCCTATTCTTAAAAAGGTCATTCCGTAATATTAAACTGGCTTATAAAGTTATTTAAGAGATAATGTTTCAATCCGTCGCCGAGTCTTTGATGTTTTGATCTTTAGGGGTTCGATCCGGGACGACCTTGTGACCTTTGCGTGCTCCTGTGACCTGTCGATAAACAATCAAGCCCGTCATGCGAGAACCTGTTGATGACTTTTGAAAGATTTTTTCACGAAAAATATACTTTCGGGCTTACTTACTGAAAATAAAGCATTACAGATTTTAAAAAAATACATAGTCAATAAAAATTAAAACTGAAAAGCTTTCTGCAAAAATTAAGTTAACTTTGATTTCCTTTAAATACAATTCTTCTGTGTGTCTGTATGTGACGCAACTTTTCCTAAATTGCTGGACTGTTTTTGATGTTTTCTTGTATGAATGTTAAAGTAGATTCGAGGATGGTTTAGATTTATTTTTCGGTCCTCTGCTAAATGTTTTGTACAGGGCAACGCCTGTCGGGTCCGCTAGTATTTGTACACCTCATCATGATCAGGCTCACGTCACCTCACCAGGAATCGGAAAGATAAATAGGATGGTTGGTAAACGCTTCTTACCGTAATACTTGTAGGTTCACCACAGAACATAACAAGACAGATTCAAAAACAGTATAATACTAATGAAGAATGCGGTTTTAATACGTAATATCGAAAACGTTGAGAGTGACATCACAGGACGTTGAACCCTACGATGTTTCAATATCTCCTATATATAACCCTATATCGATCACCTGGTTTAGTAGCGAATATATTTCGCGGACGAAAATAATAAACAGGTTCGAGAGGGTATCGATCCTGGATCTGTGAGGGGCGGGAGAGGGGAGGGGGGGCTCCTGCACCCAACGGCCTTGTGTATTATTTATGTACCAACGTGAGAATTTTTATGCAAGCGCAGGACTAGAGAACATAAATGTTTGCCCGCGGTTTCGTTCATTAGAGCTTACGTTAACAGTAGTATCCGGGCTGGTATTGATTGCTTTGACAGTCAATTTCCGCATTTCATTTTAATCCAAATCTGATTAGCCGTGAAATATATCGGAGAGAGTTATTATTATAATATTGACATTGGTTTCATTAACGCTTGTAGCTTCGCGCTTCGGAAAAAAAATAAAACCTGAAAAATATGGATTTTTATATGCAATAATAATTTATTACTTTGTCCCATTTTAAATTATACGAACACGAATAAAATAATAAATATGAATTGCGTTTACAACGATATAAATTCTTGGCAATGCAATTTCACATAATTCATATAACACATACTATTTAATACTAAAGAAAAATTATTGCTCAAATGATATACGTGCGAAAAATATTATATGAAATATATATCAGCAACGCGTTCAATTTAAAGTATACATGATTTTATAAATAGCCTTTATATATTAAATTTCATCATGATAATAAACTCATTTTCGCCATATTATGTTGGATAAAGACGTTCTAATATAAGCGCCCCGATCGAAGGGTATACACAGTACAGACGATAGCCCACGCGAAATTTACTATGTCAAGGCTTGCTCCGAAAATGTTTCTTGAAAATTTGTAATTAGAAAATTAACACGTCCGCCAATCCACAAACAAACCAGGCCAGTATTCTTTCCGAGAGATTTCTAAAAATAGCACCGCATTACCCGTTTAGTTATGGAACATGGTAATTCATGCTCATCATCATCACTTATCGTTCACTACGATTCATGTCATGGATGGTATACTTTTTTTTTCTCTAACGCCGGGAAATGCGCTTACGCATCCCGCGGGCAGTGGGTCTCCCCAGGCGGGTATGTGGGACTCGCTGCGCCCGAAAGCTGGTGAGTGGACGCAGCTCTACCCACTAAAACCCGGCGAGTGCCACCAATGCCGCCTTTGGTGAGGTGCCCCGGATCTGCTAGCAACAGGGCACCTCGACGGCTAGTCAGTCCCTCAGTGGACCGACGCCACCTTCACAAAGGGGTTGCCCCGCACCACAGAACAATGCCAACGTCGGGGAGTTTCCCGTCCTCACCCCTTGCCCCCTGCTCCTTTGCCTCCTCTTCTTATAAGAGGGGTGTATTACATTACATTTATAAGGAGTACAAAGAGCCCCTTTGGCTCAATTCACTTCGCCCAAGGTGTTGGGATCACCCTGGGCTACTGAGCCCCACCGCCACGACAACGCCTGAACAGTGGTGGGGAATGGATGGTATACTGCACGTATGTTGGCAACAGAAGTTTTGATACGACGTTCCCTGTCATAGAATTCAGTAGTTCGTTTGTTTGTTCGCCATCTCTGGCTCAAAGAGAGTCTGCAAAAAAGGAATTTAATTAGTTTTTATCGAAACTTTTACGCCCGGCTTCTGAAACGTTGGTCAAAGTGTATGTCAACTAACATGGCTGTTAACATACGATTCTGAGTTGACTGACAGGTTGATGAAATTCAGTAATTTAACCATGCTTCTAGCAACTCATTTAAAACTTAACAAGAGATTTGACTCTTCATTTTTCACTTTGATTTCCTTTCGGAAACCGGGCGTTAGTCTCGGTTTAAAACTATAGCCTATTCTGTATCTAGGCATAGGAATAGAATGACTATGCAAATAGTGTGCATATTATTGGAAAAACTAGTTCCCCAAGAACTCAAAGTTCAATAACTGGGTGGGTCGAATCGGCCGACGAAAACAGGATTCTGGTCTGGTTCTTATAAACAATGTCTGTAAGTGATTAAGGTTTCAAATAACTTGCAATTATATGGGTTGAAATCGATTTTACGAAAATATAGGTTACGTGTATGTAAAATTATTTTTGAAAGCAATTTAAGTACTTTTTAAGGACTTTATTGTTTTTTTTACATCCCTTTCGAAGTCCTGAGAGCAAAATAAGAACATCCTCGCGTGATCATGGTTGCCGTAAAGTATCCGAAATACCAAGAACTTAAAAATATGATAAAAAAGAACTCGTACACCACGATAAAATCTGTAATAATTAGCTGTATGTTATTGAACCAAATTGTTAATGTATACAATCATAAATGTAAGTTAGAGGACCATCTATAAATTACGCCATACGTTAAAAGGGAAAGAGGGGGTTGACCAAATGTGACATTGTGTGAATAGATATGAAAGGGGGTTCCAGTTGTGACGTCACATTTCCATATCTAAACGTCAAAATTATTAAAACGCCAAGTACTCGTTTAAACTAATTTAACAAAATAAATTAAAAACTTATAAATTGTACATGAACTGAAATACATAAAACATAATTTATATAAAAAATGAAAAATATGTGACGCTCTAGGGATGTGGTGTCACACAAATGTGACGACACAAATGGTGTCAAGGATGGGGGAAGGGTTGAAATATTGTGAATTTCGTGTGACGTAATTTATTTGTGGCATCTTAAAAATAAATTTCATCATCATTTTTAGATTTCATGCGTAATGAACGGCATACAGTTTTGAGTTAAGCTTGTCAGCAGTTAAAAAACAGTACAGTAAATTATGCTGATTTGAAATGTCTAATTAGTTTCAGTGAGTTATGTGCTCGCTTGTTACGTGAGATTTAAAGAAATAACTATTTATTTTAGACTTTCACTGCTTTTGTTGTCTGGTTTTCCAAAACGGAATAAAGTGTACGATATTGATTAAAGACTCTTAAAGCTATTATATATAAGCAAGATTAATAGGAAGGATTTTGTAATAAGAGTAATTTGAATACTGTTATTGTCCTCTATAAATCATGTATCCGCCCCATCATGTCATACTCCTGTGTGGCATTCGCGCATGTGCCTCAGCATAGACTCAGAGGCCTCCAAACGATCCAAAATAAATTCTTACGTGTGGCAACCGGTTGCCCGTGGTACGTAAGAAACATCGACCTACACCGCGACCTCAGACTAGACTCGATTAGGGGCCATTTCAAAGCGATGTCAGAACGTCACTTCGAAAAGGCACTTCTCCACCCGAACCCACTCGTCGTGAGTGCGGCAAACTACACCCCCGATAGCTTAGCACCTAATAAGTCTAGGTTACCTAAGAATGTCATAACCGATCCTGTTGATAAAATCACAGAACTGTTAAAGCGCGACGCTGAAGCGCGACGTAAGCTACAACACACACTCAGACATAACACAGCCGGTGTTAGGCACACATTCACACCGCCTGGGCCCCGGGGTCGTATGCGACGTCGAACCCTACACTCCGTTGACCAGTTGATCCGGATCAACCGCGACAGCATAGGCTCAGATCAGCTACGAGTCGACACCAATATAGACCGTGTAATCACCGATAGCACTCTGCTATCGGCAGCTTGCTCGGGTCCCGCGCTTGACCCGCCTCCCCCGCTACCGGGGGAGGGGAGGGCCGGCCCTCACGATAGGTTTCTAACGTCACCCGTTCCAAACCAGTCGACCGTAGCTGACCAAGTTAGGTACAAACCCGACGCCATGAACATGGCGGGGGGCAACCCCCCAAATTTTTAACGTCATAGGATGATCCAACCGGATCACCCCATTTCCGATGACGCATAACGGTCACTAGGACCATTAGCATAGATCCAACCGAAAAAAAAAAAACTGTTATTGTGTGTACAGGTTCCACCTCGGAACCTAGACGCCTATCCGATTTTAATGAGGGTCATGATATATTAGATTTCAAAGGATTGGTAATTTTACTACCTAAACTTACTTTATTATCTTCTATTAAATGATCTAGACACGCGGTAGAGTGTCAAACCAAGTGTTATATTACACGAACCATTTGCCGCTACTTTATTACGTCAAACTCGATTTCAAACGATTTCAATAATTTCTTAAATAAAATAATTGAATACAGGAATAGAGAAATAATTTGACCATTTGCATACCTTACGTGTATAAAGCTGTACAAATAACCCTTCATACAATGGTATTTGCCCAGATAACAAGGCTTGAGGATACCAAAAAACTCCTTATCGTCAACTAGCCGTTTCGATAGGCTGTTTGTTTGGATGTTTGCTTTTGGAATATGATGATTCGTCGATCTGTTTCCAAATACCGTATTCTATTATTTAACCATGTGATAGTTTTTGTTTCTATCGTTTTCTAGAAGATTATGTTTATATGATTCTAGTTAAATAATGGTATCTATTGAGATGTCTATTGAAATTGAAAGTATATTTTTTACTTTTTGAATATATTGTATTTGTTATAAGTAAATTAAAATATATAATATGAGCGATTCTAGTTTTTTTTCTTTAAGCGAAACTTTTAAAACTAGATCTTAGCGGGATTATATACCCTATAGATTTCCTGGTAAACGAGCTATCTAACACTGAAATAATCATTCAAATCCGACCAATAGTTCCTGAGATTAGCGCATTCAAATAAACTAACTCTTCTGCTCTATTTTATTATTATTATTAGTAGGTATAAGGTTATTTAAGATATATCACGTTATTATCATTATCATGCTTTCATCATGATCAAATTCCCGCCCTCTGCCAGACATAGTCGGTTTTCAACCAAAACAGTCAATAAAGACAATCGTTATAATATATATTTAAGGTCTTTATCGATTGTGAGTAGCCGGAGATCACAAAACTGACGTATAAATGGATGGAGACGAGCAGTTGATGATGATGATGATGCTCGAAAAGGTTCCAGTTGAGATAGTCTTAACAATAGCGTTGGTAGTTTGGTAACATTTAATTTCGAAATCATTCCGTTGGTTTCAATCGTTTTCGTTCGATTGTTTCCAAAAAATATTTATGTGTACGTGTTCATGTATTAATAATTCAATATATTTGTTAGTGGGTTATTTTTTCACGCACACATGCTTGCGATAATTAATCAGTACTTATTTCGTTAGTAGATTTATAAATACCTACACAGTACACACGCATACATGCATCTGCGCGCGCGCACGCACCGTTTACCGCGTAAAATATTCTGCCACGCGTCACAGGCTATCGAAAGATCTAGAATACATACATACGTTATCATCCAGGTGTCCTTACCAGCCAACTGGTGAGACAGTTTAATATTCATCCGATATACCAGACAGGACATGGGGGCTGGCAATTATACAAACCATTAAATTCCAATTTCAATTGTCCCGGTTGACGGATTTTTTGTATAATATATCCCAAAATACGGAATCAAATGCGGAATTCCGTCAGATATTTAAAAAAGGAATAGAAGATTATTAAATTCTGCAGTGAACTGTAAAATTGATAACAATAGATATTATATATTCAAGGATCGATTAGGATTAAGTTCTTTTGACGTTTTGAAGTCACTTTAAATATCTAGAATACAGCTTATGTACATTCTCCTAGGATCAGTGGCTACTCGTGTCCCATATAATCAAAGGTCTGCTAAACTGTTGCTCGCAGGTTCGCTAAAACTAACAATATACCGGTGTCTTCTTCATCATTATCATTATCATCATCAGCCTTAAGTATATCAAAAAACCAAAACTCGTTTTAAGTTTGATTAAGAAACACCCATTTATCCATACATAACGCATTTTACAGTGTCAAGTTTATTTTTATGCTACAGTAATAAATCAGGGTCGTCGCGTAGTATTTTTACCACGTTACAAGTCATTGCATTTATCTAGATTGTATGTGACAGTAGTGTTATCGTTGTTTTGCGTGGGCTCGCCAATCTCACACAGAGGATCATCGTCTGCGAGGAGAACGCATTACTTA
The DNA here is from genome assembly GCA_905333005.2 of Lycaena phlaeas. Classification (NCBI taxonomy): domain Eukaryota; kingdom Metazoa; phylum Arthropoda; class Insecta; order Lepidoptera; family Lycaenidae; genus Lycaena; species Lycaena phlaeas. The sequence goes on along the minus strand of HG995172.1, from coordinate 14,783,434 downwards.
TCTAATTTACACAAGGCTTAGAATAATGTCTTTATATATATTTATTACCAGCCGCCCCGACAGACTTCGTTATATCAAAAGTATTAATATTGCTATTAAATAATAGGGGTTGATCGTAGAAGGGTGAAATTTTAGTGTTGTATGTATTTATAATTTATATAAAACAATTAAAACAAGGAATTTGGTCTTAGGGCCTGTTTCACAATCTCCAGATAAGTTGTCAAGTATCTTTGACAGATAGAGTATGGAGTATCTGTCAAATATCTGTCAAATATGTTGCCGATAGCCTATTGGGATCTTATCTGGAGATTGTGAAACAGGCCCTTAATAATTAAAAAAAAATAGGTAACATGTAGGGGGATAAAAAATAGATATTGGCCGATTCTCAGACCTACCCGATATGCACACAATTTTTTATAAAAATCGCTCGAGCCGTTTGAGAGGAGTATTGGAACATTATGACACCGGAATTTTAATATTTTATAGAATGGAAAATGGGAAAAATGGAATTTACATATAAAGATATTACATATTAGATTGCGACATCACATTATCAGCACACATCGGCTATAGAACGGTCAGAGAACGCTACGACGAAATACCCCTGCGAGTGCAAGCTCGGATTACTACAGGAAGATCGTCATTATAGTTCCACACGACTCTAGAACCTTAATGGCTAAGCTCTGTCACCAATTATACCATACGCTTTAAATATGAGATTAAAAAAATTGAAAAACCGGCTACGCCAATGTCACTTATCATTAAATGAACCAATAGTCCTCTTCTATAAAAAAATCTGAATTAGCATTGTTATAACCTGACCCAGAGACTCAACTAATTTATTCTTATTCCCAATCATGCATATCTATCGCCTGGAGAATCTACTAGTCAAGGGTTCGCCTCTTATCCGCATTTCCCATCCATTTTTTAAAAAGCAATATTACTGTTTTAAACACCAAAAGCTCTTAGCCATGTATCGGCCGCTCAGCCAAATTATAGCAAATTAGAAGATTGCCAAATTATATGGTAACCAGTCCGTCTCTGCGATTATTTGTCATTATAATGATCGCTTGAAATGCGGTTTTTGTGGTCGATTTTCAAATGTTTTTGTTGTTTTTGAAATAAAAAATGTCATAAGTGAAATGTCTAAAGACATAATTTATGAAAAAGTTGTTTCCTTTCAAGTTTTGATTTATGATATTTGCAAGTATAAAATGATTATACACTTGAATATTGCTATTTAGCTCTTGGTGTGATTTCGTATTGGAATTTCGTGCTTATTAAAACGTATATCTTAATATCTTAGATCATTAATATGTCTAGATGGAGTGTTGCCCTACAATAAAAACAAAAAAAACTTGCCAACATTTTCAAAGATGTATTCGTGAATAGTGATACCAGCTACTACAGTTCTCCCATAATCATCATTTTTAATCTCGTTACACTTCAACACAAACCTTCATTATAAATAAAAAAAAAATTGGTTGCCTGTAAAGTCGGTATACGGGCGAAAGTTTTACGTGACAACGACTTTGAGTGGTAAAATAATTTTAATGTGAATATTCATTCACTTTTTATGTCTGTCTCTCTCGCTCTTAGGCGGGCTAACCATGCCCGAGTGGAAGGGACGCGTGCCTCTCACTCGCTCTCATTGTGAGCGCATAACGTGAGCGGAGCGTAACGCAGTTTCTTGAAGTGTCACCCGGCAAACCAATTTATAAGACGTTGTCACGTCAAAATAATAATGCGTAAAAATTCATGCGTATTCTATGACAGTGGGACGGATACTAAACACAGAGAAAGCATTTAGAGGCCAACAGTTGGTTGCTATTTTTTTGGACGTGTTTTCCGCGCGACACTCTATCTAGACATATTATTGATCTAAGCTTAATATTAATAAAAAACCGAATGTGTACCATTCACATTTTTCACGCATAACCTTTTTACTATTACTGTATGTCCAAATTTCAATAACAAATATTTTAACATGCGTTTCATAATAATACAATGCGGGCTTACTCAATATTATGATAGAGAATTCGCAACTCAATGTGTATAAAATATTATTGCGTTTTAAAATTTTAACTGCATTAGCAGTGCACACACGCGCGACTGTTATACGCACACCTAACTGTAGGTTCATTACCTAAGCGCGTGTTCGCAGTGTCGCGATTATTACGGCCCAGTTGTCGGGAGTGTGGCGCAAGCTTTAACCGTGTGCTACCTTCCATACTCGTACTAATTGTCAGGCGCTTTTCTTTGATCCCATACAAGATTTCAGTAGCTACAATCTATTTTGGTACTGATATTTATTTAATGCGCTTAGGAAGTGTTAGTCAGCCAGGCCGGTCCATGGTGGATACGAGTGGCAAGGGATCGGTCGTCTTCGCGTTCATTGAGGGAGGCCTATGGTCAGCAGTGGACGGATAAAGGCTAATGATGATGTTATATTCAATCATACTTAGACTCGCTTGTAACATTGTAATTCTGTTACATGAAATAATATTTATATATATACAAGCTTACAAGTATATATAGCCTTTACTAGGTACAATGACATTGAAAGTGAACTCTATTGCCCTCATCATAAATCTTAATTTTACCAAAATACAAGCTAAATGTCAGAAAATTTAACCTTTCAAACTTTTATCATATAATTACCTGGATCCTATGAAGATGGTTAGAACGCCATCAATCTTATCTCAAGTCTTCTGAATGTGGTTCAACGCCCTCTGTAGGCTTTGATTCGAAACTATTCAAAGGTCTTAATGGCTAAGGCTTTAGAATTTTTCAATTGCAAAATCATGATTATGAAGAGTGTAATTATTTACGGAGCCTTCAAAGGAGCCTTTTTTAAATCCGATGTTTTGTTTGTTGACTCTGCGTTTTTCCAGATATACAGTTTATTGTGAGTGAAATGTAAAGTAAAGTGTTTACGATTTTTTTTTAAATTCTGTAATTTTGTCCGTTATGTCGTTGTATATTTTATACATGACTAGCTGCCCCAACAGACTTCGTTCCAATAGGACTAATAACGCAGTTAAGTGGTTGATCGTAGAAGGATGAAAATTTAGGGTTGTATGAATTTTTAATGCCACATCATAAAAAAATTGAAAAAAAAAAATGTTTAACAAATCCACACTATCATTTAAAAAAAATGATAGTGTGGATAACCCTTATCACTTAGGGGTATGAAAAATAGATAGTAGCCAATTCTCAGACCTTACTGAATATGCATATAAAATTTCATAAAAATCGGTCACGCCGTTTCGGAGGAGTACCTATGGTAACTAACACTGTAACACGGGGTTTTATATATTAGATAATCAAAGTCATTGTCTAAATTATTTACATCCAATATAAATTTGAAACAATCATTATATTATGAGCTTTTATCCTTAAAACAAATCATTGAATGGCATTTTTCATCCGCGATAAATCATAATGCTTACGTTAAAGATACCCCGTTTCGAAATCCCAGCGGATTTCCCTAAAGATTGGCGATTTTAGTTGATTATTATATTTATCATGGTTGCTGTTCCGCCCACCGACGCCTGCGCCACGCCCGATCATTGTATAATTAAGCTGTTCTTGAAGTGACAGGTGTTTCCTATCGTGTTTACTACATTATGAATATAATACGTTTTACAACATATCTTTGATATTTCTTATATAGGCCGTGTCGTCGTTAGGTAAGCTATGCTAATTCGCTTTGGTATAGTTCTTTTGAAGATTAATGTTATAATGTTATTACTTCAAAGGACTTTAGAAGTTACGAAATATATCTCAAAACATAAGCCGCACGTGATAGATCATGCTTTAGATGGTCTGCTTCTGCATATACTCTTCCAATGAAGATTAAAGGCCTTAAGGCCAACAGCATAGGTCCATTCGAAAAAAAAAGATAATGCTCTAATACATCAACTTGAGAATTAGATAAGTGCATGCCACTACTACATGGGAGTCGGTTCGAATCCCCACGAGGGGTATTTTTGTATGATGTATATTTACTGTTCCGGGTTCAAGGATGTTAAGTTTATTCTTGTCTGACCTGTTACAAGTGACGAGAAGTATGTCTGTTTGTTTGCCCTTACAAAAACCCCATATGTTCTTGCGATCGACGAATCTCGTATGCCGGAATACGTGTTTTCTTATGCGGATGAATTTATGAACATGAGCGAAAACAAAAATTTGTTAATCTTTGAGAATGCAGGTCGGAACAGAAAAAATATTTTTTTGAGTTAGCCCCAAGTAGCCTGTGTAACCTTCTTTAATCAATGAAGAAGGTTACATAGGCTACTTGGAGTGGCAAGATCGGTCTTTTTGGCGTTTATCGAGGCCTATGTTCAGCAGATGAAGGATAAAGGCTGATGATGATGATAGTGATAATAGGCCACTTATTTTAGAGACATCTAGTTCTTTTTTTATATTTGTAGATGGGTACAATAGCGGGGATCAGTGAGCGTTATATAAATGACAATAATTGTTACAGTTTCACAGTGAAAGTCGAGCGCGTCCCTTCCATTATAATGAATACTTTCTTTAGTCGTGCCCACTAGAGATCCGATCGACCAGTGGAATAGGCAAAGGGCGCTGCGTGATCTGGTGTATATGATAAATACCTGAAGAGCCATCAGAGTGTTTGGGGAGTAGATGAAGGGATTAAAGGGAAGCGCACACGCAAGCCTTCCGCGTGGACACCAATTGTTACATCCAAATATACACCCAGTATTTGGATGTAACTTACCACTAGGCGAATGTGTTGAATTAAAAAAAAATACAATCTATCATTGACCTAACATGTGACAATTTTTAAAGTCTCTGAAGGTTCACCAGAAGCTGGATCTAGGGCCCAATACCCTTATCGCCTGATTTCGACGAGAAGACCCGTGCCCAGTAACGATTTACTTATACCGAAATAACAAAGTTAATTGTTTTTGAATAAAAAAGAGAGTATTTACCGTCTTTTCAATTTTATTTAGCGAAGCTCTATATTTTCATATTAAATACTAATGCCTTGTTTTGCGAGACCAAAAATGTTTTATATTAAAAAATAAATATATGAAAATACTAGATTAATCGTATCAAGTAATAGACGTGTCTGTCGATACGATATTAATGCTTAACCTCAAATTATAAATACTCGGCCCAGTCCGTCGAGCCTTGGTCTGTATTTGGTGTTGTATCGATGTGTCCCGTCACATGACGTCAATCGATTTTTTATCGATTTTTTTGTATCGATCCAACGTCGTGTCGGAAGCTTTTAGTGACACGAACCAGCTGTCCCACCACTAAAGCGCTCAGCACTCCATAAATCAAACGGCCCTTTGTAAATATTACTTTTGATCCAGACGCTGCAATCGTTTTATCTCACGACCGTGGATAAACATGCGAGGAAAAATATTGGCTGCATTGATTTGATTTGCTTGCATTCGATACTCATATCAAAAGCATATAATATAATATGTCACTAAAGGCGAAAACTCTTTACTTTTAATCGCCGTGTAGAAAACTTTTTGTGTGTTTGTCCAAGATATGCCACTTGCCAATCTACATCAAAATAATTTTGCTTGGCCTTGGAAAATTAAAAGAATAAACAGCCTAGAATATATTTATTTCTATTATACACTGAAGCTACGTACAGAGAAAGGTTTCTCAAACGCGTATGGAAAAAAATCTCGTCCGAACAATGCGCGTGTGATTACAACGCATTAGCCTGCAGAAACAATCAAAGGCTTCACATGTCAATGGCGACAGGTGGCCTTGGTCGGGCCGCTAGGGTCACACGTCTGTCTCTCATAATAGACGAGATGACAGCGACAGGGAGCCTGGCAGACGAAGGCTGGGGGAAGATCCATGACCGAGTCGTGTGATCAATTGATGCCGTTAACATTGAAATTACGTTTCGAAACGCTACGAGATAACAACCATGACGGACGCAGCCATAATAGGACCAAGATGGGATAGGTAAAAACAGGTGAATTATACGAATGGACTAGACACCGCATATATACGACCGGGATCGCATTCCTATCTAATTGAAAGACTGGTATAGACATAATATATAGTACCGCACCAACCATACGGTCATAGTTTTTTGTAATGTCTAAGGAGGCAACCGAACAGAATTAGGCGCTACGCGCTCGGTGCGCTGTTGATGGTTAATGTAGACTATTTTTACGGAAAAACTATCATAAAAAATATACATACATATAAAATCGTGTCGATTTTTTCAGTGTTTCGTCGTCGAAACATTAAAAAAAATATCTTGATGAACTCTGAAGCCTGTCAAAATTGATTTCATTACAACGGGTTAGACAATATTATGTCCTCGATAGAAACGAGAAATTAAAAAATCTAATCGTTTTATTTAAAGTACCACCAAAGTATATTTTGAACGTCAATTTAATCTACCACCTATTTCACAGCAAGCCCACTGAGAAGAACCGGCGAAACAAACTCAGTGGAACTAATCTTTTCTAATATCGCTAGATCCATCTTTTCAAGTAGTCATAAGATGCACTTAACGCTGATGTTATTAATCTACATCTACACTAATATTATAAAGAGGAAAACTTTGTTTGTTTGTTTGGTTGTAACGAATAGGCTCAAAAAGTACTGGACCGATTTCAAAAATTCTTTCACCATTCGAAAGCTACATTATCCACGAGTAACATAAGCTAAATTTTATTACTGATTACTGATAAAAAATAGGGTTCCGTAAGATATTTTGGTTTTTCGGACACAAGGTGTAAAAAATGTTAGTTCACGTACTAAGATCCCGTTGTAAATCTTAGTTAACGCAGGCGAAGCTGCGGGCAACAGCTAGTAGATAATAAAATAAATGAATTTAACGAGGAAGACCGCGGAGTCCATATACGATGGTGAATGACAGGAGGACCAGTTCCTCGAGGTGCCGGAACCGTGCGGCGCGAGCAGAGGGCCTGATAACACTAGCCGACGTCACGCCGCGACGAATATTTTTATTGTTGTTTTTGCGGAAACGTATCGTGCATATGCATGAAATTATTTACTGATTGAAACATTTATTTTCTTGTTTATTGTTTGTCCATTAACAAGACAGCGAATTGACACGACTATTGTAATTTTTTTTGTTTATTGTCAGCGTGATTGCTAAAAAGATTTTTGAGTTTCCATTAATGCGTGACTGCTGTTTTTGTCGACTAGTTCGATTAAATGCTTCCTTAACATGCCAACGAACTCACTATTAGGTATAATTTTAAAACAAACTTCAATGGTACCGATTCACATAAACTAAGCAATAATAGCTTTAAATTTTAATCAAGAAGCCATTGTATAGAGCTTTAACGTTTTCTATATTAACGTCCTAATTTAAGACAGCGATTTATCAAAGCAAGCTTATTTTTATTATAAAGATTAATGGTTATGTATAATGGATAATTTGATTTTTTTGTTTGTTTGTTATGATTTAAATCAAAAACTAAACGACCAATTAAAAATAATCTTTTGCCGTTGCAATACTATGTGAGTACTGAGTGACCATATTGGAGTGTGTCTGTGACTGGATCCATCTGTAAGTCCAAGTCCAGGCGAGTTAAGAGTGCACTAGCTTGAGTCGAATATAATATAACCTTTTAATTGCTAAATCTTGCGTTTTATTGCAAGGAGCATCCAATATTAAAGAGGTGCTAACGTCCGTCCGGTAAACGTTGTTCAAAGTGTATGTCAACTAACATGGCTGTTAATAGCGGTTCACATACGATTCTAAAGTCAAATTAGATAGCTTCTCATTGTAGTTGTTATGTCAACTGACAGGCTGATCAAATTAAGTAATTTAACCATGCTTCTAGCAACTAATTTGACACTTAACAAGAGACTTGACAGTTGATTTGTTAATTTTTGCGTTGATCAGCCTTTCGGAAACCGGGCGTAAGACTGTAATGACAGGGCCTAGCTAAAGTTAGTTTTATGTACCCTCATAAAGAATCCAGTAGAATGACATTATGCTAATAATAACAATGAAGCATTATCACCCACAAAGCATACTAAAACAATCGGCTAAAACAAAGTAGTCGTAAAATAACACTGTAAGAACGTTGCCAAAAAGTAGTCAAAGGTGATTCACCGCATTCCGTCGATACGTTTTCGTCACCATCGATTCATCCCTGCTCACGCCGACAATACGTCAAGTTTACCCAATATAGAGCTGACGGTACCGACAGGGGTGTCAAAAGAGCCAACTTACTGTAGTCATAATGAATGAAACTGATATACCAAAAGTTTTACACTACTCAAATTGTAGAAAATGATTTTATCTTACTAATTAAAAAAAAACAAGAGAATTGCTTACACACTCAATTTAATCGTCAAAAGAGTAACAAGAGGTTTTAATTCTTTTTTTTTTAATAATATGAGGAAGTAGGTATAAGTATAGATATTTTTTTCTTGATTTGTGAAAGCGCCTGATGTTAGGTCGGCTATGAACATAGTCCTAGAATCTACCCCGGTTACCAATGTACGTGCTTTACCATCATAGCATCAAAAAAGTCTCAGCTGAGCCACTCATGGATCACGCTCATAGATCATGACATTAAATAGAACAAAGCTGCTTGGCGAACCTAACTTAACTTTTGGCAAAGAATACCGTTAAAACTACGTACGTAACGTTTTACTCTAAAGAATACCGTCTCTACATAGAAGGCCAGTTCTTATGAGCGCTTTGAACCTACGAGAGCGAGCGAGTGCGAACTGGGGACTAGTCCCCGAAAAAGTCGGCACAAAAAATCATTAAGAACTGTCCTTGTATGTACTTCTGTGTTCTTTGCTTTGGGTTCCACCAGAAGTCTACTAATTTCGAAGCCTATACAATAATGGCAACCCTTTAGGGCGGTGCTTTAGAGCGCAACTCAGTATCGTGTCCAATCGAGGGGGGATGTGACGCGAGCGATCGTGATCCACCTGCAAATCGATTCCGACGCACGCAATCGAATATCGATATTCATCCTTGAGACAATCGCCGCATTTCGTGAGCGTGTATTGTTCTCTATAAAAGTCGTGTTCAGATTAAGTTGTAAAAACTTTATTGATTTTATTTCTTGTCTCTTTTTAGCTATGAATCATGAATATCGTACAGTTAAATTGTATAAACTCTTGTTAAGTTTTATTTTAAAAATGTATTCGTTGAGGTCTACTTATCTTACAAGTTAATGCGAGTTAAAGTTAAAAGACAAATCTTGAATGAGCCTTAACATCAGCCTATACCATTGATGACTGGTCTAGCCTTTACCTATCTTATTAATATAAATAGCTGCATATGTACTTAAAAATAGCGTTACAGTGTGTGTGAGCGAGGCCGGGTTGACACAACACAGAGCCGTCAACTTATGTGATTGCTTTCATAACTTCGTTAAACGATAGTTTGTATTCGTTGCTGCGCTTGCGCATCTGTGCCTTGTGCGCGCACTTGGGTCATACCATCGCAAATCAATTAGAGAATATTGAAACAGACACACTTTTTATGTGTACATACTAGCCATTACCCGCGGCATAGCCTGGATTACAGATTACTGGTTAAAATCCTCACACGAATTTATTCCACCTGTTTGTGTCTATTCTATATCCTACTAATATTATAAATGCGAAAGTTTGTGAGGATATTTGTTACTCTTTCATTATATAGTTATATTATATAGTTTATACATCAGATTAACAAGGCTATAATTCATTTCCCTATTCCCACGGCAACGCGGAATAATATAGACTATATCATCCTCCTAAGATGCCGTTGTAAATCTTAGTTAACGCAGGCGAAGCTGAGGGCAACAGCTAGTATCTATGTACACGTTATTGAAGCGATAATGTTTTATAACGTGCTTGAAGTACATTAGCTATAGGTAGTACGGTCTGAGTATTACAAAACTGCTTCTATTCGAGTCTGTAGGATTATAAACAGCCAACGTCCGTAAACAGAACATCACTCAAAAAGCGAGGCGCTTGTTTTGATTAACAAAAGTATTAGCTCGCCCGTTGCTCAACTTTATTGCATACGTTGAAACATTTGTGTAATATTGCATTGATTTTATAATAGAATTGTCTGCAAGCTCGCCTGCGGCTACTTAGATTTAAAGGTTTTCTGACCTAATGAGTAAATACTAACGAAACTTGAGAGCCACGAAAATTTTTCTGTATTTTGTTTTCGCAATAACAACACATATCCGATTAAAAGCTCAAGTGGTTGCCAATTTATGTTTTCGTCTGTAATACCAGAATTCTGTCGCTGCTTTACCATATACTTAAAAAATCGTCCGGGCCCCAGAGTACCTAAGAGAAAAGGCCATAAGTGTGTATTCTAAATAAGCACTAGAAACGATACAACTACTTTGCATATACCTAACCATCGTGCTGCATTTTACAATTGCTCTTTTACAGTTCAGGCCATCCTGTGAAATGCCATGCCAAATAGATTATGGGAGACTAAAACTCTGGAGGGGAGGGGGCTACTGGGCTGATGTTGATGATAGTGATGATTTTTATCATACCTATTGTATATTATCTTGTATGGCACAGTGGCAATAAAGTATATTTCTGTTTCTTCTAAAACTAGCGATGATTATTGTTATACTAGCTGTTGCCCGCGGCTTCGCTCGCGTTAAATTCGGAGTAGCTCAGTTCTGTACGCACCTATAGTAAACACAGACAGATTTTTTTTTAACTACCCTGCGAACTTTCATCTTCTATTTCATTCCCATATAGGTAAACTTAAATAAAACAAAAAAAAAAATATCAGTGACAGTTTCGCTAGAGTGGTCAATATGTGATTATGTCATTGTATATTAATGGACTGCGATTTGTCTGTCGGCACTATTAGAATTTAACAAAATACTCGACAATCCGAATTTTGCGGATATATGTTGTCGACTCGAAATCTTTAATTTTTTATGTTTTATTATACCGGTAAGGTTTTGATCGAGTCTATCGTACCACTGCACGAAATTATTAATATAGATGTCACTCAGCGATAACAGCGTTTTAATAGCGAAAGAGTTTCTTATCTCCGATTTATGGTTTCAGAGATCACCTCTTACAACCGATGTCACAAATTTAAGATCTTTGATATAAAAATAAGTAGAAAAAAATGCTGAATTTTTTATAAAAAAATATATTTTTTTAGCATGTTAAATTAACTTTTGAAAGTAGGTTGCTCTTGATCAACGACAAAATGACTGATCTCCGATTGCACGGTCCAATCGTGTACTAAGATGTGATAAATAATTTCTAACGAATAAAATACTGTGTCGTCTTATATTTTTTGCGGGAATTTTTTATTTAGGTTATACACGTGGCTTAAAAAAATAGTTGACTATTACTCATACGGCAATGGCCCAATTGTAAGTTGAATCAAGAGCTTATCGAAATGCCAGAACAAAAAAAACTATGTCACCTGCCATACTGACATAAGGATTTATGAATATTACACGTATTAACTTGGTCGCATAAGCTTTACGTTAAAAGTGAATTCAAGATTGGTCTAATTTCTGAATGATGTAACGAAATGAGGATTGTTAGTTATTTTAGAAGTGGGCCATCGCTGGGGGGTAGGGGGGAGCGCGATGTGTGACGCAAGTACCGCGATCCAGCCTACTTCGTTGCAAGTATCTCTGTCCGGGAAAGATTGCTAATAAGTAGCTTTTTTTTTCGAATGGAGCTATACTCATGGCCCTAATGCTTCGTCGGAAGTGAGGTGAGCCGGTTGGTATCACCCAGTGATATAATACTAATAAGTAGCGTTTTTAACAGTGATGCTTAAGTCTGTGTGACGTTTAACACTTGTCGTTCTATTGGCTCATCTGCGATCTTCCTATGTTAAAGTATCAACCCTTATATGTCGCAATCAGGCGATGATAATAAGCCATAATTCACCAATGCGCTGGCCAGTGCTGGTTGAAGAACTTCACATACCTTCAAAGACTTTCTCACGATGTTTTCTTTCACTGAAATTTAGAAAACTCCATTTCAGTGCACCACAGGATATTCAGAATCGAACCCAGTGCCTCACGCATAAGAGGCTGAGTCCACCCACCACTGGACTGTCGTCGCTCCTTCCTAACAAAGATTTAATTTTTTTTAAGCCCAGACGTGTAGTCGCCGGCCCTAGTCGGTTGTGGAGGGGATCGGAAGTCCCAGCGTTCATTTATATAGAGGACGAAAAGGGTTTAATTATAATGATAATGAAACTATAATGGTCCGTAAAAACAGACGTCATGTAAATTGGTATTCCTCTGAGATGTGGTGCGACCGCTTCCGACTGTCATTGAAGCTATTTACGCTGTACAGCCGCCCGTCTCCATGGCAGGCTCATCACCGATATGTACGCACGCTGAATAAATTCACTAGCCGTTGCCCGCAGCTTCGCCCACGTTGCCTTATACTCACGGACGTAGCTGGGCTGATGTATATCATTATTTTTCTTATACCTCTTAAAGAAATAAGACAGATAACTATGCTAGAGCATCGCGGACGTCTCTATAGACCTATTAAATTAAAAAACTGATTCTGATCATTGAATATACCGTCGGTCCTTAATGGAAATTCAAGTTATAGCCTACAATGAAATATTTTTGAGTTTTTCAAAAAAAGAAAGTTTTATTTATTATTATTTATTTATCATAACTATAAACTGACTTTATCTGACTAACGGGTGTATGTTCTTTCACAGTTATTTATCGAAGCTCGATACTGCGCATTCTGTAAATTTATGAAATCCAAGAAGTAAACCTATATATTTAATATTCTTCAGGTTTTGTAATACTTTAAGTGCTTGTATCCCGTTTTAAACATTTGCAATATTTACATTTTCTAATAAATTATTTCTATACTTTGTTTTCTACATATCTATGCTCTTTTCTAGGAACGGATGCCGCAATACTGCGTTTCGCATGCTATCCATCACGCTAATCTGTTAATTCATCAGACGATACGCTATTTTACCCTCTATCCCCTACTCTTAAAGCCTTAAATCATACGCCGCGATAACCGTGCCATAGCAGTACTTGGCGGTGAATTGTACACGGGCAGCGATTACGAGCAGTTAGGCATATTTTAGCATAGAATTTCAAATAGCCTATAATTATGATAAAAATATGTGTCCTCTTACTATGTTACTGTATATGAGACGGAAACCGTTTAATTTCTTTATACAAATGAAAAGTATAATTTGCTAGCTACAAAATAAAAAATTTTTTTCTGAAATGGCAGAACAAGCCACCATCTTTGTGATGATTGGACTATTAATTTAAAAAGTAAAGTATCAACCATTTTACATCCCATTGCTGGGCACGGATCTCCTCCTCGAAATCTCCACCTCCTCTGATGCGCTGGACCCAATGCGGAATGGACAATACTATATACATTAGGTATATCTCGTTACGGGCCCTAGCAAAGTACATAAAAATGTATTTCAATTTCACTTCTAAAAATAAAATTTACAAATGCAAATCATAATGCTTTTGCTAATGCTATTATATGCTATATATGCTTTAATGCTATTGCTAATTAATAGTGTTAATAGTATGCCTGAGACGTAATAAAATACATAAGACGTAAACCGTAACACAATAGAATACCCTGAAGAGACAATCAACACAATAAGAGAATACAAATGATAGACACAGTATGGTTTTATACAGGCTTCGTTTATTATGAAGACTATACTCGCTGTTACACGCGTGTTCACCCGCCCCAATTTTAAAAAATACCCTTAACCCGTTCGCGCAAGCGCTTTTTAAACGCTCGCTTGCTCGCTAAAAAATAGCTAGTGCGAACGTGGTCTATCTCAAAAATAAATACAATATAATTTGCCAAACCTGATATGTTATTTCGGTGAATAGCGCTTTTACATGAACTTTGAACACTTCAGCTTTATTATATTTTTACTACCACCAAGTGCTAGCATTTCAGTGTTATACAGTGTGTTTGATGTAGGTGCCATATAGTACAAGTGTAAACAAGACGCACATCGTTTAACCTTATCAAACGGGCGTATTGATCGCTCTCAAAGAGCGTGTTGAGTGGTCCAGATGGCGGCGCGCGCAGACCGAGTGTCTGGCGGTTTTGCGATGCGCCTGCGCATGTCGACCGCTCTATAAGGAAATGACAGTTTTCATAACGTACTGAGCATTTCACAGTTTTATATAAGCTCGTGTATAGCAGATATTGACAAAACATCAACAACATTATAACAATTCACTTCTTAGAAGGCAATTAACCTCTTGTAATGGAATTTAACAAAAAAAAATAATACATCACAATATTCTATGTCTCATTTTTCTTTCTCTTCTTTTTAAGAAAAAATATAATATTTAGAACATATTATGTTAAATGAAAACTTTATTTTAAAACAAAAAAAAAACATTATATCGGTAAGTACTAAGTAGTAATAACACTAGATAAGGATCCCAGAATCTTTTAATTTATATTATTTTATTCTTTGACTTTATAATACAAAGTCAAAGAAGTGTTAAGATAGTTAAAGGTTCGCTCTCACGAGTAATAGTGCCGCAAATTCTAGTAATTCCTAGATTTGATGATCCCACGATCGGGTATGCGCATACGCACGCGGGCGCATCCGCTACCGGGGTGAACGACCTCGCACGCGTCGCTCACAATCATATTATATCATTAATATTTACGATTAAAATGATAATAATCTATTACGCTATACCGATACCGGGAGATTATTCTTAGAGCTAGCATTAGGTTTGTAATTATTAGACTAGCTATAAACTAAAAAAAAATACCTCAATTATAATATTTAAACATTTTTTTCCTATTTATACACTTTAATTGTAATTTGCGAGATTTTTCCGATCAAATTAAGCGATCAAACGCAGATGCTTGGCCGTTTGATCAAATGAAAACTTCATCCTAAATGTTGCATAAGATCGCATTCTCGTCTATCACTCCGCATCGGCTGCACGCTACACGCTGCACGCTGCACGCTGCAACGGTCGCCCACGTGACATCCAGACTCCATTTCCGCATCACCAGACCCAACCGTGGGCAGACGATTGCCAATCATTAACTT
Organism: Lycaena phlaeas; assembly: GCA_905333005.2. Classification (NCBI taxonomy): domain Eukaryota; kingdom Metazoa; phylum Arthropoda; class Insecta; order Lepidoptera; family Lycaenidae; genus Lycaena; species Lycaena phlaeas. The sequence goes on along the minus strand of HG995172.1, from coordinate 14,768,370 downwards.
TCTATGGCTAATTGCACATTTGTTGAAAGCATGAATCATAGCATTATGTTGCATCGCCTGTAATAGATATTGTCGAAACGCGGATTTGAACTCATGAAAGATACGGAACTCTAGAATTACAATTTGATAGAGAAGTAGAGAGTTACGATGGGCTATAATCCCACAAACGATGTGTGGGGATATCAAAAACATATCATGGCAAGAACTGTTAGGATCACAATAAACACAAGGTATTTTTAAGAATAAACATTACTAAGTGAAATGTGTATGTAAATTTGTCATTATGGAATATTGGCGCTAAGCTAACGGATTATAAAGTAGATGCTTTGGTGTTTGGTCTTCAAGGGTCCCTTGTAGATATCCAATATAGATTGGCTGACGTAGACAGTCGTCCACAACCCACAGTGCCCTATTACTGGTTTTCCCTTGCTTACGCATGTGTTCTTGGGTTTTATGTTCAAGAGTCAATGATCTACATAATAAGTAGGAGGACACAATCAGAATAAAACCTCTAAGGCCGGACTCGAATCTTTACAAAAAGCGAAGAAAAACTCCTGAATACATTTATATCGTTTTCGTTGACACACTTATTTTTTTTATAAATACGTCCCGTTACTGTTTTACAGTCACAAAACATTTAACAGACTTCAAAGGAGTATTTAATATTCGATTGCTTATAATGTTGTAAAAATATGAGACGCGAAACGAGGTGGAACAATTTTCGCTATAAATTCGTATTTAGTACGTCGGAGCCTGATGGTCCTCATCAAGTGGTTCTGGTTGGTTGCGGGTGACTGGAAATATACCTTTGATTTTGTTTGAAGAGTAGTGAATAAGTGGCGGTGGTCCAGTGGTTATGGGTTCCGCTCCGTATGCGAGAGGTCCCGGGTTCCATCCTGACCTCCCGTGCGCCTTGAAATGGGGTTTTCTAAACTTCGAAGTGCACTCTTAATATGAGACCATCGCTTTTTCACCTCTGAAGGAAAACATCGTGTGAAAACTCTTCTGATGAAATTCTTTAAAGGTGTGTGAAATTCATCTTCTATGATCCAATATCCTCTTCATCTGACTTCAAGGAGGTGACTTGTACTCAGTGGAATCATATATGGATTTATACATTACTTTTATTGGTGAAGCGTTGGGATGTTTTAATTCTTAGTTGTAATTCAATAATCAAAATGGATTCTGTTTATTTTGATTTTTGCATTTTGCACACGACGTTAGGGATACTTTCAACAACCATGATCGCTAAAGGGCTCAGTGGCCAGTCATGTTTTTTGATAACACAAGAAAATGCATTTAGACATGCCAGAAGCCACGTAGGATACTGGCTGGTACTCGCGCCTGGTAGTGCCTACTTAAACTAAAACCACTGCGAGCGTCTTCAACCGTTTTTTGAGGGTCCCAGACCTGCAGGCAACAGGATCACCTCAAGGCGAAGGCCAGAATACTCTAGGCCAGTGGTCAGTCCTCCTGTGACCATAGTTAGTGAAAGATATCAGGCCCGTGATGACTGTGATGATAATGATGAATATTGAAATGATTATGTTGACGGAACCGTAAATAGGTTGCATGTAGACTGTAGTAATGTAGGCTAACAATCTCATAACGTACCATCAAAGAATAACACAGGTTTGTTTTGTTGAATGAAATCGCACACAATATGTCCGTTTGTTTTGGCTTTCTTTATACACATCGGGCCGTTAAATGTATTAATAAGATGACCCAAATGGGGAGTGACGCGGGCGTGACGTAACGCACCGACACGTCTATGAGATTACCGCATGCATGTATCGATCGCTTCTGACACTAGTGGTCCACGGGGAACACGCGGTTCACGTGGAACGGAGATGTCTTATTCGACCACTGCCTAACATGTTACCCAAAACTTGCTTCTATCCTTTTCTACTTCAAAACTTGTAGGTTTTTATGTTATTTGGCCAGGCATACATGCTAGATGAAATTGAAATTAGCCCAGGCCACTCGTTCAGGTGATGCCTATTCTGATGGTAGGTCTTGATGACGGAAGGATCGGTGTGGACGGCATAATCATCATCACCACGTCAATCTGGTCTCGCGGTTTATTATTATATAATACACATCCATGTCTCAGGAACAAAGAAAACTTTTTGTTCCCTGGCGGAATTCGAACGCGCTGCCTCCGGCTTGAACACCAACACGCACAGCGGTAGTCAAACTTTTCAAAGTTTCAAACAAAATCAAAGTTTTCATTTTTGTACTCGCTTACCGCAATAAAATGGGCATGCCATCTGCCGGCTGGCCAACCATCACTACCCAGAAGCTACCCCAGAATCAATAAAATGTAAAATACAAAACATGGAACTGAATGTTGTAAAAAAGTTGCCGTCCGGCCAGACAACAGTACCTGTCGCTACCAAAACTATTCTATATTTCGAGTAGGAAGGACAAAATACACAGACAAAGAACATTTTATGAAATGCGTATATAAAAAGCTTATCTGTTTATGAGCTAAGTGAGTAACTACACAAAAAGTAAGTGCTAGTAAATGACGATGAGTCATTGCATGAGCGAAGCTTTCATTGTTTATCTGTCAGTTAGTCACGATCAGAAGCACAGAAGGCAGTGACAATCAGTTACATAACCCGGTGGTGCGAAAACACGGAAACGTCCATGCTAGAAGACTGACGTGTCTTCAGGTCGTTAATCATCAGGTATCGTATTGATATCAATCTGCACTTTCTCCACAATTTCTTCGTGATGTGCATTATAGGTACCGCATCTCTTGTAAAGACGTTACAATTACTTAATATTTTATGGTCATTAAATAATCGAAAGTCTAAATATTAAAAGTCAAAGTTAGATTCCTACTACCTCCAAAGTACCATGCTGAACCTCAATTTGAGACTACTCCTAGTTCCAAATCTAGACCTCAGAAAGGTTCCGGCGAAACACTTAATTACACTGTATAAGTGGCAATTCTATTAAAATTGCAAAAAAAATATGATTAACAAAAGAGCTACGCACAAATTTACGTAAATTGTTTATGGTGTTGGTAAGATAATGGCTGCTCAGAAGTTTCGGGTTATTGTACTTGATGGATCACTGAATGGATGATTCCGCTTACGAATCTGAGGACGCACTAACGATGCAATATTAACGGTCGAAGAAACGACGATTGATCTGTGTAAATGCGCCCGAAATTATTCAACAATATGAGAGAGCTTGCGAAAAAAATATGAATAATGTAGCTTGTGTGAAAAGCCAAAGAGAATACGCTTTAACACTGCACAAAGATGAAAGAATGAGCCAAATCGAACTTCGACCGGAAATCGCACGTAACGAAAAGCGTCCCAAATATTATTGTGGATTTATGTCTCACATACCAATGAATAATTCGCGCGGAGACAGCGTTAACGATGTAAAAATGTTTGGGCGTTTATCATTAATACCACGGTTCTGGGAACGGCTGGCGGGTCCCGGGAACGCCGAAACGTCTCTTGGCATCTATGTCAGAAATTAAAAGCAATCTGTCAAAGTGCTCGTTTGTCCACATTAGTGTAACAAAAGATGGGAAATTCCGATGTTCATGTGTACACAAACATGGTCTGTGTTGGACGCGAGTGGCTAGGGATCGGTCGTCTTGGCGTTCATCGACGGTAGTCTAGATAAAGGCTGATGATGATGAAACATGTCTACCCATTCAAACGTAAAACTTGTTTTTAAATCTCATTTCTTTAACTACTGTATTTTTTTATTTATGACAATTATTTGATGGATTGATATTTTTTCATTACAACTGTTATTTCAGTATTTAATCCTTTTTGGATATTGTGCAAATGTTAACATTTTATACCAAATTATGAATAACATGTAGGTACTTATTTAAACAATGTTCGTTATAAAGGTACTATTTATTTAATAGTCTTAAATCCTCACCAAAATATAGGACCATAATAACTTAGTGTGATGCATGTCAGGAAAAAAATTGTTACAAAGAAAAATTTCTTTAAAAAAAATATATTTTCAAAAAGAATGTTCAAAGATGCGAAAAATTCTATGAAATAAATTCAAGTCGCCCGATTCCGTGAATGTTAAAAATGAAGAAAGTGCCGCCGAATCGTCCTCAATGTGCCAAGTGAGTCGTCCGGAAAATACTATTAATTTTCGAACCGTGAAAATGACAATTTGGCGACGCCGTAGAGTCTGCGCGGGCACTTTCTCTGCGCGCGCGCAGCCCGAACGGACCGAACAGCAAACGGCCATCCGCCATAGTCCTTTAGGCGGTCGCGAGAGACGGACGTCTGCGCGCTCCCGCTGAAAAATTACGCGAATATATATTTGATGGTTATTATTAAATTATTCAAAAAGATAGTCTCCGCAAGTGATATTCGTAATAGATTTTAATTATTATTTTTGGAACATTTTAAGATTAAAATAAACAATCGGTGTTCGCAAATAAAGTCGTGTGATCGCATAAAAAGCACGTGATTGTATTGAAAGCAATTGTCTCGTTAGCGGTTACCGATGCCAAGCGCTGATGATGGAGACGTGTCTCGTTTGGCTGTGATCAGGATGGAATCCAGCCAAGCCATGACGCTGTGGTACACCGATATACTGGTGAGCTTTTGTTTGTCTGTCACTTAGTACTGCGGTAATTGTACTCTTTACACATGTTTATTTGTAGAGATTTGGAAATAGCGATTATGCTAGAACTTTTAACATTAGATCTATGTTCAGTGACTAAGTACGAACTGTAAGTAAAAGCTCACTTCTTACATTTAAGTTAACATACAATAATATAGCCTACTCATTAGAATAAAACATAGGCTATAATTATTTATCCCCGTACTCTAGTACTGTTAGTTCTTCATACTTATGTATCAAGAATGTGTCCCATGTTACGCATACTTACTAGGATTTTGGTTTTATCTTGCAGACACTGAAACACACGATTATGTGTCTTATTTGCGTGCAACTTGTAAGCTCTACATATGTATTTGGTATGTTCACAAATTATATTTTTTCTTCACTTTTTAAGACGGTTACATTTTTCTTTGAATGTTTTAAACTCGAATGACCAATTACAGCACGGTGCCGACTCTGCTCCGTAATTTTTTGACCCAATTTTGACATAGGATTAGTCACTGAGAAGTCTTATTAGGTTTGTCGCCTTTTTCTTCGTTTTCGGACATTATGTGGTCATCTTACTGTTGCCGACCATATTACCTTTAAATTAATGTGTGGCCTCTGCGCTTTATCCCAAGTCAAATCATGACACTCATCGGTGTATCGATAGGTATATCGATAGGTATATCAATATAGATGTAGCAAATAAATAGCACATTCTATTAATGTTTTGAAAGCAATTGACTATTGACCTAGAGGTATTATCGCCTCTGGCGGATAATCACTAGCTCAATTACCCAAGTTATTATAAACTTCTTTCGCCGACTTTCTATGTAATTATTGGGGAAATCTAAAGAAATATGTAGGTGGTGGCGTCTAGTGTCGCGATAGCTTCGATCACTCTTTAATTAGCGTCCACGATAAAAAAGTGGAATAACAAATAGATAAAATTATAAAGTACATATAGGAATACGTTCTTACCTCTTTATTTGTTGATAAAGGGAATTATAGGTAGATGTAGGTATAAATAAAGGTAATTATGAAGTAACAAGCATTAGACACATATTAATTGCAAAAATATATGTAGACGATCTCCGTGCAATGGCCGGACAAAACACGGGCCGTGTTGGATTCGAGTGCTAAGGGAACGGTTGTCTTGGCGTTTGTGGATAAACAAACTCGTGGACGTGCCATATGATAGTAAGCTTTCGACGTCGCATATAGACGTAAACTTGTTTACCAGGTACTAGGCTAGACAACTTATTTATGTGTTGACTACCCTTAGAGATAAGATGCTAGATCTGGGTGCTAGTTATTACTCTAGCCGTCTTACACTTCTCCCTGAAACAGCAAAGCTGCTTCACGGGAGAAACAAGCAAGATTGTGGTACCTAACGTAAAACAACATAATTTTAGTTTGGCTTAATATTAAAAAAATAACAAGTATACATGAAGCTTTCGATGTCAAACAGGCTTCAAACAAACAATATAATGTTGTTTTAATGATTAGAAAACGATCTTTACTGTTATGCCTATTTTATTGTCCGCCGTTGCGCAATCCGTCAGTAAGGCTCTATGGAGTTGGCACTTTCGTGTTACGTCACCGCACCATTTTTGACAGAGGCCCGTTGACCTGCAGACGGGTCAAGAGCTCTCCTCGCCGTTTATCGAGGAAAGTGTGTCAGTCAGTGTGAATCGATTGGCAATTTTCGAGTGGATCGAAAGCATGACTGTTCTCGTAGTGCCGTGATGGTATCGCATCGCGGCATCTTAGGATGTGCGCAGACTTTACATCAACGATATTTAGAGAATGCCATTAAAATTTCATAAACATTTTAATTAGCATTAATTACATGACTGCACATATGGGTAAGTGTACCTTATAAAAGCTTATACTAACATCTGTACGTATGTGTAATTAATTATACCGGTGAAGTTTTGTTCGAGATATATGTTATGCACTATTATTATTAGTAGAAAATCAGACGTTCTTCTCGAATTAACGTCGCATAACTTACGCCCGGTTTCCGAAAGGCTGATCATTGCAAAAATTAACAAATCAACTGTCAAGTCTCTTGTTAAGTGTCAAATGAGTTGATAGAAGCATGGTTATTTTTTTTTTATTTGATCAGCCTGTCAGTTGACATAGCCACTACAATGAAAAGCTGTCAAATTTGACTCTCAAATCGTATGTTAACCGCCATTAATATAACAGCTATGTTAGTTGACATACACTTTGACCAACGTTTCAGAGACTTGGACCTGTCACTAAACGCGACATATATCTCCGTCTCTGATGAAAAATAACTAAAATATACAATTATTTATTTCTAAATATGTACAATGTATTTTTTATTAATGAGTAACTGACGAGTCGAGTGTGCGATCCGCCTTAGTATGAACGCGCTTTATCGGTAATTACAGTTTTTACAAATCGCTCCGTGATCGAGCCAGCGTCGACTATTTGGGTTATTTTAAATGCATTTCTCTTACATTTTAATTGTTCCACTTTTACAATCGACTCAGTGGGTCGCCGGTGTAAAGCGTTTAGAGCTAGCGCGAAACAAAAAACAACAACTGATTAGTTTTTTTTAAATACTGACTAATGCTTGACATGCCATGTGTAATCGTTGATCATGATAATAATCATCATCACAAATTTCAACTGCCAGAGTTTGGCTCCCAACCTCGATGTACAGAGATTAGAATTAAAATTCCGCAAAACTTTACGGATAACTTACTGTCATATACATATACTTATAATACTTCTTATGTATTAAAGTATGATTAAGTTAATGTAAATAACAAACGACCAGGGTCATGGCTGTGCTTGTTTTTTTTATTTCTACCATCTGGTGGCCAAGACACTAGTACACGAGTCCTGACGAAGTACGAACTCTCGGTTCATGTGGTGATTCAATAAAAATAGAGCAATATTAATATAACGCATATGTGAGTCGAGTCGTACACACACCTACGTGCAGCCAGGTCATACGTACACATGCACACACGTGCAGTCCACACATACATACCCACACACGTGCCGAGGCGGCTTACCGCAACACTCTCGATTTCATCCGCAAATACGCGTGACTGTCCAGTGTTGGATGAACGGACATACAAACAATATGTCTAGATAATGGTTCACAACAATACAAATGTTGTCAGAATTTCTAAGAAGTGCTGGTAATGTTTTCATTATAGCCTTGAAATTAACTAAAAATAGTCTGTGCATATCGGAAGCAAGTTTTAGATAAAATAAATAATTATGAAAATGCCGGATTATTTACAACACGTTTTGACTCTAAGCGTTTTAATCATACAAGTTTTTAACCAAATTCGACCTCCTTTTTTTTTACGCCGGAAAATGCACTGACGCATACCGCTGGGGAGTGGGTCTCCCCAGGCGGGTATGTGCGCTCGAAAGCTGGTAAATGGACGCAGCTCTACCCACTAAAACCCGGCGAGTGTCACCAATGCCGCCTTTGGTGAGATGCCCCGGATCTACAAGCAACAGGGCACCTCGACGGCTAGCTAGTCCCTCGGGGGACCGACGCCACCTCCACAGAGGGGTTGCACCGCACCACAGAACAACCCCTCCCACCGTCGGGACAGTACAATGAGGCGAGGTTCCCATCCTCGCCCCTTGCCCCCTGCTCTTTTGCCGCCTCTTCTTATAAGAGGGGTACAAAGAGCCCCCTTGGCTTAATTAGCTTCGCCCAAGGTGTTGGGCTCACCCTAGGCTACTGAGCCTCACCGCCACGACAAGGCTTGAACCATGGTGGGGAAATTCGACCTCCTCTGGCAATGTGCGTAAAAACAAATACACATAATAAATAATTAATTAATGATAAATAATAATAAACTTAATATCGAGGCAATTTTTGACTTTTGAAGACAGGAAAAGCCGTTCTGACCCCAGCAGTGCTCAACCTTTTCATTGATTTACATCAAACGACAACAAGAAAATGCCAAAGTTTGGCGTCTGACTTGTTCCAATAAAATCGAAACTCCTCGTTTATTTATGTAATCCGTGCACTATGTTACGTAAGAGAAAATTAATGGATATGTATTATGCTCGAAATGTGAGTGTTATTCGTTCAAAGTCACGGAACGATAAAGGTCACATTTTAATGTCTCTATCAGTCATGAAATGCCGTTCAAAATATGTTTTAATTGCACGAGTACTTTCACTCGTGATCTACCAGCTCTTGTCTCTGTACACGGATTTAAGTAGACTCATATAACCACATACTGAGAACTGCTTGGTACTATAAAATGAGACAGATTTGGATATTTAATTTGGTCACGTTTTTAAAAGAGTTGGGATCTTTTAAAAACGTGAATTCGATTCCTTACTTTGAATAAACTCGAAAAATTTACAAAAGATTTACTATCCTTGCATTATAAATATTTTTTTTTAATCCAGTGAATTAAAAAAAAACAATAATGTTAATGTATCAGGTGCAATTACTTTACGACAATTAATGGCACGTTATTTAAAAAAAAATGTAAACGCACTCTTCACTTGCACATTTACAGTTGGTAGTGATTAGACCAATTGAAGTTATGGTCAAAATATCAGGGGCCTTTGACTATACATGAATCCCTATCCTATCTGATTATCTTCTTAGAACTTCTATCTTTAATATGATTAAGCGTCAATTACTTTTGGTTGTGCGATACAATAAGATTAGCAGATGCAAGATTGATTGATGTACGACAAAAGATAGCCCAATTACATATGTCTAAGTCAAAGTGTCGTTCTGCTTTTGTTTCGTCTGACTTATGTATCACTTTCTAAAATAAATGCACCGTGAAAGTGAGTTTATGATTACAATAAAATAACTACATTAGAGACGTGAGCTTACGGTAAGCCGAGCTTTCTGTAATTTGTGTATTTGCTTTGTTTGCGGGACTGTTTCTTGGTTGTATATAATTTTGTTCTTGGGCAATAACATAATTTACTACATTAGATTTTTATATGTGAAAACATTTAATTGATGAATAGCATGCTTATGTTGTATTATTTTTCAGTTGTATTATTGATGTAAATCACTGTTTGTTTTCCAAATAAAATCAAATAATTTGAAGCCACTTTTACAAAACTATTTCACATTTTTTTACATTATGAAGAAAATATCTATAAATTCTTAATTGCCTTCTGTGTCTGTATAGCATTTTTGAGATTCAATAAAAGTTTTCTTATTCCTTAATCTATGCTTAAGATGGGTTTAGCTGATCGCGACGTCCAGATTAAAGAAATATAAATCAATACGAGATACACAGAACTAGACGTTAAACGGTTACATGAAGAACAATAACACCAAAAACAATCGGACACCGTTTTATAAGCAACTCTATTTCCATATTAACTTACAACTTCTCGTTGCTTTTTGAGTGCTCTGACATACTTTTTGATTAAAAAATTACCTTCGCTCGGACGACGAAGCGATAAATCTCAATAACACGCGCGTTGGATCTGTTTAAAAAATTTACGGAATTACCTTCGGATAACGCACAAATATTTTTATTAGTGTGAAAGAAACAAGCGGCTGTGGTGGCTTTGAGAGATTGTCTGAACCTTATTGGCCAACATAAGTAGGTAATGATAAGTAGATAATGATGGTAGGTACTGAGGGAGGCCTATGTTCAGCAGTGGACGGTAACAGTGGTGAATAGGTAATGAAAAAAAACTGAAAAGCATTAATTTTTGGAACCCTCAGCTGCCGCGCTAGCGCTTGTCTTTGGTATTTATAATTAGCATGTCAGTTACGAAGAAAAATGGTTTGATATGTAGCATTTGTTTTCAAATCCTATAAAAAAACGACTCCACAAATAATTGGCAAAGTTACAGTAATTCGTAGAAGAATTTTAGTTGAGATTAAGAATGTGCCAGTGTATTTGATGACGTTACTTTATGATGATTTTTATGTAAGTGTTGACATTTTAACATTGTAGGTCAATTTACAACGTGATTATCTCTATAATCTTAGCTGCTATTTATTTTAAGGTGCCACTAAACAGGCAATCTTTTCACAAAAATGTGTTTCCACGTATTGCAACAGTTGTATTTTCTCGTTTAGAATCACCTTCAATAAAATATAATACAACATGAATCAAAACATAATATTTGAGAATATTATGTCAATTTCAATCATTGAAAATAGCGTCATAAAGGAGCCGGCAAGTCCTCAGCGTGGCAATTAGATAAGAATTCCTTTTTTAAACAACGCTATCCCAGAAACTGTACTATACAAATGTATAATAAAAATAAAGTCTAGTAATTGCACATACGTATTCCTAATTGTTCTCATGTGATGACTAATGGTCTTACACTAGGTATGATGTCTAATCCAATGTATTGTATTGTTGCAGAGCCCGGGAGGGGTGAGCGGCGCGGGCGGCGGGGAGGCGGCGTCGCGGGACGCTCTGGACGTGCGCTACTCGCTGGCTGCGCTGGCAGACGACTACACCAAGCGCAAGCACGTGGTGCGGGTCACCACCGCCGCTGGCGCGGAGCTGCTGCTGCAGGTAAGACAAGATGATCTTTGCCGATGTAGCTTAGCGTAGGCCTTAAGGCCAACAGCATAGGTCCTTTCGGAAAAAAAAGGTGAGACAAGACTGTCGTGTGGCTTGTGATTCACGTCCAACGTGCACATTAACGAACCCTGGTTCATGCTCTGCCCGTTCGTTCGAATTATCAATTCTCTCGGTAAAAGAGATGGGTTTCCCCCCAGAGGAGCGCGTGGTATAAGCGGGACCCCCCGCACCGTCACGCATTATTGTTACCGTCACTTAATTGTGATATACAACAGACACTCACTCATTACTCAAATGGAAACGACTTTAAGAAAAACAACGATGTCTTTCATATTTATTATTAAACAATAAAAATTGTATGATGTTGACTGACATGATTAGGTTTTGATTATTTAAATGTTTTCGCAGGCTGACGGCGCTGCAGATGCCCAGCGCTGGTTGGCGGCCCTGCGTCGGCATTCGGCAGAGCCCCCTCCTGTGGAGCCCGCGCTGCCGCCCGCGCCGGCCTCCGCCCCGCCTACCGCCCCCAACGCGCCTGCTGCCCTCACCGCCCCCGCTGACAGTGCCTCCCCGCTGCCGCCACAACGCAACAAGAAAATCGGCAGGAACAGATCCCCAACAGGTGCCCTACTAATTTATATCATCTGTCAAAGACAAGCTCACAATTATAAGTTCGCATGTTCAAATCCCGCCAAAGGTATAAAATAAATTAATATACCTGTTTGTATATGATTCTTAAAATAAATGTTGTTATTAACATAAGCTCTTATAGGAGCTTACAACGGAACTAGGTTGAAGTAGTGTGATTGTTTATAATATTTATGACATTAGACGTGAGATTAAATTTGTTAAATTAATCTAAAGTATGTACAGGTCCACCGACGCCGACTCTTCCGTCGTCCCCCAAGAACAAGACATGGAAGGGGCGTGTGGCGAAGCAGCTGCGGCGCATGGGCGGAGCGGGAGCGGGCGCGGGGGCGGGTACGGGCGCGGGCGCGACCACGGGCTGGCTGGGCGCGCCGCTCGAGCGCTGCCCCGCGGACCCCGACCACCCGCTCGTGCCGCGTGCTGTCACGTTGCCCGCTAACGCCGTCGAGGTGAGTTCACTGCTACTGATTGGTAACACAAAACTCGGAAAAATTGAAGAGTTAACTGAGATTAGAAATATAAGAATAATGACAAATTTAAATATCGTATACACATTCAGATTTAAAATATTGTAGTAAATACATCATGGCAATACCTTTTCTAATTTGTATATGCAGTTCATTATTATGTTTCATCAGTAATTGTATAGGTACTATTGAAACCTAGCAACACCGCAACTCACGTTCGTGTTCGTTGGCAGGCGTATGGGTTGCGCACGGTGGGCGTGTACCGCGTGCCCGGCAACGCGGCGGGCGTGACGGCGCTGGCGGCGGCGCTGGACCGCGGCGAGGCGCCCGCGGCGGGGGACCCGCGCTGGGCCGACGTTCACGTGGCCTCCAGCCTGCTCAAGAACTACCTGCGCCGCCTGCCCGACCCGCTGCTCACGGCGGAGCTCTACCCGGCGTTTATAGGTAGGTAACCACTAACCTGGTACACCTCTTCTTTAATTAGGCAAGGGATCTTTCCATTCTTTTTTAATCCTACGATGTTGGATATCTATGGCATCTTCTAAAAGAGTAGGGGCTGAATATAAGTAAAAGTAACGTATTCCACTCAACAAGCTCGTGCTTGTTGGGTAGGACGCGTTAAGCTATACTTTCATCATTATAATGACATTATTAATATGTTTAGCGGCCGAAAGATCGCCGGACCGGACCCGCGAGCTGCGCCAGCTGGTGTGGGACCTGCCGCCCGCGCACTTCGAGACGCTCAAATACCTGATCCGGCACCTGCGGCGGGTGGTGGAACACTCCGACGTCAACATGATGCTGCCCAGGAACCTGGCGATCGTGTTCGGGCCCACGTTGGTTCGAGCCGCCAACGACGACATGCTCACCATGGTCAACGACATGTCCAGCCAGTGCAGGATCATCGAATCGTTTCTTAATCACGTGAGTAAAGATTTCGTGTGACTTTGGATTAGAGTAATCCGGGGCATTTTAGTGAGAACAAATTTTAAAAGTTGTTTCAAATGTTTAAAAGATTCATCCACTGAAACCATTTTGTCGGTTCTTCTCAGATGGCTCGCTTTGAAACCGTACTTCGTTAGATTAAAAATATATAGCCACTTTCAATGAGCAAATTCATGGAAGAGGAATTTCATAATATAAATTTATCTTTACAGTACGAGTGGTATTTCGAAGAAGAAGAGGAAGGGGAACCGCCGGTGGACCCCCCGCCCGCCTCGGAGGAGCTGTCGCCAGCGCCCGCGCCCTCCCGCGATCTTCTCATACACAACGTAAAGAAGATCGAGAGTGAGTTCTTCTATGTTTTTTTTTCTCCTAACTTCCTTAATCCTTATTACCTAACTTTTTCTTTTCTCCTTTTTTAATAGTCGACTCTTCTTAATTTTTCTCCTTTCTTTTATATATTCTATTCTACTAAAGATTCTGTTTCGCTAGGTAAAGACGTGACGACGCGCGACATCGTGTCGTCGATCATCTCGGCCGCCAACAGAAAGATCCAGCGCAAGCCGCGCAAGGGGGACAAGAAGTGGGCGGAGGGGGAGAAGACGCGCTCCCCGCCCGCGTCCCCGCCCCGCTCGCCGCTGTCGCCCGCGCCGCAGCCTGCGCACAAGTGAGTCGCCCGCACATAATTTACAATACCATAAACAACACACAATTGTTACTAAACACCACAGAAAGACAGAAAAGAAACTATGAAATGCTTACTGGTTTTCGATATTCAAACTGTAAATGAACAGTTAAAATTATGAAATATATTTGGGTTTCAGGGAAGTGAAGGTATTCGGGAATAAGAGAATTTGTCCTAATAATTTAAAACTTATGAGATGTTCTTAATAGCTACAAATATACTGTTAACATTACCATATTTTTCTTTGGTGTACAAGAATTAAAAAAACGAAGACATAATAAAACATTTGATCATATGTTTACATTTCTCTTTTCAGGCTCGAAATGGAATCTAAGGCGTCTCGTCGACAAGAAGTCACGCAGCACACGCACACGCTGAACAGCTTCTCTATAGACGGTAAGGCCCGCTCCACCGTTGGCTACTCGGACGCTACCTCGTAGCTCAAGCTTACTAAGTCTGTTGCTCGTCGCCGATCGGTTATTATGTAATACGTTGTGTGCGACCAAATGTAAAGGTGTCACAATTTCCTCCACTAGGTGTGCGGTACTGACGCCAGAGAGTAGATACGGCAATCCATTTCGTAGCCCACATTCAAAGGTATAGGAATGTGAGCGTGCGTGTGGCAATATGTGTGCGTGCTGCGTGTCGCGTGTCGCGGCGTTCTGTGTCCGCTCACCGATTAAATGTTCTTGTTGCTTTTCTGAATTCGTTCTCATTTTTCAATACCATCAGTAAAGCGAACCTCATGATAATTAACTAACAAACGCTTGCAAGGCCGCCAAGCACGGCTTGCGACGCTCGCGCGTCTCCCAACCCAACCGCATCTCTGTATATAATTATCACCACATCTCATAGGTTAATAATCATTTTATCGTAACTAAGCGTAGCAGCAAACTTAACCCGCTTGAATACTTCTAATCGCTCGGAGCATTCTATAACGTACGGACTATTGTTACAGGGACTGGAGACCTGGTATCCTCTCTCACGAGGAAGTTCGATCAGAAGCTTCGAACGCTCAACAATTCGTCGCCGCTCGACGACGGGAGCATTCCATACGCTGACGAGTGTCAGGAGGAGGAGGAGGAAAAGTCGAGCGGGAGCTCCCCATCAGGCGGCTCCCCCCACAGCGGCAGGGGCGCAGGAGCGGGAGCGCGCGCGCACGAGCTTAAGGCGGCCTGGCTGGCGCGTGACCAGCGACACTCATCCACAAGCAGCGACGAACCCGTCTGGCCGCGGGCCGTACTCGCGCACGACACCGACGACTCCGAGAAGGAGAACTGCATCATTCCAAAAAAGACTAGTCACGACGAGACGCGGACCGACGACGAGAAGGACGTCGACACCCGCTCGCAGACCTCCAGCGGGGACACGCTGCCCGACAACGACAAGAGCCTCGAGCGCTCGTACGCAGCATACCCGCGCGCGCCCGCGCTATCGCCCGCCCCCGAAAGCGCCAAGCGGAACAGCGCCGCCATCGACGAGCCCGATGCGCGCCTCGAGAACAAGGACATCGACGGGGCCAAACAGAAGCGCTCCGAATCACTGGACCGGGAACACGCGCGCGTGCTGCGCTCCGAGTCGCTCAACTGTCGCGCCGAGCGGCCGCAGCGCTCCGAGTCGCTCGGCAAGGAGCGCAGCAAGGCGGAGAAGGGCGAGTGGAACGTGGTGCGGCGGCGGGAGGCGGGCGCATGGCGCTCCACCAAACTCAAGCGCAAGAACGGCATGCCGGAGCGCGGCATAAAGCGGCGCCACACAGTGGGCGGCACCAAGGACTTCGACAAGGACGGCTGGGCGGCGCGCCACACGCGCACCAGCTCGCCCGACCTGTCCGCCTGCCCGTGGCCTGCGCCGCTCGTGCCGCCGCCGCGCCCGCCGCTCGAGTCGCACGTGTAGACCGCGGCGCGAGTGTGACCGCGCCAGAACATTTAAGTCTTAGCAAACCTTACACTTTGTTGTCTTTGCTTAGGACACGTTTAATTCTCACCCCATCCGCATCGCGAGTGCTGGGACGATCTACGTTTATACAAATGAGGGAATGAAGCGCGACTCACGAACCACAGGTCGCTCGTAAACATGGTAGCTGATATCCGCGTACTGCTAGACGTGCCTCTTCCGCTTGCGAGCGGGCGATCGAATCCATTTTAAGGTTACGATGGCGGCGTGATGAAATTAGAGCCGGTAGAACAGATCCTGGAATACTCGAGTGTAAGATAATAGTGGTGTCACGTCAACGTCTGGAGATCTATCGCCCCTCGAGAGCTGCAGTATATGAGCTGTTGGAATATTCTTCCTTCCCCGTGTCTCGTACGAAGTCATTGCCCGTGCTGGTCGACATTGGTGCCCGTGTTCGGTTGGTGCTCACTCTTATGGATTCGATTACGTTTATTTTATATATCTTATATATCGGGATCGAAAATTATATAGTACGCGATACCCACACCCGAGAGACGCCGCGGGGCGGGGTAGGCGCGGTAACGTTAGAGGCTATTATTTTTGCTCCATTCAATCGACTGAATAGATTAGTTCTGAGTATCAGAATATAATATTTTATAAATTAACAAATCATAATACTCAAAATCTCTCGCGCACGTCGTGTTCATACGCATTTAAAATCTTATGATATTGGTCAAAAATTAGAATAATAATTTTTTTATCAACACGAACGCTAGAATCTATGAATATAAGGTGCAATACGAATATCATATGGTAATAAAAGATATAACGAAAGATATATTTAAGTGGAGGCGACGATGGGACTTAGCTCACTATATAATGCCAAAGAATGATATGAATTGAGGAATGTGAATGTTTGTGTACTAGCGGAGGGGCGACCGGAGCGTGCCAGGACAGGCTACACCGCGGCGAGCGCGGCGGCGCACATAGTGACGTCACAGACCGGTGCTCGCGCGAGACTCCCCTTGTAGATCCCACGACTACTTCACACGGAGTCTTGCAGAATTAAATAAGAAAGTGCAAATTATAAGAAGCATAATATCAGTTAGTGCTACTAGGATATATAAGTTTGACTTGAAAATGTTATATAGAGCCTGCCGGCTTAGAGTAAGTTTGTACCAAAAAGGTACTTTTATTAAGACCAGGAATATAACACCACGATAAGTTAAGTACGTGTAAGTTAGGTGCCGCGGCCGTAGGACACCGCGTAGTTTGTACATTATAGACGATTGTCAACATGCATACACCTACTTGCCTTCGCGATACGATTAGAAGAAACAAATATTAAGCACAAGTATGATTATTTACGTGAATTCAAAGTTACCTTCTAGTTTTCTTTGGCGAGATGATAAAAATTATATTTTTAGATCGTATAATGTTTTAATTTAAGTCGCACGTGTACATAAGCCTTTGGAATATATATGTTTAACGAAAGGCAACTGATAATATTAATTTGTAAATAAGTAGGCGGCGCCGGGCGGTCCGGCGGCCACGCCCACGCAATAGTACATCTAGTGAACTCCTATTA
Organism: Lycaena phlaeas; assembly: GCA_905333005.2. Taxonomy (NCBI): domain Eukaryota; kingdom Metazoa; phylum Arthropoda; class Insecta; order Lepidoptera; family Lycaenidae; genus Lycaena; species Lycaena phlaeas. The sequence continues at coordinate 14,750,997 of HG995172.1, read as the reverse complement.
TTATATGTTAACTCTCTACAGTGATAATGACGAAAGTGATTTCTTTTACTTGTATAAATTGTACATTTCTTTTAATATTAATTTATATTAAATTTGTTATCTTAGCTTTGTTGAATGCAATTATTTTTTATTGTTTTTGTTTATCAAAGAGACGTATTTAGGCTAAATTCAATTGTTATTTATTTTCGACGGATGAAACGTGAAATTGTCGTTTAGGACCTGTGTAAATATGACATCGGTGAAATGTTTTTAGATATTCTTCTTTATCTTTTTAAACGATTTTAATACCATCTTTACATTAAGACGATCTCAAGTTTGTTGAATGTTTGCAATGCGTTCCTTTTAAAGTTTTATCTGTAAATATATCGTTTTATGTAGGAACAGTGAAATTACTAATTTTACATCATATTGTAGACGATAGACAGCAAGCAGTGAGCGAGCGCTCGACGTGTTAAAAGACACTTATTTCGATGTCTTTAGAATGATTTGTAAGCGAATAAAGCTCTTTATGTATCCTGCTATAAAATCTAGTTACACCATTAAAGACACTTAGCGAATGTGGTTCAAAACAGATTTACATTATTTGTCATTGTGTATATTTTGGAGAAATGAAAATAAAATCTTAAAGAATTTCGACTGTTGTTTAACTATTTATCCCAACCATATTTGCAATGTCTGAGTGCTTTCAAGAATGACTATTCGTGAGGATTATTCTTTAGATAAGAACTTAACTATATAGTACTTTACTATTGTGACGATGACTTCTTGAAACATTACTTTTGACTTAAATTTTAATTGAAACAAAGACTAGAGCCAAATATCTACATCTATTTTGTATATGAAATCAAAATCAAAAATATCTTTATTTTGTAGGTAACAACTTGTACACTTGAAAATATTATAGGTAAGTATATGTTATATGAAATTTATATATAATCTATATAAAAATGGATCGTCGAAATTTACGCCCATAACTTCAGAACTACTGCACTAAATTAGATAATTTCTCTAAGTCCACGTTCGTAACTAAAGTTTCGTAACTGGTTATGAATAAGAAATTATTTTTTGCACGGTTTCGTAACCAATTTCAATTTTACGCTAGACTTGAATTTGCCTTTACGCTTCTGCCGCTCCATTGCAGTGGTGTGGTGGTGGCGCGGGAGCAGCAGGATTTTTTTCGCCAACGGTCGCGTTGGGGTGGTTGGTACCGCCCGAAGCGAACAGATTAATTAGGGGTTCTTAATAAGATGCCTTAGGGTACCTTATTTCCAAGCTAAAATTCTTCTTCGGATAGCCCACGTTCCGACAGCGTAGCTTGGGGTAGGAAGGAAAGATCACTGGCCTGACTGAAGGCGTCTCCTGGCGACGGCAGGTTAGCTGCTCCAAGGACCGGTTTTCAACGCTGGTCGTTCGGTTCAGCCGGCCGGCTGTAGTGTTCTTCTTAGATTTGGATAGTTAGGCTATCCACTCAGCAAACTCCCAGCGGAATTCCAAAAAAAAACTGTTGAGGAGTTCAGCCAGCCACACAAATTCGAGGCACTCTGGCCTTTTATGGTTAAACGTTCATGTAAAAAATTCGCAATGATCCATGTTTTAAAAGATTCATTTCACCAATCATTGTTTCAGGAAAAAGTACCAGGAGGCCATAGGTGACTAAGAGGCTCTGGTTGAGTACTAACAGTGTAGAGTTTTTAGCCTCTTAGTCACGTATGGCCTCCTGGTACTTTTTGCTGAACTACTGACAATTTTACTGATTGACTGTGTGAAATTCATCTTTTAAAAGAAGACCTTGTATTTTTTACGAAACAGTGAAAATATTTCCTTATTCATAACCAGTTACGAAACTTTAGTTACGACGTACATAGGGGATAATTCCTGTTCGTTGTCGCCAGACGCCAGGACAAGGTTTGTAAGAAAAAATGATGACGGGGCACGAGTAGGAGGGTATATATTTATCATTGTTTATGAAAATTATCTTTCATAATATGACAAATTTGTGAGGTTGTAGAGGGTACCCTGGGAATACTGAACCATTACCAATTTTGAAAATTATAACTATATGATTTATCCTCATACTCTCACTGAAATATAAAGTACGCGGATGAAATAGCAAAATTTCGGGACACGCATCATCTATTGCAGATAAAAAGATCGCTTAATAATCTATGAAGCTTAGGGCCTAACCACACTGACGATTTTCAAGTCGCCCAAAGCTATTTCTGCGAACTTGTATGTTCGCAGAAATAGTCGCCGCAAGTTCGATGCGGCAACGAAAGCGCAGTTGACCGTATTTTGTACAGCGCTTAGCGGTCGCGCAAGATCCTTACGAAGAAGTTACTCAACCACTGTAAGCTTGCTCCAAATTACCAGCTATAAAACAATTATTGCAATTTTTTTATAAAATTCACGCACATCTTTTGACTTGTATTAAACTCTGTAATAGAATTTGGAATACATACAACGAGGGAGGTGCTACATAGGTACATGCATAGATATTTTTGTAAAGATTTAGGAACCAATAAAATGACAACTTCTTTGAAATCATGTTTATTCATTCAAGCACATAAATTCCTTACACACTACATATTATGGATTCTACAATATTAACATTTAGAAAAGTAAAGCTTTAAGATTACGAGCGATTAAAACTACAACAACAAGCGTACTTCGAAACATGAAATACATCGAAATCCTACTAAGCAGGCTATTGGCGGGCGCGACGGGACGTGTGCATTACATATCGGACGTATCTGTCAAATTATCAACCTCAATATCTCTGTATTTACTTAAATCCATCGAATATAATATGGTGTATCTATGGTCAATTTTCATGATATATGCACGCGCCCTTACAACTTATCCTAACATACTCATCTGTATTTGAACTTTCAAAACCACGTAAGTTGAATGAAATGGAAACTAAGGAATTATTATGAACCATTTCAACGTCAACAACTTTGAAATTGTAACTTTATTTGCCATGTCAAATTCTATTTTGGATGTGTTTCAAACTACTCTAACGTGTTGCCGACTAAAACTACGTTAAGATTGAAGAAGGCAGTGATAAAGTAAATCCCCTGAATTATATAACCTGCTTAAAATTTCGTAAACAAAAAACAACTCTTCTCACATAACGTTCATCAAACTCTACTTCTCTTTGGCCGACTACATTTTAACGTCGCTCGCACTTTCTCAACTAACAACCGCGTGCTTTGTCCTGACATCCCGTCGGATAATTCGAATATCTTTCTTTTTCAAATATACGTTGCTTGTAATATTCAAATGCAAACTGGCCCTTGAGGCTCGACAACGCATTTTTAAGGCGGTATTTACCTCCTATCCCATTTCAACATTAATCAAGCTCGTTCACAAATAATAAACATAAATTGAGAACCTCCTGAATTAAATTCATAAAATATAATATCTATTTATACAATTATTTATATTAATTCACATTAATCATAAAAATATAGTAGTTTGTTTAAATACTTTTCAAAGTCTATAACTGGTTATAAACTTATGTCATCATTTTTTAACTTAGGAGTATTATAATCGATGAAAATATTGAATTTATTACAATACGTTATACAATAGTGTGACATAAACACCAATATACAATATTTCCTCAACATCGAAGACAGTTTACAACTCTTCTCGCGTTTTATGGCGTCTAATAGTCTATACTCTATAGAAAAGCAACGATCGACCAAGAAATAGGATTAAGAGCATAACCACATGCGCGTGCGGCGCCGCAGCGCACGCCATTACGTCGCATTTACGTGCGGCCAGGACGCATTTTCTATATAGAAAACCGGAGATTTAACGCTCAGGCGCCGCACCTGAGCCGCATTACACCGTGTGGTTCAGCTCTAAAATTACTCCCTTCAAATAGCTCTTCCTCGCTAGCCGTACAACAATATTGTACGCGAACATTTCTCAAAGACGATAAGAACTGATAGGAACATTTTAAATAAACGAATATATATTTTCATATAGTCTGTTTTAAATATTATCTAAATATCACATAATAGCTGAATTAAATAATCAAAGATATATAAGTTCAAACGATCAGATAAACATAAGCGTGGTATATTAAACTATAGTAGGAGCCACCTAGGTTTGTAGAGGGAACAGCATAATAGTAATAATAATAGTAATCATAGAACACAAACCGAATGTAATTGTCATAACTTGCCCTAAGCATGTGACAACTAACACATTGAGTGTACCATCTACCGACAACAACAGAAAAAGCCTCGTCGGCAATATTATTACCGGGTAATAACAATGACTTCTAAAGTATCTAATGAATGGCATTTAACTAGCTTTGCTGCCTTTCTCGGGGAGTTATGGCAGCCTGCTTTTCAATATCAATATATGCGCGAATATTACTTACTCTTCAAGGATTTTATTGCGGTTTATTTTAACATTCACGACTTTCGGCTACTTTACAGTGCTACACGCCGAGAATAAGGTCAAATCTAGGTTAGTAAGTAATATTTGTCAAAATTTTTTTTAAACGATAACTATTCAATTCAAAACACTTAAATATCAGAGATCATTTACTTTGCCACAAATCAAAACAGTCAAGATTATTTTAATATCAAATGAGTATTTTACGTCAAATCATCAATCAGAATATTGTTATTTATATTTTTGAGATTAAAGAAATCATATTTCAGTAATCAAATTTCAGTAACATTCAAATCATTTTTAAATCATTTTTTGTGCAATATTAATAAATCAATTCTATAATTGCGCTCAGCAATAATTATTTCAAATGTGATACGTATTATATAATATCAACATTGAATCGACACCGAAGTTACAACAACAATCGTAAAGACAGACCGTAGCATCCCTTCTAATGCTGACGTCTGAGGTATATAGACACCAATCTCTATAGTTAACGGGAGGTTGGCAGGGTGCAGTCTCGCATTCATCAAAACGAATATAATTCTCAACCATATCTGTCGGCCTCCCCCGCTCCGGTACCGCCTTGCGACGTCAATACAAAGTCTAATCCTCAAATTGACTCCTGACTCGTCCTCATTGTAGTATATTGCAGCAAAGATAGCATAGTCACCTTTGTGAACAGAGATGTCAGGATTCTTCTACACTAATGCCAAATTGTACCATTTGTAGTGACGTGAAGGATCTATCGCCCGTATCGCCCTCGCATCTTTCAAGTGTTATTGATGCCAAGATTGTGGCTAGTGTAAGTATTTAGATTCACCAGTTTCGACCGGTCTTCATTTAAATAAGCAGCATACTTGTTACATCCAAATATCGTGGCGGGCAGACGGGACTTGCGGGCGTGTGGGCGGAGCAGGCGGAGCAGGCGGGGCGGGGCGGGGCGAGGAGGCAGCTCAGTGCTGGTACTCTCGTCCCAGCCGCGCATTCGGTCAGTCGTGGCGCGGCGGGCGCGGGGGGTGCGCGGCGTGCGGGTGGGGCGAGGCGGGCTCGCGCGCCGGACTCCACGGCTGCACGGGCGGCGCGTCGTCCTCCGCGCTCTCCAACGACAGGCTGTTTAGCAGCATATCGAATAGCGTGTCCTGTAAACGCATAATACCCACGTTACTGGAGCACACCATAACAGAGGACAAACCAGTATTAATGCAACATAAAATGACGTAACAATATGCCACTGATAGTATATTTAAAAGGCATTTCAAGTGTACACTGGTTACAAAAAGGAAAATTATGATTATGTAATGATCATTTACAATATATTACGAAAACATATATTTTTTTTTCCAAATTTTAACATAATATGGAAAAGTATGTGTATTGTATAGTGTCAAAGTATCATTATTGTTGTTAAGATTTAATATGATTGGTTGAATAGGCATGCGACGGGAGGTTAGTGAAGCGGGGTTAGTGGGGCGGGGTTAGTGCAACTGACGTTGTAGTCGAGGATGACCTCGACGTCGTCGGTGTCGGGCGCCGCGGCCGCGCCCCAGTAGCAGTCCCGCGCCGGCGACAGCGAGCGGCGCTCCGGCGTGCCCGGCGGCGTCGCCAGCACCGCCAGCCGCGCCGCCATCGAGCGCGCTGATAAAATATACATTATATTATATACATTCAACATTACTAATTGACATAGGAATATAAAAATGGATAATGAGATAGTATAAGCTAAGATATTGTAGATCCTCTGAATTATTAAAATATAATTTCTGTGACATGTTAATAGTAGAGCATAAACTTATTTTTTCTTCCAAAAGCAGATATCGCCTTCTTGACCATAATTTATGTACGAGCTGATGCAATATTGAGCTGGCAATATGACAAACTTTCAAAACCGATGCAAGCGGCAAAAAGGCTAGTTGTCTCCAAATATTACAATGAAAAAATGTTTTTCGTACAGTTAGCGGAGGGTGGTTCTCGCTGGAGCTGGCCGGGGGATAACGGCGCGCGGGGCGGCCTTGCCGAAGGGGCGGGACCTGAGGGCGAGGCAGCCGCGCGGGCGGAGCGACGCGTGCGTCGGCCACGCCCAGTGTCAGACTCCGCCTGTGACGTGGACCAGTTGCGCTTTGGACCTACGTTCAAAATATTTAATTATGACATAAATACTTATATTTCTTTTGACAATTTTTAAGCCTCAAGGTTAGCCGTGTTATGCTCGTTGTAACTTTAGGAGTTTTACCTTTCTTGTTGGTGTGCGAACACTTGGGCGTGAGTCCGTTGATGCGCATGAGGTTCAGTAGCAGCATGTCGGTGTGCGCCGCCGTCGACAACTGAGGGTCGTCCAACCGCGAGCCTGCAGCTGTCATCGCTGCAATCATATCGATGTATTGTTTTTCAACCCAACAAATACACTATCATGTAGTATATGCGCGGGATGTACTTGGATCGGTCGTACCTCTCACCCTGCCCTGCCCTGTGAGAGAAGATGAGTGCATATTCTAGAAAAAACAAATATATCCAATATTTGTTTTTTGTAATGTAAAAGGAGTAGACTGTCAGACTGACAAGTAACAGTGAACCAATAACGCCTGGAGCTTAATATACGTGATCAACACGTTAAAAACCCAAAATAGTTTAATATCGAGTCGACCAAGTAAAGTGGATTCAGCGTCAAAGACCAAAAGTCGGGGTCAGATAATCCACTAAGCAGTGTAAGAATAAAAATATATATTTAGGAATATTGAAATGTAAAAAGAGGCACAGACGCGCCCCAGCATGTCAGTCTGGTCTTGCCAGAGCATTTGATACTTAAACTACCAAAAAATAACAGCTATAACATACGTGCGGTGAGCGGCGCAGGCCCGTCGCTTCCGGCGGGCGTGACGCGGCCGTGCACGGCGCACAGCAGCTTGCACAGGAAGTCCCCGCCTGCCGCGCCGCCGCACGCGCCCTCAATGTCGTTCTCGCCTGCCAACAACAATATTATTAATCCTGCCTTAATTTAATTAGTGACATTATGTTGGTGCTGAATCAAGTTTTAGAAGCAAATAAAAAAGTGAAAACCACTCCTTCCTTTCCGGTATTAAGTATTCAATTATTTCACCGCATATAATTGATGGCGTTTATGCATCAAGATACAGGTAATAGGTATAACAAATGGCCGAATATGATACAATTTTTTTTTACAAAATTAGTTTTACCTTTTACAATATAGATATACTGATCGTGTTTATTATTAAAAAGAAATCGGTTAGCATAAAAAGTCTTTATTAATAGAAGTAATAGGGAAAATCTTCCGCAGGCTGTCCAGTCTTAGGTACAGTAATATCAAATTAATTTTATACTTGACAATTTAAATCTACTTCCTAGTTTAAATTAAAAGTTATCCCAACTTTTACGAAAGCTACTTAATACATATTCATAAATAATAAAAAATAATATATGAGGATATTTTAATAAGGATTGTTGGGTGATGTGGGACGGTGTGGGCGTGTCCCGGCGCGGGGGCGGCGTGTGTAGGGACGGGCGCGGCACAGGCGGCGGCAGCGCGGGACGGCCGAGCACAGCGAGCGTGGGGAGCCCGGCGACTCGGACGTGCGGGGCGTGGCCGAACGTGGCGACCGGGGCGTGGCCGATCGTGGCGACCGGGGTGTGGCCGACAGCGGCGACTTGGGCGTATCACCCGTGCACGCGGAACCCGGAGACTCCACGAGCGCGCACCACGAGCACCCACTTTCCGACGAACCCTCTGAGGGACGGTATCGGGATCAGGAAAACGGGATTCGGAATGAGTTATGGGTAAGTGGAAGGGATTGTTCTACTTTGGACGGTTATTTACAGCAAAAAATATATAAATTGCCTTCTAAAATATCTGCAAATCTGAATGCATAGCCTTGTAATATAATATAAAAAGCTACTTAGCCGATACTAAGCTAATTAGAATTTAATAAAACCTCGCGAGAGCAAACTCGTAAATAACGAACATACATATAGGTATATAAAAAATCAATAATTTAATTAATGTTTTTGTAAAAAAAATGAATAACTAATGAATATCAAATAATTAAAGACAACGACCAATCCCTATCAAACAATGAAGATTGTAGTAATTTATATTATTAACTAATAATTAAACTGAAGAAGTGGAGCCCATTGATTTGCATATAAAAGAGATTGGCAACAGCTGTCACCTGAGTCCTGACTCACCGGACATTGCCTCCTCGTCGACATCATTTTCTTCGTTAGAGTTTTCGTCTAAGTGACTCGGATTAGTATCGTCCACAAAGGCATCCAACTCGCTAAATATCAAATCCTAAAAAGACGAGAAACAGTTTTTAAATATTTAATTACATAACATCCTTTCAACTCTCTCATCCTATCTTACCAATATTATACTCATTGAAATGAAAACTATTTTCTGGTTTCATAAACTAAACACCTAAAAACTGGTTAAAAGGAATTTCATTATAGGAATCGTTCCAGTAACTAAATGACATGTTATTATCATGAATTAAAAAGTAAATAAAATGTTACGTACGCCGGTGTCGCTGCTAGACTCGGAGGCCGCGGGTGGCGTTCGCGTGACGTCACCGCCGGCGGCCTGCGGCACCTTGCCACAAGCGCCCGCGCAAGCCGTCGCGCCCGCGCCCGGGCCCGCCTCCGCGCCGTCGCTCTCGGCCACGCTGGCCACCGCCTCCCCCGACGCGCGCAGCTCGGGTGAAGACGCCGACGAGCACAAGACATTGGCCGCGCTCGAGTTGGCCTCCATCACTGGCGAACTCGCCACTGCTGATTACACATCATATTATGAATTTTATAACTTACAAAAACAACGTGAAAATTATATAATTACGGTCGGGTTTTACCCATGAGCGTAGCGGAGGAGGCGGCGGGCGGGGCGAGTGCGTGCGTGCGGTCGTGACGCGGGCGGGCGCGCGCCGGCATACGTCCGCTGCTCAACAGGCTGTGCAAGCTTACTAGAGCCATGTTGTCCGCGCCCGCACCCGAGACCGCGCCCGCTCCCGCCCCCGTACCCGCCGAGCCCGCAAAGCTAGGTGACATCGAGGCGGTCGACATCGAGGCGGTCGACCTGAGACAGAGTGACCAAAATAAAGATTGATCCTATTATATTCATTAGTCTATTAAAATACAAATCCTCAAATATTTTATATGCAAAAGAACTGAAGACAAGTATTTAATTCTAAATTATTCTAATTAGTAGAAGTATTTCTTTCATACTCTAATTTAATTTTTTTTTTTCACTATTGGTTCAGGAATTTTAACTCATTTGAATATGCACCTCGAGGTGGAGGGCGCGTCGAGCACATGTTGCATGTGCTGCACGTGCGGTACGGGACAGCGCTCAAGGGAGTAGTCGCAGTAGGCGGGGCCGCGACAGCCGCCGCCGCACGCCTCGTCCAATAGAGCAGCGTTTAAAACGCCCGCCGGAACGTCTACACACATCAACGATTAAACGTTCATTATTTTTATATTAATAATAATAATAATCATTTATTTCAGGCACTTTGGCATATTAAGCATCTATGTGCGCACCTTAGCAGTAAATCTGACTCATACGCCAAGACGTCAACTCTCATGACGTGTGTCGTATTCTTTGTTTCGAAGACATATTGACAATAAAGATTTATTATTAATTATGAATTTAAGCCTAAGTCTAAGGAACTATCCTAATGACGGCATACACAATCTTGGAATGTCTTGACTTAAAGCAAATTATCAAATATTATAGACAATCTGTATGTTAGATACAAAATATAGTAAGAATGAATATCCATTATACCTTTCTCTTCACTTCAGCTACAATACAGATTATAGGATTTACTTATTCACTATAAGAAACCAAACCCTTTACACTTTTAACACACCATTTTCATATAAAGTGTGATTTTTAGGCATCTATTCAAATTTAAGTTTATACTTGGACTGGTCAGTCTTGATCCGTTGATGATGTTATGTGGCGTGCTGAATTTCCACTGGTTGCCAAACAGCAGCGAGTCGTTGAGGCCGTTCCCATCCACGGGATTGTTCTGCGACGGGTTGTCCGTGTCGTTGTTGCCCGCCTGAGCCGACACGCCGTTGGGAGACGCTCGCGTCGCGGTTATCGAATTACGCGACATCTCTAACGTAAGGCGCTATAAAATGTAAAATCATGATCATTGCCAATTCGAGGTTCAGGAGGCTTTAATGATAGAGATGAGACAACACTATCAATGGGACTTGTTTTAAAATATCTACACAAGTCTCTAAAACGACGAAACAAAGGTAAACTTCGTACTAGCAAATATAGATAATAAATATAGTGCTTTCATTGCACTATGTATAAAAGGTTTAATAATCTCATAAGTGGATAAGGGATAATGGACTTATAGCGTGGAATAAAACTTGTATTATAGAATAAATAAAAATAATAATATGATGACACATTCATATTTCAGAGATTTATTAAGTCTTATATATGAGCAACTAACCTCTTTGAGATCATTAATCTGTAGAATGTGTTGGTTCTGCATCGTAATCAACTGATTGATGTACCATTGTTGATCTCGACAACGTTGGTAAAACGTCGGTGGTCGAACTTGGAATCTACAACAACGGACAATAAATATTACATTTTTTTTTTTCAAATTACATATTATACGCGATTTTTATTTCAAATTACAGTTTTTGTCTCCGAGTAGATCTAATCAATTATTTGGTCCTTCGAGCCGGATATGAATAGATATAAGACGTATTTACTTTAAAAGAAACTCAAAAGCTTACCTCAGAATCAGTGTGTCCGTTTCTGGATTGAGATAACCCTCGCTGGCCAGCAGATCGAGACGGAAGAATCGATTGTAGCCCCAACATTCACCCACTTCGAAGTCTGACGCAAACTCGCGCACTATATTCTTGGACGGGTCGCGAGAAACTTGATGCAACATCTCTACACGATACTCGTATCTGTTTTATAAAATTATAAATATACTACACAAACAAAAACGTTATTTACCATTGTTTCCGAAACATCAATTCGCCTATTTTAATTTATAGCTGTGATGTTCTAGACACCCTAAGCAAACACCGAATAAGCGATTCATAGTAACCATGAATTCTATTGAATGTATAGTCATAATGTACCAAAACCCTAACCAATAAAGGCATATAAGAGGTAATGTTAAATCTGACCATTTACTAAATGTTTTAATAACTTTGAAAAAAAAAATGAAAACTTTCGTATGAAACATTTATTTATTAAATGAGACGATTAGAGAATGCCCTACAACTGTAAATATAGTAGAAATCTGACAAACCAATTGCAGTCTAAATATAACATTGAAGGTTGATAATGCCAGAACAGATATTTGTGTAAATTATATTTCCATAACAAAACAATGGTTGCCTTACAACTTAACAAAACGACACAGTCAGTAAATAGGATATTTCCCCTGAGAACATTATGATTTTTATGGTTTGTCTATACTAGTGAAAACATTTGACTTTTACTGAAATACTACATCAGGCAGAAGAAAACAAATGCAGAAGCATGTATGAATGAGTTATCATCGTATTTATTAAGTTGGTTAGAAACTTATAAATTATTTCAATACATATTTAAAAGTCCCTTAAAATATTTATTATTTTATAATTCAAACCTTATAATCTTAAGCCTAAAAAATTGTATATACCACAAAATCCATTTATAGTTATCTGGTTAAGATATTATAAATGTGGTTATTAAATCATTATAATATACAATGGTAGATCAGCAACGTGAGCACATAGAGTTAGAATAACAGAAATGGACATGCCGGCACACAACCGCCACTACAGCTAAGTAAATAGGCTCACCGGAGACACTTACCTCTTGCCTACCCTGAATTTAGTCATGCTTGCAATCACGAAATGTTCATTTACTATTTACTATTTTTTACACTTTATAAGATTTGTACACATGTTTTATATTATTGATTTATTTCTAATTTTACAACAGACTTTTTAACAGACCAAAACAAGACAGCAATGTTGACCCTTTTTGCTTTATACTGCTAATTAAATTCAATAAAATAATTTTGAATACATATTTATTGATGTTATACTTGTTATTAATTTACATTTGTTTGTTTTGATAAAGCATGTATATTTATATATTTAATTTAATTACTTAATTAAATTACATATTATCGTCCTGTAAAAATAATGTAATTCATTGTAGATAATTAGAGTTATTTTTATATTTTTCTATTCAATATCACACAATTTTTTTTTTTGAAATGATTAAAAAAAATTGCTAATTTCTATTGTAGTTTTGTTTACTATTTATTTCTTTTATTTACATGTAAGATTAGGTTTAATAGTAGTAGATTAGGTTTTTTGTTAGAAATGGGTAAATAATATTTTTTTAACTTTTTCATGTACACAGATTCAAATCAGGTTATAAATTAAACTAATACTCAGGTAACTATTGCGGACACGAACAGTGATACATACCAGCACAATCTGTTTATTCAAGGTGTAAATGATCTAGCGGTCATATTATGTAGATTGTTGTCAATGTTAGTTGTATAAAAAAACTAGGCATGTGATGGTGTAAATGTCTCCTATAATCATGAATGAGTCGACAGGACTAGTTTTTAATGTGCTTATAACGAATCAGCCTCATATCATAAAGATGAGATCATCTACATTTTTCCGCTCCTTTTCTTCTTAGTAAAACATTGTAAAGTAGTTTCGCAGCAAAAACGAGCAGAATGGTTATACCCATTTGAAGGGGCACGTCATATGTTTCATAGTACACATATCCTTTCATTGGTTGTCCCGATCAAGAAAGTCTTTTTTTAAAGGTGAGAAGTAAATAGAGGATACATTCAGTAGATAAATGGTCGTGACTCACTTGGAGTTCTCCGGCAGGCCGGCGCTGAGCTCGAGGAACACGGACAGGTAGTTGCCGCGCACCACGCCGTTGCCGTCCGGGTACACCTTGAGCCGCCAGCACAGCCCGTTGACGTGCAGCGGCGCGGAGTACACCGGCGCCGCGGCGTGCTGCAGCTGCGTGAAACCCGACAGCGGGAAGGTGCTGCTGTCGTAGCTCGGCACGATTTCGCTGCGGGGCGAGGGCACGCTATATACACGCAACGTCGTACACGCTATAGATCATACAGGCTATATAATACACGTTCAACGTCGAATACGATAGATCGTATATATCAGAGATCGACTCGATGACAAAAGGCTGTGGGTCGATGACTCCATGGCTACCAATGGAAACACCATCCCTGTTGTAAATTGTTAGATGAGTCATCTGCCAAGTAAAGATTAACCATCAAGACAAGTACTCACCATAGGTACTTTCTTACATTTTTTTTACAACATATTGTAATGTTAAAGGTTGTAACTTAGGTACATAGGAAACTTTAATTTTTCACATGTACCACATATCGCTCACAAAACATACACACTTATTTCAGTATTGTTTCATGACTGCTGGAAGCCACATATCATCATTGACCCTTCTCCGTATAATTCAATCAAGATAACAAGTACTAGCCTGTGGAAATCCGCCGGTACGGGCGCAGTCACGAAACTCGCCATCGGTTTTTTTCGCACCTGGTGAATCATTTTAGATAGCTCTCCAGTTTTAGCTATCAGTTCTGATCTGTAATATTATCAATATATACCAAATGCACTTTTGTTTAAAATTTCAGAAAAGACTGAAAAATATGGCATGTTGATGTTTAATATGATTGGGAAAAATGATAGTCTGATTCTTTGTTAAGTACGTTATTTGATTAAAGTTGATTTTACTAATATTGTTACTTTTACTGACAGGAATTCTCTCCCCTGGCCAATGTATTTACCCTGGCCTCCTAAAAAGTAATAAAATGTATATAAATTGACTTGCCCTTTCGTGAAAATACACATAAATAGGACTCAAATGGTAATATAAGTGTTTAATAAAAAAACAATGACTTTTCTCCATGGCCGTATTCTCTATGGAGTGTGAACCTCTTATCTTAGAACCACCCATATAATATTAAAACATAATTAGTACGAATTTTTAGAAAATAGCAAACCACCATTTGGAAGTTATGTAGCAACAATTGCAATACTAAAGTAAAATCAAATCTGGGAAGCACTTCTATGATTATTTTTCTATGTAGCTGTATATATTAAAAATGTTTTATTTTAAATACCACTTTTAAATGATTGTTGTGTTTGCTTGATTCTATATTGTCAGTACAATTTCTCAATCAAAGGTCCAGTGTCACCATTGTAAGTTGAATTAACTACCACTGTAGGTTTACGAATTATAGATTTGTTTTATTTTTTATAGTGCCCTTACCGGGTGCAAGTGTGCAATTGGTGTTCAATCTCTTGCAGCAAATGTTCCAACTGTTCCGTTTCCTGAGTCAGACTGTTCTTTTGGCCCATCAATGTCAAGAGTTTGGCTTTCAGAGCCGAGTCTAATCGGGATATCATCAGCTCGACTGCATTTCTAATTTCACGAACCCGCTCATCTTTTGCGGCTCGTACTGATTCAACATTACGCTCCTGAAAATGATCAAATCATCAGAAGATATTAAAAAATCTTTTATGTAAATCAAAGATAACAAATAATATTTATTAATAGCCACAATTATTCAAATTTATATTTTACAACTAAAATTTGAAAAAAAAAAATACTAATTGTTTATGGGAAAGAAAGTTGAAAGAATGTAAGAATGTATGCATGTCATATTATAACATAATATGACGTATTATATGCATTTTGTTTAATAATGGCTTTATATGTTTATAAAGACATGGGCTTTGCCCTATTAATGTTTTTTTTTTACTTAAATATAGTAATTTTTGTATTACTGCTTTTGAATACATAAAATTACTCATTTATAATAATTGTTCTAATAAATATTTCATTTTTCATGAATCTTAAATGAATTATTTGTCAAGAAAAATCAGAAAAGAAGTCAATATAATTTTGGGAGGCTTATAATCTAAAATAAGTTTTTTTTATACCACATCTTGTACTAAGCTGATAAGCTCCAACAGTCTTCGTCTAAGTTGTGAGACCTCGTCTCGTATCTGTGTGAGATGTGTCTCATACACCTCCTCTAGGGGCTTAAAGGTGTGTCCCGAGTGTGTGCCACCCCACAATGCGCACTGATGGCAGATGCAACGACGGCATGTCCAACAGTACACAGTAAGTTTCTCGTGATGTGTTGAGCACCTACAATTGGTTAAATAACATTAAGATAATATTATGCTAAAGGTCAAACATATACACGCACATAGACAAGCAAAATAACAACAAAATATACAAAAATAACAGATAACATATTTCAGCAGTTAATATATATTTATTAATTATGTATACCTAATTTTAAGCGTAATAAAGCTTAACAGCAATTTAGCCTTAGATTTAGCCACTTAATAATGCTAATAATAGAAATAGAAATCCAGTGAATTAGATATTATTAGGAAAACAATGATTAAATTCTTGCAAGTTTGCTATGTCATATTATTAAAGTTCATGGTGATCACAAAGTAACAGAAATTCAGGGATTTAAACCATATAACTATTTAATTATTAGTAAAACAATAATTAAAATCTTATGTGTTGCAAATTAGATAAAAATTAAGGAATTTTTGTTTATACTTAGCCTATTTTAGGCAAAGTTTGCGATGATAAAGAAAAGGTATGTAATTAATTAAGGTATGTAATAATTGTCTTAACTATAAATTGCGTAAATTTGTACCTATCTCGGAAATTTTCTCTTTGGCACGTCGAATTAGTTTGCTGCATACTTTCTATCTGCTGTGTGACCTCTTCCACCCATCTACAGTTCACCAGCTCATGAAGGTGTAAAGCAGCGCGACAGTGAGGGCACTGAGGCCTTTGCTCGATTAACCATCTCCGAACACAGGCATAGCAGCAGAGCTTTGAGCAGTGAGGGCAAAGATGGGCATCCACCAGCTTTTCCATACATATAAAGCATCGGAACACTTCTGCCAAGGTCTAGAATAAACATACTCATGAAGTGATATACCACTTAGGTCAAGTTTACTGTCACAGAAAAGTAGGGCAAATCGATTTACCTCGACGATCTGCTCCTCGCCATTTCCATTTCCATTCCCTTTATCTCCTCGTGAAGCCATATTCCAAACTAGTTTATAGCAAACAAACGAAACAAATTGTATAGATTATTCACCATAATTTGGATATATTATTTACATCCCCTATTTTAAATTTAAAACAATAAAAACTGTTCGATCGGAGCGTAACAAGAAAACGAGCAACTTCCGCATTCGAATATCAATTATCAATAAAAATAAAAACAAAATATAGCGTGTTGCCAGTTTCCACATTAAGTTGAATGTTTATTGATTTATTTATTACCTGTTTATATTTATTAAATATTATAATAACATAGTACAGATAATCTTTAATTGGGACGAAAACTGGGATACTGGCATACTAACTACACGTTATACTATTATCGCCAAACGTGTTTATTGCTTATATTGGCCTATATTAACAAGAAACAAACAGCAGGCAATAGTTTGCTTTTTCAATGATCCAATACCAGATGTCGAACTTGTTATCAAAATATTACGAAGTATACAACTTTTCATCAAACAATATTGACAAGTCACACTTCATTTTATTATACCGAACATCATTTTATAGTTCACTAGCAGGCATGCATGTCTGAACTCTGAACCTAGCAGCCTTATACGTTATAATATTATGCTTACGCCGTCATGACATGGCGTATATGACTCGTAAGTTAGCATAAGTACACAAAATCTGCAAACATAAGTATTATATACTTATTAATTCAGGTGTTTAACTAAAGTGTTTTTTTAGAACTTATTTCATATTATATAATATTTTATAATGCGATTGGTTGGCGAATATTGTGGTGGACTGTTGGAAATTATAGTTGTTTAATAGGAATGTATTTCCATATTGCAAAATAATTATATTTGACGACTGACATTGTTCTAACAAGAACAAAATTAACAAAACAAAAATTAGGCAAAAGAATAATTTTGTCAGAACAGGGTATATGGCCTTTTGTCTTAGCCTGTTCCACTGGGAACGAAATAAAATGTCAGTTGTCACATGGTTGTCACTGACAAGTGACATTTGTCAATTGTCAGTAATGCTCACGCTATAGCATTTTCCAGTTTCCATAGCGCTCTAAATTATGTAACTCTACATTAGTTTATCTCTTTCGCTCTTGTCGAAAACATAATAGAGTGACAGAGACTAACGTATATTTATCTATTTTGTTTAAGCCTTCACGATTACCCTTCAATCTTAATTCTTATGTCAGTCAGGCTATTTGTACAAAACTATAACCTCTGTTGTTATTGTATTTTACATATTTTTAAGGAGACAGGGCATAATAAATTGATATTTTCGAGTAAGTATTGTCGTAAGTTATGTATATAAAAATTATCATCGTTACTAGAGTAATCAAAGTTGCATAAATTTAATTTTAGGATGCTCACTTAAGGGTTTGGAATAGTTGTCCCCTACAATGTCCTACCTTAGGGTGCACTGCATATTATGCCTAAAACATGGTGTTAGTGGTGTATCAATTAAACCATTATCAATAAAACTTTCAGTAAGTATTTTTAACGTATTAAGAATAGTAAAGCAATCATATCTAATCATCCATATATTGAGCCACTAAAAAACGAATAACATCGAACTTCCTTTATATTTCAGAATGGATTTCCAATGCATCATGTGGCTAGAATTTCTACATCGCATCACCTAGAAAGTAATTCACTAACTAAGCAAGTTGCTGTAGAAA
Source organism: Lycaena phlaeas (assembly GCA_905333005.2). Lineage (NCBI taxonomy): Eukaryota > Metazoa > Arthropoda > Insecta > Lepidoptera > Lycaenidae > Lycaena > Lycaena phlaeas. The sequence continues at coordinate 14,732,767 of HG995172.1, read as the reverse complement.
AAAAGAGTAAAAATGTACCCCAAGACACCAGAGTGTGGAAGGAAACACCGACACATGATATTAAAAATAATTTAGTTCAGTATAGCATGATGCTGTCCAAGTTCCGACTGACATGTAAGCATTAAAATAATTTATTTTCATAGTCGTTCTACTGTAGAATATCAATTTTCAAAAGATTTAATTGTAAGAAGCTTCCTCTGCTTGTTAAATAGTGGTCAGTCTCAGAATAATAGTAATAATAAAAGTAATCGATACATATAAAATAATAATTTATATTAGTAAAGAGGAATAGCGAGCTTTTACTATGCTTACAGCTTAACATAAGATATTTGTTGACTGTAATATTAACTAAGATTATTATATGATTTAAATGTTATGATAATTTTTTACCATATCTTATCTAACTCTATTTACTAACCTACTTTTTTTTAGCCCTTGTAGTGTTGACATCAATGGCGGGATATGCTTTAGCGCCAGCTCCTTTTAATCTAACAACATTTGTCCTGTGTACTGTGGGCACAGGCCTGGTAAGCTCAGCAGCGAACTCTATCAATCAATATCATGAAGTACCATTTGATGCCCAAATGTCCAGGACTAAGAACAGAGTACTTGTTAAAGGATTGCTAGAGTGAGTTATCAAGAATGTTGTTATTTTTACTATCTATTTCTTTACCATAATACCACTAAAAGAGACATGAGATAACTATTTATTATTAAAATGATTTAAAATGGGATGCTTATGAATGTCTTGTTCACATAGTTCTTAATGTAAAATATTGTATAATTTATACATAGTCTATTTATTAATATAACACAGATTTTAGAAAGGGCAGAGGTTTTTAATATCATCATTATCAGCCTTTATCTGTCCACTGCTGAACATAGGAACATCAAGGAATATGCAAATATAAAATCTGTTAATATAATACATACTAAAAGTTTTATCATATTAAAAGGAAAATTAACAAAATATAAATTACAGATTTTTACTGTAGGATTTTTATGTTTAAACAAACTGGCAGATGTGCCTAAACTAGTTCACCTGGAAATGGCTCTGGCTACTTATTTATACATTGCCTATCCTAGACATAAGATGTTAGTTCTTGGTGACAGTATATACATACACTGTATTTTATTGCATGTAGCATCAAATAAGCAACAGCAACAACAACTCGCATTAGGCGAGGCCACATTGCGATGCGATAATATCGAAACAAAACTGCACAACGCGTCGTGAATATTTCCGCAACGCTGACGTACCGTACAAATCTGTGATGCGACGACGCTTAGTGCAGCCTTTGTTCAAAGAATTCAGACGTACATAGAAGGACAGTTCTTAAAGATTTTTTGTGCCGACTTATTAGGGACGTGTCCCCAGTTCGCACTCGCTCGCTCTCGTAGGCTCATATGCTGGGGACATCGTGGTATCCCTTTCGTCACGCCGCCAAGCGGACGTTTACATCGCAGAGTTTGTCCTCAAAGCGCCCATAAGAACTGTCCTTCTACAAACGTCTGAATTCTTTGCCTTATTTCACCATGAAACATGAGAGAAAATGATGGTTAGCGTTATTTCGTGCGACAACGCATATTATAATAAAATTTCGTTACGTCATCCCATCCTTTTGTCGATGCTACGCCGCGACGCTGTGTTGCGGCCCGCTCATAGACACTCGCAACTTAAAAAAATGGACCATTTGAATTGTGATCAATTAAGCTAGGGAAAGATAAAAAATGACAATAGACCCAAGGAAAATATTACGGAATTATTCTCCCTTTTTTATGGCAATTTAAGTAAGGGGTGTATAGAAGCCACCAAAACAGTTCCAGATTCATATACAGTGCCGTATGTAAATATACTAAATAGTTTTATTTAATTATTTCAGACCTGCACATGCTGTTGGCTTTGCGGCTGCGACTAGTGCTACCGGACTGAGTTTACTATATTTTGGCGTGAATCCTCTCACTGCCGCCCTGGGAGCTGGTAACCTGATACTTTACACATCTATATACACTCCAATGAAGAGAATGTCCATTCTCAACACATGGTTAGGATCTGTGGGTGAGTATTAAAAGAAAATATCAATTTCTTTAGATATGTCATTAGTGAGATCTATTAAAAGAAATATAATTTACTTTGAGTTCTACAATATATAATATTATATGGTACCAGGCCTATATTGGTAGGCGATTTTAAGTGAGTCAAAAGAATTGAAAAAAACACTCATCATCAAGACCACTGCCACCTCTCTCAATTAAATAATACCACAATATCGACGACCATTAACACCCCAGAGGTTCTGGAGAGGCGTGGCCCTCCTTTTCCCTAACAGAAACTCACAACCTCTTTAATTGATGGAAATCAGTTTAAGAATAAATACATATTTACACTTCCATGGCCCGGTGCACTTGACAGTATTCGAAATTGCGTCCGCAATGTAAAGTAACCTGTAGCCAGGGACAGGACAACCCCGCTTAAGGCTTAAGCCTTTTCACGGGGTAATCCAGACATCGGGTAGCTCAAATCGCAGGGTTACATTTTGTTCGGGTTACTTCTCAAAACCCAGCGAATGGGTAACACTAGTTATCATGGTAACCACGTGAAAGGGTTAACCCCTTCAATGGCTTAAGCCTTTGAGGAGGTTACCTATTCGAAAAGGTTATATTTGTGTTACCCTGTATTGAATAATGAACTTGGGCTGAATGTGGGGGAGGGGGGAGGTTTATTTGATTTTTATTTATTACGGATTTAACAGTGACGAGTGACGAGTGACGAATCACGGGTACGATTGACAACGACAGACAAGAGAGCTAATTGTGATGAGTAATAACGGTAAGTGATTACATATTATTTAAAACATGTACTGAGTTATCCATATCCTAATGTGAAAATTATTCAGAATTGTTAAATAATTAATGTAATTACTTAAAGACTAAAGTTACGACTGGTGTGTTTGTATTTCAGGTGATGATAGCGACACTAATGACGATGTGCTATTTCAAGACTATAGTCAGCCATTGTTTACAGATCAGAGTTATGAAATCCAACATTCGATTACTGGCACAAGTGGCACTGATGGTAAGTAAATAGTTTAATATAGCAAAAGAAGATAACTAATTTTTTTACCAATTTTGCTACCAAAGATGAATGTTATTCCATTGCATTAAGGTTTATTTATCGTTGTCTCTGTCCTGATTTCTTTTACATTTTTTTGAAATGAGAACTCAGTCCGCGCTCGGCCGCGGTTCTGGGTGGATACTGCGTCGCCCGTCAGCAGCAATTCGACTCAAAAAACATCGCGATTTATTTTTGATATTGGATACTTTGGATGGGATTTGATACTTTACAATATTTTTTTTACCACAATATATTTTTGTGGAATTGGTTTATTTCATATATACATAGGTAGACGAAATGTTGGTTGGTCATTATAACCAGGTGGGAAGACGTTCTCTCTCGACGTTTGCTCACTTATCATCATCATCACCATTATCATCATCATCATCATCATCATCGTCGTCAGCCTAAATCAGTCCACTGCCGAACATAGGCCTCCCTCAATTAACGCCAAGATGACCGATCCCGTGCTATGCTGAGGCAGCAGTGCTGCCGATGCGACTTCATCATCATCAGCCTAAATCCGTCCACTGCCGAACGTAGGCCTCCCTCAATGATCGCCAAGACGACCGATCCCGTGCTATGCTGAGGCAGCAGTGCTGCCGATGCGACTTCATCATCATCAGCCTAAATCCATCCATTGCCGAACATGAACCTCCCTCAATGAAAGTCAAGACGACTGATCCCGTGCTATGCTGAGGCAGCAGTGCTGCCGATGCGACTTCATCATCATCAGCCTAAATCCGTCCACTGCCGAACATAGGTCTCCCTCAATGAACGTCAAGACGACCGATCCCGTGCTACTCTAATGAGGCAGCAGTGCTGCCGATGCGACTTCATCATCATCAGCCTAAATCCGTCCACTGCCGAACAAAGGCCTCCCTCAATGAGAACACCAAGACGACCGATCCCTTTCCACTCGCAAACAAATAGACATCATCATCTTCATCATCATCAAATTTCATCCATCCACTGCCGAACATAGGCCTCCCTCAATAAACGTCAAGATGATCGATCCCGTGCCACTCGGATCAGGCAGCAGATGTTTGATGTGATTAAGCAGAGCCCCGTGATCCCGCGCCTCGAGTCCGTGCCAGGCGGAACCGAAAATTTTGGTAGTGTATCAATGTATATTGGTGGCATTGTGTATCTGTAAATATTCCTATAGATAAGTCCACGATAGGACTAGTAGTTCCTGCGATTGCCGCTTTCAACCAAACGGACAAAATCTTCAGTCAACATAAGAGGAAATATCTAAAGAAAAACTTCAGAAATTATTTTTAATGATAATTTATTCATGTAAAAATAAAAATAATCAACTAAATAGGTACTAATTTTCAGGTTTCTCCGAATTTAACGACGGTACAGAAAACGAATCACAGTCTTTATTAAAACAAAATTCAGTTTTTAAAAATAAAAGGAATTATGTATCCACAACGACAATAAATGAAAATGAAAAAGCTTGTAAATTAAACAATAATGATGATGAAAACGAAAATCCAAAGAGGAATAAAGTAGAAAAATCGTGTGAGAACATAACAAACCATGATAAAGAATGCATACACTGCATTTTTGATAAGGAGCTAGATAAAAGGAATTATTATTTTGGAAATTTGCTAATAGGAGAGCTTCAATTTTTGCCTCCATGTATGAGATCACACGCCTACATTAACATATTGAAATATGTTGAAACACTTAAGTATAAGCATATAAATAGTAATTAATAATGTTGTTACATAATTATTAAACAAATATGAGTAATCAGTCTTTTATTTTATATTGTCATTAAGTGGGACCCCATATTTTGTCTAACTCATAATAAACTATAAGAATTAATCAATTAAATAAATCGTGATTCGAACGGATTAACATGATGTCTTGTAATAAGCTGCTACTAATATTGCTTCTTAATGGATTGAGTACAAATTTTACAGAGGAAAAAAGCCTCTCCACGGATACTTACTAGTATACCATGCTTACTTCCACAGTCTAATGTCTTACGGCATTCTACTGTGGGGGAATGCGGCGGATATTAATACGATTTTCTTGTTGCAGAAGCGAGCTATTCGAACTATATACTGTTTGGGCCCCCGGGTATCATTGAAAGAAAAATTCAAAGAAATTGCCATCTTAACTGTAGCTTCTCAGTACATACTTGCTAATGTGATGTACGTTCGCAAAAATATTAATGACTTTTTAAAAAAATGCGACCATCACAACATAAATACTAGGAACAAATATAAATTGAATGTTCCATTTTTTAGACTTAATAAAGTTAGTACTTCTTTTATGGGACAATGTATACGATTTTACAATAGGATCCCAGAAAACGTTCAAAATCTTTCCATTAATAAATTTAAGAAAATTGTCAAGGAACGTTTGTGTGGTAAAGTTTCATTCGTCGTTCGATCTTTGTTGAGAGTGGACATATTTCTGATTTACTGCATGAATAATTGTACCTATCACCCTAATATAACTCATATAAACAAAGTGACTAGTGCCATAATCGCGTGTGTCAATCAAGTGAATATTTGTTTCCTGCGCAACTGTTACCTGTAATCTTACATCGCTTCAAGCAATACGCTGCTGCGGGGTGCCATTCTTCACCCCCCCTGAGTCCTGAGACAATTTTAAAATATTTTTTGTCTCGCTTACACTTGCATCAATAATAAAATGCAACGTACAGCGCACTCATCACCTAAATATTCTTCAAACCCGGACTTACCCTCTAATCAAGCGGAAAGCAATAACAATGTAACCGTGCGTTCGACTCGAAAACGGCCTCACGGCAGCCCGGAATTCTCTATAGAAGCACTTGAAAACAAGCTTGATGATCAGCTGACGGAATGGAATAAAAAGATAGATCAGTCCATCTCCGATGCGATAAATTCATCTATACAAACCTGCCTCGCCAATGAATTTAAAAAATTAAATGAGTCTTTATACGCGTTAAACTCATCAATAAAATCACTGCGCTTAGACTATCAGGATCTAAAAGACTCGCTATCCACTACAAATACCCGAATCACAGAAATTGAGAAGGCCCTCAATGCTATCGATTCCCGTCAGGATCTTCTGGAGTCGGAGTCAAAAGTCTTGAAAAATCAAGTTACACATACTAGTAATCTGCCCATCTGTGTCCAACAACTTGAAAATAAGATAGCAACCATGGAACAGCAATCCAGGGACTGTAATATTGAGATCGTAAATATACCTGAGCGGCGGAACGAAAACCTCGTCGACCTCGTAATGAAACTCGGCTCCATCAACAAGCATGAACTATCAAAAACTGATATTATTGCAATACACAGAGTACCTCATGCTGGTCAGCAGGACTCCCGCCCCAAAAATGTCATCGTGAAATTCTCCACGAGCATTATACGTGACAACTTCCTCGTCTCCAGCCGCGCCGTGAAGGGACTAAATACGGAATTACTCGGCATCCCCGGTACATCACGCAGAGTGTATGTAAACGAACATTTGACCTTAACAAATAAACGCATATTTCGAGAATGTCGTGCCAAAGCCAAGCAATGTGGATTCAGGTACGTATGGGTTAAACACGGCACTATACTCATTAGGAAATCTGATACCTCCCCTGTTATTGCCATACATTCTGAAATTGACTTTAAAAAAATTAAATAACTATGTCACCATTGTATTATGTAGAATGGCTCATTGTTGTATAATACCTAGTTTTTGTTTATACTTTTCTCATAATTTTACTAAATTTACACTGATTTTGCTTATCTATATTTTTTCACTCGTCTCATCCTTTGTAATATTGTCAGCAACAACAAATGTAAACTCTAACCGAGCATTGTATCCTTATAATTTATCCCATACAGAACATTGTATCCTTTATAGTCGTTATCATGTAACTAATAACCTTATTTTTAGCAACTGTTATAATTATCACTCTATAAGCCGTGAAATATATCATTGTCACATAATATTCAAAACCTGGCTATTGTACTCCACCCGAACCCACTCGTCGTGAGTGCGGCAAACTACACCCCCGATAGCTTAGCACCTAATAAGTCTAGGTTACCTAAGAATGTCATAACCGATCCTGTTGATAAAATCACAGAACTGTTAAAGCGCGACGCTGAAGCGCGACGTAAGCTACAACACACACTCAGACATAACACAGCCGGTGTTAGGCACACATTCACACCGCATGGGCCCCGGGGTCGTATGCGACGTCGAACCCTACACTCCGTTGACCAGTTGATCCGGATCAACCGCGACAGCATAGGCTCAGATCAGCTACGAGTCGACACCAATATAGACCGTGTAATCACCGATAGCACTCTGCTATCGGCAGCTTGCTCGGGTCCCGCGCTTGACCCGCCTCCCCCGCTACCGGGGGAGGGGAGGGCCGGCCCTCACGATAGGTTTCTAACGTCACCCGTTCCAAACCAGTCGACCGTAGCTTACCAAGTTAGGTACAAACCCGACGCCATGAACATGGCGGGGGGCAACCCCCCAAATTTTTAACGTCATAGGATGATCCAACCGGATCACCCCATTTCCGATGACGCATAACGGTCACTAGGACCATTAGCATAGATCCAACCGAAAAAAAAAAAAAAAAAAAAAAAAAATGGCTATTGTACCTATATGTTAATATATCTTTTTGTGATTTTCTATACACTTTAAATAGTAATGTTGTAGCCAATAGTTATACTAGGTTAAGATATTATGATTATTTACTTACAGCTGTTTTTGAAAACATGATTTTATTTTATTATGTGAATTTATATAAAAATGTGTGTTCCGATTACTATGGTTATCACAGTGCTCTTATATTAATGGGTGCAGTACTTATAAATACAAAACCTTACTATACTATCACTATCTTATTACTCATGATATTATATACAAAACATAAGTTTAACAATACTACAAACTTAATATTAATTTATAGAAATATGCATATATTATCCCACAAATATTCATGTATATTCGTAACAATAACGGACATTATCTTGTATAAAATTCGATGACCCAAGTAGAAAATTATCTATTTACTATCAAAACTGTCGTGGATTAAGAACGAAGCTCAGTACTATTTATATAAATATTTTAGCGAACAACTACGATATAATTATCTTAACTGAGACATGGTTGACGAGTGACATAGCCAACACTGAATTTTTGGACCCACGTTACAATGTTTACCGTTGTGACCGTGACCGATTGGCTACTGAACGCCGAGACGGCGGCGGCGTGCTCATAGCGGTTCTGCACCACATACGCGCCGTACCTTGCTCGCCTATTCTCCCGGAAGCTCCGTTATCGTTTCCACCTATTATAGATCAACTCTTGCTAAAACTAGCTATAGGTAAATCGAATTATATCATCGGGGCAATATACATTCCCCCACGAGTAGATAATAACATATACGACTCTTTGTTTAGTAACGTACGGGATTATTTAACAATAAGCGGCATTAGTGACATATGTATAGCAGGCGATTTCAATCTACCCTGCCTTGAATGGCATCTGGAAGGTAAACAGATGAAACCCTCAGTCATTAACTTCCATAGGCCTCCTTATTCTTATTTGTTAAATTTTATGTCACTGTTTAACTGCATTCAGAGTAACATCTATAAGAACGATAAGGATCGCTTGCTTGACTTATGTATTACTAATATTCCCTACTGCGAGGCATTTCCACCTCCCATTACCCTAGTCCCACCCGATACCTATCACCCACCATTTTACATATTATTACCCGTACATTATAATTTTGGCAAGGAAATGTTTTGTAAACCACTAATCAAGTACTGTTACAGTAAGGGCAATTATGAGGAAATTAATAAAGATATAGCCACTATAGATTGGCATACCTTATTCTTTAACAAATCCGCTGATGAGTGTACTAGCATACTTTATGAAAAATTATATTCTATTATTCGGAGACACATTCCAACAAAAAAGCAGTTTATATCTCATTTCCCTATCTGGTTTACGCCTTCTTTAATCCACATATATAAAAACAAAAATACCGCATGGATTAAATGGAAAAAATATAAAAATAGGTCTGATTACTCCGTTTTTTCTCTATTAAGGAAAAGATTCAGTAAAGAACTCGATTTATGCCTCAAAAAATACATGTGTTCGGTGGAGGATAATATTAAAACTAACATTAAATATTTTTACTATTACATTAATAATCGCAAAAATCAGTCAGCTATTCCTAACTCCGTAATATATGGGGAATCGGCAGCTGATAGTCCAACCGATATTTGCAATTTATTTTCTAATTTCTTTTTATCTGTTTTTCAACAATCTCATGTACCAAACTCATATAGTGTACACGATATCGATTACGTTGACGCTAAAACTCATACTGACACCATTATTAATACGATACATATATCACCTCATAGTATTATTAAAGAGCTGAAACGCCTTGATATTTCAAAAGGACCGGGAACTGACATTATCCCCCCCATTTTTCTTAAAAGGACCGCATTATATATATACAAACCACTGTACATCCTATACAATAAGTGTTTAGACGAGGGCGTATGTCCTGCCCCTTGGAAATTGGCGAGAATAACCCCGATACATAAAGGTGGCTCTAGAAAAGATGTAACGAACTATCGCCCAATATCTGTTCTACCTACTCTGTCAAAGCTTCTCGAGAGACTCATACACAATTATATTTATCCTATTATCCATAGAAATATATTACCTCAACAACATGGATTCATACACAAACGGTCAACGATCACAAACTTCATCATTCGGTGCGCGTCCGCCAGCGCGTACAGTCGTCCGTCCGATAGGTTAGATCAGTGAGCTTTGTTTACGCTGAGTTCATTGTTTTGATCGTTAGTGAGTGACCGTAAACCCAGTGATCCGTTCGTTTTGGTAACTCGACTATTGCGAAAGCAAGAAGGGGTGTAAAGCCAAAACGTCCTGTGTTGTTGCTGGTTAGACGCTCAAGCTTCCCATGTTTACACACGGCTACGTTAGTACAAGTGTCTTTAGTGAAGAGCTCCGCCGGGCTCAGCGCGTTTAGCGCGGAAACCTCGCATAGGTTTTCTGCGCTCATATAGGTCGTCCGTTTGTAATTCCGTGGTGTGCCGGTACCACTCGCGTACCGGTGTTGTTAGGCGCGGTGTGCCGTTTGCGTATTCGTGCGAATAGTGCAAAGTGCGATCCCGCAAATATTTTTCACGTAAGTTACCCGATACACACATCTACCTCAGGTAGTCGATCAAACAATACACACCCTCCGCACAGGCGGCTGGGGTTAGGTACACAATGGAATTAGTTTAAACAATAGACATTCCATTCCCATTACCCTTGTAAACAAAAGAAATATTTCAACAATAAAACATGGCGGTGTATCACCACTTTAAAAACGTGTCCCCAGAGGACTTATTAAGGCAACTAGCCAGTCAATACCCGGATTTAGACGAAAAATTAGAGCTCATCAAGCCGAAGATCGCCCTAAGCGATTCTCCTGTGTCTCTGTCGGCTAACAACGACATTTCGACGACAAAGTCGTCAATATCAACGCGCTCATCAAGCGCGACTCCGACTGAGGAGGAGATGTCCATCGCGGGCACCTCCTCCGAGGAGGACGATTGCGGCTTCACCGAAGTGCGCAATAAGAAAAAGAGGCGTCGCCCGGACCCGGAGTCCACGACCTCCTCCGCGCCGTCCCCCCCGCCAAAGGCTCTTAAAGTAGTGGCCGCAAAGCCCCCTCAGGGAAACAAAAAAGGTTCTATGGAGAACCTTACCAAATTAGACAGACATGCGGAGGCACCATCTGTGCCACATGTAACTAGGCGCGACCAACTCACGTCGCCCGTAGCCGGCTCATCGTCCGCCCCAAACGAGGGCATGGACACAGACCAGCCATTCATCAAAACTCCCCCACCCGTGATAGTCCAGGACACGCAGTCCTGGATAAAAATCTCAAAAGCCATTTATGAGAAAAAAATTAACCATAAATCGGCTCGTACATGCGCGGACGGTATCCGCGTTCAAGTTAGTACTCCCTCCGACCATAGGCGGCTTACAGGCTTTCTAAAGGAGCATAACATAGGCTACCACACATACGCCCTCGAGGAGGAACGCGTCCTCCGGGTCGTAATAGCAGGCGTGCCCAAAAAGATGGACACGGCCGATATAAAAGATGACCTGGTCCATCAGGGCTACCCAGTAGAGGAGGTGCATAGAATGCACCACCCCAGGACTAACTATGCATACAACATGGTGCTAGTTATCCTCCCCCTGACCCCAGCTGGTAAAGCTATTTATAACTTAAAATCTGTCTGCAACATGACAGGTATGAGAGTAGAGCCCCCACGTAAAAGGGGAATAATCGGGCAATGCCATCGTTGCCAGCTTTACGGGCACTCCGCCCGCAACTGCTACGCCCACCCCAGATGTGTGAAATGCCTGGGAGACCACGGCACCTCTGACTGCTCCCGAGACAGAGCCACGGCATTAGAGCCGCCTAGCTGCGTTAACTGTAGGAACGAAGGCCATCCGGCCAACTATCGCGGCTGTCCGAAGGCCCCTCCGGCCGTAAAGCGTAGGGCCATTAAATCAACGGGATACTCCAAGCCCGCCACGAAGAAAACGGCTTCGCAAAAAGCCACCCCGCGTTTCAAGGCGCTTAGGGATGAAGAATTCATCCCCGCCCCCCTTCCCACAACAAACGCGTGGGACAAGCCGGTAACATCCCCGGCCCAAACCACGCCACCCGTACAAACCCCCCCGGCAGCGGCTGTAAGCAGACCAACGGGACCCCCTGCTAGCATCTCGATGCACGCAGTCTCCCGCCCTGCCCCCCGCCCCCAACCCACTACAGATAGATTAGGGGACGACTTGACCATCGTGTCAAGTTTCCTTAGGTCTATTGATCGAAAAGAGCTCAGAATCCTAGCGGATAAAATCCGCTCAGGCAGCGGTCTGTTACAAGCGGTAATCGATCACCTCCCTTTGATCCAACAGATCGAAGCCTTTAACTCAAACGTTTAAATGGCTACCACGGCTAGAGTTAAACCCCACTCACTACGAATAGTGTCCTTCAATGCGAACGGCATTAGAGCAAACATTGACGAACTGCAAATATTCGTCAAGAAATACGACGTTGACGTCCTCCTTGTGCAGGAAACGTTCTTAAAACCTAGCATGTCAAATCCGAGACTCCCCAATTATAAAATAGTCAGGAACGACAGGACACGATCCCAGCTTGGGGGCACGCTCATCTACTACAAGAGCCCCCTCCATTGCATAGCGATGGATCCGCCAGCTTTAGAATCTCTCGAGGCCTCCGTCTGCCAGGTGAGCATGACCGGCCATCAGTCGATCATAATCGCCTCGGTATATCAATCCTGTAACAAGCAACTGCTTTACAGCGATTTAAAAACGCTATCCGAATTAGGCAACGCCGTCTTATTAGCCGGCGACCTAAATAGCAAAAATCAAGCATGGGGCTGCCGAGAAAACAATAAAAACGGAACAATTCTCCGCAGAGCAGTCGATGATCTCAATAGTGTGGTCATCGCCCCAGATGAGCCAACTCGCTACAGCCACGCAAACTGCGAGCGGTACGAGCAGCCATCTATATTAGATATAGCGATTCTTCGGAACATCTCCCTTCAGGTATATTCCATTGAAACTATCCACGAGCTTAACTCGGACCACAGACCGGTTTTAATACAACTCGGAGACCCTCTGAACAATACCAATAACAACAAACAGAAGGTCATAGATTATAAATTACTAAGCGAGAATTTAAAAACATTGAAATCGAGTCACCTCGATAAAATCCCCGACATAATAGATAGTCCTCATGATGCTGTATCAGCATGCTCCGACCTCACTAACCATCTGGTAGCGACAATTGAGAAGTCATCCAGGGAAATTACACCGTCGCAACGTGGCAGGTGGGAACTCCCGGATGACATTAAAGATCTTATTCGCGTAAAAAACACAGCTAGACGCACGTACTCGCGCTACCGGACAGACGAGTGTCGTCGCGCCCTCAGAAATCTTGAGAGAGAGGTTAAAGCTCGCATCATCGAAAACAAAGCGGAACGGTGGGATCGATTCCTTAGTGAAATTTCACCTTCACATGTGGCATACTGGCCACTCGCGAGATCTTTAAAAAACAAAAGGGAGGCATCTATGCCCCCCTTGAATAGACCAAACCGCGAACCTGCACTAGAGGACGCCGACAAAGCGGAAGTTCTAGCCGATACGCTAGAACAACAATGCACCCCAAACCAATCGGACAACATCCCCCCCATAGGGCCCCACATAGAGGAGGTAAATAGGGAGGTTGCGAGGAGGGCCACGGCTCCGCCGGAGGGAGATCCAATCTTTCCGACGGATGTTGATGAGGTCCAAGACATCATTAAACACCTGCACTCCAAGAAGGCCCCCGGGCCGGACGGGATTTCGAACAAGGTACTAAAAATACTGCCGCCCGCCCTAATTATCCTCCTAGTAAACATTATGAACGCCCTCCTAAAGGGCTGTAAATTCCCAGATATATGGAAAGAAGCTACGGTTATAGGTATCCCCAAACCCGGAAAGCCGGGCACAGAACCGTCTAGCTATCGCCCCATAAGCCTGATAAGCTCACTAGGTAAAATCTATGAACGGATTCTGCTTAGACGGTTGAAAACCGTCATAAGCGAAAAGAAACTGTTCATAGACGAGCAATTCGCCTTCCGCGAAAATCACTGTTGTCCGAGACAGGTGCATCGTATAACCGAAGATATCCTCAGAGGTTTCCATAAAAAAAGAAACCCGCGCGACACGTGCGCAGTGTTTTTCGACATTGCTAAGGCATTTGATAAGATTTGGCACGAAGGCCTAATCTATAAACTTTACAAGTTAGGAATACCGGACAGGCTGGTCATCATCATCCGCGACTACCTGTCTGGCCGGCATTTTAGGTATAGAGTGGAAGGCACTCTGTCCTCCCTGAGACCTCTGAGGGCCGGAGTCCCTCAGGGCTCCGTGCTGTCCCCAACTTTGTACAATCTGTACACGTCCGACATACCCAGAAACCCTGCGTCAAAACTAGCACTCTTTGCCGACGACACTGCACTATATGTGACCCATACGTCAGCAAGGACAGCATCTCGCTCCCTTCAGAAAGCCGTCACCGAGCTAGGTGAATGGTTTGCTAAATGGAGAATAGAGATTAACCCAGACAAAAGTCAATCAATTCAGTTTACAAAGAGAAGGGGCACGCTCAATCAGAGTCGTCGGCAAATGATGCCGATCAAACTAAACGGCACCATAATCCCCAGAGTAGGGCAGGTGAAGTACCTGGGGGTCACGTTAGACAGGTCGATGTCATTCAGGCCGCACATAAATAACATAATAAAAAAGGCCAAATTCGTTTTGAGTCGATTATACTTCTTGATAAACAAGAAAAGTAAGATGCCCCTCAGGCATAAACTTACCTTATACAAAGCGTGTATAAGACCGATTATATCGTACTCCTGTGTTGCGTTCGCGCACGTGCCACAGAGTCGACTCAAACCTTTGCAGATATTGCAAAACAAATTCTTACGCATAGCAACCGGTTGCCCATGGTACATAAGAAACATCGACCTACATAGGGACCTCAAGTTAGATTCGATTAGGGGCCACTTCAAAGAGATGTCAGTACGTCACTTTGAAAAGGCACTCCATCACCCAAACCCGCTCATAGTGAGCGCGGCAGACTATGTCCCTGATAGCTCAGTCTCAAAGAGTTTTAGGTTACCTAAACATGTTACAACCGATCCGGCTGACGAAATATCTCAGCTATTAATGCGCGACGTAAAAGCGCGACGCGAAATTCAAGCTAGAATACACACACATAACAATACAACATCCGGGGTTAGGTACTCAGTCACACCGCTTGGGCCTCGGGGTCGTGAGCGACGTCGACCCCTACACATGGTAAATACATCGATCCGGATTGATCGGGTAAGATTAGGTTCGAATCCGATACGAGTCTACACTAATCAAAACCGCGAAAACACCGATAGCACTTTGCTATCGGTCGATTGCACGGGTACCGCGCACGACCCACCTCCCCCGTCAGAGGGGGAGGAGAGGGCCGGCCCTCCGACTAGTAGTTTAACTTCATCCGCTAATGACTCGTCGACCGTATTGGATTTGACTAGCCAAACACCTACTCTCCAGAGTAGCGCGCGCGATATACCGCGCCCCCTGCGGGGCACGGAGGGGGGCGCCCCCCTTTCGAATTTTACTGGATGAGCCATCTGCTCACCTACCTACCGATTGAGCTTAAAGGCCATCTGGCCTAAAAGTCTAGACCTTTCGAAAAAAAAAAAAAAAAAAAAAAAAAAAATCACAAACTTACTTGTATTTACTACAACATTATTTAACAACCTGGACTCTAACACTCAAACCGACTGTGTATATACTGACTTTCGAAAGGCATTTGACAGAGTGGATCATAAAATACTGCTGCAGAAGATTGCTTACAATGGCATACGTGGTAATTTATGGAGATGGTTCAAATCATATATAACGAACAGATCACAAATGGTAATAATAAATGGTTACGAGTCTTCTGTTGTCTCAATAACTTCAGGTGTGGCTCAGGGGTCCATTCTTGGCCCTCTTCTTTTCACCCTATATTTAAACGACATAAATACATGCTTCAAGTTCTGCCACTTTTTATTATATGCTGATGACCTTAAAATATATAAATCAATTAACACGGCCGACGATCATTTCGCATTTCAAAATGATTTGGATAGATTTTCTAAATACTGCATAGACAATAAATTGATACTTAGTTTGGATAAATGCAAGAGTATTTGCTTTACAAGGAAAAGAAATATTAGTTACTTTAATTATTCATTGTGTGGTAAAAAATTAGATAGAGTACAATCTATAAAAGATCTCGGCGTATTATTAGATAGTAAACTAACCCTGGATAATCACATTGATAGTATCTGTAATAAGGCGTACAAAATGTACGGCTTCGTTCTACGAGCTAGTAACCGTTTCACGCGACCATCCACATACTTACACTTATACATATCATTAATACGTTCTCAATTAGAGTATGCATCTGCCGTCTGGAACCCATTCTATAAGAAGTACAGTGATAACCTTGAAAGAGTACAAAAGAAATTTTTACATGTCATGCATTATAAACTTTTCCGTAGTAAGCTATCCTATCTAGAACTTTTAACCAAATACAAATTGTTAAATCTAAAGGCAAGACGCGCTCAACTACAAGCAATGTTATTGTACGACATTTGCCACAACAGGTACGACTGCAGCGAAATTGTCAACAGTATTTGTTTTAAGGTGCCGCTCAGACCGCATATGCGAGCCGGCCACACACCACATACCTTTGCTATAGCTACCTGCCGCACTAATGCTGGCCTACGTTCGCCTATGCACTGTTTGACCGACACCTACAATAGGCTTTTTGATGAAATAGATATATTTTGTACCCAATCAAATAAATTCAAAAAATCAATTTTAGAAAGCTTGAAAAATGATGACAGTAACTTGCACTAACTTACAGTAACTTGCACTAGCACACAAATTCCTAATCCCCTTTTAACACCAAATAATATTGAAATTGATCATTAATTTTCCAATTATTTCAACAATTTTCTGTCTTTTAATTAGCTCTCAACCAAAAGATTTTCCTTTTCTATTTTCTATAGTAAACTGTGGTTAGCGAGGTTGATGTCACATTTACAAAATATTGTTACATCTTATAATCTTATGTTAATTTTGTTGTGACATTGTTTGTTCGACCCTAATAAAGAAAAAAAAAAAAAAAAAAAAAAAAAAAAGCGTATTATGAAATAAAAGATTTTATTGAAGATACCACACCTTGGGAATAAGACACTCACTCATAAGGTTTTATACAATATATAAATTTCATAATTTGTTATTTAGACGAAGCGAAACCTTGGGATTAAATTGCTCTTCTATAAAGCTGTTTTATCTAGAATGTAGATAATTTTGAGCCTGCAGTGTGTTGAACTAAACTTGTGTAAAGGTGAAACGTATGACATGTCATGCTCGCTTACGCTACTGCAGTGATGGCGTTGTGGGATGGGTCTTCCACTTCCCTCTAATATGCGGAAGAGGTTGACGCTGGCTCATGCGTCCAGGCCTATGTGGAGGTGCTGCTGTGGTGGCTGGTCGTGTTATGCGATTTCTACCTAGCTTAGTTTCTTTTTTTTTATTAACATCCACTGGTTTGTTTTGGATATTGCGGGGTCTAAATTTATCTACTTATTTACTTTTCTTAGGATAGTGTGTATAAGACTGTAATAAATGTGTTATAGTAATAAGTGTATGTAATTATGTATGTTTATAAAAAAATGTAAACTATATTTTGAAAGGAGCAACCCAACAGAGTTTCTTGCTGAATTCTTCTTATGTACTATACTAGTATAGTACTATGTATTGTTTGTATTACTATTTTTTGTAATGTTGTATTTGAAAAGACTAGTTCCACTGAGTTTGTTTCGCCGGTTCTTCTCAGTGGACTTACTTTGGAACCGGTGGTAGACTCAATTGACCTTCAAAAAGATACTTGGATAGTACTATTTTGAATAAAATTTTTGACTTTGACTTTGACTTGCGTTGCTGGAGCAGCTAACACGCAATTTGCAACATTCAACAAGGCAGGGTTTTTTGGGAAATATTTACTAGACCAGTGTGCTAATATATTACTATCCAAGGGCACTCTGGGTTCATATCTTAACTTTCGAATCATCCCTTCAAAACCATCAAGTGAAGTTCTTCCGGGGAGCCCACGAAGTGCCTCTGCTTCTTGTAATTGTTTTTCTAAAACATCATTGACATTGCTATAATTTGCACTATCATGCCGGCTAGTGCATATCACTTCTTGAGTTTCATTGTCAAGGGATGTAAGGCTTTGTAACTGTCTGTATGTTTCTATTATTAATTTTTGAGCTTTTATGCACTCATTGTCCGATAACAAAACATTTAAGCGGCCGTCTAGATACAAATTTTCCAAGACTATGTCTGTATTTAATAACGTCTTCTCACGTATTTTCATATTGTTTACTAATTCATTTGCAAATAGAATATGAATTAATTCAAGTTTGGCTTTGCAATTTAGCCATGCTATATAAAAATCACCAATTGTAAGTTGTTCTCGTTGCAACGCTTCTGTCGCCTCATTAATAGGTTTAAGACAAGTGACAACTTCTGTAATCTGTATCCAGAAATCGTTTGAGTACATTCCCGATAACTCAGATTGGCTGTCACATATGTCCTTCAGTAAAAGTAAGCGCCGCAACATGTGGTATGTAGAGGACCATCTAGTAGGACAATCAATTATTGGCTTGTTTAAATATTGAGATTTTATTAAATTTTTAAGTGTTGGGCGTCGTAAAATTTTTACTGCCTTTCTTGCAAGTTCAATACAAAGTTGTACTTGAATATTGCCAGCAATGGCATCTTTAACAGCGAGTTGCAATGTGTGTGCCGCACAGAGCATATTACGGGGCTTAAATGATTCACTTCTCATTGCGTTAATAATGGCTTCGACGTTCAATTCCAACGGTGTAGCCGTGTCCATGGTAACGTCGTCATTATCTTCGTCACCATCATTTTCCTCGTCAGTCTCATAATCACTATTGGTATCGGTATTAATGTCTTCTGTTATTGCAGTAGCACAATGCTCTGTCAATAATTTCGCCATCTTTTTAAAATTACTGCCATTGTCAGTGGTAATTGAATATATTTGAGTCGTCGATATCATAAAATCATTTAACACCTCTAAAACTTTTTCTTTAAGGAAGTCGCCTGTTTGTCGTTCTCGAATTTCTAAAACAGCTAAATTCCTAACTTTTATGCGTTCTTCTTTAATATATTGTATATTTATGCCTAAGAAATTTTTATCTAAATAAGAAGCTGAATCGAGTTTTAGGCTTATTAAATTATTTCTAATTTCTGAAGCGATTTGTGTTTTTATTTGGTATGCTTTTTCTGGTATCATTCTCTTTATTACTTTTATATTGATATGTTTTGTTTGAATGTTTGAAGGGACAGCTATATTAATTATTTCTTGAAATGCTTTGTCTTGTATTAATGCAAGTGGTCGTCCATGTACTGTTACTAATTTTATACAATTGTTTATAACTTTTTCTGATTTACTAGAGTGTTGAGATGTTGTTTGGTGTTGGTGTTGGTGATTTTCTTTATTAATGTTGGTTATATATAAATATTCTTGTACATGCTTCAATGAAATGTGATTTTTTAAATTTGTTGTATGCTTACCCTAGAACAAAATGTGTAAGTAGGTAATTATAATTTATGACCTCATGGCCTTATAAACTTGGCCAATGACTAGATGGGAAGACGATTTCCGAGCAGTGGCCGGTCCGTATTGGATGCAAGTGGCAAGGGATCGGACGTCTTGCCGTTTATTGAAGGAGCCCTATGTTCAGAAATTGATGGATAAAGGCTGATGACGATGATGAATACTAACTTCAAAATATCTATATATAAGGTCTTTGTAAATTAATTACGAACCTTTTGGGCACGTGATCTACTGCTTGTGTAAAGACGTTTAAGCACAAAAAAATAAAAAGTTAAAATTTGAAAAAAAATAAAAAGTTATAAAAATTGCAAGAAATGAAATCTATTGCATTAAACCGTCTGCCCGCAATACATGTACACAAGAAAAGTATACTCAATTAAATCATATTGCAAGAAATTAAACCTATTGCAATAATAAATCGTCCGTGCGCAATACAAGGTCATTTCTCGGGTCATTGGGTTCATGTCTCGACAGCTGATCGACCGCCGCGCGACGTAACGCGGTTTCAACGATTTCATTCACGTTTTAAGACCGCCAGATTGATAGCAACATACACAACTAAGTACCTTTTAAAATTCACATCTCATTTAGGGTTTGAAATGATAATAATTATAATTAGTCGTAATAATAGTTAGTTAAGTTCTATGACCTCCCATCACACTTTTTACAGGCTTTGGACTGACAGATTAGCTGTAGCTTAACTCCCGACCGGCCAACCGTCAAAAATCAATCAAGCTATAACCAACAATTTCTTGCTTAAATTTTTTCCTACGACTATAATATTAGCGTTATTGTATTTCCAGTTGGCGCCATTCCTCCTCTGATGGGTTGGGCGGGATGCGCGGGCGGTCTGGATGCAGGAGCCTTGGTGCTAAGTATTATCCTGTATTCGTGGCAGTTTCCTCACTTCAATGCCCTGTCGTGGAACCTTCGACCTGACTATTCACGAGCGGGTTACCGAATGATGGCTGTTACTGATCCTGGTAAGATACTGCTCATAACTTTGTTAATTGGTATTGTTTGCTGACGTCTGAAAAATATCATAGATTCGTGTGGAATACGGTGCGCTTGTTAATGGATTTTTTAACAGTTTGTTTAAAAAAATTTAAAATGCGATTATGCAACCTTATTTGTCTGTCTTCCCATAGACATAGAATCATAAAATTTGGTAAGAAGCTAGGATTCACAACATAGTCAATAAAAAATTCTAAACTTCAATATTTTGAAAAAAAAAAACTCGCTTGTCTTGGTTTTTTTTTAAATAACTAGAAGACCTTATGAGGCTATTCTGCCCGAGCTACATAACTCTACTCAAACATTTCATGACATTTTGAATTCTATTATTTAATAGTGTATTTTTTTACTAGAGTGGTCTATCAATATGCACAATAAGATGCTTGAATTTTTATTCCTTTTGACTTATATAGTTGTGATTTTTTTCAGCTTTATGTCGACGGGTGGCGCTGCGACACACTGGAGTGATAACAGCTACTTGCCTCGCCTCCTCATACTTTGAAGTGACCAACATGTGGTTCGCACTTGAGTCACTGCCACTCAATATTTATTTTACGTACTTAGGTATGTATTAAAAAACCCTTAAACAGCATCAAAAAATCTTACTACCCTTACTTAAAAGCTACCCTTACTTACCCTTACCCTTAATATGTAATAATAATGTAGTATATAATAAATGTAAGTAAAAATAATGTAATAATCATATAATGCTTATAAATAATGTGTAATGTGGCTAATTCTATTCTACATATTTCCAGCTTGGCAATTCTATAAGAAATCGGACAGTGGCAGTTCGAGGAAGCTATTTAGGTTTTCTCTAATTCACCTGCCTGCACTCATGCTTCTCATGCTCATCAATAAACAGTACTGGAGCAATAGCGACACTGCCGAGCAGCAGGAATCACTGAAGTCACAAGACGGCACCAAGACACCAGAGTCAAAGAGAATAACAGTATTACCACGAGGGCCTTTTGTGGCTGCTCAGGACTCAAATGAACAGACAAACAAGAAATAGACAATGTTATTAGTTATTTTTTTCTGTAAATAATGTACAATGTATATTTTGTGATGTTATTTATAGACATCGTTAAGCGATCTTGAGAGATTGTTACTGTTAAGTAAATTATTGTATTTTTTATTTCTAAATCTGCGTTCCTCTAGAATGGAAATAAAAACATGAAATAGAAATCTTATATTTATTTGTTTCTGTTGGTATAAATTAAAATTACAATTAATGTTGGAATCAATAAATCTACAAACATAACGACATTCTGACAATTGAACCATTTTGTAACAATCAAACGGAAACTTCGACGGGCTTATTCTATTAAAGTCCAATGTTTAACACTAACACCTTTGAGATGTGCGGCGGAGGTACATTTATTTCTTATCTGGTGCTTCATTTTCTGCAACAAACACGTGATCGATTAAGATCATAATTAGAGGCACTAAATAAACTGGTTTTACCGAATACATAAATATAATTTTTTCACTCCCTTTTGTCCCTTTCCATGGACATTAGAAATCTTAAGAAATAAGCGGCGAAAAGCTAAGGTGTGAAGTTTATTTTTAAGTTGAGACTCCTAGACTATTAGTCAAAGTAAAATAATCTTCTACTTCATCAATCACATATTTTAATGATCATGGTTATCAATGACAATGTTCAAGTGAAGCTAACGTTAGCTATAAAGGTTGGTTGACACGATGCGAGGTTTCCCGCGCGATAAGCATGCCGACTTCCCGAAAGAGAAAATTCGCTTTCGTGAAGCGTTCGTCAACATTTCGATTGAGCTAGTCTGTAGACGAAGATGTGACGTGTTGGTGCAATTTTAGCGTTTATTATAGCGCGACAGAAACAAAATAAAAAAGACGTTTCTACACGCGTCTAAATCATTTATCGTGCGCGAACTCGCATCGTGTCAACCAGCCCCAAGTGGATATCAAATGGTAACTCACTTCGCCTTCTTGGAGCTGCGGTCGTGTTCGCGGCTGTCGTCCCGCGAGCGCTTGTGCGACTTGTGGTCACTAGAGTGCTTCTTGTGGTCGCCGTTGGACTTGCCGTGTCGGTCGCGCTCGCTGTGCGACGACTTGTGGTCGCGCCCGTGGGACGACTTGTGCTTGTCGCGGCTTTTGGATGGACTGAAAAAAATAGTCAAATTTTATTCTAAACTCATTCATTTATCTCTAGCCCTTGCGATTATACGAGTGTGAGCATGGATTATTCACCTGCTGCTGCTATGTTTTGAGGGGCTCTTATGGCTGGAGCCCTTGTGGTTGGAGCTTGAGCCCTTGTGACTGGATCCCTTGTGGCTGGAGCTCTTGTGACTCTTGTGTTTCTTAGGGTCGTCGAAGTGTCTGTCCCGGCCGGCCTTCCTCTTGCGCTCGAAGTCGTCGCCGCCGAGCGCCCGCTCCTTGTCCTCTTCAGCAGCTTCCCGCTCCAGGTCGGACCAGTCCTTGCCGGACTCTTCGTCTTCTTCTATAATCATTTAACATTTTTAAAGTTTACTATGATTGATATAAGACTTCCAATGTCAATACTCAAATTCTTTAATTTAAAATTTAAATCTTCACAATTTTGCGTCAAAATCAAAAGATTCCTTGGAACTTTGTGTAAGTCGTACATTTTTTAGCCTTAGAGCCAAATCGGAGCAGTGAGTGGGCAGGTGGCTCAACCAAGAAGTCGTACAATACAATAAAATATATACGAGGAAAGTCCTACCTTCACTGTCGCCGTCTGAGGCATCCGATGCTTCTGAATCATATTCCGAGTCATCCTCAGATTCCTCCTCGGTCTCAGCGTCCGTTGGTTCATAAGCATCATCCTCTTCTTCTGAATCTTCCTCCTGTAAAATAAAAATTATAGTAAACACTTTATTAGGCTTTGGAGTAATGGAATATGATTCCAAACAACATAACCCTGCGCGCGTTACTACGCCACCATCTAAAATACATTTGAAGTAGACATTACACAAATATTATAATTCATTGGAGTGACAGAGGCGCCATCTGTCGAAAATTGGTCGTACCAACTCAGAAACCATCGCGGGCTCATACATAACTTTGCTAAAGATCATCACATGACCAATAGCATCATTTAGACACCCATAAAAGACGTAACAACAAAGATTTATTTATATAAGTACGTAGAAGATGTTATCAAGTATTCCTTACTTAAAATATATTATTTAATTTTTAAAATATAATAGTGTTATTCTTCTAATTACACTAATTTAACTACACTTAATCCAATAAGCCATAATCAAGCCATGCAGAAAATCATCTAAAAGATAAGATTAAGTCTATATTTAAAATAAATTATCTCGCATACCTGTTGTTCATTCTCAGCATCAGACTCAGGATCCAAGAAGGACCAGCCTCCGTTATCAAAGAACCCTTCAATATCGTCTGTAATGGTCTTCATAACTTTCGTCCAGTTCAGAGATTGAATACCCTCCGAGTAGCGTATATCACATGAGCTGGAAATAATATAAAGTCATACATTAACAGTGAAAAGCATTTATTATTATGAGGCCACTGCCTGTCCTGCCCATTTATTAAATACACAGCAAAGCTGTATCTCATGTGATGAATTAATATAGGGGTGTATATGAAATAATTTTTAAGTACAAAATCAGTAAACTGGTCACATATTCCTAACATATAACTGGTATAATTGTTGTGAATTACATTGATGTTTATGACAGTATTCATTATACTTCTTTATTTTATAAATGATTGATTGTAAAGCAGCTGATTTGAGCGAAGTTCGAAGACCCATGAATTATGTAACTTACGCACTAAGTATTTGTAGTATTTTAGTAGTGTGACTATATAATTTTAATTATAGAATATGCATATTTATAAAAATATTTTTTCAAAAGGTTCAAATTTTTTTTTTTTAAACTATCATTATCAATAGCTATCATACTTTACTTTAAGAAATTGACTTAATATACCAATAAATTTTCTTCGATCATTTTTACTCACTTGAGCCACTCCTTGACGTGGTCTAACATGTTCATGGGCACGGCGTTCACCATGGCCACCTTCTTGGCGTAGTCCTTGAAGACGAACACCATGTCGAAGTTCTTGAGGTGGAACTGTACTCGCTCGAAGTGCACCAGCTCCACGTCCTCGAGTGCGATGACGAAGGGCGGCCACTCGGTGAGGTTGACGAGCGCGCCCGACGTCGGCTGCAGCAGCACCGTGCTGCGGAACGGCGCGCCGGGGAATCCCAGTTCCCTGTGGAGATGATCAAAGATAATATTAGTTAACATACATATAGAAGAAGGGTAATGTAGGTAAGTAACACATAGATATTCCTTTTCGCTGTGCTGTAAGGCTATTCTGTAAGGTCGTTTTCGAATCTCGATAGCGGAATCCGTGGTGTTATGACGAATTTGTATTCTTTAAAATGTGACTATCTATCTATATCAATAAAGTTCACTTTAGAAGAGAGCGTAAAGTGAGCTCTATTACTCAGGTGAAGCTCGATATCGAAATAGTTTTTACAGAATAGCCCTACAGCGCTCCCGGCTGCATGGATACCACCATTTTACTTGCTCCTCCCGTGAAACAAATTCTTATGTCCTAGAAAACTCATTAATGTGTTCCCAGGTCACATTTTTCATTTTAAATGGCTTGTATATCTATTGAACTATCATACATAACCACTGATCAGTTTTACAGATTTTAGTTCGAGAGTTATCAAATGTCTTAATAAGTTAATTATGACACTTGCGATTTTTTTTTTAAATATAAATGGCATTTACATCTCTTTTGTGTGAGACGTATTTAGCCAATTACGACGTTACAAAAGAGAAGCACGCAGGGAAGATGTTCGGTGTCTTTCAATTTTAAGTTTTATGAATTGGCTCTAGATTATGCATGGTATTTAGATAGAAAAAAAAATCATTTTTCCGTATCTACCAATAAGTACTGACCGGAAGGGCGTATCGAATTCGACCTCCTGCTTGGTGATGTTCTCTACCCGCTCGCAGAAGCTCTTGAAGGCCTGCTTGAGCTTGTGCCGCAGCTCGCGCTCGCTCTGCTCGGCGGCCAGGTCGTCCCGGTCGTGCATGTGCTGGTGCTTGCCCAGGTCCGTGGTGATCTCACCAACCTCCGTGTAGAACTGGACGTCCACGTGCTTCTTCTTCCCTAGAATAGTTCATATGAATGTTTATTATTTAGAGTTTTAGTTATCATAGTTATACAAAATAGGGTGAAGGTAAATATTTCATGTACCATTCTTGGACTGTCGGAATATAATCATCTAAAATTATTTTACAGGAGCTGAACTGGCAGCAGGAGGTTTCATTTGGGAGTTTAAGAATAAAAAAATTCAATATAGGCACTGTTTATAGACAACTTCTAAATGTATTTGAGGAGGGTGAAGCGAAAAAGCGAGACGTGTCGATCACGGAAGTCACTGTCACGCTACATATAAATGAAAGAGAAGCAAAAAGATGCCCAATAACACTGTTTCTTTCGAATCTTTCGCGTCTATTAGCATTTTTACAGTCATCTATCTAGAATATCAATTGATGAATAAAAACAATAGTTCCCCTTATTATTTCCCCCAAGATTTGTTTCCGAATAATAAATATAAACCTGCTAGATTGAATATTTACATATTTTAATGTTTTTTTTAATCGATTTTTTTTTTCAAAAATGTTTTTTGTAAATCCATAAATACAAGAATAACATATATTTTTTATGATGTTCTCAAATGCATACATTTCTAAAAAATAACTGTTTCATTAAGACAGTTCTTACTATACACGGCGCCTTAACTATTATGATACTCACCAAACATTATCGCATGTTTCAAATGGAAATGTAGTAATATTATCATTTCACCATCACACGGTTGGAAGAATGCATTTTTGATATTATTATACAAGATATCCACTTTGTCCCCCCTGACGGATGTGAATCTGAACCCGTTTGTATGGGCCTCCAAGGACCCGCTCATCCTCTTAGTTACTATGTTGGGTCTAATATACAGATCCTTCAGTTTAGGGTTCCCTTTACTCTGCGACATCACTAGTGTGTCTTGTTTAACTAAATCTTCCTTTTCCCTCTCCTCCGCCTCTCTGGTCTTGAATTTCTTTTGCACCTCCTTTATGAGTCTGAAACCGGTGTTGAGATTGGCAGAGGGTGGCGATATTTCACCAGGCTCTTTTGTGTTTGTGCTTCTGTATGTTCTGTAATTAAAACAATTATCATGTTAGTTAAAGTTATGTTGTTATTTTACACTCAGCACTAAAAGTTTGTAGTACAAATATTATGTAGTTGTGGACTTTTGGATTTTCTTTTTAAAATTTCACACACAATTATAGTAGAGAGTAAATTGCGACTGCAAAATCGCATATACTGACATAAATCGCACAATATTTAAAAAAAAAGCATCAATTACTTTATTTTTTAAATTACTTTCTTGAGCATAATAACAACGTTATATTTTTACACTAGTATGACATAACATAAAATCTGCACTAATATTATAAAGAGGAAAACTTTGTTTGTTTGTTTGGTTGTAATGAATAGGCTCAAAAAGTACTGGACCGATTCCAAAATATCTTTCACCGTTCGAAAGCTACATTATCCACGAGTAACATAGGCTAAATTTTATTCGGATAAAAAAAATAGGGTTACGTAAGATCCGATATTTGGGTTTTTCGGACACAAGGTGTAAAAAATTAACCAGAAATGTTACTTATTTCGCGTACTAAGATGCCGTTGTAAATTTTAGTTAACGCAGGCGAAGCTGCGGGCAGCAGCTAGTAACAAAATAAAGACAGTGCTTTCAATATTTAATTTAGTTTAGTTAGTTACTTAGTTAATTTATGGAAAAGCAGACTTACACTTCTTTTACAAAGGTAGCATCTGGCTGCGTGTAGTTCCCACCTTCGTTCCTCCCCATGGTGGCTCCGGGGTGGAAGAAGTTTATCCTGAGGTACGTGTAATCCCCTTCCACCGACTGAGAGATGTTCTTGATGGTGGATATGTGGAATGGCACGGGCACGCCAAATATCGGCAATATTACAGTCTCGTATTTACGGTCTGGAATATGATTAGAACATTATCATAGCGGTTCATACAGACATCGATCTGCTATCATAATCCTAGCAGTACCATCTGTCGGATGTTATATGGTGGGCGGAATACGCTGTGCTACGCTCCCGGCTACATGGGTACCACGATTTTGCTTATTCCTCCGGTTAAACAGCATTGCTGTGTTTCCGAGAGGGCAAGACGGGCAGCGTGATTACTGGCACCAAGACTTTTGGTCTCAGGATGGGCAACACACAACATTATCACTTTTTGAATGATTAAAACGATTCACTCCATTCAATAGATATTACGAAATTCAAAATATTGACAAGCTTATGAAAAAGCTGGTCTACGCAGCGCAATGAGCAGTTACGAGAGAGGGGGCACCAAAGTGCGGGAGAGAAGCGTGCACATAATATAATATATCTATACAATTATTATAAATGTGAAAGTGAAGATGTTTGTTACGCTTTCACGAGAAACCTACTCAACTAATCATTATGAACACATTTTCTCCGGGTTAATAGGAGTAACATAGGATACATTAAAGAAAAGGTATTCTTTTTGGCTAACGCAGGCGAAGCCGCGGGCAACAGAGATACTATAAAGAGATGTATTACATTAACACATGTTCGCATCCAATATTCGTTAATTCGGCTCATTTGTTTCTTTTTATTTCATGTTGACAAGGATAACATAAAACCTTGTAGTATATAAATTGGAACTCACCAACATACAATTTCAACTCTTTCACCTCATTTTCCCGTGGCATTTGACTGACACTTTTGTATGAAACTGTGTTTTTTCTAACTTTCTCACTGTCTTTACCACTGGACTGCTTTGCCAATCTCTCTTTAGCTTTCTCATTGAGGGCTATTGCTAGTTCTCTTTGATGTTCTTTACGTTTCTCTTCAGAGGAATGCTCCGTACGCAGTTTTGATTCAATAACGGCAGTTCTTTTGCCTCTACCTGTAAACATTCATAGCATTGACGATTTTTCTACTAAACATTAATCATTCTTTAGTTGCGATGCCACAAAAACTTTAGTGCAGAGGTAAAATAAATATATTGATAGCAGAGAATAATTTAATAATACTTGTGATCATAATATTTTGCACATTGTTATAGAATAGCAACATGCATATTTATAATTTTGTAACTCACCTCCATTCTCTATCCGTCCGCAAATTCATGTAAGTAAAACAAAACATTAGAATGTTAAAAGAATAACAAAATCATACAAAATAAGTTAAGAGGTCTCTTATTTAAGATGATGACTTATATAATCTGTGTATTTTTATTGCTTTTCTGAAAGTAAAATGATTTAGTTCTGGATTTTTAAATGTTGATAACTTAGCAATAGTAATGTTTAGTTATTAGCTATAATAGGATATTAGTAAATAACTAAATACATTTTATATATAATGTTCAGGAGTTACTACAATTTAAGCCAAAACCTTTTGTTTTATTAGGAAGGCTACTTATATTAATAATAATAAGTATATCTTGAAAACTCCCGGAATCATAGAAGTTTATTGTATCATAACAACATTCCCAAGGGTTAGTGTTACAGTGAGAAAATCATATTCATGTATAGAGGTCACAAAATACTAAAACACAAAAGTTTTCCATATCCACTCCGATTAGATCTAAATTTCTATAATATATATTATGCATAATGCGAGATGCCAAGTCACTGCCATAATTACACTGCCAATTTGATTTCTGAAAAACATGTGTATAATGGAAGAAAGGAGTATGTGAAAATAGTATATAAAGATGGTATTATGGAAAACCTACAATTTGCGAACTTTCAATTACAAGTGCTAAAATTAAAGCACAACCAGGCCAATTTAATTCATCCGCCCTTCATATGGTTAGTAATATGGTACCTCTAGATGTATATATTACCGAGTATTTCAGTCTTATTTTCCTTTTCTTCTTCTTCTTCCTCATCATCGTCTTTCAAGAATATTCCAATATTTTTAATTTTTTTCTTTGATTGTGTTAAAAGGGATGCTGGTTGCTCCTCATTTACAAGAACTGTGTCGCCAATGAATAGTGCATATGTCTGAAAAGACAATAATAATTAAATACTGTAACATCCTCGGATGAAATGCGAAACTTACTTATTGTCCACAAGAACTTTCCTTTGATCAAAAATTATATTATTATTACCATAGAAATTGTTGCCTCTGTAGAAGCAGGTACTGTTAAGGGACTAAACCCAAAAAACTATTGATACATAAATATTTTCCAATTGCCTTACCTTGCCTTCTTTCTCCGTTGCTGCGCTGTTAGTTAGATTTGCTAAGCCAATGTTAATGTTAAATACCATGCCTTTTTTTGCAACAATAGAAGTTTTTGGTCCAATCACTATAGAACTCTCCCGGAATTCTATGCCCATTGCAAAACTAAAAAAAAGTATAGTTATTATTTATCTGTCACAGACATTGAAATAAGACTCAATATTGTAAAACATTTTACATACCCAAATGTTTTAGTAAGGTTTTCCACAAGATCTGGTTTTTCCTTTTTAGCCATTTCCAAGCCAGCTTCATAAACACTGGACAACTTTGCACCAGAGACGAGCCGTTTCATTACTTCCTCTTCCAAATTCAATAGGAAATTATAATTACTTTGTACTTCATCTGTAGGGTTAACTAACAGTGTTCGAACAATATTAGAACAATATGATTTGTACCGTGCACCTAGAGAGCATATGATTGCACCAAAATGTAAGTGATTCTTGTCAGAGACTGCACTGAATTTCAAACTGTAATTGCCACCAGACTGTATTATCGGTGGATAACACATATCCACTTGACTTGTATCCACACCGGTAACATATTTTTTATCTGAGATAGCAGCTTCAACACCTTCTGCTAATTTCGAATGTTTTACTTTCTGTTAAAGAAAACATTATTGTTTATATTCTTTTCTAATGTTAACATGAATTTCACTTATTTTAATGAGTAGTTTTTGTTTTATTGTTGTCAGTAAAAATCTCGTTAAAACATCGCGATTTTTACATGTCTAATGTTTAAGATACATAATAATGCCATGAATTCAGTTTTCCAGCAACCATGGCTGCCGTAAAGTATCCAAAATATTGAAATGATTAAAAATCTCAATAAACCACAATATCCATAAATCCATGACAGTATTCATTTGAATAAGTAAAACTCTTTTTTTAGTACATTATAGTAAGTAATAAATAAGATTAAAAATGGTACCTTATCAGAATCTATAATTTCCATGATTTGGTCTTTCAGATATTTTGTGAAAACATCAACTGTAACCAAGCAAGCTTTTTTCACTGTTATAATCTCCGGGTCCTCTTTGGGTGCCATTAATAAAGCAATAGAAGAGCTTATGTCTACATTTTCAAACTTTTCAGCTTTCATAGTATTTTTCCAACTCTCGCAGAATTCTCCTGGATAATTGTCTTTTGCAAATACACCTAATGTTTTACCAGATTTAGATTTTTTTATCTCTTGAATGAGTTTATTGAAATTTTCCTTATCTTTGTCATTCTATAAATGTAAAGATAATCTTAAATAATGGTTACAACTACAAATATATTAAATCGATGTACTAAATTCCGCATAGACATTTTTAATATTTACATTCATAAGTACTGCATTTATATAAAATATAATTTAACCTCAAAAAAAAATAAGAATTTTTGTCATGGGGACTAAAAACTAATTAAACAAATGTTATCGATGACCGAGACAATTTGTACCTGAAGTATATATAAAATATACTACATAATATTATGGTCAATACATAAAATATTATTTCAAGATATTAAATTCGTTATTTTGGTTATGACACAAATGTAAAGCACTGATGAAAATATTAAGAAATTTTAAACAAGCAGTTTTATTATGACTTACTCTATCCCTTATGAGAAGTTTAACTGGAGGTAGATCACTTTCCTCTTTTCCATTTTCAATTTGTCTTAAAAACTCTATTTTCTTTTTGCTAGCCAGGAAACACATGCTTTGCTCTGTAAGTACTGTTATTGTGTCAGGTAATTCATATCCAAATAACCATGTCTGAAAATATTAAATATAAAATTAGTTACAAAATATTATTTGATAATATACCCCATTTTACTACATATTTTAAAGCAGTGATTACAGCACTAATGGGATAACAACAGTTTGGGTTTAATGCCTAGCACATGTAAAAGGGATGCAAACCTGTAACGCGGTAGATTTGCTGTATAATGTATCTTCATCAACTCCAACACATGAAACTAAGCAATCTACTTTGGCTAATACATCATCGCTTTTGGAATCTGTAGCAGCCGCCTGTAAAATACATTACAGTTAATAAATAAAATCGAAATAAAGTCAGCTTTTTGCGTTTAATATCCAACCTTCCATGCTGCGTAGAGCTTTTTTATTCGCCTGTAGAACGTATCCTTATCAAGCGATATATTAGACATTGTACTAAATATTTAAACCGTAATTATTTTGTATATTAAAACGCGACACAACGTTAAAAAACGGAAAAGTATAAGCACGATCTCACGACATCACAATGTTTGACAGCAAACAAGAATGGCGGGCGTTTGCTTTTGTTCTTTTAATTTTCGTTCGTGTTAGAACAGGCCAAGACCAGAGGTCAAGCTACTATTCATTGAGTTCATTCAACAAAAGTTCATTGAACAGGACTATGTTCAGCAGTTGGGAGATAAAGAGCCATGATGATGATGTTCATGTCTGATTTCAGGCTAAATATTTTTAAATTAAAGTTTTTATTATAAACAAGTTAACCTCAGTTTATTTCACAACAATTATGTACAAATTTCAACATTCATTCACCACGAGGGCACAAACGAGACTGAGATGGGCACAAACGAGTGGACGCATAGGAAGTGCTTGCAGCAAATTACCTATGATTTATGCACAAATTACCGATATTCGTTGGATCTGCCATAAACCCTTGCAAATCCACGCAAGCCAAGACAAACTCTATATACACACGTTTGCCAAGCCTGTGGTTGCTGCAACAACAAAAACTATGTTAGCATTCATTATTATTATTACAATGTTATCATTTAATTATTAAATATTACATTAATTATCAATATCATTTTTTTTATCAATTCATTTGTGGGATTCATGGTGGAAGGCCCCAAAGGGAGATCTCCGACCGAGCGAGGTGCAATGCTCGGCCAGGCCGAAGCCCACTAGCTATCGTGTCAGATATTGTATATATAGCGATCGGACTGTAGAATTCCGATAGCGCGATTCAGGAATGTGGCGCTGTGATTGGTCCGCCACATCACTCCCCCCCGAAGACCGGAGGTCGATATCTTGAGTCTTCTGCTTGAGTCGCCAGTGCCAGTGAGTCCCAGTGGGTAGGAACTGTGCTCCTGCTTGCACGGGGCTCCAGTGAGTCGGAGTGCTGCTGCCGTGCAGGGCTGGTACTACGTGCTGCTGACCAGGAGAGATGAGTGCTCTGCTTGATGACCGGTCCGTGGTAGTGCGATAGCCCGTTGAAGCCGGTGAGGGTTCGACCAGGCCGCGGTGCGTTGAGACTAATGGTCGAAGTACCCGAAGAGGCTTGAAGCTGGCTGGCGTGGTGTGGGGGGGTGGGGAGTGATGATGATGAATGTCCAGAAGGAGGCGTGTTCTGTCGAAGGTCACCAATGTGGGATGGAAGGCCC
The DNA here is from genome assembly GCA_905333005.2 of Lycaena phlaeas. Taxonomy (NCBI): domain Eukaryota; kingdom Metazoa; phylum Arthropoda; class Insecta; order Lepidoptera; family Lycaenidae; genus Lycaena; species Lycaena phlaeas. Next base: position 14,699,557 of record HG995172.1, on the reverse strand, counting down.
CAAAGGGAGATCTCCGACCGAGCGAGGTGCAATGCTCGGCCAGGCCGAAGCCCACTAGCTATCGTGTCAGATATTGTATATATAGCGATCGGACTGTAGAATTCCGATAGCGCGATTCAGGAATGTGGCGCTGTGATTGGTCCGCCACACATTTAATAGCATGCAATTTAATAAATCTCTCCAGCACTGGACACTCAGGCCTTTCGGATATCATCTTCAGGATGCTATTGGAGCTCGCCCGAATTCGGCTCATCAGGGAAGCAACTTTAATACGCATTACGGCGTAAAAGTCGCTTACCCTTGTGTCAGCAAACATTCCTGACGCGCTGCAAAAACGGGGGAGCCCCATCAGAATCCTAAGAGCGTTATTATATTGTATGGAAGAGCTGGTCCATAGAGAGCTGGTGTAAAAACTTTGGCAGTAGGCCCTAAACAGTGTCAGCTTAACCTCTACTGAACACCTAGCAAATCTATGCACCAGCATATTTGCGCGCACCGACAATGCTCTTCGCTCCCTCTCGATATCCGGATCATCATTTAGTGTCTCAGTCACAAAGTGCCCTAGGTACTTAAACTGAGACACACGTTGTAACGGCACTCCGTTCAAGGAGACTGGTGGTATATGTTGCGGTATTTTATTCCTGCCTCTGATCAACATATACTCACTCTTTCGCTCATTGTATTTCAGACCGTGTACTCTAGCATATGACTCACAGATACCAATCAGTCTTCTCAAACCACTGACCGATGGACTCAGCAACACCATGTCGTCGGCGTAACAGATGTTATTAACACAGACGTTATCTATATGACACCCAACATGGGTATTACTGAGCTCATCGATCAGCTGATTAATATATAAATTAAAGAGTCTTGGAGAGGATAGACCCCCCTGCCTTACACCACACTCCAGTGTATACCCCTCAGAAAAAACACCACCCCACTTTACATAGTTTCTCTGAGTTGCATGCCAGACAGACAAGATGTTGATAAGCTCAGCAGAAACCCCCGCCTCTCCAAGTTTGGTCCAAAGCCTGCTATAGTCTACTAGGTCAAAGGCCTTCGACAGGTCCAGGAAGCAAGCATAGACAGGTGTTTTCCTTCGAACATAGTAGTTGACAGTATGTTTCAAGGTCAATATAGCACTATCAGTGGATAATTTCTCACGAAAACCATTTATTATTTTATATTTTATACTTGACACCACAGATTTATAAAATAAATATGTGCTTGATACTAGCCACAATGTTGGAAATGGTAAAATTAAACGAAGAAAATAAAAAAGAGTATGTTCCACAATCTGTTGACAGACTCGGCTATTTTTATCAAAGATATATAAAAAGCATAGATAGAGGATAATAAGTTGAACAAATTTCATAACTAATACGCTCTTTACTCTTACGTCAAACTACCTGTGTTGAAACGAGATAGCAATATGTCTTCAGCTCTATCTTCAGGCCATGCGCCCCACATTGCCTCGGCGGCCATATTAGTTGGTAGCCAGCTGGCACAGACTACTTAGTATATCTACCAGCTGGATACCAAACAAGCTGTTGTGTTTTGCTAATAATTTGTGGTTTTTTGTATTAAAAGTGAACTTTTAGTTATATTTACGTAATTAACAAGAAATGTGGCGTGTGTGGTACCAGGGTATTCTCACCAAATGGGTGTACTAAGTGAAAATAATTCAAATGTATCATTCCACCGGTAAGCTTAAAGACAAATATTGTCAATTTAATGTTTATTAAGGTATGAAATACCTGCAGATCTTATTGAATTTTGATCATTGTAAAAGCATGTATTATTTTATGCATTTATTTTTGCGTATATGCATCATCATTACATAATAATTCTAATTATAAATAACACAATCTGATATTTTGACACTTTACATACCAGATAGTGTTGTACGACTAGTAACATGAAATATCGATAACGTTCGATATTTAATTTAGAAAGGCTATGGTAGGATAAGCTTATAAGTGAATCTGCCTGCAGCGAGTTTGTCCTTGTAATTTTTATGGATCGTGTAGCTCTATGCTGGCTAGTTAATTACTTGCTGGTGCCAAATTCACTGGCTTTTAATGATATTTTTTATTATAAATAGGTTTTCGACTGACTCCTATTTCTATAAGAGAAGAATGGATCAAAAATATGAACAGAGGCGAGGAATGGAGTCCCACACAGTACTCTGTCATCAATCAAGGATATGCTCTGCACATTTTGAAGAATCTTGCTTTCGTCAGGGATACACCCGAAAAACTCTCCATTTGCATGCAGTGCCAACAATATTTGTTAATCATCCCCTATCATATCAACCCGTAAGTGTACATGTTCAGATTATACAAGTCTAATGCACAAAAGTGCTAGTGCTTCTAATACTTATTTGGTTCAGATTATACAAGTCTAATGCACAAAAGTGCTAGTACTTCTAATACTTATTTGGCTAAGCTAGTGTGATTTAATCAAACAGATAATATGCAACATTGACGTATTATATAAACAATATAATTGAGTTCATGTCAGCTTTGATGAATCTATATTCTGAAGATAAATATACTGCTTTTCTGAAAAACAAAACAAGGAACTCTTGGAGATCCCTTTTTTATTGTTTTAAACAAGTTTTAACATGATAGCTGACAAAAGAAAAGGTATCAAACCCATAAATTTAAAAGAATGCCTTTATTTTCATTTCTGTGTTTAGTAGGTATATTCAGAACGGTTTTCTTGTTTTGCAGAAATTGAGAAAAAAAAGGAAACTTATTGCTAAGTATGATAATGATTCAAGGGCAACAACTTCAAGTGCTACTAATTATGAACAACAGGTGAACCATTTATTGAATTCATTTTATTTTTGTCAAATTATTACAGTTGTTACCAACAACAATTTTTTTTATGTTTTTATTTTATTTTTTATCTCTTTTTCTCAACTATTATAAAATCCTGACTGCGGCAGAATTCGGTCCAGCGTTCTCCGATACCAAAATTTTGTATAGAGACAGTGAAACCCCAAAGAGCTTATAGGATAGTTTTTAAATTACTTATTCTATGAAGACAAAGTTGCTACTAGTTATTTTATAAAATAAAAAAATGAAATTAATTTTTAGGTTCAATGGATTATTTTATATATATTATTTAAATAAATGAAATTATAAAATTGAATTAAACTAAAAATAATTTCAACGAATTATTTATTTTATTGGAAATTTTTATTTATTTTAATAAATATATTGTTTTTAGCTAGAACAGTATAATGCAGAGAAAAAAAATCCATGTGTTACCAGTGGTAACTATTGGGATTTTCTTACTTTCTATTACTATGACTATTTCTATTACTAGGATTAAATTTATTCCTCCTCTTCAACAGATCTTAGGCCATGATTATGTAGGTATTTTAAAAGTACAAGACTAATTTTGTTTTTATTTTTTATTTTCATTTGCAGATTCTATGTGCGGAAGAAATCGGAGAGAGCTTCCAATTCATACAAAGTTATACCAATATAACAAACTCGTATTGTTTAAAGGATTATAATATGTGCAAGTGTTCATTTAAAAAATAAAAAATATGGGTATCTTCATACGTGTTTTAATTTACTCGCTTTAACCCTATTATAGATGTAGCTAAGCTGTCATAAATATCAAATTAACTATATAATAAACTATAATTGACAAATTATAGCCTATGTGTTTTTCTGATGTATAAGCTATAGTATTGTAAAGTTTCATTAAAATTCTATATAGGATTTTAAATTAACATGGTTATTTTCATTATTTAAACTATTTAAAACGGGATATTTACCATGTTTTTTTATCATTGTTTCGCGGAGCTCGATATTTCGACATTGTCTACGAATGTCATGTTCACGAGACATGGTAAATATCCCGTTTTAAATAGTTTAAATAATCATTAAAATTCATTCAGTAGTTTTTCCATGAAAGAGTAACAAACATCGATACTTACAAACTTTCGCGTTTATAATATCAGTAGGATATTTTATCCACAAAAGCTTACGATGAAGGTTGCACAACACTAATCCTGGTGACATCTGTCAAAAATATAGTTCAAAGAAATGGCTCCATTGAACCATTTGAGACCAAGTAGAGTAGCCATATCTGTCTCTTTTTATCTTATGGTGTACTTCTTAAGAAAATAAAGGACAGCATTAGCTACTCAGATCCTCCAAGATACACGCTATCTATGCTTTTTATATATCTTTGATTTTTATTCACCTTTGTTGTGAGTGTGGGCTGGACGAGGGATCTCTTGATCACATTTTCTTTAGTTGTCCAAGAAATCTGTCCTCCCTTTATGATAATTTACCTTCTGACAAACCTCGTTCTTATTGACCTTAAATCTGTCCTTTCATCAATGGCGTAATTACAGGGTGGATAGTCTGCAAAATGCCACGGGCCCCCAGCTGAAAGGGGCCCCCGGCCGGAAGAGAATTCCAACTCCCAACATTTATTAATACACATTTAGTAAAAAATATTTGTCTTTCCTAGCATCCGATGAAATATTTGCCACGGGCCCCGAACAGTAGTGTTACGCCACTGCCTTTCATTTAAATTTTAATATATAATAATATACCCCATTCGTAGATACTTTATGTTTATTTATCTCAATAAATAACATTAGGCTCTAAACTTGAATGTCTTATACTAACCCTTTTTTGTATAATTTTATACTCTCACAAAACCAGGAATTTAAGTAGAGTCAAATCAAATAATCGAACAAACTTATTCACTCTGATTCTGGCAAATCGTAGACGAAAATAAATCTTAAAAGAAGAAGAAGAGGAAGAAATTAAAAAGAAGAAGAAGAAAACTATCAAAATTCAAATATTTGAAAAAGTTTCTACGTACAAATAAATAATTCAAATTCGTTATACCTATTAAACAGTAAATGAGTACAATTTTTAATGAAAATAGAGTAGTTAAACAATTATTATAATTCTGTAGTAAATAATACATCTAGAATATTTATTTCAGGATTAAATTTATATTGCTTATAGGTGCTAAAAAATGTTAGTCTGACTATGATTACAGCTTCGCAATGAATAAAATAAATATAAATGATAATAGATATTTATCAGCAACTATAACGAAGATATTATTCCAAAACCACGTAGTAACAGTATTAGATTTTTTACGCGAAGATGCAGAAAAATTATCCATAATAACTAAGTTAAGTTTAGCCCAAATTATAGAAATAAGAAATGATTTTTTTACAAAATACTCGTCGCCTATGGCAAATGGAATCGACCTGTCTATTCAGAATTTAATGTTGAAAAAACATCTTTGTACAGGTTTGGAAAAGTTAGTATATTTAACATAAACATGTTTTGCTTGCAAGTTTTTGTAGATTTACAAAAAAATAATCTGCCTAAAAAGTAATACACATAGCACTTGTAAGTTTTAATAATGAAAATACTTGACAGAAAAATTGTGCTATGATCATCACTCTTAACTTCACATTAAAATTCATTAGATATGTATAATTATTACAATTACATTAAGACATTATGTATAATATCCAATAATACGAAATTTATTACTAGGAGATACACATTTTAATTATGTAGTATCTTTCATTTTTATTATGAAGGATGAACGCAGGAAGTTATTATAAACAATATTTATTTGCAATTTTTTCTAATGCAAAAGATTTATACACTATATTATGTTGTTAGAAGCTAAAATGTAGTCCTTAATTTGTAATAACAATAATAAGTTTTATAACAAAAATAGAATGAACATTTGCATATAATAATATAGTCTGAAAATTCTGGTCACCCTAAATTTTGAAAATACACATTATTTTCATTTATAAAAATACCTAATTATGAAGGTTTTATTTAAAAAGTATCACTGAAATAAAAATATTTCATAAAATTATAATAATTTAACATAAAAAATCAATTCAACATGAAGTCAAACTGACAACTGTTAATGTGTTGCCATTATATTAATATAGGTACTTAATCTGGACATAGTAATTGTGTTTGGTGGTTTTATATTTTACTTGTAAATTTTGTATTGCATAATATGTAACATATCTAGTACACTAAAATATAAAAGCATCCATGGTATTGACCTGTATTTTTTTTTAAGGCTTGATACAATTTTATCTGGTGGAATACCTATTGGGCAAATTACTGAAGTGTGTGGTTTAGCTGGTTCAGGAAAGTCGCAATTATGTATGCAGATTGCAATTAATTGTGTGAAAAATTTCAATGAAACTGTACTTTATGTTGACACTAAGGGTGACTTTTCAGCTGTCCGAGTTCAAAAAATATTAGATTCATGTGGTTTATCTTATAAAGTAAGATCAAGATTTTTATATTTACATCATACTATTATGTTATGTTACATAATGTTGTTTTTATATTTATCAACCCAGAGTATTTCATGGGCTAATAAGTTTTGACAGTGGAAAAAAGTTAGTGTTGCTCGGCCATTTACCAAGATAGGAAAATTATTTCCATATAGTAGCCGGCACATATTGGATGCAAGTGGCAAGGGGTGGTTATGTTTTGCAACATGCTTTCATTAAATTAATTCTCAATTTGGATTTATCTGTTTACTTTGATATACCTTCACAATATGTTATCTAAAAATGTTTGTTATAAATTACAGGACATGGCAGAGATTATGTTGAAAATAAAGATAGTTAATATTTGGACACTGGAAACTTTATTAGATTTTGTGAAAAATATAAAAAATAACATTATTGCCATTGATAACTTAGCTTTAATTATTATAGATTCATTGCCAACTTTAATATTCCAACATTTTGGTGATGATAATAAGATTGGTAAGGTATATATTGGTCATTCTACTAAATTTTGAAATACTGATGTAGGTAAAATATACCAAAATAAAAACGTATTTCAGGCTTAAAATTCTTGAACACATTTGTCAGTGATTGCAGAACTCTAAGTAAGAAGCATGGAATGGCAATATTATGTGTAAATATTGAAACAAGATGGGTGGAGCCTGATGTTGGAGATCTTGATGGTGAGGATTTCACATGCAGTTCCTTCTAATTTATTTGATATATATTATGATTGAATTATATTATGAATTTAAATTAGCTCTCTGTGGTAAAAAGATAAGGTTTATTTTTCTTTGTTGCTTAAGAAAGTTGAAAAACAAGCCAAAGGAGAACTGAAGTAGAAAAAGTGTAGCAGTGTTACCTTCTCTAGAAAGTTGCCAGGACTAAATAAAACTTTAGAAGGAATTATATTATACTAAATATTTTCCTCCCACCCCCTCCCGATTTCTTTTAATTATTTTTTTTATTTATTGTTCTCTATGAATATGTCCGACGTGACAACGTCTAATAACTCAATATTATGGACAGCATGCACGAAAAAGATGACGTCATGTAGTGTTCCGCCAGCGGGAGCGCGAACGAGATAAGGGCATGATCGGCTCAGTTTGGTTCGTGCTGTATGTAATGTTTGAAATTGCGCGTCAAACTACCGTCCGTAAACCGACTTTATAGACAAACATTTTTTCAACAATAATAGTTTTTAATTTCGTGACATTTAATTTTTGTATATATAAATTATTGCCGATTAAAAAAGTATTGATAGAGAACAATCAAAAACTAACCACGAGCTAACGATGATATTAAGTGGTAACAAAAAATATCGGGGTCTGAATTAAGGACAGGTTTTTAATTTTTTATAAATAAATTATTGACAAACAAAGAAAAACAGATAAAGAACAAATCTCGAATTAACGACTTAGCTAACACCATTTAAAAGTCCTTCCATTTGTTACTGTGCGCCACGCTTCTTTGTTGAGGCTTATTTATCACTTTTAGACGGACACTTGATACACAGGAATTTCTCCTTCCATTACACCATGGTAATTTCAGAAAAGTCGTCATTTCATACCATGATCTATCCAGTTGATTTAAGAAATGTCTTAACCAGTGCTCTCTACTGGCGATACAAATTAAATGAAATTTTGAGGCTTTTTATTCCAGCTGATGACATAACAACTGATGGCATAAAAGAAACAACATACATAGAAAGAAAAACCCGGTGCATGGGGAAATATTGGCAACATATTCCAGCTGTTGTTATTAATGTTGAAAGAAAACCGGACTGTGATGAGGACCAATATAATAAAAGTTTTCAAATTAATGTGACAGTTAATAAGTACAATATACCACAGATTGTTATAGGACAGTGTTTATTAAATGTTACCATTGCAGGAGTACAATAAAACAATAAAAGTCAATGCTAGTGATCTTCTCTGTTTCTCATTGAGTCCTACAGTCAACAGGGTACAGTGAGACCTACAGTCATTGTAAATGTGTGAAGTTCACTAACCCAAATGGGCTATTATCGGTTAAACTATGGCCCAATACCCTCCTCGCCTAATTTCGAGAAGAAGAATCATGCCCACTAATTGCATGTAAAAAAATGATACATAAAAATAATTTTAAATAAAAATCTTCAAGTCATATCAGTTCCTCTACTATATTATGATGAAAGATAATCAACCAGCTAAAATAAAATATGAAGAAATTTTCAGGAAATAGTACATATCGACAACTATAACTCAATAGCTTTTTTGATTTCTCATAGCCTTAATGAAAGTAATTGTTTGATAAACCTTTGGGATTATTGTTATCAAATCGATTGGTTAGTTTTTCATAGCAATAAATTAAAGTAAAATTCCACTCATTGCTGGACATAGGCCTTAATCAATGCCAACAATACTGCCGTCAAATGTATATCCCACGCTCACGGAGTATATAAGGAGTCCGAACAATATGGGCTTTTCCGTAGTATTCTCATACACGAACAGAGGACAGCAGCTACATTTTGTGAATTTTTTATATTTGTCACTGTCACACGCACGCACCGATGGATCGCACCTAGATAGCACACAATGTTTAATGTTATTGTTACTGGTAACACTACTTGAGCTTCTAAATTCGATTATCTTTCATTTCGTCGCGCGCCTGTCAGGCGATGCGCAGTGAACTGTGATGGCTCTATTTATCATTTTTGTATATTTATCATTTTTATGATAATAATATTCCTGGTACTTAACCTGTGTATCAAACACAGGAATTTCTCCTTCCATTACACCATGGTAATTTCAGAAAAGTCGTCATTTCATACCATGATCTATCCAGTTGATTTAAGAAATGTCTTAACCAGTGCTCTCTACTGGCGATACAAATTAAATGAAATTTTGAGGCTTTTTATTCCAGCTGATGACATAACAACTGATGGCATAAAAGAAACAACATACATAGAAAGAAAAACCCGGTGCATGGGGAAATATTGGCAACATATTCCAGCTGTTGTTATTAATGTTGAAAGAAAACCGGACTGTGATGAGGACCAATATAATAAAAGTTTTCAAATTAATGTGACAGTTAATAAGTACAATATACCACAGATTGTTATAGGACAGTGTTTATTAAATGTTACCATTGCAGGAGTACAATAAAACAATAAAAGTCAATGCTAGTGATCTTCTCTGTTTCTCATTGAGTCCTACAGTCAACAGGGTACAGTGAGACCTACAGTCATTGTAAATGTGTGAAGTTCACTAACCCAAATGGGCTATTATCGGTTAAACTATGGCCCAATACCCTCCTCGCCTAATTTCGAGAAGAAGAATCATGCCCACTAATTGCATGTAAAAAAATGATACATAAAAATAATTTTAAATAAAAATCTTCAAGTCATATCAGTTCCTCTACTATATTATGATGAAAGATAATCAACCAGCTAAAATAAAATATGAAGAAATTTTCAGGAAATAGTACATATCGACAACTATAACTCAATAGCTTTTTTGATTTCTCATAGCCTTAATGAAAGTAATTGTTTGATAAACCTTTGGGATTATTGTTATCAAATCGATTGGTTAGTTTTTCATAGCAATAAATTAAAGTAAAATTCCACTCATTGCTGGACATAGGCCTTAATCAATGCCAACAATACTGCCGTCAAATGTATATCCCACGCTCACGGAGTATATAAGGAGTCCGAACAATATGGGCTTTTCCGTAGTATTCTCATACACGAACAGAGGACAGCAGCTACATTTTGTGAATTTTTTATATTTGTCACTGTCACACGCACGCACCGATGGATCGCACCTAGATAGCACACAATGTTTAATGTTATTGTTACTGGTAACACTACTTGAGCTTCTAAATTCGATTATCTTTCATTTCGTCGCGCGCCTGTCAGGCGATGCGCAGTGAACTGTGATGGCTCTATTTATCATTTTTGTATATTTATCATTTTTATGATAATAATATTCCTGGTACTTAACCTGGGTAGTGTAATTTAGTATTATTGTTTTTTTAAAACCAAAAATGGCAAATCAATCGCAGAAAATTGTGTATAAACTGGTGCTGACGGGTGGTAAGTTATTTTATTTTTTTATTAAATTAAAATTTTATTAATTAAACGTGTAATTTTATTACAGTCAGTATATCACGTATGGTTATGAACAGATACTTACGTATTATAGCTATTAAATAATATAGAATTTATATCCACGTGGAAAGTTGGCACGGTTTTTACCTAATACACATATGTATTTTTTAACCTAAACAGGACCTTGCGGTGGGAAAACGACGGGACAATCCCGTTTAAGCACGTTCTTTGAAAATCTGGGATGGAAGGTAATAAATTATATATATTTTGACCCCCTGTACCTACATAATAACAATATTGCTATAAATGTCTAAGCATATTCCTGTTAGTTTTAAATATCTTCATAGCCCAATTTTTTTGCTATCTGTAACACTTGTTGCATAACTTGATATAAATTCTAAAAATGAACATTCATAATGAACGTTGTTATGAATTTGTTGACATTCTATTGTTTTGTTTTATAAAATGGTTTCTCCATTAGGAGATCCAATGAAATATTGTTCCACATTGTGTTTATTTCCAGGTGTTCCGGGTGCCGGAAACGGCTACCGTCCTCTTAAGGTAGGATGTGCAACTTACTCTGTTGCAAAAATTGCTTTATTTCTTAGTTGATATAATGAACTCGTGAGAATTCTTAAAGAACTTTAATGTGATCTATTGAAAAAATATATGGTATATATGAAACTAACACAATTATAATAATACAAAAATTGCCTTTTTATTTAAATTGAAACTTTACATAATAAATATATTATATGAGTGTTTTTTCTTTGCAGTGGTGGCATCAAGTTTGCAGATCTCAGCCCAGAAGAAGGTAAGAATTATTGTTTTTATCATTATGCTATAATGTAATATTAGTGAATCATTTACATCTTTATCATGTTTTGCAAAATTAGTAAATCTTAGTGCTGATAGAAATAATAAGTTTTACCTCTGATGTTCCAGTTTTGTTTCCATTCTTATACATGGCATTAATACAAAACTGTATCTAAGCAGGTGCCAGCCATAAGCCAGTAACATTAATTATTCTATATCTATGATTTTAAATTACTAGTTGAAATAGATAATGATTATAAAGGATACTCTCTATTTTATTATGTATTAATTATCATTTAATATTCACGCAATAATATATGATTGTTTAGACAAGTTTTCAACATTTTAATTGAAATTATTTTTATACATTAATTTGGTTTTTACTATTAACAAACGGAACCCTGCAATGGTTGGTTCAGCCCTAGTCTGGTACCCAGAAATGTTTTTTTTAAATACTAGCTTATATTGACGATATTCAAAGCCATAAAGAAGGTTTATCTAATTTGGTGCAGTGGTTCTCATTTTATGTGCGTACATACATTTACATGATTTGAAAAAATATATAGATATGAATTATGTTTGTTTTGTCCTATTGTATATTTCTCTACCATGAATGGGACTGATAGTTTATATGCTCTAGGTTGTTATATTTATGCTGTCAGAGTTTTTTGTTTTGAAACTAATCTGAAAAAATGATTTCTTCATTAAAATTATGCATAGATCAATAATTAATGATATTATAATGATGGAGTACACACTTAGCACTAAGCACTTCTTGATTATCATCATATTAAATTTAGAATGAATAGTCGGAAAGTAAAACCATATGATCCTTTCTTTTATGTAAGTGTTTTATAATCACCATGACTTTTAAAATCTATTGAGATCATAATTATTTCACAGCTAGATGAGTGACATATAATGGACGCTGTCAGTAACTTTACGATCTTCTTGTGCCAAAACTCTGATCACACCAACTTTCGCGCCTTTAGACACGGAAATAGATACTGTTTAGTTTTTACGTTTTTATAATAACCTTGATGTTGGCTATTGTTATCGTACAGCTTCATGTTTTTTCTGTCCTTGCTTTTACTGTGCCGAAGCCGTTTCAGTAATTTCATATAAAATCGATATCGCTCTGTCTGATGCGATCTTAAGCTAAATTACTACTTGACTATTAGGCGCATGCAGGTAACCTACTAACATCTTTTCCGCGCGCTTACCCTATTATGGCGAGTATACACTCTCCACGAAATAGTCCGGGGCAGAGTGAAACTAGCATGTGCTTTCATCCGAGAATTAGGACTTGGGAGTAGCGCGAGGCGAAGACGGTGTTCGAGACTCGATTGTCGCTGCCTAATTGTTGTCGTGGAGTAGTGGAAACGCCAAAGCCACCGTCACTGTATAATATGATATGCAGAGCCGTAAACAGCCTTTTTTGCGCCCTGTGCGAGCTTCTATAACGACGCCCTTAGCAAACCGAAAAAATAATAGTCTTGCCTGGTCTGGCCATTCTTGCGCCCCCCAGAATCTTTGCCTGAGCACCGGCCCTATTTACGGCTCTGATGATATGACTCGATACCATCGGAAATAAAAGTGCACATCTTTATAGAAAGAAAGAAAAGAAAAAATATTTTTATTATTCACAACAACAATAATATATAGCATACGGTCTTAATAATGTGAACAATAGAGGCAGCCACTAGGTAGGATAGAGAGGACTAGGTCCCCATTTTTTTCATAATGCTATTTTCAGGTCATGATTATCAAGGCATGACCTTAGTGCTTATTAGGCATATTTAAAATTAATTAACATTTATTATTTCATACAAATTTCAAACATATTCACAACTGAGAAAAAATTGCATATAGTTTTTTGTTTAATAATTAAGTGAAGATCAATTACTTGTATGTCTAGAAGTTTGTAGTCCATTGATTGGTCTTCTCGCGTAAAACTACTTACTTCACTACAATTATTTCCATAGCTAATAATACAGATCTGGTACTGTCTGTTATATTAAAACCTCGGAAGAGCCACGCCCCCTTATGTGAATTGTGAGGTAGGTCAAAAGTTTTTTACTTGCCAAGATTCAATACGTCTTTCGATTCCAATAATACACTAGTTGTTGGCTATTGATAAGGAAACGATTGATGGTTAACGATAGTAAGCTAATGCAAAGAGGATCAGCAAAAGATCTTGCTTATGTTTCGTGTATGGCACTTGAGTCTTGTATCGCCAAGTACAGACACCTTACAAAAATAAAATAAATTAATAATAAGCAACAATGATACTACGTCAATCTAGCTCTACGCGCTCGTGCTCAAGTCTGATCAGGACGGAAACCTAACCCAGTTAGGCACGACGTCACGGGGGCTTAGTAGCGACTAGGCAATCCTTACGAATAGTGTCTGTCGCTGAGGTGATCCTGTTGCCTAAAAATCTGGAACCTCGAAAAACGAAACCTGTGGCTGAATGCGCTCGCCTGTACTTATTTCGGGTAGTGAACTCCTCAGCGCCAAAACTAAAAAAGCATTTGTTTTCAATTTATCGATCTGAAAAACTCGTCTTTAAGTGTGACACCACTGACCGGCGTCTGTAAACATGTTCAACAATACCTTTTACAAGGGTCATTACTCTCAGCGTAGTTGTATCTTTGTTTTGTTTGAATTAACATAAAGGAATATATTATTGTCTCTTATGGCAAGGGATCGGTCTTGTTGCCGTTGAGGGTTTGATGAGGAACGAGGAGGGATGATTATTATTGTCTCTTCGAGTTGATGCAGCCAACGCCACCGATATCGTAATATTTGCAAGTGTGAATACATTTCATTGCAGCTATCACTGAAATATCTCTAGATAACTAGCTGTTGTCCGCAGTTTCGCTTCGCTAAGTTAATATCAATAAATAAACATTTTCACCTACAATGGATATGGGACTAGACTATTTGAAACTGTTATAATCTCATTGATAAATTTAATATTACAATATGAGTTAACAAACCTGAGCTCTGAATAAGAGTCCTGGGTAGGTTCACCACTTGAAAGCTAGATTCGTTTTGCTTTCTCTCATCAGTCGACCTCTCTATGTTAGGGATCGTGATTCGTGTCTTCATTGAGTGCTCTATTCATCGGTTTTTCCAATGGCTGTGCAATCTGGTCTGACTATCGCTTCAAATTTTGACCCCTCGGTCTTTTGCAAGAAGCAAAACAGAGGATTCTGCTCCATGGTCAATATTTTTTTAAGGTTATCTACCAATCGCAACTATCGTGATTTCTATATGAATTAGAGAGTGATCAGCGAGTGATTTTGAAAGAGCAATTCTTGTATTTCAACTTGTCCAACCATTTTCATGAAATTTAGTATACATGGAGTTTTAGGAGCGACTAATCGATCGAGCTAGGATTCATTTTTAGAAAATGTTTTATACGTGTTTTCAATAATCAACTTTAACGAGCAAAGCTCGGTTACTGGGTACTAATTAATTTAAGTCGGAATTCCACATTTAAATTGAGAATACAGAGTGCCTTGAAACTCTGAAAACACTGTTATTGCTTATGTAATCGTGTCGTTACTGATATTTCACGGTCACGATCGTAAACCGTATACCTTGTATATTAATTGTATAAACCAACATTTTCTATCATGGAACAAATTGTATGAATTATATTTGGTTTGTGCGCGCATTTATTTCGCCGTTTATCATAATATTTTGACGTGCACATTATGCTCGTTAGTGCAACATTTTACGTTACATCGAGTTCAACCATAATACTGACTGGGATTCACAATTAATGTACATTGTACACAACTGTACATGAAGATCCTTTAATTTTACGTTGTTTTAAATTAGCATGTTTATCTTAACGCCATTGGGCTTAAGGTTAGACGAATTTCTATTTATTTCGAAACATGAATTATCGTGTCGCGGCTTATTGCCAGGAACAGTAGAGCGTTTTTCTTTGTTTATTTGTATCATAAATAACTTTAGATTTCAAAGGTTTTTTTTAACCCATTAAAGGATTCTAGCTTTCTCTAAAAATGTAGATAATAGATATCCATAGAATACATCTTGTACGTCATTGAAGTTGTCGACTATTCTGCCACTTCATACTTTGTAACACCATAGGAATGTTACGTAATGCTCGCAAATAAAATATGAATCGTCAATGCTTTTAGCATCATGTGACCATTTATTTTCGGTTTCCGTTCAAGAGACTAAATAAAAAGCGGTCATGTGCGTTTTACGGCTTTTAAAGACATCTCATACGGGATGTAAATATTTTAGGATATTCAATTAGTTTCGATATAAACTTATGCAGTCTTTTTTTACACTCTTGGAATGTGTTGCCTACGTTTTTTTAAAACAGCATTAGCTAGTAGCTAGATCGGGTTTACTTGTTATTTGGTCGCTTTAATAGCGTACTCAAAAATCTACGTACGAACTAAAATTTCCTGAAGTATTCTTATGTCTTCTTACCATGTACGCATTTACTTTATACGTCCAGGGGGAGAGTATCAGGCTGTGATACTAAATCGACGTAAAGTGATAGCTATGCTGTCGCGTTTCGTGCGGTTTGTGAGTTTCCGGTGGCCCATTGGGGGGGATAGGGAAAAGGAGGGCAACGCATCTGCATAATCTCTGGTTATGTCGATGTTAATGGGCGTCGATAGTCGCAAGGCTTCGACTGTTCGGTTGCCCCCCCCCCTATGTATAAAAAAAAATAATATGAATCTATTATTCACTGTTCCAATACGGGTTGGTGAACCAACCTTCATTAGGCAACCAGCAAAGATAACATAAATATATATGAACAATACTATTTATATACAATATAAATAGAAATGCACATAGGGCGTTAAGC
The DNA here is from genome assembly GCA_905333005.2 of Lycaena phlaeas. Lineage (NCBI taxonomy): Eukaryota > Metazoa > Arthropoda > Insecta > Lepidoptera > Lycaenidae > Lycaena > Lycaena phlaeas. The sequence goes on along the minus strand of HG995172.1, from coordinate 14,683,453 downwards.
TTTTACACGGCTTCTCGGGTGACTAAGTAGAGTTGACGCATATCGTCATGGTCATGTTTCATCATCGTTATAAACCTTTTTACGCACACCTGATTGATCTCGCAATAAACGGTAAGCCGTAAAAGAAAGAAGTTAAGCTGTTAGTTTTAAGGCCTTAAGGCCAACAGCATAGGGCCTTTCGAAAAAAAGCTGTAAAAGGACCAACCTCTCGCCAGTCACATCCAAAAGGCCATCCGCCCTGGAGATTGTCGCCCATGTCGTCGTCTCGTAATCTATGGATTTACGAACTATTCTTGTACTATAGTACACTACTTTACTTGTTAGTGGCATAGGCTGTAATTTATGCGTAATTATTATTCAATTAATGCGTAACGTGTCCGTGGAATCAGAGCCATAAACAGCCTTTCTTGCGCCCTGTGCGAGCTTCTATAACTGCGCCCTTAGCAAACCGAAAAAAATAATATGCCTGCCTGGCCTGGCCATTCTTGCGCGCCCCAGAGTCTACGCCCTGTGCCTGGGCACCGGTGGCACCGCCCTATTTACGGCTCTGCGTGGAATGCTGTGGAAACAATCATAGACAAATCACAGACATTTCTCGCAAAGCGAAGCTTGACTAACTTTCGTAGCCTATTTGTGAGCCGCAGTGGAGTCGTCTGCTTGTCTTTAATGTAATAAATCATATACAATCTCTCTATGTTAAAAATGTCCTATTGATGCTGCATTGGCAGAATTTTTCTACATTTTAGTTTCAAATAACGTAAACCAACCTTTAACCTTTCTATAACATTTATCTTGGCAATACTTCATATTTTGCGGACGTAGGTACGCCAAGATAAATTGCAAGTGAAGAATATAAAAATCCTAGAAAACCGCAATACAAGTAAAATATTGTTTGACATCATCATGAGGTGCATTTACCACTACATGCATTTGTTAGTAGTATGTAGAAAAAAGAACCAGCCCCTAAAATTACATAAAAAAGGAAAATTATTTGACACCCTAAGACAGGAATTAGACTCGCGCTTGTCTTAGATTTTTTTGCTAATGAACATTAGCAAACCGTACAGATAAGCTATTGCAATTCATCAGCCCTGATCTTTTTTATATTTTGGTATTCATAGGTGCTAGCTCCACAAAGAAGAGAAAATAGAGAGGTTATATACTCAAACAGGCTGAAGCCAGCTTATTTTTATATCAGATGTTATATTATATTAAATAAACCGAATTGTGAAAACTTCGTTAGCGCGATTCAGTATTGTGGCAGGAGGTGGTGCGCCACAATCTTATAAAATATTTTCCGTCGCGTAATAGTACTCCTACTTCATCTTAATTATTACACGAGTATCATCGATGTAACTCGATCCCGTTTCAGCGAGATGTTTCCCGAATGATCTGATTGCAACCTGACCGATTGTATATAAAAACAGGTTTCAATTCCATCTCGTTGCGAGTCAAACAGTTTACATTTACAGTTTTTTAATGTTGGTAAACAATTATATCAACATGCTATAGATAAAGTTTCGAAGATTAGATAAACAGCTGATAATTTCTAAGTATAACTTTTTTAATGTTTTTATTATGTTACCGTGTCATCATCATCAGCCTTTATGCGTCCACTGCTGAACATAGACCACCCTTAATGAACGCTAAGACGACCGATCCCTTGCCACTTGCATTCAACACAGACCGACCACTTCACGGAGATCCCACTTTTTAATGGCCGACCAACACTTCGTCTGCCTAAACGCGGCCTTCCACTCTTAAACCTTATTACCCCATCGGCAATCCGTTCTCGAGAGTGTGTGACCAGCCCACTACCATTTTATCGAGCTTATTTTTCGAGTGATATCGGTAACTTTAGTTCTCTGGCGGATGTCTTCGTTTGAATCCTATCTTCTGTATACAGCCAGCACATTAAGCTACGGCAAACTTTCGGACCAGTCGTAAATTAAGAGGCCACGTTTCGGCCCCGTAGGTCATCATGGGGAGAACGCATTGGTTGAAGATTACCGTCTTCAAACTCTGCGGTATAGACGACGTGAGAATATGGCGCAGCTTCCTGAATGCTGCCCATCCCAATAGAAGTCTCCTATCGGCTTTCCCCTCGAAGTTATTCCGACTGTATACGGAAACAATATTATTTAAACAGGATTACTGTTTATATACGGTCTGCCTGCGACAGTGTTTAGGTTTACATAACTATGCACATAATGATTATTGTGATTTATTATCCTTCTTGCAAATTTTTATCTAAATCCAATTTGGTTGAAGCGTTAAAAAATAATAATACATAAAACGACATAGTTACTTTTGCATTTATATTATGGATATACTTATATCGCGTAATACGCATTTGCAGCCTCTATTATGCACATGTTGCTACTAGGTTTCAAATTTCGCTGGCGTCATTTGTCGCAACAATAAACAACACTATTGTATGTCTTATAGTATTGCATATCGAACAAACATATTGAGGTACCCAACAAATAATTGATGACCGACGCTTGTATTGTATTCGTTTCGAAATGATAAACGCCCCGGCCCTGTACTCGTTAGTGTCAATAGATAATTTTCTCGGTTATTGTTGGAATATAGATCAATGTTTCACGTGATTTGGTGTTGTAGCAACGCCACGTACTAAGGTATCTGGGGTGGATTGTCGAGGCAATTGCAAAAGATGCAATGCGGCGGCATTGGCGATGGCGAAACGTGGCGACTCTGGTGAGTTCTCACCGTAGCCTCGCTAGATTATCAGCGGACATTTTATGTACTAGTAAGCCTACTTTTATAGTTTACTTCAACTATAGTATCTTACGTATAAACGCTATACGAGTCACTGGATACGGCTAAGTTTTCGCTAGTGTGGACAATACGAAACGACAACGTTAACGTAAACTATACCAATTATCGACTTGTAGGTACTAAGTAATTATCGAATAGCTATGTCGTTGCATCATCACTCATGAGCACGGCGAGATCATTTTGACTTGGTTGATAGAAAAGTACATGCTAGTTTGTGATTCAGTCACCATTACTGAGTATTTATAGAAAGTGTTGGACTCTCTTCAAAAACTTGCGGTTCAACGCACTAATGTGAAAGACCCTGTGTGGGAAAGGGAATACATTTGTGTCAATTATGGAATAAAGACGCAGACGGTGAAGGGTTTATAAATAAAGAGTACAATTTTTCAAGACATTCTAAATGCCAAATTTAAAAATTATATCCAGAAAGTATTAATTTTGGAAAAGTTGAAGTTGGCTTGTAATTTTAATGTATGAAAATTTCAAATATACGATTACGCAAACATGCAAAGGGCCATCTTCAATAAGTCGGAATACAAGGTTTCTTTTAAGGTCTAGACTTTTATCTCAATCGGTAAGTAGGTGAGCAGATGGCTTAACTAGAAATGGTACACAAGGTATTCAGAAACAATGCGTTTGGATTTATTGTTAGTTTTGGTTTCGGATTGACGAAAAGATGTTGTGTTGTGCACTGACCACTACCATCTTGCGCTTTAAGAAAAGCACATACTACCTACTTACATTATTGCCTAGATATAAAAACATTTTACCATATTGTCTTCTAATTACTTATGCCAACTCCACACATTAAGTTTTATCGCGGTTTATAGTTCGTTATATTTCCCGATATTTCGGATGCCTTTTGCCTTGTCAGTTGCCTAAATTACATACAAACAACATAAATGGGAGGTTAAATATACAGGTACGTCTTTCCACCAAATTTGATTAGACAATTGATATCCGTTTGAATGTAATAACTGGTATTGTCGTCTGCAATGTTGGCACACGATCCACTACAGCACGCGATTCACAAATTTATTCCTAATCTATATTTCTATAGGTATTTTACATAAACTTGGGTACTTATTTAGTACATAACATAAAATAGCTCTCCGGCAATTTATACTAACAATTCTGTTACGACGCGTTCCGCTCGAGTTCCATGTTTTAGAATGCTATTATTTGTATTCGACATTGTGCCTGAACGGAATAGAATGATTTGATCGGAATCTTTAATTCTCTTGTCATAGCTAATTAACGCTAACTTTTCAAAGCTCTATATTAAAATAGAGTAAAAGTTATTCTTCAGAGAGCAGAACTAGCTAGCAAAAGTTTGCCAACTTGTATTAGAAGGAATTCATTATATTTTATTTCAAAGGAATTAAAAAACCTTATAAAAAGAGTATTAAGTATCTATTGAACATTCATAACAGGATTTTTGAGGCACATCAAAACTTTTATTGTTTTTATACGAATTTAACTACTCTCTTAACTCTCAACTCGAGTTTACAAACGCATTCTCTGAGTGGATTATAGAGTTCGTCTGCATGATATTGAGTAGAATATTCAGAGTAGGTACGGTTGGCAACTCTAATCATATCTAACGTACAGGTTGAAGTATGTTTATTTGTACAGAAGAACAATCGAAATTATAATAGGGCACGGAGATAAGCAATATCATGAACGTAGGGAGTATCAAGTGAATAAATTACGGTCCCGTTAAAAATAGATGATAAAAAAATTATTAAGTATTATGGTAGTCTAAAATTGCGCTCGAAAAGATAAAAAGTTGAAGAAGAAATCTATTAAGAAAAAGTCGTTTGTAATGCAGATTCTTAAGATGAGGGAAAGCTTTAAGATTTGAAGAATTCTTTGTAAAACTTATTACTTTGTAGCCTTTATCACCAACGTACCTTCAACTTTCTTTCTAAAAACTGAAACGATTTCATAAAAACGTACATTTATATCTAACAATTATGAATTGAGTGTTTGAATCCGTGATTCTATTATGAAAGCAATAAATTAGCTGTGTGTTAATAGATTGTGAACAAATGCCCGTTACGCTAGTGACAGGGTACACCATCCGTAACTCAAGTTCATCGTATATACATATCGTGTGGTCATTGACACTCGAAACTGTTTGATCATAGCCACATGATTCCAGATAAGCTTGGAGCTTTCGCTCGTATATATATCCTATCTTGTTACTGAGGTACAAGATTGTTATCAGACATTTGTAGTTTCGGTGGCAACTGTCCAATCTTAAAACGTCTATAATGCGTGATGTACTTATTTTAAAGCTTTATAGACTAATTATAGAATTTAATAAAAATATAGTTTTATAATTATTACCTTAGAGTATACATTATTCCGATGTAGCTTTAAGGCCTTAAGGCCAACAGCATAGATCCTTTCGAAAAAAAAAAAAAAAAAAGAAGTAAATTAAAGTAGCAACCCATATATGTTTCACTGATGGACACGGGTCTCCTCCTCGAAATTAGGCGAGGAGAGACGGGCCACCGTGGCGCTGGCCCAATGTGAAGCTTCACACACCTTCAAAGACTTAATCTCATCAGGCATGCAGGTTTCCTCACGATGTTTTCCTTCACCGATGAGCGTGCAACGAGACCATTGCACGCTCATCGGTGAAGGAAAACATCGTGTTTACGGTGCACTTAGAAATTTAGAAAAACCCATTTCAAGGCACCACAGGAGAGTCAAGTTGGAACCCGTATCCTCTCGCTCAAGAGGTTGAGGACATACCTACCCAGTACCATCTTCGCTCAGTGAGTAATGTAACACTAAGTTAATTACCTTGAAGTAGCGCATTCGTTGTAAGCGTGTCTAAGGTGTGTACTTTTATGGTCTTTCAGAAAAAAGAAACATTATATTCTTTCCTTGAACGTTGGTTACGGTAAAATCATACAAATACTCATATCTGGGTAAAGCTGGAAAAATTGAGTGCTGTCGTTCCTTTCATGGAAAATATCATTTGTTATAATCGAAATTAAATTAACATACACTATTCGATGTTTTAGGGAGTTGTTAAATTTTCCATTAAGCTAAAGTTAGGGGGAACTCAAATCACTTGAAGTAATATGTCTCAGTGATCATGATAACAAACCTAATCAGTCGTAAGATTGCTAGAATGAATATAACTAAACAGTACAAATATTATCATCAGCCTTTATTCGCCCACTGCCTAATACAAGCGTCCTACAATAAACACGGCCAATCCCTGTTGGGAGATCGTATTCCCGCAAGGCTCACGGCCAACCAACACTTCGTCTATCTAAACGCGGCTCGTCACAAACTCGGGGGGATGGCCGAAGAGGCCAATATATGTATTGCCAAATAAAATATGTAAGAATAATAAATGAGATATAAAATCTATAAGTACTTACTTTTTTTATAAATGCAAAAGTAACTACGTGACTGTCCTAAAGCGGGGAGCAGACTTAGGATAAGTTGGCTAAGAAATAGTGGAGATCCTATTTATTTATTTAGAAAACCAACAGCGTTTCAGTTAATACAAAAATTAATATGCAATTACAGAGAAATAAGGCCAATAATAGGTTTCCCTTTGTCGTTCATAAAAGTTCTTGGTACGACGTTGCATTCGGACAACTGGGATAGCGTGCATTAAATGGTTTCAGACTATAATTATTTAATAATTATACATATGAATTACAGCTAGCTCCCAGAGTAGGATTTTAGACAAAACAGTCACTATACTCGCACTCGCATCTTTAGAAAGAAAGAAAGTAAGTTTATTTGTGACACACATTAGGTACACAGACATGTTTAACAATTCAGTTTAAAATTTTAATTTTTACCTTACATGGATAGTTAGATAGTATGTCGTATAAAAATATTGTTGAATAATCTTGATTTTAATTAACCCAGAAGAGGCCTTTAATATCGCATTTGTCTAATCATTATAATATTATACTACGCAGTAGTGTAATTATTATGCTACCGTGTCTGAAACGATTGTAGTCTACAGCGTCACTAAACGGTAATGGCCTGACCAATCGGTGATTCGATTTTTCCGTGATTTTATCCCCCAAAGTTGTGATAACGAGGAGTCTTGATCACTGGAATATAGGTTATATAGGCGTCTCTGTCTCTAATGGTGTAACAAAATATGCTGAGTGGCCGCCTGTGTTTTTCACACATATTAATACCTATGTCAAACTACTTTGTCATTATAACGTCTTGAGTTTTGACATCAAAAATCTTTTGACGTGCATCGGAAGTAAAATCGACCCGAATGCCCAGGCATTCACACAGCAAATAAAAGTAACTAATATAGGTTAATTCTATATTTCGTTATAGATTGTTCATTTGGTTGATATGATTAATTAAGAAATAATCAACCACCGACAATTCCTGTGAATATAAGAAAGTATTCTCGATACGCGGTCTGTTGCATATATTATGTACAGATGATCCATCGGTCTTTTCTCGATGATAGAGCAAATAATGGCGACGTAACTAGTTTTTCTTCTTTAAAGTTTTGGCTTGCTCTAAGATTTGCCAAAGTCAGAGTGCTTGAATGTTTTAACAAGTTAATACCGCTTCATACCTTGACATTGAGGTGATGCAACAAAGTCGAATTGCTAGTTTCAAAAGAAAGGCAATAAATATATCATAATATTGTATGACAAGAAAATGTAATACAAAGTGAACAAATTGTAGCTTTACTTCGACGAGCATTCTATCAGAGACCAAGTTCAGGGACAATATCTTTTATCGTTATGTTTAATGTTATTGCATAACATTGGCGCGTGTAATGCAGGGTTGCCCTATAAAATATTACCTATTATATGCCTTGAATATAAATTGTAATATTGGTAACATTTTAAAATGTTTTCGTAGTGCATACTACGTTGAATAACCGAGAATAATTTATATAAAAAAAAAAACTAAACAGGTGTAAAATATATTATGTTTATTATAATAACAAAACTTCTGAACACGTGCCAGATTTACAATATTTTGAGGTTATGTTTTCGCGTGATTGCCATTTAGAATTATTTCATATAGAGCAATAAACTAAATAATACAAAAATGTCTTTTTTTAAACAGATGAGTATTTTTATTTTTAGTTTTATGTTTTCAAAAACTTTTTATTTATTATGTATATGTTGTAGTTGCTTTGGCATATCGTTTAATTTAAAAAAAAATATATTCTACGCTAACTTCCTTCCGGTCGATTTTAAATAATTCAAATGAACTTGGCTTGAAACGCTACCACGTGTCTAGATGGTAAAATGTATGTTAGATCCTATTTTAATTTACAACCCAAGTCTCGAGATTACTCTGACTAGCACAGTCCTCTTGTAGTTCCCATTGCCGTGGGGATGTGAGCGTCGATTGGCCAGTCGGCTCGACCTCTTGCTTAAGCGAGAGGGTCCGAGTTAGATGCTGACCCCCTGTGGTGCCTTATAATGGGGGTTTCTAAATTTTTAAGTCCACCCTAAATACGAGGCCATCGTTCATTCAAAACATCGTGAGGAAACCTGCATGCCTGATGAGATTAAAAGTCATTGAAGGTGTGTGAAGTTGTGGACCAGTCTTGGTGAAGAACTATGTATTACCCCTATCCCTGATATCGAGAAGGAGACCCGTGCCCAGCAGTAGGACACGTGATATTTTTTTTTGAGCAAAAAAAAAAAAACATCAAAAAAAATGCTCAGCAAGGGGTCCACCTGATGCAGGAAAATTTTGAAAGTTGTTTATGAAACAAAAGAGTGGGAACTTCTGGTTTATACGATATATATTTTTGAGGTAATTTTAGGTGACTCACGGCCGTAACCCTAGGGCCTTTTCTTTGTTTTTTTTTTCTTTTACGCCGGGAAATGCACTGACGCATACCGCTGGGGAGTGGGTTTCCCCAGGCGGGTATGTGGGACTCGCTGCGCCCGAAAGCTGGTAAATGGACGCAGCTCTACCCACTAAAACCCGGCGAGTGCCACCAATGCCGTTTTTGGTGAAGTGCCCCGGATCTACAAGCAACAGGGCACCTCGACGCCACCTCCACAGAGGGGTTGCACTGCACCACAGAACAACCCCTCCCACCGTCGGGACAGTACAATGAGGCGAGGTTCCCATCCTCGCCCCCTGCTCTTTTGCCCCCTCTTCTTATAAGAGGGGTACAAAGAGCCCCCTTGGCTCAATTAGCTTCGCCCAAGGTGTTGGACTCACCCTAGGCTACTGAGCCACACCGCCACGACAAGGCTTGAACCATGGTGGGGGTAACCCTAGGGCCTAACCTAACCACAACAAACCGTCACAGCTGTCGATGCATCATTGTGCTCTTGACTCTGCGTAAGGACGAAAATTTTATTCTTTTCTTTGTTAGAGGCTATTTATTTACAAACGCTGGGCGTTCCATGGCGGCCCTTTTTTCACTTTGGGTCTGTAAAATCACTGTAATCTATTCTTGAATCGTATATTAGAGTGTACTCGTAATATAGCGTTCGTAAGGAATGTATGTACGCGAGTACTGTTGTTAAACCGTTTGACGTCAAACGTTAAATTAGACTTTTCGAACGTAACCGGTGAATTATTTATTATTCCTTGAGCCCACATGTGTACATACAGGTTCATGGATTCAGTATTGTACTATAATTACTATAGTATTGACTCGCAATCGGTAATATTTAATTGATTTCCTGTTCGTTTGTTCCTAAATGATCGTTGAAACTGTACGAGGTTTTATACATGATTGAAGGATACAAGTTTTACACGAACGATAGTCTAGTTAGTATACTATTGTAGTTTACTCTTTTTAAAATAGAATCTATCTACTAAGGGCGGCTTGCGTAGACCGATTTTAACGAATATATAATCGTTATAACAGACGTTAAAACTTAACGAAATCTCTTACGTTGACAGATGATTTAAAACAACTGACACTAAGGGTGGGTTGCATCGACCGATTTTAACGAATATGTAATCGTCAACGATGGCGGTAACGAACGTTAGTGAGTTAACACATGGTTTGAAACAACCGGCCCTTAGTATTTGATCAAAAATTGTCATCGAAAATGTCATCTTTTGGAATAATTTATTATTTCTAGACTAACGTTCCAAACATTTTTATTTTCTTCTAAGTCACGTTTTTTCATAATATCGTGGTTAACGTATCCCGATGAAGTTGAAACAAAAAAGTTATTTGTTTCGTTTGCCTTCCTGTTGTTTTAATTAAGTTTTCACGTCAATAAAGATATGAAAAACCTAATTGGATTTTCTACGTCGTAAAAATAAATAACGTATTTTTTTGGATGAGTTGAAGTTGTTTGACATAGTGGGCGTATACGTCTTCGGAATAGTTAAATAGCTATTTTTAATGTAAATTGTAATTGAGAACCTTTTTTGAATAAATGTTCTGAAGGAATAAATCTAGTCGCAAAGACCGACATAAAACTTTTCCTTTCAGAATAGCTATTTATGACTCTTGCTTATTACTCACAGCAAGACAAAAGAAAATTGCAGCTATTATTTATGAAAATGGCTTATTAAGCGATTGAACTGTCATAATATTGTCATAGAGAAGCTTGATTATTTATATGCTGTAGATATAAGCAAACTGGCAGATGTGCCACCTTATGTTAAGTGATCGACGTCGCTCATACTTTACCTGGAACTAGCCCAGAGTTAGTGTGTCGCCTATCCTGAGACATAACAATATGGTAAGTTGCCAGTAATTAAAATGCTTGTCTTGACCTTCTCTCCAAAGTAAAGCGTATCTATTTCACGAGAGAAACAAGCAAAATAGTTCCGTGGTTGCAGGCGACCGAGAGAGCGCGGCACAGCGCATGTCCCTTTTTTTATGACGCAGCGCGTTGGCGTGTGTGGGGACTCGCATTGGGTGCACTACCCCACTAAAACCGCTGTGTGAGCCTTCAGCCGCTATCTGAGGGACCCGGATCTGCAGGTAACGGGAAACCCTTAGTGACAGATTCGTCCCGGCAAGACCAGATTCTCCGCAATAGGGGGACTGCCCGGCTATGATTTGGCAGTCCCCACAACGTCGTGTCTAGCAGAACCCAGGTAGCGCATTCCTCTTACCGTTATGACGGTCGATAAACGATAGCCTTTTTGTTAATGAACAAATAATGATGATAATGCATTATCCAGAAGATTGCTGATCTCTATCTATCTAGATAAAAAAGAAACGATCTTGTCATACTGTTTGGTTAAATACACGCGTCCAACATGAATGACAGCTTGCTAAATAGATTTAGCGCTGAACGCACGGGCTGAACGGATTACAGTTGTACGCCGATCTGTCTCTGTCAACTTCAATCGCTTGTCAGGAATAGAATGACATTCTGCGGTTGTTCGCGTAAATGGGCCAATAATTTATAAAATACTAGCATCCTGGGAAAATGTCATCCTGGCAGGATGGTCCTGCCACGGACAATGTGGCATTTCATCATCATCTCTAAAGTTAAACTAACTGCAAACAGTGTACACAATTTGTTTTTAATCGGTTCAGTAGACAAGTTAATTGCAGGTTGCATTCTGGCACATTTATTTTTGTACATATAAAAGTATCATCAGATATAATGAGCGTAACAAGTTCCTATAGATATCTACAGATGACGGCAACATAGTTGCCGACGTAATATTGACAGGGATTTTAACCCGCTTTAAATTATTATATGGATCGCGAGACACTGATAAATTATTCTTACTATGGTTATAATTTTAATCGATCAATCGAATCTATCAATAAAGGAGATTCCTTCGACCTTAGGTTTATAATTTTTTTGTGGTCACAATGCTGCTGCTATTGCGGGAGGGGAATTCCCCAGTTGTGTAACAATTCAATGTTATTGTCATATTAAAATCATAAAATTGTACATGTGATAATAATTATCATAATAACTGCATGTGACGGTGGGATGACGTCTCAAGGGCGTCCTGGCGAAATGAAAAACGTCTGAACCGGTGACAATGTGTACATGCGACGCACGCCATCCGCCGTTTATCAACAAAACAATTAACTTTTATTTCCCCTTTGCATTTTCATTTTTACCATTATCATTGTAGTCTATCCCATGAGGTATTTTAACGATAACATCGCGATATGGAAGGAATGATAAATGTATGGAATTTTTGTTGTAATCAACTGAGTGGGGAAACTACTTTGATAATTTAGTTTTATGATGTTATAGTTTGGCCGTTCCCCCATTTTTTACATTAATTTCCTCAGTGATTGCTATTAATAGCAAATACAATTTTTCTAATGCGGGTGTTGGTCCTAAAATCCGGAGCTAAGAGCGTCTAAAGTCTAAACAAACAATAAACTTTAATCTGTAAACATATGCCGTGCCATTCGCATCCAACAGACCAAAATTAAGTAATTAATTAACGAAAACAATAAGCAGAGTCTATACCAATCGAAATGATAGTTGATTGAGCCATTTCAACCATAACAAAGTTGCAATAATACCTACGTGATGTCTTTAAAGCTGATATTCACATAACACAAAAGATGAGCACGTTTACAAGACACATATTTTTATGAATCAGAGATAACATGTGATTCGGTGTAAAAATCCAACGTGACAAGCTGGCCTTGCGCTCATGGCGTCCACTCCCTTTCCCAGTTTTATAACACTTGGCGTTCCTCCAACAATCACGTTGTATCTAAGCTTATCACTTGTAATAGTGTTGAATAAGACAGCTAAAAGCTGCATCACTTCCAGATACGGTACAAGCAATTGAAATTGGGCCGGAGTTAGTCTATGTATGACGTTGCAGATGCCAGTTAAGCACTAATTCACCGTAGCTGACTTCAATTCGATCAGAATTAATTCCCGTATCGTACTTGTCAGGAAAAATTAGTAAAGTATTCTAAAACAAAGAGCCACATTTTAGTCTGCTCTTAGTTTTGGAGATTCTCATCGAGAGTCAATTTAAGGAGTTGGTGACGAGAGAGTTATTTTTCTTTTTTATTTGCAGTGTTATAAAATTTTCTAAAGGTTCCACTTTATCTTAAACAATTATCGTAATATCTAAGAAATATTTACCGAAATCATTGAATTTAACAATTATATATGTGACGTACACTTTCTTTATATCTCACAGTAGGGCCAACGAGCAACCGAAGCCTTTCGGCAACTGTCGATGCCCATACCGCATTCCTTCTCCACTCGGGTCTCGGATAACGTAGAAGTCGTTATAGGGCACTTAGCATCCAAATACCAAAGGGGGCTAATATTATGAATCAAATGCTTGGTTTCAGTCTGTCTCATCATGGGAGACATAGACTGGATCACTAAGCATCGTACACACCGAGTGATGGCGGCACGGTCGATGCGAAGTCATTATCTTCTGCGATTGCCAATCTAAATTCATTCCTCTCTCCTCCAATATAATTCATAATACCTACACAAGGCACTAGGCACTCGTTAATTATTACTTACATGCTTAATTTAAATGTTTGTAATGGTTAGTGTTATATGATAGTACCTGGTTGACCGAGCATTTGCTCGGTATCCTTAGCGATAAAATACAATAAAATTTTTCTTCAAAAAAAAAAATGATTTAAAAAAAAAAGGAAAAAACAAAATTCAGACTGGAGATTCGAACCAGGCTCGTTTGGATTTAACTGCCTGATTTCACCACTAAGCTATCATGACTTATTATTAAACACCGAAATTTACGTTCGTATTCTAATCATATTTTATCGATGCCTCAAAACACGGATAAAAAAAAGTTTTCTAAAAATTTATCCTAGCTAGATCGATTTATCGCCGTTTTTAACACATGTATACAAAATTTCATGAAAATCGTTGGAGCCGTTTCCGAGATCCCGATTCTATATATATATACAAGAATTGCTCGTTTAAAGATATAAGATATAGACATGTTTTTCTAGATTATGCAAATTTTCTCCATACCTTTTAGGTTTTGCTGTAGTCATTAGTTACGTTGTTATGTAACGTTGGTTACTCTGTAAATGTATACTTTGTTTGTTAATGCATACAAGACACCATATTATTGTAATTATTTTGCTTATTTGTTTAAATAACACATTTTTCTGGTGTCGTGTTGCAGATTAAAGTTAGGTATATTATACCTATTTCGGTGTAGCATGGTGCGGGTGACAGTTCCAGTAACGTTACGTTTTACTCTTGCAAGCCGTCGCAATTAAAAAAATATAATTAAGTATTTTATTAATACCTCATTCGTAAAATAGTAGATCGCCAATTACTGTGGTAAATTAAATCAAACCCAACCAGAATGTGATAGTCTCAAAATAAAATCAAATGGAAAGAAAAATTAAGCAAAGTCCTATGCGTATAACGTAAAACCATAGACGTGCTTAGTGATGGGACGTACAATACTAGGATGGAAAGTCGATGTTCTTTATAATATAATGTATATTGGGCGTAGTTCAATTATTATTGTAAAAAGTCTATCATTATATTAATGAAACAACAGAATATATCATTATCGTTAAAAAAGTCGTCACGAAAAAAATATAAACCTGATTTTGATTATTTAATATAAGTTCAAAGCTACTATTATGTAGCCCCTAAATATATACATTGAAAAGTTTATACACCTAGATACACTGCACAACAGAATACACACACTAACACACACTACTATTAATAAGAACTATACTTACGCTGCGAGTATCGTTAGCGATAAAAATAAATAGCAAAACGTCACATCTCTAATCATGTATGTCAACGTCATATTGGCATGTGTCAGCCGCACCAAGCTACACCGCACTGAGTATAAGTAACTTATTGTTTCTAAAGGTTTAACCCGATCAAAAATAAAGAAAAAAAACCTTATTCGGGATGTAAAATACAAAAATATATTCCATAATCCAGTACTAATTTTGGAATCAGCGTGTTTACACAGAAAAACATTCACAGCTTTGGTATAATAATTTCGAACCCCGTAAAGTATACGAAACTATATTTTTAAAATTTGTTTTAGAGGTAAATCTGATTTTTTTTTGACCGCCCAACAACGATTATCGTGACTCAGTTATTATATAAGTAGTTAAATTTTTCTTTATATATATTTCTTGGGATTTGTGACTTAAATAGGGCGATACGCAGTAAATGGTCATAACTAATATGATAGATTTTAAATAGTTGAAATAATAACAATCGTACTTTTTTAATGTTACTCGAATAGACCTAAAATAAACTGGCAGACGTGCCCATGAACGTACACTAGTTTAACCATCCCCTCCTGAGTCATGAGTTGTAAGTCTTGGTGCCAGTTATTATACTGCCCGGTTTACCCTTCTCCCGGAAATACAGCAAAGCTGTTTCACGACAGTAACAGGCAAGATGGTACCAACACTACCAACCCATGCAGACGAGCGCAGCACAGCGTATACATACCACCGGTAATGTGTGACAGGATGTGACATTATATTCATCGTAATTATCATCCACGTAACGTGTTATTTACTATTATACATAGATTATTATCGCTACTAGGTATTAGCTATATTACCTATGAATAATCAGATATGCTACAACTTCACAGAGCTACAATGTGATGCTATGGCTATGTTACGTTAATACTTATACATAGTAATAGTATTTTAGCATTTACACCACCTACTTTATAATGATCACGTATATAAACAAAGTAATAGATCTCTTTCCGGGTGACTTAGATACACGAATTTACTTTTCGCCGAGTCCGTAGGAGACTTGTATAAGACGAAAACGGCGGGAGACCCTTCGAAGCATGGTGTCTATTCTTATTCTTCTAGTACAGAATTGTACTCTGTTGTTCATCATAGCCTTTAGGAAGACAAAGATGTTTTGTCAGTAGTTTGATTACATGCTGCACTAATATTATAAAGAGGAAAGACTTGATTGAATATACTCTGCAACTATTGGGCCGATTCGATGAATTCTTTTACCTAGAGAAAGACACATAAGAGAGTAACCTATTTGTTCAGTGTTTACCTGTGCAAATCCGGGACGGCCCGCTTGTTTTGAATAAAACATTGTCATTGAAGCAACGATAATGTACACAACAGGAAATTCTTCAAGATTACCATCCTTGAGTACCAAGCTCATCATTATCAGTGCCTTTTTCTGTCCACTGTGGAACATAGACTTTTAATGAATATCTTGGCCGATGCCTCTCCACGCACTTGTAATACGCTAAAATGGATATACACTGAGGACAAATGGCTAATGGGCCAATAGGTTTCAACACAAATTAGCGTGTCGATAGCTGCCTAAAATTTTGTCCGCCTAGAACTCTGCTACGAATATTGAGTTCTTAGTAGCGTTCAAATTAGATTTGTGGGGTGCAGATGGAAGGACACGCAGGACATAAGGTGATCCGTTGTTTTTATGGTGAAGTGTTGGTCGGCCATTAATCAGATGGGAAGACGGTCTTCGTGCAGTGATCGATTCGTGTTGCATACGAGTGCCTGGGGGCCTAGCCAAAATGCCATTAAGAAAGCATTAGCGAAGTTCGAAAATGATAAAATGTATAGGATGGACCACGTGATTAAGCGCGGCATAATGTCAATCCCATACATTTTATCATTTTCGACTTCGCTAACGCTTTCTTAATGGCGTTTTGGCTAGGCCCCTAGGTTATTTATCTAAAATCAGTGGACGATAGTGAATGATTTTAAATATTTAGAAGATACTAAAACCTTATAATGTTAAAACACATATACTAAATTAAAATTGTAAATCAGATAAATCTTGTAATACGGATTATCATAATATGTACACAGCTCATAAAAAACCATTATACCGTCATTACATACGCGTGGACGCTTATCTTTATGAATTACCAGCGGTCTGTCCCGGCTTGGGCGCGGGTAAACAATTTATATTTATTAATTTTCTATAGGTTCAACAATCTTTCATACCGGTCAAATAGTTTCGAGGTTTACTCAATTCAAACAAACAAATCTTTCCTCTTTATAATATTAGTGTTTAGTATACTTAGATGACGCCTTTCAACGTCGATGCGACGATGGTCCAGTGGTGGGTGGACTCGGCCTCTTATGCGAGAGGTTCCGGGTTCGATCCTGACCCATCCGTGTGTACCTTGAAATGGGTTTTTTCTAAGTGCAACCCAAACACAAGACTATAGTTCACTCACAGGTGAAGAAAAACATCGTGAGGAAACCTGCATGCCTGATGAGATCGAAAGTCTTTGAAGGTATGTGAAGCTCACCAAAACGCATTGGGCCAGCGAATCGGTGAACTATGGCCTATTACCCTCCTCGCCTGATTTCGAGGAGGAGAACCGTGACCAGTAGTGAGACATATAAGGGTTGATACTTTTATAGATGACGCCTCTAGCACGCTGTAATATTATTTATGTTTGTTCCAGCTGTGAAGTTTCAAGAGAATCTATTGAAGACCATGATACAAATTGAGAACACCTTCTTCGAGTTGGGGCGGACGTGCCAGAGGAACTGTCTCATCATATGCGATCGAGGAGCCATGGATGCTAGTGCATGTGAGTAGAACCAAATCAATTTATGAGACATTTAAAACCAAACAGGTCTTTAGATTATTTAGCCCGGGAGCCAGTAACAGGTCTTCATAACCAAGTTCCTCTCAAGCGATATTTAGTGAAATGCATCAGTACATAGTATCATAAAGCCTAGAGGACGTCAGCTGGCGCGCGGTTGGGGGGATGAGCGGTGGGAGCCCCCCACGCATGAAGAAAAAAAATTCAGTCATTTCCTCTCAGCTCAAATATTTGATAAATTGTAGTTAACCCAACATGTCAACGAAAAAAAATAATCAGCTGGTTATGACATGGTACATTGTACGTCAGCTGGTGACTCGAACATGATTTTTTTTTTCACTTTCAGTGGCGTGGTTTATTTGGATGATAGCTTAATATATGCTTACATAATAATATGCTTACCAAATTTTTACCTGACTCTCGGACCAAAAGATATGCCCAGGAACCCTGAAACCATCACCATTACACGATGTACTGTGAAAACTGGCCTTAGTGATGGGGATCTTTGGTTCGTTTTGGTCTATGTCCTAACAGGAATAGTTTTGTAGATAACTTTTCCGTATATGTTAAAGGCCGGTAACGCACCTACTTAGTGCTTATCCTCCGATGTAGAAGGTGTCTGAATGTCGCCATCACATACCATAAGGTAAACAGACTTTCAGCTTGCCCCTCGTCTATAAAAAAAAATATTATATCGATCGTACATGGACGATACAAGGATTTTGCTAATCTCACTTCACAGAGTACTTTGGTATATAAGGAATAGAGGTCTAACTCGATAGCAAAAACGGGAAACTACATGTGCTGCCATCTCTACATGGAACACAAAACTAATATTAACATAAACATACGTATAGCTACGTATATACTGACTATATATATATATATATTAGTATATATATTATATACATACGTATTATACTATTTATAGTTCTTTTCGCCTTTGATAAGAATTTTTTTGAATTGAAAATAACAAATTTGCATTTAATTAATAAATGCAAATTTGTTATTTTCAATTCAATTCAATACTTATTTTTGGAAAGAGGAAAGTAATTAAAGATATTCACATTAAAAAAAATGAAACAAATTAACTTAAGATTTTCTGCTTTATTTTTTCTTCACATACACTTAAACTTTCATTTTACACAAGTAAGTCCAAAACACTTTTACTCATAACATAATATTGGTAATTAATTCACATAATTAAACAATCACACATAGCTATTTTAAGTTAACATCAAATTTGTGTTTTTTTCCCTTTTACTTTATTTAGTTTTAATTTTACACAATTGAAATCACAATGAAACCCCGTTTTAGCTATTAATATAATATTAGTAATAAATCCATATTATTAAACATTAAATAGTGAAACAAAGTAACTTCGACTTTACGCTTTAATTTTTTTTTTTTTTTTCAAGCCCTCTTTTTAGCCTTCACTTTATACAAATCCGTATTATTATCACACTTCTAATTATCTAATAATATATTAGTAATTTTATTTAAATAATAAATTTAATAAATTATAAAACCACCATATTTTATTTTTCATCAAAGAGGATATAAACACTACGTTTTTATTTCACTACGTTATTATAATTAATTCACATAATTAAACAATCACACAAAGCTATTTTAAGCTAATATCAAATTTGTGTTGTTTTCCCCTTTTACAAACACTTTATTTAGTTTTAATTTTACACAATTGAAATCACAATGAAACTCCGTTTTAGCTATTAACATAATATTAGTAATGAATCCATATTATTGAACATAGCTTTCACTTTATACAAATCCGTATTATTATCACACTTCTAATTATCTGATAATATATTAATAATTTTATTTAAATAATAAATATAATAAATTATAAAACCACCATATTTTATTTTTCATGAACTTTTAAAAAAAATTCTTGTTCCTGTTGGAATCAACTAAGACCAAAGATCATACTTCCGTCTCTAAATATAATAATTTTTTAATTTTAATTTTTGAAGTAAACTACTTGAAGTAAGTATTTAAATGTTATATTTAAAATAATCAATTTAAACTACTATTTAAAAATTACAATGAATATTTTTCAAATAATTACCACTGAAATATTGTAATATTCCAGTGATCGTTAGTTATTTTTTAGGTAATACCTAAAAACCCTCTTCAGTTAATATTTATAGCTGCTCCATATTATAATGAAATTATTTCTATGCCATTTAAAATTATAACTAATATTGAGAACATGATTTATTTTAAAGTATGAGAATTAAAACTTAAAAATGCTAAAATAGTTGAAAATTAATAATAAAAACATTGTTGTTTATAAAAACACTTGGAAATACTAACTGTGGAAATTAAAATTAATTCTACCCTCCACGTATTAACAAACTTCATATTATTATAGTAGTACCTGGTTGACCGAGCATCTGCTCGGTACCCTTAGTGATTGAATACGATAAAATTTTTCTTCCAAAAAAATGATTAAAAAAAAAAAGGAAAAGCAAAATTCGGACTAGAGATTCGAACCAGGCTCGTTCGGATCTATCTGCCTAATTTTTCCATTATAAGCTATCATGACATACTATGTGACAGCGAAATTTACGTTTGTATTTTAAACACATTTTATCGTTTCCTCAAAACACGGATAAAAAAAGTTTTCTAAATCCTAGCTAAATCGATTTATCTCCGTTTTTAACCCATTTATACAAAATTTCATGAAAATCGTTGGAGCCGTTTCCGAGATTCAGATTATATACATATATACAAGAATTGCTCGTTTGAAGGTATAAGAAAGATATATCGATTATTATAAATTTTAGATTTAATTATTGTGCTTTCGTACTCCAAGTTGTTCACTCCAAAAATTGGAATAAAAAATATATTAATTGATAAATTTAGACATTATTGTTTCCGTAGTATCAAATTACTCTATGCGTAAACTATTGAAGAACAAACAACAATTTATAAAGAATAATCAAGAACAAACGAAGAACAAACGATATATTGTTATAGCAAAATCTAAAAAAACAATCAAACATTTTTTTATGGGGGCTAACTTTAACGAGCCCAGATTGTCGGGCTCATTGAACATGAGTATCGAAACTACAAATAATAGAAAAGTTTAAAATTTTCCCTTACCATACTACGATAGCTTTGATAATTAATTGAAAAATATGCAGTGTTATTTTTTTAAGTATTTGTAAGTCGAAATAAATAAATAAACAATTATATCCACACAGAATAATATTCCAGTGATAGCCGTGATAATTGATTGAAAATAATCATAGTAATTTATTTTAAATTAGTATAATAAGATTATTATAAATGTTAGATTTAATTATTGTGCCTTCGTACTCCTAGTTATTCACCCGGAAAGTTGGAATGAAAAATATATTATTATATTTCTATATAGACATTATTGTCTAACCTTCTTGTTTTAGCCAGTTCGAACAGGAACAAATTTTAAGAAAAAGTAGCTAAATTAAAATTGATAATTGAGCAAAAACTGGATCTATTTTTGTTGGAACAAACGTAGATTATCTAAGAACAAACGGAATCAAATATAAAAAGTTCAATAATGACGATAGAAATAGTAAAATGAAAATTGGGGGGCCAGCTAGAAGGCAGATATTTAAATATTTTTTTATAATTAAACTATGGAAGAACAAACGACAATTTATGAAGAATAATTAAGAACAAACAAAGAACAAACGAAATGATATAACAAAATATAAAAAACAATAAAAAAAAATATGGGGGGCCAGCTTTAACGAGCCAGACTGTCGATCCTGGTTAACGCCATCTTGTCTAACAAATACGAATTACGATCTATCTCTACACTCCTTAATACAATCTAAGAAGATACAAAACTAAGAATACTGCCATCTATTTATGAGACACAGAAACTTATGGGAATATAACGAAACTAAATTAAAATGTCAGTATTATTAACGGATCGGCAATACTTTTACTGTTATTCCCCATTTTGCATACTTATAAGTGTACGATTTCCCATTTACTACTATGAAGATTGTCGACCCTGTCTCACTTTTTTTATAAATATTATGACCTTTTGAGTCATTAGATTTAGCTATAATTATATATTTTTTCAAAATGGCTGGAGCGATTATGATGAAATTTATTGCGTGTTCTAGTGCGTTTTAGATTTAGCATATAGTCCACTCACCACTGCAATAAGTTGGTACACGATCACGTCTGTCGGGACCACTAATTAAAGATGTAGGATAATTTTGTGAAATATCTTTATTCTCAATATGGATCCACTATGTCGGATATAGTGTTAGGGCATAGCAATGATACCGAGCGCATGTCCATCAGACGTAATCTTATCTAAATATCACTCGTGAATTTCCTCACTGCGGTTATCTGCACTCTGGAGCAAGTGATGCTCGAATAGTCACGACTCACGTGTTGATGTCTAGAGTCGAAGATATCCGTAGATTATATCGCACAGGACGTCCCCAAGACCGGACAAATGACGCTCAAAATAGATTAGAATAGCCCAGATAAGATGTGGATTTTATGTGGATATTGACCACGGCTCTCTCTTAAAACCCAATCTACCAACAGGGTTAGGTGACGTCATATATTAAAAGCAACAACATAAAAAAATGGCCGACACTCGACAGTTTGAAATTAGAACAGCTACAAATCTTGCGCGTAGACTAAAATGGAATTAATATTATAAGCACATTTTATTACGTTTATTTTAGTAGCACTTATAACTGAAGAGCTTATAATAAACAAGCATAATTCTGTTAATAATTATCTCACGTTATCCAAGGAAGAGTTTGGTGTACGTAATTAATTCCCTTCGAAACCCGACAATTAATAATCGCTTTACATGATTTTAAAGTATGCGTCATTTTACGAATTATAAATACAGTGTTATGGAATTACCGTATATTTTCGTTATGAATATGCAAATTAGGTGCTAAAACATGCGTGAAATGCTGAAGAAAAGTGATAAAGTGTTTTTTTCAGCATTGTATGTACATAGAAGTATCTTAATCTTATTAGATGTTAAATAATTTTACTACCTGTTTCATAGCTAGCAATTAGCTGACACATGAAACCGGGGTAACAAACTCAGTGTCTGTATATACCTATTATATTATACCACATAGGCTAAGAATACATTTTGAAGGTATTAAAAAAGGAAGCTATATTCAAATGTATTAAAACAAAAATAGGTAGTCGCCCTAAAAACTATAACCAACCATCGTTCTAATTTTCGTCTCGTTGAGAAATTTTATTAATTAGTCTTGTACTAGATCTTGAAGAAGAAGAAGAAGAAAAAGTAGAAATATACTTTATTGCGCATACAAGTTAACATAATACAATTGGTCTCTTAACATAAAACTTACGATAAATAGTATGCACAAAGGCAGTCTTATCGCTGGGGTAGCGATTTCTACCAGACAACCTTGATATGGGTACAAAATAATAGCTGTAATTAGCATCGATTATATCCAGAATTAATGTCAAGAAAACATTTTTTATCTCGATGCTATATATTTATTTCTACTGTGTAGCACTTGAGTCAATAAATCCTTGGGCGTGTTAGGCCTAAGTACTTACAAAATTTAGTAACCCAGTATGCAAAAAAAATAATCAAAATGGCGTCTTTCTTGCTTATTGTGAGCACTTAATTTTGTGTCCCGGCCGAAAATTTTGTAAGCATAGCGAGTGACTTATTAAATTTTGTAAACTTACAAAAGTAAACTTTGTATAAGTCACTCACTATGCTATTAGTACTTAATTCGGCCAAACATGGCCACTCACTCGCAAAATCTCAATATACTCATCTAAATAAGGAAAAAATAAGTAAGTCTTATCTGTTATTTTAATTATTATTGTCATTATCTAGTTTTGCTGTAAACACGAGACATGTAACTTTAATTGTTATCTGTATCAATACGCGAAGAAAAATCTTTGTACCCTTGATAAGCGTTTTGCGAACAACGTTGTTGTTCAAGTTGTTTAAATGAGATATAAAAGAAATACTGCATAAGATTTACATTTATTGGACCAATTATGGCTGAAATATGTGAATTTTTTATACTTATTGATTTTTTTAGGGTTCCGTACCCAAAGGGTAAAAACGTTACCCTATTACTAAGGCTTCGCTGTCCGTCCGTCCGTCTGTCACCAGGCTGTATCTCAAGAACCGTAATAGTTAGACAGTTGACATTTTCACAGATTGTGTAATATCTGTTGACGATATAACAACAAACAATACTAAAAACTTTTTTAACGCTCGGGGAAAAAGTAGTAGACTTTTCGACCTTTTATGACTACGGAGAAGCGCTAGTAAAACATAATAAATTCCCATCTCATAACCACTTGTCTATGGAAACTCAACAAACTCAATATTTTTGCGCGAAATTAACTCATAATAATTATAATGAAACAATTTTTACGGATTTTATCTTTTAATGGTATGTCACACGATGCCAAGCATAATATGTGACATTATTAAAAACAGCGCTTTGTGTACAGATAGGACCAATTAATTGTAATTATTTATGTATAATAATATGGTAGTTTCGAATAACTTTATACCGTTAGGACGTCTGACACCTCACGTCCTCTGGAGACTGGAGACTGTGATTGATGTAAAGTATCCGAAACGGCGATAAATTCGCAAAAGTTGTTTCATTATTATAATAACAGCAGATATAATAACTAATAATAAATTCAAAGGTCAAACACAATTCTACTTTTATGAAATTTTGTACAGTCAGTCACCGACCACAGCTGGCACAGGAAAGCACATTCAATATTTATTGAATCCTCTTAATATGTGGTTTGGGGATTTGTGTAAAATTAGATAACATACAAACATGCATTATTAATCAATCTTGGGCCTGTTTCACAATCTCTAGATAAGTTCCCAATAGGCTATCGGCAACATATTTGACGGATAGAGTATGGAGTATCTGTCAAATATGTTGCCGATAGCCTTTTGGGATTTGGGAACTTACTGGAGATTGTGAAACAGGCCCTAAGTATCTAAATTTTTTTGTTATAAATATTATATATATATATATATATATATATATATATATATATATATATATATATATATATATATATATGTGTGTGTGTGTGCGTGCTAGTGTAGGTGCTCCTTAACGACTGGAAGGATTTTGCGGTTTTTTTACGTTTTGAAGTTATTTAGAGTGAATTGGTGTTTAGATTCACAATTTAGCCCGCTACAAAGTGTTTTGTGTAGAACGTTAATCGGGTCCGCTAGTTCTATTTATAAATGTTTAAATATCATGAACTAAGATCGGTTAAAATGCTATCAACACTATAATGTCATCCGCGTGTTTTGTATTCCAAAACATTGTTTTATTGATGTGATAGGCTATATGTGTCGTGAGGCTATCTCGAATCGAACACCGGGTGTTACTAGTATTGCCCGGTGTTTATTGGTTTCACTCTTGACCTTTACATGTGCTGTGGGCCTTTTTCCTCATAAGTAAAATTCATTAAAAGTGGATTTCTAATATTAAATTTTAAAAAAATTGGTAATATATTGCTACGTTATCACCTAGTGGCTATATTTATTGTTGTGTGATATATCAGTCTGGCTACGGATGTGGTTAATGCTAAATATGAGTAGACAAAATAATGTCACAGTTTCTCTACTGACGGAAGGGATGCGCTGTGCCGCGCTTCTGGCAGCTTGGGTGCCACAATTCTGCTTCATGCTTGTTACCGGTGGAAAGCATGCTTCTCCGGCCGGGTGGAGACCAACCCACTTGTTGCCGGTGAAAGAGATGCGCTGTATTTCGCAGAAATGGGCAAATGTGCGCCATAGTAATAACTAATTTACCGAAATTAGGGACCCCTCGGAGACAACTAGTTAATAACATAATAGACAAGAACTTACGAACAATAATGGAGTCTGGAGTGTGGGATATAGACAATATAGGTGAAAGTCCCAAAGTGAGTTATCCAACCGAGAGACGTAGTATGCTCGTCCAGTAGGGCTATTCTGTAAAAACCATTTCAATATCGAGCTTCACCTGAATGATAGAGCTCACTTTACGCTCACTTCGAAAGCGAATATATTTATTGATATTGATAGATAGTCGAGTTTTAAAGAACACAAATTCGTCATATCACCGCGGATTCCGCTTTCGAGATTCGAAAACGACCTTACAGAATAGCCCTACATGCCGAAGCCCACTTGATATGATAACAGCTGTTGTTATAGTTATATGGCGGCGAAATGTAAAACTCCGATAGCGCAATTCATGACCGCGGCGCCGCGCCGATTGTTCCGCCAAAAGAGGAATAAAAATGAAATGAGGATTCCTAATCTCATAATAGGCATGATGACAGTACCTAAGAATCACTGAAATTATAATTTAAAATAAATATATAGGACAGAGACACTCTAAATCACTTACTTTTAATTTACATGTGTGATTATTTTTATTTTAATAAAAATAAAACTATAAAAAATGACAATCCGCCATATTAGGTCAAACACCAACCAT
Source organism: Lycaena phlaeas (assembly GCA_905333005.2). Classification (NCBI taxonomy): domain Eukaryota; kingdom Metazoa; phylum Arthropoda; class Insecta; order Lepidoptera; family Lycaenidae; genus Lycaena; species Lycaena phlaeas. The sequence goes on along the minus strand of HG995172.1, from coordinate 14,657,612 downwards.
AAAATCGTGACGTCACGATTTTGTAATACCACTACCACACGTTTGTGGCTTGCCGCAAATTCCAAACCTCAACAAGGCACAAACATGTGGACGCGTCTCAAGCGTTTGCGGCAAATTCCCTTTCATTTGTGCACAATACCGACACTCGTCGGATTGGCTACAAACCCTTGCAAAGCTACGCAAGCCAAGACAAACTCTGTATCCACATGTGTGAGGGTTTGCCGAGGCTTGCCAAGCGTGCGAACTGTCAAATGTTTACGAAAACGTGACGTCATAAACAGACGCCATTACTATTCTAGTGTTTTGGTGCAAAATTTAAAATGTATTTTTAAAAGGTCGTTTTTTCCTTGTAAACTTTATTTTTTTTGCAGACATAATATTAATTTTGGATAAAGTAGATACGTAATAACATCGTAGATTAGTTTTTCAAAATTTGTCATCATGCCTATTAGCGACGTTTTGTTGTAGGTATCTTTGTACCCGATATTTTGGTCCAGTTTCGTATATCTCGGCTGAATTAAGATACAGCAAAAGGTCGGTCCGTCAGTTCGTGACTTATCCACTATCGACCTCATTCTCTACCTATAAATTAAGTATTATAGCCCAGTCATATTAGGTAAAAAAAGGGGTCAACCTCGGAATGAAAGATAATAAGCTGCAAATTGGTATGAACCTTTGTTTTGTCATTCTAAATGTTGTCTCAAAAGTCACAATCGTTATCGTGTCCGCGTCTCAAGATATTCAAGGTCAAAGGTCACAAAAATCGGTTTTTCGCGAATATCTGGCTTCCTATCGGTTAAATGAGATTTGCATTTATTATAAAAGTTGTAGGCTATAAAATTCCCTACAACTTTTGTTTAAACTTTTTTTTCATACGACCAACCGTTTTGAAGGTAGAGCGCGAAGAGTGCACATCGTACAGTCATATACGGCCTAATGCAAGGTCAAGCGTGAGTTATGGTTATCAGTACGTTATAAAGTCAATTATTTACTTGGAAATTATAATTACTAAACAATGCCCATTATTTATGTACTAACTATTAATTATTTATATTTAAATAAAGTAAGTAACTTGATTATTTATATATAATTATTCATATTTAACTATTTAAGTATAAAATATTATTAATTCTGGATTATATATTTTAGTTGTTGTTGGCATTATATAATGCTCCAAAATCTGAGGACAACATTGATCATTTCCGCTACACGCAATTCATCAAATTTACAAAACTAAATAAACCTGTACAACTGTCAACACTTCCACCAACAAGTGTAGCAGCTCATCAACACATAAAACGTGTCTACTACCAGATTCAAACGTGGTTAGGGAAGGACTTAGAACCTCAAGAATGGGGCTGGATGCTTGAAAATGAAATCCTGGAGCCCATACGAACGTTATTACCTCCAGCACCAGCCGAACTACTAAACGTAATATTTTGCAATTGCAAAAATGGTTGTGGTTCCCGCTGTGGATGCAGAAAATCAGGGCTACAATGTTCTTTAGCTTGCGGCCAGTGCAACGGACAAGCTTGCCTCAACGCTTCACTGTATCCAAGTAATCCCGATGAAGAAAATACATATGATCCCGATATTCTGGAAGGTTTGGAGATGAACATGACAGATAATGAGGATGATGACAATGAATCGAACATTTTTGAGCGACAAGAAGAAGAAGAAGATAATTAGCTTCCATTTCCAATTTCATTACAATTAAAATCAACAAAGATACTTTTGATATTTGAACTCACATTTTGATAAATGTATATTATGCCGTATTTAATAATAAATAAAAATATGTGTAAAATATATACTCTTACTATCATTTTAACTTAACATAAAACTAAAATATATAATCCAGAATTAATAATATTTTATACTTAAATAGTTAAATATGAATAATTATATATAAATAATCAAGTTACTTACTTTATTTAAATATAAATAATTAATAGTTAGTACATAAATAATGGGCATTGTTTAGTAATTATAATTTCCAAGTAAATAATTGACTTTATAACGTACTGATAACCATAACTCACGCTTGACCTTGCATTAGGCCGTATATGACTGTACGATGTGCACTCTTCGCGCTCTACCTTCAAAACGGTTGGTCGTATGAAAAAAAAGTTTAAACAAAAGTTGTAGGGAATTTTATAGCCTACAACTTTTATAATAAATGCAAATCTCATTTAACCGATAGGAAGCCAGATATTCGCGAAAAACCGATTTTTGTGACCTTTGACCTTGAATATCTTGAGACGCGGACACGATAACGATTGTGACTTTTAAGACAACATTTAGAATGACAAAACAAAGGTTCATACCAATTTGCAGCTTATTATCTTTCATTCCGAGGTGAAAGCCCTAATATGACTGGGCTATTATTATATTATATTTAGTAGCTTTGGCGGACTGCCATGTATTAATTGTTTTGGCAATAGAAACTCACCTAGAATTGAACGATAAGAAGCTCATGATGATGAAATATTTAAGACCTAATCTTATCGTATCTTCTATAAAAAAACTTTGATAGTATATTTGATTTGTTTTTAAAACTGATCAAAATAATCTATTCAGAAATATATAATATCAACTGTTAATGTCATTGAGCTTACAATTCATGTATAGCAATAAAAGTATTTAACAAATAGTACGTACCAAAGTACGTAATATTTTCTTTTACAAATAAAAGAAAATATTTTTCAAAGAGAATATAAAAAATGTGAGGAGAATTAATTCATGCTTTATTACACATTCTTGTAAATTTCCATAATCCATTACAATAACTACTATTTTGCATATTTTCATTTTTGTTATCGTAAACTTGAGTTTCCTCCCATGCAATTCGAATTGAGTATTGCAATGTATTCACTTTACATAAAAATATGCTAATAAACTTTTAAGTAGTTTTGAAGTCTCTACATAATATTATAAATAACTACGTGTAGTATAAAATCGTTACCTGTAACATTGTTTTTCAAGAACATTGAAACCTGTGATTGAGGACAGATTTACAGGTGTATAATGCGACAATTTTTTATTGCGTTGCGATTTTCAAGAATTCAAATAAAATTACTTTCTGTCTGAACGAAATGAAAATACGCTGATAATAATCATTAGCGAATTATTGTAATAGTATTTCCACACCGTAACGTTTGCAACGGCATAACGTAAATGACGTGCTTTTATTTTATTATGTTAAATACATAATAAAATAACTTTCAACCTTATAGCAATTTATTAGACTTAGGGCCTGTTTCACAATCTCCAGTTAAGTTCCCAATAGGCTATCGGCAACATATTTGACAGATAGAGTGTGGAGTATCTGGCCCAATAGGCTATCGGCAACATATTTGACAGATACTCCATACTCTATCTGTCAAATATGTTGCTGATAGCCTATTGGGAACTTAACTGGAGATTGTGAAACAGGCCCTTAACATTTCCTACGTGTCGAATGCAGCTACTAAGCAAATAATAAAAGACAAAGCTAGAAGATATTTGGAGTTTGTTTACGAAATAATGTATTTGGCGTTAGGTGATGTTTCTATTTTCTAAGAATACGTTGTTTACTTTTCATTCTTACGTCATTATCCACGTATTGTCGACGGATGGAAAACATTGAGGATTCAAGAAGGAAATGCCACCAAGGCGATGTTTCGCAAACAATTGTTGATTCGCGGAAATGTAACCATCTTTTACAAACAATTGAACAATTTTTAGATTTAAACATTTTTTGCGCTCTCTACTAAGTTGTGCTTGTCATGAATGTATGCAGACACTTATATTTATCTGATTATAAACTAGAAGGGCTTAATGATAAATAATAAATTTATTTTAAAGAAAAAAAATCGTTTTTGATGTGCCTTTATTTATTCGGAGCACACATATGACACTGCTATCTTTAATTACAAAAATATTAAAGTATTGTAGTAATGGATGGCCTTTTCTTTAACGTTAATGTAGATGCTCTCCCATAACTTCAAGAGTCTGCAATTATCAGATGAATCCTTATCGAGTCCTCTTTACCTTAAGCCCCACAGTCAATAAAGTAAAGGAATCCATCCTTATCTATTGGCAAGTACTCGGCGTAGAGCGTTCGCACAGACCAGTAAAATGACAATACTTATCAGCGTCTATCGTGTTCCAGTTATATCGAAGGAGACGTGGGAGTCTATGCTCAACGCTAACAACTGGAACTCTGTGGAGCTGCGCGACAACCGATACAACCACATCGTACACATGGTCACCGCCGCCAACGGGGCTGAGGACTTTTACTCCACTGAGGTGAGGACTTCTACTTCTACTTCCTCTCACATGAAGTTTCGCTTTTTTTTTTTTCAATAAGACGAGGCAAACGCCAGCGGTTCATCTTATAGTCATCTGTCAGACGTCCATAGAGACCCGCTACACTAGACCATAGAGAATTAGTAGGTGCGTAGTCGGTCTTTAAAATATGAGTGTGCTCTTTTCTAGTTGGCGTAGGAAATTGGTCAGCTATCTGATGAGAAGTAGTCAGCCAAGCATATAAACATGGCCTAGACTATACTATCCTCTGGCTAAATCTTGTTTGTTAACCTTGATCAAAATTTCTGAAACAAAAAATACAAAATGGATTGTGCACGTTTCATAACAAACATTCATACACAAATACACTTCGATACAATACAAAGATAAGCCCAAGGTCATTTGTCTTGGGATAAAATATGTCTTTACCAATATTAGATTATACGTTACACCATCTCTTCAATCCCCTTCAGTCGTATCAGAATAAAATTGTGTTATCTGTACATGCTGATTGATTTGTTTTGGTCGTATTACATGGTTTTTGAGATAATAATATAAACAATCATATTATGCTGGCTACAATATTGATCAAGGTAAGACCAAAGCTACATTATTTGTAGAAAAGACAACGATTGTATTTTGTAAAACAACGTTACATTTCTGTTTAGTATATGTATATTCATTGAGGGGATTTATGCTCATAATGAAGACGATCTCCGTGCAGTGGCAGGTCCGTGCAGTAGCAAGGGATCGGTCGACTTGGCGTTCATTGAGGGAGGCCTATGTTCAGCAGTGGACGTATAAAGGCTGATGATGATGACGATGATAATGATGATATGTATATTATGCCTTTAACGAGGTATAATGAGCTGTATCTTAGTTTTAGGAGACAAACTGCAATCTTTCAGGCATTCGTTCCTTGTTTAATTTAATCTATAGTCTTATTAAAATTTTGTTTACTATTGGTGTGATATTAGGTATTAAGTAACTGGATAGATATAGATACAGAGGATAAAGGATAAGGGATACCAATAATAATTTTTCTTGCAAAAAATGACTGGAGACACGAACCAAGCTTTTCGGATCAGCCCGATTTCCCAGCTGAGCTATTGTAATTTAAAAAAAAATCCCTTTGTATTCTGATAACATTGTAGCAGTTTTTCACTGCCTAAAAACCTTTCTAAAAATAAACTCTACCTCGATTTGTCACCCCGAGAAATCCGACATGCTAAATGTATTAGATCTGAATCTGAATATACCAGAACTCTTTAAAGATATAGGATCATTTTTGATATTCAAAGGAAAAATCTGCTATCTCTAGAATCTATGAATTCGTCGAATGTTTACTCATTTATGTCATTATCATTCCAGGACCACGCATGTCGGTCAGAAGGCATGGAACTCGCCAGAGAGTTGGACTACAAGGCGGCAGCGGCGTGGATCGGTCACCCGTACTTCGACGTGATCGACAACTCGAGCGACTTTGACAAGAAGATGAACCGGCTTATAGCGTGCGTGTGCCAGCGGGTCGGCATCGACACGGGCGACCGGCTCAACGTCAACTCCAAGAAACGCAAGTTCCTCGTCAAGACACCGCTCGCGCCCGACACGGAGTTCCCGCCCTTCCAGGACTTCGATGTTGTCCACAATTACCTACAAAGTGACTTCCGTAAAGCGCAAGTTCGGCTTCGGAAACGAGGCCAGAAAGGTCACTGGTCGTATATACACACGCTGAGGAAGCTGCACTCGAACGGACAGTCTGTTGAGATCAGGACGCAGCTGAACCACAGAGACTATCTCAACATGCTGCCGCAGCGGGACGACGCCCACTTCACGATATTCAAGAAACGCCGCTGCTTCATACACGACAATCAATACTACCAGTTGGACATTTATAGACAGCCTACACATCCCAGGTAAGATTTGATTATATTAAATAATAATAAAGATAATAAAGACGTATAAATGTTACGCTAAGAAATCAAACTAAATTCCATATAGTGAATCTGGAGCAACCATGGTCTAGTGGGTATGGGTTCGATCCTGACACCCAGTGTGCCTTACAATGGCATTTTTTAAATTTCTATGTGCACCCTGAACCCGAGACCAGCAAAGGAAAACATCGCCAAACCTGAAAGCCTGATTAGATTTAAAGTCTCTGAAGATATGTAAAGTTCACTAACCCACATTGGGCTAGTGCATCACTGAACCATGACCCAATAAACCTCCTCGCCTGATTTCAAGGAGGAGACCCGTGCCCAGCCGTAAGACATATATTATGCGTTGATACTTTACTTTTTTTGTACACGCGCGCCATCCACACAGGAGTCGCGAACGTCGGCGTAGTGGAGGCGTGTACTGTATTTCTCTATATTTAGTTCCATCTTACAGATTTTATATTTTTAAGTGTTCTTATTAAAATGTATTAATTAAACATCCAGGTGCCGGGGCTTAGTACTTCTAGAAACATACAGTGCAGCTTATGACCAAGATGCACTCCTTGCGAGTTTGCCAAAGTTCCTAGTTATCGAGAAGGAGGTGACCGGAGACCCAGCTTATTCGATGTACAACTTGTCCTTGAAGGAAGACTGGAAGACTTCCACAAAGTACTATGCTGGCTCAGATCTTCTTACTAATGGTAACATCAGTGTTTGTTGTATAGCACTAAATAGTAGCTATTAGATGTGATTGTACATTTGTCAGCACTTAGTATGTCATGTTTATATTTGGGATCTGTATGCTCTTTCCTCGTTTCATTCTTGAGACAAGTGTCTCACTCATATCATAAGCCAATTATAATTTAGCCTGTATAATGAGGCAGATATGATGTTGACAAATGTACAATCCTCTTTAGTGTTTAATCAATTTATTTTTCAAAACTAAACATTTCCATAAATGCATGTCCAATCTTGGATCTACCGTTTACAGTTTATATAATACAAGTGTTCAAATTCTTCACAAATATGCATGTATATTTTAAGATTTACTGTTGTCACTGGCGTAACTGTGTTTACATAGTATTGTTTATAGAGTATGCTAATTATTTTTTATCTTGTGTGTTAGTACATTTTGTTGATGTCTTTAGTACCACATTGTTATTAAGCACTGCATCGTTTTTCCACAAGTAATTCAGTAGTGACCCGCTCTTGGGCAGTCATATAAGAAAAAATGTTTTGCAGATTCAAACGCTGGTAATCTGGGACACAGATGCTCTGATATCTGTTCAAGCGACCAATCAAGCAATTCCTAAACATTTATATAGAGTAGAATGTGGACTAACATAACTATATGTCTAACACTTTTACGCCAGTACCTAAATTTTAATTATATGGAGTAAAAAGAAAATGTTTGATTTATCAGGGCGAGGTAAACACATCGCCAATGGTCATAGTACACACAAATGTAATGGTCATGCGAAAGTCAATGGTCATGTTGAAAAAGACGAGCATGAGGAAGAGGTCAATGACGTGAAAACTAATGGACATAGCTGCAAAATGAATGGACACGAAAAGGACAATGTCAACGGACATATAGTAAATGGACACAGCAGCAATGGAGTGGATCCCTCTGCTAATGGAGAACACAATGGATTAAATACAGTGAAGCTTACCAATGGCATAAACGCCAGAACGCCTTTAAAAATCTAACATAATATTATAATTCATGATTTACATTATACCTTTTTAAAATTCTACTTTGTAATATTCAATATACACCAAATCTTACTCATATAATCATCATCGCAGTTTTGAATGTATTATCATGATATTCTAAATGTGAATGCCAAATAAAGCAACTATTTTTATATTATTCCTTAATTAAATATTTTTCATATATATGCGCCAATGAAATGCACATAGAATGTTCATTGTATTAAAAGTGTTATATTGTTTGTGCCTTCACACAGTATTTTTAATGAAATATGTTTGGATGACTTAGTGAAATAAATGCAATAAGTTTAAGTACATGAAGTATTTAAGAAAGTAACATTTTAATTTTATATAATGGAAACAAAGAAAATTAAATATTGTTAAAATAATTGATAAAGGTGTAACAAAAAACAGTTCAGTGAAGTTTAAACTTCTGATTATGCGCTCCATATGCTACGACCAATCTAGCACATGTATAAGTTTAATTACACTTTGGCTGTTAGCAGATTTTTTTTTCTCGAATAGAGTTCTCTCGATTCATAATAGCAAAATATATTTTTTCTATGTGACATAAATTAACTATCATTATTGTACAAATTCATCTAAAGCATATGTAGTCATCTAAATTATATTAATGGTAGAGTCGTCTTAGGCTTCAAATTTAATTCATAGAATTGGATGTTGTCGTCATATAGATGTTCATTTGAGTACTTACTTTGTATTCATCTAGTACTTATTTCAATTTTAGGAGAATTAAATAATTTTTAGAAGATAATATGGTAACCATCAGTGTTACAAATAAGTGATAAGAGCCGTCAGTAGCATGTTCAATGGCTGTGCTATATTGTTATAAAAAGCTTACTGCTCCTTGCTCCAGCTTTTAAAATCCTGATTGCGCCGTTTTGAAGTGTTCGAGCAATTTTTGTTGTTGGTTAATGTTAATGGTTGTGCATAATATGATTTGTCTTTGACAGTGATGGTGCAATCAAACTTAACTTAAAAATCTCGATTTTTGTCTGTATTATTTATAAGCATTGTATTTTCAATAAAGACAATGTCGCACCCTTAGAATTATAGAGACTCAACAAGGAAACGCAAATTTTTGGTAAGCGTGGCATAAAGATTCACAAGTCTATCAATCTTGTAGAAAACAAAAGATATTCGACTGATTTTTGAAAATATTATGAAATTGTTATTTTTATATCAAACTTTAGTTATTTACCTAGATCATTTTAAATAAATAAATGAAATCAAATAAATAAAACTATAATATTTAAAACATTTTTAAATCATGGTGCATTTTAGGATTTTATTTTAATGAAATTGGATTTTTTAAAAAGACCTTTTATGTTTTAGGTCTCTATATTTCTGAGTTTTGATTGTAAGATGCGTTACATCCACAAATAAGACACTATAATAGTTAAATTATTTAGGGTAATTTTATATTCGATACATAAAAAACAACATTAAAAAATAAAATGTTTTATTAAAAATTAAACTTACAAAGAGTTTTAGCTTAAAAATCTACTTTTATTATTATTATCAATCATCACAACCATGGTAAATAATTTACCAATAAACTTTGCATAACAAAACTTAAATCTTTGAAATAAATTGCCTAATAATTAGGTATAGCTTATCACAATCATTAAGGAACTTGTTTGGAACTTAATACTTAAAACTTTTATAATAACAAAAAATTACAGTATAGAGTTATAAAAATCTGCGTAATAACTAGGAATTAGGTTTTTCGAGAGGAGATCGCGCAAGTCTTTTTTCTTACGTTCACTTAACTCTAGTCTTTGTGAAAATGCTTTGGTCACAGTTATTTCTTCTGGACTCAACATTTTCTTACGTTTGTTCCTTATGTTAACCTTTTTGAACTCACTTTGACTGTACGAAGTTTTATAAGAGAAGATAAATGGTTCGGCTTTATTAAACTGCAAAACTTTTACGTCGTTCAAAATAACATTGTTTTTATCATCATCTTCGTTGAAATTATATCCCCATAGTTCTTGAAGTGCCTTTAAATTAGTAAAAAACTCGTATGTTAACTCTTTAACGGTAAAAGGTTTCCCATTCTTACGTGCATTTTTAATCAGAGTTACATATTGATATGGTGCAAAAATTGGTCCAGCTTTTTTGTTTTTTTTTACTTCTTTCTCAATCAAACTATGAACATTATCTCCTTCGTTTTGTGTATGTCCCTTGATGAGGTATTTGTGAGTGATGGTTTCTATGTTTTCAAAATGAGTAACTGCATAAGAATATAACGTTATTATAAACTTATTTTTATTCTGCCCACAACAATTATCCGAATAAAAAGTGACATGAAGATTTTTATTCGGATTTTGTTCATTTAAGTTGTTCAGATAGTCTAGAATACACGATCCTATTTCATTAGCTCCCCTGTTTCCTTGCACTTCATCCCAAAAGTAGCTGTACACGTCACTGTAAGCACCTATGGCATTGTCATTGTCTTCTTCATTTCTTTTACGTTTTTTAGGTATTTCTGATTTCTTAGCCATTAATTCTACTATAGTGAAATTTAGACAATTGAGTTTTGATTTGTAAAAAAACGAAGAAATGTCTCCGGTAGGGCACTGCATTACGGCTTGTAAATCATAAACAGAGCAAATGAATGTACCATTGATGTTTTGGCGGTCTAGGCGTTTTTCTTGGCGACACAAATCTCTTTCTTTAAGGTGCTCATCGTATTTATCTTTTATTTTTGTTTTCCGATCCACCGTTGCAACTTCATAGTCTAGACATAAATCGCATCTGTCTTTTTTCGGTTGAAAAAAGCTAATATTAAATTGTTTTGTAAAAATTTCATAGTAGACCCAATAGTCACAAGAAGGTTTACCTTCTTGTTTTTGAATTTTATCAAAATCTTTCCAGATATCAGTTATTGTTCTATCCCCACTGATGTATTCTCTGGAAGTTGCTGCTCTCAAATAATGAGACTCTATTCTTGGAATTGAGTTTATGTGTTGTTTAATATTCTCAATGAGTGCTGGATCTATTGGCTGTCTTGACACGTGCTTACCTCTTATATCGGTATTTAAGAATCCTTGTGGGTCAGTCTTCTTTTTTACTGTTCTGATCTGACGATCGCATATTCCCAGAGTATTAATGAAGAAAGTCTTACATACCCGAATTCGGGTGTCGTTTATTGTGAAATAAAATGCATTATTCGGTAGCCTAGGTTTAGCAGAATTACTATATTTGTACTTTGGCTTAATTTCCATCATGCAATTTCGTATGAAACATCTTTGTAGTTCTATGTTCCCTAATGACCAATATTTATCAAACAATGTTGTTCTGTCTGCATCAACGACGTTTTCTGGACATTTAAGTCTACATTTACAAGCATCTTTAATGACACGGGCCGATACTTCCTTTTTAGTGGTACATGAAACATAAGCCTTTCCAGTGTTTCTTAAGATTTTTGCAACATTTTGCTTCCAGTTTGATGGATTACGTATGCGTTTTCTTGATTTTCTAGTTGTCTCTGAAGTTTTAGTCAATTCGAGGGCAGTATTGGCTGAAGACGAAGAACTGCTGCTGGATAAACGAGTAGTTCTTCTAGACTGAGAGCTATCAAGATTATAAGTTGGGTCTGTGTCGCTTAAGTCTACATCACTTTCATTTGAATGAATGGGTGACTGATGGTAATTCTTTGTACTTTTGCGTGTAACTTGACCCGTCAAGTTGGATGTGGAAGGCCCATCTATGGATAAATGGGTATTTGATGTATTTTTGTCAAAATTGGTGTGAGCATCAGAAGACGACGACGATGATGATGAAGATCTACTTGAAGAAGAAGTAGTACTGTCAGATGATGTTGACGAATCACGATATGACTTTTTTGACGGTGGGTATTCTTTTTCATTAGTAGGTACATGTGACTGTTCAGAATTATTGTTCAACTCTGGTTCTAAAACTATAGTAAATTCCTGGATTTGCGTTTTCTTTTGTAGCTGGAAATAATATTATTTCATTTAAATAGAAGAAGAAATAAACAACATAATATTTAAATTGTCAATTGAAAACCCACCTTGTTGGTGTCAGCTACACAAAGCACCTTTGGGTCAAAGTATGGAATGGATCGGTTTGGAGAGTTTTCTATTATGGAAGGGCTATCCGTTAACGATTCATTATTTGTTTCGGGGATGACCTGAAAGTAAATTTTTAACAAATAAAAATTGGATTAAATTATGTCAATATAAAAGTCAAAGTACACACAACATCTACCATAAGGAAACTGTTTGGTAACTACCTAATACTAGCAGCTGTTCTTTACGATTTTACCCACGTAAGTCCAAACTTTTTCTATACCGCGAATAGTTTTAAGTTCTGATGTTAATACAATAAAATAATATCTATTGACACTATTTATGTGTGTATTTACCTCTGCAACAATTTGGTCCATCTGGTTGAATGATAATTTATCTGGATACTCCTCACAAGATGAATTAAATGGCAGAATATTATTTTCTTTGTTTGTGTCAGTCTGAAAATATAATATTTTAATTTTTGATATCCAACAATTTAACACCAATCTGTTTCAAATATATTACCAAGGTACATACCATACCAACACAGTTATCTTGGTAATTTTGTGATGTTTCCGTCATATTATTAGCATGTGCCTAAAAATAAGGGTATTAAGAAGGTTATTGCATAAAATAATTACTGTTTTGGTAAAAACAAGAATTATTATTCTTGTTTTTATCAAAACAATACGAACAAAAGTATCTTTACCTGGTTTTTACTGTTGAAATTGACTTTTTCTAAAATGTAATCTACTCTTCTTTTCATGTTTTGACTTGTTTCACCTAAAATGTAAAAAAATATATTATGAACTATAATTGTCACATTCAATTGAAGAAACAAAACAATTTCATTACCAGAAAGACATTTCGATAAATACGACTTTTTAAAAACTATACTTTTATTACAAGAAAGCCGTAATCACGAATAAGTTTTTATAATGCACAGTATTTTATAATTATAACGACCAAAGGATGATTGAGTCTTTAATTGTAATATATTTTCAGTTAAAGATGGACTTAAACAATAATAAGTCTTGTACACAATTAACATTTTTGCTATAACATGGACTTATTACAAAATGGGTCTTTACTTTATCAAAAAAAGTAACGTGTACATACCTTATTTTTCAGTAATGTAAAGACTGAATCCGGATTAGGTCTCCACAAAAACAAACAGGTAGCGACTTTCACATATGACGCGTGGCACATTACTGATTGCGTCACTCTAAACCCGAGAGGGCGCGGGGAACAGGGGCCGAGCGATAAAGACCGAAATATGTGTTTGTCCTTTTCTACTCATAAATCGGTCACTGTTTTAATTAAAGTCGATGCAGATGACCATTTTAAGTCGTTCTGTGGCGGAAAGTCAAAATATCAAAATTTCGTATTGAGTCTGTATAATTCTAAAGGTGCGATGTGTTGTAAATGTTTGTACATTTTTTATATCCAAAACTTCTTATTAGAAGCCTTTTAATATGTCAATTGTCAAGCAACGGAAATGATTAGTAATTAATGATTTGAAGCCGGAACCGCACGCTTGCCAAGCCTCGCCCTCGGCAAGCCCTCGCAAATTCAAATGTGTGGATATAAAAAGAGTTTGCTTGGCTTGCGTAGGTTTGCAAGGGTTTGTGGCCGATCCGCCGAGTGTCGGTATTGTCAAAGAATTCAAACGTACATAGAAGGACAGTTCTTATGAGCACTTTGAAGACAAACTCTGCGATGTAAACGTCTGCTTGGCGGCGTGACGAGAAGGACACCTCGATGTCCCCAGCATAATATGAGCTTACGAGAGCGAGCGAGTGTGAACTGGGGAGATGTCCCCAACAAAGTAGGCACAAAAAATCCTTAAGAATTGTGCTTCTATATACGTCTGAATTCTTTGGTATTGTGCACAAATCAAAATGGAAAAAAAGAATTTGCCGCAAGCGCTTTTAAGGCGTCCACATGCTTGTGACTTGTAGAGGTTAGGAGTTTACGGCTAGCAAGCACGTGTGGATCCGGTATTAGGTTCGTTTTCTCCAAAAGAGCGAGCGAAGTTTTTGTTGTTATGGGAATGGGGAAGTAACATAGTAACTAGTAAGTATGAACTTACGGGGCCAATTTCTAAATGATTACTACTAGTTAATTTAATATTGGATTATACATTTCTTACTAACAAAATAAATGAGAAAGAAATTTGAAAAAAAAAAATTAACTACGCGCGCCCAACTGGATATGACACTTGGTAGTATGGCCTCTGGTCTTACACGATGTACGCGTATCTAAAATATCGGCTAAGTAGAAGGCAGAATTTCAATTATTTTTTTATAATCAAATTATTCATGAATTATTTGTTATTGACAGAAAATAATAAAATAAAAAAATCGGGGGCTAACTTAAGTGAGCAAGTAAAGAAAACTAAACATTTACTATTTTATTTCTATTTTCTAATAGCTTCTCTGTTTTTCTGCTCCTGGTACATTTTCATAACTTTCTGTGTGGGCACCAGACCCTGACTCAAACCTGGACGCCTCTTTCTCTTGCATGTATTACCTTCCCAGATTTCATCATCAGTTGGTGCTATGGGCTCTAACATTACTTGTGGTGGAGGAGCAGCAGTCATTGTCCCAGACCCCTCGCATACAATTGTCTTCAGTTTCTAGGAAAAGAATTTTTTGTTTTTAGATGGTCCAAATAACAAGATTAATCAATCATAATTAACACCTGTATTATAGAAGGCATTCATCATCATCATCATCATCATCAGCCTTTATCCGTCCACTGCTGAACATAGGCCTCCCTCAATGAACACCAAGACTCCACTCGCATCCAACACGGACCTGCCACTGCACGGAGATCGTCTTCCCACCTGGTTAATGGCCGACCAACACTTGAAAGGCATTGCTGTAAAATTATACATGAATTTACATAATATTAAAATAATACCTGTTTATCAGCTTCTAATTCCTCTGTGGACTTTTGTATGTCAGAATCATGTGCATATTTGCAGGTATGTCCAAAGCGACATCTCCCTTTTCGATGGTTCCAGCAAATCTTTTTACCATTAATCATTTGTATATTGTCTTTACCTGGAACCTTAACATTCGTGGCATATGTACTTGACGATTACGGGTGAAATCGGATACAGAATCTGGTATTTATAAAACTGTATGAAAAATATGTTATTGTTTTTGCTCATGCCAATATGTAGTAACATTAATAATTTACGGTGACTACTTTTCTGTTAGTTGCAAGACAGTTATCTATCATGTTCCCTATCTTATTTCCTGTTATGTTGAACAGGAATTAAATAAAGCTAACAATTTGGAAAAATATTTGTCAAACCACAACCAAATAAAATATGATTTTAAATATATTAGACAGTCAACATCTACCATTTTTACATGTTTTTCTAAAATAGCCGCTTTAGCCTGCTCCGCTGCTACAAATGGATTTGAAAACACCGACGTTGATGTGTTTACGTTATTTTCGCCGAGCGTAGGTTTTGGTAACTTTGGTTTTTCATTATCTTTTACAGGTCTGTAACGAAATTCAAATAAAAATTATACATTGTGCTATTATTATACGTTTTCTGCTCAGTTGCATAAACAATTTTAGTAATATACTTTTCATCGTCTTCACTTTCTTCCGTACCGCTTGAAGATGAACCATAATCTAATAACGCATTCATTTTATTAAACTGAAAAAAAAACGAGGAATGCTACGAGTTCTATTATACACAACTAAAAGTAAATACTTTAAGTACCAAAGTATTGATTTTGATTTTTGAGCTTATTTTCAAAACAAAGTCCATACAGATTACAATGACAGATTGAACAAACTTTTTTAAAGGTTTTTTATTTTTTTAACAGGCTAAGACCAGAAGTCATACTTTTGTAATGTAATTATTAGTCTATAATATGGAGAATGAATGAAAGAAAATAATGGAATAAATCAAGTAGACCGTATCACTTCGAACTCCATCCATCCAGAATCGTCTACCATAATATTTGCCAACCAATCATAATATAATAAGATTGATTTTTAAAACAAGGACTATTGAAAACCACTATTCATAAATAAAATATAAAATTATAAGTATACATTCAACAGGACACAAAAATAAACGCGCACCTTCCAACGCTATTTCTATTTTTTTTTAAATTTTGTAATTTGTTCCTGCTTAGCCCAGTTAAGACCAGATAATAATATTTGAGAAATATCGGGAAACACCAAGTTATGCGGCTACCGGCTCTCGGGGCTCTCCAATGACCAATCCCGAATAATCGACTACTACTTCCTATTCTACCCAACCAAAACAGTTCAACACATTATGTGCCGACTAAAACATTGTATTCAGAATAAGTTTTTAAAACAAAATACTACAGCAAACTGATAGAACAGTCCTATTAAATAAATCTGTCCCAGAACGCCACTCATTCACTACTTTACAATATTCTTTCTTCAATATTCTAAACTAAATCCGTTTATTTTTCAATTTTTTTGCTAAACTAATTCCAAAATAATAGTTGTTCAAACAAAAACACAAACAAAATATATATATTAAAAAAAAAACAATTAATTAACGAAAAAAAAAAAAACATAACCGTGCGCCTCTGTGGTGCGCCTCAATACTTCTCGTCATTCAACACATAGGGCCGTATTCAGAGACGTGACTTGAGCGCTGATCGGCGCTTGATACTAGATTTTGGTACCACCAAAACTAGTATCAAGCACCGATCAGCGCTCAAGTCACGTTTTAGAATACGGGCCATAAAGTTATAATTATGACATAGAGTCATCGCCACTTTAGAAGTCCGATAGACGCGGCGCTGCGATCTCATAACTCAATGTTGCCAATTTCTATTGTAATGATTTTTCACCAAGTCTAGTACAATAAAAAATTTAAATAATTATAGGGCCTATGGTCAGTAGTGCATTGATAAAGTCTGATGATGATAATAATGATAAAAATAATTATAGCAGCAAAATAAAAATCTCCCTAGGTACCAAGTTATAGTAAAATAAAACATTTTTTTAAATATTTCGTTGTATTTTTTACGTATAACCGATTAGTAGAATTCATCTAAAACAAGCTTCTTCTATTGTGTTCGGCTTTTGCCAGGGGTGACGATTTTCTCAGAAGTAATTGCTGCCGTTGTTACTTCTTTTGTTATTCGACTTTTTTTACAGAAACACCTAAAAATATAATTCATCTAAGCAAGGTTTTAATTCTTTTACCTTGTAATTATATTCATATAAAATATCATAAGATAAATGTAGGTATAGAGTTAATGATAATATTTTAACCATAAATTAGGCAAAAATGAGTGACTCTGGTATCTCTACAATTTACCTGTCATGGCTGTGACATTTATAAACATATTATTTAACGGTGTTAATTGATGTTTATTTTTACTTTCTAATGCACAAAATTATTTCACTTTAACGATCATTATACGGCCTTAAATTTTTACACCTTACTTTATATTATATGCTCCATATTTCACGTAAAACAATTTAAAATATCACAACTTCCTACTCCAGACAGATGTCAAGATGTCAATCTTGTCAAATTTAGTTCAGGCATTAGTCGTAGGACTTTAAAAGTGGCGAGGACTATATAACATGAATTTGCCATAAAAAATGTTTGTAGTTTGAGTTTGAATTGATCAGAGAAATGCAATTTTCTTATTCTAATAGATGAAATGAAATACAACTGTACGAAAATGAATTGAGCTAATCGAGTTTTTAAGCAATGATAAGGTTTTTATATCGCAATTTTTATAAATAAATTATAAGTACACTTTAAATTATTCATGTGCGTTTATCTATTACCACTTGAGAAGGATTTTAGTAATTACACTTCTGATAGGTACTATAGGGCAACCAAGGGAGCCATGGAGTATAGATATAAGAAGTCCGTATAAGAGCAATCATTATTTTATCATATTTCAGATTTGTTTTTTGCTTAATCAATAATGATATATATTTCTTGATTCGTAACTATGTGGGATAAAATATAGAACTTGAGAAATAAAAAAAAGTTAATTCATAATTTAGACTCATAAAAGGACACAATAAAATAATTTCTTTACTTGAGCGGTGTGTTAACATAAAATAAAAAAGTAGTCCAGGCATGGTGCAGAGTGAGATAGATTATATTGCTATCACTTCTTCATGCTAGTTCGTCGTAGTGACGGCGGCATCAATTTCTGAATTAATTACCATTTGTCGCAAAAAAACTGCGCGTCCTTTTCCTTTTCTAGACTAAAATTTATCATTTATCTTTAGGTTGTGTTAAATTGTGATCTCAATGGCATCTGACGACGAAGTAGACGGTTCTTTTGCAGGTAAGTCTCAATTTTATCACTAGCATGTCATAGGTAAGCCGCGAATAGCGGTATCATATGTTTACTTGCGGTAAGCAATTAAAAATTCCATAAATTTACGATTTTATTTCAAACTATATGTTGTATGGTTCATACATTTTGATAAACAACAAATTGGGGATTCAGTTAAGTAGGATTTTGTCATACATGTTGTTTTGGTAATGTAAATATTTTTATGTGGCACTTTGTGACAGAAAAGAACATGCATTATCCCCTCATTACTACTTAACAAAATGGACGCCACCAAACAAAGGGATTACTGACCTTACGTCTAGGAATGTGCGTGTATATCAGAAAAATGATCCATTTTCCTATGTAATAGCTAATGTTTCGTGATAAGTTATATGTAACAAGTTGGGCTAATGACCACTAATATGAATTGTTTTAGGTGACGAGGATGTAGAGGAAGGTGAGGGTCAGAATGAGAATTCAGGGGAGAGTGATGAAGCACCTCCAAAGGTAAAAATATTTCTACATTTTTAATATATAATTTTGTATACTCACCCATACAAACACATTATTTCATCACTGAACTTATAATTACTTGTAATAATTTGTTAATTTAAGTTTTAACAAAGTTAATTGACAGTGTAAGTATTGTAAACAATTGTATGTTACCCATTTGTGGAATTATACTATTAAAGCTAAGATGTATTTACGAGCTCATTTTCTCCTTGCCTATATTTCATCAGCGTTTCATTAGCATTCAGCATTTTGTTTATAAACAATTCAGAAAACATGGATAAGTAATCAACATTATCATCTTAAATTTTTGGACAAAAATTAACCAATGTTCTACCTACATTAAAAATGTTTTGCTGTTATCACAAGATGCAAAGATGAAAGACAAAATGAGTACAATTAACACAGCAGCGGGAAAAGTTTATTTCCTACTATTAATAGGTTGAGAAAAGATATATATGTGATTTACCCCAAGTAATAAAATCTAGATATAACTTGATAAAAGCATATATGAAAATAATGAATTAAATGTAATGCTCATGAGTTTTAGATGACTTTCTATGATAAGTATTTTATTACTACTTCACAAGTATTAGTAGTAGTAATAATAATCAAATTAGTATTTTTCTGGTAGTTGTAATACTAATATTGTTTGAGGCATGTAACTTGAAAAGATTTAGGCATTTAGGCATAGTGTGCATCATAATTCTCAAAATCAATCAAATTAAATCAATTGGTAAACATACCATAACATATTCCCAAAAGTTTCCTAAGTTGAACTTTGAACAATACATACTACTTTTACTGTTAAAGTTATAGTGTTTGTCTGTCTAGCATCTATTTACATTTGAAGAATTTCAATAAGTTTTGATCAATCTCAGCAGAGAATGTGAAAGTTACATTTTGTATTCTATTACAAATATGAAATACTACAAGGTATATATTTACAGGAAGACGATGACTATTCACCAGAGGATGGTAGAAAAAAGAAAAAAGGCAAGAAAAGAAAAGCTAAAGGTGATGAAAAAAAGGGTAGAAAGAAAAAGAAGAAGCGTAAGAATGAAAGTGAAGAGGTAAGTTTTTATTATAATTTTTTTAACGAATAGATAAAGACAACATCAAAAACCTAATACTGTTCAAAATAGTATACATGGTGTACTCTGGTGATTTACCCTTTCCTATTAAATATGAATTACCCTATTTCCTTATTTGTAGTTCCCAGTTTCCTCTTTTATTTCTTGTCCACTGAGAATGCCAATGTTTGATACACAAAGAACACAAAATGAAAGACTAGGTTTTTAATAATTCATAATTTTAACTGTGTTCAGCACATTTTGGTCGGATAAAATCTTAACAGCAGGTTCGCGTCGCCGACTTGCTAATGTAACATTATGAAATTTTAAATTTTATTAGTACTACTCTACTAAAACAAATAGGAACATGACAGGACGCCCGAAACCCGACTTCGTCATCCGCATCCCGGAAGCGGGAGTAGCTCGGAATGATGGCGAGGTTCGGGAATGGGGCGTCAGCTAACATTTGCCTAATTGTTTTGTTCGAGCAGTGATTAAATTTCATGATGTCAAGTATGTTACATACTTGGAAGTAGAATCATGTATGTCTCCGATCACGTACCGATTTACCGAGGCGAAGCGGAGGGAACAAGGAAAGGGGCAACTTTCGGCCTGCTGTTCGAACCGAAGTTGCCTCTTTTTACCGTCGAATAGAAAAATCGTATACACACAATGGAAAGTAAAAAAGGGACCGTCAAATCACATGTTCGTCGACCTCGGCTCCGCCTCTGTAGACAGTTATATAATGTTATCTAAGACATTTCTTATTTCACTTCATTAAAAATATTTATAATTTTCATTAGGTATGCCATAAGTTTTCTCTTGATTTTTTCTTTACTTCTCGTCAGTCAAATAAAAAAAAATTGCATCCAGCTCACCCCTTTCAGAGCCAATTTGCCATGGACAGACACACACAAAAAAGTCAATGTTGTAAAAGTAAAGTAAGAGAACTATTGTTTTTGCGCCTATTTTAACGTATAGAACACTTGACTACTTTGGGAGGAAAATGTTGTTAAAAATCACGATTCATGTGAAGTAAGACATTGATGACAATGATTTTTTTAACTTGTGTTTTCATCTATTTAACAACATCAAGTCCTATATTCGATAATCATCATCTTATATTTAAAATACTTACATTATATTTTTACATTGTCTTACATCTTTACATTGTGTATTTAAGCTGGCTTAAGATTTTTCCCTTTGACAATAATTTTCTGTATTACGACAGAGACTTGCTATTTTTAAATATTGCTTGGCACGTTTGTCTCTATTTCTACAACAATATTTAATAAAAGGTAGTTTTAGTGAAATGTTCGTGCATTCACATATTAAAGGACTTATAAGTGTTTTAATATCTAATATTGGCATTTAAGTTTATTTTGTTCATCTGTTTGCTTAGGGGGCGTTAATTAATAATGTGAGGTTTTTTTGAGATTTGCTACAATTATTATCGAAGTTATAGTTTTTAGCATGCTTGTTTTTTTTTTTAAGTTGGGACACACTCACACAGTTTATATGATCTCAAACTAGGCAGAGCCTTTATTTTATCAACCAAACAACTGATACATACTAAACATATTTCGAAGTACATATTATAAATAAATGACACCCAGAAACAGAATATATGATCACACACATCACACGAACATTTGTCCTGAAAATCGATCCCACGACCTTCTAGTTTAGCAGTCAGGGTCACTAACCACTAGACATAAAGTCACATGTGGATCGATATGTCTTAAACTTAATAACAGTTGGGATGAGTGTACTCGACTATGGCTTAGACAAAGTAAAATCGTTTCGTAGCGGAAAGATACCGAAATTCGTCATCATCTCTGAGTTATCAATGACAATTTCCTTAGCCAATAAGATATTGACAAAAAGACAATTTGTGATTTTGTTACGATGACGATTGATCACGTGATTTAGCGCAACTTATGTCAACCCCATACATTTTATTCTTTTCGAACTTCGTTATCGTTTTTTTAATGATACTTTGTCTAAGCCCCCTGTGGTATTACCGTTTATTTACTAAGGAGAAAATAACGTGGTCTTTCAATAGAATATTATTTTGATATATCTGCAGCGTAACTAAGGATATCGCAATTGTTATTCTTGGTTTCTTTAGGTGGCTATATTCCAGTAGTGTTATTCTGTAACGAAATTTCTCAACTCGAAATCCGCGGTAATATAGTGAAATCGGAAATATTAAAGTTACGAGTCGAAATTCTTAAGATTTCACAAAATAAAAGTACAGTAGTACCGGGGGCCTAGCCTAAATGCCATTAAGAAAGCGTAAGCGAAGTTCGAAATGATAAAATTATTAATATTAATGAAAAATATGGTGATCAATAATAATAATAGAACACCTATATGTCAATATTATATGCGTTTGTTCCAGGACGACGATTTTGGTCTGGAGGTGGAAGCAGAGGGCGACAGTGACTACGCCCTGAGCGCGGTGTCTTCGAGCAAGAAGTCGCGCAAGGGCCGCGGCAGCAAGCACAACACACCAACGCCCGCCGCCTCGGATGGCGGATTAGGTAGGTTTACTTTACTTTTAGATTAGGGCCGCTAACACACCGGGATAAAGTATAAATTGTCGTTTCTGATACATATTCTTGTTCCAGCGATGCCTACCGTGGAAGAAGTGTGCACCTCGTTTGGACTTACCGATGTGGATGTGCAGTACTCAGATGCTGACCTAGAGAACTTGACAAGCTATAAGCTGTTCCAACAGCATGTGCGACCATTGATTGTGAAAGAAAACCCAAAAGTGAGTTCATTTTACTACACTTTTTGTTTCTATTAAGTGAGAAAGTCTTGGTCGGCAATTTTGCAGGTGGGTAGATATCGGTGGTCCGGTCCGTGCTGGATGCAAGTGGATTACCACTGATCCATTAGGATCAATTGTCTTGGCGCTCAGAGAAATATGTTCAGCAGTAGATGGATAAAGGCTGATGATGATGAAAGGGTTATGGCACTTTGTCGGTCATAAGTCTGCTAATCTTTTTTATATTTCCAATTCAGTGCCTTCCTTTTTAAGAAAAGTGCCTATTCCACTTTGTAACTTCATCACTACATATTATAAAATAAAGTCGCTTTTTCTGTCCCTTTATCCCTTTGTACGCTTAAATCTTTAAAACTACGAAACGGATTTTGATGCGGTTTTCTTTAATGGATAGGACAATTTAAGAGGAAGGTTTATGTACATAATTTATTAAGTTTTTGTATACATTGGCTAAGATATAACAATAAGTGTTGGAGATGTCGGAAAAAAATTGGCCGTCTGGGAATTTCCAACGAAAACGCTGCCTAAGCCCTTTGAGATATAACAAAATAATGTATGGTGGAATCGTGTATCTTAAATAGGTCTATAGAAAAGTCCGCGATGGCATATGTCTATCTCTTAAGGATATCATACCATATCCATTTAATACCTTAAAAAATGGGCGATTATAACGCGATAATTTGAAAGTTATTTACACAAATACGGTATGAATCCTTATCATTTAAATCAGTTAATTAGCTTGAGCACTTCATGAAGATTATTTTTCCCCTTTACATCATGCAAATTAAATGAATACTTTCGGAGATATGGCAAAATCAAAATAATACGCTAGAAAATAAATCGTGTTGCCGTGATTTGAACGGGCAGTGTACTTATCCTAAATATGCATGCAGAAAGTCTGCGTCTGAAATATTAATTTTAATACAAAAACTTAGTTATTATTAAATGTAAAATGATCATCATCAGACATGATAAATCCGTAAATCTAAGATCACGCGGGCGAAGCTGCGAGTAGCAGCTAGTTTTCAAATAAAATGGCAAACATAAACTTTAATATGTCAAACCTCACATTAAACCTTCTCATCCCTATTTTTTAGTGTCTTTTAAATATATACACATGATTTTATTAAATACTTGATGATGATTGATAATATATTATTATATATATTAGCATATACGCTGCTGTTGACAGCATACATTATTGAATACTATAAAAAATACACAGGTTCCAGTTTCAAAACTAATGATGCTCGTTGCCGCCAAATGGAGACTGTTTTGTGAGACAAACCCGCACTTAGACGGCGGCGGCAGCACTCAGAATATGGGCTCCGAAGAAAACACCAACACATCCACCACGTCAGACTACACGCCTAAACGCCCTGGCCGTACGCCTAAAGAGTCCAAGGTATTTTAACAAAAGTATTACCTTAAATTCAGTTTATAATAAAAATCGTACTTACTCTCTCCTAAAGTTTGAATTACCTTAAATTCATTTGTCAAGAACTTTCTTTTTCTACCATATATCACGCATCTATACTTTTGCCGAATATTGTCTGAGAATATCGCAGAGGTAAAATCCTGAAGAGTTTTATTCATAACATTAGTCTGAATTTTATTATTTACAAGTCCCTATTTATGTTGTACTGTTTTTTCTGTTGTATTGTTTACATCAAACACCACGGGTTTTTCATCAAAAACAAATTTTAAAGTCCGGATTTACAAATAATAAATGTGTGACAGTTGGAGGAAGGTCTGGAAGAGGGCGAAGAGGAGGAGGAGGGCAGCGTGGTGAGCGATGAGGGCACGCCGGCGCCTCGCAAGCGCGGCCGCAAGCCCAAGCATCCGGCCGGCGTGCGCGCTAAGCCCGGCCGCAAGCCCAAGGTGCCCACGCTCAAGATCAAGTTCAGCAAGCGCAAGCGGACTAGCAGTGTACGTACATACACATTTACATAATATTGACCATAGTACATTTCTCTGGTAAATTTATAATAATTATCCTATAAAATTATGTAAAAGTACAGGCGGTAACAAATGATGGGTCTGGATGTGAGGTCGGTTTTCGATAAAACCGACACGATGTTTTTGATTGGAGTGCCTTTCGTTTTAGAATCCTCCAATATAAAAGAGCTGAAGTACAAAATATGAGATGTGTAATATCAATTTTCAGAATTTTAAAAATTAAACCTTTACATCTGCAGAATTTTTTTCCTAAAGAAAGAAGGGCACAACTAGCAGTTTATGTCATTTTTTGTACCTAACACAAAAAAAGCAAAGTAAATATTTACAAAAATTATTCATATAATAGGAGGAGGAACACGAAGGTAGTGGTGGTGCAAACACAGACTCAGATGCGGAGTTTGAGCAGATGTTGGCAGAGGCTGAAGAGCCCAAACCCACTGTTAGTAATGCTGATGAAGGAGCACCGCCCAAGGAAGAAGATCCTAATGCACCAGTAAGTAAATAGAATTATGTTTAAAGTCTTCCCATTGAAATGACATTACAAAACTACAACTAAAACCAAAAATAAGTATTTGTTGATCTTAGAATGATATAGATTTTGTTCTATTTTTATCATTACCACATAAAGTTCGTAAAATATTTTTTTTGGTATTAAGGCTAAAAAAATGACATTAAATATTATTAAAATCAACAGCAACAACCGAAGAAGAAAGCAAAGACTAAGATTGGTAATAAAACTAAGAAGAAGAAGAAAATGAAGACTACAAATAAGTTCCCCGACGGTACTGAAGGGGAACAGGAGCATCAGGATTATTGTGAGGTAATGTACCCAGTACAGCGTAATATTATTACAGCGTATTACCTGTAACACATTACATATCTGAAAAAAAAAAATGCACGGCACACAAAAATAAGAAAGTAAAGTAAAATTTTATGTGCAGTTAACCTAAGTGAAAAATACCAATCCAAAACTGAAAACTTTTTTAAACAATACAACATTTTTATAATATTGCATGCATTTTTAGCTAGAAAAATGCATGCAATAAATAATATAAACTATAATACTATTTAATTTAATGCAAATCATTTTTAACAATATGTTACTTGCAGGTTTGCCAGCAAGGTGGTGAAATAATTCTATGTGACACATGCCCTCGAGCTTACCATCTGGTATGCCTGGATCCCGAGCTGGAGGAGACACCCGAGGGCAGGTGGTCATGTCCCCACTGCGAGTCGGAGGGCAATCAGGATCAAGACGATGATGATGAGCATCAGGAATTTTGCAGGTACTTGAGACCTCAGTAAAAACAAGATTCAAACCAATATACTTCTTAGCTGTTACTTGAAACTCAAATGTGTCAATAATGCAAGAAAAATTCATTTAACAAGTGATTACATTTTTTTTCTCTCCAGGATTTGCAAAGATGGCGGTGAACTATTGTGTTGCGACTCCTGTCCGTCGGCATACCATCGATTCTGTCTAAATCCTCCGCTAGAGGAAGTACCTGACGGGGAATGGAAATGTCCGCGGTGTAGTGTGGGTATATTTTTATATCTGATACATGATGATATTTATACACACTATGTGAAATAGTCATTTTATACATACACAATACAAATACATTTCAAATGTGATTACCATATATAATTACTTAAAATTTGAATCAGAATTTATATTCTGTTCTATTTTGAATTTGCCTTAATCCAGTTCTTGTACAATTACAGTGTCCGCCATTGGATGGAAAAGTTGCAAAAATCTTAACATGGAAATGGAAGGAGCATCCTGCAAAAACAAAAGCACCCCGATCCAGAGAATTCTTTGTTAAGTGGCACGAGCGATCATACTGGCATTGCAGTTGGATTTCTGAACTACAGGTAAGGAAGTTGTCAATAAACATACATGTGTGTGTAGTGCTAAGTGCCAAGGTATAAACATTGTGTGACTATCTGCACGGACAAGTCACAAAGTATGATACATTTACCAGGTTTATAATAAATTCATTACTTACCTCGTCTTTTAAAAGGTCATGCTTACACAATCCAATTAATTACAATTGTACATTTTCAGTTGGACGTATTCCATCCCTTGATGTACCGCTACTACATGCGTAAATATGACCCGGAAGAACCGCCGAAAATGGACGAAGCATTATTAGAGGAGCGCGAAAGTAGAAAACGTCAGAAGGGCAAACATAACCAGGACACCGACTCGGATGAAAAGCTACTGGAAGAGAAGTATTATAGGTGAGTTTTAGCAATCTCTTCTTGATGTCTGAGTCATTAGCTTATATTTTTATTTTAAATTACAGTTTCATTGTACAGACCACAAAATCAGAATAAATGCTTCATAAAAATATTAAAAAGTGGTATTAAGCTATCATAGCTATCAAATATAAAAAAAAAAATTGGTTGCCTGTAAAGTCGGTATACGGGCGAAAGTTTTACGTGACAACGACTTTGAGTGGTAAAATAATTTTAATGTGAATATTCATTCGTATAGTAGGAAGAAGGATGAAATAATAGTAACAATTTAAAACATTAATTTATACAAAGAATCTCGCACTGAATTTCATATTAACAAATTTTTTTATGTCTGTCTCTCTCACTCTTAGGCGAGCTAACCATGCCCGAGTGGAAGGGACGTGTGCCTCTCACTCGCTCTCATTGTGAGCGCATAACGTCAGCGGAGCGTAACGCAGTTTCTTGAAGTGTCACCCGGCAAACCAATTTATAAGACGTTGTCACGTCAAAAAAATTGCGTTTAAATCGTTTCACCTGTTGGGGAACTATATTGTCACAGACATACTTTACGTCAGTGACCTTTTTAAAACACGTGTTTTGCAAATACATATATATATTTTTTTCAATTACTTCATTTCAGGTATGGTGTGAAGCCAGAGTGGTTGATCATACACAGAGTTATCAACCATCGCACTTCGCGTGACGGAACCACATACTATCTGGTTAAATGGAGGGATCTCTCATACGACCAGGCTACTTGGGAATCTGAGCACGAAGATATAGCTGGATTGAAGAACGCTATTGATTACTATCAGGTTAATATATTTTTATACTCCTATGAATGCAATAACATATCCTAATTAGAAAACAGGAAACTCATTACAATGTTTTATTTACAGGACATGAGAGCATTTATCACATCTGAAGGAAAAACAAAAGGCAGCAAAGGCAAAAAAGTCGGCCGCAAGAGTAAGAATAGAGAGAATATTGATGATGACGAGAGCAGCAGCGGTCTGCAGGTTAAATGCAAGAAGTACAATCCCCCGCCGGACCGGCCGACCACCAACCTGAACAAAAAGTATGAGGATCAACCGCCGTTTGTTTACGAGACTGGAATGCAACTTCATCCATACCAGTTGGAAGGTCTCAATTGGTTGAGATACTCGTGGGGACAAGGCATTGACACTATCCTAGCTGACGAGATGGGTCTCGGGAAAACCATCCAAACTGTGACATTCCTGTATTCTCTGTTCAAAGAGGGACACTGCAAAGGACCGTTCCTCGTTTCTGTACCACTTTCTACCATCATTAACTGGGAGAGAGAGTTCGAGCTGTGGGCTCCCGACTTGTACTGTATCACGTATGTAGGTGATAAGGACTCCAGAGCGGTGATACGAGAGAATGAACTTACATTCGATGACGGCGCAAACAGGGGCGGTAGACCCTCCAAGATTAAGTCTCAAGTCAAATTCAACGTTCTGCTAACGTCATATGAACTCATTTCTATTGACTCCACATGCTTGGGATCTATTGACTGGGCCGTGCTTGTAGTCGACGAAGCGCACAGGCTTAAAAGCAACCAGTCTAAATTCTTCAGGCTATTAGCTGGTTATCACATCAATTACAAACTACTGCTAACTGGTACACCCTTACAGAACAATCTAGAAGAGTTGTTCCACCTTCTTAACTTTTTGAACAAGAATAAATTCAATGACCTCGCGGCCTTCCAGAATGAATTCGCAGATGTGTCCAAAGAGGAACAGGTTAAGAGGCTTCATGAGATGCTCGGTCCGCACATGCTGCGACGTCTCAAGGCTGATGTGCTGAAAAACATGCCAACGAAGTCGGAGTTTATCGTGCGTGTCGAATTGTCGCCCATGCAGAAGAAGTATTACAAATATATTCTTACCAGAAACTACGAGGCTCTTAATCCGAAGAGTGGAGGTCAGACGGTGTCTCTGCTCAATGTGATGATGGACCTTAAGAAGTGCTGTAATCACCCGTACCTATTCCCAGTGGCTGCTGAGGAGGCACCGCTCGGTCCTCATGGTAATTATGACACCCAGGCTCTGGTTAAGGCATCAGGAAAACTTGTACTGATGTCCAAAATGTTAAAACAGTTGAAGGAACAAGGGCACAGGGTGCTCATATTCTCGCAGATGACGAAAATGTTGGATATTCTCGAAGATTTCCTGGAAGGGGAAGGTTATAAGTACGAAAGAATCGACGGTGGTATCACCGGTACCATCCGTCAGGAAGCCATTGACAGGTTTAACGCCCCCGGCGCCCAGCAGTTTGTGTTCCTTCTATCTACCAGAGCGGGTGGTTTGGGTATCAATTTAGCCACTGCAGACACTGTCATTATTTATGATTCAGATTGGAACCCCCATAACGATATCCAAGCCTTCTCTCGAGCCCATCGTATCGGACAAGCAAACAAAGTAATGATATATCGTTTCGTAACACGTAACAGTGTAGAAGAAAGAGTCACGCAAGTGGCTAAAAGAAAGATGATGTTGACGCATTTAGTCGTTCGTCCCGGAATGGGTGGTAAAGGTGCGAACTTCACCAAGCAAGAGCTGGATGATATTTTGAGGTTCGGTACAGAAGAACTTTTCAAAGAAGAGGAGGGTAAAGAAGAAGCTATCCATTATGATGATAGAGCTGTTGCTGAATTGCTCGATCGTTCAAAGGAGGGTATTGAACAGAAGGAATCTTGGGCTAACGAGTACCTTAGCTCTTTCAAGGTAGCCTCCTATTCCACAAAAGAGGGTGATGGAGAAGAGGAAGTCGATACTGAGATTATTAAACAAGAAGCAGAAAATACTGACCCGGCGTACTGGATAAAACTACTGAGACATCACTACGAACAACACCAAGAAGATCAGGCCCGAACTCTCGGCAAAGGAAAACGAGTCCGTAAACAAGTCAACTACAATGACGGAAGTGTAGCACAAACGGAAAACAGGGAAGATTCGACTTGGCAAGAAAATGGCTCAGATTACAATTCAGACTTCTCACAGGGCAGCGAAGATGACAAAGAGGATGATGACTTCGACGAGAAGAATGATAATGGTGACCTTCTCAGTCGACGTAGCAAAAGACGTCTGGAAAGACGAGAAGAAAGGGACAGGCCACTGCCTCCTTTACTGGCTCGGGTCGGTGGAAATATGGAGGTTCTCGGCTTCAATGCACGGCAAAGAAAGTCTTTCCTCAATGCTATTATGCGATATGGAATGCCTCCACAAGACGCGTTTAATTCACAATGGTTAGTCCGAGATCTTAGAGGGAAGTCTGAGCGTAATTTCAAAGCGTATGTTTCGCTATTCATGCGCCACTTGTGTGAGCCGGGTGCTGACAACGCCGAAACATTCGCAGACGGCGTCCCCAGAGAGGGGCTGTCCAGACAGCATGTTTTAACTCGAATTGGCGTTATGAGTCTCATAAGAAAGAAAGTGCAGGAGTTTGAACACATCAATGGCTATTATAGTATGCCAGAACTTATCCGAAAGCCAGTGGAACCAGTGAAGATAGCCGGAGAGAGTGCTGCTCCAAGCCCAGCGCCGTCTACAGCTACTCCGATCACTTCGGCGGCGCCCTCACCGGCACCCACACAAGTAACACAGACCCCTGGACAAGCGCCTACGCCTGGAGGTTCTGATAAGGACGAAAAAGAGGAGAAAGAAAAGGAAGACAAAGTGGAGAACAAGGAAACTAAAGAAAAAGAGGAGCCCATGGATACTAGTGATATTAAAGAGGATAAACCAGAAGAGAAAGAGCCTGCAAAGGAGGATAAGCCGGAAGTAAAAGAAGAGAGACGCATGTCAGTAGACGAGGAACCACCGAAAGAAGAAGAAAAGACCGAGGAGAAGAAACCCGAGGAAAAAGACGTGAAAGTCAAGGAAGAGATTAAAGAGGAGACGGACAAGAAGGAAGACGCTAAGAGCGATAAAGCAGACTCGGAGGGATCAGAGAAACCGAAAGACGAGAAGAAGGATGAAGATGACGATGACGTGGTTTTGGTGAAGGAAGAGGAGGACCTGAAAGTTGAGCGGCGCAAGTTCATGTTCAACATCGCGGACGGCGGGTTCACGGAACTGCACACGCTGTGGCTGAACGAGGAGCGCGCGGCGGCGCCGGGCCGCGAGTACGAGATCTGGCACCGGCGACACGACTACTGGCTGCTGGCGGGCATCGTCACGCACGGCTACGGCCGCTGGCAGGACATCCAGAACGACCTGCGGTTCGCCATCATCAACGAGCCCTTCAAGATGGACGTCGGCAAGGGCAACTTCCTCGAGATTAAGAACAAGTTCCTGGCCCGCCGATTCAAGGTTATTATACATTTATAATAGAAAACATGATATTGATATTACTATCTAAAGTGGTTATAAGGGACACATATTTTAATCATTTTGTTTTCGGTTATCATAGAGCCCAATTATGTGACGTCACTATACTTAATTGCGACCATGATAAATTACGTGTTTACCTCACATCTTCATGTTTTCAGTCACGTGATTATGAGCAGTCTACGTCGCTCATGAGGATAACTTGGCCCTTATCTAGGCTATTCTCGTTTTGTTTTCTCTCTCTAAACCTGGTCTCCGTCCACAGCTGCTGGAGCAAGCGCTAGTGATCGAGGAGCAGCTGCGGCGCGCGGCGTACCTGAACCTCACGCAGGACCCCAACCACCCGGCCATGTCGCTGAACGCGCGTTTCGCCGAGGTGGAGTGCCTCGCCGAGTCACACCAGCACCTCAGCAAGGAGTCACTGGCGGGCAACAAGCCGGCCAACGCCGTGCTGCACAAGGTACAAAGAGCTCACACGACACTATGTACTTAAATACCGATCACGGTACAGGCGAGAAGAATTCGTCGATAAATTAAGTGACATGATTTTTTTTTGCTCACCTAAATTGTTTGACGATGTTTATCCAGTAGAGCTATATTATACACTAGCTGTTTCACGCAACTTCTTCTGCGTCAACTAAGATTTAAAACGGTTCCATAACTTTTTTGAAACTTTAATATAGCCTATGTTCACCGGGGATAGTGTTGCTTTCCAATAGTAAAAGAATTTTTCAAATCGGTCAAGTAGTTTCGGAGCCTATTCAATACAAACAAATAAACAAATCTTTCCTCTTTATAATATTATAATAGATAACAGATAAGAGTATAAATTAAATGATAATAACATCGTGTTGCAGGTGCTGAACCAGCTGGAAGAGCTGCTGTCGGACATGAAGTCGGACGTGTCGCGGCTACCGGCCACGCTGGCTCGGATCCCGCCTGTGGCGCAGCGCCTGCAGATGTCCGAGCGGTCTATCCTGTCGCGCCTCGCCGCCACCGCCGGCAACCCCGTGCCCAACGGTACCATTTGTTTTTATGACGCTGACTTTTCGGACCCTTGGCAAGACCAGATTCTCCAGATATAGGGGACTGCCCGGCTACCACTTGTGCCTAACGGTACCACTGCCAACCTACACCGACTTCATTATACACCGTAAAAACAAATCAATCTAATCTATAGCCACGTTCATAACGCTATCGTGATATGAAACTTTAAATTTGGCAACTTATGACATGGTACCTAAAATGTTGGTGTGGTCAATAAATGCTAAACAGCTTGCTAATGGTTTATATCTCATATAGCATAAAAAGCAAACTGTATCTAAAGATACTAAAGGCTAAAATATATTAAAGGCCGGCTGGTCGATTGATCAGGCTACTGTAAAGTGGTCACTGTCTCAAATTCCGATATGTCCTACGTTTCTGAACATATTATATCATTGTCTGTTTGTGTCAAATAATGCTATGCATAATGTATCTTTTCATTGCAATGGTGCGGCGCTGCTAGTAAATAATATGCAGAAACTAATGATCCCTCTCTTGATACAGCTCAACTGGCGCAGTTCCCGGGCGGATTCCAGAGTGGTGGCACCCTCGCCGGCTTCTCCCCGTCGGCCGCGGCCGCCAACTTCACCAACTTCCGGCCACAGTATTCCGTGCCCGGTCAGCCCGCCAACGCTAACGCCTCCTCGACGGTAAGAGCTGCTGCTACTACTATACATTACAGAGAGGTCGTGAATTCGAATCAAGCCAGTTTTATTACTAACACATATGTTTAAAGATAAACTAAAAAAAAAAAAAATATCATATAGGTAAATTAAATAAAAGTCTGTTTAAAAGTAAATATTGTTATTTCAGAAATCATAAGCGGATTGGAGGTCAGCATACAGCTAAACAGTGCAGGTACTAATTAAATCATAAGTTGTTACAATGCAATGGTCAAACATATAAATATATCTGACCAAAGTATTCTTTTTTTTTCCTACACATTTTCTTAGAGGTGCTTTTTAAACATTGATACTTGTATTATAGATGCGTTATATATAATTTGATAACATATTTCTCCTTTCGCAGTGAGCCGAATCGGCGGACGCGTATAGATCAATATTTGAAGTTTTATCTTAAGATTCTCGCTCCACCTTGGTTTTGAAGTGATAACTAGTGATTAGTGCAGTGCAGTTGTGTTAGGTGACGTAATGTTAATGTCATATTACAATACGACTTACAATATTATTTATTTCAACCTGATCTGTATGAATCTTGTTTATTGCATAAGTGATTGTGGACTTGAATTTATTTTTAATTTACCAAAAATGAGAAATTGAATTAAATCTTATTATTAAGTGACAGTATTTTATTATTATCCCCCTTTCAAATTATTTATTTTACTTTCATAAAAATAGCCGAATAGCTGGAAATATGAGTAAATGACATTTTATATTTTACCAGCAGCGCCTCGCGGTTTCACTCGCGTACTTCCCATTCCCGTTGGAGTACGAGGAAATATATATGCATATGTAATATTCTGCTGTGTAACCTATATTATTGTTAAGTTCGATCAAAATCAATTCAGTAGTTTTAGCCTGACAAGGAGAAACAAATAACCTCTAAAGGCGATGTTTCATTTCAGGCCAGCATGATGTACGCATATCCAAAATAACGGCAAAAATACGACTATCACACTAAAAATACTAACACATTCGGATTTCCATTTGTTTTTTGTACTAAAATAAATTTGATTGTGTGTATTGCCATAGCAAACGTTAGTTTTGTAGCCTTATTGAATGAATTATTTATGTGTGCATGGATTGCGAGCAAAGAATAAGTTTTTTCCTACTATCATATTTTAATAATCGGATGTTTAGACCTATCATGAAAAATATATTGTAACATGGATAATAATAAGCCTAATAACTTATCCGGACAGTGCGACCGAAAATATTTTTATACACGAATACAAGGCAATTTTTTTCAAAATTAAATGTTAATTCGTGTTATTTATTTTTTATGAAACCTAACAACTGTACATCATGTTGGCCAAGGGTCCATATGAAGATGAAACGTCTCCTTTACAACTTTCGCCTTTACATTTATCTCGATAATTGAGTTATCGTTATCTGATGAGTGATCAACAAGGTGTTTAATATCTTATTTTTTTTTTGTAAATGTAAGAAGGCCAACTATAATAATGGTTTTATTTTAATGTCACATCATTTAAGATGAAGTTACTTGAGGGACTTTGGAATAAATGCTAATAAAAAGTAGGTAGTTATAAAATGTAACATTTTAATTCAGAATTCATAATACACACATTCATAACATTGGAATATCACCAGGTATAAGTACCATCTTCGTTAATTTTCACACTATCTAATGATTTTATAAAACTAGGATCCGATGAACAGAATAGCCTCAGCATTTCTTCACTCATGCCGCAGTCTGAGAGGTTTTCTTTGTCAAATGCTTTGGAAAAGTTATTTGGATCATTTTCCTTCTTTGATTCCTCTGTAAAGATAATAAAATTTAACACTATTAATTTATAAATTATAGTTAATAAAGTTACACTCTATTAAGATATGTTTATAGCATGACGAAGGTAAAAATTCACAGACACAGTTACTCGAAAAAAAAATTGATATTATTATTTAGTTGGAAATATTAGATTCATGAATAATATCAAGTTCAATTCTTTTTTAGAACATTTCAGGATGGGTTGTCTTGTTTGTACAATGTACAACCAAAAAAAATTTCATGATAACCGGTTCAGCTGTTTAGGGGGACCTCAGTGACGTTCATATACACAAGAATTCACATCAAAAGATTAAAATCATCCGTTTTGTTATCCTGTTGGGACAAATCATAAGTGTAACCATGCACATAGATTACAATAATGTGATATAGTGTGTGGAGGTACTATATAAGGCTTGTAATATGATGGTCACCTTCGGCGATGGTCCTTGCGGCCCAGGAGAAGGCGAGCGTGGGCGCGTGGTGCGCGAGCGTGGCGCTGGCGGGCGCGGCGGCGCGCAGCACGTGCAGCAGCCGGTGCACGGCCGACGGCAGCACGGGCCCGCGCAGCTCCACCGAGTGGTAGCGCCGGCTGTCCGACGTCAGGGTATTCTCTCGCACCTGTCAATCATACGTACACCCTTATTGTTCATGCCCCGAAAAAAAAAAACTATATGCCCGCAGCTCGTTCACATCTTGGATTTACAATCGTATATAGATTGATGGATCTGGATGCGATACCTTGAGCGACTGTAGCGCGGCTCCATGGAAGGCGGTGGGCGCGAGCAATGTGGGTGGCACAGCGGCGAATGGTCCGCTGGCGCCCACCAGCGAGCGACAGTTGAGCAAGAAGTTGAACAGCGCCTGCGCGTCCACGCCCCGCACCGCCGCCAGCGACTCCGCCGCGCTGTCCACCGCGCTCTCCGC
The DNA here is from genome assembly GCA_905333005.2 of Lycaena phlaeas. Taxonomy (NCBI): domain Eukaryota; kingdom Metazoa; phylum Arthropoda; class Insecta; order Lepidoptera; family Lycaenidae; genus Lycaena; species Lycaena phlaeas. The sequence goes on along the minus strand of HG995172.1, from coordinate 14,621,928 downwards.
CGCCTGCGCCGCGCGCACCTGCGATCATCAACGTAGGAATAGCGTAATATGATGTATCTAGGTTCATTGTAGGGCGAAATAATAAAGAAGTGCCTTCCTGGACATTAACAAAAATTTACTGTCTCAGTCGTAAATTCTCATCAGATACATGGCGGGGATTCTCAATGTCGATTGTCGCTGCTCTATCTAAGTTTTACATTTATATCATATATAGGAGCATCGCCAGAGCACTCGAACTCGAAACTTTAAGTCATTTTCTGGTTCGCTATCGGTTTAAATATTCTAAATATACCAACAATTTAACAACAATTCTCTATCAATAAAAGATTGGACGTGTTCGTCTCCGTGCGTTCTATGTGGTCCTTCAAGCCGGACTGTTTTAACCTTTAAAAATCTTAATTCTTGACCAATTATTTATCGATATAGCTTACCTGAGCGTTACTTATCTTCCTAATCTCTGCTGTCTCCAGACCCATCTGCGAGAGGAACTCGTCAGGGTCCTCCTCATCACCGGAGTCCTTTCCCTCCGTCCCTTCCATGGTTTCGTAGCAGCTGTCGAATGACGAGTTCTTGCCACGCTCGTCGTCCGACGTGTTCAACTTCTTCTTGTGGTCCGGTCGGAGTGGCATCGTGAATTCTACATCTGCATCATATATATCACATTATTAATATTTTTCTGGAGAATTGTGTGGGGTAAATTTTGTATAGTGTGTACAGTAATCGTTGTATCACAATCCTCACCTTCCTGTCGTAGCGTCTGTCGGAAGCCCCGGGTGGTGGGTGCAATGAGCGCGCTGGGCTCGTCTGCGCCGCACACGCCCGCCGCGCGGAACAGCACGGTGAACGTGTTCGCGCACACGTAGAAGTACGGGCAGTGCCGCGCGCGCAGCAGCTGCGTGTCACGAGATCAAAAAAATTATGTTAAGTTTAAAAAATAATACGGTTTCAAAGGACGAATAAACACGCTTTAAAACTACACGGTACTACATAATACAGTATTTAAGAGAGAAACAATTTGACGTTTCTTGAAAATATTCCAGATTAGTTTTGTGTATTTATATAACTTGACTGCCCATGTGTTTAATCTCATTAGAGATTCATCTAATGGGTTCGCCAAATTAGATCAGCTTGGCGAGAACTGACTTCCCCCGATGCAACAACCCCTTTTTATGTGTATTTGTTCGAAAATATAATTGGTACAAACCTCAAAGCTTTTTTGCCATTTTTTTAACATTTAGAAAATATGGTCACAACTTGATCATTATTAAACTATATATGAATAATAATATACCCTAAAATGAGTGGCCGTAAGCCACAGGTTATAAATTTAAAAAATCCTGTTTTTATAAGGTTTATCAGAAATTTTACATTATTATTACCATTTACATTATTAAATAACAAATATTTAACAATACCTTAATAATACTAGTTACCATGAAAATAAGACTTACTTGAAATAAAGATCTAAAGCTCTCGGTCCAATCAGTTAGAAGTGCTTGCTTCACTTCTTCATTAGTTGCCATGAAACTAGTAGCCGCTACTTTCCCTGATGACCGAGGGAAGAGGTTCAGCCATGGTAAATGTGGATGTTGCCAGTACAAGCAGGTCTGATGGAACTGCGCGCGTGGAGATGTGTCCAAGGTAGGTGATGAAGTGGTGTCCAGACATCGGACAAATCTGTATAAATTGTCCAAGTTTAATGTAAAGTTGCCTCTCATATTACCAGATGGATTGATAGTAAATTCTTCAGTCAATAACCTTTTCCTTTTATATACATATAAAGATTATATATACTAAACATACACTGTAATGCTTCGTTAAGTTTCCTTACCCTGTGATTCCCGATGCCTCTTCGCTTGCTTTAAGTTTTGAAGTCCAGGGAAATGGTTTAGGAGACATTAATCTTAACTTAGTTTTTAAGGCCCAATCTATTGGTAAGTGTTTATATTTTGTTTCAGGAACATGCTGAAAGAAGTACAATGTTACATGTACATATTTCCTATTATTAATAACATTTTTTTTACTAGGTTCTGCACTGGATTTACAAACGCAAAAGGAGTTAAGTTCATGAATGATAAATTTGCATCCAATAATCAGTTTATTAATTGAGAAACAGAAATCATATTTTAGGAACACTGAAAATAGACAAAGCATTATAATAATGACCTCTTTCTACGTTAATCTTTGTATCTATGTCAAGATTGGGTTGAAAATGTTAGAGGAAAGAAAGAGTTTATATATTTTATTACATGTTTAGGCTTTAGCAAATACAATTGCATTCAATTGTATTTGTATCAATCATAATTATCTGCACCTTATAATTGGATTGGCTGTACTTACAGTTTTTACAGTATGGTCGGCTGTGAATTTTTGCAATAAATTTGAGAATGTGGATAACTTTTCTGTGTCAATTTCTTGGGCTGGTTTCTCTGGTACTTTGGCAGGTAGCTTCAATATTGCAAAAAGTGTCCTGTCATTTGATTCATCTAATGTATTATTTTCTAATTTGACCTTTTTGCTTTCTTGTTCAGCATTGGATCTGGATAAATAAAGAATGTTACAAAAATAAAATAGCTTGGGATTGTTGGATGATTTATTTCTTTGCTTTAGAAATAGAGTGAATCTGGAGAAGTGTTAGGCATTAAGGTCTTAAGCCACAAAAAACCATGAAAAAAAACTTTTAAATGTATTTGAAAGGAAACAAAGGGTTTTTAGACAATTATATTTAAAAAGATAATAATAATAGATAAGTATTCACTCTCAGAAGTCACTGTTGCTCTACATAGAAATGAAAGAGTATAATATATTTTTTTAGAAATATCTTATTTCAATTGATTAATAAAAACAACAGAACTCCCCTAATGTCATTGAGTACATTGCTGTTATTAAGTATGTTAAGATTTGTTTATAAATAATGCAATACAATTGCTAGAATGACAATTTTAATAGTTACTTTAATGAAAATTTATGAAAAATGTGTTTTCAAGACAATAGTTCACCAATAAACATAATCAAGATTAGCACATTTTTTTATGCTCACAAATGTATATATTTTCCTAAAAACTGTTTAATTAAGTTTATTTTGACTATGCACAGCACCTTATGTCAAGCCTCAAAAGTAAAGTTCATGAAGAAAAACTACAGAACAGATTTGTTTCAAAACTTTACAGCTTTAAACTTAGCCTACTGATCTCATCATTTGTGGCACACTTTGACTTGTTCTAATATAAATGTTAAGCCCATCATCACTGGACGTTAAAATTGAGATATGTGTTATGAATCTAGCAAGTTGGATGTGAACTTACTTTGAAAATGGGTTCCTTCTTTTATCACCATTAAGAATTCTTGAAAAATCTAAGTCAACTTGTTTTTCAGTCACTTTATCCTCATTTGATGTGCTTAGAGGTTGCTTCATCCGCTCCTAAAAGAGGACTATATATGAAATATATAGCCTTCGTATTAAAATACACTATAGTATTATTATTTATTACCATTACAAATCAACTTACTTGTAGAGCCTTTTTTCGTTTTTTCAACTTGTGCAGTTGCATTACTTCGTTTGGTGTTTTCCATGGTGAAGGTGGATCCATTAAATACTAATAGCTACAAATAATACAAGGTTTAATATATAAAAATAATAATAAACGCAACTTGTGCGATAGTGCGATAGTGAATGGTAACGTTTTTGACAGTTGACACTTGTAAACAAAGATGAAAGATGCATTTATGTACAGTCGAGTACAGTAGCAAGAATGCACATGATGCTATATTTATCACGTGTTATTGTTCTTCTCCTTTTCGTTTAAAAAAATTGTCATTATATAATTAAAATAAAGGTACTTAACAGTAATTTTTTAAGGTGTCATAGGAAGTATACATGAAATATTAATAATTAATTAAGTTAGAAAAATCGAAATACTATTATTATTATTATTTGTTCTAATCAGAAAAAAAATTGCGTGATATTATATATTGCCAAGACCCCCCCTCTCTCCAACGTAAGATTAGATGAGATTTGACTCGACCACCTCCCTCCCTTAAACATCTCACGTATTTTATGAACGTCTCCTAAAGAGAAAAGATGGACGCTAAAGATTACTAAAAAGTCAAGAGCTTCTTTAAGCCTAGTATAGTCGGAGCCCAAAATCATAGAAGTAAAGTCCGTTAGACTCCACGGGCATAGCCAACTCGAGAGGACGCCAACTGACGGGGTGGTAAGGAAGGCCTATATTGGAAGGACCAAGTGTTAAAAGTTCTACGTGACTTGGGCGCTGTGAGCTGGGAGGAGATTGCTAAAGACAGGGCGTAGTGGCGCTATCTAGTGACAGAAGCTGAGATCCACATTGGGTCGTTGAGCCAGCGGAGTAAGTAAGTAATAACTTTATGATTATAGCAGACACGCTGAACCACCAATTTATGCAATAATTTTACTATTGTTTTTTTTATCCAGATTTTATAGTTGTAGGTATCCGAATGTTTTAAGTCAGTAATTATTAATTAATATTAGACATAAAAGTAGTCGATCAATTTTCAACCGAGGTAAAATATTTTTTATAAGTGTCTGTAGGTACCCTGGATATACGTAATATTAGGTTGGAGAAAAAGTTTCTTCGCATTTTATATAAAGAACCAAAAAGGTTTTTTTATAAAGTTTATTTACATTTGACTAAAGTATGTAGTTTCCGCAGTATCACTTTACTCTATGGTATGTAGGTACCATTTTGTTGGAAAACTTTTTGTGGTCGCATTGCTATAAAAAATTTGGGGCTTCTGATCAAAAAACTGCGACAAGTGGTTTTGGCAGTCCTCTCGTGATGTTAACCTGAGCTGCATAAGAAATTCTGCAGAGACCAAAATAGATGAAAATCTGAAGGCGCAAGGTAAGGACTACGCGGCGGATGCATTAACACCTCCCAGCCAAACTCTCGTATTTTTTCCTGAGTGGCTAAAGTTGTGTAAGGTCTAGCGTTATCATGGTGAAAAACCACACCCCTTTTGGTGATTAATTTCAAGCGCTTTCTTTCAACTTCTTACTTTAATCTCACCAGTTGTTTGCAGTACAGTTCAGAATCGATGGTCTTGCCTGGCGGTGTCAGCTCATAATGAATAATGCCCTTCTAATCCTACCATACATACGGCATCACCTTGTTGCGAGTTAACCCGGGATTCTCTACAGTCTGTAAAGCCTGACTGGCTTTTGACCACAATCTTTTTCACACGTTCTTTTTGTGCGCGATCCACTTTGAATCACCAGTTATTAACTTCATCAAAAATGGTTCGGTTTCATTACGTCGTAATTAATAATCACAAATGAGTACACGATTCATTAGGTATTAGTGAGCTCATGAGGCTCATGATCCAAATATTGAGCTTTTTTGTGTACCAAGCTTTTTTCAAATGCACCAAAACCGATTTGTGGTCAATTCCCAGTTCTCCAGTTACATAGTAACTACTAATATCTTGCTCCACTTTTTCAAAAGTGGCATCAATCAAACGAGCGACGTGCATCTTTGATATCAAAGTATCCGGATTGAAACGTTTAAACCAAATTTGCACTACTCTCACTTACACATTAGGTCCATAAACATCACAATTTGTTTCGCGGCTTGTTTTGAATTTTACGTTTGTAGTAAAATTTTAAAATGTATCAATGTTCTTCATTAGATTCACGGTTCACCCATTTTAACAATAAGAAAAACAAATGAAAATCACATATTTTCCTGTTTTTAAATTTGGAAGAAAAGAAAAAAATTAAGAAGACAATTCTTTACATTTCTTTAATACCACCAAAACCAGCCAGATACAAATGGTGATCTATTCTGCTCTAATGGTGACTCTTCCCCATCAAAGTCTGGATGATCTTATTAGATATTCTTTCTCAACAAAAAAAGGGTGCTTCAAAAGGAGCACACGGAGTATCTTTCTATAGTATATAATTTTATTAAGTATATTATTATTTCCAAAGATTAAAATAGTTTTATTAAAATAAATATTTCACAAACTTTAATAAATGTTTTGTTATAATAAGTATACAAAAAATAAAAAATAAAAAAAAAAACTTAAATAAAATTAAGATACCTAATGCAAAAATATAAGTATAAATTGTAAAAATTATACAATTTAGTATATAATTATACTTATATTTTTGCATTATGTAAATTTTATTTAAATTAAAATATTTTTTTTTATACTTACTAGGTATATCAAAACATTTATTAAAGTTTGTGAAATATTTATTTTAATAAAACTATTTTAATCTTATTTTACTAGGGTTCTTAAAATTCATATTTTTATTCATATAAAGCTTTTATACGCTCATATTGTGTTAAGACCTTACAATTTTTAATTTAAACATAACTGACGGGGTATTAGTATATTCAGAATATAAACGCGGTACCCGACGGACGATGGTGTTAAAATATGAAAGACGTAACAGCTGAACTATTTGCGATGACCTCTCGGATCTCAGTTTTACACCCGCACGTTTGAACGTGGGCCACGGGCCACGGCAGCCGGCGCCCGCCAGTCATATGCTACTCTTGTTCACGCCGTCTACGCGTCCGGCTGATTACACCTGAAAGCCAGCGCGTTATAAAAAATGATTGCGCGGGAAATTATATTTTTATACCCTTCGAAATATTCCTAATTTAAAAATGTACTTAATTCATGATACATAAATCTATTCTAAAATATTATTAAACATGTCAAGATTTGGTGATTGCTGTGCATTTATTAGGAGTCGTGTGTTTTTGGTGAGTCATATTATATCATTTGATTTATATTTAATTTTTTAAAGTAAGTTAAGACGTAATTGTCTAAGATCTAAGAAACTATAATAAATCGGGTGTGTTTTTAAAAGTGTTTTTAGATTAAAAAAAAAAACTACTTAAATGAATAATTTTTATGAAACTTTATTAACCTATCCCTTAGGCCATTTCTTCTAAATTTTTCCGAAATATTTAACATTTAGGGAGAGGAACATATTATACCTCTATCGTGTCGATGATATTCGGTTCTGAGAATGACCATGGTGATGTCAACGGAATTAAATTGATATTTTATGCATGAGCACATACAATACAGCATTGGTTCTATATTTAAGGGTTTCTGAGAAAAGCGTCGAAAGTAAAGAGGCAGTGTATATTAAGTTGTAACAATTTGACTCATGGTCGATTTTCAAAACGGGTCACTTGAACGGCCATATCGTGATTCATAGTTTTATTGCATTCTCTTTTAAAAGAAATTCGCGGTTAAGGAATTTCGCAGGGCTAAAGTTTAATTAGATTTTTGTATACATATAATCGTGATTCATAGTTTTATTGCATTCTCTTTTAAAAGAAATTCGCGGTTAAGGAATTTCGCAGGGCTAAAGTTTAATTAGATTTTTGTATACATATAATAATTGAAACATAGGTATGTAGAAATCATAAAATATCAGTTACTAGCAGCGCCCCGCGGTTTCACCCGTGTACTTCCCATTCCCGTGGGAGCACGGTGCTAAATTATTGCATATGTGTTATTCTGATGTATAAGCTATCTTATTGTAAAGTTTCATTAAAATCCATTCAGTAGTTTTTACGTGAAATAGTAACAAACATCCATTCATACTTACAAACTTTCGCATTTTATAATATTAGTAGGATTGGTAATAAAGAGTAGTAGAACAAAACACAACTTATTTGTTCTTATAATATTTTCTTTCCATTTAATGATGTGCTTATGTCCTAAATAATTATACATACATAAAATAAAATATAAAATTTTAAATTAAATATAAGTTCGGCAGGGTGCAAGCCACAGAACACAATCAAAATGAAAATCGGAAGTAAAAGATTTTTAACATTTACTATTAGATTTATTAAACGTGGGCAAAGCTACGAGTAAATCGTATGCTATACAACTAGTACAAAGTTTCATAATGCGTTTAATAAGCTTATACAGTACAGCGGTATTAATCAAAAAAATATCTGTCCTCCCCGGGGTTAGAACCCACTACCCTTGTGACATCCAGCATTTGAGAGGTACATAAAACCGCTAAAACTGAATAAGCCTGTAAGCCCAAGGGTTATGTATTCTTAAACCATGTCCAATATAACGACGTGACAAAATAATCCCCAGACTCCTCCATCCCAGAGCCCACCTTCATAATGATGGACGTGTTTGCACTCCGTCGTGTAATTATGTCATGCCGCGTCAAGGAAACATTAAAATTGATGTACGCATGTAAACAAACAAATCCGCTAATAAAGATCAGCGTACAGATAAGAATATGTTACGGTAATATTCACTATCGATAAAAAAAAGGAAGGAAAAATTTTATCCAAAAAAAATTAGCCATCACGAGTCGTCCAGACGATGATAATAAACGTTTATTTTCATTAAATACAAAACACATACATACAGATTGTAATTTGTATATTATAACATGCCATCATACAGTGTGGCGACGCATCGCCACAGCAGGCGTCGCTACGCCAGAAATCGGTTTCACGTGCGGTTATAGGTGTATCACATCAAGAAATTTTCTAGTACAGCAATTTTATTGCTGACAAATCGCACAGATACGTTTAGTCGTCGATAGTACGATTCTCCATTGCGAAAAACCTAAAACGTTCTTTTGATGAGCTGCGAAGTCTCAAAATCAGGCGAACAGGGGCCTAGCCAAAATGCCATTAAGAATGCGTTAGCGAAGTTCGAAAATGATAAAATGTATGGGATTGACATAAGGCCGCGCTTAATCACGTGGTCCTATACATTTTATCATTTTCGAACTTCGCTAACGCTTTCTTAATGGCATTCTGGCTAGACCCCCTGAGATGACTTCGTCTAAGTGGAAACCCAATGCGAACTGGCTAGCTTTATATGTTCATTTTTACTTTGAATACTATCAGATATACACATTTCAGTATGCATTATATTTCAAATCCATGCCATGTATGCCATGATTACCGGGTGAGAATAAGTTTTATTTTCCTCCACCTTTCATTATTTTACTTGAGATAAGATTCTTTATTAGTAGAATAAAAATTGAAGGAAATTTCAAAATAAATCATATGAAACCGCACAATGGGTTCCAAAGAAATACATTACAGATAAACTAGAATAATATGTATGTCATGGGTTATGCAAATAATAATTAATTATCAGCTTACATTGTACGACCACGGGTGCGATGAGCGAGATTCCACTTATATCCACTCTACAGATATAGTTGGGCGTCATCCTCCTCGAATATACGCGAGGAGTAATTGCTTATAAGCCTATGTGATAGCCTAAAATAACAATTGAATTGCTAAGATAGAAAACGGATTATCTATTTCTTGAATGAGTTGTAACTTTACTGTAAGTAAAGTTTTACCCACACGTTAACTTCATTAAGCGCCCCGTCATAATCATCAGCTCACATCCGTCCACTACTAGATATTTACTTGAATACCAAGAGGCTGTTTCCCTGATGCTGTACGTATGACGTTATATTATACAGATTGTACCATGTTACGGTGTATGGCAGACGGTACACACTAGACACCTAAGGTTTCGTTAAATAAATTGTGTTCTTTAATTCTGTTCTATATCTCACTCGCTCTAACTCAAGTCTCAAAGACTATGAGAGTGAGCGAGACAATGGTGGTGTCATCACCTAGAATCTTAATTCTCTGAGGGGTTTTGATGTAACATTCGATGGTACAGTCACCAGGTTTTCACCAATTCCAAGTATCCATATTTTCGTAGTAATTAATGATATGGCTGGTATACGTAATTTGCGTTGTAATTGCGCGTAGTGAATATCGCGCGGAAGATTATTACAGCCACAGGGCTACCTATGTGAAGTTAATTACTGAGTGCGTGTAAGGGTTGCCACCTGCTAAAATATTTCATTAGATATTATTGTTTTTTTTAACGTATGGTCAAAAGCATGCAAATACCAGATCACTGCTAATTTCTATTCAATTTATGTCGATTTCTATTATTTGCTATGAAAGAAGGAGAATGTTAGAAATTTTGCAAGATCCCAGGTAATTAATAAAATAATTAGCACTAGATAATATTTATATGTTTATTCAAGAATAAAATTAATTTAATTATAATATACTCTTCTTTCGAGATAAATAGTGTATCTACGGTATTTTTATTAAATAAAAACATCAACCCATGTATTATATCTCCAGTCTCCTGTTAGGCGTCCTCGAAAGCAGGCGTGGTGGGTAGTGGGCCATACATCACACACTTTTAAAGACTTTCAATTTTATCAGGCATGCAGGTTTTCTCGTGATGTTTTCCTTCCCGGTGAGCGAATGATTTGGTGTTTTAGGTGCACCTAGAAATGTATAAAAACCCATTTTAGACCACCACAGGGAATCAGGATCGAGCCGGGATCTTTTACCCAAGAGGCTGTGTGCATATCCACTACACCATCTTTGCTAAAAATATAATATGCATGAGCATGTATGAGAGATCTAATATATAAAATTCTCGTGTCACAATGTTCGTTCCCATACTGCTCCGAAACGACTCTACCGAATTTTGTAAAAGTTTGTCTGTATATCGGGTAGGTCTGAGAATCTGCCAATATTTATTTTTTATCCCCCTAAATGATAAAAGACTCACCCCAAGTTCAATTCTATTTCTTTGTTATGATCTAAAACTAGTTAATATAATATAGAATTTCTCTATATTTGTAGAGCAACCCTAAAACGGGATGTCAGAGCACAATAGATATGTAACTGTTGACGTGTTAATATTACATACATACTACACGTATAACATACGAATCTCGTCTAAGCTTTGAACGACTCTCGTATTTAATTAAAGTTAAAAAAAAAATTTATTCCATATGCGTGGAATATGAGGACTTTTACGTTATCACAAAGTGAGAGAGATACTTTTTAGTGCTAGTAATGATGTCAAGCTGTAAGTCTAAGCTACGATCATTTTCCGTACGTTCAAAATTTCAATATTTATTTTACACTAGCTGTTACACGCCGCTTCGCCTGCGTCAAATAAGATTTAAAAGTTTGTTCTATAATCAATACCTACCTTTCGCGGAGCACGCGATGTAAGGAAGTTTTTTTTGGTAATTTTTTCACACCTTGGGATACATTATTGGAGTTTTAATACGGGTCCTTAAATTTTTTGGAAAACTTTATATAGCCTATGTTAAGCAAGGATAGTGTAGCTTCCAAACAGTGAAATAATTTTTCAAATCGGTCAAGTAGTTTCGGAGCCTATTTAATTCAATCAAACAATCAAATCTTTCCTCTTATTAGTATATACTATTTACATTTTAGTGTCTTTGTTCTTGAATTGCATAGACGAGGATGGGCAAACATCTTTTTTTCCACTTTGAAACCTCTTTGACGTCATAATTTTTATTATTTATTTCTTGCATTTTTTTTATTTTTAGTAATTTTAATAATTCTGAAAATACATGTTTAAATAATAAAAAAAGACGTGTGGCACTCGGGGACTGCCGCGGTAATGCTATTGCATAGCATTTTGTATCAACTTATGCAATTATAATTATTTATTTATTTTAATTATTAATGCAGTATTTCTTTTTCTTTGATATTAATTCAAGTTACACTTTTTGAGCGTGGTGACCGATAAGAAAACATTTTTTTTTCCTTTATTAAATAAATAAAAAAATATAAATATTTTAAACAATATTAACTAATATTGTTTAAAATATTTTTATTATTTTACAATACATGTGTTATATTTTATTGTTATTCGTGCGAGCTTCGTAGTGTCGTACAATACGTCTAGTTGCAAGCACACAAACACCGTGTCGAAGACTGCCGAAAAGAAACGACGTTAGACGATGCATGGCCTTCAAGTCACACCTCCGTGCCCGTCGGAGTGGGGAGCGTTAGGTTTTATTTTCGTTACGGAATTTCTGTACTCGGTCCCCGCGCTCAAGGCCCGCGATAGAAGCTATGCAATAGCTTAATTAATGCGCGACCGCAAAATGAACGGAACTCCCCCTGCAATTATCAGAACCAACTGGCCAAAGGAATCTGACCCAACCCTTATGTGGTTTCTTGAAATTTGACTCTAACGCTGGTTTGTACTTTGATTCAAAAACATTTTCTACTGCTTACGGTTAAATTTTTTGCTCGAGGAAAATTCTACATTTAAAATAGTTATACGTAAGCAACTGCGGACGGTGAACTTTAGCAAGGTTTTATGAATACGTATCATGAAAATGGTGAAAATGAAAATGATACATTTTAAGTTTGAATAAAATATTTATCCTGAGGCAGTTCTATTATTTTTAAAAAAACCATAAGAAATACAATTCTTTATTGATGTTAATTAAGCTTTTGGCGATCAAACTTATTGAATTTAAATTTAATGATACATTAATATAATAGAAAGAAGAAAGAAAGAAAGAAATATTTATTCAACACGAACAGGAGACACACATGAAAACATAAAAAAAAAATACATACATACACAGAGAAACATTTTTCGCTTGCACAGCCTACAAGTAACACAAATTAGTAACATTGATATGCTAAAACAATAATATACTAACATCATCTTAAATGGTTATTTAATATGTGGTTCAAAAAGACTAAAAAATACGTTTTTACCAATAGAACAATGAAATAAGCTCAACGAATTATTATTGTCTTCGTCCTCGAAGGATTTACAAAGTTTGTCTGAAAGGCCGTTAAAAGTGGATTAAAATTACGCCAAAAGGAGTCGGTTACAAACATATGTGTAAAGCTAACAAAAAGCGCTTAAAACATTTTTTTGTTAATTTTAGACATTCTCAATCAAGTCTAGCATTTCTCTGTCAATTTTGGAAGTCCAACGGTGGATAATGTGGCCATATCCGGCCTTAGACGCTATTATACACTTTTCAGCTTGAATAGTTTCAAATACATTCACCATTGGTTGAGCTCCCAAAGCATTGAGTACCAAAGGCGTGACTGAACCATACAACACTCATTGTAGTTGAACGGAGGTTGCATCGTGAGAACGCCGATACGTTTCAAACATTTTCAGAGTCTTTGTTCGATCCAGCTTTATCAGCCACCTTAGAAATAGAACAGCAATAATGTATGTTTGTACTGAACATAAATGTTTGCCTTCTACTATATCAATACATAGTCGAAGACATACTTTTTTGATAGGAAGTAAACGGCTTACATATTGCATACGTTGGGGTTATTCAACTGACCTGACGTATTCTTAAGCTTTATCTGAAACTAGCAGCGACCCGCGGTTTTACCCGCATACTTCCCGTTCCCGTGGGTATACGGGAATAAATTAAAGCCTATGTATTATTCTGATGTATAAACTATATTATTGTAAAGTTTCATCAAAATCCATATACTAGTATTTACGTGAAAGAGTAACAAACGTCCATCCGTGATATCCAATCATATATCCATCCAACGAACGTGATATTCGTAGATTCGTGGATTGACGAATGATGAACGAATTAAAAAATATGGTAAAAATATACCATTTAAGAAATTTTCGTAAAGAAAATTATCATGCTATATTAAAATCTTATATGCAATGAACAATAATATAATCAATTTATTATTACGTACTACATTTTTTTCTCAGTAAAAAAGCTTTACTATATTGTGTGAAGATGCACTGTGATTTCTAGCATAGAGCAACCTGGCATTATCTCAAAGTAGTTTACGAGTTGCTAGGTTGAATGTTGTAACTCGCTGTTTGTAGGCGATATGGATATTAACCGTCAGGTATATGCTTGCTATAATCATCATCATCATCATCATCATCTTCGACATTGTCCCAATATTTGACGTAAGCCCAGTATATGAGCGTTTTATTTTTTTTCTTAACATTACATCTTATTGTTTTCATTTTTAATTAAAAAAATATGACAGAAAGCTACAATAACAATGAGAAAATATGTAATTATTAAAGTGAAAATATATTAAGACGCGTTGAGCACTTTTTGGTAGGGGAAAATCTTATAGACTCGCGTCACCGATATGCCTCCTTACTTCTGTTTTACTTCACCGTTTCGCAAGTTATGTAGACAATTAGATGTATGAGATTTTTTTTTGGAAAACGTATTTTTCAGGGCTCTAATGCTTGGGATCCTCTCCCTGCTGTGATCAGTTATAACTTATAGCCACCTAGGTCGCCTACAGCATGAACTATTTCCTAATTTATAACAGTTTATGAGTCACGATCACTTGGAAAGTGTCCATTGTTGAGATCAACTATATTTATGTCATCGAGTTGGTATTTAGAAGGCGTATTGACCTTTAAACTATGTATATGACTATATATTATAATAATACATAGCAAATGGTGTAACTAATTTTGGTGTAATACACGCGATTTGGATTTTTGTTGATTGATGTTTTTGAAAAAACAGCATCTTAACCTTAGATCAATAATATATTAATAATCTAAGATCTTAACTTATTTTTTATTACCTATACTTAGAAACAGTGATATATTCACTTTAAATTATGCCTAATATTTGCTTAAACGACGGAGTCCTAAAGCAAAAGCGTCAAGTTCAGATCGGACGCAGTTTTTTCATGTCTAGAAACCTTGATACGGATTTTAAGGTGCAAAGGCAGGTAGTAAACACGTTAGAATCTGTTGCGAAAGCAAAAAAATAATAATAATATTGTCGTTGTATATTCAAATAGGGGATTATTCTTGATTCCAGTAGGTACTGAGCAAAATAAAATGCGTGACAATAATTTATTTTACGCAATTATAAATTTTGATTTTGAGTGTTTGATGGGTTACACGCACGATAACCCAGTAAACGGTATAAAGAAATGGTATTTAGACAAATCGTTTGGCTCATTAAGGCCAGTATATTCGGGCGTTTTATGCATTGAGCGCTGTAGGCCTCCCCGCACGGCGACTTACGAATAGTCTGCCAAAGAATGAACTTTCTTGAACCCGGCGTGAACTTATTGTCCGTCCTAGTATAATTTTAAACGTATGGCAACTTACTAGGTTTTTTTTTTACTTTAGTTTATTTCATAAGAATTACATTATATAAAGAGCGTTTTATGGTTTTGTTATCGATCCTGAACACACATGATCATTTTCTATTTTAATAATTACTAAGTTTTTGTATTAAAATGGATACGTTACGTGAGTATTTAATCTTGAACATAAATACATATTTCCCGTCGCAGACTTTCTGAAGGCATATTTAGGATACTATTATTGCTTTCATATTTTCATTTTCATATTCATACCGTATTTGTGTCAATAACTTTCAAATTATTGCATTATAATTGCCAATTTTTAAAGTATTAAATTGATATAGTATAATATCCCTAAGAGATAGACATATGCCATCGCGGACTTTTTTATAGACCTTTTTAAGATACACAATTCCACCATACATTATTTTGTTATATCTTAATGGGTTAGGCAGCGTTTTCGTTGAAAACTCCCAGACGGCCTATTTTTTTCCGACACGTCCAACAATTATTGTTATATTTTAGCCAAAGCTTATAAAATTTTAATAAATTATATACAAAAACCTTCCTCTTGAATTGTCCTATCTATTAAAAAACCGCATTAAAATCGGTTGCGTAGTTTTGAAGATTTAAGCGTACAAACGGATACAGGGACGGAGAAAGCGACTTTGTTTCGTAATATGTTTAAATGGATATAGCATGATATTGCTAAGAGATAGACATATGCCATCGTGGACTTTTTTGTAGACCTATTTAAGCTACACAATTCCACCATACATTATTTTGCTGTATCTCAAAGGGTTTAGGCAGCGTTTTCGTTGAAAACTCCCAGGCGGCCTATTTTTTTCCGACACGTCCAACAATTATTGTTATATTTTAGCCAAGGCTTATAAAATTTTAATAAATTATATACAAAAACCTTCATCTTGAATTGTCCTATCTATTAAAAAACCGCATCAAAATCCGTTGCGTAGTTTTGAAGATTTAAGCGTACAAACGGATACAGGCACGGAGAAAGCGACTTTGTTTCATAATATGTTTAAATGGATATAGCATGATATCGCTAAGAGATAGACATATGCCATCGCGGACTTTTTGTAGACCTATTTAAGCTACACAATTCCACCATACATTATTTTGTTGTATCTCAAATGGTTCAGGCAGCGTTTTCGTTGAAAACTCCCAGGCGGCCTATTTTTTTCCGACACGTCCAACAATTATTGTTATATTTTAGCCAAGGCTTATAAAATTTTAATAAATTATATACAAAAACCTTCATCTTGAATTGTCCTATCTATTAAAAAACCGCATCAAAATCCGTTGCGTAGTTTTGAAGATTTAAGCGTACAAACGGATACAGGCACGGAGAAAGCGACTTTGTTTCATAATATGTTTAAATGGATATAGCATGATATCGCTAAGAGATAGACATATGCCATCGCGGACTTTTTGTAGACCTATTTAAGCTACACAATTCCACCATACATTATTTTGTTGTATCTCAAATGGTTCAGGCAGCGTTTTCGTTGAAAACTCCCAGGCGGCCTATTTTTTTCCGACACGTCCAACAATTATTGTTATATTTTAGCCAAGGCTTATAAAATTTTAATAAATTATATACAAAAACCTTCATCTTGAATTGTCCTATCTATTAAAAAACCGCATCAAAATCCGTTGCGTAGTTTTGAAGATTTAAGCGTACAAACGGATACAGGCACGGAGAAAGCGACTTTGTTTCATAATATGTTTAAATGGATATAGCATGATATCGCTAAGAGATAGACATATGCCATCGCGGACTTTTTTGTAGACCTATTTAAGTTACACAATTCCACCATACATTATTTTGTTGTATCTCAAAGGGTTTAGGCAGCGTTTTCGTTGAAAACTCCCAGGCGGCCTATTTTTTTCCGACGCGTCCAACAATTATTGTTATATCTTAGCCAATGCTTATGATATTTTAATAAATTATATACAAAAACCTTACTCTTGAATTGTTCTATCTATTAAAAAAACCGCATCAAAATCCGTTGCGTAGTTTTGAAGATTTAAGCGTACAAACGGATACAGTGACGGAGAAAGCGACTTTGTTTCGTAAAATGTTTAAATGGATATAGCATGATATCGCTAAGAGATAGACATATGCCATCGCGGACTTTTTGTAGACCTATTTAAGCTACACAATTCCACCATACATTATTTTGTTGTATCTCAAAGGGTTTAGGCAGCGTTTTCGTTGAAAACTCCCAGGCGGCCTATTTTTTTCCGACGCGTCCAACAATTATTGTTATATCTTAGCCAATGCTTATGATATTTTAATAAATTATATACAAAAACCTTACTCTTGAATTGTTCTATCTATTAAAAAAACCGCATCAAAATCCGTTGCGTAGTTTTGAAGATTTAAGCGTACAAACGGATACAGTGACGGAGAAAGCGACTTTGTTTCGTAAAATGTTTAAATGGATATAGCATGATATTGCTAAGAGATAGACATATGCCATCGTGGACTTTTTTGTAGACCTATTTAAGCTACACAATTCCACCATACATTTTTTGTTGTATCTCAAATGGTTTAGGCAGCGTTTTCGTTGAAAACTCCCAGGCGGCCTATTTTTTTCCGACACGTCCAACAATTATTGTTATATCTTAGCCAATATATATAAAAACTTAATAAATTATACACAAAAACCTTCCTCCTAAATTGTCCTATCTATTTAAAAAAACCGCATCTAAATCCGTTGCGTAGTTTTAAAGATTTAAGCGTACAAACGGTTACAGGGACGGAGAAAGCGACTTTGTTTTATAGTAGTAGTAGTAGCTAACAAATAATATCCCGGGTACGCAACCCGGGATATTCTTCTGTGCATTGTTAATAATAATAATAAAATCTATGGACGCTTTTTACACCACGTCAATCTAGTCCCGTGGTAAGTACTCGAAGAGACTTGTGTTATGGGTACCAGACAACCGAAATACAATATATTTAATACGTTTTATATTAATACTTATATTTAAGATTTTTATTATATAATACACATATTTAATACACAACCATGACCCAGGAACACAGAAACTTTTTTGTTCCCTGTCGGGATTCGAACCCGCGACCTCCGGCTTGAACGCCAACGCGCTAACCATTGAGCCACAGAGGTCATATTACAAATCACACACTAAAATCATTGTAAACGAAATAAGTGTTAATTATCACCTCAATCACCATTCATCACCACCACCACCACCATCATTATTCTCGTCAGCGTCATCACCACCATCATTATAATGATCAACGTCATCATCACTATTACAATTTACACCCCCCTCCCCCACCACCACCACCACCACCATCATTATTCTCGTCAGCGTCATCACCACCATCATTATAATGATCAACGTCATCATCACTATTACAATTTACACCCCCCTCCCTCATCACCACCACCACCATCATTATTCTCGTCAGCGTCATCACCACCATCATTGTAATCATCAACTTCATCATCATCACTATTACAATTTACACCCCCCTCCCACACCACCACCACCACCACCATCATTATTCTCGTCAGCGTCATCACCACCATCATTGTAATCATCAACTTCATCATCATCACTATTACAATTTACACCCCCCTCCCACACCACCACCACCACCATCATCACCACCACCACAATCACCGCGATCATCATCATTACCACCATTTAGAACTTAAAATTAATATTTTTATAATAAAGATGCGAGTAGCAAGGGATCGGCCGTCTTGGCGTTCATTGAGTGAGGCCTATGTTCAGCAGTTGATGGATAAAGGCTGATGATGATGATGATGAATTAGTAACATTAAATCGATATTAAAATAAAAATGAGGAAAAAAACACGCTGATGATCCTGATTACGACAAAAATGAGAAAAAAATATTAAAACTAAATATTGTTCAAATTTTTATTTTTATTTCCTATGTACACTATCATACCAGGCACCGGCTTATATATTCCACACGTTGTTTTAACGATCTATATCGGAGGGGAGCCGCCAGGCAGCAGCGAAACATAAGTCCTACTTTGTTAACGCCTCGCAGGCAACTAAATTGAGGCCGCGCTGGGGGCTAGACAAGTTTTTCACATTATTTGATTTTAAGAAAAATAAAAACATTTATTTTAAAAAGTAAGATCAGAATAAAATTTTAAATGTTATTACCTATTTTTTCATATAAATTTTGTAACTTAAAATCTCACATTCTTCAATTACAACTAGAAAAATAATCAAAAACATCTTGTGTTTGTGATTTTTTTTTATCGAGGCAAGTTACAATGATCGTGTTTTGAATAGGTTAACAAAAAAGAATGTATACTAAACTACAACATATATTTTTAACGGATCAAAAAAACCAACATTACTATGTTTACGACTTAAACAAAAACAGGCGCTTTGGGATATACTGGCCTTAATATAAGTGGACATAGCCAAAATGCTTTTTTTGGATTGTTTGTGAAATATTTAGTGTTGTCACGGAATCAGAGAGTTGATGAATATAAAATGGAGCGAATATAAATATTACAAATCTACTACACCCAGACTCCTCAGAGAACATTATTTAGATGCTTAAATATATAATATATTTTGTTATTTAGTTTTAATTATTTATCAACACAAATTACAATTTACAAGCCATCTTTCTTTGATGCTTCTCGTTTTTTTTTCTCTTCTTCTTCTTCTTCGTTTATTCATCGTATGATATTATTGTGCAATTTATTTTTATAATGTTTAGTTTTAGTGCTGCTTTTTGTGTTTTTTGTATAAATTATAATTACATGTTATAACTTCTGGCGCACACCCTTTAAAAAGTCGTGGTGGGGGGGCTTACGGGTATTAGGTACTGGTTTAATGGTTATAACATCTTACCACTTTACAATACACCTGCCCAAACCAACGATCCCAAACCCTTTAAAATGGAGAGTCAATTCAATAGATATAGTTTACGGCCGCTACCCGGGGGTCGCCGGGGCGCATCTGGAGCCGACGCTGGATGCCACAGCATGCGAACCGTTGGCGACGGGGGACTGAGCAGGCGGGTTCCCCTCGAACAAAATAGTACAGCCGACCGATCATCTTCACCCTCATCTATTTCACAGTCCGAATCTTCACTCTTCTCTAACATTCCATCACCTTCATCAACTCACAGCCTATTTCGATCACCCAATTCATCACCATCATCAACGTATTCATCCCGAACAACAAGGTCAACAGCTGTTGTGCAAGAGGCATCCGCCATCAACCCTGCACCCACTGTTGGCTATTCTTGTGCGCGAAAAAAGTGGACCGAAGATATGAATAGCTTTATATGGCGCACATATTTATTAATTACAAAGTGTGAGACGACGCAGATGAACAATTACCTTGAACCTTTACACCGAGAATTTGACAATAGATATCCCGAAATGAAAGCAACACGACAACGCATAGGAGACCAAAGAAGAGCAATATTAAGACGAAAACTATTATCACAAAACACATTAGAACAAATAAATGCTGATATAAGAGAACAAATACAAACTGAAAACTTTCAAACAGAATATCATTCATACACATCCACACACCATTCAAATCACTCTGTATATCCAACGAATACACCATCTCAAACAAACACCGCTTCCAATAATAGAATTAAATGGTCAGAAGAACTAAATGACGAAATAGTTAGATGTTATTTCGAAGTCACTGAATTAGAAAAGTATAAGACTTCTTATCGGAATAAGCTCCACGAACTTTTTATAGCGAGGCACCCACACCTATCACACTTAACAGAACAGAGAATTGCAGATCAGAGGAGGCTTATATTTAATAATACGAAACACATAAGTAGGATCCAAAGTTTGAAAAAAGAAGTAGAGTTAAAGTTAAGAGGCTAAATCACCCTCAACACGACGTTGAACAAGATCTTACAATAGCAGAACATCCACACCAAACCCAACCTGAAGGCGCCATAAACACTACACTCACAGAGACGCAAACTTACCAACAAACCCTCACAGAACCACTCCCACTCTCCCAACCTTTCACATTAACTAATATAAATTCAATTCAAGTAGAAATCAATGACATAGTAGCTCAAAACATCGAAGTAGAATTTAATAACGCCAAAGAGAGATTCAGTAGTATTGACCCTGAGAAAAGACCATTCATCCCAAAACAGAAAACATCCCGTAAATTTTCTCAAATTGTTCAATATCTTAATAACGTTGTTCTTCCAAAACATTTAAATCACGCATTAGATTTTATTTCTCTGCACACCCTAATCTATGCGGCAGCCTTTACAGCAGCCTCTTGCAATGGCACAAGATTTAAATTAGATGCAAATACCCCCGCAAATAGTCGGAACAAAAAACCAGCATGGCAAAGAAGGATTGAAAGTAAAATAGATAAATATAGATTAGAAATAGGCAGACTTACACAATTTATAGCAGGAAATAGGAACCGAAAAATAGTAATAACTGTAGAAGAAATAAAGATTAAATACAAAACTCATTCACAACACGAAGAACCAAATACGGAACCACAACATTTTCTCGACACCTTGAAACAGAAACTAAATGCAGCTTCCAATAGACTCAAAAGATACCTTACTTGCACAAAACGAAAACAACAAAACTCTACTTTTACAAATAACGAAAAGCCGATGAGCCAATAAGGTTTCAGAGAAAAGACAGCGTACTATAAATAATACCGACGTGAAATACAGCTATACTGTAGCGCTTCGAGCAGTGTGGGAGTCTCGTGTAGCCACCTATAAAAGGATACTTAAGGAATATAAGGATGTTATAACTGAAAAAAATCGCCTGCATTAACTAAGATTTACAACGGGATCTGAGTGGGATGATATTATGTAGACTCTAGCCTTCCTTGTAAGATGGGCTATCTTAAACTGGAAGAATCATTCGAATTCGATCAATAGTTCCTGAGAATAGCGCGTTCAAACCAACAAACAAACTTTTCAGCTTTATATATTAAATAAAAGATAAGACAATAATATAGCCTATATCCTTCCTTGACATCTAATACTGAAAGGATCATTCAAATTCGATCAAAAGTTCTTGAGATTAGCGCGTTCAAACATACAAACATATTGTGATTATAAAGATTATAAGATTTTTAAAAACAGAATTTAAAAAGTTGGAACTTGTATACATTCACGAATCGGACCAAACCACTTGATCACAGGAGCGCATGGTATAGATTTTTTCCCCGTGTCTATTATCCTTACAATTTCTGAGCCGTTGTATGTTCTAGTTTTATACTAGACTAGTTGCCCTATTTTTTTACAAAACCTCGTTCTCCGTTAGCTTATTTTTCCCATAGATAAATGATGAATTAGATACATGCATAGCCGAATGATAAGTAAATTTAGACACAAAAACAAGATCCAGAACTAATAAAATCATGGAATAAATAAATAAGTTTATTTATTTATTTTTTTACTTTATTTCTTTTTCCTTTAGATTTCTTTCTTAGTTGTTGTTTTACGCGTATACAATACTAGAACTACACAGGACTCTTAAAATCACATGCACGACACATGCACAACCTTTTTTTTGACACACACACAATATTCCTATACCCTATTTGTTATAAAAAAGAAATAAGAAAAAAAAATACTATTCTGTTACACATCCGTAAAACTTGTTTCATTATAATGAGTGAAATTGGCGTTAAAATAAGAAAACAAAATATTATGTTAAAGTCATGTAAGTATATAATCAATTATTTATGTCAAGATTAAAAACCATGTATCCATATCGCCTCTCGATTTAGAAGATTTGAAACGAGTATGCCAACATAAATAACCCAAGCATAATAAATCATTTCCTATTCAACGCGCAAATATTAACACCTGGGACTCGACGTGAAAGATTACGGAAGCTGTCATCTCGTCAAATGGTATTCAGATCCATAAATTAATGCGGGGACACACTCCATCCCATCGAGTTTCTGTCCCGCCTGTCAAAGGCTGAATGACTGTCGCTACGCACGTGAATAGCGTCTGCCGTCAAGAGGCTGTACGCTAGTTTAAACTTACGACGTACTCACAGAATGTCCTGCCGTGAATGAGATGTAAAGGAAAGTGGAACGCAGCATCGTATTTTAATTATGTCTCTGGATGTCTTCCCGTATCTGTAAAATCATTATTGTGATTAAAATTTTAATATCACTTTTGGTGGTAAAAGGAAATTATGGCATGGCATTTTACCGTTTTTATGTCACAAGGAAGAAACCGAGAAATCGGTGCCATATGATAATCAAATCAAATAAAATAATTTTTCCGCTTATGTGTGTAAATACAAAGGTGGATACAGGTAATTACAAAATGATGTCTCAACACATTGGTCTCGTGTGGCATGCAAAAGTTTTTGAACAATTAATAATACATTAATACATAACTACAGACGCCATAGACAATAACCAAAACTTTATTTCTCTTCCCTCTCCCTGCCATTAGTAGGCTACACGAGACTCCCACACTGCTCGAAGCGCTACAGTATAGCTGTATTTCACGTCGGTATTATTTATAGTACGCTGTCTTTTCTCTTAAACCTCATTGGCTCATCGGCTTACCGTTCTCCTTAGTGTATGACCAGCCCATCTAACATCTTACTAATATTATAAACGTGAAAGTTTGTAAGTATGGATATTTGTTACTCTTGCACGTAAAAACTACATAATGGATTTTAATGAAACTTTAAAATATATAAAATATAGTTTATACCTCAGTATAACACATAGGCTATAATTTATCTTTGTATGAGAAGTACTCGGGTGAAACCGCGGGGCGCTGCTAGTAATAAATATTTAGATGTCGTCTCACAGGACAAAATCTACCTTTGAAAATCTAAAAATTAATTTATACAGAAGACACAAAATTTTTTTGTGGATAGGGGAAAAATAGTTCTTATATTCATGCTTATTTAGGTTCGTATTCCGAAAATGCTAAAGTATCATTATCTTATAAATATAATCACCTAGAATACATGTTCTTACGCGTTTATCATGGACCTAGGTAAAGTTAGGTGGAGATAAAAAGAACACTTAAAATTCAAAAAGTTTTGCATGGCAACAACTCCAATGCTTGCCCAAGGTCATTGACGGTTTATATTCCAATAACCAGGCGTAGATTGTTCTAAGAAATATAAACAATTCCTGTAGGTAACCAAGATTGAATTAAAATAGAAAAATTGGTTTCTAGGGATCCGCATCTTTTTATATAGGTTTCGATGTTAATAAGTATAGTGGTGCGTTTTATCTGAGCCTTAAACCTCATATACTATTAATAAAAAGCACAGCAAGTAGCAGCGAGGTAGATAGGCCTTATAGGTCTACTTACATAATGATGATGGTCGTTTTTAAAGATATATTTTTGGTCTAGCTAAAAAAAAAAGCTATTATTAATTTTAGCGCCAAATTAGGTATAATTATAGTTGAATCTTTGGAGTAAAATCACCAACAATTACAAACAGCTAAAGAAGAGATTTTTCCACATCTTATAGATTCCGCTTAAATTTTGATGTCTACGGAATCTTTTTGGAGTTTATTGGAGTTTACTCCTTAAGAATCGATTTTCATATATAAGGCGCCCGGTATGAGAAAAATCCGAGGGGTAAAACCAACTGAACTAACGAAAAAGTGTCACGTTTTTGGTGCGCACCTTTAGTGCGCAACTTTCTAATTTAGCTGTGAGTGTATTGAGACGTACATAGGGTATGCTGTATAGGCGACTATACCTATATACTATATGTTATTGGGCTTGTTTTTTTTTTTTTTTTGGAGTTGAGGAGTAAACTCCAGTCGTGCGTCGGAGCTGACACACACACATTTTTTTTTTTTTCCAAATAAATGTAGAACATAGATGATAGAACTCTTGGTGCGTTTCACCTCATTGGTAACCATTTTTTTGCAATCTTATTGTACTCTTCAACATTAAACAAACCTAAACCAGATCTTTGAAAGACTAGATTTTTTGTTTTTATATGTCTCGTTCAAATTGTTAAAAAGAGTTCAAAGATGTAAATTGCTGAGTATATTATTTCTTTTCGGAGGCCAAGACCCACTTTGGGTCGCTGAGCCACAAAAGTTAAGTTTTAAGTTTATATTATTTCGTTTGTGTATATGTATATAAGTTGATCCGTATTTCGTTAGAAACTCTACATTTTATATTGAGTTGGTAGGTTGACACAGGTATACTTGGGCTATTCTTAAAAGAACAGGATCGGATGAAACCAATGTTCTTAAATGTTATGATTGGATAAATATTTTCGTAAATTCACAGAGCCCACCATAGTCTTTATAAACGTCTAAAAGCATCAACACAAATACTCGAATACTTCATATCTCTCGCGATAATCAAATAATTTCCAAAATCTAAATTCAGAGCCTTCAGAGCTTTTATTTCCCACGAGGCTCATGTTATAGATACGCTAAAATTTGATATGAAATTCCTGAAAAGTCATATTGTTGCAAATAGAAATGGTAAACATATTTTTTTTTGAATTACACCCTGAATAAACCTGAAAAAAATATGAAGCTATATTCAGATGTCACATTTAAAAATGCGTGTTAAATTTTTTTACAGAAAAAATATGATATCAAAGCATAAAAGCCGTAGTGCAAAAAACTAAAACTAAAAGTAACATGTTATTTCAGTACAGGATTGTGAAACCATGGATCGTGTTCCAATGCGAAACGTCGTAATAGTAGCCTTTACTGAAATATATTTTTTTTCAGTTTTTTTTATTTGAAACATCGACTCACTTTTATTTTTATAAATATAATATGAGTGAAAATATATGAGTTTATTTACCTAAAGGGGATTTACCATACATACCATTCTAATAAAAAAAGCATATATACGGTCGAATCGAGAAACGTCTCCTTCCTTGAAGTCGTTAAAAAAGAAATTAATAATTTATTGTCAATTTAATTTAAATAAATGTGTTCAGTAGCCACATAGGTTTTATGTATGCTTTTGGTTTCTATCGGTTTTTTTATATTAAATAAGCTAAGAAACTACTTCTTTCTTGGCTCTGGCAATATCAGACGTAGCAGGAACAAGGACGTTCACTTCAAGCTGAGGCCGACTAGTGTGCACTTGTCTGCTTCGGCCCTTATTACATGCCTTATATGATGACTTTACCGCCACTTTTACGAATTTTGTTTTCAAATCAAAAGAGCTATAACAGTATAAACTTATCACCACTATCATCATCATCAGCCTTTATCCGCCTACTGCTGAACATAGGCCTCACTCAATGAACGCCAAGACGACCGATCCCTTGCCACTCGCATCAAACACGGACCAGCCACCGCACGGAAATCGTCTTCTTAATATAGTTAATTCTTGGTTAATATAGTTATATAGCCATATGCCACACATAATGCTGCAAATGCAATAGCTGTGAAATGACAAGCGCATGCGTATAGTGCCGCGCACAAAGTTGGGTTGAACTATCCTTGATTTTTGGTTTTGGTTGATATATAATATCTTGTTTCAGATATCCTGGATCTCACTAGTCATTTTAATATTTTATAACTCATATATTTATTATATGAGTGGACGACAATTTTATTATTTGAGGCAAATATTAGGGGTAAGTAAGCTCATAACTTTTTGATTAAATTCTCCGTAATATATATTTGTTAAAAGAAAAATGTAGAACCTTTGTACATAGTTTCAATTATTCACTAAGACCTACTTAGTATTATAGTATATATAGTTTTTTTATAATAATGCTTTATAGAGATTTATACTAAAGATCGAATTGTAAAGAAAAATTATATTTCCCTTGCTGTGACTAAATTTGAATTAAATAATATAATTAGTTTTTGAAAGATTTATAGATACTATAGTACTGTATACTATACGGGTATAGTTTCACAGTACTCCCGAACGCATAGGGTCATTCAAACCAATTCATAGACAGTTAAAAGTAATCCGCAACTGTGCATCTGTCAAACCTGTGGTCAAACCCATATAAAACCCGACCATTGACAACAGGAGCGCATAAAGAGAAGCGTTCTTAGCACATTATTTTTTCATTACTTAGCAAAGTACTCTTCTTGAGTATGGATGTAATTTTCAGTACAGGAATGCTCTTATAATATATTTTCTCGTAATATTATTTTATCATATTGCAGTTAGGTCTGTGTATATCCCGCGGGACGGCCGCTGTGCTCAACTTGTGTTGTGCTCTAGTCCTGTTGCCGTTGTGTAAGAAGTTGAACCTGGTGCTGTACAGAGCGCTTTCCCAGCTATGTCCCGAGTTATTCTTCTTCTGGCTGGAGAAGGCCAAGAGTTTTCATATGACTGTCGCTGTTACGCTTGTTGTTTTTGCCGGTATGTTAATTTTTCTTTTCAGTCAATTTCGTTTAGAATATTTTTTTTAATGTTATTAGTGAGCAGTCGTGCTGCCTAGTTGTAAGTGGTTAAAGTCACCCATTAACATAAACTAATTTACCTTGACTATGCCAGGCACCTCATTTATGTGTTACCTTGATACGTAAAGATGGTAAGTCTTGATGGCAGTTATAATATAACTCTGCCTGACTTACCCTTCTCTCCGAAACACAGTAAAGTCGATCCGAAAAACGTCATCATCATCATCAGCCTTTATCTCTCCACTGCTGAACATAGGCCTCCCCAGACGAGCGCCAAGACGATCGATCTCTTGCCACTCGGATTTTATTTGATCGGTAAATCACATATGGATTATTAATATCCTAAGAAACTATAAAAAAGTAATTTCACTATAAGTCAGGAACCATGCCTTTCACAAGTAATTCAAAAATGATTCTCGACCCAGATCGACCCAGAGTCCCTTCAAACGCGTTATCAGATCCAGAACCCTAGAAATAACCTAAATTCAACGAAATAGATATAGCGCGTTCTATAAAAAGTTAAAAGCAATTAATAATAAGTTGTATTAAAAATCACTTCTGATACGATTCTATTTTATAAAATCTAGCAATTTTATAAGAAATATATTATAAATACATAAATGTTCATATCTCAGGCACTAAGAGAGTATATTTCAGTAGATACATCGAAGCAAACGGTGAAAAATAAAATTATAGCGAGCGCTGGGTTTATTCAATTCGCGATGACGTCTGCAAAATTAAATTACTGTCCAAGAACGGGAACTGAATTTATCTCGAGATTACAGGTGATTAAGATAGACTTCCGCGACTTGAACAGCTCCTATTGAGAATTCCTACGCTAAATAGATTTGCATATTTTTTTCCCGTTTATTATGAATTTTACGGTGAAAAATGGAATTAAAAAAGTTCTCATTCTTATGATTTTTTTAGTCCTAAGGATAGAACCAAGCAGTCGTAGCGCTTTTGTACCCAGCGTTAAAAAGTGTTTCCAGATAAGACAAATGGACACACATGTCATGTATCTGTTCACACGAGAGCGTATTTAAAACGCAACGCTTTTTATAAAGCACTGTTGGATTTTCGACTTTGAGTGCTTTATATTAAATCGGATTGAGCATGAAAAACTCTCATCTCGAGCGAACGTCGGGCTATACAGCAACCCTTTTAAGCGCTCGTGCGAACGGGAGCTTACAGGGACTACCGAGGCCCTTTGACATCCGCATAACCAAAGGTTGCAAGCAAAGGTTGAAGACATCCGCACAACCAAAGGTTGAAGGCAAAAAAAGCAGATGCATTGCTCTTTATTCCTATCCTGCCAATAGGCCACCGTACTTACAAACAATACATGGCAATTAATTTACGCCAGTATTGTTAGGGCCAGACGTACCCTGTTCGTGCCGGCCCAAGTCGGCTCTTAAGCAGCATGGTACTACCTCCCAAGTCGGCTCCTAAGCAGCATGGTACTAAATCATATAAGAATGATGCTCAAAGCTTATTTGATGTTTTATATTACTTTGATAAACAAGCAGTATATAATTAAACAAAATATATAAAGTTCAGTAATTATGGGATAATAATATAGTAATAATACTAGCAGCGCCCCGCGGTTTGACCTGTGTACCTCCCAGTCCCGTTTTTATAAAAATTAATTTAGTCGTAGTCGTAGTAAATTTAAAAATTAATTTAGTCGTTTTTACGTGAAAGAGTAACAAACATCCATCCATCCATCCATCCATACTTAATACGTTCGCACTTATAAAATTAGTAGGATTATGCACTTTTAATTTCAAGAATTACATAAAAGGTAATTTCCAAGAGGTCTAATATAATTCAAATAAATTATAAAAAGTTGTTACTACAGCTATGAGATTTGATTGATTAAAGGACAAAATAAAAGAAAGCGGGTAACGGGCGGAAAATAAAAATTAAAAACGAAATCTTCATTTAAGCACCCTTAAAAATGCATTGTGTACAAAGTGAAAAGCACCCTAAATCACTTTCCGCCAAAAGGCTTTGTACACCATTATGTTCTCGAGACAAAGGGTGACGATGACTAGCTCGACACCGTTCTTAGTCTTATTGCGTTTAACATTTGTCTGGAGTTCGCAGTTTAACGGGTCGCAGGTGAAATGTGACCTAGGAAGTTAGACCGTCTTAGGTGCTGCATTTAAAACTGGAAATGTTGAATACAGAATTAGAAACGCAGGCTTTATATTCTAGTAAGTTTCATTGTTAGTTTGTTCATCGCTGTCCTTATACGTTTCTCTTCGTGGGCATCGATTTTTGTAGATATTGCCAACGTTTTGAAGTTGTAAAAGTGCACCTATTTGCACTTATAAACCAAAAACTTTAAAGTTACGGCCAACAATGATATAACATTAAAATATTTGTTAGGTGGATCGATCCCCAGATAATGTAGAACGTCTTCTTCTCTGTAATTTACATTTCCGACTCTTTCTAAATAGTTTAATTTATTTATAATATATCATAAGAAGGCAATCGATTGTCTTAAGGTGACTACCGACGTCTATAGACATGTGCAGATACGTTGCAATTATTTTCCATATAACCCTAATGGGTCACTGGAAACTCTCAAACGAAATGCAACAGCATAGCTATCACTTTACGCTGGTATTATGTGAGCGAGAAGCGCCAACCCGATCGTATCGCTTCTATTCAGTTGCGAAGCAGGAATAGCATTAAGTACCTCTTTTCAAAAAATGTTTATCAATAAATTTATATTTTACTACTACTATAATATAGTAATTAGGATATGGTTTTCTGATTCCTATAGACTAAAGTCAAATTGATCCAACCAGTAGACTGGTAGAAGAGCTATCCACCTCAAACTAAAAACTCAAAAGTGAGCTCTTTCGAAATGTCGATATTGCGTATGTTCGAGTTTATTTGCTAATGCAGCGATGCAAATAGACACTAATACAGGATTGCTAGGATAACATCAAACAAAGGTAGCTTATGTTGCGTGACATATGCAAATAAAGCTTGGTATACATGCGGGTATTAATTGTAGTGCAAACTAACCTCATTCAGGCGCTATGAGAGAAAAAACGCTATTACGCTGCGATGGAAATATATAGTTCAACCTGAATTACTAGGGCGCGGAAGGCAATTTTATACCTGGAACATGATATTTACTTTTTTGTGACCAATTTGTATCTAGACGCAAGAAGAGAAATTAATCTTTTTACATGTAGCAATTTCGAAACATAACGATAGCTTTAGGGTCTTTGGGTCGCGTTTGTGAAAGAATTGTGATTTGTGATGTATATAATTTAGCTAGATTTGCTGATGGTATTGTTCAGGTAGATGGAAGCGAATATCTTGTTATGCTGCATGATAGACGATGCTATAGGCAATGTAATCTAATATGTATTGTTTGGTTTTAGTGATACATTCCATATCCCATTTCATAAACCTTTGGAATTTTTCTCGAAACTACGATGAATTTCGAATGGAGATAAATATGGCGAAATATAAGAATGAGGTAAGTGTTGAATGTTTCAACTTGATACAATTTTAAAAGCTTAAGTTTTGGTTGCATATAATTCTAGGCTAATTAATTTACACGTATAATAATTAATGTGAATATCTGTTTATTTATAATTCGGATGAATTTCCCAAATCTGTAATTTTTATGCAGCCTCTTAGTTTACCTAAAGATATATTATATATTATCATTTATACCGTAATTCTGAGAAAATTGTTATAAATTCACATATTAAGAAAATAAACTATCTGTAACTACTATTTATGCAAATGTTTAATGTATTCTACTGTATACAAAGTATGAAAATCACAGACTCTAAGACGTTTCCTTGTGGCACACCCTATTATATCTTAATATCGTAGCAAATTTTGTTACGAATTATTATATAGTCGTTATCTTAGGATAACGACTATATAATAATCATACAAATAAGTATTTTATTGACCAAATTAAAAAAGGGGGTTCTGTTATAGAGATAGATCATATAATTTCCTTGTTCTATTGTCTGTATTTTTATAATTATTCTTATCGATTTGTCTGTCAATTGTGGACCAATTTCCCAAATAGTTTTTGGTATTAGTATAGGCAGTGCATTAAAAATTCGATATCCCATTAGCAATAACGCGTATTTGCTTTCACGAATGATTTTAATCTGAACGAGCGAGCACACACTCGTCCCGCTCAGGTGTTTAATGACTGCTCCTCGGGCAATCTCGTACCCTTTGTGTGTGACAACTGGATGTACTTTCATTGTTATTGTAATGGGTTTTACAAAAAATATGAGCCTAAGATTGTGGAAATGTGAAAGAGATATGGACTAGACAGGCAAAACTTTGGTAGTAACATCATATATTTTCATAAACAACATCAGCTGATTAACTATTTGATTTTTTACCTACCGATTGAGCTTAAAGGCCTAAAAATCTAGACCTTTCGAAAAAAAATATATTTTAGTTTGTGTTCCTTTTATTTTAATTGAATATTTTACAGAAAATATTATTAAGTTAGTGTTCGTATACCATATAATATAAGCTTTACTTTTGTCATCCGTATGCGTCCACTACAGGAGATATTTTTTTTTCAGCGAATACAAAGAACAGCGGCCGCAGAACTCTTCTACTCGGTTTTTGAATTAAGCTTTAAATATTTTCTTTCCCTTTTATGATTCCAAGTGAAGTCATGTGACCCTCAAAAAGAGCTGAAGACGCTTAGGTGATTGAGTTAGGATATTAGTCTAGTTCGAGTCCCGTATAGAGTCCAGGAGCGTACATGGGTAACCTGGATATTTGTGAAATGTGAAAAAAAGCCGAGAGGGTTATGTTTGACTGATTCCCGTTTTACGTTCATTCAATTTTATGGAAATCTCATCCTGTCTGTTCAATCTTTCACTTACAAAAAAGGCTTGAGCATAAGAACATGTGATTGAGCTAATGCTACGAAATATGACTTTGCAAATCTTAGGTAGCATGATTGAAGCCGCCTATAGTTTCTATGATACGACCATTTTCCAATAATAATTAATTGGTATATGTTTGTATTGAGGTCATATCTGGCTGTGGAGCTGATAAGCGTTTATGGACGTAATTAAATTCAAGTAGCGTGTATGACACGGGTAGATTGGTACCTGACATTAATACTCGTTAAATTATAGTCATATAATATTTAAACGTGTGACCTATATGCATGACTGCATCACATTAGGTAGTAAAGTATCATATATGTCCCACTGCTGGTCACGGGTCGCCTCCTCGAAATCAGACGAGGAGGGTATCGGGCCATAGTTCGCCGATACGCAGGCCCAATGCGTGTTCGTGAACTTAATACTTCTTCAAAGACTTTTCAACTCATCAGGCATGCATGTTACGCTGTTTTCCTTCACCGATGAGCTAGCGATGGTCTCGTGATTAGGGTAGAGTTTGAAATTTAGAACAATCCATTTCAAAGTACCTGTAGGGTGAGGGTCGAACGTGGATCCTCTCGCTTAAGAGGCTGAGCTCAATACCTAGTGGGTGGGACCATCGTCACTCATAGTAACTAATCACTTACAGAGTATGTATATTTGATATATACCAAGATAACACTGAAAATGATTAGAAAATTAAAAACGGCTTACTGTAGAAAGTTGTCAATACTTTTGTTTTTCGAAGTAATTCCGTTCCTCTCTACACATCGTCGCATTCGATGGAAGCACCGAGAAAAGCAGGAGGCCCATTCTTCCTTAGGGGTCTCTTCTATGGCATTTTCGTTCGCTTCCACTGCATCTTCAGGGTTCTTAAAGCAAATACCACGAATTTTATCTTTAGTTCTTGGGAATAAATGAAAGTCGCAGGGCCGATTTGCCGCCAATTCACAAAAACAAATGACAAATTAATGCAATATACTACTCGTACATTAGGTTACCAAAGAGTTCTAAAATTGAAATTTAAAAAATAGTGTTCATTAGCAATGTTTCTAACTGGCCAGTTCTAAAAATTTTCAGTGCTACCCAGGAATAAGGTCGGAATAACGAATTGGAACGAACACAAAGATTTAATGATAAAATAATCTAATAAACTTACTCCTATTTTATCAGTTATTACTTTTCATACGCCTGTTATGGTGTTCTTGAGTTTTATGGCGAGCGCAAACGTATGACCATCGATTTACTATTCTAGATATAAATAGATAACAAAATGTATACATCATAAAACGTTCAACTTGATTGATCGGGTTATTGGCCTTTGTAATATCCCGGCCCGAATTATAAATATCATACACATTTTGGAATTCAGTTTAGTCTACTTCGGAATAGGTGTTGAGAGAATTAAAATAATAAATATTTGCGAATAATAAAAAAAATGTGTAGCGAATGTATTATGGTTGGGAGGAATGCGCTGTGCCTCGCTCCCGAATGCATGAGTAGTACCCATTTTGCTTGTTTCTTCCATTATGTTTTATTGTATTAATATTGTATAGATTTTCCTTTTTGTATAGGCACATTGGTAGTTGTGCCACCTGATGTTAAGAGGTCGACATCGCCTGTGAACTAATTTATCTGGGATTAGACCAATTAATCCATTTACTAAGGGACTGACTAGCCAGAGACTAAGGACAGAGATAACGCATAACAGAAGCAAGAAAAGAGGAGAAAACAAAAGCTTTATATTCGGACGAATACTGTTGAATCGTCAAGTAGTGAAACTCACTAATAAATGTTTATGAATTTAGAAATAAGTATGATAGGTTGCCATAATACAGGCTCTGCCTAGTTTTGGTCAGATGTCCGTGTGTGAATTGGCCAAAAATAATATTGTTGTTATTATAACTATTAACTCTGATTTCTTGAAATACGTTTTTTGTGTCTTAAGTCTAATTGTTTCAGAGTCCCTTTCTGCTTCTCATGAGTGTGCCCGGCGTCACAGGACTGACAATGCTGTTAATAGTCCTAAGCATGGGTTTGACATCCACGAGATTTGTCCGCAGGAGAGTGTACAACGCCTTCTGGTACACCCATCAGCTGTACTTACCATTCTTGGTGTTGTTGATGATACATCCTTTGAGGTTAGCATTTGTATTGATCAGAACACCGCATTTAATTTTCTTGCATAGGGCGTATTTAAGTGGAATAACACACCAAAGTCAAAGTGAAAGTACTTATTGCTACTAAGTGTAAAAAGGTTCTTAAATATTACCAATAGGGATGTTGACTATTTTTTTAAATTGATTTTATTTGATAGATATACTATAGATAAACACGAAAAAAAGATTTTTGTAAAGAAATATGTCCAATTTTAACAAAAAATTAAATAAAGAAAAATAGTTTTTAAAATTGCCGTTAAAACGCTCCAAGCGTCATTACGTCACACACCGCATTCAGAGCTCGCGCTATGTTAGGTGAGTTTGTACTTAGCTCAATGTTCAGTGACGTCATCGCCTTATTGGCGTTTACAGTCACGTGATCATGCATGATAAATAACGCATTTTAAATTAATTTTCTAAATTTTAAGACATATAAGTAGACTTTTTAAATGTTATTTTAGGTTTTCAAATACTGCATTTAATATGTAAAACATAACTTTACATGAATTTGTAACATGTGTCAACATCCCAATTAAGGAAACAATAATATTAAATTAATGACTTGATAAATATTTCAGCGGCGTTCTGAAGGAGGAAGTATTAGAAGAGAATAAAGATTCGGGATTAACCTCACAAGAAGCTCATGTTGGTCCCAAATTCGTTGCCATAAACTCTATGGTAAGTTTTTATAGTAAAATACTTTTTACACCGCACAATTCTAAACCATCTCCAACGAAGCTTGTTCCCAGTTTACGTTCTCTCAAAGAATTGTAACTAGAGAGGATCTATAAATTTTGCAGACTAATATTGAAATTAGCTTGAGTTTGCTCATTAAGTTATGCTCAGAGGATTTTCATTATACTTTTGGGCCTCCCCAAAATGCAATAAAGAATAATTATAAAAAACGTCTTTTACGCGGTTACATAAGTAATATTTTCGTTTATCATTTATTATTCAATAGCTGCGGTCAATAAGATAGAATCAGGCCTCATGAAACCCAAATCAGATTCAATAGCGTCATGGAAAAATAGCAATAGATTCGCCGATTCGCCAAAAACATACCAATAAATATTCGCATTATTATGACTAACAGAAGACTTGTTATCTTGTGACAAACAAAACATACTCTGACCTCAGAACTGATTCACAAATTCGTAGTACAGTATTGCATGCTTATTTTGAGGATAAAATATGAATTAAATTGATGACTCTAAAAGTATGGAGGTGAAGAATAAACAAGACAGAACAGGACAATAATAACTAGCACAAAGACTTATCATAACTTCTCAGAATGGACAACGCATGCAAATGTTGCTCGGGCTAGTTTCTCTTGTTTGTGTTGATGGGCGACGCTGACCACGACTCGTCTGACCGTTTGACTGTCCAACTGAAAGAAAAGTATTTTACTTTTCTTTAAAATTGTTTCATTATAGTATACAACTAACAAAAAAAGCCTTCAACTCTGATTCTGGTTAGACTTATATATCATATAATATTGATCATTTGATTTTGTTTTTATGTACATAAGATTGATTGTACAGTTCCAATGATTCCTGAGTTTTCTAGAGATCTAAAGACTAGCTTTCAGATAGTTTGTGCTTCAGGTTCAGGCTTCAGATTGGGCTGGGGACTGGCCCTTCCTTTTATGTCACACATCGTAAGGAAGGTGGTTTGTCTTAAGACGGGAAGAAATTGGAAGCAAAATGCTGTGAATTCCCTCTCTTCTCTTCGTAAAGATCCGTATCGCCCCTATACCAATAGTAAAATTAATATAACTATGAAAAATATAAATTCTCACTTTTATAAATATCTTATAAAATAGGCTTAAAAACTAACTATCTGCTTGTGGGTATTAGTAAATATCTGATGCAGCATATTGCTAAATATATATTCCATCGAGCTTCACTAATATCATTAACACCCCCTATAACACAATATAAGGACCATTAGTTTTAATGAAGTCTAATTGAAAGACGCGTCGCGTTAACAGTGGAGTGGTAGAGTGGCACGCGGGGACATAATTTGAGTTGTTACAGCACTTTATGCTAATGCGAGTGCGTCTAGGTGCATGCTTCACTTGTATTGATACTTCACCCTAGCTATTAACATATCCAGGCTATATTATATGAAGGTGACATCACTCTGCGTCTGAAAGTACAAAAGAATGTAATGAAATTTTTTCAACAATGTAAGTATCGATGACAGTGTTAAAGGTAACGCCATGTATAGGTATATACAGGGTGTAGAGTTTTAAGGCGTTAGAAAATAAAGTTCAAAAGTAGTAAATTCTTGTGGTTTTTCTTTAAAAAAATTGCATAATAATTAGGATCTTGGAGAAGCTTCCAAATGACGAGAGTTTTTAATGTTACTAATGTTTCTAGGTATTCTAAGAGTTCTGTATGATTATTAAGTTTATTAAATCCTGCGTTCTTATTGTTGTCGATCAAACTTTTATGAACACGATATATTTGCAGATTAGCTGTAACAATTTTCACTTTGGGCTTTACAATGAGAAAACAAAAAATATTTTTTGTGTTATAAGTCGAAACCGAAACGTCTAGTCGGGGTAATAAATTGCAATTAAATCCGTAAAAATCCTTGATTATAATGACAAAACGTCGCATAAACATTAGAAAACAAATGTGGCATTTTGTTTCTATAGAAAAAATTGGTTGTCTGTAAAGTCGGTTTACGGACGGTAGTTTGACGTGACAAAGTCAAACATTACATGCAGTACGAACCGAACTGAGCCGATCGCTCGAGCCGATCATACCTTTCTCTCGTTCGTGCCGCGCTCTCGCTTTCGGAACGCTACATGACGTCATGTGTTTCGTGCATGCTGCCCGTAAAGGTAGATAAGGTGGTCTTTTTGTTGCAGACTTGGCTTTGGATGGCTGTGCCGTTGAGCTGTTTCTGTTTGGATTTAATATGGAGGATATTCTCAAGAAACCTTGCCGACGTTAAAATAATCAGCGTAAGTAGATATTTCCAAGACTAGTTTCAGACAAACAATAAACATATTCACCTGACTAATGCCAGTTAGGTTGGAAGAAATTTCACAGAAGCGGAGTATTTTTGAAAGCTTTTAAAGTTTTATAGGCTTAAAAATAAAGTTACTTAATATTAATAGTTAATACTATTTCTTTCATATTGCTAGATTGAACATGACTATCGCTTATTATGAAATAGGAATACATATAGTTCCAGAATAAAAAGAAAATCACTTTTTTTAATTAAAATCTATCAGGGAAATTCTTATCGTGTTTTCCTATCCCTTTTCGTTAGAATATATTATGATGAAAAATAGCATACTAAAATTTCCCACACTTTGCTCCCAATATAAAGAGGTACATTGCCGAAAATTTGAAAGCTTCAAAGCGTGCATTATATTTTTTTGGTCATTAAAATTAGTTGTCCTCCTAAAGTTGTCTGTCCAAGCACGACCAATATTCCAGTTTGTGTATTTAATAAAAGTCCTTTCTCGTATTCATAAGCTGGAGCTGTTAGTTGGATCGTATTCACAAGTTGGATTAATCACGATGACCGATTATACTTATTACTTAGCGTAATACCATTACCAATTATATTACGACGGCTGGTCAATCGTCAGGTTATTGGACACTCAACGCATAGGTTGCAGGTTCGAATCCTGTCAATTATTACGATGAATATAATATGTATATCTTCACAATATTGTAATAAATATCTGGTTATGGACGTTTTTATAATATGTATTTTAATAATACATATTTCGGTTTTGAAGAGCAGGGCCGGATTAACCATCTAGGGGCCCCTAGGCACAGCTCGATTCCCCCTTTTTTATAAGGACCCCCCTTTTTATACCACAACAACGCAATTTGGTAATTTTTACCGTCTACATTACGAAATAGAATGAAGGTACCATGATCATCAACAACAGACTTCAGTTCATCACATTGCATCAATATCAGTCATTGCCAACGTTACGAAAATGTTTTAGGTTCCACAATATCGAAATATGACGATTGAATGTGTAAACCAAAATAAGGCGAAGCTTTGAGGTGGTCAGAGTTTTGTTGCATAAAAATAATCTTTAACATATGTTTTTTTTTTTCATTTTTTAATCGGGGCGCCGGGCCCCTGGTCATAGTGGGCCCCTAGGCACTGGCCTAAAGTGCCTTATACGGCATTGTTAAGGAGGAAACACGTGCCCAGCAGTGGTAATATATAGATTGATACTTTAAGTTGGTTTGTACGACGGTTCTTTCATCTCGAATAGGATTGAGTGGCATATTTCAAACGAATTCGCAGGTAAGGCATATGCCAGGACGCACCATCAGTGTGGCCATGAGCTGCCCCGAGCAGTTCTCCTGCCGCGCGGGCCAGTACGTGCTCATGCAGTGCTCGGAGGTCTCCCTCATCGAGTGGCATCCCTTCACCGTTGTTAAGGTAAGGCTACAATTTATATTGGCGAAGTTCATTTTATCAGACCAGTTCAAAGAGAATTTTAAGTTCACAGATGTTTGTTCCGAGAACTCTAACTAAGGTAGTTCTAAGGGCCTAGACAAAGTAACGTTAAAAAAACGATAACAAAGTTCGAAAATTTGGATTCGGTATTCTATCGTTATTGTCATAAAATCACAAACTGTCTATTTTTTATAGCATAGAACATCCACATAACCTTAGGTTATGCAGATGTATTGCCCTCCTTTTCCCTATCCCCCCAATGGGCCACCGGAAATTCACAAATCGTACGAAACGCGACAGCTTAGCTGTCACTTCACGCCGATTTCATGTGAGCGAGAGGTTCCTCCCCGGTCGTGCCGGTCCAATTTGGCTGCAAACTGCAAAGCAGCATGGCACCACCACTTGCATAGTGGTTATCGATCGTTATTGTCAATATCTTATTGGCTAGGAAATTGTCATTGATAACTCAGAGACGAAGCGGCCCAATCTAGGCATCTTTTTAACAAACTTATTGGGAGGTCATCAAATCCTACCTATAATAATATTTCAACTATAGACTTGACTGGTGATGATTCGATTACCTCCCATCACATGCCTAGCAAAAAAAAATTAAGAAAATACAAAAACATTCAGAAATATATTAAAAAAACACAGCACCTCTTATTTAAAAATAAAAAATTATATAGTAAAGTGACAAAATTAATAAAAAATAATAGTTTGATAAGAAATAAATACATATCCTATAAAACACAATATGACAATGTTAAGAGCATATACGAGGCTGAGACTTTTAAGCTGCAAACAGAATTAACAACATTATATGAGTCGTTGAGGTCAATTACAACAAAATATGAAATTGCACAAAAAGAAATAGCGGGACACATTTCAGCAATGAATGGTTTGATAGACTTATGTAATTATAATGAAGAACGAGTTGAATCTATGCAAAACTATAAGTGTAATTGTCAGTGTTCACCCACAAACCAATCAAGGCAGAGTGTTAACCCTAACCATAACCAGGTGCCTACAGAGCATATTCCTGAAAGCCTTGTGTGTAAAGAAATGTACCCCCTGTCTCCTTCACCTGTAAAAAATCATGTCAGTATCTACAGTGATGAGATAGGAAAAGATATGGGAGTGTTGTTGTACCGGTTATATCAGGGAGGGTCATTAACTAATAACTGCATGACCGGTGCTTCTCTTAGTCAAATTGTAGAAGCAATTGTTGGTAGTACCCACCGTCCAAATACAACGTTAATAATTATGACTGGCAGAAGGGGAAATGTGAACCAAAAAAAAATAGTAAAATTTATAGATTCATTAAATAGTTTACATAATATTAAAAGGGTAATTTTGTTCACATTTCCCTATATAAAAGCTTTGCCACAGGAAAACAAAATAAGACATAAATTAAATGTATTATTATATACTTTATCATGTAATAATAATTCTGTAGTTATAAATTCAAATAATAATTATACTAATAAGTTAGAAATAATTGACATTAATAACATAATTAATAGTAAATTTATTTTTAAGACTAACGATAAGTTTGACTTATCATATTATTTTAAACGACAAATAGCACTTTCGCTATCCACTTTTTTGTATATAGATCCAGCCAAGGATTTGGCTAAACAGACCACTGCTCCTATTGAGCAGTGTCACTTATTGACACAACAATGCTTGGAATTCGTTCCAAATAATTTAAACTAGGTAATAAGACAAAAGAAATTATATCTTGCAATAAAATTAATAAATGTAATAAAATCATAACCACAGAGGTTACAGAAACAAATAGAAATAATTATTGTAATACTAACCTGGTGCATCAAAACATGCAAGGTATAGTCGGTAAAGAATTAGAAATAGAATTATTTACTAAATGTTATAGTATTGACATACTTTGTGTTACCGAACATTGGTTAAATAAAAATGAAGTTATCAATCTCAGTGATCACCAGGTGGCAAGCTCATTTAACAGAGAACATGCAATACGAGGTGGCTCCCTAATACTAACCAAAACAAATTTAAAAGCTAAAGAAAGAAAAGATATTGTGAGCCTGTCTGTTGAACGCACTATTGAAATAGCTTGTGTAGAGCTTGAGTGTCTTATTATTGTAAGCGTATACAGACCTCCTAGTGGGTTATATGATACATTTGAACAAATTATGGAAGAAGTTCTTGTCAAGTTATGTGTATCAAAGAAATATTTAATTATATGTGGTGATTTCAACATTAATTTATTAGAAAAAAATCCTACCACTATCAGATTCATATCATTATTTAAATCATACAACCTTAGTAACTTATTCTTAGAACCCACTAGAATAACTTGCACCACAGCTACTTGTATAGATAATATATTTAGTAATGTAAAACCATACAGTCAATCTGTTATTAATAAACTTACTTCAGATCATTGTGGCTTGCAAGCTTCATTTAAAAACATATCTAAGGAAAATAATAACAAAA
Organism: Lycaena phlaeas; assembly: GCA_905333005.2. Taxonomy (NCBI): domain Eukaryota; kingdom Metazoa; phylum Arthropoda; class Insecta; order Lepidoptera; family Lycaenidae; genus Lycaena; species Lycaena phlaeas. The sequence goes on along the minus strand of HG995172.1, from coordinate 14,580,569 downwards.
AGAAAGTAACGTTTGTCCCTGTAAACGAAAATCGTATTGAGAAGCTTAGGTGCAATATAACTGCTAAACTCTCGTATTTTGATTGCAACAAAAAAGACCCAAATATTCTGTATGGTAAATTATTTTATTTAATAAAAAATGAGTTTGACGTTATATTTGCACCTAAAATAAAAACAGTCAATGCAAAAAATCTTAAACCTTTTAATGAATGGGCGACTTTAGGAATTCATAGAAGTAGGCAGAGATTGTATGAACTTTATGATGAGAGGTCGTACAACACTAGTGAAGCGTTTAAGAAATATGTAAAAACATATTCTAAAATATTTAAAAAGGTATGTCTTAAAGCTAAATCTTTACATATTAAAAACATTATTTCGAAATCGGATTGTAAAATTAAAACAACGTGGAGCATAATTAATAGAGAAACTGGGAAAAATAAATACAAAAATACTGAATATTCCTTATATATTGATAATAAGCGAATAGATACTGATAAAGAGGTAGCAACTATTTTTAACGATTTTTTTGCTAATGTTCCACTGACAACAACTAAAAATCTTATATCTTCTCCTACCGTCGCCGAGACATTACTGAAAAAATGTGTCAAAGAAAATAAACATGTATTTAAATTTCAATATATTTGCCCAAAAGATGTTATCCGTGCTTTTAAACTAATTAATGTTAAGAATACTACAGATTTGTGGGGCATGTCTGTAAAAATTATAAGACACATTGTGCATATCATTGCACCGACTTTAGCTATCATATTTAATGAATGTATTGATTGTGGTGAATTTCCTGACTTAATGAAACACAGTAAAGTATTACCTCTTTTTAAATCGGGTAGTACAGACCCTTCGAATTTCAGACCAATTTCCATTCTTCCAACTCTCAGTAAAATATTCGAAAAAATTATTTTAAATCAACTTTTACTGTTCTTTAATAAGCATGAGTTACTACATAAACAGCAATTCGGATTTACTAAAGGTAGATCTACAACAGATGCGGGAGTTGATCTTCTAAAATATATATTTACAGCTTGGGAGGAGTCCCAGGATGCTCTAGGTGTATTCTGTGATTTGTCCAAAGCTTTCGACTGTGTTGAACATGCGACGTTGATCAGGAAATTGCACCACTATGGTATCAGGGGTGCTGAACTTAAACTATTGACATCTTATTTAAATAATAGAACTCAAAAAGTAATTATAAATGGTAAAAGTTCCTCTGGTACCAAAATAAAAATGGGGGTGCCTCAAGGATCCATTCTTGGTCCATTTCTCTTCCTTGTTTATATAAATGACTTGGCTTCACTCATGAAGGATAAACATGAAATTGTATTGTTTGCTGATGATACATCTGTAATTTTTAAAATTAAACGACAGCAAATGCTCTTTGACGAGGTAAACAATGCTCTTTCGAACATGGTGCATTGGTTTAGCGCCAATAACTTATTGCTTAACTCAAATAAAACAAAACTGATAAAATTTACGCTCCCTAATGTTAAGCAGGTGCAAACTAGTGTATCACTTAACGGAGAGGTGATGGACTTTGTGGATTCAACCAAATTTCTCGGAATTACCATAGATACTAAGCTACAGTGGGCGCCACATATAGCCACGTTGGCAAGTAGGCTCGGTACTGCAGCTTTTGCAGTTAAGAAAATAAGAATCATAACGGATGAAAATACGGCACGATTAGTATATCATGCATATTTCCACAGTATTATGTCTTACGGCATTCTACTGTGGGGGAATGCCGCGGATATTAATACGATCTTCTTGTTGCAGAAGCGAGCTATTCGAGCCATATATTGTTTAGGCCCCCGTGTATCATTGAGAGATAAATTTAAAGAAATTGCCATCTTGACTGTCGCTTCTCAATACATATTTGCTAATGTGATGTATGTCCGTAAAAATATTAATGAATTTGTAAAAAAATGCGACAACCACAATATAAATACTAGAAACAAAAATAAATTAAATGTTCCATTCTTTAGACTGAATAAAGTTAGTACTTCGTTTATGGGACAATGTATACGTTTTTACAATAGGATCCCAGAAAACGTTCAAAATCTTTCAATTAATAAATTTAAGAAAATTGTTAAGGAACGTTTGTGTGGTAAAGCCTATTACGAAATAAAAGATTTTATTGAAGATACCACACCTTGGGAATAAGACACTCACTCTTAAGATATGATGTTATATGTTGTATTTATAAAATATTATGTACTCATTTTATTGACAAAAGAGCAACCCCTAAGTTTTTTTCTCGTTTTTCTTAGGGGATCCTGCATCTCAAACGAGTTTTTTTTTTTTTTTTTTTTTATATACTATTACTACTTATTGACTACTTATGTTTTGACTTATTTCAAGTGTACAAGTTGTACCTACGTAATAAAGATATTTTTGATTTGATTTGATTTGATTTGACGATGACGAATTTCGGTATCTTCCCGCGGCAAAACGATTTTACCTTGTCTATGCCTTCTGATTTATTCCTTTTGTAGTCACTATTGTAATAATCATCACTATAAATCCATTTATAAAATTAAAATAGTATGAAATGATAGTCGTGTCCCGTAGGACGGCGCATCGCATTATAATTTCAAAGATCTGTATCGATAGTCTCTACGGGTTACGATGGCTAAGTAATAACATAGCGATTATATTGATATCCTATTCCAGAATTTTACCTCGTGTCCTCTGATTACGTAAATTGTATATAGAGTTACCATTATACCACTGTTCTGACTGACTCCCTGTAGTATCCTGAAAGGTGTTAGGTGTTTCTAAAATTATAAGTGAACCAGAACATGAAATCATCGTTCGCTCACCGGTAAGAAAACGTTGTGAGGAAACCTGCATGCTGAATCAGATTAAAAGTCTTTGAAGGTGTGTAAAGTTTACGAACACGCATTGAGCCAGCGCATTCGTGAACTATGACTCAATATCCGTGCCAGCAGTGGGACATATAAGGGTTGATAGTAGATACTTTACTTTTTAAGCAGATGCCTCTTCTGTTAGTCTGAACCTCAATTTTCAATTTGTCTATCCTATCATTAAAAACAAAAAATAGGTGTGTGTGTGATTCACACACGATAGAAGTGAAACACGTGTTAAATGCTCTAATACAAGCAAGTATTAAATAGAGTGCAACATAAATACACAATCGACCACACAACCTATGAGTTATGTGGTCGATGATACACACCGACATTTGCTCTCTCGCTTATTTGTGTTTCTGTCTCTTACCTGTCGTTTTTTCCGTTGCATCCGGTTTGAAATCACATCGATTCTAAAGAAGTTTCACTTAAAAAATGTTATAAATTGTCTCTTAATATTCAATCTATTAGAGAATTTTCCGAATCTAGCTGTTGAGTCGAGAAGGATCACGAAAAAAATAACAAAAATTGATTACATTGCAAGAGTTTGGAATGAGAAATGGATTAATGTTCTGGCGTTGCAATGCTATTTTACTGAAGTACAATAATAAGGATAAGTAGGATGAAGGTTACTTAGGAGGAATAACCAATTCAGTAGTGTGTTTAGGCGTTTCGTGGAAAATGTTGTGTTCTCACCTTTACATTTCCAAATTCGGAACATTCTAACGGCGCATGCAGTTTTTGCATGCGTCTATGGTTTCAAATTGTGTATAAAATTCACTTGAACTGCCCGGGAATTTGGAACCGTTTTCGGGAACAATATATCTGTCAGCGGGAAAATTGCTTCAGCGCGGTGCGAGTTACACTGCAATACAACTTTGAAAACGTTTACATTTTACAAAAGTCTCCGTATGTTTAAAATTATTTATCGTAGAATTTATTTTTACAAAACTATTTAGGCGTTAATCGAAAGAGACCTCGCAGTGACAGAAATGGTTAATAGTGGTGGTGACCATAAAACCTCATTTTTATGTAAGTTGGCAAAGTAGCAGCCACCTGATCGGAGGGGATTTTTTTCTTCCATCACCGCGATGCTCGGTAATGACGAGTCATGAACGGCAATGGCCTCCTTCTGTGAGACAGTGATGTCCCATAAAAAGGCAGACGAACGGGTGAGAGAAGACAAAACATTGTCAATTCATCAAAAAAACCACCTGAAGGTAAGCGGTTGACGTCATCCATGGACATAAATCTGAACCAGCGTAGGCAATTCATTTGTGTTTCATATTCTTAAACACTAGCTTTTGCACGCGTTTCGCCTGCGTCAACTAAGATTTAAAACGGGTCCCTAACTTTTTGAAAATTTAATATAGCCTATGTTCACCGGGGATAGTGTAGCTTTCCAATCGTGAAAGAATTTTCAAATCACTCTAGTAGTTTCGGAGCCTATATAATTCAAACAAACAATCAAATCTTTCCTCTTTATTATATTAGTATATATAGGATGTTTTAGTCTCTTTTCAACCTCTTTCAATGGGAACTTTAATAAAATACGAAATTTGTATATTTTAGTTACCATCTACTGATAAAAGGGATTTCGGCGTTTGGATAAAGGTTAAAGGCGACTGGACGGAGGCGTTAGAAAGATGTTTGATGGAGCGAAGGCCAAGTGAATTGAGGTTGGTACATTTCTACTCCTGTCCGATATCCTTATCACAATATAGAGTAGTACTGAAGAACAGTAACATGAAACACCTTACAAGACGCAACCCTTATCGGTAGTTTTTTAGAGTTGGTGCTTATACAGGGTGTATTTTCAACGGTTTGAAAAACGAAGAGTTATGATAGCGTAGGCGTGTCCTGACATGATAGAAGTGAAAAAAAGCGATATATTTTTTCTTTTTGTTTGTCTTTTTTAACTTTTTTATGTATAATCCGGTTTGGTAAACATAAAGATACAGACATTTGATGATAGTGCTTTAATACAATCGTTTTTTGAATAGAACAGAAATGTAACAGCTGACTCACAGCTGCGTCGCGCGAGGTGTACGAAATCGCGCACCGCGCGCGACTCGCGGTCAGCGTGAGTTCATAGCGTGTATGCATACATCGCGCGCACGTAAAATACATAAATGCTAACATTATCTTAAAAAAACGTTTTTGTGATAAATGGTTACATGCATTATATAGTATAATAAATATTATATTAGCCTTAAATCCTTCAAAGCGTTCCAAATACACCCGGTATACCTATAAGCTAGAAACTAAGGTTACAATCTGTGGTTCAATGGTTAGTGCGTTTGCGCTTAAGCTGGAGGTAGCAGGTTCGAATCCCACCAGAGAACAAAAAAGTTTCTGTGTTCCTGGGTCATGGATGTGTATTAAATGTGTATATTTTCCTCTCATAACATCAGTTTATTGAATTATAAGATCTAAACATATCAATATGATTAAATTTGATTTTTTTTAATAATGTCACTATGTTATTTAAGGGCGCACGGTTATTCCCATTTGTTCTACTAAATATAGGTGCATTCTCCCGGTACCTCCAAATTGTTAATGTATGTGTCACAATGGACTGAATGATATAATCGTTTAATGTTTTAGTGTACTTATAGATGGTCCTTTCTCGAGTCCAATGGAGGGAGTCAGTCGATGTGACGTGGCCATTTGTGTCGCCGCTGGTGTTGGGATCACGCCGTTCGTTCCAGTTTTGGAAGAAATTCTGAGGTTGGTAAAGAACCCTCTAAAATATACTTGAAGAATTAGATACCATATCTTCACTAGACACACTCGTCTGTACAAAATTAGAATAGTTTTAAACAATAATTAGTTACTCTCTTTGTCGATTAGAATCGGTTTGTCGGTTAGCGGCAGCTTTCAATATCGATCTTAAAATTTTGACAGATTTTGTAAGAAAATGTGTCAAAATTTCAAGATAGATAAGAAAATTTTAAGATATATAGGACATTGAAAGCCGCCGTAGATCGACTAGAATTTTCATTTTCAACATTCACATATCACATATCTACTTGAATCATAACAATCAACATTTCACATATCTACTTGAAAAGATACACATGAATCAAGAAATTAAAAAATGAGATCACGAATGAATGAGTAATGATTGAATGAATAATTAATCAATGAATGAATGATAATGTATAAATGAACAATAAATGAATAAATGATGGAATGATAATAAATGAATGAATGAATGATAATGTATGAATGAATAAATGAATGAAATATTTTTTATATCTATTGTGCACCACAAGATGAAACAAATTTTAACAAAAAAATATAAAACATAATAATTAAGTACTACTATCATGTGGATTAAGCTGATCTGCTGATAGATGAGATGATAATGAAGAGAGTGTTGAATAAGCTAAATGTTCATTTCAGATGCCCAAGGAAACGCCTACCAGGTAGAATACATCTGATATGGATAGTCAGACACGAGAGAGAGATATCGTGGGTAGCCGAGATCGCCGAACGAACGATCGCACAAACCAGAAACGCCAACCGACCTGACAGGCTACACTTGGAGTTCTACGTCACAAATTCCAGAAGCACCGGAGTACCTCAAGATGTAGTAGTCAATGAAAAGGGCATAAGTCAGCTAGCTGATGATGAGAGGAAATCTCTTTTGACTCCGAATTGGAAGAGGAAAGGCATCAACGAGATGGAGGGGGGATTTGATGTAGCGAAGAGATATCCGTTGGTGGGCTGCAGACTGAAGCGGGGCAGGCCGCATTGGGATAGAGTTTTTGGATATTGGGTCCATCTGTATCCTGGGTATGAAATTTTACTAACAATTTCGCGTTTTGATTGAGTAAAATTTATTGTATCAATATTATAGCTACAATGGTCCAATGGGTATGGACTTCGCCTTTTGTGCGAGAGGTTCCAGGTTCGATCCTGACCCCCCGTGTACTTTGAAATGAGTTTTTCTAAATTTCTAAGTGCAATCTAAGTACGAGACCATCGCTCGCTCGCCGGTGAAGGAAAAAATCGTGATGAAACCTGCATGCCTGATGAGATTAAAAGTGTTTGGGAAGGCACGAGCCACGACCGGGGAGGAAACTCTCGCTCACATAAAACCGGCGTAAAGTGACAGCTAAGCTGTCGCGTTTCGTGCGGTTTGTGAGTTTCCGGTGGCCCATTGGGGGGGGGGGGGATAGGGAAAAGGAGGGGAACGCATCTGCATAATCTCTGGTCATGTGGATATTAATAGGCGTCGATAGTTGCAAGGCTTCGACTGTTTGTTTGCCCTCTTACAATATAAAAAAACATACTCAGCAATTATCTAGCACTATTTTAGCTTGTATTTATTTTAAGATTAATAATATTTTTTCCGTTTCAGACACCATTTAAATGTATATTGCTGTGGACCAAAGAAACTAGTTGAATGTTTGCGGTATAAGTGTAAATGTATTTCCAGAGATACTAAGACTAAGCTCACGTTCGTCCACGAGGCGTTCTCCTGAATATACTACAGCCTACTCATTATTATAATAAATTATGTGTATTTAGTGTATTGTTTTATTGTATAACTTGTGGTATGACCATCAAGTTTTTAGTTGGTTCGAGATTGGTCCAGTGAATATGAAAGCTAGTACATAGGCGCTCGGAGTTGCGTCGAGCGCGCTTTAGTTGCATACACACACCGCGCTTAGACATGCGTTAGTAGGGCGAATATAATTTTGGATCAGTTTGAAAATGGACGTCGGAATCATGTCAAATGTGATGCGCCCTTATAGTGGAAAACAACTCACACACATAAAAATATACCCCTCGGCAGCTTGACAGCTAGGACTGCTAGAGACAAATTTGCCAATTAATTATTTTGTAAACGAGGGAAAGCTCCAATTGCAAGACAATATTATATAAATAACACATTTTTGTAAACAAAAATTCTAAATAAATAATTTCTTTTTCTCCAAACTATCTTCAGCGTCACAAAAAAATTCTACCATTTCCTCCCAATTACGATTTTAATCACCTTATTTTTATAATCGGGACATTCCATATCCCAAATAGCTAGTCGCTTTTGGATTTCAGCTTTAAAGAAATCAATATTGAAATATTCAATCTCCATTTTCGTAACGTGTGTCCACTCTACACAAAAGCGCGCGATCAAATGTACAACAAAATGGCGGCCCTTGTATCCCCAAGCGCGCAGCTGACGCCATAACAACGCGCGATTCCGCCTCTTGAGCGAGAGAGTCAGGAAACGGTCTGGGCTTGCACCCTAAACACGAGACCGCTAGGTCACCGGTGGAGGAAAACATCGTGAGGAAACATGCATGCCTGATGATTAAAAGTTTCTAAAGATTGTGAAGTTCACCAACCCGAATTGGACCAGCCCATCGTTAAACTATACATTACCTTCCTCGCCTGATTTCGAGGAGGAGACCCGTGCCCAGCAGTGAGACATATATGGATTGATTTTTAAATTATTAGTTTTGTTGAGAGGGACAGGAAGACTAATTTCTGGATCTTATGGCAACACGTGAATGGGTTGAACTTAGTTAAGAGTAAACTTGTATTTCTGGGTGGTTATTCATTATCATCAGCCTTTATCCGACCGCTGCGGGGAGATTGTCTTCTCACATGGTTAATGGCTGACCAACGTTTCCTTTACCTAAACGCGTGGCTATTCAAATAACAATAAAACTATCTATTTGTTAACTAGTAGCTCAAATGGCTTTTAGAGATAATAGGACATGGTATAGGTGTAGGCACATGAGCTTATCCTTTAAGCATTAGGGCCTAGGATAGATAGAGATTAAAGCGGATAATTGTGGCAAAAATAATCAGAAAATCGTATTGTAATGACGTGTCAATAAAAATAAGATTTTAAGTGTTCAAGTATTGCGAAACTGGTACGCTGCTTTATTGTGTGTATTTTTTGTCTGAATCAAAAATCTGAGGTATAACGTGTAGGTAAAGCATTATTTAAAAGCAATAAGCATTCACTTGGGCTGTATATAGAAGCATTGCGTAATTTGTGTAAGAAATTATACGATGCCCTTTGGCAATAAGGTAAGCTAAGGTTACAATAAGACTATCATTATGTGATTTCTAGAATCGTATTGAACTTTTACCGCATTTAAGATTACTTATAAATTCAAATTGATTTGTCATGAACTTGGCACGGCCTTTAGCTGATTATCGAACTTTTTCCACATAGAAGACTATTATTTTAATGGAAGAGCTTCATAGTGATGTGCTCTTGAATAAATCTACAATATCTTATTCTTAAAGAGAGCGCATATTCATGATAAATTCAGATAAAATAAAAAATAGTTTTTCTACACGATCACTTTCGCTTCGGCACGTGTATCACTCGTATTCATCCCAAAACTTGTTTTTTGTTCCCTAATCACTTCTCACCTTTCTATATGGTGTATATCTTGCGATCCGCTTATTTTTTCTTAGCCTCGTGCAGACTGGTCTAAGTATGGCTATGCAGCAATTGACAGAAACTAGTTGTTAACAATGTCTTTGATAATAGTGTTTAGTGTGCTTTCACTAGTTTTCACAACATAACACACAAAAATAATTAATTGTGAGTTCAATTATGTATGTAAGAGACGCAAGATCACAAAAAGAACAAGAGATCAGGAAATCATGGTGGTATTCATTACAGTCCTGTCGAATTTCCGGTATATACACTGCTAGACGGTACAAATAAGACGAAGTACCTATGTATGAAGAATACAGTAGGGCTATTCTGTAAAAACCATTTCGATATCGAGCTTCATTTCAGTGATAGAGCTTACATTACGCTCACTTCGAAAGTGAACTTTATTGATATAGACAGAGTAGAGTTTTAAAGAATACAAATTCGTCATATCACCACGGATTCCGCTATCGAGATTCGAAAATGACCTTATAGAATAGCCCTACAGTACGACGTTGATTTAGCTATATTTCCCAATTTCTGATCTTCGAAAATTTTATAGCATCTTTTAGGTTCCTATATCATTTAGTAGTATCAAAGGGAATTATGAGCTCCATTACACAGTGGTACATCCCTAATAATATGGAAGACGAATCAGTTACATTGGCAAAATGTTGACGGACGGTGAATTGTTTCAATTTAATTTGGACTTTTTATTTTTTGTTGGCCTTTGGCCCAAAGCCGATTGGTCGAAGAGGAAACAACAATTGTATAAATTATACGAATACTTCATACATATACTGTCTTTGACATTTATTGTAATAACTGGCATCGGTTCCTATAGAGTTAAGGATGACCTACTTATGTTTATGTCGAATCTGGATAAATCTTGCGTCGCATACAACTTCGTATTTAAAGTATATTTCTTCGTCAACACTCGTGATGGGCTGATGAGGTTGATCACCGAGATACAGAAATCTGGAGACGACGTTTGTGAGAGACGAAAAAAGCAAATGGCATGTCACATAATTCTTATAACATCTTTGGCGTCAGCCCTAGCATCTCTCTTCAGCGCTATTTCTTTGTACAAAAGAGAAATGCTAGTTGAAGCATGGCTACCTTTTGATGCTTTGAAAAATTTCATGAATTTATTGCTGAGTCTGCAATTATTGGCTGCCACTTTTTTCGTCCCGTGTCTGTACCGAGGGTTCGCTATGCAGGGTATTGTTTGCAGTATTGTAATGTATATTTGCGACCAATTAATTGAAATTCAGAGTAGATTAAAGGAATTAAAGTATAACGAACAAATCGATCGGATCATGAGGGAGGAGCTTAAAAGGATTATACAGAAACACGTACGAATTATAAGGTGAAAAATAATTGTTTTTTTTTGTAAATGCTCAATTATCTAGCATATTTTATCAGCATTAATGATGTCTTTTATGTTCATATAAATATTTAAGGTCATAAAAAATTACTGAAAGAAACAAAAGAGCGACGGTTGTCTAGTGGGTATGGACTAGGCCTCTTATGCGAGAGGTTCCAGGTTCGGTCCTGACCCTATTGTGTGCCTTGAAATGAGTTTTTCTACATTTCTAAGTGCAACCTAAAAAACCCGAGACCAGTGCTGGCTCACCGGTAAAGGTAAACATCGTGAGGAAACCTGCATGCCTGATGAGATTGAAAGACTTTGGAAGTTTCTGAAGTTTACCAACTCGCATTGGGCTAGCAATTCGATGAACTATCGTTTATTACCCCCCTCTCCTGATTTTGAGGAGATCCGAGACCCGTGCCCGTTATTTGTTACGGTCGATCTTCCAAGGAGTCTGAGACCTTTAGCATAAAACATATTAGCATGATTTGTACTAGGTTATTTTGTAAAGAATGTGCTTAAAAATGACATTATTAACACTTGTGCAGATATGCAAACACCCTAACAAAACTCTATAAGGAATTCTTTCTGATACAAAATCTCGCTGTGACTTTCGAACTGTGTTTAAACGCTATGATGGTGACTTTGGTATGTATCAACATTTTATTTTGGGTTTTTTTTACAAATGTCGAGGCATGCTATTGCTTTACGTGCACGTTTTTTGAACGTACAAGTATCGAAGGCATTCAAGAATTAGAAATATTTTAAAATTAGCTACTCTTTTTGTTATTGCTTCTTATTTTTTTTTAATCAAACTGATAGTTCCAGAATGATTTGATTTGGGAATCTCGAATGATATCTGGTATACGATAATCTCAAAATTAGCGAAATCGATAAAACGAAAAAATACAGCTAAATGCGAATACAACTCGTGCACGTAGTTTGAGTATGGAACCCAAAAACATTTAATTTTTCTTTTTATGCTTAGTCCAGAGATGCCTAAGTTAGATCCTGTTTTTGTTTTGCGGACAAAATTCTGTTTCGATACAACTGGGCAAACAAAAAAAAAATAGTTCAAATAAAATTAAAAAATATAAGTACTTCATTGTTTCAGATGGGTTCAGAAAGTAAGACAATGTTCGCATCATTCTTAGCTTTTTTGTCACTGGCTTTAATAAACGCGTTCATTTTCTGCCATATGGGAAATCAATTAGTCATCCAAGTAAGTTACTGCAGTTAAGGTGCTGAGTATAGTAAAATTAGACTTAATGATAGAATATTTCTAGGGAAATGTACACATTATGCGAGAGCATAAAAAAGTGTCAATCTTGATCCTATTTATAGGTGTATTCTTAGAGCATCACGGTCTTCCAAGTCCGCATTGCTCTAAGTCATAAATCGCTCTTAAATCGTAAAGTAACCCGCAACAAAGTCCCACATTTCATTTAAATTGCTAAAGCTCAAGAACGTGTAGAAGTTGTCTATTCGCAACCAATTAGTAGTTAAGCTATCTCAGCTACTATACCGATTAAGCGTAAAGATCTTTAGGCCAACAGCATAGGCCATTTCGAAAAAAAAAAGCTTCATGAATTTAGTGAAAATATTTTTCTTTTCGGCTATACTTATCCAAGAGAATCACTACGTTTAGTGATACTTATCAATAAAAATCATAGGTTGTTAATTTCTGTAGAATTAAAAATGTGATGTGCAGTGTAATATTCTATGTTATAGAGTGTTGGCGTCGCAATGGCAGCATATGAATGTAATTGGACAGTCTGGCCGCTTGATTTGCAAAAAAATATTCTAATTATATTAACAGTTGCACAAAAGCCACTCGTCCTTAGCGCCGGAGGCATGAAAATAATGTGCATGCAGACGTTTGGTCAAGTACGTTGATATTTTTAGCGGTTTTTGTACAAATTAATTGCGCTTTATCGCCGTAGCGCTGTGGACTAGGATATGCTGCAGCAGAAACACTATACATTACGTTGATACTAAAAAAAAACTATTAATTTAATAGAACCTCATTTCATACAGCTTTGTTTTATCTTAGTATTTAGCATTTAGAATATTATAATCGGAATAGTCAATACTCAATAGAGCGGTAATGTTAACGCTTTGTAACGTTTATGGACAAATAAATTGTATGTAAAATCAAGATTTTTTTATGAGTATCATACATTTGGATAAATTCTAGTGAACTAATAGATAAAATCGAATGCCAAGACATTCTTAGCCGAAGACTAATTTGGAATCGCTCGTTTGCAAAATTTTAAAAGTCTAACAAAAGCCGGACACCGTTTATTTTGGCCGAACACAATCAACAACCCTACCTATGTCCGGCTATATTCGGACACTTGGCAACCCTACTCTAATCTATCCGGTTATATATGCCGATGGATTTTAGTCACAGATTAATCTTTCGTTGAGCATCTAGTTAATTGTTTTTATTGTTTTTGTTTCAGGCTCTCTACAACGCGTACTCATTGTTTGCTTTACTCAATGATATGATAGATTAATTATTTATTTGTATCCTTCATAATTAGTTAGTAGGTACTAGAATATGACGCAATATAGAATATTTTTGTTCTAAAACTCCTTTAATTAACCATTACGCTTGATTTAGGATTTACCTATTTGAAAAACAAGTTAGCTGCTATAGTGACGTGACGTGACTGCTTTGCAGTTAGGATAAAAAGTTTTGAAAATTCGCATCGCAAAAACGCATCTTTAAAAAGTGGACAACGCTACTGACATTCTATTGACTTAGAAAAATAAACTCTGCCACATATCTGCCATAATAGATGTCACAATCAATTGTATTTCAAAATTCTTTGTATGCTCCAGATGTCCAGTTTAAAATTTTATTAAGGTTTTGGTAATGACGCCTTCCGCTAATTTGTTAACAAAAGGCACAACTAAGAAGAAGAAAACAAGATCTAAAATCAATAAAACCATTAAAGTAAGCTCTAGAAGTTTCCTTTGAACTTTATAGTTTCCTACTAAAGATCTATTAGTAGATGTTGCTGGGTACAATGTTTTTTTAAGAACAATAAAAACTAAGTTATGCTGATAATAAATTTGCGAAAAATAAGTTGGTTGTCAAAGGACGTCAGTCAGATTACCTAAATCAAGTAGATATTAATATGAAAATCCATATTATTTAGGAAAACCATAACGAATAATTATAATAAAATAACAGCATCATGCCGTATATCGTCATAGCTTTCGAGTCAATTTTACTGTCACGGTGCGCTAATAAACCTTTGCTTTCAGGCGACATCAAAACCAAAGAAATTTCTTCGCATAAAATGTCCAATTTGTTTTAATAACTTAGGCCAAGAGCCAGTCTCTTCGACAATATGTGGCCATGTTTTCTGTACGGCATGCCTTCGAAAAGCCATTTGCATGAGACCCGTTTGTCCAACTTGCCGAAGAAGAATAGGAGGGAGTAGAGGCCACCACGTCTTATATTTGGATGAAAACGCGTTCACTGAATGTGAATTACATTAATTTTGTGAATGTGGAGGCGGCTTAAATTAAGCATATACGTTCCTAGCACGGTCTCTTGAAAAAGAAATATGAAGTTTATAGTTAGCACTATTGTTAGTATTATAAAAACCTCTATTAGTAGGGGTCCGGACAACTGTGATAGGCTTTTAGGATAGGACCATACAAATAATGTTTATTTTAATTTATGATAAGCGCTTTTTTAAAAAAGCACTATTAAATATATTGATTTTGTCAAAACGCTTTCTTCAGCAATATAGCCTCGAGTTAGTCTAATGACGCCATCAAATATAGTATATAGCGTTACTAGCTCTGTGTGTTTACACACGCAGACGTCACGTTTGAGTAGCCAATCAAAACTGTTCATGTTCATATTATAGTTCCTTAAAATCATTTTTTTGTAAATTCCGCTTTAAAGTCGATATTCTATAAAACACTGTTGTATGGAAAAGAGTCTAATTCACTTTTTAATAATTGACAACTATGTGGTAGGTGCAAACGCCGGGACCAATATATTTTTCACTTATCGATTTTCATTCGAATTAGACCCAGAGAATTGGATGCACCCTTCAAGATTTGGCCTTGTGTAGGAAGCGTTTGAAAAGCCGCCTCTAAATAAATATTCAAATCTTGATTGTTTGTGTCTAGAAGTAGTAAATACTTTGTCAATAAAATTTTATGCACTTCATTTTTTATTATTTTACAAAGAAGCCAGTTTTTTAGAGTTTTAGGAAATAATTCAATTGAATTTTGTTGTTGTGTGTTGTGTTGATGTAGCACATATTTCGTTTCGAAAGGTCTAGGCCTTTTTAGGACTTTTAGGCCTGCTGGCCTTTAAGCTCAATCGGTAGGTAGGTGAGCTGATGGCTCACCTAGAAATTATTCGAAAGGGGGATGCCACTTTTTTATCTTAACAATAATCATAATATCCGTAAGAAAGTTACACAAAAAAATAATCGACATGAAAAAAAGTGCGATCCAAACAGAAAGCGCGCACGAAATCCCTCTAAATTAACAGATTAACAAATGACAAAAGAGCCCTTACCGGGGGGGATTTGATAGGTTGACTGCTGCCCGACCCTGAGCCCATGGCTGGCTACGCTCATGGTGTCCATTTGTTTCAATCAAACGGTTTTTTTACTGCTCGTTAAAAAAGCGCTGGTGCGAACGAGGCCTTACAGTTATGTCATACTGGCAATATGAAATAACGAGACACACTCCTTCTGTATTACTATGCCGAATGGCTCGGATAAGTTTCTGTGTAATGCGCAATAGATATTTATTAATTAATAATTTATTATTAATTGATAAAATTATTAATACTTTATCCGTTGTGCTAGTGTTCCTACTTATATTTTTTCCGAGTAATTCTGTTTTTATCCATGCATTTCACCCACTCTGCCAGTGGCAAATCCTTGACGAAGCTAATATTGAAAATATTGAAAAAGAAGAAGAAGAAGATTTGACAAATGACATTATTGACAAATATTATTTACATTCAAATTTGTGAAGATAATATTTTAATTATTATTCATAATTCTTAAATTAATAAGTCTCAGCATGGATGTAAACTCAGACACTTTTAAAACCTTATTTGCTAAATTAGATAATCAACCAGATGTAACGTATCAAAATTTCGTAAAACATTTGGCTAAAAGCCATTTTCTTGTTAAAGCTATTATCCAGGTAAATATTCCAATGTTGATCACATTTGATGTAAAATTTTCTATATTAAAAACATATAATGTACATTTACAGGACATATTGGAATGTCGAGATTCAATGGAGACTTTAAATGAATTAAACGAAAAAGGTCGGGCGAGAATTGCTATCTTAAGGGAACAAATGGATATCTTAGAAGCATATGCTAATGATTCAGGAGACCAAAAATATTTTAGCGAATTAGAATCGCAAAGGCATCTTCTTCCTAGGTATGTACATACGTTCCTGTGTATAAAATCCTAAAATGGAGTACTGATTTTCTAACTAAATGTAAACACACAGAAAATCAGATCTTTTTTCTTTATAATATTAGTTTAAGTGATAACTTATACAAATTCCTAAGTTTGAGACCACAAGCTTTGTTACTTATAAATCTACCAGAAGGTATAATTCAATTTTTTTAGTCTAAATTTTAAACTGTGTGTAATTACAATAAAGCTAGATAAAAAAGATTATAAAATACCTCTTAATATATTTTTAGTCTTTTAAAGGAATTCAAAGAAGCAAATATTAGCAGCATGTTTGCAATAGAAAAAGCTCAAAGAGAAGATTTAATTAAATCAGGGAATAAAGATGAAATAAGTGTCCGGAATAGAAAGAAAAAGGTTGATAGAGATGGACTGTTGAAAATGTCAACAGGTTTGTATTTCTTTTCTAAAAGTTCTTTATGAGAACCAAAACTATGCAGATGATGAATATGAACATTCTCAAAGCTTAGTTGCTTTACAATTAATATTTAAATTAATTATTATACAAATAATCATTAACAATCCGAATTGAGATTGTGGCTTAAAATCCATGTTTGCACAGGAAAAACTATGGGTAACAATAATTTTTTATCATTACAAAATCCAACCATTTTGAGAAGCGGCACAGAGAAAGTTTTAAAATTAAATTGAATAATATTCCTGACTTATAATTCAATGTAAATGTTTGATTCTAATGATTAATTTCAGGTGTTACAGATCAACTGCTCTCTATTAGTAGACAACTGGCAGCTACCACACAAAGAAGTCAAGACACACTCGACAGTTTGGTCTCATCTAGTTCTACTGTTCATGTGAGTTTTATTTATATACTAGCTGTTACCCGCAGCTTCGCCCGCGTGAACTTAGGTTTACGGATGTATCATGTTTGATGACGATCATTTTCCATTTCAATAATGACTAAGTTTTTGTATTAAAATGGATATAATATGGGATCTTGAATATAAAGATATTATATTCCTTCGCAGACTTTCTGCATGCATATTTACTATTTAGGATACTATTACATATTACACTGCCCTCTCAAATCACGGCAACGCGATTTATTTTCTTGCGTATTATTTTGATATTGCCATATCTTCGAAAGAATTCATTTAATTTGCATGATGTAAAGGGGAAAAATAATCTTCATTAAGTGCTCCAGCTAATTAACTGATTTAAAATGATAAGGATTCATACCGTATTTGTGTAAATAACTTTCAAATTATCGCGTTATAATTGTCCATTTTTTAAAGTATTAAATGGATATAGTATGATATCCCTAAGAGATAGACATATGCTATCGCGGACTTTTTTATAGACCTATTTAAGATACACAATTCCACCATACATTATTTTGTTACATCTCAAAGGGTTTAGGCAGCGTTTTCGTTGGAAACTCCCAGACGGCCATTTTTTTTCCGACACCTCCAACAATTATTGTTATATCTTAGCCAATGTATATAAAAACTTAATAAATTATATACATAAACCTTTCTCTTGAATTGTCCTATCCATTAAAGAAAACCCCATCAAAATCAGTTTTGTAGTTTTAAAGATTTAAGCGTACAAAGGGATATAGGGACAGAAAAAGCGACTTTGTTTTATAATATGTAGTGATGTTACGTTATCTATATAGATATTAAGTGGCACAGCAATTTATGAACTTCAACAAGTTCATGTATGTAACACAGCAAAGTTAAAAAAAATAAAAACACTCCATTGTGTGATTTAAGTGATTATTATATACTCACCACAACCATCTGTCTAAATTTAGCGCGCAAAGTGCACATCATAATATAATAGGGTGACCACATTCTAAGGCAAGCAACAATGTATTTATTGTCTATATATATTATATATATATATATATATATATATATATATATATATATATATATATATATATATATATATATATATATATATATATATATATATATATATATATATATATATATATTTGTTAATATATTATTGTCTATATTTTTTTATGTGGTTTTTTTGGTGAATATAATTTTCTTTGATTGATGAAACCAATTTCTATTCTATGTCCCTGATTATGTTCGTTTTTTAAAAAATCAGCCTGTATATTAGCTATCAAAGTTACAAGAAATAAAATTTGTCTGTAAGTGATATAGATTATAGAAGATGGGAAACAAGTAGTAAGGGTATAAATTTGGTTTCAGGGCACAACATCAGAGCTCGAAAACACAGGGTCTACCATTCAACAGTCCAGTAAGCTGTTGAAGAAATATGGTCGCAGAGAGTTCACCGATAAAGTGATCATGTTCTTTGCTTTCCTGTTCTTCTTGGCCGTGTGTCTTTATATTGTGCAGAAACGATTGTTTTAATGTGATACAAGTATTGTATAATATAATCAATATTTATTTTTTATTTTATTATTTTATAATTTAAGTATTAAAATGTGAAATATGTTTTTTTTTTGTTATTCGCCCCCTAAATTTTTTTTTGGATGGATGAATAATCTAGTCCTTAAAATTTGAAAATGCCGCGCATCGAGTGCATACGCTGTGTTACTTTTGGCGACATATACTAAATATTACTAGGAGATTTCTAAATTGGAACAATGTAACCCAAGTTATCGAAATTTTACTGATTTAATATTATGTTTGGGTAGAGGTGAAAGGAAAGACATATGTCACGATTAAAACATCTGTCTATGTTTAGTTTACTATCGAACTAATACTTATGAAATTTGATATAGATTTGAGACCCAAAAAGGGTTTATTAGGTATAGATTTATCCAGAAAAAGTCTCACAGGAACCGATACCGCAGGTGATGAATATGAACATTCTCAACGTAAGGTTACTCTACAAATAATGATTAAAGTATTTACAAGTGAAATAGGCTATAAAAATAATTATGAACAGTCAGTAATCAGGATATGGCTTTAAATCTAAGCTAATAGGCGAAGCCGTGGGTAACAGCTAGTATTTTTAAAAATTATAGCCATATGTGTTATTCTGTACTATCTTATTGTAAAACTTCATTTAAATGCTTTTTTTTTTCGAAAGGTCTAGGACTTTTAGGCCTAATGGCCTTTAAGCTCAATCGGTAGGCCTCATTTAAATGCATTCAGTAGTTTCAGCGTGAAAAAATAACAAACATCTGCACATACAAATTTTCACGTTTGTTATTTGTAGGTTTGTTGTTTCATTACTAGTACGATGACGTTTTCGTGAATTATAATGATTTATCATCCTATCATTAGAGGTCGTAGAGTCATGGAGCTCAGATCATACGGCGAGCATTCACTTATTAGAATTTTTATTAAAGCGCACTCCACATCCTCAACGAAACTAGTGTAGAAGATTTAATATGACAAGATTAGATTGTTCGTGAATAATTTTTATGTGATTTTTCTTCGACTTGAACTTGAATGCCTTGACTGTAAACGGCATGGCGCTGTCGCATGAAGCAACACGGAGTTCCGAATTCGGAACGAGTTCCGTGCTGCACTATGCGCTGTTGTAAAAGTAAAAGACGGAGCCAGGTATACCATAAGTATACGGATGATGAAAGCTGGAGCTTCTGTTATGAACCTGAAACTTGAAGACGACCTGCTGAGTGGGTGTTTCTATCAGAGGAGTTGTCAACGAAAGTGAACAGACATTGCGTTGGAAAAAACTTGGTGGCCTCGTTCTTTAAAGGACATGCCATTAACCAACCATTGTTTTAATTCTCTAGACTTGAGGATTCTTTTTTCGAAAGGCCTTTTAGGCCTGACGGTATTTAAGCTCAGATACTCCAGATGATCTAAAACTGTTACTGTAGTGTGGTACACAAATAACTGTTTGCCAACTGTCTTAAAAATTCTGCAGAAGCCATGTCGCAGTAGGATCCTCCTACACCATGACAACGGCCTAGTTACACAAGCATACAATCGACTATTTGGCGATGTCAGGAATGGAATTACTGTGTCATCCATGGGAGAGGCCCCTGCAGACCAGCTTGTAGGCAAAATGCTTATCTCAGTGGTTCCATTGGATGCAGCAATGTATTGACGTGAACAGACACGATTATACTTCCTAATTTGTTTAGTCTTTGATTGTATAAGTACTTTCTGTGTCGCCTTCCTATGAGTAGCGAGTAGGAGGAAGGCTAGGAGTAGGTAGAAGAGGAGCTAAATGTGGATCCGCTTTCGATCTCATCTTGTTTCTATATGAAGAATAAATAAAGCGCGTTTAACATAGTTCCGACGAGAATATAGAGCGCGCTTTAAGCGCGATATTAGAGATCTTTGACGTTGAATGTAAGCACTTTGACAAGGTCTGCTTATGAAATTTACGTTCACTTCTGATATTCGCACTGTGACGGTGATTAGAATTTAATCAACAATTATTTTCTAGGCCATCCTGTCATTGAGGCCTAATGGATGGGAACCGTATGAAATAATTAAGGTGAAAGGATATAACAGGCCTTTCTCTTGATTTATTTTATTATTAATATTTCAACTCTTAATCATCGCTCAGCCAAGATAATAAATGATGCTCCTGTGTCGTCATCATCATTATCAGCCTTTATCCGTCCACTGCTGAACATAGGCCTCCCTCAAAGAACTCCAAGACAAGCGACCGAAATACCTACTTATTTCTTTTTTTGGTTGAGTAGATACTTTTTACGCGATTTAGCGACGTAAGTGAGAAGAATTTATTTACTGTTTATCTCTTTGTCTTTTCATTTTACTTTAGATAATCGAATCGTAAGCAACAATATAATCGGTAGAGAAAAGCACCTCTTTGCTCTCTTTATTTGCCGAATGCTGAAACTATAATACCTACCAAATTAGTACTTAGAAATCTATAGACACCACTGCAGAAATAAAACTAAACACATAATATTGTCTTAATACCAATATCATAATATAATATGGCTTTATAATATGTATTTGTATCTTCTAAGTTCTAGTAATTGTTCAATAATATTTGAACGACAATATGATAATTAGAAATTAAAACGTAGACAATTAATAACACTGCACATGCCTATAGAATTAAGCGAACACATATAAGTAGATATGTATTTATAGTCAATAGTCATTGTAATTATAAATCCTACACATGGGAATGCACAGTTATATTTAAACCCGCGCAGGGGACGGTCGCTTGCTCCTCATTACACTATAAAAGTGCATTGACCTTGCCATTTGCGAGATGAATCATCGCGGTGTGTTCCTCGCGATTTTCCTGTCAATATCGCAATATAGTCAACATGCTGCCGCGCTAAATATCCTGGCGATTATATCTCTACCTTTGCGCAGTCATTACATGGCATTCCACCGGCTGTTCGATGAACTAGCTACTCGAGGACACTCGGTAACTGTGATGAACAACTATCCACAGGACTCGGTGAAAAATTTGACATTCGTGGACCTGACTGTACACCGACCACAACAGACAACTATTCCACCAATGTCGGATTATGAAGATTTCGATACAAGGTTCACTCATTTAATTAATATGTACCGGCACATATCATACAGTACAGGCGTAATTGAGGACGATTGTGAAAACTTTTTTACAAATGAAAAGATAAAATCATTTCGGGAAAAGGGTGACAAGTTTGACGTGATATTTGTGGAACAGTTTATGAGTGATTGCGGATTGGCCTATGCGCTAGCCCTGTACGATGCTCCGATCATCGGAATTACCTCGCACACACTTTTACCCTGGACATACTTAAGACTTGGAATACCATTTAATTACGCATCTGACGCGTTCTACTTTTCCCAAGAAGGTGTTTACCCATCTCTGTATAGCAAGGTTGAAAACTTTCTCCTCCATAATATAATGGTTTATTTCGGCCGATGGTACGTCCAAAGCAGTTTATATAAAGTGTTTGATAAATATCTTCCAAATCACGAGCTGAATGTTGAGAAAAATTCGAAGGAAAGAATGAAAATGGTATTTGCCTATCAACACCATTCTGTAACTGGCGCACGACTTGTGAGTCCCCAACTCATTGAGATTGGCGGTGTTCATATCAAAAGACCACAGCCTGTTCCTAAGGTATGTCCGCTTATTTATTTTTAACCGACCTCAAAATAATACACTACTTGTATAAAAAACAAATGCAGAAACAATGTATAATTTAATATATTCTTTCATATTATGTATTCTAATATAACAAAAATGAAGAGTTTGTGTAGTAAGTTTGATTGCGCTAATCTCCAGAACTTATAAAGCTTAAAAGAAAATGTATTTCATGCTGGTTATTATCGAGGAAGGTTGTATTATGGTTACTTCATACTTACATTGAAGGTTATTCTTATAGTGAAAACTTTTTTAGCCGCGTTGATCATTTCGTGCCAGGGGAATATTTTATAGCTGTAGGAACAGATGACGTATTGTGCAAACCTGGAATTTTAAATTTTAAAATTCTAAATATTAAGCTATCACTTCCATCGGTAGTCTCTTTTTCACAATTATAGGGGGTGGAAAACCGCGGGGATTGGCTAGTTATGACATAAACTTTATTCATAATCAGCTTGAGTAAATGCACCTATTGTTTGTACGCAGCTGAGAGATCTCGCTTGATGTTTGCGATCGTATATCATGAAAGGAACAAGCTGTATTTGCTAATATTATCTTAGCTGAAACCATAGCGCTTCATAAACATACTATTGAACTAACAGCGCCCTGCGGTTTCATCCGCATACTTTTTATACCGTGATAGAAGGGTTAGCTATGAAACAAAAACTAAATGTTTTTGTTTCATAGCTTTCTCTTCTATCAAAGTTACATACGTTATTTTATGTATTAAATGAATAGGTACATTTTGTACTTTTTACCTGACGTGTGCACAATAAACAAAAGGGACAAGAATCTTGAGCTTAAAGGCCATCTGGCCTAAAAGTCTAGACCTTTCGAGAAAAAAAAAAGGCCAAGAATTTCAAAATGTATACGAAAAAAACATTTGGTACAATCTGTTTGTTTTGGCTAATCTATGAAACGG
This sequence comes from Lycaena phlaeas, assembly GCA_905333005.2. NCBI lineage: Eukaryota > Metazoa > Arthropoda > Insecta > Lepidoptera > Lycaenidae > Lycaena > Lycaena phlaeas. The sequence continues at coordinate 14,557,448 of HG995172.1, read as the reverse complement.
CTGGACCGATTTTGACGGGACTTTTTAGCTTTAGCCCTTCTCGAATAACTTTGTAACATTAGGACGTCTGAAACCCTAATGTTACAAAGGGGGAGGACTGACCTCCCGTGACCATGGTTGCTGTAGAGTATCCGAAACATCGTTCGTTTAATTTTTGTATCGCGGTTTATTAAGTTTTATTTTTTGATTACATATTATATAGACATAATTAAGGACTGTGCTTTGCCTTATAGACTTGAGATTCTTCAAGAATTTACGCTGCTGGATAAACGGCAAATTGAAGAGGCCATCCTAACGTTCATTGTAGGAACCAATGTGGATCCGATATGCGGATAATTTGGACACGCATAAGAAGGGTTACGGTAACTTTAGTTTTTTTCACCTTTTCTGAATCTCAAATTCTTTTTTTTTTTACAGCACATTGAAGAGTTCTTATCGGATGCAAGCCATGGCGCCATCTATGTCAGTTTTGGATCGAATCTCAACGCCAATACGATGTCGGAGAGTAAGATGCAAAAGTTTTTGGACGCATTCAAGAAGATGCCCCAGAAAATATTGTGGAAGGTGGAGAATGTGACCCTTCCCCCAGATTACCACAACGTTTATGTACACAAGTGGTTTCCCCAACTTGATGTGTTATGTAAGTACTGGTTTTGTCGCGCTTTGGCTGTATGGGAGCTTACGAGGTGGGTTCCAGTTCGATTAAAAAAAAAAACTTTGAACAACTCCCTTCTAAAGTATCAACCTTTGTATGTCCCACTGCTGGGCACGGGTCGGCTCCTCGAAATCAGGCGAGGAGGGTAATGGGCCATAGTTAACCGATGCGCTGGACCAGCGCGGGTTGGTAAACTTCACATACCTTCAAAGAATCTTCAATCTCATCAACTCTCTTTTATTAACACGAAATACAAAACTTTTATTTGATGACCTCTGTGGCTCAGTGGTTAGCGCGTTGGCGCTCATGTCCGGAGGTAGCGGGTTCGAATCTCGCCAGGGAACAAAAAAGTTTCTGGGTTTCTGGGTCATGGATGTGTATTAAATATGTGCATTATATAATAAAAGTGTAAGTATGTATTATTAATATAAAAGTATTAAATACAGGGTGTCCCAAAAATTTACGATAAAAAATCCACCACAGGGTGGACCTGCTCATGACTACTCCAGAAAAAAATAGAGAAAAAATTTACTTTATATTCTTGAAATTACAAAAAAAATATTTAAAAGTTTTTGAAAATCAACACCCATAATGCAATTTGTTACTATTGTGACCACAATTTTTCAAATATTTCTGATCTTTTGTTCGTAACAGCAACCTAAGTAGTACTCCTATTTATCGCAACCCCTATAAGTGCCAACTTCTTTAGTTTTTATATAAAAAATCATCAAAATGTATGTTTTTCCTAAAATTTTCCATAATTTCAACTTTCAATCCACTTTCACAAACAAATTCCAATTATTTCTAAACAAGAAACGGAATTTTTAAATATTGATAGTAATCACTTTTACATCTATAACACTTCTTCTACTCTAACGCAGCATTCAGTCTTAAGATCAGAAAGGAAGACAAGTGAAAATATTAATGTAATCGATATCACGCGAAGAATAGGCTCGTAATTATGAAGAAGTGGTGGGCTGGCCACGCTCAGGAGAATGATTTTTCCGAGGGGCCAATAAGGTTTGAGATTTATAGGTTTTCTTTTCTTATTGATAATATTACTATGGATAATAGTAATATGAGTAAAAACCAATGGGCCTATTCCAGTAAATGGAATCTTTTATTGTATTATTGATGCTGTCAATGGATATTGAAATCGTTGATTGATTAATGATTACAATGACATATTTTACAGTCCAACTTCCAAGGTATGCAATAAGGAAAACATTTGCACGCAATTTCAAAGAAAGTTTTCTATTTTATTACTCTGTATTTATTGTTATGGAGCGGTGACATCAGCATGAAACTATGGCTTAAGCCTAAAATAAATGATAAAAAAATTATCCGCCATTGAAGCTACAAGAAATTATTGATTGAGAATTGTGTATTTTGCTTCCATGTTTGGTTTTCAATAACACTAGAAATAGTACAATATAAGAGAATAATACTTAATATTTAAAACTATTAAGCAAGAGAGCTGAGACTAAGCCTATAGAAAGACTAAGATCACACATTTTTGTTGTTACAACCAGGGCTGCCATAGAGCCAACTTATTTTAAACCGCTCGGTCACAGAATTTTGAAATTATACCGAATCAAATCTCATTATACAAAGCGACAAAGTTGTTAAAAATAGTTTTTGAATCCAATTATACGAGGCAATCTATATTATATGCTATACGAACTGGATACATAAAATAACTATATTTTACAATTTTTATCCGATTTATAATCCGATAATTTATCCTGCCCTGGTTACAACATTTCTGCGAACTGCGAACCTCGCAGTGCACTGGTAGTTTATAGGAGCGTCGATGGGTAGGTACGTTTGTACTTTCCTTATTAGTTGATACTTATACTGTGCCAATATATTTTATGTCTTACTAGCTGCTCCGACAGACTTCGTTCTGCCAAAATTAAAATTGCAATTAAAAATAGGGGTGAAAATTTAGGGTTGTATGTAATTTTGTCTAAAAAATTGAAATAAAAAAATTAGGGGTGGACTACCCCTTACATTTAGGGGGATGAAAAATAGATACCGATTCTCATAGATACCGGATAAGCACAAAAAATTTCATCAAAATCGGTCAGTGCCGTTTCGGAGGAGTATGGCAACGAAAACTGTGACACGAGGATTTTATATATATATACTAGCGGACCCCACAGACGTTGTCCTTTAGATACGAATCGATAGTGGCAGTACAGATCAATAACCTAGATACCGACTGCAGCGCCATCTGCCGGTCTGATTTGTGAATCTAAACCATCCTCGAATCTACTTGAACACACACAAAGAAAATCACTCAAATCGGTCCAGTCGTTTAGGAGGAGTTCAGTCACATACACACGCACACAAGAAATATATATATTAAGATGAACATAATGAATATTTCGCTCTCTCACTCGCTTGCGTGTGTGAACTGTATAAAGCAGTGTTGAAGATCTTTTTTATATCATCTCGGTTTTGCAAGTCACGGCGTTACATGCATGGTGTAATTTTTATAGAATAAATTGCAATAATTTTTTTTGCGGTCTTATATAAGTTATAACTGATCCGTTACGGTTAAACTATTTTAACTCCTTATTAAATTACTTATTGGAAAACGTAAAATAACACATAAAACTTATTTTGCAAAATGTAGTACGTATTCTTAACGATTTTTAAAGTATTAAATGTTTCTTTTTCTCCTCTTTCACATTCTCATAATATGTGGATCATCAATCAATATCAATCGACCCACAAACATAGATGGATGGATGGATGATGATAAAAACAGTTCACCCATCGCATCAGTGGCGCAGCATATCTGGCCACGTATAGGCATATCGGAAGGCACATTCGATTTTTTAAATACAATTCTAGATAGTTCTATAAATTTTACGCACCTTTCAGGTCCCTGTATCCCGGGGCTCGTATCTATCTTAACTATCGCTAATATACAAAGTTGAAGAATTTGTTTATTTGAACGCGCTAATCTCAGGAATTTTTGGTCTACTTGGAAGATTCTTTCAGTATTTATTAAATAGCCCATTTATTGAGCAAGGCTATAGAATAAATCTAAGGTAACGCAGGCGAAGTTGCGGGCAACAGGTAGTTATTTATACGACTGATACAGCGGTCGCTACGCCACTGTACATCATATTTTATAAAAATAGTTTATTTCTTCTAATGTGCTTCTAATATTCATTTCAGGCCACCCAAAAGTGCTTGGGTTTATCTCTCATGGTGGTATGCTGAGTCTCTCTGAAGCGGCGCACTGCGGAAAGCCGCTCATAACTATACCATTCTTCGGTGACCAGTTCTCCAATGCTGCAGCTGCATCAGACAGTGGTATCGGTATCAAGATGTACTTCCAAAATCTTGATGCAAACAGCTTGGTAGCAGCCGTGGAGAAGCTAATATCGCCGAGGTAAGTGACTTTACTAAGCGTTTCTTTCAAGATAAATACGAAGATAAAGCTATATTTCTATGGCCTGATGCTAAAAGGGCCAAAGTACGTTTTTGTATGAACCGAGTTTATTTAGCAAGTTTCGATTTGAGGACCTATTTCCTTGGACTATTTTGAAATATTTTTATCACGAAAGTAAACTTCTAAAATATTATTCGAAGTATTGTTAGCACGAAAAAGAAAATTTTGACTTATGGTAACACACAGACGCCCATACACATCCGCACAACCAGAAGCTATGCAGAGATACATTGCCATACTTTTCCCTATCACCCAAATGGGTTATCACTTTGGTGTACTACTATATATTATATACATTATTGTAGACTTATTGTAGGTAGTTGTTACTTAACGTTGGTAGTGAGCGAAAGATACCACCCCGGTCGTGCCGGCTGCACAGCTACATGCAAAGCGACATGGCACTTAGTCTTACAACTGAAATTAGTTTAATCAAGAATTTGTAAATATTAAGCATTATTCTTTTTGAATTTTAAAGTAAGAAGGAATAATGTCGTATGAAATGAATTTAAATGACGATAATTAAATTTTGGCAGGATGCAGCAAAACGCTAGAAGAGTTTCAAAGTTATGGCACGACAGACCAATGGACGTTTTGGACAGCGCCATCTATTGGACGGAGTATGTAGCACGACATCGGGACGCGCCGACATCTTTACCATCCAAGCGTAACACGTGGTTCGAACTATGTCTAATAGATGTCTACGGTGTCCTTATAGGAATCACATTAGCAATTATTTTAGTCATGTACGTTATCTTAAAAGTTGTATTCAGTTTATTAAAATTGTCTGTATTCAAAAATAAACATAAAAATGACTAGCCTTAAGATTTGTTAATAAAGTAAGTACCTGTTGTATACCCGAAAGTATTTTGAGAATATAGATAAGTCCAAAAAAGTTTATTTTTTATTAAGGCATAATACCTGTATTATTATAATATTTCTAAACTCTATGGGGCGGCTGATAAAGAATACGCTTCTTTTATGAAGCAAGGGATATTTTAGAGATCAACAGGATCGGGATACATACCTTTTTTACAATGAGAGTTTCTTGATATTAACGTCATAGTGTTTTTTATTTTATTGTATGTTTAAACTTACATGTCTATTTAAATAAGTTTAATATAGCCAAGATAAAATTCTACAAAGCACATTATTATGTCATAAGGTTAGATATCAACAGCATCGGCTTTTTGGGCTGTAGATGTATATAAGTGTATAATCTATGGATAAAGAGTATAATACATTATATAGATATGTATGAGGCTGTGGCTTAGGGCTCCGAGAATACTTACTTATGAAGGATGGGGCTCTTTATATTCTCGGGGCTCTGGGCCGGTCGCCCTTGAAAACAATATGATATAATATCTAAATAAAACATTTGAAAATTGGTTTTCGCAATCGTTATTAAAGTCTTATTGGGTCGACACTATAAATATAATCATTTTAATTAAATATTAGTAATTAAAGTGTGCCCCAAGTAGTTCAGGGCATCTCAAATTCACTGCCCGCATCTGATCCAAAGTATGATCAGTGACTTTTATGTTATTTGGTAAATAAGAGTTCATAATATATGAGTACAGAAGTGATTTTACTATGTATTTCTCCTCCACATTTCTGTTTGAGAATTAAAATAGTGACATTAAAATATATTATCTAAAGAACTTTTTCACATAATTCTAACATTGTGAAGAACTAATCAATTGTCAGATTATCAAAAATGTGGTGTCGTGGGACACCAGGTAGGAACGAAGTTCCTTCGGCTAAAAAGAAAGGTATTATACACTACTCGCTTGTGTATGCGACTGTCGCGCCTGCGCACGTCTCATTTAACGCTTTTTATTCCACGCACTTTTTCTTACGGTTTTACTATCACATTTTTTTCAGTTCGGTCGCGCAGCAAAATCCCTATCCCCTCCAAGCCTGCCGTAAGGAACTTCGTTCAAAAAAGACGCAATTCATTTTGTCCGGAACCAAACTCAGCATGTGATCGGACAACCTTGGCAGTGTTTTATAGCTGGCACAGCGCTGCGTTAAGGATTACCTCCCATCACTCGAGAGTGAATTAGGTATCTACTTTAATATTTTCCACATAACTTACCTTGATGGGGAGAGGCGTCAGCTGCAAGTACAGGTGCGATTCATGCGTGTCTTTTGCTACGGCAAATGAATATATTCTCGAAAATTCTGAACTGTTCTTATTTTGAAAATTATATACCAGCTTTATCTGTATTATAAATGGTGTCTTGATTAGTCAAATAACAGATCAGAATGGCTTTTAGATGCCTATGACTGTCATCTGTAAATTATAATCTTCCAGTCGAGAACCTTCTATGACCATTAACCATGGTAGCTGTAAGATAGACCTCGATACATTCGGTAAGAAATTGACTCTAGATAGACTCTAGAGCCAAAGCAGCCAAAGCCTAGTTTTACAATGAGCGAATTTTGCGTTTATATATTAAAAAGTAAAATCTAGGGCCACATTAGCATTTATAATATTACTAGCAATCCCCCGCGGCTTGACCCGTGTACTTCCCGTTCCCGCGGGAGTACGAAGATAAATTATGGCCTATGTTTTATTCTGATGTATAAGCTATATTATTGTAAAGTTTCATCAAAATCCATTCCGTAGCTTTTACGTGAAAGAGTAACAAATATCCACACTCACAAACTTTCACGTTTAATATTTATTATTATTATATTAGTAGTAGTATTTATTGATTATTATCATTGCCCTGCGGTTTTACCGCAATTGGCATTCCGTGTTGTTCTGAATTATTAACTATATTATTGTAAAGTTGCATTAAAATCCATTCAGTAGTTATTCTCTAAGAAACTTTTGCGTTTATAATATTAGCAGGATACTATGTATTTATAATCGATAGCGATAAAAGGATAATATTGTTTAGGGTCCTGGGACTTAAATAAAACGAGTGGACTGTATATATTATAGGAACTGGTTATATTAGACCGTACAAGAAATATAATTATACAATTTTAGAGGTAACGTCCGTCGCCGGTGGGTTCCCGAGGCAAGTGCCCGTGCGCGGGGTCAGTGGCCGAGGTATGGCCCCCGCCCGCTTCCCCCTGCACCTGTCGCAGCGCGCGGGCGATATCGCTCGAACAAGCTCCCCGGGTTGAAGGGTAATCTTCAAAATGGAAGTGGGCAAATGTTGTTAAATGCACGCCGTATTGTGCCCTTCTTCGTCTTGATTTCCGCCACTCTCGTCGCTCCGTCAGCTCCTGGATATACCTGCATAACACGTCCAAGACACCATAATAGAGGCGGCAGGGCCTTTTCCTTAATGAGGACAAGAGACCCTACTTTAAGATCACCAGAAGATGCAGGCCACTTGGTCTTCTGTTGTAGTAGATGTATGTACTCCTTGTGGTACCTGTTCCAGAAGTGTTGTTTGAGCTGTTCAACCTTTTGGAACCGTTCTAGACGGCTGACAGCAATTTCTGTTAACTGTGGAGAAGGTACAGATATAAGTGGTCGTCCAATCAAAAAATGGGCAGGTGTCAAGGCACAGAAGTCAAGGGGATCGGAGGACAAAGGAGTTAAAGGTCGGGAGTTTAAAATTGCCTCAATTTGTGTAATACACGTAAGCAGCTCTTCGTAAGTGAAGCGGGCCTGATGCAGCAGTCGCGTCAAATGGTGCTTTGTAGACCGCACGGCGGCCTCTGCAACTCCATTAAAATGGGGAGAATACGGTGGGGTGAAACTAAAATCGATGCCTTCCTGTGCAACACACGAGTCAAGATTAGACATATTCAAAAAGGTACTTAGTTCCTTACATGCCCCAACAAAGTTAGTCCCGTTGTCGGACAGAATTGTGCGTGGTTTACCACGACGGGCAATAAATCTATTTAAAGCTGCCATATACGCTTCCTTTGTAAGGCTCGTGACAAGCTCCAGGTGGACAGCCTTTACAGATAGACAAACAAAGATACATAGGTAGGACTTAAGCAATTTACAACCTTTACCCAATCGGTCAGCTATCAGTATTGGGCCGGCATAATCCACACTGGTGTGTAGAAAAGGAAACTCAAGTGTAGTCCTAGCAGTTGGCAGTTGACCCATTATTGGTTGTGTACTCTGCGCTTTGTATCTGAAACATGTTACACAATTTCTTACGATAGATTTAGATAGGTTTCGACCTCCTAGGGGCCAATAGGTTTGGCGTACACTTGCTAGAAGAAGCTGAGGGCCAGCATGTAAAAGCTTTTTATGCATCATTTCGAATAGAATTTTGGTGAAATGATGCTTAGAGCAAATTAATATAGGATGTTTAACGTTGTAGTCGTAAGGCGCATTGCTAAGCCTGCCACCTACACGAATGAGCCCATCGTTATCTAAAAACGGAGTAAATGAAATAAGTTTATTCTTATGTGGTAATGAACCTTTAGATTTCAGTATGCGATGTTCCTCCGGGAACATTTGTAGTTGGGCTGCATGTGTTATGTAAATCAATGAACTATGTAGTTCTTGTTGGGTAAGTGAACCTAGTTTTTTATTGTGTATATTTTTTAAATTGTATATAAATCTTAGTATGTAAGCAAAAACTCTTTGTAAATAATTAAAATTAGAATATTTGGATATTAATTGTTGTATTATATTTTGATTATTATCGCTATTTTGTACGTTTGTGAAATTAGAAAGAACGTCTGGTAAATGTTCACCATTGCCATTAGGCATTTTAGGCCAATTGTATTTATTTTGAAATAAGAAAGATGGGCCTGACCACCACAATTGGCATGTGCTGATCTGATCAGCCTTCACGCCTCGAGTTATGAGATCGGCTGGGTTTTCCCTAGACGGTACGTAACTCCACTTAAAGCCAGAGGTACTCTCTTGTATCTCATTGACACGGTTACGTACGAAAGGCTTAAGCTGATGCGCAGGTGTCGACAACCAAGACAACACAATCGTAGAATCGCACCAAAATCGGCATAGTTTTATAGATATTGTTAATGATTCTCTAACCTTTGTGCACAGCCTTGAACCTAACAACGCCCCACACAGCTCCAATCGAGGTGTCGTGATTGGCTTAATGGGAGCTACGCGACTTTTAGATGTTAAAAGATTAACATTGACCATCCCTGATTCATTGATTGCCCGTATATAGACGCAGGCACCGTAAGCCTTTTCAGAAGCATCTGTAAATATATGAATTTCATTTATTTGATTAGAACACGAAATCCAACGTGGAATATTTAATTTATTTAAATGCGATAATGTATTACAAAACGTATTCCACTGGTTTGAGATTTCTAATGACACTTCTTCGTCCCAGTCACATTTATTTAACCATAATTTTTGTAAAATGATTTTAGCTTCCAATAAACATGGGCTAACTAAATTTAGCGGGTCAAATATTTGACTAACGATAGACAAAATAATGCGTTTAGTTACATTTTTAGACGGACTTGTATTTATTGAAAATGATAATGTATCTGTATCGCATAGCCAATATAAACCTAACGTTTTTGATGAAACTTTTCGATCACTAAGATTTAATTTATTATTTGAAATGTTTTTATTATATTGTTGATTTTGATTGTTATTTATTTGTTGCAAAATTTCGGTGCTATTTGATTTTAATTTTCGTAAATTGAATTTGGCCTTAGATAAAATTGACATTACTTCTTTGCATAATTCGACTGTGCCTTCAATGGTATGACTACCGCTGAGGTAATCGTCAACATAAAAGTCACGTTGGATAGAAGTTTTTGCATGGTCACTAGACGCGTCGTCAGCTAAGGTAACCAAGCATTTTGTCGCTAAATACGGCGCGGATGCGGTTCCGTAGGTAATCGTATTTAATTTGAATGTCTTCAGTGGTTCCGACGAATTTTTACGAAAAATGATTCGCTGTAATGAACGTTGAGAAGGATTTAATTCTATAGCCCGGTACATTTTTTCAATGTCACCCGTGATGACGAATCGGTGTTGTCGAAAGCGTAATAAAATAGAAAATAGGTCATCTTGAACGACGGGTCCCACCATCTGTATTTCGTTAAGCGAGATACCAGAGGTAGTTTTTGCCGACGCGTCAAAAACTGTGCGCAATTTAGTTGTTGTACTAGTTTCGCGTATGACACCATGATGAGGCAAGAAATAATTCACATTCGATGAAAAATCACTGTCCTCTGTCATGTGACCTAAATTTAAATATTCTGACATAAAATCAATGTACATATTTTTGAAATTTTCATCTTTCTCAAAACGTTTTTCTAAAGATAAAAATCGACGTTTAGCCATTTCGTACGAGTCGCCTAAATTGTCGGGGCTCGCTTTAAGTGGCATTGTAACTACAAACCGCCCATCGTCATTACGGTATGTATTTTTGAGAAAACTCTCTTCACAGGCGCGTTCTTCCGCGGAAAGAGAGTATTTAGAAGAGATTTTATCGATTTCCCAAAAATTTGTTAAATCGGGAACATTATTTGTATTTACCAGATTACATAGATGTGAGTGGGTGGAATGGTGTCTTGTGACTATAGTACCTGTTACTATCCATCCAAGCTTTGTGTCACATAATTTTGGCTGGTTTTTACCTAGGTCAATGTGAGCACATTGTATGATGCTCCAAAAGATCTCCGCTCCTACCAGGATGTCTACGACTGACGGAATATTAAATGTAGGGTCAGCTAGACGTATAGTCGTAGGTATCGGAATGTTGTTAATATTTATTAACTTTGACGGCAAAAGTGAAGTGATCACTGGCAATACTAGGCAATCAATGTCAAAGGAATAGTCACCATATATAGACTCAATTGTGAGATAACAAGACCGTGCACTATTAGTAGATTGATTGTTAATACCTGTGATCGTTGTGGAGTACGCATCGCGTAGGGGCAAACCCAGCTTAGTGCAAAGGCTCTCACTAATAAAATTGGCTGTACTACCATTGTCCAACAGTAGCCTTGCATCACATTTCGTTCCGTCGCTCCGGACGACGCGCACCATCGCTGTGGAAAGTAAAACATGCGAAAGCGTAGTATGCTGTGATGGCAAAGCATTAGCAGATAGCGTGACATTCTCAAGCTGTGTAAGCGAAGGCATAGGATTCTGAATAGGCACATGCTTTTCTAGATGCAATAGCGTATTATGTTTAGATTTGCAGTATTTGCAGTGCGATAGTTTGCATCGGCTTTCGTTGTGTCCTGTACGCAAACAATTTAAACATAGATTAAATTCGCGCGCTTTTTGATTGCGAGCTTCAATAGGTAACTGTCTAAACGATTCACAGCTATATAAAAAATGATTTTGAGAACATAATGGACATTTTATTGTAATAGATTTTATTTGATTATTCTTTGTATATTTTTTATTATTATTATTTTCGGATGTAAGTAAAAAGTTTTTATTTTTATAATTTTCTGTTTTATTTATTTTACCTAGCGATTTATTATTTTCATATAAAGTTTCTAGTAAATCAGCCCTGTTACTAACAAATGTACAAAACTGTGATAGCGAAGGGGCATCAGTCAATGTATTGCGATACTCCTCCCAATATCTACTAGTGACAACATCTAATTTTGTGGACATCATATAAATAATTAGAGTGTCCCAGTGTTCGACAGGTTGATTCAATGTTTTAAGAGCTCGTAAATTCTTATTTGTGATGTCTATAAGTTGACGTAAATAGAAGCAAGACTCTTTGGCTATAGGCTCAATATTAAATAAAGCTTGTATGTGATTGTTCACTAAAAGGCGATTATTGTCGTATCGGTTACACAATAGTTCCCACGCTAAATGATATTGGTCACCTTTAAAATCAATATTTTTAATAATTTCTGCCGCGGTTCCCTTGAGAGAAGCGCGTAAATAATGGAATTTACTTATATTATCTATTGAAGTGTTACCGTGAATGAGCGATAAATAAGTATCTCGAAACTCGAGCCAATATTGATAGCTGCCATCAAAACATGGTAAGTCAATTTTGGGTAAACGTATAAAACTGCTTTTCGTCCCACCTGCGCATGAGCCATCGGAGCCGGTCACATAGCCCGCCAAATCCCGATCCTTGGCATCATCGACCGTCAGCAGACTTCGGGCTAACGCGGCGAGCGAGTAATATTGTTCTTCGAACTGGGCTCGGGTCGCGTACGCTTCGTCCGGCTGATCCGATAGCAGCTCGATTTCTGTCTGCAACTCATCAAATTCTGTGTACAGTGCATCAAATTTGGTGAAACGAGCTTCTAGGTCGAGACGTTGCAAGTTAGATAGTATGCTGCAGCTTTTAATTATATCTAAATAATTACTAAAATTAGTAAGCTTAGCCTTCATTGAGCTACGTTTTTTAATTAATTTATCTGCCATATTATTGAAAGAAAAAAAAAGCGAAACGAAAAAAAATTATATTAATTGATCGATTAAAAAAATAAAAATAATTAATGATAAATGAGCACTAACTATTGAAATGATTTGTTATTTTCGATGTATGAATGAGCTGTTAACGAATTTACGCAAATTGAAATTCTAATAAATGGATGAAATGGAATTTGATGGTTGATAAAATGATTTATGAAAAATGGGATAATGAAAAATGATGGAAATTGGAACAGACTCACAAAATACTGTAAACCTTCCACTTGAGAATGATATAAAGAAGATTGTTCTGGACGATGACTTGCGTTTTGACGGGTCCAAAGTCCGTGTCCGTTCGACCTCCAGTTGAATAACAATTCCGGGGCGTTACGGTTGCCAATAAAGTATCCTCTTCAGAGCAATTGTAGACTCCTTGAGATTCTTCCGCAGCTGTAGACCGCAACTTATGGATCCCAGAATATTTTTTTTCTTGAAAATTGTACAAAAATAATTCTTGACGGCGATCCTGAAGGACCAATGTTTAGGGTCCTGGGACTTAAATAAAACGAGTGGACTGTATATATTATAGGAACTGGTTATATTAGACCGTACAAGAAATATAATTATACAATTTTAGAGGTAACGTCCGTCGCCGGTGGGTTCCCGAGGCAAGTGCCCGTGCGCGGGGTCAGTGGCCGAGGTATGGCCCCCGCCCGCTTCCCCCTGCACCTGTCGCAGCGCGCGGGCGATATCGCTCGAACAATATTTAAATTTAATAGGTTAAAATAATAGCTACTTTCTCATTAATAATAACAGTATTATTAGGTAATAATATGGTAAACCATGTTTTTATGTGAAACTATTACAGAGTAGCCGTGTAAGGGAGTCATAACAGCCGGTTGCTCCCTAAGGAGAGATCGTCCGCCCTCCCTGGTGTCAGCGGTATTTGCCATTCGTACAAGACTTACATTCATATCTTCACTACATATTATAAAACAAAGTCGCTTTTTCTGTCCCTATATATCCCTTTGTACGCTTAAATCTTTAAAACTACGCACCGGATTTTGATGCGATTTTTTTAATGCATAGGGCAATTCAAGAGGAAGGTTTATGTACATAATTTATTAAGTTTTTATATACATTGGCTAAGATATAACGATAATTGTTGGAGGTGTCGGAAAAAAATAGGCCGTCTGGGAGTTTTCAACGAAAACGCTGCCTAAACCGTTTGAGATATAACAAAATAATGTATGGTGGTATTGTGTATCTTAAATAGGTCTACAAAAAAGTCCGCGATGGCATATGTCTATCTCTTAGGGATATCATACTATATCCATTTAATACTTTAAAAAAATGGGCAATTATAACCCGATAGTTTAAAAGTTATTTACACAAATACGATATGAATACTTATCATTTTAAATCAATTAATTAGCTGGAGCACTACATGAAGATTATTTTTGCCCTTTACATCATGCAAATTAAATGACTACTTTAGGAGATATGGCAAAATCAAATAATGCACAAGAAAATAAATCGTGTTGCCGTGATTGAACGGGCGGTTGTCTGGTGTCTAAGGCCGTAGTGTATTAACTCTGGTAGACGTAATATTATGATCAACATAATACTATGGTGGAATAATATTATAATAATAATACCCTAAATATGCCTACAAAAGTCTGCGAAGGGATATAAGTCTTTATTTTCAAGATATTATATCCATTTTAATACAAAAACGTAGGTACTTAATTAGTAAAATAGAAAACGATCATCATCAGACATGATAAATCCGTAAATCTAAGTTCACGCGGGCGAAGCTTCGGGTAACAGCTTAAATATATACTTTGTAAAGCGTATTCAGAGACTATCCAATAGATGACGAGTAAGTTGATTATAATATAATGAAGCATGTTCTTTTATTTTACTTAAATAGACAAAGTGTGCGACGATAGTCCAGGGGGTATGGAATGGTACTCGCACTAGGGTAAGATAGGTTTCGGGTTCGATCGGGACCATGGTCGGGCCATGGTTCAGGCCTTGTCGTGGTGGTGGGGCTCAGTAGCCAAGGGTCAACCCAGCACCTTGAGCGAAGCGAAAGCCGAGGGGGCTCTTTGTATCCCTCTTATAAGAGGGGGCAAAAAAGCAGGGGGTGAGGGGTGAGGACGGGAACCTCACCTCATTGTATTTTTATTTAACTCCTGACGTTGGGAGGGGTTGTTCTGTGGTGCGGGACAATCCCTCTGTCAAGGTGCCTTGTTGCTAGAAGATCCGGGGCATCTCACCAAAGGGGGCAGTGGTGGCACTCGCCGGGTTTTAGTGGGTAGAGCTGCGTCCACTTACCATCTTTCGGACGCATCTCTAAGTGCACCCTAAACATGAGACCATGGCTACCTACCGGTTAAGGAAAACATCGTTAGGGAAGCTGCATGCCTGATGAGATCAAGCCAGACCCGCATTGGGCTAGCGCATCGGTGAACTATGTCCAATACCCTCTACGCCTGGTTTATAGGAGGAATCCCGTGCCCAGCGGTGGGACATATGAAACTTTGCTTTTTTATATAGACTAAGTGGTATTATTAAGCCTTATGGTGATTCGTTACGCCTTTTTTTCGGATGGGGCTATGCTAATGGTCCTAGTGACCGTAATTCTTCTTCGGAAGTGGGGTGAGGCGGTTGGTATCACCCTGTGATTTTAATAATTGGGGGGTTGCCCCCCGCCAGCCGTGGAGTGTGACTTCCACGGCTTCATGGCGTCGGGTTTGTACCTGTGGCGGATCTCTGCCTCACCACCGTCGGATAAACTGAGCCCCAGGCGATTCCACGGGGTGGAGACCCGGCGGAGGGTGTCCGCAATACTGGTGACCCACATTCACCGCGGTGGCTTCAGCAGCCGCCACGTGAAGTCTTGTGTAAGGGAGGCAAGAGCCCCCCAGTACCCTATCGGACGTGTTGTTCAAATGATTTGAACTAGTCAGATCAGTTACGGTCGACTGGTTTGGATCGGTTGAAGTTAATAACCTATTGTGAGGGCCTCGTTACGCCTTGGCAATGTTTGTGCACATTGAGTGTACCTTAGTGATGCTTTGTAACACCAACATTGCCTATTTTAACAACCAATTCGACTGGATTCGAACTCGAATGAATAGGAAGACAGAACGTGTTGAAATCACACACAACACTACTGATATAGGTTTTGCAAAAGTAGCAAGATGACAGAGTTATGCAGACAAGCGTTACGTGCTTTCATTTCGCGCAACACTATGCTATTAATGGAGCGGAATGAGGTTTGTTAGTTTGGATGGTATTAATCTTAGAAACTACTTATGCGATGCAAAAGCACTATTATAAATGAGAATGCTATGATAATAACTGCCTATATATCATCATCGTCATCAGCCTTTATCCGTCCACATAGGCCTCCCTCAATGAAAGCCAATACTACCGATCCCTTGCCACTCGCATCCAATGCGGAACTGCCACTGCTTCACTGCCTGTGTATATGGGCATATTTTATTTTTATGTCTGAAATAAACAATTTCTATTCTATTCTAATATATTCAGATGACGACAGAAAAAGACATCCTACTAATATTATAAAAGCGAAAGTTTGTATGTGTGGATGTTTGTTACTTTGTCGCGTAAAAACTGTTGAATGGATTTTACTGGAACTTTAATGATATAGCTTATACAACGGAATAGCACGTAGGCTATGATTAATAAAAAAATATATCAAAAATCGAATCCTGCGCAGGCGAAGTCGCGGGCACCAGACTATAAGATTATCATCAACGGTCCGGCTAAGGTTGTAAATCAAATTTAGCACAGGCGAAGCTGCGTACAACAGCTAGTCTATAAAATAAGGTTATACAAAGCTTTATTCAACTTACACGAAAGTGATCTCAGATATTTTCGAACAATAGCGTTAGGAAATCCAAATGGAAAATTAAGATATTGAAGTATATAAATAAAACGGAACGAGAATAAAACTGGATCCAGTTTTGGTATTACTTCTAGATATCGATTTTAAGATTAACGGGGTGACTCATTGGAGGCCAAAAAGATGATGATGATGTACTGTCCTGATGATGCTTTACTTGTATGAGGTCATGGGTGATGCTATTTACTTGTTAGTTTCAGAATAATGGAGCATTGCTGACAGTTCCGTACCTCATGAGACCGAAGGCTAGGGTCGCTAGGTGAAAGGTTCTGACTGATGCAGTCAGTCATAAGCAGTGTCACTTTCCATATCATACGTTTTTACTTTTTATTGACTACTTATTTTGACGTATTTCAAGTGTACGATTTGATACCTATGAAATAAAGATATTTTGATTTGATTTCATTCTTTTAGTCCAAGAAAACAGGTCTTTAAATCGAAATTTCGAGTCAAAGCTTGAATTTTTTTATAAAAGTTACTTTGAAGAATTTGAAAACCAACTGTGAAGGTTTTTTCTAGTTGTACCCCCGGGAAGGGGTGAATTAATATGAAAGAAGTGGATTTTCTTATTTTAGGGAAACGGTGAGCGTTAGAAGAAAATCCTTCAAACAATACTTGTAGAGCGTAAAATTTTATATAAATTGGTTATTATAACTTTTTTTTCTATCATTTACCGTTTTTCAAAAATTTCAAAAAAACTACTTGTCTCGATTTTTTACACCTCTTTTCGGGGGCTAATTAAAAAAACTTTTCCATTTCGTTTTTAAATTCTTCAAAGTAACTTATATCAAAAATTCAAGCTTTAACACGAAATTTCTATTTAAAGACCTATTTTCTTGGACTATTTTGTTAGTTTAGTGCGGCAGTCTTAGCATATTGGATTTCTACGACAAAGTCGTTTGTCCCTTAAATTTCGTTGGGTATATTGGAATATGAGATTTCCCTTATACCTGCGCTGGATTATTATTTTATCTTTAAACAAACATGTCCCAAAAATCTCGTGAGAGCAAATATTACTATTTCGTTATGTAAATATACTCTTATAAGGAGGACAACGAGAGATTCCTTCGGATGTCCGTTCGATAATACTAGCAGATAACCCTAGCAATACTATACGCTATAATATAGATAATACAAATAGAATAGATAAGAAGCTGAACTAGATTAGGAACCAAAGAAAAACGTAGTGTAGGAATAACGTGTTCTGATAACAAAATAATATTCTGATGAGCTTTCCGGATCCTGCCTGTACCGATATACCTGCTGTATAAAAAGTCAAATTAAATAATACCTGGATTATATATTAAGTTATAACCTTTTTTATGTTAGATACACAAACGGGCAGACGAGCCACATGATGTTAAGTGGTCACCGTCGCCCATCTACACAAACAAGTTAACCTGAGACTAGCCCAGACGACTCGTTCATATATTGTCTATCCTTTTTTTTAGGCATCCCGCGGGGGAGTGGGTCTCCCCAGGCGGGTATGTAGGACTCGCTGCGCCCGAAAGCTGGTAAGTGGACGCAGCTCTACCCACTAAAACCCGGCCAGTGCCACCAATGCCGCATTTGGTGAGGTGCTCTGGATCTACGACGACAGGGCATCTCGACGGCTAGTTAGTCCCTCGGGGGACCGACGCCACCTCCACAGAGGGGCTGCCCCGCACCACAGGACAACTCCTCTCAACGTCGGGACAGTACAATGGGGCGAGGTTCAGGTCCTTGCCCGTTGCCCTCGCTTTTTGCTCCCTCTTCTTATAAGAGAGGTACAAAGAAACCCCCTCGGCTCAATTCGCTTCGCCCAAGGTGTTGGGCTCACCCTAGGCTGCTGAGCACCACCATCACGACAAGGCTTAAACCATGGTGGGATATATTGCTTATCCTGACACTTAGGATGTTAAGTCTCTTTACCAGTTATTACACTGTCCTGCCCTTTTCTTAGAAACACAGCAAAGCAGTTCCATGGGAGAAGCAAACAGGATTTTATTAGCCATGACAGGATGCCAGCGCAGCGCACCTCTCCTCGGTTTCGGTCGATCGGTCGATTCGGTCGTTATCGGTCATTATTCTAGTTGTTATACTGTTTTTACGTTGTTCTCAATGTTGCCACTCGTCACTAGATGGCATTACAAAGAAATATGAACGTTTGTTGAATACATTTTTTTGAATGTAGAATTGATTATGTTTAAAATAATGTTATGGACTAGATGGCATTACAAAGAAATATGAACGTTTGTTGAATACATTTTTTGAATGTAGAATTGATTATGTTTAAAATAATATTATGGTTATTTACACATGAACTGTTTAAAGCATGAACTTTGTGTCTATCCAAGACATTTGTAGGTCCAAGGTAGATTATGACAAAATAACAGCTTAGCGAACTTAAAGTGAAAAATTTAATGTTAATATTAATGTTAAAAATGTTAATATTCTTTTACACAGTTTTAATATTGTTACAATATTTAACATCATATGCTATTGAATTCTAGAGAGTGAGAAAATAGTGGATTTTGTGTGGAAAAACTTAAAGCAATCTTTGTCTGATTCAAAAATATTTGTCGACGTGCGAAGTGCGTTAACCCCTTGCGGCCACTTTGAACGATCGCTTATTTATCGTTATGTTCCTTTGGAGGAGAACATAAGGGTCGCAAAATGAAATTCAAGGCGACATGAGCTCAGGAACCCTGCGATTTCAATACTCTTATTACTCATCAAATATAAGTCTCGACGAAGACGATTGTTAGCAGAAAAGTTTCTATTGTTCTTGATATATCTGACGTCGGTTACCGGAAGAGACTCTCTGCCGAGCATCATCACCGCGAATCTCGATAACGACCAGTCCTGGACGGCGCTGGTCTCCATAAGCCGGAAGCCGAAGATCGGATAAGAGAGAAGGCCATTGACGAGAAGGAAGTTTTAGATCTTTCTAGAATATTTTTTCACAGGAGTCCACAGTGGATTGATGATGTGTTCCGCGTCACCAAGTGACGTGAATGTTTCGATGACCTTAGTCACTGGCCACGGCTTATTGATGACTAGTCACACGCGACATGCATGTTTTGTTTTACGTTTGGATTTTGTCTACTGTTGATCTAAACTTAAACTTATTTTATGACTAGTTGTTGACCGCAGCCTTCCCCGCGTTAGCAAAATAAAATTTCCTTAAAAAATATATCCTATGTTACTTCTAGTAGATACCTCAGTGTACAAAGTTACATGATGATCGGTTGAATAGTTTTCGCGTGAAAGAGTAACAAACATCCCTACTTCTTCATTTACAATATTAGTAAGGATTTTAGCTTATGACACTTTTAAAGTGTTTATTATTATTATTATTTGACCAAGATATGGTATGATTTAGTATAGTTTATTAATTGGTTTATGACGTTGCGCCAAATTATCATAATCATTAGATTGTCATGCGTCGCTGATAGATGGCGTAGTTTCGGTACATTACAGGTAACCTGGCATATGCTGGAATTAATTTACACACACACACATCTAGTAGTCAGTAGCATAGCTATATATATATATATATATATATATATATATATATATATATATATATATATATATATATATATATATATATATATATATATATATATATATATATATATATATATATATAGGATAAAGCTACCGGTGCATAAGGGAACAATCGGGCCTCTTTCCGCGTAGCTTGTACTCATATAAGCCTCCAAAATTATATAAATTATAGATTCCTATCTTCTTGTTCTCAATCTTGTTCCTACAAGAACAGGAAACAATGAGTTCAATTTATCCCTAGTAGGCTAAATCTATACGTCGTCTCTATGAGAAAAAAAAAAAATTGAACGATTTGCAAACTGCGCTCATATCAATAAAACGCAATCTAACTGATTGATTATTATGTCGAATACATACTCTAGACTTTATTTATTTTCAAAAATGAGGTTAAATGGCCCCCCAAGTTCCGGGGCTCTGGTGGCCCAACGATACCTACGCCACTGCTAGTTGAATCCCGAATGTTCTCGAACCATCCACTAAACTAAATACATCTGTTATTTCGGCTGTTAAGGTTTTTACATCCTCTCATATTTTGTAGGATGACATCTTTCCTGCCGTTTTAAATCGTGTTACAAACACATTATACAATAAACTGGTGTCCCGGTGCGTGGGTAATAAAGAGCCAATGCCAAAACCATTTTTATGTCAATCACCAGTGGAATAATCTCCGAAATAAGCTGACCTCAGACAAATGCAGGTTCAATGCCGGCGGGTTCACAACGTCACTAAAATAACGTCTGGCGTGATGTAATGTAATATGGCTATGTGGAATGCGCTTATGTGATATCATTTATTCTTCTTGTATGTAACGACGATGGTCCAGTGGTGGATGGACTCGGCTTATGCGAGGGTTCCGGGTTCGATCCTGACCTCCCGTGTGCATTGAAATGGCTTTTTCTAAATTTCTAAGTCCACACGAGACCATCGTTCGCTCACCGGTGAAGGAAAACATCGTGAGGAAACGTGCCTGCCTGATGAGATTGCAAGTCTTGGAAGGTATGTGAAGTTGACCAACCCGTATTGGGCCAGCGCATCGGTGAATTATGGCTCATTATCCTCATCATCCTCCTCATCGTTATCCTCAGTATATAACAAATAAACTAAAGTATCAACCCTTATAGGCCCCACTGCTGGGCATGGGTCTCCTCCTCGAAATTAGGCGAGGAGGGTTATGGGCCATAGTTCACCGACGCGCTGGTCCAATGCGGCTTGGTGAACTTCACATACCTCCAAAGGCTTGCAGACATGCAGGTTTCATCACTATTTTTTCCTTCACTGGTGAGAGAGCCATGGTTTTGTGCTTGGGGTGCGCTTAGAAATTTAGAAAAAAACCCATTTCAAGGCACACACGGAGGGTCAGGATCGAAACCGAAACCTCTCGCATAACTCATAAGAGGCCGAGTCCACCTACCACTGGACCATCGTCGCTGCTATTATTTTATTTATTTGTACTATTTATTTATATACAATGACTTTATTTCATGAATGGTCAATTAATCAATATAATATTAATTTTGATAACAATGATATTATGGTTTGAATCTAAATCCTATATTATAAACGGGAATGTTTGAATTGTATCTATTTGTGCTGCTCTTTTACCCAAAATCCACTGAATTGATTTTAATGAAACTCTACAATAATATAGAATATACATCAGAACAATAAAATTTGCTATGTGTGAATTGTCTAAAATCTAATCCTGTGCAGACATAGTCGCGGGTACCAGTTTATATATTATGATGCGTTTTTGTAAAGGCAGCTAACCAACAATCAGTTTTTGTTTGGGCCAACCACTTGCAACTACTATAGCCAGGATCGACAGCGGTAACCAAATGACCCTTTGATACGATCTCCGGGAGACCGGGGGCTATCAGGAGAAGTCAGAAGGGCTAGAAAATATTTCTTTCTCCTCGTGTACCTTATAATCCTTGGTGGATATCGTGACATATTTTATATAAGTACCTAAACATGGGGTAGGTGCGTTCCCTTTATAATGTTTTTAAATTTGTGCCGAACTCACTTTCCCTTAGCGGTCCGTATTACCATGAAAATACTCAAAACTTAGGGTTGAAAACATCCATATGCAAATGGGATAAAAAGATCCCATGATAATTAGGCGAGACAATTGTTTCAAACATAATGGGAGCCTCAAAGATTCGTAACTTGTTTGGATGTCTTCGCAAATTGAACGAGAACAGAAGTTTCAGTTTAATTATACTATGTACAATGTAATTAATGTGATTCATTAGGATCAGGCTAAAATCGTATATATGTTCTTCTTCATCATCATCATTATCATCATCACCATCATCATCATCATCACCACCACCATCATCTTTATCATCATCATCATCATTTTTATTATTATTGTCAGCATTTACCCGTCCACTGTCGTAGAACTCGAAGATCTCTTCGCAGTGGCCGGTCCTTAGATGAGTGTAGTAGCGCGCGATCGTGCGTTCTGGCTTTCCCAGCGGTCTATGTCTTTACGCAAATGCGTATAATACAATAGAAGTTAAAAAAGTTGATTGACGATTGACCCAGAATTGAATTTTGCTTTTCAAAATTTTCGGAATCGAATGTTCAAAATAAATTTTAGATGCAAGTTCGATCAGACTTCCATAAGTTTTTGATTCGCATGTGAATGAATTGATATTTGCTAAAGTATATGCGGGTTTTCTGGGGAGAGGTATGTCCTATCATAATATTATGTACGGTTATGTTTATTTTTTTGCGTTTTAATAGACGAAGCGTTAATCGGTCATTATCTTGGTGGGTAGACGATCTCCGTGCAGTGGCCGGCCTGTATTGGATGCCAGTGGCAAAGAATCGGTCATATTAGCGTTCATTGAGGGAGGCCTATGTTTAGCAGTATACGGATAAAGACTGATGATGATATAAGTTTTTTATGATGATGCTTTCGTAAAATCCAGGTTTTCGTCCGTTAATGTTCCTGGACCGATGTGAGGACTCGCACTAAACCACCTTCAGCCGCTTTTTGAGGTTCCCGGATCAGCACGCAAGCACGCACCACGCAGTCACTCCAGCGGCTCAAAGTAAGATGTACCTAGGGACCATTATCCAATAACCCACCTGGTTAAAACTTATATATCTTACTGCAATACATCATGTGTTTCATTAACATTTTATAATATTGGTAAGGATAAATAACCTCTCTCTCTCTCTCAGCCGGTCCCTCAATATTCAGGAACGTGACTCCCTTCATAATATTATATGCCCTAATTGATTATAAGTTCTTCCACCAGCTTCTCTTCGTAGCGATATTCACAGATTTTTGAAGCCGCTGTATTTTCTGGTCGGATCATTCTGATTTCGACCCTTTTTCGATAAACACTAGCAAATAAATTATTATTATTATTAGGTACTTATTTGTTTGATAATCTAATTCTAGCAAGGAAATAAATAAGCAACTTTTCCTATATCTACGCGGGCAAAGCTAAGAACAAACAAAGCACCAGATAGTAAAGTTACATTACTTAATTAGTAACAATTATACGGGTCCTTTTACGATGTTTTATTGGTACGGAACCCAATAGGTGATTACTGTACATTCATATATGTAGTTCCCTTGATGTTGGCACGCTCATAAACACCGTTAAAAGCTGTTTAGTGCAGGCGAGCGTTACGGCTCGCTCCATAGAGGCCACTTGCGTTTTATAGACCAAACCCGAGTACAGGTAAAATATTTAGAGAGAAATTATGATGCACAGAAAAGTCAGCAAAAACTTTTATTTATAAAAAAAACGGACTGGTGGAAAGTCATCACCATACAAGACTTAGATTAGCAGGTGTATTGTAAATATGAGTGTGAATTTGATTGGCCTATTGGCCTTGTGGTTCATGACCCTGATTGCTAAACCAGAAGGTCGTTGGTTTGATTCCCACCCAGGACAAATGTTTGTGTGATGAGCATGATCATTTGTTCTGTGTCTGGGCGTAATTTATCTATAATATTATGTGTGTATTTAGAAATATGCGAGCTACGATGATCCAGTGGTGGATGGGCTCGGCCCCTTATGCGAGAGGTTCCGGGTTCGATCCTGACTCCCCGTGTGTGCCTTGAAATGGGTTTTTCTAAATTTCTAAGTGCACCCCAAACACGAGACCATCGCTCGCTCACCTGTGAAGAAAAATATCGTGAGGAAACCTGCATGCCTGATGAGATTGAGTCTCTGAAGGTTTGTGAAGGTCACCAACCCGCACTGGGCCAGCGCGGTGAACTATTGGCCCATTACCCTCCTCGTCTGATTTCGAGGAGGAAACCCGTGCCCAGCAGTGGGACTTGAAGGGTTGATACTTTATTTAGAAAAATGTAAATAGTCTAGTTGTCATAATACAGGCTCTACCTAGTTTGGGATCAGATGGCCGTGTGTGAGTTGTCCTAAAACATTATTATCTTGACTGCTGAAAAACTACAACCAAACATATCTATTTTTTTAAATCGAGGCATGATTTTAGTGTCTCATAGAGATTTGTACATCCTCGGAAGTGACACACTGAAGCCTATTGATCAGATGAATTAAAATGTTTAATGTATCTTTCTCGAATCTCGAGAATGCTGACAGGGCGCGGACCGGTTGGCCGATCCAAATATCGTTGGAAGGACCTAGTGATAAGAGACCTATGCGCCCTGAGAGCTGTAAGCTGGGAGGAGATCTCTAAAGACGATACGGTGCCGCCATCTGGTGTTGAAGATAATAAGAAAATTGTAATTCCCGTAGATACTTTGAATTTTTCGGAATAAAATGTAGCCTATATTCTAATATAAGGCATAAACTATAACCATTTCAATTCTCAGCCAATTCGTTTAAGCCGTTTTGCCGTGAAAGACCAACAAACGTACAGCTCCCTCATTTATAAAGATGTACATATTTTGTAGTTATATTTAAAAAACTTATTCAACTATAACAATTTATGTTTCAAGCCTGTTTCCCGTTAAAATGTTTTCGTACAAAGGTGAAAGATACTTATCCCGAATAAATCAGGGAGCTGTCAACGGGGGCTGGCTATTTATCACACAGGTTCAAATAGGAATCACGTCCGAATGCGATATATAATTCTTATAGTAATACATAATATAGCTTACGTACGCGTAAATAATCGGAAAAACTCCATACTACGACACTGATAAAAAATACTTTGATAAATGAGGGGTTTGGGAAAAAAGAGGGCAACTGCCCTATTTCATTGTAGTTGGATTGAGTCGGCACCACCGATGAGGTTAAAAGAGGTGGAATGTTAATAGAAAGCAAGTAAGAAGCTAAGGAGCGTTGTGTGCTGGATATTTCTATGGCAACGAAAACATCCCGCGAAGAATAAGTTCGTTGTGTGTGTGTGTGGCATTGGGCTAGTAACATACTCAGAAGAACGGATGACCGATGGGCCCATAAGGTTCAAGAGTGGAGGCCGCGTTTAGGTAGACGAAGTGTTGGTCGCTCATTAACCAGGAGGGAAGACGATCTTCATGCTACTGCACGGATAGTATTGGATAGAAGTGGCAAGAAAAGATCGTCTTGGCGTTCTTAGTATAGTAGTTATCAGTAGTGGATAGATAAGGCTGATATGGCTAAGGATGATGATAATAATGAAGAAGCATCCTCAAACTTATTGACTTCGTAAGAGGCATGGAAAATATGAATCTTGTTATAAACTTATCTCTAGCTAAGTGGATTTGTGGCGAAGTTGTGAAACAGATCAAAAGCAAATTGACTTATCAACTCTTTAAAATATATTTACTGTTATGTTCTTTAAACGAGTTAAGTATTTCTCACGGTTAAATACATGGTTCAAGTTAACGCAAGCAGATCCTTCAATTAAACCCTGCTACATAGAATGAAAATTACTGGGAATAGGTTTTTGGACGCCATTTACTTAATATTTTCATGAATAAAATGTGAAGTAAAATATCAACCCTTGTATGCACTGGGTGGTCCAACCGGCTCACCCCACTTCCTAAAATAATAATAATAATAAATAACTTTATTTGTGAAAAACATACTACGAAATAAATATACAAGAATAAAAACACAAGTACATAAAATTATATACTTAACAGAACAGAAACAAAAAAAAAACTAAATACATACAAGAGATTGACCTATTAAAATTTATTTAACTAAGTTAAAAAACATTGTATGCATAATATTATTTTGTTCGCAGCATGCCTCACAAAAAGGTGCGACCTCAGTTTAAGTTAGGACTGTTAGTCCTAACACTGGTTTTCAGGCCTACCATTAGTTTTATTAGTTTATTTTGGCGGCATTCTGGAAAGAAAAATACATAAATAACAAATGTAAATTTTATATTATATAAAAATACAATACTAATAAAAATAAATAATTATAATAACATGATAATAAAGACTACATAATAAATTATACTATATAATAGTTTATTCGAACATAATATTACTCATTTTCAATAAGTAGGAATACGAAGACATTATACACATAAAACATAATTATAGACATATAGGCACATACATACTCACTCACATACACATTTAAAGGCAGCAAACGACCTAGGACCATTAGCATTGCTCCAACGGAAAAAAAACCCATGTATGCCCTCTCTGTTGGGCACGGGTCTCCTTCTCAAAATCAGACTAGGCCTAAGATGATTGATACGCTAGCCCCAACGTGTTGGTGAACTTCCTAAACTTTCAATGACTTTCAATCTCACTAGCAGCATAATATGTTTCTTCACGGTGATTTCCTTCAACTATGACAAGCGATGTCATAATTTAGAAAAACCCATTTCATGTTATGACCACGGGTCGATATCGAACCCGGAGTCTCTCGCTCAAAAGCCCGAGCCCATACTCATTGGACCATCGCTCATTTTTTTTGCCGAGTTTGCATTTTTTATGCACCATTGCAATGTGATGTGAGAAGTTTTCTCCATCATCGCCATCACCCTTTATCTGTCCACTGCTGAGCATAGGCCTTACTCTCGGTAGACCCGTTAGATGATGTACTTTTGGATGGTACTTAGTGCATTAGACTTTCTTTCTCTTTTATATATTCTAAGCAACACTCCACCGGAGATGGTAAAGTGATTGAATGCTAATCAATAGAATATTGGAGTAAGGGTGTTACGTATTCAGATGTAAGATTAAGTATTGCTGTTACATATTGTTTCATCATCACCAGCGATAGCCATCTACTATATATAGAATGAAGTTTTGAATGCTTCGATTTGGATTAACCGGCCAACCAGATCGCGAGTGTCATGCTCGCAATTCGCATTGAAACACATTCTATCGTATTAATATTATGAACGCGAAAGTTTGTTAGAATGTAAGGATTTATGTTTGATATTTTTTTTACGCAAAATCTACTGAATCGATTTTGATGAAACTTTACAATAATTAATATCTATAATAATAAAAAAATTATCCCGGTTTATTATAATTTTTATATACGTTTCGGATACTTTACAGCGACCATGGTCACTGCAGGACCATATAATGATCGCTGAGAAAACTTTACAAAATACTGTTTATAGATCAGAATAACACTTTCTCATATCTTATATTTTACTTACTTAATATATAAAGCTGAAGAGTTTGTTTGTTTGAACGTACTAATTTCAGGAACTATTGGTCGGATATGAGGGATTCTTTTAGTTTTGGATAGCTCATTTATTGAAGAAGGCTATAGGCTATATTTTATACCGCTAAGATCCCGCTGTAAATGTTAGTTAACAGGCGACAGCGAGGCGAGGGAATGGGAATCACAATAATTGGATCGTATCTTACGTTTGTGCCGCGCGCCCTTTAGTTACCAAAATTCCATACCATTTCTTTAATAAGACAGTTTTCCAGAGTTTCTGAAAGTAGCACAGGGTAGACATAATATGGTGTATTCACAACCATTTGCCGCCATAGGATAAGCAAACTCTTAAATCCCTATAAGCCTTTTCCCAACTATATATTGGAGTCGGCTTCCAGTCTAACCGGACTCAGCTGAATACCAGTATTTTACATAGAGCGACAGCTGTCGGACCTCCACAACCGAGTAGCTGGGTGATACGGTACCCCGCGGTTAGACTGGTTGTCAGATTCTTGGGCTTCTGACGACCCGTAACGACTGTCAAAAATCCACGAATGACAGCCGGGACCAACGGCTTAACGTGCTTTCCGACGCAAGGAGGAGTCTCGGTATGTAAATATGGTCACCCATCCACGGACCAACCTCGGCAAGCGTTGCTTAACCTGGTGGATCGATCCGCACAGCTGTTACCACTGCGCTGCGAGCTCCTCAATAAGCAACTCTTAAATAACTAGTCTATATTCGTTCCAGGTAGACTTTCACGGTTTGGTCACCTATCGTAGGGGTATAAGGGGGGTATATGATACCCCTTCCTGGTGGATCCTTCCTGGTGAATGGTCTGTGATTGCTACAATGTGACTTAGGACAGCTTTTGGAAATTAAGTCAACTTTCGATGCTGAACAATAAAGCTGTCAAAATTACGGAGCCTAAGCAAAAAAATAACACCTATTCAAATATGGTGTTATGATGTAAAATTGGTCCACAAAAAGAAGTACTCTAACTGGTTTGATAACAATAAACCGCGAAATATGTTCCTTGACAAGCTGGTTTTCCAAAATACTTGACTTACGCTCATGTCTTCAATATCCGGACGTATGTGATCATAACTTACAGGGTTTCTTACATATTTTAATGATTTTTTAATATGTATATGAAAGAAGGAATGCTCTTATGTAACGCGCGTCGAGGAGCTTCTCCACTTTTAAAAAAATCGCTCGTCTGTGTAGTCGGTTTACTGACGATATTCAAGTATCGTCAGTAAACCGACGTGACGAAGTCATAAGAAAATACTGATTGGCCGATTGTGCCTCTTTGGCGCTCGTTCCGCGCTCTCGCTTGCACTTTAAGCCTTAAATGGAATGCCTCAGAGCGAGGTAACGCTGCATGAGACATGTTTTTTCGTGCGTGCAGCCGGCTCCAGCGAATTATAAGACGTTGTCACGTCAAAAAGGTGGAGCTTCAAGGACATTAATTAGAGACGTACTGTCTCAAAAATAACGCATATAAATCGATTGTATGGTACGATCTCATGAGATATTAATATGGGTAGATGAACTATTTAGGGTTTTATGCACTAGAATAAAAGAGTATCATTCGCGATAGTTAGTTGCTCTCTTGAAGAGACACATGAAAAGTATGTCTTATGTTTAAAGCATTTCTTGAGCTGTTTCCGTTAGAAATAGATAACTAAAGTTTAATTAGTAATTACCCTCCTCGCCTGATTTCGAGGAGGAGACCCGTGCCCAGCAGTGGGACATAAAGGGTTGATACTTTACTAATTAGTAATTCTCATTTGACACTTACGATACGGTACCCTGAAAAGTGAGTATAACTGTTGGCGTATATAGCGAATATCTTTTATTCGATCTTTTAGGTAAACAAGTGTTTTCTAAACCGGCTAGTAATCTTGATAAAAATAAATGTGCATTTTTTCCCGCTTTTTGATTCCTTATGGTTTGGGCCTTATGTAGAGAAATTTGTTAACTATTGCGGTAATCAGTTACTATAATTAACTCGAATTAAGTCGTAACATCTTTACATTGTAACATTACCACAAAATTGACGGTAAGATTTGTAATTGATGGAAGTCAAATTCATACTGCAAACATATTTAGATCTTTTAACCAAATACAAATCGTTAAATCGAATCAAGACGCATTTAATTACAAGCAATGTTATTATACTACATTTTTCAAAGCAAGTACGTTGCAGTGACATCGTCAACAGTATTTGTTTGAAGATGCCGCTCAAACTCCATACGCGAGTCGGCCACACACCGCATACCTTTGCTACAGCTTGCTGCACTAACGCCGGCCATCGCTCAAACAATACAGAAGCGAACGGCTTCTGTATTGTTTGAGCGATGCCTACATTTACAGTATTGGACGAATAAAGGCTGACTATGATGATAATCAAAGTTTCGTTAATAAACAATAATTATATTATCCAAGTAATACATATTTTTGTATCCACTACAATGAAACTTTTTTTTTCACATTTTCCAATATTTATTGATTATATTATTACAGTTGTAACTGTAAATTGTAATACAATAAATAGTGGAAAAAGTGTAAAAAAAAAGTTTCATTGTAGTTGCTATAACATGAATTTCCATCAAGGACCGACGGTATATTCAATCAATTAAAATATATTATTGTGTCAAAAGCTCGTTCCGATAAGAAACAAAAAGCTTAGTTAATGGTTCCGTTCTAATAGCGGTTCTGATTGAGTATATTTCGAAATGAGTTGCGCGTGCTGTTTCTACTTCAAGATTTTATTACACTTGTAGTTTATATTTAGAAATACGTAGAGGAAATTTCAACTTCGCTGTCTATACGTTAGTCACAACTATTTTATTTGGAATTATTTATAAATTCTCGTTCCTAAGATTAAGTAAGATGTGTGATAAGGGCAAGTCCTTATTATTGAAATCTATCATGGCTTCTGAAGATAATAATGTTACTACCCTTATAAACTGATAGACTGGATCTTACTAATATTATATACGTGAAAGTTTGTAAGTATGGATCTTTGTTACTCTTTCTCATAATAACTACTGAATGGATTCTGATGAAACTTTACAATAATATAGATTATACATCAGAATAACACATAGACTGTAATTTATCTCCGTACTCCCACGAGAGTGGGAACTACGCGGGTGAAACCGCGGGGCGCTGCTAGTAGATAAGTAATAATAGTAATAAGAGCGCATCCTTGTAAAGACGTTAAATGCGGTTAGTTCCATAAAGTTCAAAAATAATAACTTGCCAGCCAATCTAGTAAATACTTTAAAATTTAAGGCTCAAACAAAATCAGCAATTTAGGACAGTAAAACGAATTGAATGGGTGATTATTTTAGTAATATTTTTTGTGCATGTATGGCTCTTGAGATTTAGAATAGTTGGAATTGAATATTGTGATATTTAACTTTAAAATACAATTGGAAATTCAAAGTAGAATTTTAATGCTGTCGAAATATTTAGCGATAATATCTCACCACTTAAGCCTTATACGCTTATAAAATGTTATAGTATTTCTATTTCCAGCTCCGCGACAAAATGTTATAAATTCTACAAGGAGATAAAAATACATGTGACTCATTAAAAGTAAAAGCCAATCTTAAATGGCGCTGTTACAAATTTGTTACCAACTTACTCTATAAATGATTGACGGCTTAAATTCTTCTTAGTTATTGTAAGATATTATTTTTTACTGGCAACACAACGCCGTAAGGGGAAACAGAGTGGTAAGGATTATAAAATAATATGTCAATAATTGTTCGCCTACACTGTCAAGGAATCCATAGTCGATCGTTTCATGAAAAATCTCTTACATTTACCATTTTTATAGTAAAAAAATGTGATTCTCAAGAATACAAATACGATATAGTGCTCAAAAACTGATCGAAGACCCCATTTTTTTAATAGGCTATCCGATAGTATGAAAAAATAATGAAGTTTTCTTTGCCATTCGCATAGATTGTGGATTTTAACAGTTATTTAAATTAAATCACATAAAATAATATTATAGTTAATATTATCACCAAAAATCCAAAAAATAAAATTATTTGCTTATAGGTTGGAACGATATGATAATACACGGTTTTTATTGGTTAACCTAATGTAGATCAAAAATCATGACATCAGGCGTTTGTAAGCGTCCTCAGAGCAAGTGCTAGTACAACGCTACGCAGTACGCTATGTTTACAGACGTGTGTCGTCACCAGACTGACTCTACGTCATACTAAAGCAAGCATTTTAATGGTTTTTTAACATAATACTTATAATATATTAAAATAAATATTATTAATATAATACATCAATAAATAATTTGAGATGGTTCTTAGAATCTAGTCAAATGGCCCACAGACTTTATATGAAAAACGTTAAAACTGTTTCATTGTAATGGATGTATGGATGTTTAATGTTTAATAATTCCATACTATTTTTGGAACGAAGTTCCTTACGGCAGGCTTGGAGGGGATAGGGATTTTGCTGCGCGACCGAAATGAAAAAAGTGTGATAGTAAAACCGTAAGAAAAAGGGCGTGGAATAAAAGCGTTAAATGAGACGTGCGTAGGCGCGACAGTCGCATACACAAGCGAGTAGTGTATAATACCTTTCTTTTTAGCCGAAGGAACTTCGTTACTACCTAGTGTCCCACGACACTACATTTCTTTTTTTTTATATATTTTTTTTTGTACTGTAACGAGAAACGTTTAAAAACAAATAGAATTTAAAAATCTATTACTATTATATCAGACTTGATAGTAAAGCTTTGCAAAGGATTATTATTTAGAACGAATGTATTTAGACTGTGGTTAGCTATGTCCTTTACTAATTAATGTTCCCTGTTTTCCCCTAGGCGCGAGTGGTAATTGTTCCGAAACTATCCACAACTAATCAGAAAACTTCCGTCTAGACTTATGTAAATCCGTCGGGCGCAAAAATGTTATCATCTAAAAGTGGCAACATCTCACGAAGTTCGGCTATCATTTTGGC
Organism: Lycaena phlaeas; assembly: GCA_905333005.2. Classification (NCBI taxonomy): domain Eukaryota; kingdom Metazoa; phylum Arthropoda; class Insecta; order Lepidoptera; family Lycaenidae; genus Lycaena; species Lycaena phlaeas. Next base: position 14,524,940 of record HG995172.1, on the reverse strand, counting down.
AATTTGTACCCTTCATTGAATAATAATTTTTTTACTATTGTAAAAGGCCGTGGTACTTTGCAGCCAAATAGAGCTGCTCCATCGGGCTGGTACCTCTCGCTCACATAATATCGGCGTAATGTGACAGCTTAACGCGCTAATCTCAAGAACTACTGGTCGGATTTGAAAGATACTTTTAGTTTTAGATAGCCCATTTATCGAGAAAGGCTATAAGCTTTCATCTTCTTGCAAAGAGATCGTTTTAATTCTGTGTTGACGCAGCTGCGTTCAACAGCCAGTGATATTATAAAAGTGAAGGTAGGAATGTTTGTAATGCTTTCTTTCACGAAAACTACTCAACCGATCATCATAAAACCTTTTATGTTCTTAGAGGTACCAGAAGTAGTATAGGATACATAAAAAAATGATTTTTTTGCTAACGCGGGAAACTGCTAGTTAAAATAAAGGTATATTTATTTAGGCTAACCAGTATTGTGCCCGCGGGACAAAGATAAAAGTAACGACTTCACAATGCCGTTTGTTCGCAGTTTATTCCCAAAATGATATTTTGTAAATATTTGTGTTATTACCATTCATATTTATACATATAAAGTAATATATTTCGTTAACGAGTTTATTTTATGCTCCACTAGGTGTTACCCATCCTAAATTAAAATATTAAAAGTGTATACAAATATGGGTTGTATTTTTCATCGAGCTTATAACCAGAACACAGAGTGCTTTTGTTTTTGTATGGAAAAAATCCGCCTAATTAGTGCTGTAACGTTGCGTCGGTTCTGAGCTTTGATTGGTCGTCTGATGTCCATTGACGAATGATTGGCCGATATGGCGAATACATAGATCACTGGTTAGTTGAATTGCTATTATGTCACTGACAAATCACAGACCGTTTCCATGATACACTTTTCTACTCTATCCGGTTATATGTTTGATGTTTGTTATGCATAGTTCTTATAATTCCAAAAAATATATATGTAGGTTATCAAACTTCTTCGTCTTGGCGTTCATAGAGGGAGGCCTATGTTCAGCAGTGGACGGATAAAAGCTGACGATGATGATGAAATTATCAAACTCATTTTTATATAACTCTGGTAGTCCTACATATTAAAGGACTAACAAAAATACTCTTTAGTTTAATTCAGATAGTATAGATTTCGTAAGCCATTCTATATATAAACTTTAATTCGTAGCTATATTTCAGAACATTCTAGAATCTAGACCTTGTTTAGCCAGTTCGCTTTTTGTATTTACTATTCTCTAACTTTGTCGGCCTGTCGATAGGAGTAAGGATTTTACAGCCGACGCTAAAATTAGAACCAGTTGTACAGCCGGCGCGAAACTAGAATATTTTTTGTTGTTTGTTGGTTATGTGAAATGACATATGAGCTATGAAACAACTTTTACGGATTTTATCGCGGTTTATTTAGTTTTTTATGAGCCCGACGTTTCGGATACTTTACAGCAACCATGGTCACGGGAGGAGTCCTAAAAGTTGTTTCATTATAATGAGTGAAATTAGCATAGAATAGAGCGTAAACATAAGAAAACAATAGATGAGCTATGGTTTATTGGGTTAACGCCATCTAAGAACATACATTTTCACAGTTAATTGGATGCGAGAGGGAATGGATCGGTCGTGTTCCGCAGTGGTCGGATAAAAGATGATGATGATGATGGACATAAATGACTTGGAACAAGACTAGTTAATTATCTGTTCTTGAAAATACTTTCTGTGTATTAAAACTAATATCATTTTCCATCATTCTTCCAAAACCTCATTATTATTAACTTAGAAAGAGTATACTTCTACTAATTTTAAGAGGTCGCTTTTTATTCAGTTCCAAATAAAGCCCTGATCACCAGTATCAAAATTCTAGATTGATTATTATGGCAATAACGTCTAGAAATCTAACATGGAAACTCGCCACATCCACTTGTTTATTCTTATTGAGATACTCCATCGAGTATGTTCTAGTTTACATTCTTCATATCAGTATACGGTGGTTGACAATTTTTGGAAGGTAATTTAAAAATATTCCTTTGGTTTCAATTTAGCCAAAATATGAATATTTCATTTGAAAAAAAAACAACGTTCTATGATATACTTACATTGTTTAAAATTTTTGACATTTCCGCTTTAAAACGCGGTCATCTATCATGGCGACGCGCGTGACGTCAGAAGGTGCACAACAAACATTTAAAGTTTGAGTTTATTTTATAAATTAATAGTTTTGCGAAAAATTATCAAGCATAATCGGTTCTAAATATTACAAATACTGTATAGAAGTCAGATTAATTGATATAATCCTGTCTTTAATTAACATAATAAATGAAAGTCTTCCATTATTTTTGTTACAGCCACCGTATTATGCAAGCCAGATAATTCAAACCGTAAATCATATATAGGACAGTGTCATTATTTTCCTATTTGACAGGCCATTTTTCAATCGAGGCCACAGGGTAATGAGAACAGCCTTGTTGCGTAATTGAATACACATGCTAAGACGTACTTTCGTTTTCATAGGCTTCACGTGTCTTCGGAATGTCTTTAGTCATTCGCTATATTTACAACTTTAAAAATGTAAATGAAAATTAGAAAAAATACATGTACACACAGATTTATATATGAAGACAGATGGGGCATGCCAAAAACACGATTGAAGCCACCAAAGCGAATACAAATTCAAAAGTGAACACAATCTAATAGACGTTTAGAGTACGACGCTATGTCAAGCACTTGAAAGCGCTTTTGCATTTGTATTCGCTTTGAAGCGTCACTCGGGTGTTCGGCGTACTCCATCTGTCTTTATTTATAAATCTGTGCATGTACATATACATAGTTTATGGTATGTCGAGTAAAGAATGCTAGACAAATCGGAATCTTTTCTATGAAACAGATATAATTTTAAAAGCGAATGACAGTTAAACAGATTTATAATCTGTGGACGATTAAGTCGAAAATATTTTTGTGTGGCATTTTACTAGATCATAAGGTTTTTTCATTTTGAATTACTTAGAATGATGATGATGAAATAGATGTTTACACATTCCGAAGCTGATCATGATGAAGATGGATTAATATCAGCATGATTTCCAACTCTTATGACATAAAAGTTAAAAGATGCAAATGACATACCGGCAAATGTGTATCGAAGTCAAGTTCAGGCGGGAACAGAGCGTTCACCTCTGGCCGTGATGCGTTTGCGGTAAACCAGTCCCAGAACGATCGGTTATTCAACAACGTAATGAATATATTGAGGCACTAGCTGTTGCGCGCAGCTTCGCCCGAGTTGACTTACATTTACAACCAGATCCGAAGTGATAAAGATTGTTTTTGTATCCTTAGTTACTCATTACAATCAGCTATCTGTCAGTGAAAATTTCCTCAAAATCGGTACTGCCATTTCAGAGATTAGCTGGAACAGACTGTCAGACAGACAAAAATTCTAAAAATTGATTTACTGGTGTATGTATCGTAAATTTGCGTTAAACATTTAGTGAAAAGCTGACAATTTGAAATCACAAACAGACAGACAATTTTATTAATTTGTATATATAGATAAAAACACAGACCTACAAGTTCGTGTCTGACTCGTGCATTCTGTAACGTTTATTTTTATGTAATTTAACAAATAAATTAACGGTTTTTAGATTATTTATTTACACGCTATGAGATGTCATTTTTGTTTTTAAGCTGTTAAGCTCACAAAATTTTTTCACTGAACAATCAAGATTATGAATCAAGAATATTTCGGAAGGCGAAAACGGACGATCTTCGACGAGGTGAGCCGATCTCCGATTAGCAGGAGATCGGCCGTCTCGACGTTTATTGAATCAAGCAGTGGACGGAATAATTCTTGACTAATAACAGTGAAAGAAATCCTTTACGTGTATATAGGCCAGTACCGTAGAATGTTCTAGAATTTACAAGATGAATGAGTGATGAAATCTAGATTGGAACGTTCTGAATACGAACATAATATTATGTTACATATTTCTTGGTAATAAGACTTATTTGATTTTCCTGAATACTACATAATATTCTATTTATATTTAAATGATTCATGATCTAGATACATAACATGATATTATATATCATGTGGTTATACATACATACATATGACTAATACTAATACTACAGTTATAGGCAATTTTTTTATGAAGCCGGCGAATTAGGCTTGCACGACTGGAGTGGTAACTCTCGCTCACAATACACCGTTATAAAGTGACAGCTATGCTGTCGCGTTTTGTGCGCCCAAGGCATAAGGAAAATGAGAACAACGCCTCTGCATAGCCTATAGTTGCCTGATGACATGGGTAGTCACCATAAAGCTCCGAATGCTATTTTCCTCCTAATGACCTTAATGACATAACATAGTCATTTAATATTTTGATTATGATAATAATGTTAATGGTGTTGATGATGTCCCAGACCCTGGCCTTGGGTAGCCGCGCTGGCGTATATGGTGACTCGCATTGGGTGCTCTACCCCACTAAAACCGCTGCGTGAGCCTTCAACCGCTATATCTGAGGGACCCGGATCTGCAGGCGACGGGATACCCTACGGAAATATCTTCAATATTTATTGACACTATATAGGTATCTAAAGAAACACAATAAAAAAAACACTTACTTAATTTATCATCAATGACCTCCTCATCACCAATGTCTATAAAAAATAAAAAAAACGGTAAATTTGTTTCAATTACTCGACCGTCTTGGTATTCATTGATAGAGGCCTACAGTCTTCAAGCTCCGTCGTCGTAGGACGGATGTGTGAAGGAGGCGCTATGCCTATAAAGCGCTATTCGCCCCTCCTGCCTCCCGACTAACGTGACTAAGAAGTCCCGGCATCGGCGGGGCTGCTTCGGGCTATCAGAGTTCCTCCATACTAAGAGTTAGTTAGTCAGTCTGTAGTTATAAATTCAAATAATAATTATACTAATAAGTTAGAAATAATTGACAATAATAACATAATTAATAGTAAATTTATTTTTAAGACTAACGATAAGTTTGACTTATCATATTATTTTAAACGACAAATAGCACTTTCGCTATCCACTTTTTTGTATATAGATCCAGCCAAGGATTTGGCTAAACAGACCACTGCTCCTATTGAGCAGTGTCACTTATTGACACAACAAAGCTTGGAATTCGTTCCAAATAATTTAAACTAGGTAATAAGACAAAAGAAATTATATCTTGCAATAAAATTAATAAATGTAATAAAATCATAACCACAGAGGTTACAGAAACAAATAGAAATAATTATTGTAATACTAACCTGGTGCATCAAAACATGCAAGGTATAGTCGGTAAAGAATTAGAAATAGAATTATTTACTAAATGTTATAGTATTGACATACTTTGTGTTACCGAACATTGGTTAAATAAAAATGAAGTTATCAATCTCAGTGATCACCAGGTGGCAAGCTCATTTAACAGAGAACATGCAATACGAGGTGGCTCCCTAATACTAACCAAAACAAATCTAAAAGCTAAATAAAGAAAAGATATTGTGAGCCTGTCTGTTGAACGCACTATTGAAATAGCTTGTGTAGAGCTTGAGTGTCTTATTATTGTAAGCGTATACAGACCTCCTAGTGGGTTATATGATACATTTGAACAAATTATGGAAGAAGTTCTTGTCAAGTTATGTGTATCAAAGAAATATTTAATTATATGTGGTGATTTCAACATTAATTTATTAGAAAAAAATCCTACCACTATCAGATTCATATCATTATTTAAATCATATAACCTTAGTAACTTATTCTTAGAACCCACTAGACTTGCACCACAGCTACTTGTATAGATAATATATTTAGTAATGTAAAACCATACAGTCAATCTGTTATTAATAAACTTACTTCAGATCATTGTGGCTTGCAAGCTTCATTTAAAAACATATCTAAGGAAAATAATAACAAAAAGAAAGTAACGTTTGTCCCTGTAAACGAAAATCGTATTGAGAAGCTTAGGTGCAATATAACTGCTAAACTCTCGTATTTTGATTGCAACAAAAAAGACCCAAATATTCTGTATGGTAAATTATTTTATTTAATAAAAAATGAGTTTGACGTTATATTTGCACCTAAAATAAAAACAGTCAATGCAAAAAATCTTAAACCTTTTAATGAATGGGCGACTTTAGGAATTCATAGAAGTAGGCAGAGATTGTATGAACTTTATGATGAGAGGTCGTACAACACTAGTGAAGCGTTTAAGAAATATGTAAAAACATACTCTAAAATATTTAAAAAGGTATGTCTTAAAGCTAAATCTTTACATATTAAAAACATTATTTCGAAATCGGATTGTAAAATTAAAACAACGTGGAGCATAATTAATAGAGAAACTGGGAAAAATAAATACAAAAATACTGAATATTCCTTATATATTGATAATAAGCGAATAGATACTGATAAAGAGGTAGCAACTATTTTTAACGATTTTTTTGCTAATGTTCCACTGACAACAACTAAAAATCTTATATCTTCTCCTACCGTCGCCGAGACATTACTGAAAAAATGTGTCAAAGAAAATAAACATGTATTTAAATTTCAATATATTTGCCCAAAAGATGTTATCAGTGCTTTTAAACTAATTAATGTTAAGAATACTACAGATTTGTGGGGCATGTCTGTAAAAATTATAAGACACATTGTGCATATCATTGCACCGACTTTAGCTATCATATTTAATGAGTGTATTGATTGTGGTGAATTTCCTGACTTAATGAAATACAGTAAAGTATTACCTCTTTTTAAATCGGGTAGCAGTACAGACCCTTCGAATTTCAGACCAATTTCCATTCTTCCAACTCTCAGTAAAATATTCGAAAAAATTATTTTAAATCAACTTTTACTGTTCTTTAATAAGCATGAGTTACTACATAAACAGCAATTCGGATTTACTAAAGGTAGATCTACAACAGATGCGGGAGTTGATCTTCTAAAATATATATTTACAGCTTGGGAGGAGTCCCGGGATGCTCTAGGTGTATTCTGTGATTTGTCCAAAGCTTTCGACGGTGTTGAACATGCGACGTTGATCAGGAAATTGCACCACTATGGTATCAGGGGTGCTGAACTTAAACTATTGACATCTACTCAAAAAGTAATTATAAATGGTAAAAGTTCCTCTGGTACCAAAATAAAAATGGGGGTGCCTCAAGGATCCATTCTTGGTCCATTTCTCTTCCTTGTTTATATAAATGACTTGGCTTCACTCATGAAGGATAAACATGAAATTGTATTGTTTGCTGATGATACATCTGTAATTTTTAAAATTAAACGACAGCAAATGGTCTTTGACGAGGTAAACAATGCTCTTTCGAACATGGTGCATTGGTTTAGCGCCAATAACTTATTGCTTAACTCAAATAAAACAAAACTGATAAAATTTACGCTCCCTAATGTTAAGCAGGTGCAAACTAGTGTATCACTTAACGGAGAGGTGATGGACTTGGTGGATTCAACCAAATTTCTCGGAATTACCATAGATACTAAGCTACAGTGGGCGCCACATATAGCCACGTTGGCAAGTAGGCTCGGTACTGCAGCTTTTGCAGTTAAGAAAATAAGAATCATAACGGATGAAAATACGGCGCGATTAGTATATCATGCATATTTCCACAGTATTATGTCTTACGGCATTCTACTGTGGGGGAATGCCGCGGATATTAATACGATCTTCTTGTTGCAGAAGCGAGCTATTCGAGCCATATATTGTTTAGGCCCCCGTGTATCATTGAGAGATAAATTTAAAGAAATTGCCATCCTGACTGTCGCTTCTCAATACATATTTGCTAATGTGATGTATGTCCGTAAAAATATTAATGAATTTGTAAAAAAATGCGACAACCACAATATAAATACTAGAAACAAAAATAAATTAAATGTTCCATTCTTTAGACTGAATAAAGTTAGTACTTCGTTTATGGGACAATGTATACGTTTTTACAATAGGATCCCAGAAAACGTTCAAAATCTTTCCATTAATAAATTTAAGAAAATTGTTAAGGAACGTTTGTGTGGTAAAGCCTATTACGAAATAAAAGATTTTATTGAAGATACCACACCTTGGGAATAAGACACTCACTCTTAAGATATGATGTTACATGTTGTATTTATAAAATATTATGTACTCATTTTATTGACAAAAGAGCAACCCCTAAGTTTTTTTTCTCGTTTTTCTTAGGGGATCCTGCATCTCAAACGAGTTTTTTTTTTTTTTTTTTTTTTTTTTTATATACTATTACTACTTATTGACTACTTATGTTTTGACTTATTTCAAGTGTACAAGTTGTACCTACGTAATAAAGATATTTTTGATTTGATTTTGATTTTAACCAGTTAGTCCATTTGAGGAAACCGACCGGTCGTCAAGGATGACCAGTGTTGATCCGGGACATTCCCCTTCAAGCGGTTGAAGGCAACTCACCGTAGTTTTAATTCGGGCAGTTCGGGGAATCCCAGGCGTGAAGCGTTTCCTTTGCGGCAAAAAGGCCTATGCTCGGTTGTAGATAATGATGATGATGATGTTTAACAGTGGATGGGTAGAGGCTGATGATGATGAGCTCCTTAGAACTACGAATCGGATTCGAATGATATTAGTTCTATCTGACAGGCCAAGAATAGTTTTTTCTTCAATTTTAGAGCTGGCGGAATGGCGCGGATATATAACTAGTGCCAGTGAAAATCTGCATCACCAGTGAACGACATGAGCTACATTTTATCAAATGTATCCATATTTTTAATCCAAATTGCAATCCCTTAAAGCCGATGAGGTTCGCTTTCCAGCTTAGAAAATATAAACTCGTTATTACAAGCCTTGAGCATTTTACGAGCAAATAAAATAGTGTTACCATCTCACAAAATATCATTTGACAAAAGAGTTCCGTTGTAGACCTGAGCTCGTTAGATGATTTTCGGATCGAAGTATTTCTGGATGCTATAAAAACATAAAGGTGCGGCTACACCGCGGCGCATGGTGAGACTACTTTACTACTCGTATTAATTGATACTTGATATTTTCTTATAATTGATATTTTAGCACACATGTTACGCACCTGAAACTTTCTCAATGGTAAAAAAAAGAAGGAAAAATTAAGCATATTTTTGGTTGATTAGAAGACAATCAGAATTCTTAAACTAAGATATTGAATTAAATTATATCTATTTCAAAGATTTACACGACTTGCATTCATTATAATGAAATCAGTGCAAAAAACAAGCAAGTAAAAATATGTCATATATATTACATATTTAATTATATTGTGTAACAATAAGGGCCTGTTTCACAATGTCCAGATAAGTTATCAGCAACATATTAATTGACAGATAGAGTATGGAGTATCTGTCAAATATCTGTCTAATATATTGCCGATAGCCTATTGGGAACTTATCTGGAGATTGTGAAACAGGCCCTTAAAATTTTAACTTATCTGAAAGAATACAGTAGTACCTATAGCTGTAAAATCCTACTTATATTATAAACGTGAAAGTTTGTAAGTATAAATGCTTTTTACTCTTTCATGTAAAAACTACTCAATGGATTTTCATGAAACTTTACAACTATATAGCTTATACATCAGAATAACGCATAGGCTATAATTTATCTCCGTACTCCCACGGGGACTCAAAATACGCGAGTGAAACCGCGGGGCGCTGCTAGTAATATATAATAATTCTACATAGGTATGATAGTATGTGGTGCACATAATATATTATAATACAATTATGGTAAAAATATTTTTTGTTTACGTAGCGTCTAGACTAGACAAGACATGTCCCCAAATAGTAAATTATAAAAAGTATAACCTTTCCTTTTTCAATCTCGCGTCTAGTGATCTGGTACTTAACTTGTACTGTACCTCAACAGTGTGATCTTTTACAGTATCAACCCTTATATGTCCCACTGCTGGGCACGGGTCTCCTTCCTCGAAATCAGGCGAGGAGGGTTATGGGCTAATAGTCCACCGCGCTGGCCCAGTGCGGGTTGGTGAACTTCACATACCTTCAAAGACTTTCAATCTCGTCAGGCATGCAGGTTTCCTCACGATGTTTTCCTTCACCGGTGAGCGAACGATGGTCTCGTGTGCCCTTAGAAATTTAGAAAAACCCATTTCAAGGCACACACGGACGGGTCAGGATCGAACCCGGAACCCCTCGGATAAGAGGCCGAGTCCGTCCACCACTGGACCACCGTCGCGTTTGTGATCTTTTAGATTAATATAATTTTAAATTTAAAAAAAAATGCGCGTTAGGGACTGAATAGAAGACAAAATTTATAACTTAGAATTATGAAATTGCTTAATTTTAAACTATAAAACAAAAAGCAGCTGCTTACATTTTGATGACGTATGGATTAAGGGCGCGCTTAGTAGTTTGAGGAGCCCCCAAATATTTAAGTGGCGTTTGAGAATTCTGGCGTTTGTCCTTCTGGGCAAGTGATTTACCAGCGGTTGTAATATGCGTGTTTACGTGCGTGTTAGCATTAGTAAAAAAAAACCAAACAAAGAACAAAACCTTTGAAGCATGTTAATAATACTAAACGGTTATATATATACACTTATATGAATCATAGATATTATTTCGAGTTAAGAATATTAAAAGGTTTAAAAAAACGACGCACATTGTTAATGTCCAAGTGTGATTAGAATTAAAATATGCCACAGACTACTGTCGGGACTTTTTTGCAGTACTGGTCATTTAAAAAAATAATAATAATTTAAATTTAGAATGTGTTATTAGATTTGCCGCTATTGCAATGATAAAAATATTTGAATTAATTAACTTGTATACTAAGATCATTAATATGACATATTATTGATCTAAGAATGTATATTTCTTCTTTCCTTAGTGCGTAAATAAGTTTTGTTGAGTGCGAGACTAAACATGACGTAAATTAAAAATTTAAATATACTTATCTCGTTTAAAGAGGTCTTACAATAATATTGTTGTCACTGGTACCTACTTATCTTACGAATCAGAAGTTCACGCAGTTTCATGACCCTGGCTTGTACTACAGAGATTTATAAGCTAGTTTTATAATTAAATTTAATATATATTTTTACGTTCTATTATTAAAGAAAATACGACTTCAACTATCGAATAGTTTAGATAAAAGCAGTTCATCAGTCCCAAATTGCTTTTACTAAAACATACCATGAAAACGTAAAAAATATCACAGCGGATCGCCAAGGAACGAACTGGAATGTCTTGAAGCATCTTAAAGATGAAAATTTGTAAAGATATCTTGATAAAGGCTTATCTTTCTTTTATATCTTTAAAACATCAGTATCATCATCTCTCTGGGTATAACGTCGGCGTTGCAACAGACAACAGACCGAATAAATTAATCAAGTACGCAATATGTAATTGCAGTTTAATATTCAGTGTTTATTGTTTGATAATATAGTATTGTCGGCATGGAAGTTATACATTTATATGCCTATTTAAAGGGAGGACACGTATGCCATGACTCCTTGATTTATTCGCCCATGCTATGATTATAGAAGTATTGGTCAAAATAATGAAAATATATGATGATATAACAAAAGAGTTTATTATTAAACGGCTGAATAGAATATATTGATCGAACATGTCTAAGAATCACCTGTAGATAGTCTGTGATAAAAAAAAATGATGTGGTGTCGTGGGACACCAGGTAGGAACGGAGTTCCTTCGGCTAAAAAGAAAGGTATTATACACTACTCGCTTGTGTATGCGACTGTCGCGCCTGCGCACGTCTCATTTAACGGTTTTATTCCACGCACTTTTTTCCACGGATTTTTTCTTACGGTTTTACTATCACATTTTTTTCAATTCGGTCGCGCAGCAAAATCCCTATCCTCTCCAACAACTTCGTTCCAAAATTGCATGCAAATTAGTTAAGCCGATTCTAAAATACAATTCCACAAACAGCTTATATGGCCAAACACAAGGGGTATTTTTTGCGTCGAGGTAAAAATATATAGTATATTTAATAAGCTGGTGCGATTTAGCAGTTGTTTTATTTTATAGGAGACAAAGCAAACGGACAATCGATTCACCAAAGAGGAAGTGCCATGCTGCCATGCAGCCGAATTGGGCCGGCACGACCGAGGTGGTACCTCTCGCTCACATAATACCGGCGTAAAGTGGCAGTTATGCTGTCGCGCTTCGGGTGGTTTGTGAGTTTCCGGTGATCCATTGGGGGGATAGGGAAAATGAGGGCAACGCATCTACATAGCCTCTGGTTATGTGGATGCTTATGGGCGTCGATAGTCGCCAAAAGGCTTCAACTGTTCATTTGCCCTCCTATGCTATTAAAAAAAAAAAAAAAACCTGATGATAAATGAGCGACATCCAGATAGGTTTCCTCACGATGTTTTTCTTCACCGTTGAGCGATGGTCTGGTGTTTTAGGCTACACTTAGAAATTTATACATAAACTCATTTTAAGGCATAATATCGAAGAATTATGCCTTAAAATGAAAGATCGAAGAAGAAGAAGCCAAAAGATCGAAGCTTTACCCTCTCGCTTAAGAGGCCGAGCCCATTACCAATTGGACCATCCTCATTCAAATATGAGTCTCCTCTTTTCTTGAAGGTCCCTAAGTCGTAGGTGTAGGAATTCGGTATGGACTTAGTGTGAACGGCGCGGCGAGCTGTTTTTATTTGTTCCCTTTTAAATAAAAAACATTTGTAAGGATCAAAAATGATCAAGTCGTTGCCTCCCGAAAAAACTCAGACAAGGTTTGATTTTTGAATTTAGAATCCTGTATTCTCTGTTTCAATTTTCATGGGCCGCTTTGTCAACGCTCGCTTTCGTTCAAGATATCTCGTGAAATCCTCTATGCTCCAATATCCTATTTATATTTTCGATGAATCATGAAATGATCCAAATCGATCATATAGAAATACACGGCTCATATACTCGTATTATTATGTCGTATATAATATTAATATGACTAATGCATAGAAATTAGAATATTAAAGTTTAAAAGCATTGCAGTACAGGGACAGCTATACTGTCGCGATTTGTGAGTTTCCGGTTGCCCATTGGGGGGTTAGGGAAAAGAAGGCAATGCATCTGCAATTTGTACGGGTGTCGGTGTCACCATAAGGCTTGCCTACTTTAGAAATAAAAAAAATCATAGTCATAATATTAGTTCCAGGATTGACAATTATTAGATATTTAATTATTATTATTAAAAATATTTTAGAATATTACTAATTAATTTTCAAGTACTAGCAGCGCCCCGCGGTTTCAGCCGAGTATTTTCTATTCCTGTGTTAATATGGGGATATGCTTATATCATGATAGGTAGAGATCGGTCTCTACCGATCTCTACTTATCCCCATATTAACATACATAGTTTTCGCATGAAAGCGTAACAAACATCTTTACTTTCACGTTTATAAAATCAGGTAAGGATAAGTGGGATTTCGTATATTATTTCAAATTAGTCTAGATAGGCACGTATTGAAATTGAGAGAGGTTGTGTATTTGGCGAGATTTCGCTTGTTCTGTCCCAAAGCAAATTGACAAACTTCACATACCGTCAAAGCCATTTTAATCTTATTACGCGAAGGTTTCCCCGCAATGTTCCCTTTATGTGCGGCAAATTGAATAGAATTGAATAGACAAAGTCACTGCTAGACTAGAACGTTTCATTTTATGACAAGTTTTTGAGTTTCAATCCGATTATGCTCTTTAGTTTTCAACTTTTTGAGTGACAGCGTCTAATAACTCGATATTAAGGGCAGCATGCACGAAAAAGATGACGTCATGTAGCGTTCCGAAAGCGAGAGCGTGGTACGAACGAGAGAGAGGCATGATCGGCTCGAGCGATCAGTTCGGTTCGTGCTGTATGTAATGTTCGACGTTGTCACGTCAAACTGCCTTCCGTAAACCGACTTTACAGACAACCAATTTTTAGGTTTTCATCAATTCCACAACGTTAGCCCTGATGCAAGGTCAAAAGAACTTGGTGCAGGCATCTATATTCATCATATTTTATCTGCGCCTGGTGGGAACCAGCGACCAATGTGTAAAGGGTTTACTAGCCTGACCACTCACCACTCGTTGTCAGTCTCTTGATGAGGAAGCCTGAGCTCTGTTTGTCAAAATTTGCTAGTAAAAATGGCATATTTATAAAATTGTATTAAAAATAACAAACATTCCTTTAAAAATACTTCTCTGGAATAATCTTGCTATGGGTTATTAATTAATAATTACTTTTCAAGAAATTAATACGACGGTCAATCGGACAATTTAAGGACACATAGCTTATAGAAGAGAAGAGACATTGTGTCATAGATAGATTTAAAGTTTTCATATGTGTAAATTACCTTTGTGGTAGGTATAGAAATCTGTTTTTGGTAGGTATAGAAATCTGCCTCTTGCATTGTGTAATAGATTGATTTAAAGTTTTTATATGCGAAAATTACCTTTTTGGTAGTAATGCTGGACACATTTATGTATCTTTACAACCGCATCCAGTAGATTTGTTTTGAAAGATAAAATATTCATAAAAAATATTAATATGCTAAATAATATTATGTTCTGATTCGTTGTAATCCCCATGACCTGTTGATATCGGGATCGCTTCTTAAAAGCGATAAGGTTTGCTCTTGAGCCGTTTAATTATCGGGCAAACTTCCCCGTACTATAGTTAGTTCCAGTAATCGTCTGTTATGGCCGCGGACCGTGAACCCTGCCAGACGGATGATCCGAGGCCAATATATAAACGAGCGACAAAGTACCCGGCACCATTCGCTATTAAACACCACTGCTGTGAGCTTCCGCGGAACGAGGCCGCGACCGTCAGCTGAATTAGTACAATTGCCACTTAGAACCCTTCCGCGATGCACAAACTGAGCATCTTCGTCCTTCTAATTGCTGTCGCTGGCATCAGCGCGGCGCCATTCTTCGACGCGATTTACGACGCGATCGCTGGCAATGGCCGGAGATCGTACGGGTACAATTACAATTACAATGGATACAATGGATATGGGAACGATTACAACGGATACAAAAGCCAGAAGCCGAAACAAGGGAGGTCGTTTAAGCAGCTGTGTAGGGTACACTATCCGGACTCCTTTGGCGCTCCAGGGAGTGCGGGGGTAGTGTGTCCATACTGAAGTTCGGATCGCGTGTTCTACGCAATGGAACGGTTGCTGCGACGACGGAATATAATGAGGATGGGATGAGCAGCTCGACTCTAAGGTGAATATAGTGTTTTTGTGATGTGAATCTTGTGTGATACCCTTGTGATAGTTTATGTTAATGTTACGATAAGAAATAACGAACACTGCCTGGAACACGCGATATTTTATTGGCTTTTTGTACTTATGAAATTTTTCAGATTTTATTACTCATTGTACTCTTTTTGTGGATTTTATTGCGCATTTCGGTAAGTTGAAATTTCACTTTGGCACTTGGAAAGTTAGCAAAAATCTGTTTAAATTTTTTTTCATAGAAAACTTAAGCTAAAATAGATAAAAAAGCACATATACGGTCGAATTGAGAAACGCTTCATTCTTTGAAGTCGTTTAGAAATGGATCAGAAAAAAGCTTTTTCTTTTTGTCTATTTAGACATAGATTTTTGACCATTTTCTATTATATAGTAACTAAAAACGGTTGTATAAGAAGTCGGAAACCATGATAAAATCCACAAAAAGTTATTTTCTTACAGTGAAAATTTTCAATTTTATTTTTGTAAACAAAATTTATCTCTACGAAATGAAATTTATTTAGGTATGTGAGTGTGACCATTGAATTAGTTTTATTGTTATATTGTTTAATGAAACAGTACAAGCCATGTTTTAGTTTCATAAGGTTAGGATAAGAATGCGAAAATTGTTAATAAATTATGATAATTAAATTGTGTCTATTAATTATTCTTGTTAAGAGTATCATAAATTTGTCAGAGAAATATCTAACTCTTATTATCATCAACGTCATCATCATCATTTATATCTAAATGAAAATCCATCATCATCAAATCCAAATTAGCAGAATATGTGGTTTCAGGAGTTTCACATTCTGTAAATTCCTAAAAAATAAATGTAAAGACATTTATTTTAACTTTGACATCCTATATTATTGATCTAAGGTTTTTCCTTACACTCAATTGTTTAATTTATTTGACTTTATTTTTTGTGTATACTGAACAACCAAATATTTAATATGTGAGATCTATAAGCTAGCAAGTCTTCACTATTTTGATAGTATACTTTTTCATTACACATTTAGTCAACTTCTTAAGACTTAAAAATTTGTGTCATATGTAATATAATACATATCTAAATAAATATATACATATGTATATGTAGATTCTTCTATTTATATTTTAACGTGCGTGTTGAATTATCTGTAGCCTGTAACTATTCCAAATAAATAAAAATAAAATAAAAATAAAATAAATGGTTGACCTTTGCTTAAGTAAACAAACATTGTTAACGTTATTATCATCTGATGATTAGTGGTTAGCGTCATGTTTTTGTATTTGTTGTTGTTACGACAGTGCAATGGTTATGTTTCAGTTTCTTAGATGAGCCATCTGCTCATCCATTTTCGCGATGAACCCTAAAGGCCTTAAGGCCAACAGCATAGGTCCTTTTGTAAAAAAAAGTTATGTTTCAGATAGAATGGCGGCATTTTGGCGGAGCAAATCGGAGTCAGCCATGTGGACTATGATTCTACAGTTTTTTGATGGACAAATCACCATCATCATCATCACAATCATAATTGTCATCATCATCATCATCAACACCATCATCATCACCATGATCGTCATCATCACCATGATCGTCATCATCACCACCATCATTGTCATCATCATCGTAATCATCATCATCATCATGATCATCATCATGATCATCATCATCGTCATCATCATGATCATCATCATCATCACCATCATCATGATCGTCATCATCACCACCATCATTGTCATCATCATCGTAATCATCATCATCATCATCATCATCATCATCATCATCATCATCATCATCATCACCACCATCATTGTCATCATCATCGTAATCATCATCATCATCATCATCATCATCATCATCATCACCACCATCATTGTCATCATCATCGTTGAATAAAGGTCGCGCTCTCCCAAATAGTCCCAAATGAGAATGCAATTAAGTGTACTAACAAAGTTACTTTATTGAATAGTAAACCCAAGAGAACATTACACAATGTATGATATACCCTATATAAATGTGACAACAAAGCAATAGCGTGATTCAGTCTAGAGACAATTTTGTAAAAGTGACATCTAGTGGAGTCTTTTGGAACTTGAATAACCTTAAACATATCGCCCACCAAGAACAACTGTTTTGTTCTTAACTAAAGTGTCACAACGGTCTTTACATACATCGACTGTTTCAATAGCTACAAACTACACACAACAACTTTAAATGGACTGTATAAAAATAGCAAAAAAAAAACACAAAACATAACTTCTCACGTACTTTTGAGAATTTTAACATAAATTCTATTATAAATCAACAATAACCTTAAATCTAATCAGTCACAGGCAAAACACATAACTTAGATACAGGGCGTTTACATAACGCGCCATTACATTTCAGAGTCACAACTCGTGTAACCTTATCCAAACCAGGATGTTTCTCTACTATTCTACCTAACAACCAGCGTGCAGGAGGCAGGTTATCCTCTTTTATTAACACGATGTCTCCAATATTTGGTTCTGGTACAAGATTGTTCCACTTGTACCTCTGCATCAAATGAACCAAATATTCTTCTGACCATCGCCGCCAAAACCCTTGCATTAAGCGCTGTGAAAATTGCCAACGCTTTAAAGAACTTAAATTGCTATTTTCGTAATTGCGGTCAGGCACTGTTATCAGAGGCTCGCCGATGAGAAAATGACCTGGTGTTAAAGGACTGGGTCCGTTGGGACTGTCAGGCATCATTGACAACGGACGCGAGTTTAAACATGCTTCAACTTGAATTAACACAGTGGACATTTCTTCATAGGTAAGAGTCGAGTTCCCTATTACCCGTTTCAAATGAAACTTGGTGGACTTCACACCTGCTTCCCATAGTCCACCAAAGTTTGGCGCGTGAGGTGGAATGAAATGCCACTTTGTTCCGTTGTTTCCCAACCACTCTCGAATATCTACAGCCACAGATGACTTTTCTGCGGCGACGAGGTGACATAGCTCTTTGGCGGCACCGACAAAATTAGTGCCGTTGTCGCTCCAAATGTCACTAACTAAGCCTCTACGACCCACAAACCTTCTGAAACCTGCAATAAAGCCTTGAGCCGTCAAATCACTAATGGCCTCCAGGTGTATAGCTTTCGAAACCATACAAATGAAAAGACAAATATATCCCTTGTACGACTTAAAGCCTCGACCCTTGGATGTTCGGATGTTGATAGGGCCTGCAAAGTCGACCCCACTATGCCGAAATGGTCTTGCTGGTGTCACTCTGCTTGACGGTAACTGACCCATTAACTGGGTTTGAGCAACTATTGAGTACCGTCTGCAAGTGACACATTTGCGTACAAAAGCCTTAACCAGCGGTTTGGCTGAAATCACCCAATACTTGGTACGCAAATGATTTAAGACCAAGGTGGGCCCTCCGTGCAGGGTCTTCTTATGTGAATCACTAATCACCAAGTTCGTAAAATGATTTTTTTGTGGTAGAATTATAGGATGTGTTAGGTCTTCATCCAAGCGTGAGTTTTGAATACGTCCACCAACACGTAAAATGCCATCACTATCTAACAGTGGGCAAAGACACTTTAACTTGCTTTTGGCTTTGACTGGACTTCTCTTTCTCACATCATTAATTTCTTCCTTGAACTCTTGCATTTGAACGTATCTAATACACACTTTTGTTGCTTCTTTTATCTCGTCTTTTGTTAAATAAACTTCATAATTTTTACTTTGATCTTCTAGTTTCCTCCATCGCAAAACCCTCCTACAATACGCAACAACTCTCACTAATTTCTGCAATGTAGAATATTTCGTCCACAGGGGTTCTTCCAGCGTCTTTTCAGTACCTATATAAGCCTTGACCGATCGCTGTTCCATATTTGTGGATATGGCTTTTGGCCTAGTATACTCTATCACATCGTCTCTTAGCCATGATGGTCCCTGAGACCACAGAACACTGCAAGATAGCTCGTGCGGAGTTAGCCCCCGTGTAGCAATATCTGCTGGATTTTCAGAGGACTGGACGTGAGCCCAGTGCGAGTTATCAAGTTGCGAGAGAATAGCAGAAACTCTGTTGGCAACAAAAGTGGTCCAGCGGCTAGGATGGCTGCTGAGCCAAGCTAAAACTACGGAAGAATCCGTCCAAACATGAAGATGGTCATGTGGTATCTTCATCACTACTGACACTTCGGATATAAGATCGCTCAGTAGAGCGGCTCCCATTAGCTCAAGTCTGGGAATCGATTGTTGTTTTACTGGAGAAACCTTTGTTCGTGCTGTGATCAGACTTGTGGTAATAGAATTGTCCGCTTTGATCACCCTGACATACACGACTGCAGCATAAGCAGCAACAGAGGCGTCTGAAAACCCGTGCAACTCTACACACAAATTGTCCGATGAAGTATGCACCCACCTTGGAATACTGAATTTACTCGTCTGTTCAAGGTTCTGTCGGTAAGTTTTCCACTCCATCATTAGATCGACCGGTAGTTCATCGTCCCAACCTATTCCCGAAAGCCAAAGCTTTTGAATAAATATTTTGGATGTCACAACAGCCGGTGCTGCCCATCCCAACGGGTCAAATAGGCGGGCGATGTCCGAAATGACACGCCGCTTAGTAATAGGAGTCAGTTGTGACGAGAGATTTACTGAATACCTAAACTTATCACAGTCACGATCCCATGATATTCCTAAAATTTTTATGATCTCATCTATCTTAATTTCCTTTTCCTTGATTTCTTCATCTAGATCCTTTCCATCCTCTATCATTAACTTGTTCAATTTTTTACAGCTACTTACCCATTTCTGCAATTCAAAGCCACCTTTTGTAAGTACCTCTGTTATTTTTCTTTTCAACCTTAATCCTTCTTCAATTGTTTGGCACCCTGTCATCAAATCATCAACATAAAACTCATTTTTTATTTTTTCTACTATTTCAGGACAATTTGAGCACCCGTCAATAGCTGCCTGCTGCAACGTCTTTACTGCGAGGTATGGAGCTGCCGACGTTCCAAAAGTAACTCTCAACACGCGAAATTCTTGAATTTTATCCGTGGGATCATCGCGCCATAGTACTCTTTGAAAATCCGCATGTTGAGGTGTAACCTTGACTTGCCTGTACATTTTTACTATATCAGCACATATGCTGATGGGATACAGCCTCCACTTCATAATTAAGTGTCGCAGTGGTGGCTGCAATGTTGGACCAACCAGAAGATCGTCGTTCAGAGAGACATTATTCAAACCCTTCATGGAAGCGTCGAAGACAATTCGAACCTTGGTAGTCGACTTGTCCTCGCGCACGACAGCGTGATGGGGTAAATATACTGATGTAGCTCTTCGGAGATCAACACCATGTACGCATTCGACGTGACCAAGGTCAATATACTCATGAAACACCTCGGAGTATCGCTTCTTCACTTCTGGTTGCTTCTTGAATTTATTTTCAAGAAGCTGGAACCTTTTTATTGCCAGGTCTCTGGAACTGCCATACTGACACTGTGGATCGTCATTGCGAAATGGAAGATGAACAACGTATCTACCATCGTCATCCTTATAAGTGGTTTGAGTGTAGATATCCTCGCATCGTTGTTCGTCTTCGGAAAGGATCTTTCGTGATCCAGGAATGACAGATTCTATCTCCCAAAACTGCTTAAGCAGTGCGTTATCATCAACCTGATCGGAATTGCTAATAATGGTGTGATGACAATGAATGTTCGCATCTGCTGTTGATGGAACTTGACCAAATAAGATCCAACCAAAGGCTGTGTTTTGAGCAACTGGAAAGCCTTGAGGACCTTGGGTCAACCCCTCTCTTATTACCTGGCCATACACTTCAGCGCCAAGCAAGATATCAATCTTGTTTGGTGTGTGATATTCTGGGTCAGCTAAAGTGAACTGTATCTCGGGCCAGTTGAATTTAGCAAGTTTCTCAGAAGGTAAGAGCGACGTTATGGTACCTAACACGAACGCTTCTACTTGAACAATATAAGTGGGATCCAAGCGGGATTGAATAGTCACTGTGACTGTAGATCTAGAAGAGACACTGCTCTGCTCACCACCTATACCTGAAATTACCGTTTTGGCCGCTGTTTTCTTAAGTCCAAGCAGTTGTACTGTTGATTCGGTTATGAATGATGCCTGGGATCCCTGATCCAATAACACCCTCAACAGTTGAGTAGACCCATATCTTGTCTGTGCTTCGACAAGAGCTGTGGCCAACAAAACTTGTGTAGGTACTGACCTCTGAGAAAAATGTGATGCTATGTTGGATGAAGATGATGCGCCCTCTGATAACGTTGCCTGAATAGCAGACACCGTTGATTTAACTTCAGCCGTTGAATTTGAGTTTTCCTTTGAGACGGCAGAGTTTGGAACTGTTTTGGGATGCAAAAGCGAATGATGTTTTCGCTTGCAAACGCGACAAAAAGAATTCTGACGACAAAACTTGATGGAGTGTCCTAAACCTAAACAGTTAAAACATAAACCATTGGTTTGAACAAAGTTATGACGAGACTCGTAACTCTGTTTGGCAAATTGCTTACAATTCGCAATCTTGTGGCTTTCGCTGCAATAAGAGCATGTTACATTTATATTGTTGTCGGCGCTAACTATGTGATGAACCTTCGGCTTATTCAAGGACGATCTAAGTCTGCTATCTTTAGAATCTAAGAATTCAAGCGCCCGCGATCTGGCTTCTAAGAACTCTTTGAATTCTACAAGTGTGGGTAGCTTATCATGTGAGCTAATTTTTGTTTCCCATTGCTTCCGGGACTCAACATCTAATTTTAGGCTCACAATGTGAATAACAATGATGTCCCACGACTGAACCTCAACACCTATATTCTTAAGCCCATTCAAACACTCCATTGTGGTGTCTAACAGACTTTTGATCGCACTTGAATTTTCCGATATAGTAGGTTGGCTCATTAACCTCTTTAATAAACAATTGGATATAAATCGTTTATTGTCAAACCTACTACTGAGAATCGACCAACACTCATCATAGTTAGCTGAAGTTATAGGAATATTCCGGACTAGCTGTTCAGCTTCGCCAGACAACAAACCTTTCAAATAGTGCATCTTTTGTACCTTATCTAAACTTTCATTACTATGAATTAATGACACAAACAAATCTTTAAAAGTTGGCCATTGGGTATAATTACCGTTGAACGTGGGAATTGATATTTTCGGTAACTTAATGGTATCAGTTTTACATTTTATCGTTTTTTCAGAACTTGCTGAAGGCAATACTTTTTTATCAAACATAGCTATGACACCTTTTAACTCACTTTTATAATTAATGTATATTTCTTCACATGTATCATACAACTCATTTTCAAAATATTTATCATCCTTATTTAACTCTGTTACTTTTTGCACAATGTCTTCATGAACCTTTACAAAACTATTCCAAGCCTTTTCTAGAGACTCTAATCTAACCTCCGCATATGAAAGAGTAATGCGGTCCTTAGGTGACTTTTTAAAGTTTACTCTTGACTTCTCTATACGTTGCTTGGTATCGTTTTGCAATTTGTACAAAGATTCCATCTTGCAAAATATTCTAAGTCCAAAAATGTGTTTAAAATTTTACAAGTGTTTGAAGTTAATACAAAATTTAAAAATCGGGCATAGGTTCCCCGTCTCAACAGAGATTGGATAACTTACAACTAACACGCACACTAATAATACAAGTTCTAAATTACAACATTTTCTAAGTCTAATAATTATAATCAGTTTTGTTAAAGTCCAAATCTCTATAATGTTCTTGCTTTAAAATTCACCACAGCTCAACACTTTAAAGTTATCAAGAAAAGTACTCACGATTGCACTGCACACCACAAGTAGCTCCATCTAGTGAAATCCTTGTCTCCGATGCTTCCAACTGCAGTGGCGCCCTCTTGCGCTTCTGCAATACACCTCGGCTTCGTGCGGACTGCTCACTGCACCTTGCACCGACTGGAGCGTGTGTACCAACACACGATTCCCGCCTCAGTGTGGGGGGTAGGGGCGTTCAGTAGCGATCCACTACTATTCTCCCAGCCCAATGACGTCGAAGACAAAAACGCTTAGAGACTCTTTCCGAGTACTCCAAAACAAGGACAAATTAAATCCGCTCGTATGGACCAATGAATAAAGGTCGCGCTCTCCCAAATAGTCCCAAATGAGAATGCAATTAAGTGTACTAACAAAGTTACTTTATTGAATAGTAAACCCAAGAGAACATTACACAATGTATGATATACCCTATATAAATGTGACAACAAAGCAATAGCGTGATTCAGTCTAGAGACAATTTTGTAAAAGTGACATCTAGTGGAGTCTTTTGGAACTTGAATAACCTTAAACATCGTAATCATCATCATCATCATCATCATCATCATCATCATCATCATCATCATCATCATCTCTCTCTGGGTCTCTTGATTGAAATCTAACAATGAAAGTATTTCGCCGATAGGCTGGGCACATCCGAAGTGGTACAATTTATACACCACCATAATATTATATATTTACCGGCCGTCTAATAGAGTGACTACTGGGATGTGAGTGAGAGACTGACGCGAGTTAGAATCCCGCCAGGTTCAAAATATGATGAATGTAAATAGTACTGCTTTAGGTCAAGGACGTAAGGCATTTCTTAATTTAATTTCTTTCCTAATTTCAGTTCCTAGTTCACGTAGCAAAAGTTTTTACAAACTTACCACAGGACTAACTTTTAACCCCATCACGCGTGCAGTTTCCAGATACTATCTGTGACGTAACTAATAAAGTTACTAAATGACTCATATAATGTAGTAAATAAATAACATAATTACAGTCGTCAAACTTGATCGATGAATCAACAATTCGACATTCCTCCCCGTTCACATTTCTGTACGGGTATTTACTGCTATGAGTAATATTAACTGCTAATTGCTAAATGACATTATAAACTGCCCAATAATACACATACTGCTCTCGGCGTGAATTCTAATTGAAGTATGCAATTAGTGTTACTATTACCAAAATATTTCACTACCTCCGTTCAGCAGCAGAATATGTATGCTTATCATAATCATGGACACTTGGTCATGTCTGTCTTTTTAATGGAGTAAGGGCTTTGTGAATCGGTTTTTATTACGAGAGGTAGAGGGTTTGAATTTCCAATCATGCAAAGATTTGCATCACTTTTATGACAATCGCGCAAAAGGAAAAATATGAAATGTTGTCCAGTTAAAGATTAAGCGGAGAGAGAAAGAGGTGCATAGATCATTTTGTTGTTATGCATTATAAATACATAAAATTTATAATGCATAACAACATAAAACTACGATAAGTACATAATATTCAAAGTTGAATCATGGATATAGTAAGTTGAATTATGAGTGCCATTTCGTTTTGTTGTAATTCACCGAACAATATTCCACCCACTCTGACATTGGCAAATCCTTTAGGAAGCTAATATTGAAGAAGAAGAAGAAGTTGAATTAAAAAAAATGAAGTTACCAAAGTATGGAGTTGTATGACTTTCTTTAAATAAAAGCTTGAATCCTTAGTTTTCTGGTAGGTACTGCCAAACTGTATTTGAAATTTGAATAAAAATGATTTTTTAAAATCGAGATCGGATTAAATTCGATTTGAGTCTGAATAAAAATATTTGTTGTCATAACGATTTTATATTCAGTGATTCATCATTTAAAGGTCCCAAGGCTGCTCCTATTGGGGTCAAAGTTAAGTGGTGTGAAGTGATAAAGGTTACTCAAAGTCTAGACTCAGATTGAAAATAGACCAAAACAATTACTGACATATTTTACTGTCACAAACAAGCGATCCCAACACGTTATGTTGTAGGGCTTAGGTGTTCTCCTCGAAATCAGAGCAGGAGGGTTTTAGGCACGCCTAATCTTATTACATAATAATTATGCACCTTTCCCCACGATGTATTTCTACATCAGTAAGCAATCGAGTGAGTGTTCGTCCAATAACAAGATGGGAATGCGATCTCCATGCTGTTACCGGCTTATGT
The DNA here is from genome assembly GCA_905333005.2 of Lycaena phlaeas. NCBI lineage: Eukaryota > Metazoa > Arthropoda > Insecta > Lepidoptera > Lycaenidae > Lycaena > Lycaena phlaeas. The sequence goes on along the minus strand of HG995172.1, from coordinate 14,499,737 downwards.
TGGCTTCTACTGTCAAGGGTTGGGTCGTCTTCGCGTTCGTTGAGAGAGGCCTATACGGATAGAGGCTGATGATGATGATAATGATATTCTCTGGTGTGTGAACATTTGTCATTTTTACCCCTCTACACTTATAGGACTATTTCCTTGTTCGGATTACAGATAGAAGAGGTCACTGTCGCCCATCAACGAAAAGCTCACCCGGCATTGGCTAAGGCAACTTATTCATACCCACCACGGTTCATGCCGTGGCTTAAAAGTCTAGACTTTCGAAAAAAAAATTCTCAGTAACTAACAAAATAACGTTGCCATCATGGGATAGCAGATGTAGAAGATGCGTAGCAGATGTTTAATAGTCGACCTTACCCCAAGGAGCGCTGATAGTTGATACGCATTGAAAACTTCTCCAATTAAATTAGTTTGTGCGTTCCGCATCTTGAAAATACAAACTTTGGTCCTTCGAATTATTTCTTCGGCAAAATAGGTTGAGTATTTCTGTATGCTATTAAAACAATAAACGTATAAATCGTATGTCTCATGGTTTGTTTCGTTAAAAGGACAAACAGATACTTTTGCGCTAATAACGTTTATTTAATCATATCAAATTCCCAGTTACATCAAACGGTTTCTGAGAATTAAGAGAGAAATCTATTTCAGTCTGGGACTTTTTACGTTTATATAATAAACGTCGTCGACGTAAATTAAGAGCGAGTTGTTTATTCAAATCATTCATCTTACCACTGGGAACATCATTAACAAAACCTTGTTTTTTAATGTAACAACATTTGTATATTTTTGAGGAAATAAATGATATCTATTTTTTCGTATTGATATCGCCCTTGTCTTTGATTTCGCCATCTTTGAACTTCAACCATGTACATACTTTTGAAAGTTATTATTTATTTATTTATAAAATGGGGAAGGCAAGGGACTAGAGTCCATACGGCCTATCTGTAATTTTAATCATTTCGGTGTGACACAAAGCCGAAGCCAAGTCTGAAGTAACTTCATTTTCTTTTGCTTACATGATTGCTTAGGCCGCATACATTTGAAAGTAAATATAGTGGGCAAATTAATACAAGTACGAGCTTGGCGTTGGATTCAAAAAGTGCTTGCGATCGATCTCAAGTTATGACGTTAACTGATTTTGACTTTCTGCTGGCAGAGTTGTCATAATATACAACTCGCTGCGTTCGAGGATTCGAATCACACCACTGGTAACTATGTATGATATTAAAGATGTCTGCATCCATCCGTACCGTACCCACTACATATAATAAAGTAAAGTAAACATAAAGATATGATTATTTTTTACTTATATGCCCCACTGCTGGCAACGGGTCTCTTCCTTGAAATCAGGCGAAGAAGGTAATTGGCCATAGTTCACTGATGCGCTGGCCCAATGCGGGTTGGTGAACTTCACATACCTTCAAAGACTTTCAATCTCATCTGGCATGCTGGTTTTCTCACCTTGTTTTCCTTCACCGGTAATAATAAATAAAATAAAAGTAAAATTTATGTATTTATTTATTGTAGACGATGTCCCTTATTTCGGAGGGATGTACTTTGTGGTTATTGCTCATGGCTGTGGATCTGTTGATCTCGGAGTATTAAGGAGCATTCCCTCGACGCGGCTGACCACGGTTTGTGGTCGCCAATATCCTGTTTGTTACGGCTTTGTTATAATACGAAGTAAAAGTAAAGTGTCAACCCATTCCACTGCTGGGCACGGGTCTCCTCCTCGAAATCAGGCAAGCAGGGTATCGGACTATTCACCAATGCCCAGGTCCAATATGAGTTGGTGGAATTCACAAATCTTCAAAGACTCTCAATCAGACTCTCAACTCAGGGCATGCAGATTTCCTCTCGATGTTTTCATTTGCCTGTGAGCGAGCGTTGGTGTCGTGCTTAGAAATAAAAAAAAAAACACATTACAAGGCGCTACTGGGGGTCAGGATCAAATCCGGTCCCATTCGTTCAAACCCATTGTGCCACTGTCACTCATATTACGAAGATAGAGAAATAGTCTATAGCGCCGAGATCAGTGATCTTAGCCGCCGATTTAACGTGTTGCCTAGATATATATCGAAGTCTAGCACCAGATAAACTGGCTTTTGTTCATTGGTGACCAGTGCTATCAGGTAACCCATCTACCAGCCATAATCAATAAACACAAAAAAAAAAAACAAGAAAAGTAAACACATAAAAGACGGTCTTTAAACATTACAACCATATTTTATTATTGACCAGATTTATAATACAGGAAAAGTATAAACAAAATTTTAATTGTCGCACCCTTGCTTTCGTATAAGGATATCCCTACTAAGGAATAAACGTATATAAGCGGAGACAGAACTGTCCAGCACCATTCGCTTTCAGAACGGACGGACAGATAGCTTTCAACCGAGGCCAACGATATCAACTTCTGCGATGGCTCCCTTGAGAATACTTTTAATACTCCTAATACTGACAGTAGCGAGTAGCGCTGCACCAATCCTCATCTCCCTGCTAAGTGCTATTTTCGGGAAAGAGAGAGACCATAGAGAGGAGTTATATTACCATAAAAATGAATCTCCGAGACAAGGGAAGACCTGGTCTCAGCTGTGTAATGTGCACTATCCTGATTCTGGTGGGGCACCAGGTGCAGCGGGAGTTGTGTGTATATAAATTTGAATTTGGAATTGGAGTTTGAATTTAGAAGTGAAATTTGAATTTGGAAGTGAAATTTGAATTTGAAAATGAGATTTGAATTTGAAAGTGAAATTTGAATTTGGAAGTGCAATTTGACATTGGAAATGTTCGAAATTAGAAAAAATCTAGAGTTGCCAGTCAGATGGTTTTCATTTAACGTTTCTATCACAATGCTTGGACATGAATGTAATACCTGAAAGTAGATGGAAGTTTCTAGAACATTATATCCTTATCAAGAAGACGTGTCGTTTAGTCTGTGACAAGAACTAGGTGTGGTGACATCCAGTGATAAACGAGTAGGTATAGAATATTATACTTATGTTATGGTGAAATAAAGTGCATTTTTAAGTGCTATGTTGAATTGTGAAACACATTTATTCTAAGTAAGAATGATATTAAGTATGTAGAAAATTAATGAATGTATGTGAATTTATTAAAATTAACTATGATGTTTTATAATATATTATATTATATCGATCAATACTAATGGTTGATTTAAATCAAGCTAACAGGTTGTGAAATTGATAGTCGCACAAACTTTGTATTTAAATGAAGAGATCACTTGCTTTATTTAATCCCTTAAAAAAATCTGTAATGAAGTATTTTTATTTTCTTATTTTTATTTTTCTATGTACATGTATTATTATGTTACTGTGAATACTCTGTTAATGTGTTATGTTTGTACTGATGATATAATAGAAAAAAGTTATGTAAATAGATTTATGTGCCAATCTGTTATGCCACTCTATTGTGGGCATGCAATAAATTATTTTTAGCATTTCCAGCATTTTCACTCAATTATGTCGACTGTAACACTTAGTTATTAGATCGTAACATTACATACAACTCTTATGCTTTAATTAAAAGACCTAATATACGAAATTAATGAATTGCCCCCTGGGTCATATAATTTTTTGTGTCACATTTGTGTGACTCCCTCTCCATAGTATGACGTCACATATTTAGAAAATTTTCTAAATTTTAATTAAGTAAGTACTTATAAATTATTTTTCATTATTTATAATTTTTGTTTAAATAACTTACACATATCGATGTAATGACGCGGACGTCACAAAATCTAGGATCCTTCCCACCCCTTATTGAGCAATGTCACACTTGATCGACCTCATCCCTCCTCTTTATGGTGTGACGTATTTTGTGAATAGTCCTTAATTATTAAAGCATAACTTGAACGATAAATTAGACCTACTATTCTCAGTTTAGCTAATGATGTTATAATTTTTGTCTAAAATAAATAAACAAAATAAAAAAAATGTTCGGAGAAGGGAGGACTAGCAGGAGTTTGTACTGGCAGGTTTAATCGTGCGACACAGGACAGATATAACACAGTATTATAGAGCTGTATATGGTATGCTGGGTATTTCTTTGACAGATAGGATTCGAAACGAAGACCTCTGCCAGAGAAATAAAACTACAGACATCACGCGAAGAATAAGCTCCTTGAAGAGGTAGTGAGCTGGTCACTCAGAAGAACGGATGGCCGATGTGCCATTAAGGTCGAAGAGAGGAGGCCGCGTTTAGGCAGATGAAGTGTTGGTCGGCCATTAACAAGGTGGGAAGATGATCTTCGTGGCCGTTGCATGTCGGATGTGATTGGCGAGAAATCTGTCGTCTTACCGTTCATTGAGGTAGGCTTAAGTTCAGCAGTGGACAGGTAAAGGCTTATGATGATGATTATGATGATGATGTACTATAAATAATTTATTATTATTTTATAATAATTTAACGTAAGTATACCTCTGAAGTGAATCTATAAATATCAGTTAAGGCATGAAAGCGTAACAAACATACACACTTTCGCATTTATATTTTTTTATATATATACCGCGTATAATTTTTAATTTTAATGAAAAAAATACGCTTTTTAACTGATCGCTAATATATAACTTGTACAAATCTATAAAGATATTAATCGGCATACTGTAGGGTCAGAAAAAAAGTTTAAACCGGCCTTACATTTATAGTTTCGTATAGATTACAATTCTGGTAGACCTTATTATCTCATTTGCGGCTGGCCCTTTCTAATGTACTATAAGATATTAGGCCATAGTTCGCACGTGCGCTGACCGTTCGTGGGCATTGGTAACTATAAGCCATGAGAAATAGGCCACTGCAGTTCAAAGTTGTGCAAGAAACAACAGTAGGTATATTTGTAATGAATCATACTAATTTCTGTTATTTATACTGTTGATCTGAGTTTTTCATCACTAGTTTTTTTCAATGTAGGTAAATATACTACAAACGACTTTGTGGTTCTCTAATAAGTTCTTCTTTTTTTATTTTTGCCGTGATTAGCAAAATGATCTTTGCAAATGTCAAGTAGCAATTATATCTTTGCAAGTGTCAGTCTGATTACATTGTTTGGCCGAATTAAGTACTTACTAAATTTAGTAATCCTTCTTTCTTCTCTCTTCTCCGTCTTTCTTGCTTACCGTTAGCACTTAATTTTGTGTCCCGGCCGAAATTTTTTTAAGCTTAGTGAGTGACTTAAAAAAAATTGTAAGAACTTAATTTGGCCGAACACACCCATTGACTTTTTTTTACAGAATTTATATTTATTAAATAAAATATTTATAATTATTTTGTCAGTGATGTCACGCTGAGCGAGTGATTCCGAGGGGTCACTGTAAATCAGCGTCTTACCATTGCTGTAATGGTATGACAAATGCTGTGCGTCTGCCTCTATTGTTCACAATATTAATACTGTAAACTAAATAGAACTATAATGCCTATCTTAAGTTAGTTATTAATTATACTGTCTTGATAGATTTTGTTATGATTTGTGAACAATAAAAATATTTTTCTTTCTTTCATTCTTCTTTCTTTCATATTAATATTGTATATTTATTTATTTATATTCATTTGCTTCTTTTCTAAGTTCAGTAACTTATGTTTCTCTTCCCTTTCGATTTATTATACATATTATATAATATTATGTAGGTTACTTGCAAGACCCCACCATGGCTCAGGCCTTGTCGTGGCGGTGGGGCTCAGTAGCCCAGGGTGACCCCAACACCTTGGGCGAAGCGAATTGAGCTGAGGGGGCTCTTTGTATCCCTCTTATAAGAAGAGGGGACAAAAGAGCAGGGGGCAAGGGGTGAGGATGGGAACCTCACCTCATCGTACTGTCCCGACGTTGGGAGTGGTTGTTCTGTGGTGCGGAACAACCGCTCTGTGGAGGTGGCGTCGCCCCCTTAGGGGCTGACTAGCCGTCGAGGTGCCCTGTTGCTTGTAGATCCGGGGCACCTCACCAAAGGCGGCATTGGTGGCACTCGTCGGGTTTTAGTGGGTAGAGCTGCGTCCACTTACCATCTTTCGGGCGCAGCGAGCCCCACATACCCGCCTGGGGAGACCCACTCCCCAGCGGTATGCGTCAGTGCATTTCCCGGCGTAAAAAAAAAGGTTACTTGGAAGAAATCGCTTTTTAGCGATAAAGTCGCCTTCGTGTACTTTGTAAATTTTAAATTTATTATCTTGTATTTGTAAATTTGTGGGTATACAATAAAGAATATTCATTCATTCATTCATTCATATATTTTCTATGTACCTTGCATCTTCACAAATCTTAATTTATCTTCACTTTTACTAATATAAGGGCCTGTTTCACAATCTCCCTTTAAGTTCCCTATAGGCTATTGGCAACATATTTGACAGATGTTTGACAGATAGAGTATGGAGTATCTGTCAAACATCTGTCAAATATGTTGCCAATAGCCTATAGGGAACTTAAAGGGAGATTGTGAAACAGGCCCTAAGTCTACCAAACAATATTAAGCCACTCTTACCTTGGCAAATCCTTGAGGAAGCTAATATTGAAGAAGAAGAATTTAATTTTAATTTTCGTTTATAATTAAATAATTAAAACATGCAAATTGTAAAAGATACTATGGATTGGTCGTCTCGCTAAGCTAAAAACAAGCTAAAAACCCAAAAAAAAATTGTACATAAAAAACATAATATTTATTTTAATCGAACACAATATTCATAGAATTTTACAGCATACATATTGTTACATGTAAAATTACCTTAATCTAATTAAAGGCAGACTACTCCTGCCCTTCCAGGGGATCCTGCCGAATCTGGATAGTGGACGCGGCACAGTTCAGACCAGGTCCGGCCTTGTCTTGGAGACTCTCGAGGATAGCCATAGCCATGTCGAGGGAAATCTTGACGAATCCCGTAACCGTATTGTCTGTCTCTTTCGAAAATACCACTGAAGAGCGAGAAGAGAAATGGCGCGGCGTCGCTAGCCACTACTATCATCAGTAATTGTAATAATATTTTTAAATTCATCACGAAATTCACTTGAATCGTCCTCGATAAATGTCGCAATGCTACTGCGAAAAAAATTGTATGCGCTTATATATGTCGCAATATTCATGAAGCTTTAAATTTTTGTTTTTTAATGTATAAAGAACAAAGAAAAAAACAGGTATATGGCTTAACAAAAGATGAGCTGAATATCCGCATACGTCTTTGTATATAATAAACTTTAAAGTTTAAAACGGTCTTATAGGTATTTATTGTTCTTTGTTTTAATCTCCGCGAAAGATGTGTTTTATAAGTTTGACAGCATTGTCTGCCTGTTTGTTTGGGTCTGGCCTTTTGTTGCTTTTACGCCGGGAAATACACTGACGCATCCCGCTGAGGAACCTTCCTAGGTGGGTATGTCGGACTCGCTGGGTCCGAAACCTGGTAAGTGGATGCAGCTATACCCACTTAAACACGGCGAGTGCCACCTGCCGACTTTAGTGAGGTGCCCCAAATCTGCTGGCAATAGGGCACATCGACAACCGGTCAGTCCCTCAGGGGACCGACGACGCCGCCTCTACAGAGTGGTTGTCCCGCACTACAGAACAACCACTCCCAACGTCGGGATAGTACAATGTGGTGTGGTTCCCGTCTTCTCCCTTTGCCCCCTGTTCTGCTTATAAGAGGGGTACAAAGAGCCCCCTCGGCTCAATTCGCTTCGCCCAAGGAGTTGGGGTCACCCTGGACTACTGAGACTCACCGCCACGACAAGGCCTGAGCCATGGTGGGGACTGGGTCTAGCCTGATTCCTGATTCTAAAATTGGTGAACTGATTTTGATGCATTTTTAGCCGATTTCACAAAAAGGGAGTACTTCTGTATGTTTTTATGTTCTATTTAAAATGTGTTTATAGAAATTTTCTTTTGGTTGGAAAGGGTATGCCCACGGATCTGATGATGAAAGAAAGCGAGGAAGAATTATTAACTGACAATTTAACAAAATCTTAGAAGTCTGTTTTGATTTCAGTTCTATAATCTATCTGTAGATAGGGTTGCCAGGATGCCAAACCTAATAGCCGGGCAGACCTGCCAGCTTGGCCGGACATTTGGGAAGAAAGACCGGACACCCAACGTTATTGAGAGTTTCTGTCTCAGTGTTTATACGTCAAATAAATTGTATGTAAAATCAAGCTTTTCTTATGAGTATCATACATTTTGTTAAATTCCAGTGAATTTAATAAAAAAAATCGAATGCCAAGATAGTCTTAGCCTATGACTAATTTGGCATCGCTCGTAAGCAAAATGTAAAAAGTCTAACAAAAGCCGGACACCGTTTATTTTGGCCGTACACGCAATCAAAAAGCCTAACTATGTCCGGCCGACCAGACAACTAAAGTTACCGATATCACGCGAAGAATATGCACGTTGAAGTGGCAATGAGCTGATCACGCACTCAGAAGAACGGATGGCCGATGGGCCAATAAAGTTCAAGAGTGGAGGCCGCGTTTAGGTAGACGAAGCGTTGGTCGACTATTAACCAGATGGGAAGACGATCTCCGTGCAGTGGCAGGTCCTCGTTGGATGCGAGTGGCAGGGGATCAGTCGTCTTGGCGTTCATTAAGGGAGGCCTAAGTTCAGCAGTGGACGGATAAAGGCTGATGATGATGATGATGTCCGGCTTTATCCGGACGTCTGACAACCCTATATGTAGATATATTTTAGATCACAGGACTTATAACTTTTATATTGAAACACGATCCAGAACAGGAATATCACGGGAATATCTATTTATTGTGAGGCATGTTCAACAATAGGTAGTGGATAAAGGATGTTTGTTACGCATAATACACCGTGTATTGATGAAGCTTAATTGGCAGCTCAGAGGATTATTTATTCCGGATTACATATACTGAAATAACAATGTAATTACTGACGGGGATTAAGATTTAAGTCCAGACTTTATATTATAAAGACTATCTAGATTCTAGACTAATAATATTATGGATGAGACACCCGGGTCTAGCGCTGTAAGGCTATATATCACGGTTGAGGGCTCGCGTGTGATCGTGTTACTAACTTAATAATACCATGATTTATAATAAGGCATATTATACTTATCAGTATTATTATATGCATCTATACTAATATTAAATGTGAAAGTAGGAACGTTTATTACGCTTTCACGCGAAAACTACTCAACCGATCATCACATCTCGGAGGTAGGTTAGTATATAATAAGTAATATATACTTAAAAAAAAAAGGATTTTTTTACGCCGAGGAAGCCGCAAGGAACTGCTAGCTAATTGTATCCCTAAGTTATCGAGCATATTAGCGGATGGAGTAATATGAGCCATCACCGCGTGCCAAGGTACTTACGCAATATCATCAGCGATTACCTTTCGGCACGGTCAGTGCGGTTCCCTACGCAGGAAGGCTGGGAAGAGAAGGAAGTGGTCTGCGGTGTTCCACAGGGATCAGCTCTCGGCCCGCTCTTGTGGAACATTGGATTCGACTCAGTGCTTCGCGGCGCTAATCTCCGAGGCGTGGAAGTTATCTGCTACGCAGACGACACCCTGGTCGTCAGTCGCAGCAAGAACTACCGGGACGTCACAATACTCGCGACCGCGGCCGTCGCGCAGGTGGTCCGTCGGATAAGGTCGTTGGGCCTCACTGTGGCCCTAGAAAAGTCGGAAGCTCTCTGTATGCACGGGCCTAGGAACAAACCACCATCTGATCTTGCAGTGGTCGTCAGCGGGACCAGAATTAACGTCACCACATCTATGACGTACCTAGGCCTGGTTCTAGATGGAAGATGGACGTTCAAAGAACATTTTCGACGTCTGTCGGAGAAGGTGATGAAGGCAGCTGGAGCGCTAGCTTCACTCCTCCCAAACCTTGGGGGTCCAAACCTCGGCTGCCGTCGCCTGTACATGGGAGTCATTCGCTCCATGGCCATGTATGGAGCGCCTATATGGGCAAAACATCTGTCGCCCGAAAATAGGCTGGTGCTCGGAAGGCTCCAAAGAGTCATGGCCATACGGGCAGTACGCGGGTACCGCACCGTCTCTAGAGACGCGTCATGCGTACTTGCAGGAAGTGTCCCTTGGGACTTAGACGCCGTATCCCTCGCTGATGTCTACTGGCGGTGCGCATCGGTCCGCGCGGAGGGCAGCAACCCTCTACCGGAAGTAGTTCGTCAGTGGAGGGACTCGGCAAGAGAGAGGGCGATAGAGCTGTGGGCGGAGCGGCTAGAAGAACCTCATGTCAGTGTGAGGCTTCTGACTGCCATCCGACCAGTTCTAAAGGAGTGGGTCGAGAGGAAGAGTGGTGCGCTCACCTTCCGCCTCACACAGGTGCTGACGGGGCACGGTTGCTTTGGGCAATACCTGTGTGAGATTGCAGGACGAGAAGAAACGACGCGTTGCCACCATTGCGACGCGGACAGGGACACGACCGAACACACCATCACAGCGTGTCCCGCCTGGACTGGACAACGTGCGGCTCTAACGGCCGCCATTTGGTCTGATCTCTCACTGCCAGCCATCATATGCGCCATGCTGAGCAGCGAGACATCGTGGGATGCAGTGGAGTTATTCGCGCAACAAGTTGTCTCCACTAAAGAAGAGGCCGAGCGTCGGAGAGAGATAGAGACGCTCGACCCCAGAAGAAGGCCGAGACGAAGACGTCGTGCGGTCAATCACGACGACCGCAACGTCCCGCCTTAGCCGGGGTACTCAGGGTGGCGGTGTGGGGACGCCGTCACCCGTTTAATCGAGTCCCCGAGCGGGCCACGATGCGCAAGCTACTCCTGCGCATTGTGGCAATAGAGAGGAAACGATGGGGGGCAACCATAAGCCCGCAGAAGAAGGGTCTGCACCACCAGCAGACACCCGTCAGCAGAGTCTCGGAGTACGCCAACGCCATCCCGCGGCTCAGCAGTATGACGGATAGGAGGAGTAGCGCCGGGTTTTAGTGGGTAGAAGCTGCGTCCATTTTACCATCTTTCGGGCGCAGCGAGTCCCACATACCCGCCTGGGGAGTCCCTACTCCCCCGCGGTATGCGTAAGAGCATTTCCCGGCGGAAAAAAAAAAAAAAAAAAAAATATGAGCCATAAAGTTCTTACAACTTATCAGTGATTTCTCACTTACGTAATAGCAATTCGACCAACCAGTAATCTGTGTGCGTCCCGTCGGCCAATCATTAATGGCCATCAGTATGCCAATTCAGCATTGCATTTGTTTCTCGGTAGGAGCTATGCTAATGGCGTATTGGCCCTAATGCTAAGTCCGTTAGTTAATGAGCCAGGATATTTATGAAAAGGCGGTTTCCCTTATGTAAGTCTTCTGCTTCCAGACCTGCTGGCGACTGGCATGTATCTATGGAGGTTCGGTGCCGCACTACCATCCGACAGAGCAGTGTCGTAGCAAAAATTTGTGGTATTTACTTCAATACAAAACACTTAATCCTATTATTTCATTTGTCAGCCCGATGGAGTACTTACTTTATCGTTTACTTTTTCATTACATTTTATCAGAAAGCATCGATACGAGTAGAGGTCTTTTTTTGCGCGTAGCCTACCAGGGGGCTTAAACAAAATAACATTTAAAAGACGATAACGAAGTCCGAAAACAATTAAATGTATGGGAATGACATAAGTCGCACTAGATCAGTAGATCACGTCAATCGCTATCGTAACTAAATCACAAACTGTCTATTGGTTATCGATCGTTATTGTCAATATTGCATTGGCTAGGAGATTGATAACTCAGAGACGATGACGAATTCTGGTATCATTTCGCTACGAAACGATGTTACGTTGTCTAAGCCCTCTAGTTTGTTTATCCTCTAATTATACAAAATACGAAGCCTGCCCAAAGCTGGGATTCCTCGAATTCAGTCGAAGATAAAACCAGGCTACCAAAAAAGTGCAAAGTTTGACGCAAAAAGTACGCGTTCAGAATTTAATCTCTTGTTGCCATTTTTACGTGCTCGTCATTTTTTGACACGTTATATTATCAGGATAGTAAAATTTATAGGCCGAAGGATGACAGCCGGAGACATAAATGTAATGGAGGTGTTTTTATTATCACTCACCTACGAGATGAGTTTAGTGACGGCCGTGTCACGCCACTCCGACGTATAAATGTTTATTCTCATGACAAAAAGGTCAAGTGAACTAATAGCATAGGATACGCTATATAAAACGTCCTTCACCGAGATGCTTATTTGATGAAACGTATTTTATATTTAATTTAATAAGTCAATAAACATGTTGCATATGAGTTATCTAAAAAAATCAGCCCAGGATATGATTATTTAAAAAAAACTCCGGTTTGATTATTTGACAAATTCTATACCAATCGAAAGTATGGAACTCATAGAATATGCTGACATTAGGTTGCCTATTATTTTCTGGTCGCAACTCTCGGGTTGCCACGTGTAAACAGGTAAATCGATACTAGAGCATTTTGCACCGGTCTGATTATTGAATTGAAATTAAATTATACTAAAGATTATTTCACTATGAATACGGTGGTAAAGGGTTGTCTGCGAAAAATTAGTTCCGAATTCCGGTTGACGAATTTTGAAAATCATATCCTGGACTGAATTTTTTAAGGCAACCCATATGCAACATGTTTATTGTCATATAAATTGAATATAAAACAAGTGTCATCAAATAAGCATTTCGGTGAAGGTTGTTTTATATACCGTATCTTAGACTATAACGTATCAACCCATGTAACCTTTAAGTATGTGAGAGATTACCGAATGAAAGTCTTTAAGTATGATATTGATAAATTTATTAAACGCGTTTTCGAGGTGCCGGCGAGTTACGTACTGAATGCCTGAACAGTAAACCTTAGAATCGTGAAGGAGTGATATAATGTGACACCGTTACATGTATTCTGCTTACCATGGGCCTCCTTGAAATCGGGCGAGACCTCAGGCTGGCTCAATGAGGGTCAGTGAACTTCACACACCTTCAAATTTTATCAGGAATGCAGATTTCCTCAGTATCTTTCATCGATGAGTGAGCGACGGTCTTGTGTTTTGATGGAACTTGAGTTAAGAAAAACCCTTTTAAAGACATCACTTGGGGCAGAATCGAACCCGGTACCTCGAACTAAAGAGACCGAGCCCATATCCTGTTTTTTTTTTCGCAGTGAAAATGCTTTGCGCATTCACCCAGGGGTGGGTCGTCCCCGGGGATATATGTGACTCCCGGCGCCCCCAGACTCCTGCAGATGCCGGTATACCTCACTAAAACCACTGCGGGTTGCCTTCAGCCGCTTTATGAGGAGTGTCCCGGATCTGTCTAACACAGGACACGCCTCGCGACCGGCCGGTTCCCTCTAAAGGGCTAGCCGGGCTTCCGAGCCCATACGAGGATTTTCCGAGATCAACGTCGTTCAAGGTTCAGGTAAAAAGTTTCATTAATACGTCGTTAATCAATGAATTAATTTTACAAAAAAGTTATAGTTTATTAGAAAGATATAATTAATTAGATATTAATAATACTATTTATTCTAACATAAATAATACAAATTAAAAGCAAAAACAAAAGAGCTGATAATATTGATTACGGATTTTGATTTCTAAGAAACATATTGTATCAAAATCGCTTCAGCCATTCTTTGATTAAAGAGCTAACTCTTTCGTTAATGTAAACGAACCAAAGTTTCTAAATATGCATAGAAAAGAAAAATACCACATCTAAATCACGTAAAATCCACACAGAGAGAACCACATACAAACACACTTGGTGGTCAAAGTTTTAACACCCCTGTTTTGAGTCGGTGCACTGACCGGTCCGTGTTGGACGCGAGTGACAAGAAAAAGGTCGTCTTGGCGTTCATTGAGGAAGATAGTGGACTAAAAGGGCTGATTATGATGATAGAAAAGCCTGATAATGATCACGAGCTACTTGGGACAATTATATTTAGGCGAATCCTATTTTTATGTGTTGCCAATTATTGTAAAACTTAAATTTTATAATATGTTACTTAGACTTTTTTAGCACGCAGAAATAATAGATAAAAAAGATATAAATAGACTATATTTATACTTAGATCACAGGATGTATTTTATCCTAAGCATTTATATCTCCTAAAACTTAGATCGGTGGCTGATGTATATAAAATGATGCTCTTCTATGTGTATAAGGTGTAGGGTTTATATAACCTTCTAGCCCCTAGGTATTATGTGAATTACAAGCGATGAAGTTAGTGCTATATGTAAAACTCTAGTGGATTAAGTAACAAACTGTACCAAAGTTGCATTGACCGTAGTTCGTTTTTAAAGCATTAAGAATAAAGAAAACTCACATAATATGATAATTTATTTAAATTTTATTCGTTTGTGTGATAAAAATATAACGCTTCAATGCGTATGACTCCATAATGGATTTTGAGAGTTTTTTTACATTATAGGATGTAAAAAGGTTGAACTTTGACGCTTAATTATGAGTCATGATCGTATTTCTTTGAAGGCATATCTAGCAGATCTACTTGATGCCGTCTTGGCGTTCGTACGTGATGCTGATGATGGTGATGATGAAGCGATTCATGTTTTGTCTACCCTGAGGCGAAGAGTGACATAACCTATACTACGCATTTACTTTAACCAGGATACACCAAAGGTATGCAAAGAGAGATACTTCTTTCTTGCTGGGATAAAATAAGCCAAATCCGACTTCATAAAACATAATATCTCTTGAATATAAATATCTTTGTATTGTAGCGACGAGATGGGATAATGTTATAGTAAATGTTGTGTACGTAGGTACTTTATATGATTACTAGCTATTGCCCGCAGCTTTGCCTGCGTTAACTAAGATTTACAACGGGATCTTAGTATAATTGATAGAATGTACTGTCGGTCCTTGATGGAAATTCATGTTATAGTCACTATAATGAAACTTTATATACACTTTTTCCACTATTTATTATGTATATTATAACAGTTACAATTTAAATACGACCGGTTTCGACAATGTCATCCTCAGGTGTCTTAGTACTTTTCTGGTTGATTTTTTACACCTTGTGTCCGAAAAACCCAAATATCTTACGGAACCCTATTTTTTTCCAGAATAAAATTTAGCCTATGTTACTCGATAATGTAGCTTTCGAATGGTGAAAGAATTTTTGAAATCGGTCCAGTACTTTTTGAGCCTATTCATTACAAACAAACAAACAAAGTTTTCCTCTTTATAATATTACTAGCTGTTGCCCGCAGCTTCGCCTGCGTTAACTAAGATTTACAACGGGAGCTTAGTACGCAAAATAAGTAACTTTTCTGGTTGATTTTTTACACCTTGTGTCCAATAAACCCAAATATCTTACGGATCCCTATTTTTTTTCCAGAATAAAATTTAGCCTATGTTACTCGTGGATAATGTAGCTTTCGAATGGTGAAAGAATTTTTGAAATCAGTCCATTACTTTTTGAGCTTATTCATTACAACATAACAAACAAACAAAGTTTTCCTCTTTATAATATTAGTGTAGATGTAGATTTCTAGTTAATTTTTCGTATAAACTCGTTCGCACTTATATATAATGATTGTAGATAAGCTAATAAAGCTAGCATATGATTTGTTTCATAAATACCGATATGATTGAATACTTTTTCAACTGGTCCTTTTATACAGGTCAAAATTTGACCCAGTTCTTTTAAGCAAAGCCTTTTCGTGAACAATTTATTATTGCTATAAAAATTCAATCATAGCAAAAGGTATCTTCGGTCTGAATACGTGAGGCGCTCGCAAACTGCTGTAGATGCGTGTTTTAAATTCAACACAATGCTGAATTCGTGTACTTTAATTTAATATTAAAGTACTTACATTATTTTTAGACGGAGCTCGGATAGGATCGAAAAATGGCGTCAACGTACGTCGTAACTCGGTGCCTCAGGAATTAATTTCGTGGTTGGTGTTCCACAGCACAGGAGGTATATTTTTATGATGCCGTCATTTTTATTATATTGTCCAGCAGTAAGGAAATGAGAATTTAAATATGGATTTTTTACATGTGTTAAGAACATTTGCTTGTCTTTGTATTTCAGTGGTTCTCAACCTTTTGTTGGATATCTTTTTGATTGGCCAGTTAAGATACAATAGAAACATCAAAATAATACACTCTTTAATCTAAGCATTTAACATTAGTGATTATAATATCTTGAAAGCAGCATTAGTCAACTTTACCGCAGTAACACTTTTGAGCTATAATTATTCATTGTCAAACCAGTAAAGTTTGCTGACTCTTCTTTAGTTCTTGCTGACCACTGGTTGGGAACCCCTGGATTGATTAAACAAAGTCTTGTTTTTGGATAATATTTTTTAATTAATAAAATGTTTTATTTGCTATTACCTAGTACAAACGCTTTTTTATCTGTGAGTTTATTTTCATATAAATATGTATGTAGAATATATATATTTTTTGATTAGCATTATGAAGCCACCACTAAACCACCTTTAAGACATTTAATTACGGAGTATGATTCTACGACCTACGTGGTCATTACTTGTGGCAAGAGCTTTCTCGTTAAAGTATATAAGTACTCATAAAAGTCACTAAGATGGATCCTGCTTTGCAATGAATTTCAGTAAACGGTTGAAGGTTTGATTACTAAATCATAATTTAAATGAATAAAATATGTGATGCGGCGATAACATGGTAGAAGGTGGTAAAATAAATTATATTGTACTTTTTTTTGTGATCGGAGTCATTGAGTTTTTCTGTATTGCTTAGTTTTTTTTAATTAATATTATATAATACTACTTATAAGTTAAGTTATAAAGCTAAGTTTGCAAGGCATGTGCGAAAAAAGAAATGCATTTTATTAGTCATTAATTAGGCTCGAACCCACATCCTTCTGCACAATGAAGCAAATGAGGAGCGCGTGGTACCGTGGTAATACCTGTGCGGATCGATTCACCAGGTTAAGCAACGCTTGCCGGGGTGGGTCTGAGGATGGGTATGTGGTCTTTACATACCGAGACTCCTCCGTGCCTCAGAAGGCTCGTTAAGCTGTCAGTCTCGGCTGTCATTCGAGGATCTATGACAGTTGTTACGGGTCGTCAGAAGCCCGAGAGTCTGACAACCTGTCTCACCACATTGTGGTATTGTATCACAGTTACTGGGTTTTGGAGGTCAGATAGGCAGTCGCCTCATTCAAAATACTGGTATTCGGCTGAATCCGGTTAGACTGGAAGGCGACCCTAAATTATAGTTGGGAAAAGGCTAGGCAGATGAATAAGGCAAACGCGTAGTCACCACACACACCCCATAGGCCCCCCTATGGTGACTAATGACGTCCATAGGCATTTGCTTTTTATGGCTCTACTTTTTATGGCTCGTACTATGACCCTAAGTTGGAACGCTTCTGGTAGATGTTCCTGGGAGCCCAAGGCGATGTATGCTAGCTTAGCGATCATCCTGTGGAGGAACCCGGAATGGTATCCCCAGACCGAGCTATGGATGTCTTCCTGTTCGATTGTCAGATACTGCGTGCTCGTTACGTTCTAGCGCGCTGATTGTCCTACATTACCAGTTCGGATCTAGGATTTAGAGGTATCCATTACCCAATGTAAAAAAAGGTTCCCTTAGGCCCTTTCTTCTTGCAAAACAATCACACTCATATTGGAGCAATATTTTATTAATTTTATCCGGCTCGAAGGACCATAAAATAATATAGCGTCCTTAATTGACTCTACACACTTTTCGATGTAATAAAATTAAACCTGAACTATGAATAGTTAAAATATACTGATTTATTGATTCCTCGATATGATCAATTGATATATGGTTTGCGAGCACGCGCGATCGCTTTGATATAGCGGAACGTACTAGTTTAAATATTTAATAAATAATTTATCAATAAACCGCGTGTTACAAATAGAAGATTCGTAAAATTTACAATGGTGATAAGAAAATCGTATTCTTCGTAAATCACGGGTGATCTTAATATATAGCGATAGATACCGTAAAAAGTAGATTTATAATATATTTTGGACGACTATAGTCACCCCGAATGTTTGAATGGATATGCACGTAAATAATAGAAAACATTTACACTGCTATAATATACAACTAATGCTAACACTATAGTCCTCGTTATGTATGATAGGTTACTTTAAGGAAATACTTTGACGTATTTCCCCACAAGTTTTGCGGTTGCTTATGAGACAGCTAAGTATATCGTCATATATTTAAAGGCTGGTATCGATGCAATATCAAAAATATCTGTATATATTTAAAAAATAATGACATTTGTTAAAAAGTTTAGCTTGCACTAGTAACTAGTTAGAAATGTTAGTTATACAAAGAACCCAAAAGTTACGAATCGCAAACGCTTACTGTGTATCCTACTAATATTTTTGTAAGTATGGATGTTTGTTACTCTTTCACGTAAAAACCTAAATGGATTTAAATGAAACTTTACAACAATATAGCTTATACATCAAAATAACACATAAGTTATAATTTATCACCGTACTCCCACGGGAATGGGAAACTTTACAACAATATAGCTTATACATCAAAATAACACATAAGTTATAATTTATCACCGTACTCCCACGGGAATGGGAAACTTTACAACAATATAGCTTATACATCAAAATAACACATAAGTTATAATTTATCACCGTACTCCCATGGGAATGGGAAACTTTACAACAATATAGCTTATACATCAAAATAACACATAAGTTATAATTTATCACCGTACTCCCACGGGAATGGGAAACTTTACAACAATATAGCTTATACATCAAAATAACACATAAGTTATAATTTATCACCGTACTCCCATGGGAATGGGAAACTTTACAACAATATAGCTTATACATCAAAATAACACATAAGTTATAATTTATCACCGTACTCCCACGGGAATGGGAAGTACGCGGGTGAAACCGCGGGGCGCTGTTAGTTAATATTTATTAAATAATTAATAGGCGTATTAAATTTACTATAACAAAACAATCATAATATTTTTTTGTAAAAACTACTCTAGTGGTAGTTAGCCGAGCTTAAAATAATAAATTGGACTTAATGTTTCATTTTCTTTCGATCAAAACTTTAAAGTAACAAATTCGAATTATGCCGCAATAATGATAGATTGTAACCAATCGAGATTTAGTGTTCAGTCTAATAATTTTGCTCAATATCATACGCTCGTCCAGTATCATAATCACTTGTACATGTGAAGGTTTAAAATTATTCCACATAAGCTTTTTCAAGTGACGATAGTCTAGTGGCTTGTCCCTTTAAGTGAGATATCTGGGTTCGATCCTGACCCATTGCAGATGAAAAAAAGAATAAAAATGTCGTTGAAGAATAAAAATGTTACATCTTGATTGTAGAGTTTAGCACCTTCTCTTTCCTCTTGCTATCACAGTGTCACACGCTTTTTTTTCAAACTTTACATTTTTTTGGGGCTGAAAAACGGGAAGATTAAAAAATTAAGGCGCAAGAGTGGTTTTAGTGTTAAAAAATATAGAATCATGTACGACATTTTGTCTTCGAAGAAGAAGCTTAATTATCGTTAACAAATTGTTATGTTCCTTATTTTTTTTTACTTTTTAGTTTGTTTTTATAAAAAGATTTTTTTCTTTATTTTTTTCTTTAGTTTCCTATCTATCGTACAGGCATTCCAAAGAATGATGATGAATTGTACTGAAGTAGCGTCTCGTCTCGTCTCTTAATCATAAAAAATGAATCAAAGCCACTTAGCAGCTAATACTAATCAAAAAGCAATATATTTGAGAGTTTTATGTTACAAGAAATATTTGAATATCACAACGTTTCAACAATTTAAGAACGCCCCGCATGTGAATAACGATTGTTTGTCACAGTTATAAGAGTTACAGTGTTTTAGGGACGTTCTGAGCCTACGTGATCCTCGCTCAGGATAATAAAGCTATTGTACGTAAAATACGTTTGTGGAACGTAGTGGCTGAGATGATGTATAGTGTACAGCATTTCTGTAGAAAAAGCGCCTGATGAAATGATTGAGCAATAACGTTTATAAACAATTGCTTTGTATATTTTGATGTTGCAGGCGCACGAACAAAATTGTGTGAATTGTAAAAAAATCGGAATTTCAGAATTCTATACATCAGGTTACTTGCAACCATCCCAGGAAAGCTAATATCGGTGTACTTTATTCGTGTATTATATCTTTATATCCTATATCTTTATATTTATATCCTACTAAATTATAAGGCAACCAAATCCAAAACTCGAAGTAACTTTAAGCGAAAAAAATTCAAGTATTTAAATCGAATAATCAAAGCAGAAGCAAAAGCAAAATAATTATTCTGATATCACATAGACTTTTTATTTCGCAAGTATTATAAACCCCATTCATCGTACCTTTTTTGGTATTACGATGTTCTCTGTTTATTTATTCGAATTTCTAGAGAGTCTTTGGTAAAAGAGCTATTTAGTAAGGGCTGAATAAGCCAATAGGAAGACGCAAAAAGGTAATGACGTGTACGTAGACAAAGTCAATATTTTTTTCTGTATTTGTATATGAAATTAGGGTTTCCGTTGAGTCAATATCTCATAAGTGGTATATGTAATAATTTAAGAGATACGCAAAAATATTAAATAACATTAAGAAAAACAACATTTGATACATAATTTTGTCTATCTAAGTTTAAATGCTAAAAAGTGCACTTTAGTAAAATAAGTGGAATGTTTTGGCGTGACAACGTCTTATAGTTCGATGGAGCCGGTTGAACGCACGAAAAATATGACTCATGCAGCGTTACCTCGCTCTGAGACGTTCCATTTAAGGCTTGAAGAGCACGCGAGAGCGCGGAACGAGCGACAAAGGGTCACCGTACATCGCAAAGTAGATATATAAATCATTAAAGTAGCGTCAATGGTCTAGTTGGTAATTATAGGGTCCTGAATCCCTGTGGTGCCTTGAAATGGGTTTTTCTAAATTTCTAAGTGCACCCGAATAAGAGACTATCGTAAGGAAACCTGCATTCCTGATGAAATTCAGTGTTAGTGTGTGAATTTCAGCAACACGTATATATATACGTATAATACCCTAGCCTGATATCGATGAAGAGAGCCGTGGCCAGCAGTGAATATATAAGGGTTGATACTTTTAAAAACATTTTTATTTAAATGATTAAATTAAAATAGTTACAATATTATATATTAAATTTTAATAGGCCGTATGAGCTAAACTCGTCCTTAGTTTGTTATCCGACAGCTGTCGTATTATTAACATTTGCTGTCACATCTACATCATATTTTATACACTGCACTGTATTTTTGGAGATAAAGAGGGTGACGGGTTGGACAAATTGAACCATTTATGACGTCAGAAAACAACATGGCCGTGCGTACACAAACCATCTTTGCACAGTTCTGTTTGGTGTTGTGATTAAATATATTATTTTTGTGTATGGCAATCATCTGTCAAACAAAAGAAGTTTTTTAGTTCTTTTTGTAATATTATTTAGTTAGAATATAATAAAATAAACTTTTTTATTTATATAATTTTAATTCTTGTACTTTCTACACTTACATCACAGACATTTTCAAACAGAAAAAAATGGTTATTAAAAAATGGCAATACAGCTTTGAGCATTCCCAATGTACTTTTAAAGATTATATACGAATCTACTTTGTTTATTGGAATCCATTTTTACAGATTTTAAAGTTTATGGTAAGGAATGATGGTATTAAATGTGTTAAGTATTGAAAGAAAGAAAAACTTTATTGGAACACACACATAAGACTACAACAATATGGTTGAAATTAACTAAAAAGAACTACATCCATATAATAAATAAATTACTTTTACAATTTGCGAAAAATTATGGTGTGTCAGGAATGCGCCAAAATGGTTATTGCATATAGTCTCAACTCGGGAACTCTAAGTACTGGTAAATTAATCGAATACCAAACAACAATAGAGACTTGAGAAATGTCACGTTATTTTTCCCAGCTTTATGTATGCATAGGCTCTCGAGAGTCAATTACTTGAAGAGCGATGCTGATCGTCCCGAGACCGCTCGCAAAATGGCGTCGTGTGGAAACCAATTAATATTCTCGTAACTTATCCAAACACTAAGCGAATGTACATAGAAATAATTAGAAAATATCGGGGATCACCGATAAATTTATTCGACGTTTTTCGATTATGGCGATGAATTATTGGCGGTAATAGGCTGGAATTTTAATCGATAAAAATCTAAGCTAACCTTTCAGGCATACAAGTTTTCGTACGGATTTTTTCTTGTCTGCTAGGAAATGGCAATTGTACGGTAAAATATATTTTTCAATGAACAATTATTTTTAATGATTTTGTAAGTATCACCTATTTACGAATCATGACATAATATCTTAAACATAATAATTAATCTAATATAAAATACATCATTAAAAAAAAACATATTATGTAACGTAATAAGTATATATAAAAATATATTGCACATATGCATTTTTTGGCGAAAAAGGAATTTTTACTAATATAAAAATTATAAATCTAAATTATTACTATTTATAAATAACTGTATATAGTGTATATTTAATTTATTCAATACAGATGCCGCACCGACCTGTGATAAGAATAGAGACTTAATCACAAAACATAATATTCTGATTAAGTCTCCATTCTTATTCTAAGCCCGTTCATACTGGGTTTCAGGAAAACGCTCAAATAGTTGCGGTCAGCTATTATACCTTAGGGGTTGAAAGTTGCACACATGTAAAAGGCCAGGCAGAACTTAAATGCATCTGTAAAAGTATCGCATAAGACGGAATATTTTTTATTACGAAACTCAAGGGGACAAAAGGCGCGGCCCCACCGCGGCGCACAAAAAGATTACGCACGTTTATCAAGCGTCGCTTTTCTAGAAACTACACTATGTTATTATGTCCTCTGCAACCCACGGACGCGTTGCGTATTTTACACCAATATTATAAAGAGGAAAACTTATAGAGGTGTAAAAAATCAACTAAAAAGTTATTTATTTTGCGTACGTAGCTAACGCAGGCAAAGCTGCGGGCAACAGCCAGTAATTAATATTTTCTTGCAATTGACATTTTAACACACGTGCGTAGCCTCTGCGAGCGCCGCGGTGAACCCGCGGCTTAAACGATATATAATATGAGTTTTAAATGTATGTGAGGGGGAGAAGCATTTGCTTCATTTGAAGAGCATTCACTGTTACTCTACGTAGAAATGAAAGAGAAACGATAAGAAATAGTACGATATTTAGTTCGAATCGAAAAAAATATTTATTATTTTTTACAAATATATTATTTCAATCGATTAATAAAAACAACAGTTCCCCTTATTATATTATATCTATATATTATATTATTTCACTGTTATTAATTTTATCAAGATTTACTTATAAATAATACAGATACAATTGCTGGAACGTAAATTTTAATGGTTATGATTTTTTCTAACGATATTTTTTTTCGAAAATGTTTGAACTGTTTTGAACGCAACAGTCCACCAAGAATTATTGTCAGGATTAACATATTTTTTATGCTCCCACATGCATACATTTTCCTAATAAACTGGCTAATTAGGTCTAATTGCACTATACAAAGCTCATTAATACACGTACCGTAGCCTCTCTATGCGCCGCAGTGGAGCAGCGCCTTAATGTTTACGAACTAACCAACAAAACATACGCTTAGCAATATTTCAAAAGGATATTTCAAAATAAAAAGCATTATTATTTAACAATATCTTTTTTGAAACTGAATTGTATTCGAAAATCACTCAATGATTTCAAAAACCCTTTGATGTCCACAATAACATATACTGCGGTAATTGTGAAATATCTACGGGTGGATTGTTCTATAGATACGTAATCTATTCAGGGTTTTAATCAGATGCGAAGGGATCCCAACAGGAATAAAACAAAATGGTTGTATGCGGGAATGGATCGTCCTTCAATAGACATAATAGTCGGTTAGACACCTTTGACGCGATAAGGTATTTTAATTATATACATGTTTGTATGGATGCTAAACGTCTGACAATTGTTTTATATTGTTTGATCAACATTTATCATTAAATTGCTTTTCACGGATTTGTTGGTTATTAAGATCAGCACTTTCCCGGCAAGAATTCAGACTTCTTGACGGAAGAAGGCAAGGTACCCATGCAGAGAGAATGGCGCGTGGGCATTTCTACCATGGCTACATTTAAAAAATGAGGGTCAACCATATTTTTATTATTTTATATATAAAATAATAAAATGGTAGAGAGCCACCAGGAAGACCAAGGCAAAAATGGTTTGACGATATCAAGGTGTGGACTGGACTTACATACTACCGGATAGAAAGAATATCCCTTGATAGGACGGAGTATCAAATGCTGACCTCGAAATTTCGGAATGAAGATGGCACCTCATGATGATGATGATATGTAAAATTTTAATGTCACAATGTAACCATACTACGAAATGGGCGATTTTTATGAAATTTCATGTGCATATTCCGTACTTAGCTCTAAGAATCGGATACTATCTATTTTTTATTACTCTAAGGGTTTGTTTCACAATGTCCTAATAAAGTTCCAATTAAGCTATTTGCAACATATTTACCACATAACTACAACGTTTTTGTTTCACAATTGACAAATAGCAATATTTGGCTAATAAAGTTCCCTGTAAACTATATATAGGTCGGATCAACTGGCCATTAGCAAATTTATCTGCCACATAAATTAGTTGACAGATATATACGCGGTTGACAGCTTCACGACATTTGACAATTTGACGTTTCGGTAACAGTAATATACAAAATAATTTAAATTGTGTTTTGAACGTTTAATAATTAAGGGATAACATTTTATACAATGTCTATGTAAATAAAAGGTATAAAGATGGTAATACATTTAAATTATAAAAACAAATTTTCATGTATATTTACAACATGGAATGTTTTTCTAAAACATATTTATCGTAAAATGGAACTATAAAATGCGAGGTTGCCAAGCCTACTAACCAGTAAGTGCCAAATAGGGATCTGCCAAATAAATTTACAGGGAAAATGATGGTGAAACCCAATCAAGACTAACTAGAAGATTTATGTGTCAGTTAATTTATGTGTCATATAGCTATAGAGTACTTTACTAATATATTGTGAAACAGACCCTAAGTGATAATAGTTGTCCACCTCTAACACTTTTTTAATAATTTTATATCATCATTTAAAACATATACAACCTTAATTTTTCACCCTTCTATCCACTATCTAATTTTTTTTAATAGCGATAATAGTAATTTTGGCAGAACGAAAACATCATTTTCATTGTACTTTCCAAGTGTATTGCATTGGGTTGGCAATTAAACACAAATGTATGACGTATTTGTTTTCACACGACGGATAGAGGGAGAAATGCCAGTGGTCAATAGCAACTACCAAATATGGACAAGCTGGAATCGAAACCGTGAAATCAATGAGTATTGAATACTGGCCAATACATGCGACTCAGCCTGCAATATAACACGAAATATGAAAATCTGTAAGAGCACTTCATTAAATAGAGATTTTTTTTATCTATTTAAACTATTGTTAGATACGGTTAGTATTTTTATATAGGAATCACACATTATTTTGTAGACGTAACTAATTAAAATTATTAAGGCCGTGGGAAGAAAAGTTTTCTAGAAGGATCGAGTTTCATTCAGGACTAGTCGTTCTTGGTCTATTTTTTTAAGCGTTGCGTAGATTTATAATAATCATCAGCCTTTATCCATCTACTGCTGAACACAGGTCTCCTTCAAGAAACACTAAAACAAGCGATCCCCTGCTCCTAGCATGCAAGACGGACCGGCCACTGCCCGGAGACATAATATGCAATAATGTGCTCCTACATCTAAAGAAAGTTAAGAGATACTTGGTAAAACAAATTATAACCAAAATACTTATGATGGTAACTATGCGACGATCGGCGGGCGTCGCACAGACAACAAACCCTTATTGAGGCAGAATTTTGTAGAATTAATTATTACAATTAATTATTTGTTGCTAGTTTACGAGTAGTTGGTATGGGCTCGCCTTGTGGTGCCTTATAATGAGATTTTTCTATTGCCAAGTGCATATTAGATCATCGCTGTTCAACGGTGGAAGGAAAACATCATGAGGAAACCTGCATGCCTGATGATATTGTCTTTGAAGGTGTGTCGAATTTCATCAAACCTCGCCTCGCCATCAAAGTGCCTATTTTTCGGAATGTTTAATTCAATTTTTCGTTATAGTTATTTTATGAATTTTGATAATAACATAGATGTTTCACATTCGTCACAAGTCCCGTGGCGCTTGTCTCTTTTTTGTTTCAGGCATGGAAACATTATGGAATTAAACATGGAATACAATACAGCATATAGATGTCACCTGAATGTACTGCTCCTTATCACATTATTCTATTCTTTATTTTTGTGTATATTATGGTGTGCAATAAAGTTATATTATTATTATTAAAGTGAAACTTCTATTACATCGTCTCAAACTTTTTCGTCTGTGTGGTGCATGTTGCGTGACGGTTGGAGACCAATATGGCGGCGCCTATAGTTCGCATCAGCTGACCACAAAATAAAAAGGAACTCGTGTTTATTTTGAGAGCTGACCGCGCGGGTAGTGTATAGACTTATTACTTTTTGTGCCAGTACTCCACGCTATTTTGTTTGTTAAATGTCTATAATGTGAAAAAAAGTCACTTTTACTGTGGTTTCATAAAACCACACAGTTCTTTATTTATTATTATGTACAAAATTAATGGTTATTAAATTATAAGCAATATAATGATTTAAATGTTTGATATAGTACGATAATGTATCCCAGGCATGTAACGAAGCAGGTACGCGATAGATCTGAAACTGAAGTGAATTAAAACAATTTGTAATTCCGCAGAAAAGATTGAATGATCCAATTTGTAGCAGAGCGGATGCGCCCATCTTCACTGCTACAATTTTTCCCCGGTTCTTATTTGATTTTAATTACTCACTGATTTGATCGTCGCTCTTGAAAACTTTTCAATATGGAGGTATAAATCAATGTACCGGTGTTGCAGTGGCGTAGCTTGTTCTAGACGGGTCCTGTATCGACATCATCATTATCATCAGACTTTATCTGTCCAACGCTGAACGTAGGCCTCCTTAAATGATCGCCAAGACGACCGATCGCTAGCCACTTATATCCATCACGGACCGGCCCCTGTACGGAGTTCCTTCCTAGTTCCCACCTGGTTAATGGCCGACCAACACTTATATAGTCTATTATTATAAACGCGAAAGTATTATGTGTGTTACTCTTTAACAAAAAACTACTGAATGGATTTTATTGAAACTTTACCATTATAAAGCTTATATAATACAACAATTAAACACATAGGCTTTCATTTATGCCTGTACTTCCACGGTACAGGGGTAAATCTGCGAGGTACAGCCAGTAGATAATAAACGTAATATTCTAATATATAAAATTTCCCTGTCACAATGTTAGTTATCGGTGTCCTCCGAAACGGCTTGACCGATCTTTATGAAATTTTATATGCATATTTAGTAGGTCTGAAAATCGGCCAACATCTATTTTTCATCCCCCTAAATGTTAGGGGTAGTCCTCCCCTAATTTTTATTTTTTTATTTTTTAGACAAAATTTTTAATTACTATTTTTTTATGATACAACATACAAAAATACATACAACCCTAAAGTTTCACCCCTCTACGATCAACCCCTATTTTTTAATAGCGATTTTAGCAGAACGAAGTCTGTCGGGACAGCTAGTATTTCTATATATTATTATCTTATTATTTAGATTTCTATGACAATAAAATATTTTAAAGAGTAATTGTTTTCTTATGTTTACGCGAATTTCACTCATTATAATAGAACAACTTTTATATTTTTTTTTAAAGCTGCCATGAAATCATTAAATTGTTACTTCTAACCTTTTCTATTAATCTCATCAACATCTAAAAAAACATATTTTATGTATTTTTAAATAAAAAAATATGGCACAATAATAGTGCCAATATGTATCGGTATACATTTAAAGGAGCGCTGTTCTCCTGTTCAATTTTCCAGCAAGTAAACAGAATGGCCAGAGAGCCTGGTAAGCCGATTTGATGGAACACATGGTATAAATTGAAAAATCCTTTTATACGCCTATTCATGGGCTTTATTCTTTTGTAATACAATAGTGTTGAGATAAATATTGAAAGAACGGTGAAAAACATTAAAACTTTGATAAACTTTTTGAAAGTAGAGGTTACAATTAACTTTTTCATTTGTTTCACACTTTAATTCGGCGATTGAATGTTAGCGGTTGCTACTAGGAATTTAAAAGAGATTAAAGAATTGTGGTACACTTTCAAATAATGATTAATAAAAATACTAATAATATATATGGACGCTTTTACACCACGTCAAGTCCCGTGGTAAGTTTCCGAAGAACTTGTGTTTAACGGGTAGTACCAGACAACGGAAATAGATATATTTAATACTTTTTTATTAATACTTTAATACACATCCATGAACCACGAACACAGAAACTTTATTGTTCCCTGGCGGGCTTAGAATCCGCTACCTCCGGCTTGAGCGCCAACGCGCTAACCATTGAGCCAGACTCGTCAAAATAGTATAAAAGTGCATAGAAAATGTTATTAAACTAGCATCTACATTTTTACTGAAAGTAGTTTAATAACAGTAGTAGGCTGTATTTTTTCACATTTTTACCAGAATATAATATTATGGCTGGTTAAAATTGATGTGTTAAATATAAAATACATTTTCCGTATCAAAGGCCATCTTTAGGTCTTGTATATATAAATTACTGTAATTTGTATCTTGTCCTTTCCGATTTTTCGACGGATATAGTAGCCCATTACCTAAATTCATTGTCGCATATTTCATGTTAATATTTTACATATGGCGACGCTATGTCATTTTATGTACAGAAAAAAATATATAAATCTTATTAAAGATCTCTCTCAAACATAAAGTGTAAAACAACAGCTATGACTTTGCGTTAGCTCATTGGGGGGGATAGGGAAAAGGGGACAAAGTATCTGCATAATCTTTGGTTGTCTATGTGCGTCGGTTGCCACCATATCGATCCAACTGCTCGGTTCCCTCATTATGACATAAAAAATA
Organism: Lycaena phlaeas; assembly: GCA_905333005.2. Taxonomy (NCBI): domain Eukaryota; kingdom Metazoa; phylum Arthropoda; class Insecta; order Lepidoptera; family Lycaenidae; genus Lycaena; species Lycaena phlaeas. The sequence goes on along the minus strand of HG995172.1, from coordinate 14,470,625 downwards.
ATTCCTTTATATTGGAAATTCGTTTTATAAATTTTAGACTTTCATTAATATACTTTGATGAAGTTACAAAAATTTACATCACAAGCGTGCGTCCTATTCAAAAAAGTTGTTAAACTTTTGTATTGTAAAGGATATTACAAAAAATTGGACCTCAATGAAAACATCGTACCTTGACAATGAGTAAATTATGGTTTTATAAAATATAAAAAGGTTATACTGGAAAAAATATCAACGCCATAAAAAAAGAGATGAACTGGAAAAAGACTGAACCGATTTTGATAAAACACGCTTAACACCATCGCTCTTGTCTCGAATACCTTACTAATAATGGAATAGAATATGATAGGCATCACGTCATTCGAGTCGATTTTACTTAGGCGCGCCAATGCATGTTTCTTATGAAGGGCTGCAATTGGTTCACTCATTTGAGAACTATGGTGCCACAGACAGAGCCAAAAACAGCGGCTTACCTTTTAACGATGATCTATTCGAGCGGCCCAATTCAGCTGCAAAGTAACTGCTTGCAGCCGAATTGGGCCAGACGACCACGAAGCAGTGCCATGCTTGGAAGTTGGACTACCTCTTTCAAAAATTTCTTCTTCGTGGTAACTGTATTGGTAACTGTGTGGTCACTTACAAAATGGATATTCAATATGATGTATAAGAAGAAGATATGAAAAGACAAAATTGAAATTCCATAGCGTATATAGAAAGTCGTTTGTCCTTGCGTCGCTAACTGGGGCGTGATGATGCATGTGGTGGAAAATGGCCGCCGCCGGGTGCATCATGCTTCATCAGCTTAGACGGTTTCCCCACTTAATACTACTTAAACTAGCTAATACTTTAACGTTACTTATCTAGTAGAAATTGATTGAAGGCGTTTGTCCAGACATAGACGTAAACGTATTAATAATAATAATGATAATGATGATGATGATGATGAAGTTGATGTTGATGTCGATAATGATGATGATTCTGATGATGTTATTGTTGTTGTTGATTATGATGATAATGTTGATGATGATAGATAATCTAGTGTAGAAGTGAGATGCACATCTGCTAGTTTGCCTATCCAAGTCACAAAAAAAACATGACAAAGGTCATGACATTTATACCAGGAAACATGTTGTCAAAAAATTCCAATCGGGAAAAATATCTCATGGTACTTTTTAGATGCTTTTTAAAGTTATATATGTTATGTGTAAATTACATCCATAATATAAATCATTACTAATATTATAAATGTGAAAGTAGGGATGTTTGTAATGCTTTCACGCAAAAACGACTCAACCGATCATCATGCAACTTTGTACACATATTGTCGGAGGTACTAGAAGTGACATGGGATACATTTATAAACAAAAAAAGGATATTTTTTTGCTAACACGGACGAAGCCGCGGGCAATAACTAGTCTTACATAAAATCTTCCGGGTGGATATATAATATTATTTTACAGTAGGTTTTAATTAAACGTTAATTAACTATTTGTAGTTTAAATGAGAATATTTTAAACTCCAGTGCAATTATAACCTGGGCATGTAACTGGAACACGTTGGACCCTAACAAAGGTCTGAGGTCATTTATACAGCATATATCGTTTCAACGAACTTATACGCCTAATGTTTATTATAACTTTTTAGGGTTCAGTAAAAGGTTTGTTCATTAGTTCATTAGTTTTGTTTTATTCATTTTCATGATTGAATAAAATTTACTGTTGATCATTTGAAGCTTGTTTCGCAAAAGGTATATTTGTGCACCAATCATAAATTTTACCGGTAGACATTTTAAATATAAATAAAGTTAGTTAAAGTATGCATATAATAAGGTTCAAGAGATGCCGCCTTTAGAAAGACGAAGTTGCCGGTAGGCCATTAACCAGATGAGAAGAAGAGCCGTGCAATGGATGCGAATGGCAAGATTATAGCCGTCTTGGCATTTGTTCAGCAGTGGATGGATAGATGCTGATGATGATGACTATGAAGTATATCCAATTAGAAAATAAATTTCAAATTAAAATGAGCTAGATAATTTTAGGGGGCTCCTATTTTTTAAGCATGATTTTTTCTCTTCGAAGACTAACTTTCTCCCTTCGTGAAAATTTTCGTGAGCTGATTTTTGTGATTTTGACGCGAACTTTACTTTTCTACTGTTAAATATAAATTATTATTATAAATATACCTTTTACGGGATAGTTGCGAATTTTCTACAATTTTCATGGTTTTTAACGAATGCTTTACACTCGTTTATTACTATTTATCTATTCGAAAATTAAAATATTGGAAAAAAAACGGCTCATAAGTAATAATAATATTAATATAAGCGGAATGAACGCGAATTTTTCTTACACCGTCCTAGATCACTTTGTAAATATAACAATCATAATATTATAATTTGCTTTCTAAAGGCAAAAGTTCCATGAAATTCCTTCACAGCCCTTTAACCCTTCTAAATATTACCAATACTCTGTAGATATTTTACCAATATCCACAAAGTGTCCTTACTGATTACTCAAATAATAATTTGTATAAAGATTAAACCGAAGTGGTTAATATCTTTTCAAATAACTTTGATGTCAGCTAAAGGGCCAGAGAAGGGCTTTGATGTTATCGAATTTTATTTATGTTATTGTTTATAACTCATATTGAATGCTTTTAATTAATTAATTTCTGTACGCAAGTACGAAGGTCAAGTTATGGTGGGTATTAGTTTGGTAAACGGGACAATATATCCGTGATATCTTTATGACTCGAATTTGAATTCAAAATTGAATATGAATTCGTATCAAAATTGGTTGGCAAATAATTTATATGTATAATATAGGAACATGAGCGATGATGGTTTACTGGGTATGGGCTTGGCCTCATGAGTGAGTGGTCCAGCTCCGATCCCTCACAGATGAAGGGAAACATCGCGAGGAAATCTGCGTGTCAGATGTGACTAACAGTCTGAATCGTCTAAAAGGTGCGAATTTCACCAACCACTTAAGCTAAGCCATCTATGTTCCCAATACCTGCTCATTTCTTTTCGAGGAGGAGATCCGTGGCTAGCAGTGAGACATAATATATAGGTTGATGCTTTACTTTTTACATGGGAACATGCTATAGGAATTCGAAAACATAATAGCGCCATTAATATACAGTGTATATTTAAAATTATAATTAAACCAAATAAAAATTATACTCAAAACAAATTATGAAAATTCCATTTGCGCAAAGAGTATTAAAATGAATGTTTCACAGCGATTAACGCAATGTGTCAGGAAATATGCGGTTACAGTTTCGTTACACAGAATCATACAATCATACATGTTAATGAATACTGACACATAGTTTATTCTTTATTTTAGTCAGCTCTATACTGACCCATAGATTTTTCTTTAGTTTAGTCTGCTCTAAACAGACCCATAGATTTTTCTTTATTTTAGTCAGATCTAAGCTGACCCATAGATTTTTCTTTATTTTTTCAGCTCTAAACTGACCCATACATTTTTCTTTATTTTTTTTAGCTCTAAACTGACCCATAGATTTTTCTTTATTTTAGTCAGCTCTAAGCAGACCCATAGATTTTTCTTTATTTTGTCAGCTCTAAACTGACCCATAGATTTTTCTTTATTTTAGTCAGCTCTAAACTGACCCATAGATTTTTCTTTATTTTAGTCAGCTCTTAACTGACCCATAGATTTTTCTTTATATTAGTCAGCTCTTAACTGACCCATAGATTATTCTTTATTTTAGTCAGCTCTATACTGACCCATAGTTTATTCTTTATTTTAGTCAGCTCTATACTGATCCATAGATTATTCTTTATTTTAGTCAGCTCTATACTGACCCATAGTTTATTTTTTATTTTAGTCAGCTCTATACTGACCCATAGTTTACTCTTTATTTTAGTGAGCTCTAAACAGACCCATAGATTATTCTTTATTTTAGTCAGCTCTAAGGTGACCCATAGATATTCTTTATTTTAGTCAGCTCTATAGTGACCCATAGACTATTCTTTATTTTAGTCAGCTCTAAGGTGACCCATAGATATTCTTTATTTTAGTCAGCTCTATAGTGACCCATAGACTATTCTTTATTTTAGTCAGCTCTATACTGACCGATACTTTTTTGCTTACTTTTTTGTTGTATGACACGGAAAATGACTAGTATGAGGTACGTCTACTAGTTTTCCTAATCCAACTAACATAAAATGAGAAACTATACCGATATAGACAGTGACAATCATCAATGATCTTCTCATCTTCCCGTAGCCGGTGTGACGGTGATGATGATGAGCTTTCGTGCTAGATTTAAGGTTTCAGTATGACAAAATCGAATAAAATGCACTTGTTGCTAAAAAGCTAAACAGAACAGAATCTGATCGCTTCAAGTTATTTTACAGATACGAACAGTGTTTTGAAGTAAGTTTCATAAAAATGCTGATCAAATATTTTGCATCGCAATTCATTTAGGGCCTGTTTCACAATCTCCAGTTACGAGTAAGTTCCCAATAGGCTATCGGCAACATATTTGACAGATATTTGACAGATACTCCATACTCTATCTGTCTGTTGCTGATAGCCTATTGGGAACTTAACTGGAGATTGTGAAACAGGCCCTTAGCATCATATATTCATCATCAGCTCAGTTGTACAGTTATGTATCCCTTTATAAAATTGTTAGAAGTTAAGTTTATAAGAATATCATTTTAACGATTCATAATGTAAAAATAATTTCAAGCGGCTTCAGGTTTTTGAGGCTGAAGGATTTTTAAGGCTCTTTAGCACTAGATAAGCTGACGTCTGTTTTGTAATGCTAAGCTTTTTATGATAAGCACGCAGAGGTCTCTGATTCGAATCTCATTAAAGACCAGATTCTTCTTTTGTTTAAGAGCTTATTGTGGAACTTAATTGCGTTTATTTGTATATTTACAATATATATTGTTATTAGTATTATACTTTATTATTATAATTGAGTCTAACTATTTTTAACCCTGTTGGACGAATCTTTTAATAAAGGCCAACCAGAATCGGCCACTGCGCGGACATCGTCATCCGATCTATTTGAAAGTCGAACCGATTGCTGATGTTGAAGATGATGGTGATTGCCATCAATGCAGCCTGATATACTATGCACGTTGGGGCTAACAAGAGAGAGGCTAATTTGTACGCGGCTACGTGAGCCTTTTACCTGATGTGCAGTACTACGTTTTTTGTTTTGACTAACGAAGTATATGATTTCTGGTGTTTTCATGGAAATATGTTATTAAATAATATATGTAAGCTCAAAATGTAAATTTTAATAGTTCGAATAAAACGGTCCATTATTGAATTTTTTTTTAAATTGGTCTTATGTCTTATGTATATAAACGGCAGGCTGAGTAAGGTTGATCTCCCTTGGTCTCGTAGACCGTTACTGAAAGGTAAATAATTTATATTGTAATTTGTCATTAATCGATGAACTGATAAAAAATAAAAACAAAAGAGAAAAATGCCAGGTCTTATCAAATTATTAAAACGCTCTCGAAAGAAGAACTTGGTAATAAAAAATCCTACTTTATTATCATCTTTGCCACGTATAGGTAAGTCAAGAAGTGTTGTTTCCGTTGTATCATTTTACACTATGAAGTGTATTGTACTGAAATGACATAATATACTCACGACCTGTGCTACTATTTTCGAATAAAGAATACTACTATATACACTACGTATACTGAGCTTTACTTCTGTCAAGAAAATCTGCGCGTGAATAAATTAAAAAATCGGAATATTGAAATTAAAGTTACCGTTACAGTTCTATAATTTACGCATTAATAAAATAAACAAACCAAATATGTACTTACCGTATCGAATTATTTGGCACTTTGCCAACTATGAAATTTACAATTTTCTGTTACAATCGATATTCGAATTTGATATCTTAATTAAAACAGCCACGCGAAACAATTAACGCTGTGTAATAAGTTTTTAAGGAGCCTTAAAACCTATTGTGTAAGAATAATTTCAACAGTACTCGCAAGTAAAACAACAGTAACGACAAACATAATCACAGCAACATTTATTGTAACAAGCTCAAAGTTTACTAAACTCCTCGAATTGGGTCTCGCAAAAAGTTTTGGTGGGCGGAGTTTGTTGGCGCATGCGTGGTGGCACCGCTGAAGAATTGCTTGGGCTTCGACGGCGTCGGAGAAGCAGTAGTCGCGGTGCCCCAGTGGTATGCAGACGCATCCGGGATGCGAGAGTGCATATGATATAAATATAATAATCGTAAAAACAAAAACACATAAAAAGTTTGACAAAGTTCCGTAAAGTTGTTCTAAACTAAATTACGAATGGAAATTCGTCTATAGGTAATTTTATGAAGTTATGTTTTATTACAAAAATAATTAAAACAATTACAAAAATACTTTAATAGCATTTACATAATATTTTTATAATATACTTACCTAATATTAAAAGAGAGAATATATTATTACAAAGAATCAATAAAGATACTCATTAATAAAATAAAATATAAAAAAAACGCACACGGCCAATATAATGCAATAAAATTATATCTAAACGAGCATCGCCCCCCAGTTTCATCCGCGTACTTTCCATTCCGTTTGAAAACGGGGATAAAATATAACCTATGTGTTATTCTGATGTAGTTAAATCGCTGTAAAGTTTAATTAAAATTCATTCAATAGTTTTTACGTGAGCAAGTAACAAACATCTATCCAAATATTCTCACAAACTTTCGCATTTATAATATTAGTAGGAGTACACATCAGAATTTAACAAAATTCTGAACTGAGATTAAGTTAACAAAATTCATTAATCTTTTGGTAATTTTTTAAATAGATAATATTTCATGCTTATTATTAAAATAAAATAACTACTCTTTACATGAGATAAGAATTTAAAATAGACGGATGACAGACAGCACAATCATGATGATTATACGTGTTCCTGTAAAGCCTTTTCCGATGAGCGCATATTCACTAAAAATAAACTGACCTTTACGAGGATCAGTCTATTAATACTATTATGCAATGAGTGCAAAAAATGTAACGTTAATATAACATTATTTTCTTATTAAATGCTTATTATTTTATTATTAATTTCTTATTAAAAACCTTCAGAAGGCTTTAATTGCGGTTTAATTTTTTTTATACATTTTCAATGTTCCGATACATAGAAATATCAAGAACTTATTTCAAATCTGTGTTCCGTTACGTAGTTTATAGTTGGGTAGGAAATATACGTAATAACAAATGCTTCCCGAGAAAAAAAGCCGTCAAAAGTAGTAGCAATAAATAAAGTTCGTATTTAAGACAAAAGAAAATTATTTTTCTCGTGCTTTGAATACGATTAATTGATTGTTTTTTTGATTGGTTATTCAAAATATTAATAATAAAATAGTTATTTTAATCAATCGTTATTTTGATAAAACATAATACGAGATATTTCTTTAAAAAATTGTTATTGTAATTACTAACAAATATAGAAATATACACCTCACAAATAGTATTTTTTTTTATTGTTTATTGAAACGCAAAAAAAAAAAATGTACAAAATTTATAAACCTACAAAAGAATTTTATTATCTTTATGTAGGTTATTACTGCTGTATCCTAATTTAATGGAGGAATGACGTCATAGTATTCGAGATACTAATTAAATTCTTGCCATGTAAAATCTAAATAGACCACAGTAAACATTGTAAAGCTAAAATAACTTATGCTTCGAACGCCAATACAAAGAAACATCTTATTTTACATAAAATACAGGCGAGTTCCACATACACATTTGTAAAATAAACTATAGATTTATAATTAAGCCATTCCAATCATCCGTGGGTGTGATGGCCAGCCGTGATCAGTTTAGTATCCCTATATCGCAGCTGAGCAACCTACATCAGGGCTGGATGACCCGTATGATCTGATTACCAGCGATTCCTTCAACGTGGCTAATTTTAAGCCAATTTTCCCGAAAAAAACAAGCTTACAATATTAATATTTTTTTTGCACGTTAGCGATGTGCGATTCTAAGTGATTAAGAGCATTGACGCCGATTTTTGCTGCTTGGACCAAAGTGCGTCCATAACTTTTTTTTATCCATAATACACTTTTATCTCCTCATAAATTGTACATGTATGTAAAGTGTAAATACATTACAGTGTTAAGGTTAATGAATTTTATTTAATTTATTCTACTATCATCAATCAATCAACCTAAGAAAACAAAAATCTGAGATCTAAAAAAGACAAAAACGCCTTCTAAATTTAAATAATGCCTACTTAAGATTTGCTTGAAGGCGCAATATTGCAACTTTGCAGTCTTTCCAAATTTGTGAGCATCTCATAGTAGAGAAAGACATACACAAATCATGACAACTGATTTTATTGTTTATCCTTAATAATTACTAAAAGGGAATTTATTCTTTTTTTTTAAGTGAAAACTTCTTAAGTTGCGTTGAATACTTTTTGGTGGGAAAACCTCATAATTTCTTCGACTCTCTATAATCTTCGTCTTTATAATTTTTTTTTGTTTCAATTTATAAGTTTTCACTCCTATCTGCAATCATTGCTTTTTTCTATTATAATCATGAATCTTTATATGGCAATATACTCGACGAAAGGAAGAACATTCTGAATAAAAAGTAGTTTACTTAATATAGGGTAAATTCAGTAGGCTTAAGGGTAAAATATCGGCCGTACCCATTTCAATCTTGACTTCTACAGGTCATTCGCGATCTCTCAATATAACATACATGTTATAGTTGTTATGTTTATTGGTTTAGTCCAATACTAGCATCATCTCCCGTATAAGCTATATTATTATTAATATTAATAATAAGTACCTGGTTGACCGAGCATTTGCTCGGTACCCTTAGTGATAAAATACGATAACATTTTTCTTCAAAAAAATAAATGATCTTAAAAAAAGGAAAAATAAATTTGGACTGGAGATTCGAACCAGGCTCGTTCGAATTTAACTGCCTAATTTCACCACTAAGCTACTCATAAATCATATTTTATCGATGCCTCAAAACACGGATAAAAAAAGTTTTCTAAAAATTTATCCTAGCTACGAGTAGATCGATTTATCTTCGTTCTTAACCCATGTATACAAAATTTTATGAAAATCGTTGGAGCCGTTTCCGAGATCCCGATTATATATATACAAGAATTGCTCGTTTAAATATATAAGATAATAAACTTTATTGCACACAGTCACTACATATACACTAAATAATTTATACACTAAGGGCCTGTTTCACCACTTCCCGATAAGTGCCGAATAGGCTATTCACAACATATTTGACAGATAGAGTATGGAGTATCTATCAAATATGTTGCGGATAGCCTATCCGGCACTTATCAGGAAGTGGTGAAACAGGCCCTAAATAAGATATTATAAACTTTATAATATCTTATTTAGTGCATAAATTAAGTATACGAGTACATGTATCTTATTTACTTTAAAATATAAAGTAAATAAGTACAATTGGCGGCCTTATCGCTTTACAGCGATTTCTTTCAGGCAACCAGGAAATTTAAATTTAAAAAATATTGTAAAGTTTCACTAAAATAGTTTTTTTTGTTAGTAACAAATATCCATACAAACATTCCTGTATCGTATATTTTTTTATTTTCATGTGCGACGTTGGCCACTGACCATTTAGCTCGTATTCCCGTTTGCATATCCAACTAACATAATACATATTGTACCTTAATTAAAGCTTGATAAGAACTTTATTTGTATATACTCAAGAAACTGAAAATTCAGATGGCCACGCCCACGCGTGATCGAATGCAGTACCAAGGCTTGGAACCGGTTTGAAAATAACCGGTTTTGTACCGGTAAAAACCGGTTTTATCTTTTATTTCGTTCGGAGTAGAAACGTTAAAAGAACGTTATTATGAACCCAAATTAACCGGTTTATTCCGCAAGGGCCAAAGGCACGCGTCGCTGTCAGTACCTACTACGTCACAATCCACATAGACACGCACCGACTTGCTTACGTGCCAGAGGCTTACATTAAATAAAGGGAAGTATTTAAATGATCGGCAATTATAAAATTTGGTGAGCCAAAAAAAATCGGCATTTAAATAATTTCGTTGGCATACAAAGATTTTGTACGCAATAAAATAAATCTGGGAGCAATTTTTGTTCCGCAAATAATTTTGATAATGGTCAAAAATTAAATCACAAATAAGCAGCTTACAATATTATGAGCTCGCATAATAAACATTCGGCCGGCAAAATAACTAATTGAGTGGCAAGATTCATCGCTACTTCATACTTGTTACGCGTCATTCGCTACACTATTTACTATTACTTAGGGTCGTTTATTGAACGAACGCTGGTGATTGTTAAGTTCATTTAAATTATTAGCAGGGTGATGCAAAGAATAAGTTTGAACAATTATTTTGTTAATACCCACAAACTACTAAGGGAGTATCCCTTTATCGTATTTAATATCTTTGGTCTGCTAGTATGCAGGGTCGAATGTTGAATGAATGCGTGCTATTTTTAATCATATTTTGTTTACGGCATGTGCCGTAGGTATTGTCATTGCTTAGTTTACGTATTTTATAAACAATTAAATTCCTCGGCCATCCGTTCTTCTGAGTGCGTGACCAGTCCATTGCCACTTCAACGTGCTTATTCTTCGCGTGATATCGGTAACTTTAGTTCTCTGGCGAAGGTCTTCGTTTCGAATCCGATCTGCCAAAGAAATACCCAGCATAGCACGCTCCATAGCACGTTGAGCTACGGCAAACTTGCGGACCAGTCGTAAATTAAGAGGAGAACGGGGAGAACGCATTGGTTGAAGACTTTCGTCTTCAAACTCTGCGGTATAGACGACGTGAGAATATGGCGAAGCTTCATAAATGCTGCCCATCCTAATTGAATCCTCCTATCGGCTTCCCTCTCGAAGTTATGTCGACCTAGCTGCAAAGTATGCCCAAGGTAGACATACTTATATCTTATCCTGATAAGCAGGTTTCCTCACGATGTTTTGTGACACCTCTCACTCAAAAGACTTAGTATACACACTAGACCATTGTTGCTTACAACTACTTACAAAAACTAGAATCGTAAGGCACAAACGTATTTTACTTTATACATGTTATAGTACTTTACTTATAATAATACGTACGAATACGAATTCGCGCATTCGAGCGGCTTTGCTTTAGTTTTAAAGAATTTGACGTTTCGATGCGCTTCGATTTTGCTCTAGTATAAATTGGCCCTTAGAATATCTTAGGACTTTCTCTGTAAAATCGGAATATTGTTTACCTACCTACGAATATATTCAAAGTCAAAGTCAAATTTTTTATTCAAAATAGTACAATCAAAGTATCTTTTTGAAAGTCAATTGAGTCTACCACCGGTTCCAAAGCAAGCCCACTGAGAAGAACTCAGATTAATCAGATATTGAAAGGCAGTTAGTAATTTTAGAAGATCTGATGTCAGTCCCGGAAATTCAATTTTTATAAACGCTACCCACAAAAAGGATTAAAATATCATTTATCAAAAATCTATTTAGTACTGGTGTTGACAATTTAATCATACGCGATACAAAAAAATGAATATATACCGAAAATACTCGATAAAAAGGTTTAGACGTATTCAATTTACTACACGATTATATTTGGGTTATGACGTTTTCATTCACTCAAGCAATTACTTTCTTGACATGTCATCGAATATTGAAAGCATAATTGATCAGCGAACGATATCAAGATATATCCACGACTTGTGGACAATTGAATTTTGACTTTGTGTGTTCATGGAATTGAGGTTGCCTTTTTTTCAATAGACATGTACAGTTTTAAGTTGAGTGAACTTAGAATTGTATTCAGTTTTAAATAAACACTGAAAATATTTTTAATTTTGATATCTAGATTATAATGTAGATTAAAGTTAAAATATTCCATACCTTTGAAATAAGACAGTGACTGTGCTCAAAATATTATTAAGCACGTTTCATCTTTAAAGAGTATTTAAAAAAAAATAGTTTTTTTTATTCGTTGTAAAATTTAATCTTAAGGTAATGTATATTTCACAATATACTATTAAAGTACCCTATAGCTATATGACACATAAATTAACTGACAAATAAATCTTCTAGTTAGTCTTGATTGGGTTTCACCATCATCTTCCCTGTAAATTTATTTGGCAGATCCCTATTTGGCACTTACTGGTTAGTAGGCTTGGCAACCTCGCATTTCACAGTTCCATTTTACGATTAATATGTTTTAGAAAAACATTCCATGTTGTAAATATACATGAAAATATGTTTTTATAATTTAAATGTATGTATCATACCATCTTTATACCTTTTATTTACATAGAACTTGTATATAATGTTATCCCTTAATTATTAAACGATCAAAACACAATTTAAATTATTTTGTATATTACTGTTACCGGAACGTCAAATTGTCAAATGTTGTGAAGCTGTCAACCGCGTATATATCTGTCAACTAATTTATCTGACAGATGAATTTGCTAATGGCCAGTTGATCCGACCTATAGTTTACAGGAAACTTTATTAGCCAAATATTGCTATTTGTCAATTGTGAAACAAAAACGTTGTAGTTATGTGGTAAATATGTTGCAAATAGCTTAATTGGAACTTTATTAGGACATTGTGAAACAGACCCTTAGTCAAATTAATAATTAATTGGTAATTAATTCAAATTAAATCTTTATTCATTTGAATCTTCTTTCTTCTTTGTCCTAGCCTGTTCCCATTATTTGGGGTCGGCTCTCCTCGTTCTATTGCGCCAGGACAGTCTGTCCTGGGTTGTCGAAATATTTATTTGGGCAAGCTCTAAGTCTTTAGCTACCGTGGACCACCAGGTAGCCTGCGGGCGTCCTCTTCTTTTATTATTAATAGGCAGACGTAAGGCCTGTTTTACCACATGGTCTTCGGGACGTCTCATGACATGACCAAACCATCGTAGGCGGTTCTCGGTGAGTATTTCTGATATAGGCGCGACCTTGAAACTTCCTCTGATGTGCTCGTTTCGCACTTTATCGAGTCTGGTTACACCTGCTGTCCATCTTAGCATCTTCATCTCACTTACATGCATTTTCTGTACGTGGGCTTTCTTTATTGCCCAGCATTCGGTGCCATACGTCATGGCTGGTCTGACTGCGGTCTTATATATTTTGCCTTTGGTTTTAATCGGCATTTTAGTGTCACATAAAACCCCTGTCAAAGCCCTCCATCTCTGCCATCCCACGTTAATTCTGTGAGTAACATCAGCCTCAATGTTCCCGTCGGCTGTCAGAATCACACCCAAATACTTGCATTGGGATACCTTTGGCAGTGGATTTCCGTCAATGCGAATGGAGTTGGAGCTGTTGGTGTTACCACTAAATGCGCACTCCAAGTATTCAGTTTTACACCTGCTTATTCGAAGGCCGTTATTTTCCAGCGCGTGTTGCCACTTTTCAAGGGTAGTTTGGAGAAGCCTAACATCTTTATCTATGAGGACTATGTCATCTGCGTATAAAATACACCACGGTAAGGGAGACTGAATGTCCTTTGTTAAGTAATCCATTACCATGTTGAAGAGAAGTGGACTCAGGGCTGAACCTTGGTGGACGCCTACTTTGACTTCGAAGCTTTTACTTAGTCCGGCCAGGCTTCTCACGCTTGTGCAGCTCCTGTAGTACATATCCTGTACTAGGGTGATATAGTACTCAGGTATACCTTGTGCCCTCATGGCTTGCCACACGAGTTTCCGAGGCACCCGGTCAAACGCCTTCTCGAGGTCAATAAAGACCAGGTGTAGATCTTCGCGGTTGCCCTATACTTCTCCATAATGATTCGAATGGCCTGGATAGCGTCGGTAGTGGATTTTGATGGTGTGAAGTCATTTGAATATGTTTGTAAAATAAATGTAAAGTATTAACCCTTATATGCCCCACTGCTGGGAAAGAGTCTCTCCCTTGAAATCAGGCGAAGAAGGTAATTGACCATAGTTCACTGATGCGCTGGCCCAATGCGGGTTGGTGAACTTCACATACCTTCAAAGACTTTTAATCTCATCAAGCATGCAGGTTTCCTCAAGATGTTCTCTTTTACTGGTGATCGAGTGATGGTCTCGTGTATAGGGTGCACCTGAAAATTTTAGAAAAACCAATTTAAAGCACATACGTGGTCAGGATCGAAGCCGGAGCCTGAGCATAAGAAGCCGAGTCCATACCAACTGGATCTTCATCGCTCTGAATTTGTTTGAAATAGATTAAATGTGATGTCTATGAAAATTATTGATTTTGAGTGACATAATAACTTTACGGATAGCGTAGGTCGTCCGTAAACAATAGATATGCGTCCAGATGTAATATCCATCCAACTGGAAATAGACGTATGCATTAGAAAAATTGCATCTTAGTACTCAATGTGCATTTTATTAAGGAGACAGGAATCGGCTATGAGCCATTGTATATATTCAGCAACATTTTGCTTGATTATAATTTTTACTTAACATTTAATGAATTTAATGCAATAAATGCCATTCTATAAAAGGCTAATCGTAACTGCCAAACCTAACGTCTAGTAACTCGATATTACGGGCAGCATGCACGAAAAAGATGACGTCATGTCGCGTTCCGAGAGCGAGAGCGCGGCTCGAGGGATCGGATCAATTCGGTTCGTGCTGCATGTAATGTTTAATGTGCAGCCCTATCCCTTTATTCTAATTATTTATCTCCTCAGCGGAAACTTGACAGCATAGATGCTATTTAACGCCGGTATAACGTGAGTGAGAGGTACCATCCCGGTCAGCCAGGCCAATTCGACTGCAATGCAGCTATGGCACTCTTACTACTCGGTTATTTCATTTTGGACTCACCTTATTTGTCCTCAGATACTTTCGATATTTTCTTATTTTTTAAATCGAACCTTATCCTATCCGACGTTATTTTCCTTGCTGCATGCTTTATGAAATTAATAAGCTAAGGTATAATTGGTAAAGACATTTTTCTTGAGAATAATGAATTGCCATTCAGCGTGTAAAGGATCACGTTTGAAGTTGTCTAATGTCTCATTTCGTTGTGAAATATGTGAACGTTAGTTAAGTCACAGGAATACCTCGAGTAAATCCCATTCGGACAAAATAATTCATCACATTGTCATACTTAGGCGCTTGTAACAAAAAACGTTACAGTAGTAGCCTGTCAGATAATAGCTGAAATAATTTTGTATTAGGAAATATTCGAAAGGGAAAGATAGAAAAAAGTTTGGGATAAACTGCTTCGTAAAAAATGTCTTACACCGAAAGTACTTATTTAGAGTTATATAATTTTTACTTCTCTATGTTTTATGTCATTATTGTAATTGTATTGTAGATTTGTGCTTAAGAAATAAAGCAATTGTTCGTATTTTGGGGGGTTCGTATTTTTTATTATTATACATTATCCTTAAATGGAACCAGCTGGAAAAAAATTCTACGTCCCATAATAAATTACAAAATTAAAGAATTTATTAAAATGCAAATATCATCATGGGCCTCTATTCGTCCACTAGTTGGTAAGGTTACTACTAACCTACTGTTCATAGACAACATTTAACGCCAAGACCGGCTGATACCTTTCCACCCCAACAATGTACAGCCATTGCGTTAAGATCGTCTTTCTATATAAATATGAGGGCCAAACGTGAATATGTGTGTTGGACAAACAAAGCCTCCTCAATATACATACACAAACTTCTGGACCTTCAAAATTTCAGTTTATCTCGACTTATCCCGCCTTATCTTGTCCAAGTTCGGGGTGACACTTATCCTATGGAATCTATTGTTTCAATATGTTTGATGAATTTGTCACCCGCTTTTATTGTGTATGCTACAATATTTTCCTCGTTGTGCCCTTGTTTTATTGGACCTTTAAATATTATATCTATCATGTGATAATTTGCTTGCCTCAGACTGTATAAGTTAATTCAGCCCATAAAAATTTGAGCATCTAAGTCATATTTTAGGTCATATAAAATTTTTGTGGGATTGAAAAAAGATTAAACCATCTCGCCCAAACTCTTATCGTCCGATGAGGTGAGATGAAGAGGATAATGGCAAGTGGTCAGCGTCACTCATGAACATAAAGTCTAAATTAGCTCTGTAACTAGTCCAAGAAACTTTTTGTGATTTGTGTGTTAAGTTTGTAGAAAGACTTTTAAATAACGACAACGATGATCATCACAAAAATCGTGATCACGATTGTGATGATAACTTTAAATATGATGAAAATAATCACGATCGTAATACTGACGATGTTAGTAACAATGACGACGATCATGTTGATGATATTAATATTAATATTCAACAAAATTTCAAAGCGCTTGATGAAGTAAGATAAACTACGGGCCCCGGTGTCACTATTGATTTCAATCAATTAGATTTGAATGCTTTACAAATTAGAAAGCTGTTATTAATGCTAGTTGAGAAGATCGATAGACAGGGGATTATAGTCCCGATGACCTATCTCATTATGAAATATATATTGTTAATTGACTTAAACGATTATCAATTTGTCTGAAATCGGTTAGTGGCTAGATTGTATTGTCGATAGATTTTGTGTCTATTTTCGCTATAGTTTACAATTACAACTAAGACTAATGAAACATTAAATCTGAATTGACGCTTAAACATTGTTTTCGTCGTTTTTTTCTGTAGGATATTTTCTATTTACAAGGGACTAGCTACCAATTGATCTTAAAAGTCATCAGCCCTAAAAGTCTAGGATCTTTCGAAAAAAAAAACAGAGGAGTAATATAAAATACAAAATTTACTATGCCTTTTAAGTCTTGAGTCACGCGTATTTAGTTCATACAAACATTGAGATTTGTAATTTTATATTTTCGAAGAAAATCTTCATCTTTTGGGTCAATAATTTCAAGATTAAAACTCTAAAATCCTATTATGCTTATTTTCTATATTTTTTATTTAAAAGTCTACGCATATAATTTCTGGGTCTAGGTATAATTCCACACAGCAATCCCCGGAGAAAACATCTGTAATGCTTTAGCTGAATATGGAGTAAATCTTAATATATAAATTGCAATGACCTAATTATTCTAAAATAAATCTAATTTCTTTTGAAAAGGTCTAAGGAGTCCTCACTTGCGTTTACTTAACATAATTAAATAGAGATTTTTACGAATTACCGTATACTTAAGACTCTACGAATTTAAATTAATTAATGCGAACTGAGTTCGGAGCTTTTTCCGTGTCTTATATGCGAAGCTTTTCTCGTTATTTAATCTGTGAGGATTTTTTTAAATTTTATTTTGAACATAGAATAGTAATATATGCGTTTGACATGCGTTTTACGTTTCCGTTATACTGTACTCTGTGGTTTTACGTATATAAGGGATGTCCACAAACTACTAAGGTATACTGTCATTTAACTTCAGTAACACTAAAAGTTTGTAAAAATTTGTATTATAGTATAAAAAAGACAAATACTGATTTCATTTAAATTCCTAAAACTGTTACAGATTATTTCAAAAATGTATTTAAAGCAGAAGTGTCAAATCAAATCACTAAAAAAGGAGCCAAAATATTATGATTCCTGTTTCTAGCTAAACCTACATTTTTCAATCCCAACTAATGTATAATGACACCGATATTGTTATAAAGTTGAAAATTTCTGCTTAAGCCAATAATTCATATTCTAATTCATATTCAAATATAATAATATCGCGTATCACAACACACTGAGACAGGTTCCCCTCGAACTTTCCGGAACGTGGCAGTATCTGTGACGCCATTGTTCTTGCTCCAGAGCGGTCGACGAAACGTTAACATTTGTGACTTTTCAAAGTTTGTAATGAGGAAAATGATTAAAGGGTAATATTATTGGTCTTGTCATTGGAAATATTTGAAGTTTAATGAGTAGGTAAGAGTTTTATGATAGAAGAGTTTTTGTTAAATTCTTATATTATTTGTTTTCGAACTTTTATTTTTAACTTTAACCGAATTGGATGATAACCAAACGAAATTTTAGCTTATTATAATATTTGCTTTAAAAATATGTATATAAAGAGATAATAATATAACATGTTCGATAAAACTACATAATACTATATTTTACTACAATTATCTCTATATTTCTAGAAATCGACATTAATATTGTACAAACTCTTAAGTATTTCTCTTTAATAGACCAAACGATGAATTTCCATTCGCGCGACTTTAGCTAAAATCAAACTAACGTGTCAAAACATGAACGAGAACTTGCTTATATCGAGATAGAGTGATAAAAAAACCATCATAATGATGTCCCAACACCTATCGAGTATGTTCGAGCAGCTGGGGAACTTCACGAAAAACAACCTGACGCACAACAGCAAGCTAAAAGAGAAAGAGAAGACGGCCAACCACGTGACCCAGCCATCAACTTCTCCGAAGCATGGACAAGAGAAGGCTCCGCTACTGAAGAAGCCCTGTAAGCTGAGGAATGTGTCTTCGAAAGCGGAGTCCTATGACACACTCTACAGCAACAGCACGTTGGTAAGTTTTTTGTTACTATTAAGTAAGATACTGTATCCTATAGTTCCTAGCAAAATATCTGTAGCAGGGCCTTCTCTAGGCCATGTGGCGCCCGTGTGCAAACATTACCTTAGCACCCCCTAGCAAGCGCGCGGTCAAAATAAAATTGGTAAAAAGTACATACTTGTACTTTGTACGTGTACCTACTTGTACAGTTTGTCCGGCCGCTTAAGGGTGAGATCTTCACATTGAAAAGTTTATATTTTAGGGAATTTTATTTATATTTAAGGGAAAGACGCCCCTGATCTGTTGTCAAAGCAACAACTAGTATGTCAAGGGTTATTATAGGCTGGTTTAGCAGCCTGCTATGTAGATGCAACTAGATTATGATGCAAGAAGATTATTGAACATCGTGAAGTGTTCCTTCTACGTGGCGTGGGTTATAAAATTTACTAGAAATAATTTCGTTACTTAACTTTATCATATTTTCTTAGAAGTTCCATACCTACTTATCAATTACTTTTTTCTGAATAACGATTTTTCACCACGTCAGTCTAGTCCCGTGGTATCGAAGAACTAGTGACAAAATGGAAATATATTTCAACACATTTAATAAGCATCTGGTCGAGGAAAACAGATTTTTTTTGTTCCCTGGCTGTATTGCCTCTACCTGTTTGAGCGCCAACGCGCTAACTTTGAGGCACTGAGGTCATCACATTAATTAAATTCAGTACTAATAATACAAATCAAATCAAATCAAATCAAAAATATCTTTATTACGTAGGTACAACTTGTACACTTGAAATAAGTCAAAACATAAGTAGTCAATAAGTAGTAATAGTATATATAAAAAAAAAAAAAAAAAAAAAAACTCGTTTGAGATGCAGGATCCCCTAAGAAAAACGAGAAAAAAACTTAGGGGTTGCTCTTTTGTCAATAAAATGAGTACATAATATTTTATAAATACAACATGTAACATCATATCTTAAGAGTGAGTGTCTTATTCCCAAGGTGTGGTATCTTCAATAAAATCTTTTATTTCGTAATAGGCTTTACCACACAAACGTTCCTTAACAATTTTCTTAAATTTATTAATGGAAAGATTTTGAACGTTTTCTGGGATCCTATTGTAAAAACGTATACATTGTCCCATAAACGAAGTACTAACTTTATTCAGTCTAAAGAATGGAACATTTAATTTATTTTTGTTTCTAGTATTTATATACAACAAAATAGGTATGTTGACTAATTTTTGTAATTGATTTTATTTGATAGACATACTATAGATGAACACGAAAAAAATACTTTTGTCAAGAAATATGTCCAATTTTAACAAAAAATTAAATAAAGAAAAATGGTTTTTAAAATCGCCCTTGAAACGCTCCAAGCGTCATTACGTCATACACCGCATTGAGAGCTCGCGCTATGTAGGTGAGTTTGTACTTAGCTCAATGTTCAGTGACGTCATCGCCTTATTGGCGTTTACAGTCACGTGATCATGCATGATAAATAACGCATTTTAAATTAATTTTCTAAATTTTAAGACAAATAAGTAGACTTTTTAAATGTTATTTTAGGTTTTCAAATACTGTATTTAATATGTAAAACATAACTTTACATGAATTTGTAACATGTGTCAACATCCCTATTGTTGAGTCGCTGATCGATAGTTCTGTTAACACAAGTAATCTTATCGGCGTTGCTAAATAAAGCGATTAAGCACTATATCATTATTTAATGATATTTTCATGTTACCATACTTATGCTTGATGTGTGGGTTCCCCATATTTTTGGAGTTCCGTTCTTTTATGAGACCTTTTTGGTCTGTCAAAGAGATGTTTGTGAAAAGTTGACGTGGAATTCGTATTCCGTTTGATACGTTAAAAGTTTCCGAAAACCGCATAGTTGGTGAAAAATGAACAAATTCCGACTCATTCTTGACCAGGATGTGGAAGGCTGGAACTGTCAGCTCGTTTCCTCGTGTACGTATTCTGAGTGCAAACTTTGATGTATATAGGAAGTTATTTTTTATACATTTGTAAAAAAACGTTGTGTAAACTGTAAGTCGTTGATAGCTTGATACCCACTTGCTAAAATTTTGTAGTAAATTGTTTCTGCAACTAATACTATTATTAATATTATGAATTTTAATGTGACCCTTTTTGTATATCAATGATCGAAATTTGGTATAATATGTGTCTATTTTTTGGAATTTGATATAACTATTTCCGTGCAGTGGCAGGTCCGTGTTGGATGCGAGTAGCAAGTACTCCTTCAATGAACCTTGCCTCCCTCAATGGACCCCACTTCATTGAGGGAGGACTATGTTCAGCAGTGGACAGATAATGGATGATGATGATGATGATGATATGACATTCCCTGCCTCCAGAGGAGTTCTGGATGGCATGACATCGAGGCCTCGCCGATGTTTACAGCTTCCGCCGGGTCAGCCAGATGACATGAACACAGCTGGGGCTTAGTGAGTAGAGTCTGCGTCCTTATCATCTTCTCGGGCGTCCCACATCTGGGTCCGATGGTATGCCTGAACAAATTCTCCAGCGAAAACAAAAAAAAAAGCCCTATGAGATCATTAGAGAGCAACGATATGTAGTATACGTTTGTCCATACCCAGCTGAGATAAAACTTTGTACTGGAAAATTCAATTAAAAGATACCGAGTAGAAATCGTAAAAATAATAAATGCCATTATGGTATTCCAGTACTGGAGTCGGTCAAGATACGGAACCACTCTCTATAAATTATAGAATAAGCCCTGAGTTGTAGGCTTTTATCCATTTGAACTGAGTGCAGGACGCTTTTGATTTATTTAAAACGTTCTTTTATTTTCTTCATATAAACTACTTCGTTCTTTACATTCGCCGCTTCATCTTTTATTGTTTAGATTATGTTTCATTTTCAACGTACATGCACAGTTGCAAGCGTTTTCTAATTACAAAGATAATAGAGACATAATGTTGGACTTTTTTTTTTGCTCAATCTCGTGAACAAGGCACACGTTTCGGGATTATCAGCCAAAATATCGAGTTCCTCTTCGGTTCTAATCTTTGATTATTATTGTGTAATGGAAACGGGAAAAATGTGATCATTTTGTTGAACTGTTGTTTAAAAAGAGGTACTTTTGCGGTACTTCACTATAACTAAAGTAAGTTAGCTATACAAATATGAATTTAAAAAAATCATGACAAAACAGAAATATTGTTTGTTACCTTATTGTTAGGCCTGGCTTTATTTTAACGAGACGAACATCAGAAGTATTATAGTTATGTCGTATAGTTTATTGATATTTAAAACCAAAATATAAAATGCAGCTGTTTTTAAGACAAGTTACTTACAAAAGTTGACTTTCGGCCCATTACGACGACCCATAACGACTGTCAAAGATCCACGAATGACAGCTTGGACCAACGGCTTAACGTGCTTTACGAGGCACGGAGGAGTCTCGGTATATAAGGATGGCCACCCATCCAAGGACCAATCTCGGCAAGCGTTGCCTAACCTGGTGGATCGATCCGCACGGCTGTTACCACTGAGCCACGAGCTCCTCTTAAATGACTATTCGTTTAAGCACTTAAAATCCAGACACGTCGGATGTATGGGAATTTCAGTCAAATTTCGTCAAATAAATTTGAATTTCAGGGAAATTCAAATTTATTTGACGTAGTTTTTGAAAATAAAATTCGTAACAGACGAAGCGGTTATTCGTCGAAGTGGAAATGCCATAATGAATTCTGTTTGTTTCCGTCGGGTCCTGTTTTTCGTAAACATCGAATGGACCTCAATCGCCCCATTTATTCTCAAAGCCATTTGAAACGTTATTTTTATTAAATACTTGTGGTCTATCCCGGCTTCGCTCGGGTAATCAATGTATGGCCTATACTACTCGATAATAATATTTATGAAGTATGAGTGAAGGAATTTTTAAATCGGTCCTACAGTTTTGAAGCTAATTTAATGCATTTCAAAAAACAACCAAATTTCCTCATTATAAAGTTATTATAGGAAATGAAAACAACAAAGCAAATATATATTTAAATTTATTAAGAACTGGATACAAGTTCCTAGGCCCAAATAAATTTTAGGACACTGTATTGTACATGTAAAATTACAGAAAATTAAAAATATTATTTCTAATAGGACATGAGAATACCTAAGCTGAAATAGCAGTGGGCTGGTAATACATAGATATAAAGTGAAGGCCGCGTTCAGACGGTCATTAACCAGGTGGGAAGACGATTTCCGAGCAGTGGCCGATGCGCTTTAGATGCGAGTGGTAAGAAATTATCATGATAATGATGATGATAATATTTATTTAAATACTAAAATTACACTTATTATTATAAGAAATATGATGAAGATTAAAAAATGAATGAAAAGATTGCATTTTATGCATATACTATTTACTATGTAATATACTCTCAGTTTACAGAAATGGTCAACTTAAATCACAAAAGCCTGATCATATCTTATAAACAAGATAACAATCTAAGTTCGCTGCAAGATAACAAGATTTTGTAATTCCATGATAAATTATGACATTATTTTAAAATTTTAACAAAATCGTTTCAAAACAAAAAAAAATACGGGGTTAAAACCGCCCCATCATCCCGGCTAATTACATACAATTACCTTGCTTTACAAAGATGAATTTAAAAACTTTTCAAGTCCTTAACATCTTAATACAAAATTATTCTGTTAATTAAAAAAGTTGGGGAGTTTTAATTAAAATTTTTACTGCAAATTGAATTTTTCTATGCAACCATTTTAAATGCATATTATGTTTAACAATCTTAAAGAATAATAAATAATAAGAATAAGAAAGTCCTATTGTATTACCACAAAATTAATTCGTTTTTATTTTGTGGTATTATTTCACTTGTAATGAAAACTTATGACATCTTCCGATAGGAAGGTTTTACGGAAATAAATTATGGCATTTGTGTTATTCTGATGTGTAAGCTATATTTTTGTAAAATTTCATCAAAATAAATTCAGTAGTATTTGCGTGAAAGAGTTTAAAGCATACATAGTACATACTTATAAATTCATGTTATAAATTTTCACTTTCGTAACATTAGTACGGCTAGCAGGATAAAATACTCGTAATTAGCTTTTCTTAACTCGTCGGAATAAATGTGTAAATAACAAAAGTTTTTTAGCGTTTACCTTTTTGATAATTAACGTGTTTCTTATTACATTCTATTTTCAAACCTTGAAAAAAAATTTAGAACCAGGGAATCCTCCGCTCCGTGCCGAGTTCCCAGCTGCACCCATGCAGCTGTGCAGGAAATATTTCCAGTTTCCTATTTCACCCACCCAAATGAGTTGTATGAGCTTTACCTAAACTAGTTTATGGGTGACGTTGACCACAAACCATCAGGTAGTACGTACCCAATTTGCCAACTCCAACTGATATCAAAAAATCCAACTAATATAAAACTTTTATTGTAGACCGATAACAAAACGTTATTAACCCGATTCACGATTCACTAACTTGTGAATAGATCGACTGTTTGAATTTAATTTTTTTGTGTTTGAATTTAGAAACAAATCACTTAACACGTTCTTAATATAAATTTACATATTTTCCTTATCCCTTAACCTGATAAAATTTGCTCATTCCATTTAGTAGACGCTTGCGTTACAACATAAAGTTCAATTTCGTACAAATGGTTTCTGCGGTCTCGCTATGGCGGTTATGGACCGGTTGAACAATATTTTTAAGTAAATAAATAAATGTTTACGATCCATGTCTTGTAGTAAAAAGAAGAATATATTGAAGTGAAAAAAGTGACTGTGAGTGAGGCTGATCCATCACGCTCTGAGGTGAAAGGCTCGATCGGGTGAACTCGGAACCGCCGAGTGTACAATGTATCATCATCAGCCTTTATCTATTATGTCCACTGCTGAACATAGACCGCCACTGAGCCTCCAAGACAACAGATCCCTTACCAATCCATTCAACACTGACCGGCTACCTAGTGACTGAGCTTAAAGGCCACTAGGCCTAAAAGTCTAGAAATTTCGAAAAAAAAAACTGACCGGCCATTGTATGACCGTCTTGCATCCATGTATCACGAAGAAACTATTATATATCCACTATCTGCACATTGAAATTAATATGAATGTATGTGTATATTAACCATGAGTTACTGTTTATAACCGTGTGTTGACTGTTGATATATTTTATTGTAATAATTATTTATCGGACACTGTTACATGCTCATAATATTACATTAAAGACTAGTTGTTGATCGCAGCTTCTTTCGCGTTAACTTTGATTTACGGACGTATCCGGTTTGATGATACACAGCTATTAGCTGGCGAAAGTCTCGTCAAAATCGATCCAGCCGTTTCCGAGATTAACCAAAACCTACAGACATAGACAAAAATAATAAAAAAGTTAGTGTACCAAGTTATTACCATGTATACGTCCATTTACTTTATATATGGTTTGAAAAAAGAATTTATTTTTAAAATAAATAAAGTTTATTTTTTAAAACTTATTCACCGTTTGCTAACTTGCAACTTAAACTTTATTTAAGGACCACTATCTTATCATGAATGTCCGCTAGAATCATCCGGGGAGCTGTCCCGCTCTTACATGTTCCCTGTGGTCGGACGGAACGATTATTACCCAAATAATTGTAACCATGTCTGAATTGCTAAAGTAGTTCAAGTATTGTTTTTTAATCATCATCATCGTCGTAATTAGTTTGTATGCATCCACTGCTGAACATAGGCTTCATTCAACGAACGCCAAGACGACCGATCTCTTCCCACCTGGTTAATAGTCGACCAACTTCGTCAACATAAACGTGACTTTAGACCGTATTGGCCCATCGGCCATCCGTCTCCTGAGTGTGTGACCAGAAAACTGTCACTTTAACGAGCAAATTTATTTATGCAAGCATATTTTATTTGTTTTCGAAAAAATTCACTCATTGTAAACATTTTTTTATTTAATTTTAATTCATTTATTGAATTTTATTGCAGTTTATGTGCGATATGGTGCATTTCAAGTACTTCATATTTAAAACTAATAAAAAAAGAAAATCTTAATGTATAATTTGATTTAATTGAATACAAATTTTTAAAGGTTTTGTTAAACTTCGAAACGATATTTTCTTACCTTGTAACATAAAAACCAACGATAACATGGTGTTATGTAAAACATAAAAAGGGAAAGAGAAAACTTATAAATATTTACGAGGCCTCATAAATATTTTCGCAAAAAATAATATGCGCATACTTATAAAGCTATGCAGGCGTTTCCACCAACTTAACGAGTGCACGGATAAAATTTTATTTGGATACGGCCTACGCTGATACGCTTTTTTAAAATTTGTTCAAAGTTTCTTATAATAGTAATAGTATAAAAGTGAAGAGTGAATAATGGTTCGGTTTTTTTTTAGTTCTAGGGGGTCCTGGGGGTTCTAGGGTTTGATCCTCACATCAGCAATGCCCCTGAAATGGGGTTTTCTAGTATTATAATTGCATCTGAACATAAGGCCATCGTTCGTTTACCGGTGAAGGAAAAAATCGTGATTAAAAGTCTTTGAAGTTCACATCTCCTCAATATCAGGCGTGCCCAGCAGTGGGACGTATATGAGTTTATACTTTCCTTTTTTTACTTGTTAAATAATAACCAGAGTTTGGTTCATCAGTGTATAACTACTTCTACAACACAGCTTTAATTCAGCAAATATTATTTATTACTAGCTGTTGTCCGCAGCTTCGCCTGCGTCAACTAAAATTTACAACTGTATCTTATGTACGATATGTAGCCTATAGCCTTCCTTGATAAATTGACTATCTGATACTGAAAGAAACATTCATATCTGTCCAACAGCTCCTAAGATTATCGAGTTCAAACAAACAAACTCTTCAGCTTTATACTAGTATATTAGTATAAGATATTCGCAACTTACCTATTCCTGAAATTATCCACTAAAAATACGAGTAGGCCACGAAAACAAGGCCACGCCTTGTAATATCCGACATATCTATTTTTGCGGGATTACAGAAAAACAATTTCTTCCGCTATAAAAACAAAAATGATCAATTCCCTTTGACTACGAGACTACGAAACACGATACAAGAGGAATAAATCGGATTCCTCGAATGTTTCTGTGCAATTTAAGTCATTGATTGACGTAGCTCCGTAAAACCAAAAGCATTTGTTCATTCAATTGTACACTAAGCGACAGAGCCGATATATGGCCAGATGAGAGACGGTTTTATATCTATCTATTTAAAACGCAATATTTATTACTAGCTGTTGCCCGTGGCTTCGCTCGCGTTAAATCGGAGTAGCGCAGTTCCGTACGTACGTATAGTAAACACAGACATATTTTTTTCGAACTACCTTGACAACTTTCATCTCCTTTTTCATGCTTATATAGGTAAAAACCTAAAAAACGGTGGAACAATTATTAATGGTTATTTAATTCTTATCAAGTGCCTAAATGCAAAGTTTTATGGCGTCATCTTCTATGTATAATGACGAACTTCCATGCAAACTTTTATTTAAACCCCCTTAAGCTTTTTTCCGCAACAAAAAGTAAAGCTCTAATCTATCTCTGTTCCAAATTTCATCAAAATCGGTTCAGTGGTTTAGGCGTGAAAGCGTAACAGACAGACAGACAGAGTTACTTTCGAATTTATAATATTAGTAACGATCTATCTTTACTTTTATCACATCCTGGCACGGACTGCACACTAACATCAACAAGTAAAGGTAGGCTATGCTGCTCTGTAGCCGAATTGGGCCGGCACGACCGGGGTGGTACCTTTCGCTCACATAATACCGATGTAAAGTGACAGTTATGCTGTCGAGTTTCGTGGGGTTTGGGAGTTTCTGTTGGCCGATTGGAGGGATAGGGAAAAAGGGGGAAATCATCTGCATAATCTTTGGTTGTGTGGATGTTAATAGGCGTCGATAGGCGCAAGGCTTCGGCTGTTCGTTTGCCGTCCTATGCTATAAAAAAACATAACATAGTCATAATATGTATTTACCGTCTAAACACTACTAAATTATGCACCAGTAAGAGTTTTATATAAAAACAACAATTATCTGATAAAATTAAAAAAATCCTTGTCGTTTGATTGAGTCAATAACATAAATTAAAGTATATTTTAATTCATAATGAAACATTTTTAGTGCGGATTTTATCGCGGTTTAACGTTTCTGATATTTTATAGTAACCAATTTCACGGGAGAACCATGACATACAAACGGTCTATTAAATTTATTACGCCCGACGTTTTGGATATTTTAATAGTAAATGTAAAAAAATTAACACAAAAAAAATCTGTAAAGTTATTTCATTATAATAAGTTTTATTTGCGTGAACATAAAAATAAATTAAATTTAAGTATTTTTTTAAATTTATAATACCTACCATCTCTCCTTAATTTATAATACTGAGACTCAAATCTCCAACCCCTTTCCTAATATTGACTGCGTAATGTCACGAGTTCAAATCCGATTAAGAGCAGTCAGTAGAGCAGAATATGTGCCGGAGTTAAGGATAGTAGTTTGGGGTCACACAATTTTGAGAACATAATATGGCCGATGGGACTATAAGGTTGAAGATTAGAGACCGCGTTTAGGTAGCCAAAGTGTTGGTCAGTCATTAATTAGATAGAAAGATGATCTCCGTGCAGTGGCGGTGTTGAAATTGAGTGGTAAGGGATCTGATCATCTTGGCGTTCATCGAGCAAGGCCTATGTTCAACAATGGACGGATAAATACTGATGATGATTATGTGCTTATAAATAGTTCCTAGCACAAACTAGGGGAACAAAATCTTGTTCTTATTTATCGGGCTTAAATATTTATTCTTCGAGCAAGTTAACGTGTCAATGGATTTGTCAGTTTGATTTGTCTATACTAATCGTTTAACTCTTGCATCGTTAAGTTATAGTTATCTGAAGTTTATAATCGTTGATAAGAACGAAAAAAAAAAGGTTTTATGAAACCACGGTAAAAGTTTTTTCACATTATAGACATTTAACAAACAAAATAGCGTGAAGCACTGGCACAGATGAGATTATACACCACACTACTACTACAGTTTTTATTTTGTGGTCAGCTGATGCGAACTAAAGGCGCTGCTACATTGGCCTCCGACCGTCACGCGACATGCAACAAAAAGACGAAAAAGTTTGCGACGATGTAACAAAAGTTTAACTTTAAAAATAAATTCAAGATTCATTATTTACAAACCATAATAACCAAAAATATCACCATACAAGTGCTTTAATATGTCAATGTAAATAAAAACGCTTGAAGGAAATAAAACATATTGTCAACATTTTCCTCGCAAACATTAAGCGGGTTACGTTTGATACGAAACACGATCAAAAACAAAATATTTTGGCGCCAAAAATAACGAAGTTCCGCCAAACAGCGCAGGAAGGAAACATTTTCCTCCTGAGCGCCCAGCGTCTCTCGGGGCTGCAAATATGATAACAATGTCACCTGGGCACGAATGTGTATTTCCAAATAAAAATAACGTTAAATATGTGTGGCCTGAATACATTTTCATATCATACTCGTTATTATAGAATAAATAATTATGAACGATTGTCTAGTGGTTATGGATCGGACTCCGAGATGTCCCGGTTCGATCCTGACCCATGTGGTGCATTTTTTAAATTTTTAAGTGAAAAAGTCGTGAGTTAGTTTAAAAAAAAGAGATTAACACAAGTCGGAGGTGTAGAAAACTTAACAAACCGTATTCGCGCATCGCTGAACTATGGCTCATACTTTTCTCGCCTGATTACGAGACCCGTGCCCAGCAGTCGGACATTACGGGTTAATAACAGATTTCATAGATTTATCAAATTTCATAAGGAAAAATATTAACAGATTTCATTAACAATTACGTACTTTACACAACCATAGTTGGAACAGTAAAAAGTGGTTCCTCTATTGTGTGCAAAAGCACGTGGTATTAAAAATCTTTATTAACCTGAGCTATCTCTCCACTGCTGAATTTAAGTCTCTGCTTATGTTCAGCAGTGGGTAGAGGCTGATGATATTTTGGCTAATATACTATTTGAAGATTGTATTGTAGTTATAATGTAGTCCCTTTTTATTAAAAGGGAGCAATTCTTAGATAAAAGGTAATCAGTTGCGTTGCTTTTAAGCGGCCCAGCTTTACTCACAATTCTTTCAAATAAGCCCCTGAATGTAGTATACACTATACATACATGTTAATATTTAAAGTTTATATAAGCTCCTTACGTGTTTAGTTTTGGGCATACACAATTTTTCAATAAAAACTTTTCAAAGGTTATTTTTTGAATAAAGGCCGTTTTTTGTTGTTTGGGGTTAGTTTTTTTCGTTCTATGAGATACCCATGACAAAGGTACTTCATAACATTACAATCTATCTATACGCTTTTTTACACTACGTCAATCTGGTACCATGGTAAGTTTTCGAAGAACTTGTGTTACGGGTACAACGGAAATATTATATTCAATAATTTTATTCTATACAATATATATTTTTATATAAATTATCATAATATTATACACAAAATACATCCACGAACCCCGAAAAACGTGTCGAATCGAAAGAAACGATCACACGTGTTTCTAGCTTTTTATTGCTCATTTATTTTGACGTATTTCAAGTGTATATAAGTACCAACGAAATAAAGATATTTTGATTTGATTTATCAGTATATTTCTTCCAAAGAATCTGTGCTTAGGATGGAGGGTTAGACATATTTCAATAAGACAGGACGACCATCTCATTAACATATAAAACTTATTTTGTTTAATACGTTTGGAGATAATGAGAATGATAAATTATTCAAAAGCATTTTTTTTGTCTAGGCGTAATATATATGCAAAATGTAAATCTCTCATGACACCCGACATGATTTAAGATAATGAGAAACAGTGTTCATAACTTTTGTACAAAGTCTGAATTTTTATAATCTCGGCAACTTGACACTTTGTTATGTCGTCTGTTTTGTAGTCTGATAGAAATTACTAGAACATATCAAGAATATTATAAATACCTTCTTTTTTCGTAGTTTTCAAGCTATTAAGTAAGCAAGCAACAAAAGATTTTGGTAATCGTTTGTTCAAATATAGTGGTGCACTAAACCTCTTTGCTTATAAAAAAGTAAATTATCAACCCATATATTGTCCACTGTCGGGCACGGGTGTCGGGTCTCCTCCTCCTCCTCTAGCGAGGAGGGTATTGGTCCATAGTTCACCGATACGCTAACCAATGCGGGTTGGTGAACTTCACACACCTTCAAAGACTTTCAACCTCATCAGGCATGGGTCCTCACCATGTTTTCCTTCACCGGAGTGCGATCGATCCGTTTTCCAAAACTCGATTGTAAGGTCAATAAAAATAAGCTCATCACAGACTTTAGTTTTTAGTCGTTCCAAACACATCACTTGCAACTATCATATTTACGCACGCCTTATGCCCCAACATGCTTCGCTAGTTTCTTCGAAGGCATCCCGAAGAAATATCCGAAGACCAGAGAACTAAAGTTACAGATATCACGCGAAGAAGAATCTCGTTGAAGTGGCAGTGGGCTGGTTACACACCCAAAATACAGTAACTGGTTAAGGGTTACACAAAGTTACATTAAGGAAAACCAAAGTTTAAAATCCTTTATAACATTATAAGAATATCTAAGTTTAATTGATTCTTCGATCAATGTTTGTAGGATGTGATTAAATGCGTGTGGGACATTATGTATGTTATGAAGTATGAGCTTTTCAATGTCTATTAAACTTGTTGTGTATATTAAACTTAAAAATTACGTAGTCTTAATAACTGTATTGGGTAGCATCGACCGATTTTAACGAATATGAAATCGTCAAAGATGACGTAACGAACGTTAGTGACCAAACAGCGTTGCTTACGTCAAAATTTAACGAAGTCTCTTAAGTTAACAGATGTTCTAAATTCTAATCCACTACTGACTCTTTAAATATGTATGTGAGTGGGAGAATAAAAATAAATAGAAAATGTAGGGAAGTATAATCTTCAAATAAATCTAGTCAGAGAGTAGTCCAGGCTGATATTCGCAAAATCGCTGAAAAGTTGTTGTCGTTGAACAAACCTATATGGTCTCTTTCAGACACTGCGACAACCGTTCGATTTTACGACATTTTATGCGACAACTCTTAATAATTTAAATATGACTTGTAATTGGATAGTTCCCGTGTTCCAATGAGCGGTATAATATATGAGTAAATGTGATGTCGTGGGACACCAGGTAGGAACGAAGTTTCTTCGGCTGAAAAGAAAGGTATTATACACTACAACTCGCTTGTGTATACGACTGTAGCGCCTGCGCACGTCTCACACTTTAATTCCACGCACTTTTTCTTACGGTGTTACTATCACATTTTTTTCAGTTCGGTCGCGAAGCAAAATCCCTATCCCCTCCAAGCCTGCCGTAAGGAACTTCGTTCCAATAATTAATAATAGTTCATCATCATCAGCCTGCATTCATACATTCCTGAGCATATAATGCCGTTGCCCTGCTGCTCCATCAACGCCAAAACGCCCGATCCTTTTTTTTCTTTAACGCCGGGAAATGCACTGAGGCATCCCGTGGGGGAGTGGGAGCGCATGATTGCAATAATAAGGCTAGTCACGGCGAAGGCCAGACTGCTCTTCGGAAGTGGGTCTGCCCGACCGCCATATAAAAGATCCTTGGTCATTCTCGGTACAATTATGGGTGACGCTGATCACTTACCATCATGTGACTCTCGTCTGTCTGACTGTCCAGTCTCGTCGTCTCGTCTCTATCTGACTGTCCAGTCAAACGGACAGAGGAGTTAGTCTAGTTACGTTACGTTATCCAATTAACCTTAAAAAATAAATCGTGTTCTTTCTAGTACGCGTTGTATTGGTACAAAAAATATACTGTCCGTCCGAAAACTTATTTCTGTCCTTCCTCATTATCAGCCTTTATCCTTCCACTGCTAAACATAGGCCTCCCTCAATGAACGCCACGACGACCGATTCCTAGTCACTCGCATTCAACACGGACCGGCCGCTGCACGGAGTTCATCACCCACCTGGTTAATAATAATAATATCTTATATTATATTTAATAATATTTTATATCTATTTATTATTAATAAGTAACAACATAACAAAATGATGATAGTCAATAAATGATATGACTAGAAAACTACAGACTGGGTCATCAAACAGGGTCCAGCGACGCGGCAGACCTTAAGGAGATGGCGGGACGATTTCAACGCTTTTAGAAAATACTGTTTTGGTGCAGCCAACGATAGAGACGGAAAAGAGTTTTCCGGTAGTTGGACAGCATAGGATAAAAAAATATATTTTATTAATAACATAACGACTTTACGAACTTTTCGACGAAGTCGCTTTTTCTGTCCCTATATCTCTTTGTACGCTTAAATCTTTAAAACTACGCAACGGATTTTGATACGGTTTTTTAAAATAGATAGGTCAATTTAAGAGAAAGGTTTATGTACATAATTTATTAAGTTTTTATATACATTGGGTAAGATATAACAATAATTGTTGGAGGTGTCGGAAAAAAATAGGCCGTCTGGGAGTTTTCAACGAAATCGCTGCCTAAACCTTTTGAGATATAACAAAATAATGTATGATGAAATTGTGTATCTTAAATAGGCCTACAAAAAAGTCCGCGATGGCATATGTCTATCTCTTAGGGATATCATACTATATCCATTTAATACTTAAAAAAAATGGGCAATTATAACGTGATAGTTTGAAAGTTATTTACACGAATACGGTATGAATCCTTATCATTTTAAATCAGATAATTGGCTTCTGCACTTCATGAAGATTATTTTTGCCCTTTACATCATGCAAATTAAATGAATACTTTCGAAAATATGGCAAAATCAAAATAATGCACAAGAAAATAAATCGTGTTGCCACGATTCGAACTGGTGGTTGTCTGGTGTCTAAGGCCGTAATGTCAACTCTGGTAGACTTAATATTATTATGATCAACGTATGGTGGTATATCAACGCATTCTAAATATGGCTACACAAAGTCTGCGAAGGGATATATTATTATGTCTTTATGTTCAAGATAACACATATTACATACATTTTAATACAAAAACTTCGTAATTATTAAAATAGAAAATGATCATCATCAGACATGATAAATCCGTAAACCGCGTGGGCGAGGCTGCGGGTAACAGCTAGTAAGTTATAATTAATACGGTACGATTGCAGCTCGGACGCGAGTTTTATATAATTACTGAGCCGTGGGCGCTCGCATAAAATATTTTTCATTAAAATATACATTCATAAGTGCAATACGTTTTTCGTATTGTATTCAATGTGTGCTTGTCATCGCTTAAGGAATGATTAAATATGCCCTTTCAATAATGCCTCTTTGTTGAATTTATGAAGAACAATAGCATTTATTAATGGACTTTTTTACAGCATGTACTAACCAACTAATGTTTTAAAGTAAACTAAATTTATTATTTTATTTTCAGTAGATATTAGGTAGGTACATATAGGGTAGGGTAAATTAGGTAAAAAAAATATATATACAATATAATATTATACATATAAAGTAGTTACATTGATCTAACGTAGCCTTTACCTCAAATTTCGTATAAAATTATTTGTTTTGTTACATAACATGTTGTATATTTTGTTGTTTTGTCATGTATGGATGTAGTGTGAACGTTGGGGCGACCGTGTCTCACCCAGCGGCTCAAGCAGAAGATCGGTGCTGACAGCAATGCCAGCAAATGCCGAGCTTGAGACCGGGTTTGCAATGTCTTCAATATAAAATTGTTTACTTATAAGTGTTTCATGATTAATTGTTGTTCTTGCAAATAAAAAGTTATTATTATTATTATTAAAGTCTAGTATTTAAATATAAGCTAATGAATCCACCACGTTAATAATATATTAACGTGGTGGATTCATTAGCTTATATCATGGTAAGTTCTTTTCGTGGTAATTTGTTGTTAGAAGGTCTTTTATCGGATATTAATTTAACACATAACAGATCGTCTGAAACAAGGTAAAAGATCATTTATTTAATGTTATATCATCATACTGCTGAACATAGACCTCCCTCAGTAAACGCCAAGACGACCGATCTCTTGCCACTCACTTAAGTGTATTTAATAATAATAATATGTTGGGACAACTCACACACTTCCATCTGATCCCAAAGCCTCTTCTTATGGTAACCAGACAACTGATATATTACTTATATATTTCTAAATATATACATATTATAGATAAATTACGCTCAGACACACAAATGATCATGCTCATCACACAAACATTTTACAAATATTTTTAATAAAACTATAGAAATGAGTTAGCCTGAAACCGTTGCAAACACGTGAGACAAACAAATAACATATAAACGACCGGTAGATGTGTAACATCTATATGTGTAACGATAATAATAATTAACAGTTTATAACGAAACTAACGGTGAAACAGCGTCAAACTCGTCACGGCTTGCGTATTAGTTTTACTAGTCAGGTGCGCTAATACGTGTTTCATAACAAAAATTATACATTCATATTATGTTGATATATATTCAATACCATTTATCCTCGGTAGGATTAGAACCTGCTACCCGTTATTAAACTCCAGGCGTCTAATAATCAACAGTTTCACATGTGACACGCTGTTTATCTTGATAAATAATCACCCACAAAACATTTGGCTGGGCTCCGGTGACGACAATTCCCATTGTATCTGCAAATTATTTCTTTTCATTGTATGAAAATCCTTTGATGTGAGTAAATTAGAATTTACATATTCTATGCATTGTGAAATATGAAATTTTCTTGTAATATTTCTTTATGTGAGATGTAATTTTAGGGGTCTGTTCACAAAGGATGCTTACGGAACTCTATTATTGAGACTGCTGTCTGCACGCCTGGTGTATTTTAAGATTGAATTGAATATTAAACATGCGTATTTCTTACTGTTACCGTACCGTAACCGTAAAATAAATTATAATAATATAAAAAACAAGACTAAAAATGTACAAAAACTTTTTTAGACGCTTACCTCGTTAAATGTACATTAATATTTTTTAATGTTTTCGCGAATTTAACCGAATGAAACATACAAAGTTTTACAGATTATTTCGAGTCTTATTTCAGTTGTACAACTTTCTCTACTTACAGCTAAGACAAGACGTACATATAACAGTTTTGAAATTTAGAAACTTAATTAACAAACATATTTATAACAATATGTCTGACTGAAAGATACTTTGCAGAAATCTTCGTCGTGGTCAAGTCATCGAATACCTACAAACGTAATAATTGTTTGCATAAGGTGTTCGATCTATATTCAAAACAATCAAAAAAATCGTAATCCATATTTAAAAATAATTTGTATTTTAAACTGAAATTTTCAAATGAGTCATAGTTTTTAAGATATTTTATGTGAAAGAGATATTTTACTATATTTTGAGTGTGGTTTTTGGTTGACTCACTCCTAGAATCAACCGCTAGGAAAATTTTCACCGACTGGAGAAACTTTGCTTGTTATGTATGGACTTGTTATATAAATTTTCGGGACCCAGAATCTCTCAAGTAGGTAATAATCCAAATGTCTAATATGTATAATAGAGTTCAAAAATCAAGTTTTTTATCGAATTATTTGTAAGTGGACTTATATAATAGGCAATGCTTAAAAATTAATTTCAATCACTTTTGAATTTTTGACACAAACAAAAATATCAGGAAATTCATAATTGTTTTACTTGCGAGTAATTAATAATAATATATTGAGACAACTCACACACGGCCAGCTGATCCCAAACTAGGCAAAGCCTGTTCTTATGGTAACCAGACAACTGATATACTACTTATATATTTCTAAAATAATATATACATATAGGATTTTAAATTAACATGGTTATTTTCATTATTTAAAGTATTTAAAACGGGATATTTACCATGTTTTTTAATATTATCATCATCATATCATCATATCACATCATATCACATCAGTCTCGTGAACATGACATTCGTAAACAATGTCGAAATATCTAGCTCCGCAAAATAATATTAAAAAACATGGTAAATATCCCGTTTTAAATACTTTAAATAATATACACATCCTATAGATAAATTAGAAAAAGTACAAACATATTTTGTCTTGGGTGGGAATCAAACCCACGACCTTGTGGTTTAGCAGTCAGGGTCACTAACCACTAGAACAACAGGCCAGTCAGTATAATAATTAAAGGTATATTATTTTATCAAAATCTCTCAATCCAAATATTATAAAAATGTGGTATCACTTTTAAACACGCTGGCCACATTTCCCTATCATTTTTATTTCGCCCCCACAATAACGGCCGTTAGTTAAATTATAAACAATCTGGAAGTTTTTGAAATTTGCATAGCATTTTATATCCACATAAAAGCTTTACGTTAAGCCCAAAACACCGGTATTATGAAACTAAAAGCATTTTATGGGCAACTCGAAATATCTTAAAGTATCAACCCTTATATGTCCCACTGCTGCGCACGGGTCTCCTTCCTCGAAATCAGGCGAGGAGGGTAATGGGCCAATAGTCCACCGCGCTGGCCCAGTGCGGATTGGTGAACTTCACATACCTTCAAAGACTTTCAATCTCATCAGGCATGCAGGCTTCCTCACGATGTTTTCCTTCACCGGTGAGCAAACGATGGTCTCGTGTGCACTTAGAAATTTAGAAAAACCCATTTCAAGGCACACACGGACGGGTCAGGATCGAACCCGGAACCCCTCGCGTAAGAGGCCGAGTCCGTCCACCACTGGACCACCGTCGCTCGAAATATCTTAATTTTTAGTTAATATGTATTAACAAAAAAAAAATAGATGCTGTATAAATGAGAAGATATTCACCTGAATATCTTCTCCATCTGGTAGGGATGGCTTTTCTATAGAGATACAGATGCGTCACCAGAAATTGATTTTGCGTGCGGCTATAGATGTTTCACATCAAAAGCATGTTTATAAGAGTCACTTGTTTGGTTTTATTTTTATTACACAAATCCTTAATGGGCCATGCTGATGCAATAGTTCATGGATTATTTAAATTATCATAACACATACGTAAAGATAACGCTCAACTATATCTAAAATGTAGTCTGGCACAGATGCTTGTCTCAAGGCTAAGGTCGATTGCTATTGACATAATGTCCTGTCTCGTGTATTTTGTCGGTATATTTTCTGGAATTATCGTCTATCTATTTGAAAAACACACTAATCATATATGCTGAAGAAAAAAATGTTGCAAACCCTTAAATCACCAGCTTTGAGCTTTTGAAGTGAAACTTCTTCAGAATCGTTGTGATTTCAAACCGGGGTGCAACGGAAAAAACGACAGGTAAGAGACACAAATACAAAAGAGCGAGAGAGCAAATGTCGGTGTGTATGTATATGGCACACTGTTTAATACTTGATTGTATTACTGTATTTAACGTGTGTTTTACTTCTATCGTGTGTGAATCGAACACACACCTTTTTAATATTATTTTATTTACAGATGCCCTACAGCGGCTGAAAAATTCTGATAGAAAACTGCAACAATCCACCTCTAGAAAACCTAGTTTTAAATTTAAAAAAATAAAGTTCTCCGACGCACGACAGGAGTTTATTCCTTACGAATGATTATAAAATAAATAGATTAGTTAATAAGGGAAAATAAATGCATTTTTTATGATACTTAGAGCATCCGTTTTTATTAAATTTATAATGAATACGTTAAAATACATGACAAAACCATAAAAACATAATAAACAATAATTATATGCAATTTTTTAAGCACATTTGAATACTGAGACAATCGGTTTGTGTTCGTTTAACGCGTTGCCATTTTCGTGTAATATCGTGTGACATCGTGTAACATCGTAGTTTGTTACTCCCATAGATTTTCATATCCTGGCCTTATATGAAAATCGATTCTTATGGAGTAAACTCCAAAAACCGCATTCAAATCGGTTCATTCGTTTGAAACAACAATGCCCCTGTCAGATGATTACCTACACTTACGTACCTCTCACCTGGCTACACTTAGGTACTCTAAGTGTAGCCAGGTGAGAGGTTACACACATTGATTAACCCTTTGCTCATTTTGGCGGGGGTTAAAAAGAGGTGATTAAATGTTAGTAGTGGTGACATAGTGGTGGGACATAAACTAGTTAAACGCGATCTAGCCATCACTGTCATCACATATTTCGGCCGACATTCAACATGTCAGCTATACTCAAGCGATTAAGCGTTCCATCCCACTGTCAGCTATAAAACTAGCTTTTAAAATAATTGTTTTCATAAGCTAACGTTTTTTCTCTTTCGTTCCAAATCCAAATTTCTCTTATATAATATGAGAGATAAGAAAGATGGAATAACTTTTTTTACAAGCTTGACGTTTCGGATACTTTACAGCTACCATGGTCACAGGAGGACACGACGAACGTCGGACTTGTAAAAATCTCAATAAGCCGCGATAAAATCCGTAAAAGTTGTTTCATTATAATGATTTAAAATAAATTTGAGTATTGTTGTTAGCACATAATGTTTCTTTGGCAGATAGGATTATGATGAATCAAATTTACGGATTTTATCGCGGTTTATTAAGTTTTATTTTACAAGCCCGACATTTCGGATACTTTACAGCAATCATGGTCACGGGAGGACTGGAACCATGATTGCTGTAAAGTATCCGAAACGTTGAGCTTGTAAAAAACTTAATAAACCTTAAAACTTGTAAAAATAAAATGAGTGAAATTCGTGTAAACATATAGGAAAACAATAAAGCCCTTACTTTGGTCGGATTATCAATCCTTATTTTATCATTAAAAAGCTATCACAAAATATTTAAAGCGATAAATAGTATAGCGTACTGTGAACATAAGCTTGAAATGTGTATGAATAATGTATTTCCGAAATTGAGTTACCAGTTACCTTATAAAGTTGTATTAGTGTTCTGTTTACACGCTTCTGGATATCTTGTTAGTTGATACTTGTCAAAACTGCCTAAATAAACTTAACTTTATACTTGTATTGTTGTAATACATATTAATACCTTTTAAAAGTAATTTATTATTGATGTTTACCTAAACTACAATTAGAGGAGCTTGTGGCTAAGTAAATAGCCACGCGGATTTATCCACCAGGTTAAGCTGTGCTTGCCGGGGTTAGTCGGATGGGTGACCACAGACCATTATATACCGAGTTTCCTCCGTGAATGAAAGTACACTAAGCCCTTGGTCCCCAGCTGTCGTTTAGCCGTAGTACGGGTCCTCAGAAGCCCGAGAGTCTGACAATCAGTCTTTCTTACCTCGTCTTACCACGGAATACCGTATTATCCAGTTACTGGGTTGTGGAGGTCAGATAGGCAGTCGCTCCGTTTAAAATATTGGTATTCATTTGCATCCGGTTAGACTGAAAGCCAACTAATATAGTTTGGAAAATACAAGACTTTTGAGTTTACCCAAATTAAAATGTGATGAGTATATTTTTTGCTATCGTTGCACCGTGCGCTCGTCTGCGAGGGAACGAAGTGGAAACCATACTGCCTAGTCCTACCATGAAACAG
Source organism: Lycaena phlaeas (assembly GCA_905333005.2). NCBI lineage: Eukaryota > Metazoa > Arthropoda > Insecta > Lepidoptera > Lycaenidae > Lycaena > Lycaena phlaeas. Next base: position 14,430,534 of record HG995172.1, on the reverse strand, counting down.
ATTAGCTGTGATTCAGAAAGAAGGAGATAATTAAAGGGAATTAAGCAACACATAAATTATTGGGCTAGGTGATTCTTATCACATGGGCAATGCCGATCAAATTACTGCGATGGCTCATCTGCTCGTTTCATTATGCAATCAATAAAATCAAGATAGCAACCTATATATATTAGAAATATTTGGTCCAAACAGAAATGTTTAAAAAAAGACACACACACACACATACACACACACACACACACAGAGAGAGAGAGAGAGAGAGAGAGAGAGAGAGAGTTTCTAGAGAATGTTACATAATATGAAATACCATATCTTGAATCAGCCGACTTAATAAGAATAACTTCCATCCGTTAAAATCCGACACAATAAGAATAACTTGACTTATGCTTTGTAATTTTCGCTCTATCTCTCTAAAGTCAAGCAGATCCCAAGGTGTAAATCAGCATCTACTAACGATAAACTGCACTCCACTAATGAATCCCATTACGGGCGGAGACGTGTTCCGCCTGCCAGTTACTAGACATTACCCTTCTTATTACTAAAATATGGTAAGGAAGATGTATCTCTTAATTTCAAGTAACAGATTAGCATTGATTTTGAAAAAAATCATATATATCGAGTTGTAGGCCAATAAATTTAAAGATTGGAGGCCGCGTTTAGGTAGACCAAGTGTTGGTCGGCCATTAACCAGGTGGGAAGACGATCTCCGTTCTGTGGACGGTCCGTGATAGATACGAGTGACAAGGAACCGTCGACTTGGCGTTCATTAAGGGAGGCCTCTGTTCAGCAGTGAACGGATAAGGGCTGATAATGATGATAATAAAGGACGGATGGACGTTGTGTCCTCTCCAAAACAAGGTAAGATAGTGGTACCTGAGCATACAGGAGTGCGGGACTGTGCCATCTTCCTATGGGATCTCCATTTGGACTATGTTACCACGGGATTAGGTTGGTTGTGTTGTTTATGCAATATACAGTAGCGGATGCCTGGGTAAGTTAAATGTTAGTATTAAACAAGAAATGTTCGTATTTCAGCTTTGATGAGACATGGTTCAATAGAGCGTAAACAACCAAATAATAGGAGTATAAGCTTCGGAATTCTAGTTTGTATGCTATTTATAAACTATACATTTTCTAGCGTACACAGTCTATTGGTAAAGTTTCATGAAAATCCATACAACTGCAGTACGCACGATAGCATTTCAAAGAAACAAACTAACAATTTCTGTAGGATTCATAAAATAAGTTTATACATTAATTTTAAAATTGAAACAATTATTATAAGCGATTCCTTCGTTGCACCCGGGCGGGTTCATTTTGTAGAGGTAATTAATGCTTAAGACCAGCACGTAATTTTCTATTTGTAAGCTGAATTCAACTCACAGTTTCCCATTTTACGACATTTATTTGTGAATTTTTTTTATGTTTTGTTTTATATACCCTTAGTAATAATACGATTGAATTTTTCTCAGTCTTATCTTCTTTCAGAGAGAATGACTGGAGATACGAACCAGATTCCTTTCGATTCATAACTGCCTATTATAACGTAGTGTTTATATACTCTTTGCTGCCTGTAAAAAATATTTTTTCCACTAAGCTATCATGACATATTATTTGACAGCGAAAACGTTCGTATTCTAATCATATTTTATCATTGCCTCAAAACACAGATAAAAAAAGTTTTCTAAAAATTTATCCTTGCTAAATTAGCGATAAATCGATCTATCGCCGTTTTAAACTTTTGATCTAATTAAGCTCATTAATTAGATATATAATTATATAATTTTTATTTTTTTATTTTTATATTTATAAGTATATAATTTACGTACAGTTTTTTCCTTAATTATTATGTTTATAAAACATTCAAAATGCGCATTATTTTATAAGGTCTAAAAAACTAGCGATGTAAAATTAGCGGAATCAAAGAAGAAAAAAACCCAAATTTGTTGCTTTCTTGTTGCTAATTAGTTGCTAGAAAATTAACGCTATCTTAATGTGAAGTTAACGCTATTGCTGATATTTTGCAATCGGACCGAGCAAAAAAATTAATTTCTTAGCAACTAATTAGCAACAAAATTAGTTAGTGTTTTTCTTTTCTGATTCCGCTAATTTTAAATCGTCAGTTTTTTAGACCTTATTTTATAGTGTACTTTGTGGTGTTCAACCTATATAGAGACATTATAGGTCTAGCCACCGATAGTTTTTTGACTAGGGAAACCAAGGTATATATATTCTTACTATCTTATATCTTTAAACGAGCTTTATATTATAATAATATATATATTCTTACTATCTTATATCTTTAAACGAGCAATTATTGTTTCTTTGACTGTAACTTACATAAAGTACTAATATAATTGTGCCTTATGAATTAGTTTCCTCGTTCGTTATTGTTTCTTTTTGGTGCTATTTTTATTTCATTTTGGATACTAATCAGCATAGGTAAATGTACTTATCTCATAACTCTATATTACGGGCAGAATGCACGAAAAAGATGACGTCATGTAGCGTTCCGAAATGAATATGTAAGTCTGTTATAATAATGCATGTATTAGGTATAAGGAGTCAGTAATAAATATAACTTTAATTGGGAATGTAGTCTTTAATGTCCCATAATCACATGACCCTGCCACTTCACATCAGAATATCATGACCGATTCATCACCTCACTCATATTTGTCGTGAGCAAAACCACGGCTTACCGTAATCCGTTGTCCTCGGAACATCACAGTTTAATTACAGGACGCGCAGTATATTAATGTTTGAGTTTAGACCGCATCTGTGGCATAAGGATATTCAAATTTACTATTTAATAATGGTGGATCAAGATGATATGCACATTTGTAATTTAAAGTAAATTGATGAATGGTCGGCCGCCATAAATATGTTTAAACTATATCTTATGGCGTTATCCTTAGATCTCACTACTTTCAGATAATTTTTATGTTTAAAATCACACATTAATAAATAAAGACAGATGGAGCATGCCGAACAACCGAGTGACACTTCAAAGCGAATACAAATTCAAAAGCGCCCTCAAGGGCTTATGTCTAGCACTTCGTGTACATTGTCCTACTCTAAACGTCTATTAGATTGTGTCGCTTTTAAATTTTTACGTAAAAAAATCGTAAAAGTTGTTTCGCTAAAATATTATCGATTTTCTGCCTGTATAATAGTTTAAAATGATTTACGTATAATATTTACACATAGAAATTTGCCAAGAAATCGCACAAGGATATAAAAATGTCAGGCGAGATTATGTAAATGCGGGCTCATATTCGATAAATTCTAATAAAAGCATAATATTATATGCATGCGGATTTATGCGATTCAAAAGCCTCAAGCTTGCGTATCTACTTGATTTACCATAACCATGCATGCGGACCACGCGATTTACAATACCCATGCATGCGTATCACGCGATTTACAATACCTCTAGCACGCGATTTTGGGAAATTTCACGCGATTGTAACCCCTGAGGGACGGTCGGGGTCGCCTTTCGGATGAACAGTTCGGCATCAGCTAAATAAATAGTTCTTAATTAGGTATTTACTGAAAGTGCAAATTCACACTTATTTTGTATGGACTCCAGGATGGTTGAATGCATGAATAAAGGTTTTGTCTATGTTTAAAGTTTCACAGTAACACATACACGAGAAATTTATAAGAATACTGCTTTAAAAAATATTCTTTTTTTTAAAGGTATTCTATGTTACTTTTAGTATCTCCGAGAATATTATGTGTACAAAATTTCATGATGATCGGTTGAGTAGTCATGCCTGAAAGCGTAATAATAATTTTTCACATTTTATTAATAATAAGTAAGATAGTTATAATATTCTCCACCATTTCATTTATAAAATTGTACTACTTGGTTACATAATTATGTTTGTTTGATATCTCATGCAAAGTCAGCATGCGGCAGAGGTTTACCTGTGAAAATTACAATAATTTAGTCCAAGTTTTAGTATTCTTTTATACTTTCATGACTTTGATGACATGGTGGCAATAGTGAATTATATAAATAAATAAAAAAAAAATTTTGTTTATTTTATCTTTTTTATCGTTTATCTACGAACAACCACCTCGCGGTAACAGTCAATAGTTCGTACACTGTTACGATTATTAGGAACGCAAATAACAGATCCATGACGAACATTAAAAATAAATGATTTTTTTTTATCTTTTTTATCTTAGAAACTCTACATACTCAAATTACTTAATATATCTTCATTTTAATGTTTTCAAAAGTGCCAACCAACTAAATCTCTTGTGACGGTAGACTCAAGTCTAGGAAACTCGGCGCCAGGTTAAAGTTCTTTTTGTAAAGTCGTAATTTAAGCTCCTTTATACTATATTTTTGGTCTTGAGAACAATTTAGTTTCATGTATAAATCGAATGATTATCTCGCAACGTATAACCTTTAACTTTCCACTTAGCCTACACACAGCTTGTTCTATAATCAATATTTATAATATATAGTGTAACTATGTAGTATTATTTTCTAAGGAACTTGTTCATAACTGTCCTACTGAGTAAGCGTATCTGACTTATTATTGACGATGGTGAAAATTCGTAGTTTTAGAATGTCATACCAATATGATGTCTCGGGTAAATTTATTTCCCAATGTCAATGTAGAGTACACTTTTTACATAATCAAGGTAGTCTCATTGATATCTTCTCAGACATAGTGGTAAGCTTACAGCTAACAAAGCTGTTATTTACATATACGTAGCCTTTAAAAGCAAAAAGACAAGAAAAAACACCTGCCTTAAGAATTTACTTTAAGACCGAGCCATTTGAGGCTAAAAATGTTTTATATTACACACAATAATAGGATACATAAGTAAATAGACTTGGAATAAGTCTTCATAAGTAATAAAGTAAGCTGGTATCTCGCGGTCACATAATAACAGCGTAAAATGACAGCTAGCGTAGCTTCGAGTTTTGTGCAGTTTGTGAGGTTTCGGTGGCTCTTTGGGAGGAACAAGAAAAGGAGGCTGCATCTTTGGTTATTCCGATGTCTATTGGCGTCGGTAGTCACCAGTTCTTCTCTGTTGCCTCCGTTTGACATTTTTTTTTTTTTTTTTTTTTTTATTTATTTCACTTTATACATACATTTGTTATTCATATCAATCAATCGCCAAACTGTTCAAGCAGTTTGTAGGCGTTCCGCTCAAACTAATACATTTGTATGTAATACTCTAATACAATTATTTTGTAACTTTATATAATACTAGCTTTTGCCCGCGGCTTCGTTCGCGTAAAATTTGAAGTAGCGCAGTTCCCCTTTCCTGATTTAGAACAAAGAAGACAACTCGGAACAGAATATTATTTTAATAAACTATTGTAAACAATATTATATATTGACTTTCCATTTGGGGATAGAATGTAGACATTCTGGGCATTGGACACACGCGAACATGCTACATAAAATTGTCAATTAGAAAAATTGTCATTACATATGTAGTCTCTGGGCATCCAAATTTCACATGAGCATGACTGGGACACCTAGTTTTAATTTAAGCTTTTGTGAGGGTACATCTGACAGCTCAAGCGAATTTAGAAACTCTACGGGATATGATATGCTCTTTTCTGTACCATAACTGTGTCTATTGATAAATACTCTGTTGTACCTGTCCTGGTACTTTACTCTTACTTATATGTCAGGATTTACTTAGTTGATAATATCATTTGTAGGTGGTAAAATTGCTTTTTCACATTAATATTGATTTTCTTGTATATTGTTTTGTAAGTCTGGGTAAACACTTGCAACTAATCCTAAATCACTGTGTACTAATTGAATCAGCCCTCTACATTAGTTTCCAGCCGACCATCTCCTATTTTAAATAGTGTTTCGGCATGGTTACCAGCATTTGTGTCATCATATTTGTAGTCAAACTGAACTTCATTACGGTGGCCCATATAGTGAACGACTTGAGACATGCTTTAATTTCGTCTGCAAGTGTCCCCTTCTGAATGACTGCTAACGTTTGGCGGAAATCACCAGCCAATAAAACCACCATCTCTCCCATAAATTAAAATAAAAATAACATAGGTACTGTTGCGCAAATCCCGGAGCGTTCAATTTAGTGTTTCTACCCTTTTTTGTGCGCCATAGTACTTTCATCCCACACCAAGATTTTGCACTGACGTGCAATAGCATGCCATGCGCTATTTTTACTAAAATTACAGATAGGTGAATCTTCCTAGGTGAGATCAAAGAGTAGCGCGCCATTCCCAGGTTCTGTTAGCTGCAACACTTCGTCAAATACTCGTTTTTGTTCTGGTAGTAATTTGGGTATCAATTCAGCTACTTGCTGCTGCAAAGCTGGTATGTCATAGTTTATTTTCTCGTATAATCTCATCTGATAGTTCATTTTCGTTCGTTCTCCGAGGGCTAATCATTCCAAATTCATTCAAACGCTTACCCACTATAGCCATTACTTTGTCTTAAATTTTCCAGGGGCTTCGTTATGCTGATGATGATAAATGTGTTCATTGTATATCATGTCCGTGTGTGTCTAATGTAGCCTAACCAAAATGTCTTCCGCCATGTACTCTTTATATTTGTTCCATAATTCATTAGGATAAGATAGCCCGCAAGATGATAATATTATAAGGGCTTGCATAAAGGTCTCTGATTTTGGCTGGTGATTTGCACTGGACAGCTTCCTTTATAGTTTCGTCTCAGTGATTATCATACTCTAACAGACCCAGAGTTTCACATGCTTCTCTATATGTTCCGAATTTCTGGCCGTTGACAATTTTAAGAACATTATAGCTTATAGGACCCTGAATTTGGTGTAGCAGCAAACGTAAACAGAAACATTCAAAATTAGTATCGTGGACGGTGTACACATGACCAAGGGCATCAGATGATTTCATTCTGGGCCAATTTTCAACAGACATTGAAAACAGCGTTCGCAGTCCTTTGTAGATGTGTTTCAGGTATAACAACGGGAGATTTTAGCACAGAAACTGTTAGAAATGATCGTGGAAAAGGAAAAGAGTTGTAGAGATTTCAGTAGATTTATTCTATGTACGAACGGGCTAAACATACAAGTCCCTTTCCGTATACAAAAAGTAATGTCAAAAACTAATAGTCTCCGTTGTCAACGTTACCTGTCTTATTTTTAATTTACACCAAGAAGTTGTGTTTACAATATTATATTAACAATATTTCCAACAGAAACACGTTTTGGCAAAGGAATCGCCCTGACAAAGATGGGAAAAGGCTGTTAATGTTGTTTTGGGCGGTGTAGATACTTTTTCTTGGAAATTGTTCTCGGTAAAATATATGCACTCTTCATTTTCTAAGTGTACAGCAAGATAGGTTACTGTTGGATGTCTTTCAGGCAAGAGGAAGCTAAGGAGCCGCCACGCTACTTTATTACTGCTGACGTAACGTCCTGCTTGAAATGTTTGCACTTCATTCAGAAGATGTACTCCACCTTCATTCCTGAGATTAAATATTATAGCCTGTCAATTCCTTTGTTTATCTTAATATATATATTTCTTGTGTGCGTGTGTATGTGACTGAACTCCTCCTAAACGACTGGACCGATTTGAGTGATTTTCTTTGTGTGTGTTCAAGTAGATTCGAGGATAGTTTAGATTCACAAATCAGACCAGCAGGTGGCGCTGCAGTCGGTATCTAGGTTATTGATCTGTACTGCCACTGTCGATTCGTATCTAAAGGACAACGTCTGTGGGGTCCGCTAGTATATTTGTATATTTGATTGCGCGGACAGAGCTACAGGCCTCTACATTAATATGAGCATTGAAAATTTTATATAAAATAGGCAAATATGGGACGTCTAAGGTTTCGTTCGCTCCAGATCGAGCCTTAATTGTAACTGTTCGGCCATCGTCTTCGGGCGCTGTGCGCCTGTACAACGGGTAGCCATTGTCATTTTGCACAGTTTCTTTTATCAACTGATTAGTGAAAATCCTTGTACATTTTCCAATGTTCATGTATTGCGAGGCTGAATTTCTAACACCACAGGGACCGTGTACCATGTTTTGGATAATAGTGTCTTACAATTCTTTATCTATTTGGATGGGCCGCATCTTCTTTTTTAAGCTTTATTAAAACATGCACATATAGCAGCTCCCTTTTTTCCATTCAATAACATATAATTAAATACAAATAACAATACATGAAACATTGTATTTCGCCGAATATATTAAGAACATTAACGAAAGCAAAATTCTATGAACAAATCGAAATTGTTACAGCTGAAAAATGCCCTCACGTGTCTGTCTGTTCGGGTCGCAATATAGCGACATTTCCCCCACTACGTCGCACTGCGCCAACGCAACCCAGATTTTTTTTAACTACCCTAAAAACTTTCATCTCCTATGTAATGCTCATATAGGCGAAAGCTTTAAAAACGGTGGAACAATTAATTAATCATGGTTATTTAATTCTTATTAAGTGCCTAAATACAAAGTTTTAAGGCGTCATCTTCTATGTATAATGACAAACTTCCATACAAACTTTCATCCCCTTTTTACATCCCCCTAAGGTTTTTTTCGCAATAAAAAATAGACTATGTCCTTTTCCAAGCTCTAGTTTATCTCTGTACCAAATTTCATCAAAATCGGTTAAGTGGTTTAGGCGTGAAAGCGTAACAGCCAGACATACAGACAGAGTTACTTTCGCATTTATAATATTAGTAAGGATTACTATTCCTTTCCAACGTTTTAAGGTTTTAACAAAATATAATAACAAATTCGTTAAACTTAACAAATAGGATCAGATACATGCAACGCCATCTGTTGACAACCTACATACCTACTTATAAGTCGGTACTGTAAATCGTCAATAAATCGGTACTATAACGGCGGCTTTCAATATCCTATCTTAAAATTTTCTTATATATCTTAAAATTTTGACAGATTTTCTAAGAAAATGTGTCAAAATTTCAAGATAGATAAGAAAATTTTATGATAGATAGGATATTGAAAGCCGCCGTAAATGGTCAATAGATGGCGTTGATCTGATCCTATTTGTTAAGTATCTTATTTAGCTACATTTCAAATACATATATCTTTTGATAGAGTGAAGCGATTGCGATGAAACAAAAACTAAATGTTACTCTAAGTTACGCTAAATTTTTATGGATAAAATTTATTTACACTGGTTTTGTAGTTTTCACGTGATGCGTGCACAACTAAACAGACAAACAGACAAACAGACAAAAATTCCAAAAATGCTGGAAATGGATTCTGTTAGTAATCCTTTAACACCCAGGCTATTCTTTTTTTAAATATTTTCAATGTACAGAAACGACTCCTCTACAAATTTATTATATGTATAGATACATATTAGTTACCCTTCTTAACTATAATATTACAAGAACCAAAATTACAGAAATGTTAACAACAGTAAATACCCAAGTAATTCTCACACACAATGTACTTACATTATTTAGTATAGCCAAACTCTTCTTTTAATTTTTGTTTCAATCTATTTTTACACTTTATTTTCTTTTCTTCTCTAAGTAATTGATATTTATTACATAGCTTTGGTACTATATATTGTCTAGTTCTTTCTCCATAATAATTACTAACCCTTACAGTCTCTAACTTTCCTTTTTTTATTGATCTGGCACTATATTTATATATTTTATTTATTTTAAATTCCTCTTTATAGTATGTTTCTATTGCTATCAAATATCTTACTTTTTCATCTACAGGTACAATTGCAAATTCCGAAAATAATTTATTATAATCATCCCTATATTTAATCCTTAATTTTTTCTCACTCATTATTTTTAAGAATCTTAGCTGTATCTTTTTAATTTCTTCTATATAAGTTTCTTCTATATGAAAAACTCCGAAAAACGGCAAGGCTATAAACGGCCATATACCAAATAGAAACCAGACATTTTACATAAAAAGTAGTTGAAACTAAATGGGTGTAAATTTAATAAAAGTAAAAAATATATTTTTACTCTAAATTTAGTAACCACTACGTTGGCAGCATTGCCAAATGTATAAAATAAAATGTTTCGTGTGTACAATGAATCGTCCAGTCACATGGCTGGACGAAATCAGGTCAGATCAGAATCAGACAGACGTAATCTGGGCTATCCATTACCTATCGTCATGTACTACTTATTAGTCTGTTCTTTCTGAATTACACTTTTGACAGTTTTATTCTTAAACTATATAGTACCTGGTTGACCGAGCATTTGCTCGGTACCCTTAGTTATTAAATAAAGGAAAAAAAAAAATCGGACTGAAGATTCGAATCTTCAGTACCATTTTTTTTTTTTTTTTTTAAATTGGGCAGATAAAACCGAACGAGCCTGGTTCGAACCAGGCTCGTTCGGTTTTATCTGCCCAATTTTCCCACTAAGCTATCATGACAAACAAATCGACAGCGAAATTTACGTTCGCATTCTAATCATATTTTATTGTTGCCCAAAACACGGACAAAAAAATGTTTTCTATAAATCTATCCTAGCTAGATCGATTTATCGACATTTTTAGCCCATGTATACAAAATTTCATGAAAATCGTTGGAGCCGTTTCCAAGATTCAGATTCTATATATATATATATATACAAGAATTGCTCGTTTAAAGGTATAAGATAAGATATATCCTATATATTATGATAATAATATATGCTATCCGGCGTAAAGCGGCAGTTATGCGGTTTGCGAATTTCCGGTGGCATAACTTTCGGTAGTGTGGAAGTTATGGACGTCGATAGTCGCCAAAGGCTTCGACTGTTCGTTTGCACCCCTATGCTATAAAAAGTGCATTGTATGCATAAAAAAATTGGTTATTCATAAAATTAGAACTCTACTTTTATCACCTAGCTTAGATTTGGTATCAACACGCACCATTTAACATCTTTTGTAGATAACTAAAAAAACATTGTTGGACGCTAATGACGTATTTGCCAGTCCTAAACCAACACGGGCCGTTTGGATGGTCTACACACATTTGTTTGTGCACCTGCTGTGCCACAGTCGGTGATATGTAATTAGAAAACTTATCATTAGAGTATTTAGGTGTAATTTAAATACTGAGGTTTTTATTTTTGCATTTTCATTTCGGCTTGATAGTTTTACAAGTGTTACATTTTGTGTAGCGTGCATTAGCAGAAAAATTATTAGGAATATAAAAAAATGCTTAAAATTCAGTTCTACCGTGACCATGGTTGCTGTAAAGTATCTGAACGTTGGACATAAAAGACTCAATAAACCGCGATAAAATCCGAAAAAGTTGTTTCATTATATTATAATGAGCGAAATTTAAGTACACATAAGAAAATAATAAAAAGTTGTTTGAAATAAAGTTATTAACTTTAAGTATTACTATTAGACTTCGGGCGAGATGTCGTCCAATCATAGTGAATTTGAAGATAGAGCTAAAGATTTCCCTGCAACAGCAAAAAAAAGGTGTGTGTGCGATTCACACACGACAGAAACACATGTTAAACGCTCAAGTACAAGCAAGTATAAAACAGTGTGCAATATACATACACACCAACATTTGCTCTCTAGCTTTTTTGTATTTGTGTCTCTTACCTTTCGCTTTTTCCGTTGCATCCGGTTTGAAATCACAACGATTCTAAAGAAGTTTCACTTCAAAAAAGGTTTGTGTTCGATTCACACACGATAGAAGTGAAACACACATTAAATGCGCAAATACAAGCAAGTATTAAACAGTGTGCAATATACACACCTTCATTTGCTATCTCACTCTTTTGTATTTGTATCTCTTACCTGTCGATTTTCCGTTGTATCTGTTTTGAAATCACAACGATTCTAAAGAAGTTTCACTTCAAAAAAGGCACAGCAAAAAAAATGTGTGTAAGAGAGATACCGCCTAACAATAATGTTTTCTTGAGACGATGTCGTATTAATATATTTAAATGATTGCTCCTAAAACGGGAAGGTCCTTATAAAATGTTTGATGGGCGCCATCACAGTTACAGACACCGTAAACCAGTAACAGGTGTAATGACGTTTATTATTCTATCAAATGTTTGACCTATTTAGATTATTCTGAGTATCCGTAATAAAATTTTAGGTAAACCTTTTTCTACCTAGATTTTTTCCAACTATATTTAGTATCGGTTTTAACCAGGCCCAGGCAAGTGGCAAACGCTAAACGAATAGAAATAGAATATAATACTTATTTTATGGGAATAAAAATAACTGTCTAATAACATGTCGTAAACTAGTGTCATTCCCATATAATAATAATATCTATAGGACGCTTTTTACAGCACGTCTATCTGATCCCGTGGTAAGTTCTCGAAGAGACTTGGGTTACGGTACCAGACAACAGAAATATATTTAAGATTTTTATTATATAATACACATCCATGAACACAGAAACTTTTTTTTATTGTGTTCCCTGGCGAGATTTGAACCGGCTACCTCCGGCTTGTGCGCCAACGCGCTAACCACTGATCACAGAGATCGTTAAATCACAATAAGTATTCTATTCTAATAATAACTTTCCGAATTTAAGTGAAGGAGGATCGGTCGTCTTTGGAGGCATTGCAAGAGGCATACGTGGAGAAGGGTGCAAGGTGCGTCTTAAATATCATCAGGCTCTATATCAAATATCTAATGGTCTGTCAACGGCGAATGATGGAACAACCATTCCGCCATGGAACATTTCACGGTACTATACATACATACATACCTACTAAGCGTATATTTACATATATTTAGAAGAAATATATTTATGAAATAAAGTGATAATGTTGTCTTTATTTTTATTACAGATTTTTTTCGTTAAATATCTAATATATATAAATCTCGTGTCACAATGTTTGTCCTCAATGGACTCCTAAACCACTTAACCGATTTTAATGTTTTTTCTTTTAAAATGTGTGCTTTTCTCCAACTTAAAAGATAGGGTAGTTTATTTCTCAAATTTGAGATTGCAATTTTATTTATTGCAAATTAATTGTTTTGACAGAACGAAGTCTGTCGAGTCCGCTAGTATACTATAAATATTTATTTAAAAACTAATATTCAAAGAGAAATGTGTCGGTGTTCATTAAAGGGGGACTTTGTTCAGCAGTGGACGATTACTGGCTGATGATGATGATGACGATACAAATATATAGTACAAAGGAAATAATATTAGTATCTATATCATCGATATCAAGCTTTATACGTTCTCATTTATTACATTAAAATACATAGCTATTAATAATACAAGAATTAATCTAAAATTAAAAACCTAAAAATATTTATGTATTATATATTATAATAACTAAAATATATTATTAAATGGAGTACCTTTAGGCAACGTTCCGAAGATACTGGCAGCGTTCCCCCTTTGAATACGGAATCCGAGGTAGTGGCCAGCTCTTCGGTCTCCTGTAATGTCGACTAACTTGTAAAATATAAACAAATTTTCAACTTTTCATACAAAGAATACAATACATATTTAAGATATCCGTCTGTTGTTATCTGAAAATTGTTTTTTACAGTCATGAAATTTAAAACTGCTTTAGAAATGAATCACAACCGTACGTCCGCATAATATTATGCCCCTTAAATCTAAATAAAAAATATTTTGAACAAAACCCATTGCTGAGTTTTAGAAGTTGTTTAAAATTATTACGAAAGAATATCATTTCTCTTTACACTAAACTTCTTATTAAACTATAATATTCTACTGACAGTTTGTAATAATGTATCGATGAATACTTGTTACCATTTATGCAAAAACTACTTAAATGAATTTTCATTGAATTTAATAACACAAAGGCTATAAACATATTTCCGTTTTCCCACGGAAATGGGTAGTGCTCAGGTTAAAAATGCGGAAAGCTGCTAGTCTTATACTACTACGAGTATGTATACTATAGTTTGTTTGTTTGGACGCGATAATCTCGGGAACTATTGGTGGATTTAAATATTTTAAATGATTTTTTCAGTGTTAGATATCCCATTTATCGACGAAGGTTATATTATTGTATCTTATACTAATTATATAAAGCTGAATAGTTTGTTTGAACGCGCTAATCTTAGGAACTACTGGTCGGATTTTGGAGATTATTTTAGTGTTAGATAGTCCCTTTATAGTGGAAGGTTATAGGCTATTATTAGGCTTGGCCCACCACTCGTTCTGCTGTAACTCCTGTATAGCCAGGATCGACAGCGGCAACCACCAAATGACCCTTTGATACGATCTCCGGGAGCCCGGGGGATACGTTAAAAACTGCCTTGGGACCCGCAACGAAATTTATAGGCTATATATAAAAACCCATAAAAATGCCGTTATAAATCTTAGTTAACGTAGGCGAAGCTGCGGGCATCAGCTAGTTTATAGTACTTACCTAGTAAATAAAAATGCCAAATTATTCTTACACCGAAAAACCCAAGAAATTCTCAATACACATTTCAAGTAAAACCACTACCACGAACATATTTCAGTAAATAAAGCCTGAATTCGAGAATATCTGCCCAAGTACCAAAATATCCGTATTAACTGGCAGTAAACAAAAATAAAACGAAGCCTATAAAATAAATAATAGAAGCGCGGCAAAATGCTGCGGCAGTTAAATTTTATGCGCAGATCCGAGTAAACCTTTGCCATGCCTAATTTTACGTTACGTTCGAATATCTGATGTTTAACAACTGGCAGTACATTAATACTGATCATCATCGGCTCGTCAACATCTATGGGTATATCTGCTGACTTGATGATTTCAGTCATCACTGCTAGAACCACATTCACCCTTGGAGCCGATCACATAATTGGGTAAACCGGTAAAATAATAAATCTTAAAAAATAAGGATAAAAATTTGAGAAATTTTGATCTATGATACTTTTTTTTTGTATTTTAATTCTTACAATTTCTGAAAAGATCAGCGGAACAAAAAGCGTCTATTAAATTTGTATATGCACATGTGCGACGTTGACCATTCACTCTGGTCTGCCTATAACAATTTTGATAAAATAAAAAAATAAAATTTATACAAAAAAATCAGTTTTGTCGCAACAGATAAATTCGATATCAGCTCTATTGGAACGAAAACGTATTTTGAACACAAATCATTGTATATCTAGAATTGTTTTATTTTATACAAAAATGTCATGCAGTTTTTGTAAGTTATCTTATTATACATAACTGACTAAATTGACTTGTTTTTTCAAGAGTTCTCGGATATATATCCCGCTGCTGGGCACGGGTCTCCTCCTCGAAATCAAGCGAGGAGAATATTGAGCCATAGTTCACCGATACGCTGGCCCAATGTGGGTTCATGAACTTTACATACGTTCAAATACTTTCAATGATCAGGCATGCAGGTTTCCTAACGATGTTTTCCTTCACCAGTGAGCAAGCGATGGTCTCGTGTTTGGGGTTCCCTTAGAAATGTAAAAAAAAGGTGTATGTGCGATTCATACACCATAGAAGTGAAACACATGTTAAATGCTCAAATACAAGCAACAAACAGTGTGCAATATACATACACACCGCCATTTGCTCTCTCGCTCTTTTGTATTTGTGTCTCTTACCTGTAGTTTTTTTCCGTTGCTTCAGGTTTGAAATCACAACGATTCTAAAGAAGTTGCACTTCATAAGCATTTCAAGGCACACACGGGGTTAAGGAACTCCATACCGGCCATGCCCACTGGAGCATTGTCGCTCAAAAATAGCTTATTTGATTAGATTCTCTAATATTACATACACCTATCTTTTTTTTATTCTATATTCTTTTTCTTTATCTATTTACCTATAAAACCATACTCAACATGAAATTCTTAAAAGCTCTTAAGCTTTTGTTTGTTTGAAACTGCCAATCTCCTATTCCAGTCATGTCTGAATAATCTTGCTGAGTTTGATAGCTATATTGAGGTCGGATTTATATCCGGTATAAAATAAAAATAAAGCTTCGAAAATATTATGTATTTAAACATAATATTATCCTAGTTTTATTATGTTTGTTTTAAGGAGGTAAAAATTCTGGATTGCTTTTTTAGTATGATTAATAGCTTGCCTAATCTTATCAAGTTAATTTAGGCTTAGAAATATGAATAATATGTAATCCTACTAATAGGGCCTGGGCCCTTAAATATATGTACAGTTGGGTAACTTCCATGAGGTTATTACCAATGCTTTAATTTTAGGTTTGACAAGTTTAACGTATCAATATCACGCTTGTTACCATTTGTACAGTGTGGGGGGCTAGGCGAAAGGATGGCATCTGCATAACTAACCACACTATAACTATACAATAACTAACTAACCCACTAACTATATAGTTGTACTACGTATAACCTCTGGTTGTATGGACGTTTGTGGGCGTTGATTGTCGCCAAAAAGCGTGAGTGTTCGTTTACCGTCGATGGCGGCGCGACTGTCTTCAGAATGGAATAGTTTCTAGTCAAAATCACGTCATCAAAAATAATTAAAATTATTTAAAATTTACCAAAAAGAACTATAACAAAATTATACATTATTAAGTTTAAAACAAATTAAATTTATCTCAGGTGTATTAATAAGGTGCAATATGCCCTTTATAATTAAAGTTCTTCCAAGCCAAACCACCAAACATAGCGTATAACAAGAACGCCTTTAAATGCACAAAAGCACAAAGTTAAGCGTCTGCATCTCAAAGTCGAAGAAAGCTCATGTTTTACACCTCGAAGGTTTTATGTTTCCCCGAACATAAATTCCGCTATCAAATTTGTAAATCCCTGTTCGCTGTTTGTAATAAATTCATCACAAGTCCACAGAGAGTAAGATGTTAAATTTCCCTTAAAATACAATCCTTAATTATTTTTTATTGAATACAAAAGCTTAGAGTCGTCGCATCGTGTTTTGAGTTAATCAATGTGGAAACTCAACTATTGTGATATCATTATATTGAATTGAATATAAAAAAATACTCAAAATTCAGTCCTCCCGTGTCCATGGTTGCTGCAAAGTATTCGAAACGTCGGGCTTATAAAAAACTAAATAAACCGCGATAAAATCCATAAATTTGTTTTATTACAATGAGTGAAATTCGCGTAAACATAAGAAAGCAATATTGTGATATCATTTTTTAATAAAAGCAAACGGACTTACGGTTTACCTGATGGTAAGTGATAGCGACCTCCTCAGACACCAGAGGGTTAGCAGGTGCGTTGCCGGCCTTTCAGATATTCTCGTTTCTTGAAGGTCTGAAAAGTCGTATAGGTCGGAAGTACCGTGGGTAGCAATATTGGTGGTGTGAGGCAGGAAATACCATGAATATCGAGTTATAGGTGGATATAGGTTTGACACGATGTCCGGTAGAATTTTGCTGCAGGGTCAGAGTACTCTCCGTCGTAGACACGGTAGAAGACGCAGAGCGATCGGACATATTTGGAATGTTGACGCGATGTCTGGTGGTGGAATTCTGCTGCAGGTATTAGTCTGAACAATTCCTCAGAACACTCTCCGTGATCGCTCTGTACCTACCTACCTAAGTAGGCTTTTTTTACTTTTGTTAGTAACTGCAATCCTGTACTCTATCCCGCTTTGAACGGGGAGGGAAACTTAATATTTCCTACCCCTCCTGAATTCTTTTGATTAATTTCGTTGCGGGTCCGAAGGCAGTTTAAACGTATCCCCTGGGCTCTAGGAGTCGTTTCCAGAATCAAAGGGTCATTTGGTGGTTACGGCCGCTGTCGACCCTGGCTACACAGGAGTTGCAGTAGGCGGCCGACAAACGGGCGAGAGAGGAAGCCGCTGATGTGGCCTCCCTCCGTAGACGACGAACGGGGGTGCGTCGGAGGCGCTACTTAATGCGCTTCCAGTTCAGGATGGGAACTCGGGCCCAGCTTAAGACATGATGTCGTGGGGACTGCCAAGTCGTAGCCGGGCAGTCCCCCTATTGTGGAGAATCTGGTCTTGCCGGGACTAGTCTGTCGCTGAGGGTTTCCCGTTGCCTGCGATCCGGGTCCCTCAAATAGCGGCTGAAGGCTCACGCAGCGGGGGTTTAAGTGGGGTTTTAGTGGGGTAGGGCACCCAAATGCAAGTCCCCACACACGCCAGCGCGCCTATCCAGGCCCTGGTATGGTCGTTAATGATTTCCGCTGTGTCATCAAAAAAAAAAAAAAAAAAAGAGTTGCAGCAGTGGAAACGAGTGGTGGGTCAAGTCCAAAAGAATAATATTTTTTTCTGTGATTTTTTATGGCATAAGCTAACACGAATAATATTTGCACATAAGTGCAAGTGGCTACCGTCACCCATAAACGCTTAGGACTAGCTGAGGAACTATTTATCTTAAATAAATTAAGTTTTTATTACCGTTCTTTTTTTTCAGTTTGCAATAGGTTAAAGTGGTTCTATAATATTTATTTATTTCTCATTTATAGGTTATCAACTTTGTAGTATAACTTCCGAAGAGCAATGACAGTTACAAATGGTAATGAATAAAATTATTCAACCGCTCACTTAGGAAGGTTAAACAAAACTCGAACTAAAGTCAAAGAGATTAAACAGTACTTTGTACTAGAAATTAATTTTGACTAAATTCGTACCATCGGTAAGTCTCATACATTCCTTATCAAACCTTCAAATTAAAATATGTAGATGAGGCCTTTCGAATCTTCCTTATAATTATAACTTTACGATTACGGTTAATTTATGCGTAGTAGTTTTACATCGAGTATATTGGACAAATCCGAGGGATTTGAATAAATTGTGATGGAGATGAGCTAACACTTTACTGCCTTTTAGTTAGTTGGAAAGAATTTCACCATCATCATCACCATCATCTGCCTTCATAAGTTCACTGTTGCACATAGCCCTCAATAAATGCCAAGATGACCGATCCCTTGCCGTTCTGGTCTTTCCACCCCGTACATACTTGTGAGACTCATTTTGTTTGTGAGATTGGAATTTGACAAATTCCTAATAGTGAATTTTACGAATTTAATGGTTCTGGTATTTTGTGATTTGCATTCGTTAAAGCTATACATATATTCCTTATACTATTTTATTATTGGGTTTATTTAAATTTAATTTTTCTAGTCACTGAATGTTCTGTAGATATTTCAATTGTAGTTATGTTTCAATTCGGAATTGACTTCCTGGTATAAAAAGTATTGAAAAAATATTCACAGTCACAGTTTATTGATTAAAACTGTTTTGTTTATTGTTTTGCAAAATATTAATGAAGCATTAGCATACGAAATATTTTATATTTAATTGAAAATTTGATTATCAAGCATTGAAAAAAAATAGGATCGGATATATCCTATCGGATAGGATAGGATGTATCATAGGGTAGTTTTGAATAACTTTGTAACAGTAGGACATCTGACATCTCAGTCCTCCCGTGACCATGGTTGCTGTAAAGTATCCGAAACGTCGGGCTTGTAAAAAACTTAATACACCGCGATAAAATCCGTAAATTTGTTTCATTATAAAAAAATAGGATTTGAAACTAAATGTAATCTTTTAATTTTAAAGCTTTCAATAAACAAAGAATTAAGAATCCTAAGTAAACGTCTAATGAAAATAACAGAGCTCAAATTAAGTGAATATTCGAGTTTGATGAAATTGAATGGTCGTCGGTTCGAATTCCATAGAACCCTCGTGTGCCTCGGTTGACATAATTGAATTTTACCGCCCAACAACATTCGCCCAATTGAACAATTGGGGAATGATTTTTGGAAAACCGTGGAATTGTCAAAGAACGGCTATTGAACAATACCTTTATAGCCTTTATTACTTTTTTTGGGCTTAGGTAATAAATGTTTTTGTACCTTTTCGTATTTTAATATATGCAGCATTTATTATTTATTATACGAGCGGTTGTAGCGACGATGGTCCAGTGGTGGGTGGACTCGGCCTCTTATGCGAGAGCTTCTGAGTTCGACCCTGACTCGTCCGTGTGTGCCTTGAAATGGGGTTTTCTAAATTTATAAGTGCACGAGAGACCATCGTTCGCTCACCGGTGAAGGAAAACATCGTGAGGAAACTTGCCTGCCTGATGACATTGAAAGTCTTTGAAGGTATGTGAAGTTCACCAACCCGCATTGGGCCAGCGCATCGGTGAACCATGGTCCATTAGCCCTCATCGCCTGATTTCGAGTAGGAGACCCATGCTCAGCAGTGGGACATAATATAAGGGTTGATATTGTATGAGCGGTTGCCCGCAGTTTCGCTCGCGTTAATCAAAATTTAGAGCCATACTACCTTATAGCTTAAGGAGTATCCTTATTTATAAGGAGTAACATTATACAATCAATTATTTTTTGTGGAAAGTTTTATTCGAATCAGCCCAGCCGTTTTTGAGAAGATTTTTAAAAACGAAGATTGAAAGCCTCCGGCATGTTTAAAAATTTAAGAGAGTTAGCCGCTGTAGTTGATGACGATCATAATTATGTTTTAAACAATCCCGTGGAATTTCTAAAACCTATAACGCCTTTAAGACTACCACCACACATTGTTTAAATTAAAAGTTCAGTACCTGGTTGACCGAGCATTTGCTCGGTACCGTTTTTTTCCACTAAGCTATCATGACATACAAATCGATAGCGAAATTTACGTTCGCATTCTAATCATATTTTGTCGTTGCCCAAAACACATAAAAAAAAGTTTTCTAAAAATCTATCCTAGCTAGATCGATTTATCGATTCAGATTCTATATATATATATATATATATATATATATATATATACAAGAATTGCTCGTTTAAAGGTATAAGATTATAATGAGTGAAAACATAAGTAAACAATACGCTGAAACAATTTAACTTTATCTTGGACGAAACGTAAAATTACATAATTTAAAAACCTCAACTTATGTTCAGACCTCTACCTAATTGAAAAATATCGGAATCTCGACTCTGAGAGAGCAAATGGAATATCTCCAGCTCTGCACTTTTAATTGTTATTAATGTTATTCTAGTTTCTGCGCTTTTGTTACGTTTTTCTATTAAATTTATAATTTAAATGCTAATACAAAATTAGTTTGCCTTGTTTCAAGTGTATAATTATAGCATCTTCATATTGTATATACTGTTTATGTATTACTAGCTGTTGCCCGCGGCTTCGCACGGGTAAGCAAAATAAATGCTGATATGAGACGGATAAAGGCTGATAATTATTGCCATTGTTGATAATGATTGCCATATTATAATGGCATGTTAAAATAGCAATAAACTCCGTCAAAGACGTTTAATTATTAATTATAAGATTTCGTTTGCTAGGAATGTATTATCTGTTTAATAATATAATAGTAAAAATATCGTAGCCACTACAATGAAACTTTTTTTTTAACATTGCTCTGTATCTAAGCCCTTTTCGGTCATTTTTCGGTTTCTAGGTTTTCGTTTAAATTTTTCTTCCTAGATCCTTTCTAGATTTTTGTTTTTATCTTGACATGTCATCACGCGTTTTAAAGGGACATTCTATGTTAACGTACTATTCTGAGTTTTATAGTGTTGTATGTTCCTGATGGTGTAATAGATCTTTTATTGTTGTTCTAAAGAGCGACCTGAGCTATTGATAACAGCTCTTGCGTCCGTCTGTCTCCGGTACAGCTGATATTATTCACTAAATGGAATAGACGGACGGTTCATTATTCAATGGGCGATAGAAAATAATCACATAATAATATTTGAAATATTTAATGTATTTTTTTCAACAAAAAGGAAGCAAGATTTTATTTTTAGTTAGTTATAATATCCGATGAATAAGGTAGACAATATGAAATTTGTAACAAACGTATCCATATTTTATTTTTAGACTAAACATCTAAAGTAACTCATTGTAAGTAATTTGTATATATCTATACATTCATTTTATTATTATATGAGCTCTCTTGTATATTATCATATTATACAGAGTTGCGGTTAAAATAGTCATCAAGGATATCTTACAGAAACATTTGCAAAGAATGGAAAGATAGCTACGCTACAACTATTAAATATTTTTTTCTTTTTCCAGTTGAGTTTATTTTAGAATCTAGAAATATATAGAAATATGTTAGGAATGTCTACAAAAAATAATAATTTAAAACTCATTTTGCAAATGTCATGGCCCAAAAGTAGATACGGATATAAAGCTAGCTCCAGCAAATTTAATTTTTACAAAGCATTTCTCGGAAGGCAGAAAGCTTTTAGCGAACTCTTTTTCAACATAACAAATGTTTGGGTTAAAGAATTTATGTACAAACTACTAAAGATTTTATCTAGCGCTAAAATAAGATGTGTTACAGCGTGAAAACATTTATTTTATTTTATAATTCTTAAACGACACACGGGGCTTAGACAAAACTTTAATAAAACGATAACGAAGTCCGAAAAGAATAAAATGTATGCGATTGACATAAGCCGCGCTAGATTACGTGGTCAATCGTTATCGTATTAAAATCACAAACTTATTTTATATTGGTTATAGATCGTTAGTGTCAATATCTTATTGGCTAGGAAATTGTCACTGATAATTCAGAGACGATGACGAATTTCGGTATCTTTTTCCTATGCAATATCTTATTGGCTAGGAAATTGTCACTGATAATTCAGAGACGATGACGAATTTCGGTATCTTTTTCCTATGCAATGATGCTACTTTGCCTAAGCCTTCTGTATAGTTTTCTACATAGTTCTTCTTTTTACATTTAACAACAGGCAAACGAGATTTAAATTCGTGGTAGAAATATCTTTTCGACGTAGAAGTAAAACAATTGATACGTTTGAAAGTTGGCAAAATATACGTTGGCGAAATGTTATTGGCAGATTAGAATCTAGATTCTAGACCAAAGTACAACTATGAGGTACCTGACATGGCCTAGGTTTTAGGCATACGTTTTTCTTAAATCTAGATAGCCCTTTGGTTTTTAGAGGTATTTATAATCCTGTATTAATAATCCTGTTGTAATAGTAAAAAAAATATATCCAATGGATAAAGCGTTTTTTGGTTTTTAAGGAACATATTTTTTTAAATTTATATACTCTTATCTTTTCAATGAAAAGTTTTCTTTTACATAAAATTATTGACCGTAGTATAAAAAGGTATTTAAATTTAATTAAAAAAATCAAACATTGTTATATACACAAGCGATTATTGCAAAATGACATTTAATAAGATTTAAAAGTCTTTAAGTATGCGTGAAGTTATCCAATTCACACTGGGAAGGTTTTATACTTGTTGATTTCACGAGCGATGCGAGCTCAAATGGAATGAAATATCGGAACACAATTGATTGAGAGCCACTATTAGGGGAAGACAAATAAGTCTATTTAAAAAGTAAAGTAAAGTCAACCCTTTATGTCCCACTGCTGGGCACGGGTCTCTTCCTCGAAATCAGGCGAGGAGGGTTATGGGCCAGTAGTTCACCGCGCTGGCCCAGTGCGGGTTGGTGAACTTCACCTACCTTCAAAGACTTTCAATCTCATCAGGCACGCAGATTTCCTCACGATGTTTTCCTTCACCGGTGAGTGAGCGATGGTCTCGTGTTTGGGGTGCACTTAGAAATTAGAAAAACCCATTTCAAGGCACACTCGGGGTGTCAGGATCGAACCCGGACCTCTCGCATAAGAGGCCGAGTCCATCCACCACTGGACCATCGTCGAAGTCTATTTACCTACCCTTAATTACCGTGCAAAAATAATAATATCGACCTTCTTTATTTACGTTAAAATGAACAGATTAACAAACAAATACACTTTAATGTTCTTAGTGTTTTTTCTTTTATCCCTGTTTATTTTATCAAGCAACAAATCAACGGTTGGTACAGATATAGTTATATGAAAATAATGCATGCATGCATATACATGTAATGTTTGCGCCTTCATAAATAAAAATAATCCTAATTTATGATAATCTTTGCCGGTAGTTAGCGTATAAGTAAATAAGTATGGAGTGTAGGACATAATGTACTCACGAGCAATGTATACAAATTTTTAATATAGAATACTGAACTTTCACCAGAGAAAAAATTTATTTACTCTCTACTTCATACAGGAATTTTACTACAAAAGTAAAGGATAGTGGTACTAGGACTAAGTATTAAACTTGCGTACATCTGAGAGGCCCAGTTCCTTTCGGAAATATCTAACAGGGATACCACAGGTTTACGTAAGTCCACTTCTTGAAACAAGTGTATTTGATTTTTTTATATTCTTTTTTTTATTTTCTAAGAGATTTGCCAATAATAAAGTACAATCATCGTGAAATTTAATAAAATTGGCAAAAAAATCACAAATTTTATAACCCGGCCAAATTGGTAGGTAGTACAAAAAGGGGAACATTTGATTTGAGGATGTTTAGTAAGAATTAAAATTTAGTTCATCATTAATGCATGATTGGGCACAAATTCAAATTGAGCCAAGAAAAAAATATAATATGTTAGATAGTAGGCAATATTCTGACAAAGACACAAGAAAGTGTCTATGTCCCTGTCAATATTGGAATTTCTTGTATGTATAGTCATCGCCACTTTAGAAGTCCGATAGACGCGGCGCTGCGGTCTCATAACTCAATGTTGCCAATTTATAGTGTAATGATTTTCCACCAAGTCTAGTACAAAAAAATAATTAAATAATTATAGGGCCTATGGTCAGTTATAGTGGATTGATAAAGACTGATGATGATAATAATGACAAAAATAAAATTTATAGCAGCAAAATAAAAATCTCCCTGTCAGGTTTTAGTAAAATAAAACATTTTTTTTTTGTAAATATTTCATTCGTATTTTTTACGTATAACCGATTAGTAGAATTCATCTAAAACAAGCTTCTTCGGATGTGTTCGGCTTTTGCCAGGAGTGACGATTTTCTCAGAAGTAATTGCTGCCATTGTTACTTCTTTTGTTTTTCGACCTTTTTTACAGAAACACCTGAAAATATAATTCATCTGAGCAAGGATTTAATTCTTTTACCTTGTATTTATATTCATATAAAATATCATAAGATCAATGTAGGTATAGAGTTAATGATAATATTTTAACCATAAATTAGGCAAAAATGAGTGACTCTGGCATCTCTAAAATTTACCTGTCATGGCAGTGACATTTATAAACATTTTATTCAACGGGGTTAATTGTTGTTTATTTTTACTTTCTAATTCAGAAAATTATTTCACTTTAATGATCATTTTACGGCCTTCACTTTTTACACCTCACTTTATATTATATGCTCCATATTTCACGTAAAACAATTTAAAATATCACAACTTCTTACTCCAGACAGACGTCAAGATGTCAATGTTGTCAAATTTAGTTCGGCCATAAGTCGCAGGACTTTAAAAGTGGCGACGACTATAATGCGGTTCCTATACGGTATTATTATTAGTTTGTCAAATCAACTTGAAGCTTAATCTTGATACCATAAAGAATATGCTTTAAAGGATAGCATAGATAATTTACATGAAATCTAAGATTGTTGATTTAGGGTCTGTTTCACAATGTAAAGTGCCCGCTAGCTATATAAGTTTATATAACACACAAATTACTTGATAGACGAATCTTCTAGTTAGCCTTGATTACGTTTCACCATCATTTTACCTGTAAAATTTGGCAGAGCGCTGTTTGACACTCTGGGTTAAGTAGGCTTGGCAATTCAATCATTGTTTGGATAGTAGGATTTCATTTAATTTGGGAGGTTCAATAATAGCTTAAACTGGCTGTTAATATATCCAAGTGTATACAAAAATATAGATATAGATTAGCTCTTTTATTGGTCGGATACGCAAAATTAAAAACATCCGTCAACTTCATAATAAAATGTTGATGCAAATTTTCAGAGTATGCTAAGCCAAACGATTATGAAAGATTTATTTGCTAATTTCAGAAGTTGAAGTACACACTTCTATGAAGCACCTTAATTTAATACACTAAATCTTGAGGTCTAACATTTGAATATGGGACCCTGAGCCAGTAAAAGCTTAGGGTCAGGCCAGGTGTGACAAACGGTGTGGCTGCTAATCAAAATGAAGCATAATTACAAGTAAATGTTAAATCAAGTTTAAACTATTGTGCACGCAGATGTTTTGCCTTTAAATCCTACTAATATTATAAATGCGAAAGTTTGTGAAGATGTTTGTTAGTCTTTCACGCAAAAACTACTCAATGGATTTTGATAAAACTTCATAATAATATAGCTTATTAGATTAACACATAGTCTATAATTCTTCCCCGTATTCCCACGGGAACGCGGGGCGCTGCTATACTATATATAAATGCCGTTGTAAATGTTAGTTAACGCAGGCGAAGCTGCGGACAACAGCTAGTATTTACTATTTCCATAATGCTGTTTACTGTTGAGTCTTTGTGTTTAAAACTCCACTGGGATTATGACAATAGTTTCTTAAGTTCTCTTAAATGCGGCTTTTTCATGAAATCATTCGTCTTAACACCGTTTAAACTTTATATTGTATACAGTTTTCTTTAGCTCTAGTAATGTTTTAAACATTGAGTTTGCCTTTGTTTGAAAGTTTTTAAAGAATTAAAATGTAAATTTATTTTGTAGCGTAGCACATTTGTAGTAATTTAAAGTCACATATTTTACAGTTAATATAAATAAGAATATTATATGTGTTACATACTCTGTGTATTAAAGTTTTTATAGTGTGGGTAAATTGAATACGAATATCGCAATAATCTCTGAGTTTTAATACAATGAGTGATATTTACTTAAGGGCCTGTTTCACAATCTCCAGATAAGTTCCGAATAGGCTATTCACAACATATTTGACAGATACTCCATACTCTAAAAAATAAAAGTATCAACCCTTATATGTCCCACTGTTGGGCACGGGTCTCCTTCCTCGAAATCAGGCGAGGAGGGTAATGGGCCAATAGTCCACCGCGCTGGCCCAGTGCGGATTGGTGAACTTCACATACCTTCAAAGACTTTCAATCTTATCAGGCATGCAGGTTTCCTCACGATGTTTTCCTTCACCGGTGAGTGAAGGATGGTCTCGTGTGCACTTAGAAATTTAGAAAAACCCATTTCAAGGCACACACGGACGGGTCAGGATCGAACCCGGAACCCCTCGCGTAAGAGGCCGAGTCCGTCCACCACTGGACCACCGTCGCTCCATACTCTATCTGTCAAATATGTTGCGGATAACCTATTCGGCACTTATCTGGAGATTGTGAAACAGGCCCTAAATAATATATAAATCGCAATCAGCTAGCATAGTAATAAATATATTTAACATAAGAATTAAATTATCCTTTCTTGATCATAACACGGACTATCCCTAAGAATTCCGTCGTAGTCATTTCAAGGCACGTAACCTGTTTAAACATATTATATTATACAATTATGGAATAAGTTTTCATCCATACAAAGCCAGAAAACGATCGAATAGCGTGTCTTTTGTTATATCCATTTCGACTTATTGTATAAAATGATAACAAAATAAGCATACTGTTACATAACTAACATTTTATTGTACACATTTCGCGTATTAGCCCATTAAAAGTTTTAACATGATGGATGCACGGGTGGAAACTAAAACATTTATATGAAAATAAAATATATTTTAACGCTTGGTATTATTTACATAGATGATATTTTTACGTATATTACTTTTCATGAGGGGATTGGATGCGAGTAGCAAGGGATCGGTCGTCTTGGCGTTCATTGAGGGAGGCCTATGTAGCAGTGGACGGATAAAGGTTGATGATGATGATGATATTAATTTTGCACTAAAATAAAATAAAGTCAGGCCATTAACTTCACCAACACAATCATATCTCTTTATCCGACGGTGGTGAGGCAGAGATCCGCCACAGGTACAAACAAGACGCCATGAGGCCGTGGAAGTCACACTCCACGGCCCCCACTTACGACATCACTGGATGATACCAACCGGCTCACACCATTTCCGACGAAGCATTAGGGCCATTAGCATAGCTCCATCCGAAAAAAAAACAACCATATCTGCCGAAGAATACATAACATTTTAGTATGTATTCTTCGGCAGATATGATTCGAAAGACTAATAATGTTTGAGATATCGCTTGAATAAGCATTAAAGAGACAGTAAGGCTGGTCACACACTCAGGAGTAGTGCTAGTATGATTCAAAAGTGGAGACAGTGATTAGGTAGACGAAGTGTCGGTCACCGAATTACCAGGCGGGAAGACGATCCTGACGACGATGGCCGGTGAGTTGTAATGCGAGTGGCCAGGAATCGGCCGTCTTGGAGTTCATTGAGGGAGGCCCATATTCAGCGATGGAAGGTCATCTTTCCACCAAAGTCATTACACTAGCCATAGGCTGGTATGGCTGACTTTGGTGGAAGATACATATGATGAAGTACGCTTAAGCAATCCGCATCGGGTAGGCGTAAGCATAAAGACAAGAAATCTAATGACAAACAAATTCAGCCATTATTCCACTAGACCCAGCGAATTAATACTTGAAATGCCTACCCGTCCTTCTAAAATATAAAAAAAGAAATGTGGTGTCGTGGGACACCAGGTAGGAACGAAGTTCCTTTGGCTAAAAAGAAGGGTATTATACACTACTCGCTTGTGTATGCGACTGTCGCGCCTGCGCATGTCTCATTTAATGCTTTTTATTCCACGCACTTTTTCTTACGGTTTTACTATCACATTTTTTTCCGTTCGGTCGCGCAGCAAAATCCCCTCCAAGCCTGCCGTAAGGAACTACGTTAGAACAAGTACAATATAAGCAGGGTAGTGTATAATATGGCCAGGCACGTAGGACAAGCGTATTGCCACTGCTAAAAGCCATAATTTCTGTGAGCTTGGGGATATCATTGAATAGGTTTTTTAAATCTAACGTTAACAAAAATCTGAATTTTGTTTACCTTATTTTTATTCATACTAGACCGACTTATTAACATATGCTATTATATTACCACTCTCATCTAATGTGACATCGTTTCCTGGTAACATTTTCTGTTGCTAGCAATTAATGTTGTAACTGCAGTTGCTAACATATTTTGCACTGTGAAATTTGCGGCAATTACTTTTACAAATGTACGAAACGTATACATGTAAGTTTGTTTATTATAAGTGTATAGTTTTTTTAATTAGTTAAGTTTCGCAAGCCGAAATGAGCTACTAAAGCTTATGTGTAAGATTTAAAAAAAAATTAAATACAACAGGTAATTTATAAGGTTAATAGATTATTACAATTGAATTTGTCAGAAATATAGTTATGTACTTTGCTGAAAGACTTAACTACCATTTATGAAATTTGATTAAAATTTGCCAGGTTAGAAGATTAACATCAGAGAAGCAGTCACTGTGTTTACTGGCCCCGAGACGTCGTCTTAAGTCTTTCTTCCATCCGAGGATAGGCTAGACAGAATAAAGGCTAATCCCAGATGAACTTCTTTAAGCCTTTGGGCAACATGAACTCTGAAAGGTAGTTCCGTGCTGCTTTGCAGCCGAATTGGGCTGGCACGACCGGGAAGAAACATCTCGCTCACATTATACCGGTGTAAAGTGGCTGTTATGCTGTCGCGTTTTGTGCGGTTTGTGAGTTTCCGGTGGCCCATTGGGAGAGATAGGGAAAAGGAGGGCAACGCATCTGCATAACCTCTGGTTATATATAAAAAAATGAATCGAGTGTATCGTCTGCTAATTTGGCTATAATAACTAATGAAAAAGAATATTAAAACAAAAAAACCGTTGAGATGGCAGTGGGTCATAGATTCAGGAAGGAGAATGCAATGCCGATGGGCAAATACGATTTAGAAGTAGCTTAGAATTTGCAGTCAGAGTTCAAGTATATAATATAAGTTTTAACTTATTAAAGCTATTGTGTAGATTAATAAAGATATCACGCAAAGAATAATATGGTTGAAGTGGCAGTGGCACACATTCATGAGAACGGATCGCCGATGTCCAATAAGGTTCGAAGTGTTGGTCGGCCAATACCCAGGTAGACTATCTCCGAGCAGTGACTTGTCCATATTGGATGCGATTGGCAAGGGAACGGTCATCTTGGAGTTCATTGAACAAGGTCTATTGGTCAAGGACCAAGGTCTATTAAAAATCGTATACTGATTTATATTACACTAGTAGCGCCCCGCGGTTTCACCCGCGTACTTCCCATTTCCGTGGGAGTACAGAAATAAATTATAGCCTATGTGTTAATCTGATGTATAAGCTATATTATTATGAAGTTTCGAAAGAGTTACGAACATCCTCACAAACTTTCGCATTTATAATATTAGTAGGATGATTAGTAATGATGATTAGCGCTGGATATTCGATAAAACAGAATTTCCAATGTAACGAATTCATTAAATCATTCTGAAAAGGAAAAATAATGAGAAGGTATATCTTGAAATACTCATCCATATTCATAAATCGGAATTGCTAATTGCCTTGCATTTGATATGAATCTGATGGAAAAATGGTTATTCAATTTCATTATCATCATCAGCAAATACGTCAACCAAATGCTGTCAGCGTTACGTATATAAACAGTAGCGCATATAAAGCCGGAACCGCACGTTTGCCGAGGCTTGGCAAGCCTTCAAAAATTCAAACGTGCGGATACAGAGTTTGTCTTGGCTTGCGTAGGCTTGCAAAGGTTTGTGGTCGACCCGACGAGTGTCGGTATTGTGCACAAGCCAAAGGGAACCAAAGAGAATTTGCCGCAAGCGCTTGCGATGCATCCGCGTGCTTGTGACTTGTGAAGGCTTGCGGCAAGTCACAAACGTGCGGTTCCGGCTTTACGATTTACTTTTGAATGAACTGCCTATCTTAATATATATATTTCTTGTGTGCGTGTGTATGTGACTGAACTC
Source organism: Lycaena phlaeas (assembly GCA_905333005.2). Classification (NCBI taxonomy): domain Eukaryota; kingdom Metazoa; phylum Arthropoda; class Insecta; order Lepidoptera; family Lycaenidae; genus Lycaena; species Lycaena phlaeas. Next base: position 14,399,811 of record HG995172.1, on the reverse strand, counting down.
CTCCTAAACGACTGGACCAATTTTGATGAAATTTTTTGTGTGTGTTCGTGGAGATTCGAGAATGGTTTAGATTCACAAATCAGACCGGCAGATGGCGCTGCAGTCGGTATCTAGGTTATTGATCTGTACTGCTACTATCGAATCGTATCTAAAGGACAACGTCTGTGGGGTCCGCTAGTATAGATGTATAAAATAGTCGGAAGTTCAGATTTGAAAGTCTTTGAACATTTAAGACTTTCAATCTCTCACTTACACACCTTTTTTTGATGCCGCAGTTGAAATCTCGTTCGAACCAGGGACACTGGTGTATTGGACCTCGCATTAACCCTAACTACCACGCAGCCGCACTACCACGCTAAAACTTCAGCTGGTTATTGAGGGATCCGGATCCGCTGGCAACAGGAACCCTCAGCGACAGAGTAGCCCCGGCTAGGACACCTGTGTAGTTCAGAGCTGCTTTTCGCCACAGATTAACTATGGCCCCACACACTCCTCATCTGACTTCGAGGAAGAGACACCTGCCCAGAGACGGAATATTTATGGGTTGATGAATGGAGGCACAAGACATATAAAGCCGACCCCAAAAGAATGGGAATAATAATATCTAGGAAGATGATGATGATGACTCATGCTTGAAATTTCGAAATGCACCCTAAACACGAGACCATCGCTCGCTCACCGGTGAAGGAAAACATCGTGAGGAAACCTGCATGCCCGATGAGATTGAAAGTCTTTGAAGGTATGTGAAGTTCACCAACCCGCACTGGGCCAGCGCGGTGAACTATTGGCCCATTACCTTCTTCGCCTGATTTCGAGGAGGAGACCCGTGCCCAGCAGTGGGACGTGAATGGTTGATACTTTACTTTTTATTACTTTTTACTGATGCTTGATGATTTGATTGATTGATACTTTATTACTAATAATATGTTAGTGAAATCAGGCCTAAATACAAAGTAGTATCCAAATATTGATAAAGTATGATACATGCGACCATGACATAAGAGTTCATAAATATCATGAGCATAATATGTCATGACGTATTATGACGTCGTACATTCGCTGTTGTAATTACCACGTGCAAATATCACGTATGACGCAACACTTTGTTCTTGTGTCATTTCCCGGAATTAGCTATTAATATGGTACGTCCTCTGAAGGACGCGATGTGGATCTCAGATACTATAATTATAGTTGGATTATTTTTATTGGATTTTATTTTGTTATTTATCGGTAAAGTGTTTATGTCTTTGCTATCATCATCATCATCATCATCATTAGCATCATCATCATCATCGTCATTATCATCATCATTATCATCATCATCAGCCTTTATCCGCCCTCTGATGCCTTCTTCCATGAACGCCTTAACGACCGATCCCTTGCCAATCACATCCAACACGGACAAGCCACTGCACGGAGATGGTTATTGGCAACCTACCACCACCAATTTCCTAAGCCGAAACCTTCGAACCACTTCGTCTACCTAAGAACGGCTTCCAAGTTGAACTTTATTGAGCCATCGGCCATCCATTCACATGTGTGTCCACTGCTACTTCAACGATCTTATTCTTAACGTGATATCTTTACTACATAATTGCTATATCTAATAAGTTAAAACTTATATAACATAAATTATTATATTATTATTAAATTATTATCCTACTAGTCCTACTAATATTATAAATGCGAAAGTTTGTAAGTGTGGATGTTTGTTACTCTTTGACGTAAAAACTACTGAATGGATTTTAATGAAACTTTACAATAATATAGCTTATACATCAGAATAACACATAGGCTATAATTTATCACTGTACTCCCAGGGGAATTCTCTTGGGGGAAGCTTTTACCCGAGAACGGGGTCCATACAATGGAAATAAAATAAAAATTAAAACGTAATTAAATTATAAATTTGAGTAGTATATTGTGATGAATAATTGAATTATATAGATATTAAATACGTACGTTATGTTTACACATAACTTATGAAATCAGGGAGTTAAATAATATTTACTACAATAATAATTAAGTAATATTTTTTTATTCTAATCTAATAATGTAGCAAATTATAATTATGTTTTTTTGTCAGTTGTAAACAGCATGTATGGGATTAAATAAAGCTTATTATTATTATTATTATTATTATTATTATTATTATTATTATTATACATCAGAATAACACATAGGCTATAATTTATCACCGTACTCCCAGGGGAATGGGAAATACGCGTGTGAAACCGCGGGGTCCTACTAGGTATATTATACACGAGAAAGTTTGTAAGCATCGTTATTTGTTACTCTTTCACGTAAAAACTACGACTGGATTTTTATGAAACTTTACAATAATTTAGCTTACACATCAGAATAACACATAGGCTATAATTTATTACCATACTCCCACATGAATGAGAAGTAGGCGGGTGAAACCGCGGGCGTGGCTTGTATTATATACTCAAACTTTGACTGTAAATAAAAATCAAAGTTACATCTAAATTCTAATATGGAATAAGTTATCAAACCCAACCCATCGATACGATCTCAAACTTTAAGTTATTGGAATAGCAGCTAAAGTTTTGTACCGTTACATGACACCCGAGTTTATAGATAACGAACTAATTATAAAATTAGTTACGTAAATGCAGGGTAGAAGCTTGAAACGTGAAGTCAGAAAAGTTTTAAAGTTTTCATAGATTCTTAAATGATGTAAAGACAGAACTGGAAGATGATCTCGGTAACGTTAGATGGGATGGAAAATCCGTTTTATATAAAAAAGTAAAGTAGCAACCCATATATGTCCCACTGCTGGGCACGGGTCTTCTCCTCGAAATTAGACGAGGAGGGGTGTCGGACCATAGATCACCGAGGCGTTGATCCAATGCCGGTTGGTGAACTACACACACCTTCAAAGTCCTCTAATTTCATCAGTCACGCAGGTTTCCTCACGATGTTTTCCTTGGGGCCTAGCCAAAATGCTATTAAGAAAGCGTTAGCGAAGTTCGAAAATTATAAAATGTATAGGATGGACCACGTGATTAAGCGCGGCCTTATGTCAATCCCATACTTTTATTAATTAGGAACTTCGCTAACGCTTTCTTTATGGCATTTTGGCTAGGCCCCCTTCACCGGTGAGCGAACGATGGTCTCGTGTTTCGGGTGCATTTAGAAATTTAGAAAGCCCCACGATGTTTTTCGTCACCGATTTTATATAAGACACAAACGGAGAGTCCATTCACCGGTTGGGGTGGTGGGGAGTGATCAAAGACCCTTAATCGAGAGGGAGGAAGAATAGAATCCCGCGTTCACATCGATGCCACCGTCCCTTCGGTGATGAGAAAAATGCTCTATAATGGTCTCCAAACAGACTTAAACTTAGATAGGTTTGAGCCTCATGGCAAAAAATTCAGACGTACATAGAAGCACAAATCTTAAGGATTCTTTGTGGCAATTTAATCGGGGACAAGTCCCCAGTTCGCACTCGCTCGCTATCGTAGGCTCATATGCTGGGGACATCGCGGTGTCCCTCTCGTCACGCCGCCAAGCGGACGTTTACATCGTAGAGTTTGTCCTCAAAGCACCCATAAGAACTGTCCTTCTATGTACGTCTGAATTCTTTGCTCATGGCCTATACGCAGATAATAGTTAAAGAAGACCTCGGTCTAATAGTGACGTAGAGCGTCATTAAAAAAAATATGATCCGGTACCTGAGACGTCAAAGTTGGCCGATGGTGTCGCTGTCTTTTCATTGATAGTAAGCTCTTATCCTTCGGTATGTTTTACATATGCATGTAACATTATTATGTTTAAGTATAAACTTAGCAAGGTTGAAGTTATAACATATTTACGTTTAACATACTAAGTTGTTGTTGAGCACTAATTTGATCTAAGTATAAAGACGCAATAAATTATAATATTTAATGTGAAACTTAATAATAACTTTAACAACACTATTTTCTTATGGTATCACGCACCAGAATATAATGATTACGTTGACGGCGCCTTCTCTGAATCTCCTCTCCTTTCCTCTCTTGTCTTTTACTTTCCGTGTCTTTCCTCTCTTTTGCTTTCCTCTCCTATACTCTCCTCTTCTTTTAAGTGTTTTATTTGAGCTTATGGAACCCCTATGATAAAAAACTATGTTCTTTTTTTTCTACAAATAGCGCCCCGTGGATTCACCCGCGTATTTCCCATTCCCGTGAGAGTACAGTGATAAATTATAGCTTATGTGTTTTTCTGATGTATAAGCTGTATTATTGTACGGTTTCATTAAAGTCCATTCCGTAGTTTTTAAGTGAAAGAGTAACAAACATCCATACTTACAAACTTTCACGCTTTTAATATTAGTATAAACCTACAAAGAAGTTTCTGAGTAAAAATCTCTTGTCTTCTTATGAGGGAACTCTAATAATAAATGGTCATATGAAATCTGCTACCAATTCTCATGGGTGTCAGTTGAATATGTTAAAATTATATTCACAGATATACAATAAAACTTCGTCTATACGTTGTTGTGAATAATTCATATGTCTTTTATGAATGTGATTTTTATATCGATCGTGGCATGAAAGAAAAAATATTTTTATCAATATCATCATCTTAGGGCCTGTTTCACAATCTCCAGTTAAGTTCCCAATAGGCTATCGGCAACGGAGTATGGAGTATCTGTCAAATATCTGTCAAATATGTTGCCGATAGCCTATTGGGAACTTAACTGGAGATTGTGTAACAGGCCCTTAACATTACAACGATAAGTATTTTCAAATAATGAACACTTTGTGCTAGGTCTCATGAGTACATTACATCATAATTATCTCATTTCTGATCTGATCTGATGATCATAGAGAGGCTCTCTGTTTATATTATGATGAATCAAAAAATGTGCCTAGAAGTGCATTTGCATCTAACTCAGACCAAAATGCCATAAAGAAAGCGTTAGTGAAGTCCGACATGATAAAATGACTTAAGGCCGCGCTTAATCACGTGGTCCATCCTATACATTTTATCATTTTCGAACTTCGCTAACGCTTTCTTAATGGCATTTTGGCTAGGCTTAAACCAGAACTATCAAGACCAGGTCTATCTGTAAAACCATGGTCTAAATGTGTTTGTATAACAAAACTTGTCTGCCTTATTACAAAAAGCGGTACTATACCTATAAATCATGGTCTAAGTAAAAATGGTATTACAAAATGTGGTTTAGCGATAAACCATGGACTAAACCATGGTCTAACCTTAAACCTCGGCGCCCCTAGTTTAACGATGGTCTAAATCACTAAATCTGCTGTGAAAAACTTTCTCTTTTACGCAATATCATCTTTTCCATTTTATATTGTTGTTTTAATTAAAAAAAGGATATTAATATGGTAAATTTAATTCATATTGCTAATTACATGTTTTTTGTTTAATGTTATGGTTTAATATTTTGACATGCGAGAATATTACGTTTCGATACACGTTCTTACTTTAAAAATTAATTTGACAGAATAAGTAAAATTCTTGAACCTAAACAAAGCTGCAATCGACATAATAACTAAATAATGTTTATATCTAATCAAAATAACCAGGTCTCAATATTTTTGTTCTCGTAAACATCACATAATCATTAGCGTATTATTAAAACTTTTTTTTTTGGCAAAAGGAACGTTTTAATATAATGTTGTCATAGTGACCGAATGACATTTGTATTAAATGATGGTACTAAGAAAACCACGGTTTATATAAGTTTTGTAATACAAACATATTTAGACCATGGTTTTGCAGATAAACCACATTTTGTAATATTATTTTTACTTAAACCATTGTTTCTAGGAGTTTAAACCATGGTTTTTAATTAAACCGCTTTTTGTAATAAGGCAGTAAGGGCCTGTTTCACAATCTCCAGAAAAGTTCCCAATAGGCTATTAGCAACATATTTGACAGATACTCCATACTCTATCTGTGAAACAGGCGCTAAGGATAAATAAAAATAGTAATAACAAATGTATCGCGGACGGGGATAAAACTCCGGGAACCGCCGAATGTCAGCTAGTAATTTTGATCGCCCATAATTGAATAATAAAAGATAAGGGATTAGAATGCCTTTGACTAGATTTTTTTATACTTGTTTATTTAAAGTACTTTTGTTTGTAAAATACCATTTTTATCTTTTATAACTACCTAAACGATTATTTAATTATCATTACTGTAAGTATGGCATAAAAATATCAATGAATATTATTTATTTTAAGAGAGGTATTCTATGTCTATATGCATACCTAATAAAAAAATACTTCAAGATGTAGAAAGTTCATCAAACTGCATTGGGCCAGTGTATCAGTGAACTATGTCCCAATAACCTCTCCATCTGCTTTCAAGTAGACGCGTGTCCAGTTGGACCTATATGGGTTGATATATTACTTTTTTACTTTACTTTACAGACTTTAATATATATGATGCTGTAAGTAGTATAAAAAGATTTAGGGCCGCTTCAAGCTGTTAAAAGTCTTTTATCTATAATCTATACCAAAATTGTATGAAGTCTCGTTGAACTACTGGTTTTGGAACGAATACACAGCTTTTAAGCCATAGCCGAATAAAATAGACCCAATCCTTGTGTTTTAAATAAAAAATCCAACCAACCCTCGGTAGGTAAATCAAACTTTGATGATTGGCAGTTTTACAACAATGAGGTCACAGATGTCTCTCATATAAATGACTCTTAAATCAACTTAAATCAATTACTAAAGATATATTATTTACATTTAGAGTATCTAAAACGCCATTTATTTATATTATAGACTTCCTTTCCATATTAGCATTTGTGTCACATTACGCGGCATAACAATTGTGACTACGCGACCGAATATTTCGGTTTGCGTTGAAAATCGTTGTTGTGATCACAGCGGGCCGATGCGGTGCGCCGCAAATTAGCGAACGTGTCCAACGCTTGTGTGCCGATGTGAAATATACAACTTTAGACCATTTGGTCATGAAGTTATGGAACTTCAAGACCTAAGTGTTCGAATCTCGCCAGGGAACACAAAAAAAAGTTTCTGTGTTCCTGGGATGTGTATTAAATATGTGTGTTATATAATAAAAATCTTAAATATAAATATTAATAAAAAAAGCATTAAATATATGTATTTCCGTTGTCTGGTACCCGTAACACAAGTCTTTTAGAGAACTTAGCACGGGACCAGATTGACGTGGTGTAAAAGCGTCCATAGATATTATTAAGTGTTTTAGAGTTGGATATAAGGAAAAAACGTATATAACACAAGTTACATTTCTGTAACTTGTGTGTTATAGATGCGAGAATAAACTTCTCGAAAATATCCAACGCTTGTGCCATTGTAAAATATCTCACTTCATTTCACCTTTGTTTTCAGTTTCAATTTCAAGCTTCATTAATAAGAATTAGCAGAACAAACGTTCGCTTACTTTTTTCTGACTAAAGTTAATTTCTTTCGATCTTGCTTTACAAATTCGTAATAACGACTATAAATTTGCAAGTTTATCTAGCGCTTGTGCCAATGTAACATATCTAACTCAAGTCCATTTTGGTGGTTAAATTTCATGAAAAAAAAAAATGTGCGTGGAGTCCCTCCGCGCGGAAGAAGTGAAACTCACTCGAAACAACGTATTCGCTCTCGCTCTGTCTCTGTCTATTCCCCCTTTCCAGGAGCGTTGAACGCTTAACACAACAGTACTTTCATACCCTCTGCATTACCATGTATCGCTCCTTAACGCTACTCTGTTAAACGTTTAACGCAACCTTGTTGGAAGTCGCATTTGAAGTTTCACTTCAATCTATTACATGAACAGACACCAGTTGCTTGCTTGTAAGAGCTTTCATTACATCATAAAAGGACGAAATATTGTCGAATAACGTTAAAAATATTAGATAATGGGATGAGATGCCTCCAGATGTGTAACATCTTTTATTTTATAATTATTCATAATAAGTATCAATAACGAAATATTGACAGTGATATGCCGCTTATTGTTCGTCGAGTCGATTTTTCTGCGTAAAAATTGATATTTTGATTTAAAAGAATTACATACTTACGTCATAATCTTTTTTATAGCAACGGAAATAAAGTGTATAAATTATTTTTTTATAACCACACCACAGTTTCGTTATTAAATATTAAACTCTCTCAAGGTGGATCGAATTGCATACAGTATCATAGATTTTATTCTTATGTGTCTACTATTCAAATCTAAATTCATCGCGCACGAAAAAAAGTTTTTTTCTCCCATCTAATCTCATCAAGGAAGACAGGGATAAAGAGAGCATCTGTATAACTTCTGATTGTGTGGTCATAATATGGGCGTCGCTAGCCCAAAAAGCTACCACTGCTTTTTTTTAGAGTTTACCCTCTTATGCCATAAAAATAGAGGAAAAGTTCAATTAATTTCCTTTAATTTAGTAAGCTTGTAAGCACTTGGCTAACCGGAATATTTTAGGATGGTTTTATTTTCCGTTGAATCCTTTTTGAGATGTTCATTAAATAAAAATGATTAATCAACTTTAGAGAGGTATCATTTACTACACTGATTATTGTCGTTTGATATTTTCTAATGATTAATGGCGTGAACAAAACTCCCTCTAGTTTGGAGATGTCCAAAAGATAAATGGCGCCTTCTGTCTTGTCAAAAGACTAGATTAGACGAAACTGGAGATTATATAGCTTTACTACCTATTATGCTTAGAAACACTAAATACACATTCATCATCATCAGCGCAGAAAAATTCATATCTGAATGAATATTATTGCCAGATGTGTGGCTGGATGAATCGGTGGTTTTAGTGTTCATTGATTCAGTAGTGGAAGAATAAACGCTAATGATTATGGTGATAATGAATTTTGAAGAGTGGTTTTTTTATGGGCCAGTTTTTTCATGCACTATAAGGCTTCACGCCTTCGGAAACAGTTGGCATTGTAATGTCAAATGCACGCAACTCAAACGCCATGTCCATGAAAATCTGATTAGCGGCTTTGGAAAAAATAAATAATAGAGACACATACTGTTTTATTTATAATATATTAGATATTTATAATGTCAGGGCTTAGGGTAAAGATACATTTTAAAAGGATTTCGATGAGTAGCGCCCTGGGAGGAATACTTATAGCTCAGCGCGATTAAGAGCTAAATATTACCGAAGGATGCCCATTACTAACTTAATATGAAAATCAACGAAGCTTTTATATCTTTATAGATCCGCCATACAGAAAACTCAAATAAAATATATTACACATCTTCTCGTGCTATGCTGGGTGTTTCTTTGGCAGATAGGATTCGAAACGAAGACCTCTGCCAGAGAACTAAAGTTACTGATATCACGCGAAGAATAAGCACGTTGAAGTGGCAATGGGCTGGTCACGTACTCAGAAGAACGGATGGCCGATGAGCCATTAAGGTTTAAGAGTGGAGGCAGCGTTCAGGTAGACGAAGTGTTGGTCGGCCATTAACCAGATGGGAAGACGTCTCCGTGCAGTGGCAGGTCCGCGTTGGATGCGAGTAGCAAGGGATCGGTCATCTTGGCGTTAATTGAGGGAGGCCTATGTTCAGCAGTGGACGGATAGCTGCTGATGATGATGATGATGACACTTCTGCTCTACTTTTCAAACACTTAAAATTTTAATGGAAATCATAGATTTTTTCTAAGATGAAACTATTTAATAACAGTCACTCTAATGAAACTTTATATTATACACTTTTTCCAAAATTTATTTTATATATTATAAAAGTTACAATTTAAACACGACCGGTTTCGACAAAGTCCGTCATCAGGACATTTCCGTTGTATATATTTTAGTTTTAGTTTACATGGCTACCTTGTCCTACATCCCGCAGGAAAGAAGATCCATCCCGTAGACGACGAACGGGGGTGCGTCGGAGGCGCTATTTAATGCGCCTTCCATAAAGCCCCTGTGCTCATGTCGGGCTTGGGATGGGGACCCGGGCCCAGCTTAAGACGACGTCGTGGGGACTGCCAAGTCGTAGCCGGGGAGTCCCCCTATTGTGGAGAATCTGGTCTTGCCGGGACCAGTCTGTCGCTGAGGGTATCCCGTCGCCTGCACAGATCCGGGTCCTTCAAATATAGCGGCTGAAGGCTCACGCAGCGGTTTTAGTGGGGTAGGGCACCCAAATGCGAGTCCCCACACACGCCAGCGCGCCTACCCAGGCCCTGGTCGTAAAGGATTTCCGCTGCGTCATCAAAAAAAAAAAAGGAAAGAAGATCCATTTTCATACACATATTATATATATAATATGTGTATATAGATGATATAGAGATAGAGAAACTCGATCAGTAAATTCCCGATAGATATACATTCCATCTGTGGTGTGTCTATTGTTTAACTCATTTTACCAATTATTCTGAAACTTTATGTATCCATGAATACATATTATTCATATTCTTATGTAGAAATAAAAAAAATAAAAAAACGATACTTATGCTACTTTTGATATTTTTTTCAAAAATCATATCATTTACCTACTTTAGTAGTTATTATTTCTTTTAGTTCATATCATTATTTTAGTAGAATTATTTTATACGTATGACGCTCATGCCGCATACGCGTTCTTATTAGCGGCACCCCTCTCTTTAGTCTCTTGAGCACGGAAGTAAAAGCTGTCTCATCGAAGCTATGTGAAGGGGGGGGGGGGGGGGTGTAGGAAATCATTTTTGATTGGCTCGCCTTAAATCATTCTCTCCATATTATAATGATAATTCCCCTTAACATTCTTAACATGTTACATTTAATGAAGGCGTCAAAATGTGCGACTAATGCTGACTTACGCAGACGTGAAGTAATTATTTCTCACTCATTAGACGCTGCTGACACGGAGGGCTTCTTAATTATGCGAACGCGTCTCTACGACTGATTAGTTTGTGAATTTTCAAAATTAGCTTAAACACATAATTATTATTAATGTCATAAGTGATTGTATGGCTTTTCAGGGTAGGCAACGGGTAATTGGAAATATTTGGCTGATTCAGAAGTTCAGGCGTAAACAGTCCATATACTATAACCGTTTACAATAATAATAATAATAAAAAAATTAAGTTAATATTTAAATTAAAGCACATACCTGAGCGACGATGGTGCAGTGGTGGGTAGACTCGGCCTCTTATGCGAGAGGTTCCGGGTCCCTGGTTCGATCCCCCCATCTGTGCATTGAAATGGGTTTTTCTAAATTTCTAAGCCCACCCTAAGCTCAAGACCATCACCCGCTGACTGGTGAAGGAAGACATCGTGAGGAAACCTGAATGCTTGATGAGATTAAAAGTCTTTGAAGGTATGTCAGTTCACCAACCCGTATTGGGCCAGTGCATCAGTGTACCATGGCCCATTACCCTCCTCACCTGATTTCGAGGAGGAGACCCTTGCCCAGCAGTGGGAAATATAAGGGTTGATACTTTACTTTTTTTATATACCTGGTTGGTCCAGTTAGTAGGGGTTCAGCTTCTTTAGCGAGAGGGTTCGGGTTCGATCCTGCCCTCCCCGGGCAAGATTGAATCCATATGTTGCTTTGAAATAGATTTTTCTAAATTACTGTGCTTTTTTTTTAAAGTGCACCTTGAACATGATATCACCGCTCGCTTATCAGTGAAGGAAAACATCGTGAGGAAACCTGCGTGCCTGATGAGATTGAAAGTCTTTTAAGGTGTGTGAAGTTCACCAACCCGCATTGGGCCAGCGCCTAGTATAACAGTAGGAACATTTTTGTTATCGGTATCTGTATCTATCTGTAGGTAGAGATTAGTGACTAGTATTATTATTTTTGAAAGCTTAAATGTACACTGTATTTTACAAGCGTATTAAGATCCTTCGTGTAAATAAGACTCGGACTTGGTCGGCTTTTTTATTACGAAGTCGAAATCGTAGTTTATATAATCCATACTAAGCGTCAGACTTTACCGTTACAATAAACGCGCGTGTGGTTTTTTAACGCTTGGTTCTTATATAAAGTTTTCACTATAAAGCTTTGCTATTTGCGTGGGTATGTTGCAAGGCACTGTTGTTTTTTGTTTATTTCATTTTATATACTCTTCTTTTGCCTTCCAATTAAGCACCAATTAATTCAACGCATCCAGATAAATGGATGATATTTATTCTGGTATACGTTTATTTCTCACAAGTTAATGAAACAGTAAATAATTAATGAAGTCTGCTTTTGAGAGTTAATAAGAATTAATTTAATTAGACGATTTTTAGGTCCTGATTTGCTCTAAGGCTAATTTATAATTACAACCTAATGATATACAAAAAATAAAAAAATTAAAAGTTTTTGTAAAACGTGCAATGATTAGATATTATTTACTAAAGTTTTTTTAAAATTATTTTGATTGTAAATGGGCTCTGAGGTCAGCGTCATTTATGAAAATATTACACGGGATCAGTGGATTGAAGGAAAAAATAAGATGGTGCCCACAGGACAGCACAGCACACCACACGCATCACTCCTAAGCTGCCAGCTACAGAAAATAATAATGTTTTTTCTTATTGCATAGAAGGACAAACGAAAAGACAAAGCCTTGCGACTATCGACGCCCATTAACGTCCACATAATAAGAGGTTGTAAAGATGCGTTGCCCTCCTTGCCCTTCCCTTCGCTCCCCCAATGGGCCACCGGAAACTCACAAACCGTGCAAAACGCGACTGCCTCTCGACTGTCTGTCGACTGTCTGTCTGACAACGACTGTCTGTCGAAGCTGTCACTTTACGTCGATTTCATATGAGCGAGAGGTTCCTCCCCAGCCGTGCCGGCCCAATTTGAAAATAAATTATGGTTAATTTAAAACTGAAAAAAAATATGGTTAATAAATTAAGACTTACATCATCCTGATCTATCTATCTATCTATATCAATGTTATAAATGTGAAATTAGGGATTTTTGTTACGCTTTCACACGAAATCTACTTAATCGATCATCATGAAAATTTGTACACAATATGGAAGTGCTAGAAATATCCTGGATACGTTTAAAACAAAAAAAAGGAATTTTTTTTGTTAACGCAGGTGAAGCCGCGGGCAACGCCTAGTAATATTTTTAATGTGAAAGTAGGGATTTTTGTTACGCTTTCACACGAAAACTATGTACACCATAATATATCCTACATATATACACCATAATATAGGTGCTAGATAGATGCGTAAGCATAAACAAATTTTTTTTGCTAACGCGGGCAAAGCTGCGGACTCAGTAAATAATACAAAGGCAAGGATAAGTTTTGTACTGTATAAAACAAGTTTTAACTTGTGAGAAGAGACAGTTTTGAAAACAACGAGAAGTGTTCTTATCTGTGGTAGAAGATGTCTGCCCGGGCCACTACTAGCGGGTAGGTTATCTAGATTTAGATAATTATTTTAAATTTTATGTCATTTGGAATATTTTATATAAACTTTTAACCCATATTTTCTGAAAATTAAATTTCAGGAAAAGACTTCTTAGGGAAAGAAAAAAAGTTTTTAATAAAATAAGTTTAGATGTTTTGAGTATATTGTATTTCATATATTTATTTATAGCGTAAGCATGAAATTTTCTTACAATTCCTATAAATTGTTACACAAACGTCTCAACAAACTCCACATAAATAAAATTAAGTAAGACATACATTAAAGGCCTAACTTGTGCTATTCAAAACGGTCTAACTTAAGTTTGCTTAAGTTGTCACTGTGAGGCGAGACTCTACAACTTTATGTACCTATAAACGCGTATAAAAGATCCACTATTTACTAAGATGTTATTGTAGCAACAAGCTACCTAAAGCTTATGTTTTTTTCAAATGTAGATCATAAATCTCAATATTGATATTATAATTCTTCTGTACATGTGTATGTCACTGAACTCATAAACTGACCGATTTTAATGTTTTTTGACGTGATAACGTTTTATAATTCGATGAAGCCGGCTGCACGCACGAGAAAACATGACTCATGCGGCGTTACCTAGCTCTGAGGCGTTCCATTTAAGGCTTAAAGTGCAAGCGAGAGCGCGGAACGAGCTACCAAAAGGCACAATTGGCCATCAGTATTCTCTTATGACGTTGTCACGTTCAACTATCGTCAGTAAACTGACTTTACAGACAACTGATTTTTTCGTATGCGTTTGGGTGCCGCCATGGGTGGCTTAGATTCACAAATTCAGCTCGGCAGATAGCGCCGTTCCACGTTAGCCTGGCGATTTATCTCCCACATCAGCAATGTCAGTTTTGAAGTGGAGTAAAAAATTGCATTATCTGAATCCAATTTCATTCCAATAAGTTGTGATAATAACTAAAAATATTAGTAATCTAGTTCGAAATATCGCAAAAATAAAAGGATACACACTTTCTTTATCAGACAGCGTCGCAACTGATATCTCTCTTAACAGGGAAACTTGTGATATGCCGTGTTACAAACTTATACTTATTAGTTATTCTGCACTCAAGCGGAATTTCTTATTTTTGCTTCTTAGTATTTTGTTATTGAGTTCAACATAATATTTTCAAGTGCAGTTGAGATGTTTTACACTTGCTAAAATTTAGTCAGAAATCTTGGGTTCGAGCGACGATGGTTCAATGGCTTTGGCTTCTCAAGCGAGAAGGACCGGGTTCTATTTTTACTTCTAGAATGTCCTGAGTTTTTAAGCTATTGCATAGCTTCTATCGCGGGCCTTGAGCGCGGGGACCGAATCCAGAAATTCCGTAACGAAAAAACCTCACGCTCCCCACCCCGACGGGCACGGAGGTGTGGCTTGAAGGCCGTGCATTGTCTAACGTCGTTTCTTTTTGGCAGTCTTCGACACGGTGTTTGTGTGCGTGCAACTTATTTATAACACAATATTAACTTTTTATTTATTTAATAAAAGAAAAAAAAAATTGTTTTCTTATCGATCACCACGCTCAAAAAGTGTAACTTGAATTAATATCAAATAAAAAGAAATACTGCATAAATAAAATTAATAAATAATTATAATTGCATAAGTTGATACAAAATGCTAAGCAATTATAAATAAGCTTTACCGCGGCAGTCCCCGAGTGCCACACGTCTTTTTTTTTTTTCTAAGTGCGCCCTAAACACGTGATCATCGGTTGCTCACCGGTGGAGGAAAACTCTGTGAGTCAGCGCAACGGTGAACTATGGCCCAATAGCCCCCCATTCCTGATTTCGAGAAGGAGATTCGTGCCCAGCAATGGGAAATTGGGTTGATACTTTACTTTACTTCGGTACCATAGTTAATCCGACCAATTGGATGCAAATCCGTGAGTAATCTCCGGAGCGTTTAGAGCAATGCAATGGCATACGGAATTAACACCACATTGGGATCACTGAAACATGAAATTGTTTGTATATTTGTTACTTTATATAGCGAATGAGTAATTTTCATACTTTCTGATAAGAAAAGGACAAGAAAAGAAAGTGTATGTATGTAACTTAAACTTAAAACCATTTTGTGATACCCAAGTAAGGTAAAAATAAAAATTGTAAACTGAATTTTTGCTATACATGTCCCTGTACCTTATGTGTGTCACAAATAAACTTTCTTTCTTAAGTGTCACTTTATTTTTAATTGATTGATTTATTCTCGAGCTATCAACATGACACGATATTTATCATTTTTTTTAATATTTGATAAACGGCAGATGAGTAATCTGTTTGTAAATGTCTAGCATCGTCCATAAAAAAGTTGATCTAGAATATTCTAGAACTACACCAGGCCACTCATTCATGTATTGCCTATGAGATGAATAGCTTATGCGACACAACATATCTGTTTTAGGGAACAAATAAGCTAAATCTCTCATATTAAATCCCCTTAACTCAAGTATAATCGTTTTTTATTGAAGAAACAAATAAAGCAAAGTTAAACAAAAAGAGCTACTTCAAAAAAGGATAAAGTTAATTGAATGAACAATAACAAACATGTCAGAGTTGTTGGAAGTAATCAACGAAACGACTCAAGTTGGACTTGTATTACAAACGAAATTAAAATCAAGTGCATATTTTCCCAAATATTCACTCAGATTTTATTTACTAATAAAATTTTATTAAAAACTTTGTGGTGGACGTTGTACATGATCGACAGATATTGTACATGATCCTGTCGCTGCGTGCAGCATAATATCGGTCACGTTTGCAGATCCTTACGGAAAGCCCTAAGTAGTCTATGTAGTCTCACAGCTATTCATGTCTTACATTCTATAGTCTGTAAGAAGTTCTATAGCAGACCAGGGTTGTTAAGCAAATGACCGGGATGATACTGACTGGCTAGCGCCGGTAATGTAGTATCACAGCTATTCATGTCTTACATTCTATATAGGAAGTTCTATAGCAGGACAGGGCCTTTAAGCAAATAAGCGGGATAATACTGGTAGGAAGGCGCCGGTAATGTAGTGTCACAGTTATTCATGTCTTACATTCTATAGTCTATATGAAGTTCTATAGCAGGACAGGGCTGTCAAGCAAATAAGCGGGACAATACTGGCAGGCAGGCGCCGGTAATGTAGTCTCACAGCTATTCATGTCTTACATTCTATAGTCTATATGAAGTTCTATAGCAGGACAGGGCTGTCAAGCAAATAAGCGGGATAATACTGGTAGGAAGGCGCCGGTAATGTAGTCTCACAGCTAATCATGTCTTACAATCTATAGTCTATATGAAGTTCTATAGCAGGACCGGGCTGTTAAGCAAATAAGCGGGATGGTACTGGCAGGTTAGCGCCGGTAATGTAGTAGCAAAGCTATTTATAACTCACATGCTATAGTCATATAAATATTTGTTGTTATTCGTGCATTGTTTAAGTGATTGCTGATTTGTTTGCTTAGCTAGATAGGAACCGCATGTTCTGAGTCAATATTGATTTAGTTGCATATTGTATCTACTTCCTACTGTTGCAAAAGCAAAACAGATAACCATATTACCTAACTTTTGTTATTATGAAACATCCTTTGACGTGCGTTGGGAGTAAAATCAACTCTGATGTCGTGACAAAAAAGGAGACGGTTATATGCTTTCTTTCATATATTGAATATTCCATCTTTCATTTTCATTAGTGATGATGACTAATTAACAATATTTGATTATGATGATGATAGACTTTGTAACGTCAAAATTAAACTTCTTTTATTT
This sequence comes from Lycaena phlaeas, assembly GCA_905333005.2. Taxonomy (NCBI): domain Eukaryota; kingdom Metazoa; phylum Arthropoda; class Insecta; order Lepidoptera; family Lycaenidae; genus Lycaena; species Lycaena phlaeas. The sequence continues at coordinate 14,382,711 of HG995172.1, read as the reverse complement.
TAAGAATTTTAGCTATAATTTGTTAAAATCTTTAGTACTGCAACAATTTTTGGTCATGAAAAGTTTAATAGAAAGATTCGAATATGTAATAAGGTGATCTCTTTTCTCACTCTCAATTACAATTATTGATCCAAGCACGAATGGACAGTTTTCGAAAAAAAATGAACATTTTTTGTTGATAAAATTCATTGATTGTATATTTTGAATGATAATGGACAAACTTTCATGTTACGTGACGTACCAACGTAGACCCCCACAGCGTATTTCGTAGACCCCTAGGGGTCCACCTAGACCACTTTGCGAATTTATAATCTAGGGTGGATGACATAGGGTGTGACCTATCTCTTTGTTCCAACGGTTGCCTTCATATACAGTATCAACCCTTATATGTCCTACTGCTGGGCACAGGTCTCCTCCTTGAAATCAGGCGAGGAGGGTTAATGGGCCATAGTTTACCGATGCGCGGGCTCAATGTGGGTTGGTGAATTTCACATACCTTCAAAGACTTTTAATCTCATCAGGCATGCAGGTTTCCTAACGATGTTTTCCTTTACCGGTGAACGAACGATGGTCTCGTGACACGAGACCAACGAGAAATTTAGAAAAACCCATTTCAAGGCTCAGGATCGAACCCGGAACCTCTCTCATAAGAGGCCGAGTCCACCTACCACTGGACCATCGTCGCTGGCCTTCATATGAGATGATTATACTGAGGAATGTTAGTTTCGTATTATCAATAGATCAGTGATACAATATAATGGGATTAGTTTGCGGTTATTAGCTTTTGGTAGGTACACTAATGTATTAATGAATTCCATCATCGTTATTAAAAACTTTTACTTGAGGGCCTGTTTCACAATCTTCAGATAAGTGCCGGATAGGCTATGGGCAACATATTTGACAGATACTCCATACTCTATCTGTCAAATATGTTCTGGATAGCATATTCGGCACTTATCTGGAGATTGTGAAACAGGCCCTAAGTTTAAAAATTTATTAAAATTGAACTAAATTACACTACAACTACGTAACAATATTAACGATATACAACAATATCAAACTAATTTTTTATCAAACTAATTGCTTGTGTAGTTTTAAATCTTAGATCAATAATATGTCTAGATAGAGTGTCACGCGGAAAACACGTCCAAAGAAATAGCGGCTAACTATTAGCCTCTAAATGCTTTCTCTGTGTTTAGTATCTGTCCCACTGTCATAGAATACGCGTGAATTTTTACGCATTATTGTTTTTATTTATAATGAAGGTTTGTGTTGAAGTGTAACGAGATTAAAAAGAATGATTATAGGAGAACTGTAGTAGCTGGTATCACTATTCACGAATACATCTTTGAAAATGTTGGCCTATTCTTTTTGTTTCGATTGTAGGGCGACACTCCATCTAGACATATTAATGATCTAAGTTTTAAATATTAGAAATTTTGCAAGCCGCCTATTAGTTCCTCATTCAATCTTCGAACTTTATTCGGAAATAATTATTGTATTTTCAGCAGTGAACGGATAAAGGCTGATGATGATAATAAAATCAGAAATAATAAGAAGTAGTATTTGTTCATTATCCATAAAATTTAAATTATTTTCACTTTAACCTTATTTTCTTTAAAAAAACAAATGATAAAGACCTGAAGGCCATTTCAGTAGTAGCTATGTTAACATTTTGAAAATAGAACTTATTGTTCCTCTATATCGTTATCATAATAAATCTATTTTCATCCCTTTCCTATTGTCTAATTGAATTATGAATCAGGTTTCCATAAAATGAAGGTTTACTAAATACGAAAGGGTCATTGTAACTACTCTCCGCGTCACTCCAAACGTGCCTTATCACTGATCTTCGACCCTAAATTGCTATTAATCGGTCAATCGAAACTGATAAAGTGTCTAATAATAATTTCTCTAGATTTTAAGAGAAAAATTTAAATAAATTGTCTATAATATAAGTAGTATAAATATACTATAATAAGTAGTATACAATATATCAGTATATCCGCGTTGGATGCTAGTAGCAAGGGATTGGTCGTCTTGGCGTTAATTAAGGGAGGCCTATGTTCAGCAGTGGACGGATAAAGGCTGATGATGATAATGATGAAATATAAGTATATATTCATTTAATATCAAGTAATAAACCCATAAATGTCTTACTGTTGGGCACGGATCTCCTTAAAATCTGGCGATGAGAGTGCTGGACAGAATATGTTTAATTTTTATTTTGGGTAAATATTTTGAATAATTTCTTTATTAAAAAATTAAGAAAAAAACTGAATTTTACGCCTATATGGCATTCGAAAGAATTTATATTTGAAATTAATATTATGTAGTTTGGAGAAATGCGATAGGTGGCGCTGTTGTCTGTTACGGACGAAACTAACCCATGTCGGACCTAATTATTATGCAACCATCGGCAAATGGAAACGTCGGGGTTGCCAACTCTTTGTTTTCCCTCTTTAAATAAGAGGAAGAAAAAGTGTAAAGGGATTTTTTAGGGATGTAATATTTTCATAGGTTTTATGAACTTTTATTACTTTAAAAAAAATTGAAAATTCGCGTCACATTTTGGGATAACATTGTATTTTTGGAATAAAAAGGACAGTAAAGCATAAATCTGCCATTGCCACCAAATTTTAGACTGAAAAAGACTGAAAATGTTAGAGTTTTTTTGAGTTGTGGATTTAGGGTTTAGGGCTTATATCTCTGAGAGTTGGCAACACTGATAGTCGGTCAGCGATTGTAATTGTGAAATTGGTCGCAGGTTCAAGTTTGTCCACTGGCAAGACTATTCTTCTTGAATAAATGAGCAGACAAACAAAAGCAAGCACAAACAAAACTAGGCAAAATGCTAGTATCACTTATATAAGTTATTTTTACGCTTCACTATTAGATTGGGACAATGTGAAGAGATAGAATGCGTATTACAGCATTTTCTACACGATGGAAATAATATTACAAGATCATTTTCTTTTATTATAATTGGAGTCGCCCATCCTAATCATAAGTTATCATTTGGCACGATAGTACATGGTTCCATCTATATTATCTAATATATTACAATAGTCTAAGATACAGTATATAAAACGACCTTCACCGAGATGCTTATTTGATGAAACTTGTTTTATATTCAATTTAATATGTCAATAAACATGTTGCATATGGGTTGCCTAAAAAAATTCAGTCCAGGATATGATTTTCAAAATTCGTCAACCGGAATTCGGAACTGATTTTTCGCAGACAACCCTTTACCACCGTATTCATAATGAAATAATCTTTAATATCATTTAATTTCAATTCAATAATCAGACCGGTGCAAAATTCTCTAGTATCGATTTACCTGTTTACACGTGGCAACCCGAGAGTTGTGACCAGAAAATAATAGGCAACCTTATGTCAGCATATTCTATGGGTTTCATAATTTCGATTGATATAAAATTTGTCTAATAATCAAACCATAGAAATGTAAAAAAAAATTCTCTTTAGTTATTAATCAATCATATCCTGGACTAAATTTTTTTAGGCAACCCATATGTAACATGTTTATTGACATATTAAAATAAATATAAAATACGTTTCATGAATAAGCATCTCGGTGAAGGTCGTTTTATATACCGTATCCTATGCTATAAAATTCTAGTGTCCCATTGTAAATTCAAAGTCGCAATGTCTAATATACCTTTATTAGATTGCCAAATTGTGTATATTTGGCGGTTAGATAAAACCTACATACATGTTAAATACTACTGTCCGTATAGTTGAAATAGCGTCAGATATTTTTCCTTATCTCCGCTCAACTCTTTAGAAAGTTTTGAGACGGGTCCGACATGTCGTAGTCGGGAGGATTTCGCCCGGGGCGCTTGTCAGGATACTTAGCTAAGTTAATATTGTAGCTCTGGGCTAGGGTTTACATCGAAATAAATTACTGGGAATATCGATTTTTTTACGTAGGTAGGCAAACTGACATAAGAGTTATTGGATTTTTTGTGGTCATCTTTTATGGACAACTAGTTCATCTAGGGACCAAACCACCAGTTAGACCAAAGACTAATATTTCAAAAAAGATAAACAAAACAAAAATATTTTTTAAATAAATCATATTGACATTGGCACGTGCCAATTGATTATTAATTTATAATAATATTATGATAATTAATGATTTATTTTAAAAAATATTTTTGTACTTTTATACACGTGATGTTGTATATATTGTATTATTAAACTCATTTCAACGATGTTTAGAAATTACAAACTTGATAAAAGCTAAAGTTTTGACAAAAAGGATATTTATTAATTCGCAATATCGTTTTATTTGTTTACTAACTTTCTGATATTCGCGATTCGTATTTGCGAGAGTAAATTAGCCTTTTGTCGCGAAGTCCAAATAATATCCGATATTATTTGTGTATCTTATTGTTTTTGCTGATTTCGTTAGGACGTATTATGCAGTAATAAAGACATACAAAAATACAGACAAGTTACTATAAAAAAAATACTGGATATTATAATTAACTATATAAATGATCGACGTCGACCACTTGCCATCATGTACGTCTGTCAGTTTGTATATTCAAATAACTTAAAAAAAAATTGATAGGAATAAAATATATTATTTGACATTACAATTATTACAATATTTTTTACGCGAATTTCACTCATTATAATGAAACAAGTTGTACGGATTTTATCGCGGTTCATTAGTTTTTTATATGTCAGACGCTTAAATCCACTGCGATAAAATTCGTAAAAATCGTTTTAATATAAATTGAAATTGTTATTAAACATTTATTTCGCATTCAAGACTTTATACTAAACTGTACTATAGGTTTTATTTTAGGTTTATTTACCAGGGCTATTTATTCGCAAAGCGACAAAGCCCTTACTTATACTAATATTATCTACACTAATATTATAAAGAGGAAAACTTTGTTTGTTTGGTTGTAATGAATAGGCTCAAAAAGTACTGGACCGATTTCAAAAATTCTTTCACTATTTGAAATCTACATTATCCACGAGTAACATAGGCTAAATTTTATTCTGTATGTTTATCTAATCAATTGTAGATCTTATACTATATCTACAAAAAAGTCCACGACACACTATACCTATCTATGTTGAGTGAGGCACAACAACCATATTTTATTCAGAAATTTTGATTTTTATGGACTACATTTAAACGAGTTTATTTTACTCATGCTTTTAATCCTTAAGATATGAAACTAAAGAGTTTGTTTATTTGAACGCACTAATCTCAGGAACTATCGGTCGGATTTTAATAAAACATTTCAGTGTTCGATAGCCCATTTATCAGTAAAGAAATATCATCCCGCTAAGATGCCGTTGTAAATCTTAGTTAACGCAGGTGAAGCTGCGGGCAACAGCTAGTGTATTATAAAGAGGAAAGATTTGAGTGTTTGTATTGAATAGGCTCCGAAACTACTTGTGTGATTTGAAAAATTCTTTCACTATTGCGAAGCTACACTATCCCCAGTGAACATAGGCTATATTCCCTTTGTAGTCCCTTTTACCAATACCAAATATGCTCATAATACATTTATATTTCGATCGTGTGATAGCTATAATAAGCATTTTGCTAATATAGATTTTAATGTATGTGAAACTTACAAATTAAAAAAGTTATTACGCGATAGTTTTAAGGAGTAATCAATATGATTATTCTTAAATAGGCTCATTTGTTTTTCTTTAAATTTTTTTATTTTATTATAAGATTGTTTATTAAGGGTCTGTTTCACAAAGTACCTGTAAAGTACCCTATAGCTATATGACACATAAATTAACTGACACATAAATCTTCTAGTTAGTCTTGATTGGGTTTCACCATCATCTTCCCTATAAATTTATTTGGCAGATCCCTATTTGGCATTTACTGGTAAGTAGGCTTGGCAACCTCGCATTTCATCGTTGCGTTTTACGATAAATATGTTTTAGAAAAAAATTCCATGTTGTAAATATACATGAAAATATGTTTTTATAATTTAATTGTTTGTATCATACCATCTTTATACCTTTTATTTACATAGACCTTGTATATAATGTTATCCCTTAATTATTAAACGATCAAAACACAATTTAAATTATTTTGTATATTACTGTTACCGGAACGTCAAAATGTCAAATGTCGTGAAGCTGTCAACCGCGTATATATCTGTCAACTAATTTATGTGGCAGATAGATTTGCTAATGGCCAGTTGATCCGACCTATAGTTTACAGGGAACTTTATTAGCCAAATATTGCTATATGTCAATTGTGAAACAAAAACGTTGTAGTTATGTGGTAAATATGTTGCAAATAGCTTAAATGGAACGTTATTAGGATATTGTGAAACAAACCCTAAGTATATTAAGTATAAACCTTTAAATTAGATTATATTAGTTTATCCTTTCATAATTATTGTATAACTTCAGTTATTTTTCACTGTTTTAGATTGTTTTAGATTGTGTCTGCTCGTTTATATGATTAACTATTTTTGGAAACTTTATTGGTTTGTGTATTGTTTAATATTCTCTTGTCTCAAGTATGATTTTACTGTTTGTTTCCTAAATAAACTAAAATAAAAAATAAAATAAAATATTAAATTTTCAAAAAGTTAGGGACACGTTTTAAATCTTAGTTGACTCAGGCGAAACTGCGTACAACAGCTAGTATATCATTAAAAAAGACTATACAAAAAAATCGACAGTAAAGAATTAAAAAAAAATAGATATTAAAATAATACACCAACCCTAGTTCAGAACTGGCAAATGAGTTTAACGGTCCGTTGTTTTTTGATCTCCAGTTCTCGGATTTGTAATTAATTTCCAATCGGCATTTATGGGAATGGGCGTTGTTGTAAACTTCCAACGTGAAATATTGATATCAAGTCTATCCAAAAAGTTTGTCCATATTTTTCCATTACACATATTTCCAAAATATTATTATCGCGAAAGTAACTCCTGCGTTTTTAGTCTTAAATTCAATAGGAGTTTGATTAAATTCAACCGGACCAGCCAATTTCAATTGACTACGCTACGCACGTAAAAATAAGTAAAGTAGGTATCAATACATACTTGAACCATCCATGAACGGGTCTTCTCCTCGAAGTCAGGCGAGGAGGGAAATAGGCCTAGACCTTGGGTAAGATTCAGGTATCATGTATGTTCATGGACGACGAGGAATACTGTTCATGTCATTTGGCCATTTTCTTGTCCGAAAAAAAAAACGCGGTTAGAAAAGAAATGTTAAGTAAACAAACAATCGCATGGATGAACGCAAACATAGGCACATGACTTGGTCACAAGCAGTATGATAACATATGCTTATTATGACAGATGAACTATTTGATGTCACAATATATGCACAGGATTTACTCATGAGATGTCTATCGATAAACATACTAGCTTAATGACTGGCGATTCTGATGTGGTGAATATTTTTTTGACTACGTCATAGCCGCTTTAAATTGTAAAACCTTAAACTCGGATGATAGAACTACAAAAAAAAAACAATTTATATTTTAGAATTACAGTTTTGTTTCTTATTCGTCTCCTAGTATCTCAGGCAGCAAGTCTTAGTATCTCAGGGATCAAAACATGGGTCAGCCGGGAAAAAGAAATCCATCATCATCATCATCATCGGCCTTTATCCGTCCAATGTTGAGCATAGGCCTCCCTCAATGAACGCCAAGACGACCGATCCCTTGCTACTCGCATCCAACGCGGACCTGCCACTTCCCGGAGATCGTCTTCCCATCTGGTGCGTAGAAAGAAATCCATATTATCCAGAAAATATTATTATGGACAACGTAATCACTACTATGATTAGGAGCGTGGAAATACCGGATAGCATGTTCATGGAACAAGGGATTAAATAACAATGGCTATGAAAGACCGAAACGCGGGCATCCAGGACGCGATTATTACAATATCCCGGTACTCGACGGCTACCAACAACGAAAAAACTCTAAGCGATAAACTTTAAAATACAAAAAAAAACCGCAGAGCACGTTATTCTACAGTAAAAAAACGCACGGACACTGATGTATGTTGTGTAATATTTTAAACTAAATTATATAACCAATTTTTTGAGTGACATTAACCATATCTTCTATATAAATAGTTTTGTGGTTTTATTATATTATGCAGTTTTTTTTGTATCAAGTAGCATAAAAATCACTGAAATATATTTACCATTTTTTTTTCTTTAACGCCGGGAAATGCACTGACGCATTCCGCAGAGGAGTGGGTCTCCCCAGGCGGGTATGTGGGACTCGCTGCGCACTAAAGATGGTAAATGGACGCAGCTCTACCCACTAAAACCCGGCGAGTGCCGCCAATGCCGCCTTGGGTGATGCGCCCCGGATCTACTAGCACAGGGCACCTCGACGGCCAGTCAGTCCCCTCAGGAGCCCAACGCCACCTCCACAGAGGGGTTGCCCCGCACCACAGAACAACCCCTCCCACCGTCAGGACAGTACAATGAGGCGAGGTTCCCATCCTCGCCCCTTGCCCCCTGCTCTTTTGCCCTTTCTTCTTATAAGAGGGGTACAAAGAGCCCCCTTGCTAGCTTGAAGCTCAATTAGCTTTGCCCAAGGTGTTGGGCTCACCCTAGGCTACTGAGCCACACCGCCACGACAAGGCTTGAACCATGGTGGGGAAATGTATTTACCAAAATTTACCGATGTTTATTAATATTTTTTTTTATTTCCGACGTTACGAATGCAATAAATGGAAGCACCATTTTTCATTATAATCAGTGAAAGTAGCGTCAATTTTAAAAATCCATTTACCTTATAATAGCTTGCAGTCTCTGTGGAAATCACGTAATAGTTTTCTAACTTTCTCCTTGGTCGAAACTAAATTGATTTGTTCGTTCAATTTTTGATATTGGAATATTTTGTCTATGATTGACATGCCAATCTCACTCGCCGCGGGAACATAGTTGCATTTTTAAAGTATCGTGCCAAAAGACGCCAACAGAATACCAACTATCCGTCCGTCTGTTGGGCTTGAGAGAATATACACGATACAAGAGATGATAAAGTAACACATTAAGAGCTTGCGCAACACTTATTGCGCCATACGTATTTCTCCGTTTTCCCTATGGTTGACTGGGAGAGAATGTTTTAGCACTAAGTCCGCCAATTTGTTACAAATTTTAATTTAGAGCAATAAAGATTTAAAAAATAAATAAAAAATAAAATAATAAGAAATAAGTAATAACATTAAAAAAAGTAAAGTAAAGTATCAACCCTTTATATCCTACTGCTGGGCACGGGTCTCCTCCTCGAAATCAGACGAGGAGGGTAATGGGCCCATAGTTCACCGCGCTGGCCCAGTGCGGGTTGGTGAACTTCACATACCTTCAAAGACTTTCAATCTCATCAGGCGTGCAGGTTTCCTCACGATGTTTTCCTTCACCAGTGAGCGAGCGATGGTCTCATGTTTGAGGTGCACTTAGAAATTAGAAAAACTCATTTCAAGGCATAAGAGGCCGAGTCCGTCCACCACTGGACCATCGTCGCTCGGAACAGAAATAACATAATCGTGTTTTTAACCCTACCTTTATAATTCCCAACTAACACTAGGTTTTAAAAAATATATCTCCTAGCTATGCTGGAAAATAGCTTTTTAGTTTCTCCGAAGTATTCACAGGCCTTGATTATGAACGGCATAATTTCTTTTTTATGTTTGCGTGAAAATTTTGCCGGCGACAAATCGACTGGAATTTCTTTACGGAGTCTATTTTCATCTAGCCGGTCAGATAGCTCTAAAGTTTGTACATTTTTATAAAATTCTTGTAAGCTACCAACATTCTATTAGTATTCATAATTTTTGTAGTATTAATTTTGCAGTTTTATATAAATTATCAATGCAACACCTTTTAAGAATTATGTTAACTGAAGTGGTGCTTTGACGAAATAATTGGTCAATAAGAGATAAAACGATGAAATTAAATTAGATGATATTTTGCTTTTCGATTCGATTACATAAAAAAGTAAAGTATCAACCCTTTTATGTCCCACTGCTGGGCACGGGACTCCTCCTCGAAATCAGGCGAGGAGGTTAATGGACCATAGTTCACCGATGCGCTGGTCCAATGCGGGTTGGTGAAATTCACATACCTTTAAAGACTTTTAATCTCATCAGGCATGCAGTTTTCTTCACGAGCTTTTCCTTTACCGTTGATAGAGCGATGGTCTCGTATTCAAGGTGCTCTTAGAAATTTAGGACCCATACCAGGCACCACTGGTCAGGGTCAGGATCGAACCTGGCCCCTTTTAAGAGACTGAGCCACCCACTGGACCATCGTCGCTAGAATAGAATCGTTCGATATTTAAATAAGCAATTAATAGCGAATATTTTTTTAAATGTAATATAGCAAAAATATTCAAAAAAAGCCTTCACTTATGCTGTAAGACCTAGATTTATGTATCTTGATTATCTGTCAATGAGAACTACCCGATTTAAATAGAATTTGAGTAAGGCAATTAATAAAACAAATACACAGAAGAAAGTCATCATATGAGGAGTTTCGTTCTTCGAAATGTTTACAGGGAACCCTTTCTGACATTTTGACCTTTCTGACCTTTCTGACAAGAAACGGAACCATAAAATTCGCCTAAAATCGATCTTCACAAAGCACATGTCAACTTATTACGCGTTACCGTTTACAGACATAGTTTGCTAAAGATAAAACAGTTATATATACTCAGTTACACCTCGCTGTGACTGGTGTGTGACGGTTGCGCCTCTACTATTCTCCTAATTAGTAACTACTAATTAGTAACACTACTAAACATGGCGCCCGGCGTGATTCATACAATCACAAACAAATTGGGTGTCATCGAAGATGGTGATAGTGTAGATTTGAATATGGATTCTAAGTGCAAGGATTATGTTATGTTGGATATACAACCGCGAAAAGTGACTAGGCCCAAGATATTAAAGAATCTGCAGTCAAAAGTGTTTTTGTACGATCGTCTTTATGATACGACCTGTCCGAGAGTGGTATGTACGCTTATATAGTTTTGTTAATATATCAATTTTTTATAACCGTAACTGCGCTTAGGCATCCCGTGGGGGAGTGGGTAACCCCAGGATGTGGGACTCGCTGCGCCCGAAAGCTGGTAATTGGACGCAGCTCTACCCACTAAAACCCGGCGAGTTCCACCAATGCCGCCCTTGGTGTGGTGCCCCGGATCTACAAGCAACAGGGCACCTCGACGGCTAGTCAGTCCCTCAGGGGATCGACGCCACCTCCACAAAGGGGTTGTCTTGCACCACAGAACAACCCTTCCCAATATCGGGACAGTACAATGAGGCGAGGTTCTCGTCCTCGCTCCTTGCTTCTCTTCTTATAAGAGGGGTACAAAGAGCCCCCTCGGCTCAATTCGCTTCACTCAAGGTGTTGGGGTCACCCTTGGCTACTGAGCCCCACGGCCATGACAATGCTTGAACCATGGTCCTTCAACCAATCCATGTATTCATAATACAAATAACCTCCACTTGGCGAACGTTCCATAGTGCCCAATAAACCCTTAATAATTGACCAGCCAGCCATCAAAATAATTCACCTGGTAGTATTGATATTCTTCTTATAGAAAATCCATACCACAATTGGGTGTAAAATCTTATACTTCCTTTTACTTATTTATAAAGCTGAAGAGTTTGTTTGTTTGAACGCGTTAATCTCAGGAACTGTTGGTTGGCTTTGAATGATTCTTTCAGTTTTAGATTTATCGAGGAAGCTTATATTTTTTTTTGTTATTCCGCAGATGTCGTTGTAAACTGCCTAAAGACAGTTTTAGGCAACAAAGTTTTAACGCTTAGTTACTGTCTAGTTTATTTTGGAATTAGGATTGTTTTATCTATCTCTATACTAATGGTTGTTATGGCTGCCATTTTATTTATTTGTTTCATAGAGTTGTCAAAATTATTGTGATCCTCCGGACTAAATACATATTCATTTATTAAAATTTATTTATAAAAAAGTAATGTTAATGATTATTAATATTCAGAATAGTCTGCTTTTTGATACGCATAAAAAGATTTAAGGCGAATACAATAATGATAATTATATACTACGTTAATGTTATTGCATTTATATAATACGAGTTAATTAGGCCTCCAAGCTTTTATTCGTTGTTCACAATAAAGTAATTTAAATGTTATTTATAACGAATTTCATTGTTACATTAAAATAACTGGAAATCATTTTAATTTAATTAATAGCACAGTTATAAAGAAGATTCTGGTTCTAAAGGACCTCTCTTCTCTGGTATGATACAGTCCCTAGTCTAGTCCTTTGTCTAAAGTCTACACAGCTACTTCTAGAGGGCCACATATTCGGATTCCAAGGGCAGTTAAAGTTGGTAATAAAATTTTAAACAGGGGCTTTATTTTGGAGTACTTTTTTTTTCAAGTTCGTCTCAATGGAATCTTTTGTTAGCTTATTATTGCCACAATGAGTAGGTGTTAGCATCGCTGAGTGAACTAATACTGTGTATGTTTGTATGGCATGAATTAGGTTCTGTGTATTCATTACATACCGATTATTAATATTCGAAACGTGGAGTTTTTGGAATATTATCGCTAAAAAAACTTTGGCTAGAAAGACTTTTACGAAATTTATGATCATAATATGATTGTTTTTAATTCGTTGTTTTTAAATATAATTTTTTTAAAGGTTAGAGGGTTCCTGTGATTTCTTCGCTGAAGTGAAAATAAATTCATTTCTAAAATAAATTGAAATAAATTACATTTTTTAATAAATACACGAAAAGTATTATTCAAAAATCACATCACTTTAACTTAGTACTGTGGTACATACAAATTATCTACACTTGGCGGGATTTGAACCCGTGATCGGCACGTAAAGTATCCAGTAGTCTCACTATACGCCCAAGGTCTACCGATAGAGCTTAAAGGCCATCAGGCCTAAAAGTCTAAGAAAAGACCAATCAGTCGTCATATCGGGTATCAAAATGCACTGAGATTCGACTGGAGAACAAAGTTTTTTGTCTACACTAATATTATAAAGAGGAAAACTTTGTTTTTTTTGTTTGGTTATAATGAATAGGCTCAAAAAGTACTGGACCGATTTCAAAAATTCTTTCACCATTCGAAAACTACATTATCCACGAGTAACATAGGCTTCATTTTATTCTGAAAAAAAAAAATAGGGTTCCGTAAGATATTTAGGTTTTTCGGACACAAGGTGTAAAAAATCAACCAGAAAAGTTACTTATTTTGCGTACTAAGCTCCCGTTGTAAATCTTAGTTAACGCAAGCGAAGCTGCGGGCAATAGCTAGTTTCTTATATTAAGACGAACACTTAGCTTGTTATTACAACAAAATACCAGACACAGCATTTGTTCAGCAGATGGATGAAGGCTGATAATGATGACGAATAAATATGGATGAGTTCTTATTGAATAACATTCCCTTTCCATATGTTTATATCTCCCCTGTGTATACTTTATCAGTTTATACAAATATGAAAAAATAAAATGTTAGGTTACAGCCTAATATGTGAATTTTGTTTTTTTCAATGATATTGCGTCTATTTAGTGAGATGGATTATGCATGAATTCATTTTAGTGTAGTAAAAGGGATTATTACGACTTTTAGTTTACTTTTTTTTTTACTTCTTCTAAATCTTGTAGCACTTCACGTGGGCGTACGATAGGGCGGCATGATCTCTTACTCTTATATATAAGCTATATTGTTTGAACGTTTCATTAAAATCCGTTCAGTAGTTTCTGCGTGAAACATCCGTACAAACATTCTCGTTTATAATTCTCGTATTAGTAGAATAACTTAAAGTGATTAAATAGGTAAACCGCCACCTTTCTGTTCCCATTGTCTTTGGTGAAAGAAATATAGCCTTTTTATTCTGATGTCTCAACTGTACTATTCGTCCACTGCTGAACATAAGCCTCTAAATGAACGCCAATATGACCGATCCCTTGCCACCGCACCCGACAGGAACCTATCACTGTAAGAAGACTATTTTTTTACATATACTGCATATAGTGTTTAAATTTTTCTAGGTGAGCCATCTACTCTATACCTACCAATAGAGTTTAAAGGCCTAAAAATCTAGACTTTTCGAAAAAAAGTGTAAATTTGTAGTAAATGTTTTGACGTTTATTGAGCGGGGCCTATGTTTAGCAGTTAGCGGCTGATAATTATGATGATGATAATATACTTGTAATACTACGTATTAAACAAGTAAATCGTATTATGGCAATACTTTTGAGTTGAGTAGGTACAGAAGTCATCGCAAGTGATGTTACGGGCTATTTAATAATTTTATTATCACCGTTCTATTGCGTTTAAGATATTAAAACAGCAATTATTTCCTAGAGAAACAAACAACACATTTTATGTTAAAATAACTATATTGTAACGCATGACAGCAGTAGTTCAGTATATTATTTAGTGATTTCATACATAAATATGTACGCGGATTCGAATCCCGCTAACTCTACGGGAAAGCCTAGAATATGTTACTTCTAGTAGGTACCTACCTCAGAGAATATGTGTACAAAGTTTTATGATGATCGGTTGAGTAATTTTCATCAATCACCTTATTTGTATATCACACTTGCTAAACAAACTTAGATAAAGGTTTTTCTTTCCAAAATACTAAAATCAAAATCCAAGCATATCACGCCACAGACTAAATACTCAGCACTTTCTGTGTAAATAGGACTAAATAAAATATTGATACATCATAACCTTATTTTAAGTCCCGAATAACTTTATAACAGTAGGACATCTAACACCTCAGTCCTCCCGTGACCATGGTTGCTGTAAAGTATCCGAAATGTCGGGCTCATAAAAAACTAAATAAACCGCGATAAAATCCGTAAAAGTTGTTTCATTATAATGAGTGAAATTCGCGTAAGCATGAGAAAACAATATACTTAATACTTCTTAGACATCTCTATGAACAAATAACACACTGAAAAAAAAAAACCTATTACAAGGCACCACAGGTGTTAGGATGAAACCCGAATCTTTCACATGAGAGGCTGAGCTCATAACCACTAAAATATTTTCGTTCGTTTTAGTTCAAGTATATAAGTACAAAAATGAAAAGTTAAAAAAAAGGTAAAAATTTATAGTAAATTGCTTAAATCACAATACAAGAATCACATACTTTAACGATGTAGTAAATTTCTGCAATCACATTATAATACTGTTTCAAATTTCCAAAAAATCTTTTTTAAAACACATGTAAGACTACATTTTCTACGCAATACAAATTTAGTGGCACACTTTATATTGTTTGAACAAAGAGCTTTCATTGCACCTATTGTGTGTTTAAATTATTGTCTTCGTAACATTTTGTACCAAAAATATTATGTTTAATCTCTAAATAAAAACTAAAAACATTATCTACTTATTGTTTCCTTATTTTATGCGAATTTCACTCATTTTAATGAAACTACGGATTTTATCGCAGTTTATTAAGTTTTTTACAGCAACCATGGCCACGGGAGCAATATTTAAGTTATTTCATTAAAATTATTTTCTGTTTAAAAATTAAAATATATATTGTATCGTACCTTATTTAAAATATATATGAAATTGATTTTTTATTCAAATCATTCATTATAAGTTTAATAAGATGACTATAAAGTTTTCTTAGTGCATCAAAGATCTTCAAGGCAATTTTCAAACGTTTTTGAAATGGTTACATTTTGTGAGTTTTATTTACAAATAGTGCAGCCTTATATACTTCGCTGTAATTCAGCCATCTACACTAATGTTATAAAGAGGAAAACTTCGTTTGTTTGTTTGGTTGTAATGAATAGGCTCAAAAAGTACTGGACCGATTTCAAAAATTCTCTCGCCATACGAAAGCTGCATTATCCACGAGTAACAAAGTCTAAATTTTATTCTGACAAAAAAAAAGTAGGGTTCCGTAAGATATTTGGGGTTTTCGGACGCAAGGTGTAAAAAATCAACCAGAAAAGTTGCTTATTTTGCGTACTAAGATCCCGTTGTAAATCTTGGTTAACGCAGGCGAAGATGCGGGTAACAGCTAGTTTAAAATAAAGTTAAATGTAAGTGGACTCCTATGCTAGATTTTTTCAAATTAAAACTCTACCGCTGCCTAGATTATTCCGCTTGTTTTTTGTGTTTGTTGCCTAGATTATTCCGTATGTTTTGTGTTATAAGTAGTAGTTTTATTGTTTCACGCAATGAAAAAGATTTTCAGGGAAAATCGAAAATCAAAATAATTTTTATTTATTTAATCCACCAAATTATCTCCTTGAACGTCACTTGAATCTACCACCGGTGCCAAGGCAAGCCCAGTAAGAAGAACCAGCGAAACAAATTCAGTGACATAATCTTTTCCAAATATTCTATAACAAATTTTAACACCTTATTCCCAAGGTGTTGTATCTTCTAAGTATTTTACTTTAAAATATATTTTACCACACAAACGCTCTTTAATAACTTTTTTAATTACTGTGTCTGTGGCTACAGAGAAAATTATATAAGTCCTGAATCAGTGAGTTATTCCTTTCAAGACAACGTCTATCAAATTATACACTGAATAAACAAATTCGCTGAATTAATAATTAAACCAATACAGATGTAGGTAGACAGATCCAAATCTGTCTTTATCCAATTTGTGTCCAAATCGAGATACAAGAACTCATTTTCTCGCATTCCTAAGTTCCCAGGTTGTATAAATTACTTTACCTACATTACGCCATTGCAATTGTCTAAAGATTTAGCCGTAAGTTTCTCTTCATAGTACACAGTTTCATTAAAAATTAAAACGCGAACTCGAATTAAGCTCCATTGTTCTAGAATCTCGTAGAATGTTCATTTTGTTAATTATACTCGGAGACGGTTTGAATTTCTTAGACTTGGACTTTAGAGCTAGCTTAGCATTCTTAAAATGTCACCTACTCAAGTTGGGCGTAACCACTGTTTGGCGGAAGAATGACGTCAATATTTAGAGCATGACGTCATTAAAACAACAGATTTGCTTAGAGCAACGCCTCCTCCTCCTTATTCCGTAAGGAGGACCGTGTTGCTCTAGGCAGATTTGTAATTTAAGGAAGTTATTTTAAATAAATATTTACTGAAAATTAAATCGCCATAGCTTGTAAGGGCTACATGTGATTCGCGGCTATCCGTGGGTCTCGAGTTCGATCCTGACCTATATAGCTATTCAGCAGTAGTATAATAAACTGTATCCTGTGAATTCGTCGCAGTTATCTTTTGGTTTTCAGTCGTTAATAGTCGAATATATATTGTTAATAAATCTAATCTGATCATTCAGACTGGTCTTAAAAGACTTTAAGACTTCTTGCCAGGAACACTTTGCCGATGCGCTCGAAGATGACAAAATCTTTGCCAATTTTTTGTAGAGATAAAGATTGTGTGTGTGCTACTAGAAAAAAGATAAAAATGTGATTTCTTAGTAGAGAATTGTGTTAATAATTTAGACATAAAATAGTCAGAAAATTAAAGACCTAAAGTATTATTTAATATCACAATGAAGTTTAATCATAATATTATCTATGGACGCTTTTATACCAAGTCAATCTGGTCCCGTGGTAAGTTTCTAAAGAACTTGTGTTACGGGTACCAAACAAAAGGAAATACATATATTTAATGATTTTATATTAATGCATATTATATTTAAGATTTTTATTATATTATATTACACTTGCATGACCCAAGAACACATAATCTTTTTGTTCCCTGGCGGGATTCGAACCTACCTCCGGCTTGAGCGGCAACGCGCTATCCATTGAGCCACTTCGAATTACTTACATTAGTCCGAGTTCGAAATGATTGTTCTTGTGAATGCTAGATTTATTTTGTATTTTGTTTGTCTCCAGCCAACGCTATGCAACGAGAAGGCCTGTCTGGGCAGTCTAATGGCTATACCCGGGCGCGGAGACGTGCCCCGGAGCCCGGAGGAGGTGTTAAACGACGCGAAGGATTTCCTGGGACAATACTTCGCTTCCATTCGACGGTGAGTGCTTTGTCGTGATTTATAAACAGTACAATGCTTACACATTTATGGGAATGCACTTTAAGCCGTAGTGTAATAAGGTGCATTAAGATTTAATACGTATAACTAACATTAAAATATGTTGTCTTTCTTGACATGACTTGTTAGTCACTGCGATTCTGCACTGCCTCCCGCTTTGAACGGGGAGAGAAACTGGAACATTTCCTACTCCTCCTAAATTCTTCGGATTGGTTTCGTTGCGAGTCCCAAGGCAGTGTTTAACGTATCCCCCGGGCTCCCGGAGATCGTATCAAAGGGTCATTTGGTGGTTGCTGCTGTCGATCCTGGCTATACAGGAGTTGCAGCGGTGGGAACAAGTAGTGGGCCAACCAAAAAAAAAAAAACTTTTTTTATAGCACAATAAGACAAAGCCTGATGATGATAATGATGATGAGGGAAAACGAATAGTCGAAGCCTTGTTACCATCAATGTCCATTAACATTCATCCAACCATCCCAAAAAGGCCACTGCAAACTCATATGCCGTACGAAACTGTATCATGAGAGCGAGAGGTAACACCCTGTCGTGCCGACTCAATTTTGCTGCAATGCAGCACGGCACTACCTCTTATAAACTAGAACACTGAAGTTTGTATCTCTATAACTAATATCTGCTACTCTATCTCTTCTAACCATTAGGTATCAAAGACTTATCCCATAATATCCCACGGACACAGCAAAGCTGTTCGACGGAACGAATAGGCAATATAATGGTACCAAGGCAGACAGATGGCGGCTCAGGCGTTCGTGTTGCCTGCAGTCCCAGATGAAGAAATTTGTCTTGTTGATGCCACGTCTAATAATTGTTGATAATTAACATATAAAATTAACGGAATTGTTTTATATAGTGCGAATACTCCCGCTCATGAAGCTCGATGGAAGACGGTGCAGGAGGAAGTGGCGAGCACCGGGACCTACCAGCTCACCACCACGGAGCTGGTCTTCGGGGCGAAGCTGGCCTGGAGGAATGCCAGCCGCTGCATCGGCAGAATACAGTGGTCGAAACTGCAGGTACCATTTTCAAATAATTCGCTGGTTTTATCTTTCACGTTTGAAGCTGATTAAGTGAGAGTCTGGGTTCAATCTTGACCACATGTGATGGATTGAAATGGGTATTTATAAATTTTTAAGTGCACCTAAATACGAGACCATCGGTGAAGGAAAATATCGTGAGAAAACCTGCATGCGAGATGATAGTCTTTGAAGGTATGTGAAACTCACGAACTATTGGGCCAACCATGGCGCGACTATCCTTGCCTAATTTGTAAGAAGAGACCCGTTCCCAGCATTGGGCAGCTAAATAATATATTATAATATGCGTAAATACTTTTTTATTTTTATTTAATTCCTGAATACTGCGGTATCAATGGCAAATTTAAAAAAAAAACCATTTTAAGAAATTGACTACACTATATTAATTCTTAATAACCACGAAGTAATTTAAGTACTTAGTCTAGGAGAATAGCGCGTTCAAACACACAAACTCTACATAACGATTGAACTTAAAGACCAGCAGGCCTAAAAGTCTACACCTTCCGAAAAAGAACCTGCTTATGATATAACTATAATTCTCTCTAAATTACACGTTTTGAAAAATGTTTATGTTACTTTTATCAAAAAAATCACAATCTTTATAACATCACGATAATATTTTCTACACGTGTAACACAAATTGAACGTGATACAAACAGCGGGATACAATTTATTATAATCTGTAAAATTGTTAATAAAGTTTCTAAAGAAAGAAAATAACAATAGCCCCAAAACTAAGACACGGTCAGATCGTTCATTTTTTATAGACAGTCGAAGTCTTTATGCGACAGGCGACACCCATACCCACAGAGAGTATGCAGATGCGTTGATCTGTTTTCTGCCCCCTGAAAGGCTAATTATAGTGACCATAAGCAGGAAGGATGGACCACAATTATTATCCTTTTATTTACCTTAAAAATTAAATTTCGTGTGTAGTTTTTTTTAGCCTATCAGAACTTACTCAGATAAAATTCCGCTGGTAGGCGACCAGTCTAAGGCGACATCACGTCACATCTGACGGAAGTTATTTGTTCTAAAATGTCTTGGCGTTCACGGGGGAGGCCTATTTCAGTAATAGTAGGAGGCTGATGATGATGAAAGTGAATTACAATAGTAATGACACAAGATTGATTACATATTAATTTTCTTGAATCAATTTTCTTAAATCTTATAGTTATTCACAATCTATTATTATCTAAAACTGAAAAGTATTAAAACATAATCTTATACCTTTAAACGAGCAATTCTTGTATATATATATATATATATATATTATATATATATATATATATATATATATATATATATATATATATATATATATATATATATAGAATCGGGATCTCGGAAACAGCTCCAGCGATTTTCATGAAATTTTGTATACATGTGTTAAAAACGGCGATAAATAGATCTAGCTAGGATAAATTTTTAGAAAACTTTTTTTATCCGTGTTTTGAGGCATCGATAATATATGATTAGAATACGAACGTAAATTTCGCTGTCAAATAATATGTCTTAGCTAATAGGTAGCTTAGTGGTAAATTAGGCAGTTACATCCGAATTTATTTTATTGAAGATACCACACCTTGGGAATAAGACACTCACTCTTAAGATATGATGTTACATGTTGTATTTATAAAATATTATGTACTCATTTTATTGACAAAAGAGCAACCCCTAAGTTTTTTTCTCGTTTTTCTTAGGGGATCCTGCATCTCAAACGAGTTTTTTTTTTTTTTTTTTTTTTTTTTTTTTTTTTTATACTATTACTACTTATTGACTACTTATGTTTTGACTTATTTCAAGTGTACAAGTTGTACCTACGTAATAAAGATATTTTTGATTTGATTTGATTTGAACGAGCCTGGTTCGAATCTCCAGTCCAAATATTTTTTTTTCATTTTTTTAAGATCATTTTTTTTTGGAAGAAAAAATTTATCGTATTTTATCATTAAGGGTACCGAGCAAATGCTCGGTCAACCAGGTACTATAACATAATTAATGATAAGTTATTCTTTATAATAAATTAGTTGAGGATAATAGTATTGGGATTACATGAGGGCATTAAATCTATCTGATGATAAAAAGGGTGTTGATGTAAGTTAATTCCAAAAAAAGCTGTAATAGTGATTTTCACGGAAACGGAAACTCAATTAATTTTACCCTCTAATGAGAAAACTGCCATTGGTACAAAAACGATAATGACAACTAGGGGCTTAGTGGAATTCCAACACATCCATATGGATACTTTGTTGATTACAATTATTACAAAAAATATTTTAGTAAAAAAATGGTAATTAATCAAAATTTAATAAATTAAATATTATAATATCGTACATAATGAAGTAAAGCTAAAAGTATATTTTTAATTTGATTGTTTTCTTAATGTTGGGGACGAATGGCCGATGAGCCAATAAGTTCTTTGAGTGAGGCCTTTGTTTAGCAGAGGATGGAAGCGTGATGATGATTGCGTATTTCGGTTGTTAGACTACTTTATGAACTATTAACAATCACTTCGCAATGTCAACGTCATATCGAAAGATCTAGATTCTAGACCCATTTAATTGTTGTTCTATGAGTGAATTCACAAGAGTAGCTATGTACCTATATTATGTGTTATAAATGCTAATAAATAATTTTGATGATTGTAACTAGAATACTTTGTCATCGCATTAGGCACGTGTACCTAAAGATAACTGAAAGTTATTATTTATAAATAAATAAACTTGTCAATGATTTCGTCATACAAATTGAAGATATAAATAGCCTGAACGAAAGTAAAGTGGCAATTCCTATTGTTATAAATAACAATATTATTATTTTTGTTGCTTTATTATTTATATTTTATAATAACGAATAGTTATATTGGCTTACGATAATCCGTATTTACTGCGATGTAAATAAACCGATAAAAATATTGAGTAAAAAAAAAGTAAAGTATCAACCCTTTTATGTCCTACTGCTGGGCACGGGTCTCCTCCTCGAAATCAGGCGAGGAGGGTAATGGGCCAATAGTTCACCGCGCTGGCCCAGTGCGAGTTGGTGAACTTCACATACCTTCAAAGACTTTCAATCAGGTATGCATGTTTCTTCACGATGTTTTCCTTCACCCGTGAGCGAGCGATGGTCTCGTGTTTGTGGTGCACTTAGAAATTAGAAAAACCCATTTCAAGGCACACACGGGGGCGGGGGTCAGGATCGAACCCGGACCTCTCGCATAAGAGGTCAAGTCCATCCACCACTGGACCATCGTCGCTCAAATAATAAAATATTGAGTGCTTATAACTAACTCCACGCCGCATATTATGTTCAGCAATGGATGAAGAAAGGCTGATGATGATAACGATCATGAAATAAGCTGAAACAATATATTTTCACCTCCTTATAGTTAAGTTATGATGACGGCATATTGTCATATTGGCATGTCGATGAAGTGCCCTTTTCGAAAACCCATTTCTAGGCATCACCAGGGTCAGGGTTTTTCAGGGCTATTCTGCAAGGTCGTTTTCGAATCTCGAAAGTGGAATTTGCCGTAATATGACGAATGTGACGAATTTGTATACTTTGAACTCGACTATATAAGAGCGAAAGCTAATATTGAAATGGTTTTTACAGAATAGCCCTACAGGTTCGAACCCGGACTGAGGGCTCAAGATGCCGATCTCACTGGCCCATCGTCCCTCAAAGTTATCAACTGTTATATAACAAACATGAATTACCACTTATTAGTACATCACACTTGCTAAACAAACTTAGAAGGTCGCCACAAACTTATCTACTTAATACTTGTTACATCTCTATGAACAAATAACACGCTGAAAAAAAATACTAATCACTCTAAGATAATAAATATAATATAATTATATAATAATAAAAATATGTCGGGAGAACTTGGAGTCTATAAAAAAGGCTTCGATCAGCAGCGGATTGATGATGGTTATGACTACGTCCCCCCTCTCCCCCCTTTGCATTAGGGCTGTTTTGTTTATTGCTGTCATCAAATACCTTCGCCGTTTCTTATAGGTAAGTACATTGAAATTAGTTCTTTCAAAGTATTCATCATCATCATCAGCCTTTATCCGTCCACTGCTGTATTTATATTTCTATTGAAATGGTTCGAACAATTAACAAACGATAGAGTTATACAATTCGTCGGTTGGTTAATTGTGGATTATCGGAACGTCTGAAGACAGTTTTGAATCTGGTACATAAAGTAATTACATTTGTGCTTACTTCACGATTGCTATATTTTAGAGGCTTTCGTTTTCAACGTCTTGTGGTTTGAGTTGAAGACATTGATAAATTGATAACGTTTAATGAACACAATTTAAAATAAATTACAAATATGGCGGATGTTGTACCTTACTGAAATATTATATAATTTGTAAGAAATATCTAGACAAACCAAGCAATTTTTAGTATCGAGGGTAAAACAACGTAGATATGACTGCAAAAATCAAAATTGTTCAAAAGAAAACAAGACAGCTCTGGCATTCCATCATTTTGAAATTGCTTATGTTTACAACACGATTGTTAAGATGCCTGAAGAAGGTTCAATAAACGACCGAAACGTCGCAAATTAACAAATGTGTTTGAATTGACATCTTACTGTCCACTTTTATGTGAATTTGTATGAAATTAAGTTTAAGTTGTCCGTCTGTTATGTCAAGACAAATACGTTTCCCATATAGGATCATGAAATTTGATAAGCTTAGATTTGATAAGCTAAGAGTTAGAGGTCACAACATAAGTACTTAATGAAAAAAATCTGAAAGCGCTTGATTTTTTTTGTTTTTTTTTGTTTTGTTGATATTTTTTTTATTATTTGAACAAATTGATTTGTTGTTTTCGGAACCTGAATTAATCGTTTTCATTCACACCTAAAATCCACTAAAATAAATATCTTGTCTGCAGGTCTTCGATTGTCGACAAGTCACGACTACTAGCGGGATGTTCGAAGCCCTTTGCAACCACATCAAGTATAGCACCAACAAGGGGAACATCAGGTAAGCCTTCTAAATGTGATAGGCAAGGGAAATTAGGGATTAGGGTAAGGAGGATTAGGGTAATTAGGAATTTAAGCCACACAGCCAAATATGGCATGTATTAACATTTCAATGTTGGCTAACAAGATTTTAAATTATAGCGATGGTTGGAAAATGATTTTGTAGAATCATGATGTACCGCAAGATATCTGTGTACTTTAAGTTATTTCTACTTTGTTCACGAACATAAGCGACCATGGTCCAGTGGGTAAGGGGCTCGGACTCTTGAACGAAAGGGTCTGGGTTCGACCCAGGGGGAAGGGGGTCTGTGTCCATATTTCATCGAGCATTGAACTGGGTGTGCCTTGAAATGAGTTTTTCTAAATTTCTAAGTGCACCCTGACCATCTCTCGCTCACCGGTGAAGGAAAACATCGTAAGGAAACCTGCATGCCTTATGAGATTAAAAGTCTTTGAACGTGTGTGAAGTTCACCAACCCGCATTGGGGCAGCGCCGCGGTGAACTATGGCACGATACCCTCCTCGCCTGATTTCGAGGAGGGACCCGTGCCCAGCGCGACATATTATATGGGTTGCTACTTTACTTTTATACGTAACATAAACTATTAGAACTCATACCATACCGAATAATGTGTGATGAAAATGTCTGACGCTTACGAAAATATAAAAAAGACTTTCCCAACTCTAATAACTTATATTGGCTGTACAAAAATTGAATTTCGCTTGATCCAATATCAGTTTTAAAATTGACTTTGTGTCGTTCAACCTGAACACACTGACAATATTGTAAATATGAGACGCACATGTATACTAGCAGCGCCCCGCGGTTTCACCCGCGTACTTCCTGTTCCCGTGGGACATAATGATGTATAAGCTATAATATTGTAAAGTTTCATTAAAATCCAATCAGTAGCTTTACATGAAAGAGTAACAAACATCCATACTTACAAACTTCCGCATTTATAATATTAAGCAGGACTATAAGCTCTGGCTCTATATTTGACCGGGTAACAGGTTCAATCAAGAATAGGTTTTATGTATAGGTAGTTTTTATAATAAAAAAAAGTTAATATTATACTTATGATGCCTGTGCCAAAAAGTAAACTGTAAAAGCTGATAATGACTGTATATAAATTTGCTGATTTGTATTAGCGTTATTAAGTAAAATATGAAATCCTTCAGTTTAAAAGAGAATATGCTTATTCAAAAGGCAAACAAATCTGCTTCAAACCCTTGTATGTCAATAAATATCGGTTACCAAGAATAAATTCTACTATCTGTTATCTCTTCTTTAATAATGTTGTGAAGAATCTATAATATCAAGAGCCCACGACGGCCAGACTTTCGTTATTTTATAAAAGTTGAAAGATTCTCTGTACATGTCTCCTATACAGGTAAGAACGACCAGCGACTATAGAGTTTGGGTTGTGGTTACCTGTACAGGTAACAGGTAGTGTAGGTGCATGAAATAGTAGCTACTTAAAATTTGTTAGAGCATAAAATTCAATTTTTTTCTATTATCTTCGGGATAATTTTAGTAGTAATTGACATCTGTAAAATATATCTCCATTTTTTTAATATTTTCTTCGGGATAACTTTAGTAGGTCATGGGCTCTTGCTCTATAAGTAATTGACATCTGTAAAATATGTTTTGGCAATCTTTGACAAGCTTTAACATTGTAGGTCCGCGATAACCCTGTTCCCTCAGCGCACGGACGGCAAGCACGACTACAGGATATGGAACAGCCAGCTCATCAGCTATGCCGGCTACCGGCAGCCGGACGGGACGGTGCTCGGAGACCCTATGCACTGCGAGTTCACAGAGGTAAAACCTTTTTAGACGATACTCTTTTGTTTTAACAATATTTGAAATTAGAATTAAACATTTTGCATTTGAAAACTGTTCCTGCTTTATGCCTTCTTGGACGATATATTATATTTTTTTCTTTAAACTTACTGTCTTAGGGCTTGTTTTACAATCTCCAGTTAAGTGCCCAATAGGCTATCGGCAACATATTTGACAGACAGACTCCATACTCTATCTGTCAAATATGTTGCCTATAGCCTATTGGGAACTTAACTGGAGATTGTGAAACAGGCCCTTAGAATAATTATATTATAAGACTATGTTATTCGTACGGGCACTTTTTAACATATGAAGCGTTAAAGCGATTTACACAAGTTACTATTAGTAGTTGCAGTTTTTCCGAAAGCGAGAAATTTAGCTAATTATTTTTATACTAATTTAGGTAACCAACAACCACCAAAAGGTAGACCATGTAATCATTTAGGTGAATTATGGGTATGTTTGTTTAAAGTTGTCAGACTACGATAATGTTTGTTTTTATAAATACGGAAATATCAGAAGCAACTATTTTAAAACTAATCGGTGACGACAATAAAGTCGGTGAAAATAATAATATTTCACGATGGGGCAACACCGAGAATTTAAATAAAATTTCTCTTATTAAATTTAAAAAAAAACAGAAGGTTTTGATTTCAACCGAATTAATTACGAAATACTGTGAAATATTGAAAGCTTATCTGTAAAAAGTGATGCTGCACACTCCTTTTTTCAGATGTTTAAATTTTTTACGGGAACAATTTAACTGCACAAATCGTTATAATCAATTTTTATTCGTACGAACCGGCCTGGCGCTTGGAGTCATTTCTGGCTTGATTGATTGGTGAAGGGGCTTCAAATTGATCGCGCGGACTATCTTTCTATACTTTATTATTCTAACCCCATTGTATTTAAAATTAGAATCGTTTCTTTTGCATTTAAAAAAAAAGGTGTGTGGGCGATTCACACACGATAGAAGTGAAACACACGTTAAATGCTAAAATACAAGCAAGTATTAAACAGTGTGCAATATACATACACACCGACATTTAATCTCTCGCTCTTTTGTATTTGTGTCTCTTACTTGACGTTTTTTTCCGTTGCATCCGATTGGAAATCACAACGATTCTAAAGAAGTTTCACTTCAAAAACTAGCTGTTGCGGTTTCTCCTGCGTTAAATTGACATTTATTTCCGAAATAATGATTAATATGTTTACCTACATTACTAATTATAAAATATGCTCTTGCCTTGTCAAGACAGCTTCTCGTATTTTATTTTTATATCAATATTGATTCTTTGCGTGAATTTGAAGTGGCAGTGGTCCGGTCACACACTCTGAAGAACGGATGGCCGATGGGTCAATAAGGTTCAAGATGAGGCCGCGTTTAGGAAGACGAAGTGTTGTTCGGCCATTAACCAGGTGGGAAGACGATCTCCGTACAGCGGCCGCGCCGGTCCAGGTTTAATGCTAGTGGCCTAGGCCTATTTTCAGCAGTGGACGGATAAAGGCTGATTTATCAACAAATGATGATGAATGTTTATAACGAGGAATGATAAACTAAACGTGCTAAAATCCTGAAGTCATCCTGAAATCACATAAATAATAAAATATTTCTCAGATCCCGTCTGATATTAATTACAGTTCTTATATCACATAGGAAAATAAATCTTATGGAATATTACGTGGTATCCATTCATGCTGGAGGTTCCATACTTCAAAATGATATATTTGGTGCTCTGACGTGAGTTATTTGACATGCTATGTTTTGTTACTCATGGTTATATCCTATTACGAATTGTGGTGCATTATATAGGTAGTATTATTTTCTGCCTCGAAATAAGACCATTGGGTCTCGGCATACCCTAGAGGTGTGCTAGAGAGGAGGGCTGCGTCACGATATGACATCAATCATAGGGATGCTGACTTTTTTTTTATTGATTTTATTTGATAGTTATACCACAAAAAAAAGACTATTGTTAAGAAATATGGCCAATTTTAACAAAAAAATATGTAAAGGAAAAACATTTTTAAAATTGCCGCTAAAACGCTCCAAGCTGTCATGTAACCGTGATTACGTTACACACCGTTAAAAAGAGTTCGCGTTATGTTATAAATTATGACAGTTTATAGTTATTTCAGTGGTCAGTGACGTCATCGCCTTATATTGGCGTTTGCAGTCACGTGATAATGTATGACATAATATTTATAAGACAAATAAGTAGACTTTTAAGATTTATTTTAGGTTTTTAAATACTGTCTTTACGTGAATTGGTAACATGTGTTAACATCCCTATTGGAGGGGATTTATGTCTGCTGAGCGCCATAACAGCGATGTGCAGTGAGAATGAGTCCCGAATTGCGATAGTCTTCTGCAAGCCAGATGAATAATATTCCAGAAGTGTACAATGCAATCTGGACCTATTTATTATGACCCTAATGACCAAATTGAAATTATTATAATCCAAAATCGATATTCGTAAACAGCTTTGCTATAATGAAATTTATATCATTTAAAAATTCAATTTAGATAGCAGGATTAGCTTAGATTGTTTTTTTATAAAATCAAATCGTTTTTATATCAAATACTGAATCAGGATTCAGGTATTTTAGTTCAACTTAACTTTGCATTGCAGCGCTTGCCAATGAACGTCTTTGATGTATGGCTGTGGATGACAATGATGCGAGTGGCTGTATAATGACAAGCGCACGCTCACAGCGCCGCGCAAAGTTGAGATGAACTATCTATACCTACGTTACAATAAAAACTTTGTATGCATATGAACGCGTGTATGTTGCACATAACAGGATTACGACAGGTTTTTCTGTCTTGTCACAATCTTATCTTCCATTTTGTTACAGTTGTGCCTGAAACTAGGATGGAAGCCTGCCCGAACTGCATGGGATATCCTGCCCCTCGTGCTGTCCGCGAATGGAAAGGACCCAGACTACTTCGAGATCCCCAGGGAGCTTGTGATGGAAGTCCACATGACCCATCCAACGTGAGTATCTCCTACACCCAACAGGGCTTTGCTATAGTAAAGTAAAAAAAGTATCAACTCTTATATGTCCCACTGCTGGGCACGGGTCTCCTTCCTCGAAATCAGGCGAGGAGGGTATGAAATGGGTTTGCTGTAGTGGTTTAATCTAAAATAAGAATTCCGCTTAGGTCATTGACATTCCTAAAGAGATGTATATTTTTTTTTCTCTCTATAATATAATAAAAATATTATCTATGGATGCTTTTACACTACGTCAATATGGTCCCGTGGTAAGTTTCCGAAGAACTTATATTACGGTTACCAGACAACGGAAGATAATATATTTAAGATTTTAATTTTATATTATACATATTCAATTCATATCCATGTACTGGATTCCAATCCGTTACATCCACTGAGCCAAGGAGATCTGTATAAGATATGCTATATTATATTTATTCAGGTGGCCATTTCTCAGGTTTACTGGTAACTTTCTTAAAAAAAAAATTACCAGTATGTACCAAATATGAGAAAAACTCAGACAGCCTGTTAGAGAACATACGTCTGCATATCACAATATTGTGACGAAAATTTGGTGATTTTTTGGAGGGTCAAAATGACGCGGTACATATTGTATCACAAAAAGGTCTGATTGGCTTTGTTCCCGTGCGACAAAAACGTCAAAACACGTATAAAAACGTCCACTTGCTATCACTAGAAACTATATAAGGATTTGGTCACAGAGTTCTCTCGTATTATATATAATATATTTTGTATTATAAGGACGACTGACCAGACAGGGAATTTAATAATATTGTAGTTTAAATAACGTGCTTTTATAAAACAACAGGGAATTAGAAAACTCTAGTTTATATACTTGTAAATTAATGTACTTATTAAAAGATAATTCAATTGGTTAAATATAAAAAAGGTCTACAGGTTTAAAGAATACAGTTAGATTTAAAAGGGCTACAGGTGACTCGTCGACTATTTTTAAGTTTATATTAAAAAGAAGCTAGTAAATTATTTAAGCATAAATGAATTTTGATGATGAAAATTTATTGCCTTGAATATAAATAAATACATTTTCCCAGCTCACAAATTATTTTCACTATAATTTATTACAATATAAAGTATCCAAAACATTTTTATCTCGGTCATATTAGCGGAAACTTGAATTGGAAATCCTATCATGAAGTCCTAAATGGGACCACTTCAGGAAGACAAAACTTTTCAGGATTTCAGATTAAAAAATATTTGAAAATCGACCTACAGTTGACACAAAATTAACACAGATTTCTCAATATCAATAAGTTTTCGCCTTGTCAATTGAGGATGCGCCTTAAGGCTTTCACTTACCCCATCAAAGATTTATGTGAACATAAATACTGGCGAATGCATGCGCATTGTAAAGGTAAGGCAAATAGTCGGAAAAGAGTAAATTGCTTATCGTAAAGCTCCGCTGATCTCCAATCTGACTTTATGGCCCATAAACCTGGACCTAAAGTGATAATGTTAACAGGCCTAATACGACTTGTTTACAATTGATTATATATTTCTTTATATTATAGTAAAAAAAAAAGTTTTGACGTAGGAAGTTTTTAGTTAGAAAAAAATATTGATTTTAGTTCTTTATTATTTTTTTATACATGTATTACAAAAATATAGCAAAAGCAATATTCTGAAAAATCCACAGAAAATTTTACTCTCCAATTTGTTTTATTATGTTTTATAATATAATCAAAACAGTGCTAACAATAATAAAGAGCGTAGAGTTTTAAAAAATCAGAAAGAGTAAAATATACATAAAAATTTTGCATGAAATGATATGGATTGACTTTTTAATAAAAATATATTTTCTACATTTTTATGTAAATATTATTTGTGGAATTGTGAGTAATTTTAAAATTGACTTATTGTTTTTATGAACATATAGTACGATTATAACCCTATATTATATACTCACACTAAGCATGAGCAACGATGCTCCATGGCTGAGGTCTCGGCCTCTTAAGTGACTTTTTTTTTTTTTCTTTTTTTTTGAGCTACAAAAGTGGGTTGTAAACCACCTGCAGGAGGCCAGCGTATCTGTAACTATGGCCCAACACACTCGCCTGATTTCAAAGAGTAAACCCGTGCCCAACAATGAGTTGATACTTTATACACTAAATTATCATTTCTATCTCAGAATCTAATCTCTAAAAACTCAAAATAATAAATTGAAATTATTTTGAGTCTTTAGAGATTAGATTCTATCATACTGGTTATTCTTTTTCGACTCGAACTACAGTTTTATAAAAACATAAGCTGCACTTTTATGAAAGCATTTCCTTTACTGGTTTTTATAAATCGCGAAGTCTATCGAGAGCAAAAAGTCGGAGTTTTCATTAAGAATGCTTTGTGGTAGGATGGGATGGAATGTCAAAGGATACGGCTGGTGAGCATGCAATTATGGAGGCTGTCAATGTCCACCTTATCCAATATGGCGGCGACACCGCAATTAAACACACAAACCGATCGGCGCGGTCCAATTACTAAATCAAATTAATGCGTTACCTACTTTGGTTATAATTATTTTTACCCCCACTCGCTTCGTATTTCGACTGTACTTATAGGTTTTTTGTTAATGAAATAAATATAGAATAAATTTTTGCTCGTTCCGGGAAAAAGGTTCACACTTGGCACCAACACTTACTGAATTTTAATGCAATTTTCAATCGTGTAGCTCATTAATAAGAATAAGATATCCTTACGAATATTCTTATCCTTACTAATATAATAAATTTGAAAGTTACTCAACTAATCATCATGAAACTTTGTCCACATATTGTCGGAGGTACTAGAAGTAACATAGAATATATTCAAAAAAGGATTTTTTTTTTGCTAACTCGGGTGAAGCCATAATACATAAATTGTCCCCGTACTCTCCCTGTAATGGGAAGTTCAAAAAGGCGCAAGGCGAGGCTACGTTCGTTTGTCAAGTTTCGATTTGCGAGAAATATATGTGATTGTTTCGCAGCAACCCACGTGCAAGCTACACATTAATAGATATATTTTTCTTTCATTTTAGCTGCAGTGGAGCCTTTGCTTTATTCTTGACCAAAGTTAATTGTATCAGTCTTGATGTTCATTGAAATATGCCTATCTTCAGCAGCGGTATCAAACACGATAGTGGTAATCATTATCTTCTAGCCTTTTCCCAGCTATATATTGGGGTCGGCTTCCAGTCCAACCGGGTTCACCTGAATACCAGTATTTCAAATGGAGTGACTACTCATCTGACCTCCACAACCCAGTAACTGTTATACGGTATCCCATGGTAAGACTCGTTGTCAGACTCTCGGGTTTTTGGTGACCCGTAACGAATGTCAAAGATCCACGAATAACAGCCAGGACTTGATAGTCCTTAAGCTGATGCTTAACGTGCTTTCCGAGGCACGGGAAAGTCTCGGTATGTAAAAATGGTCACCCATCCACGGACTAATGTCGGCAAGCGTTGCTTAACTGAACCGTGCGGCTATTACCACTGAGCCACGAGCTCCTCAGGATAGTGATGATGATAGTTGATATTAATGTGATGCCAATATCTGGGACTTATCTTATGATACATATCCGCTGAGATGTCTTTTTATAACTCCTAATAACTAATTAAACATGATGTTTTTGTATTAATTTTAGAATTCGTGTCATATATTCGTTGATGCATCTAAAAATATTGATGGCCAGCTGATATAGTCATAATTATGATACATCAAATACACAAAAAAGTCGGTAAATGTAAGAGGTTGCCGTCATAAAGTGGAATTATATTTTTTTACGTTTTATGTTCTCTATATTGTTAGAGCAGCGAGTGTGCTGATGGCGTCGTTCAAACATTCATATAAAAGGGGTTCGACAATAATATTAAGTACCATGTATTTGAACGGAACTAAAATTAAATTAAAGTCCCGTTTGCACGAGCGCTTTATTACCGCGCGTTAAAAAGCGTTTGTATGAGACAAATGGATAGCAATGTAAGACGAAACGCTTTTATGTTGCACGATGTAGGATTTTTGACGTTGAGGGTTTGACGTTATATTAAATTTAGCATGCCAAACTCGCAACTCGAGCCAACATCTGGTTTTACCTCGACGCTTTTAAAGCGCTCGTGTGAACGGGAGCAACAATTGAGCTTACTTTATTTAAATAAGGGTCTTTAACAAAACATAGTTAAGAGGTCAGTGCCGTCACGTCACGAGCGGTCGCAGATCCAAATCGCACTAAGTGCAGATTATATATTATGATGAATAAAGGCGGGTATATATTATGTACTCATATAAATTTATATCAGTTCCTACAGTCAGTCAGTCCATCCGTACCAGTAACACAATTTCTTATAAATTGGCCACGGGGCTAGGTTTACGTAGTGTGATTGGTGAATGTTGAAAAAAAGGGTTATTATAATATTACACTGTTGACTATAATACTTATGCGTTTGTAAAATCGACTTCTAAAAGTAAATCTCTTTTTCTGGTTCGATCTTATATGTCTTCTTAATCCTTATTACCTTCGGGCTTTTATCTTCCTTTATTAATGCATATCATTTGACCAGGTTCGAATGGTTCCAAGAGCTGGAACTCCGCTGGTACGCGGTCCCAGCCGTGTCCAGCATGCGCTTCGACTGCGGCGGAATCGAGTTTACCGCCAACGCTTTCAACGGCTGGTATATGAGCACCGAGATCGGCTGCCGGAACTTCTGCGATGTGAACCGACTGAACATGTTGGAAGTAAGCACACACACACACACACTCAATAATAATAATAATTTAATAAAAAAGAAATGTCGTGGGACACCAGGTAGGAACGAAGTTCCTTTGGCTAAAAATATATAAATAAATAAATATCTTACGTAACCCTTTTTTTTAGAATATAATTTAGCCTATGTTACTCGTGGATAATGTAGCTTTCGAATGTCGAAAGAAATTTTGAAATCGGTACCATACTTTTTGAGCCTATTCATTACAACCAAACAAACAAACAAAGCTTTCCTCTTTATAATATTAGTGTAGATTTAGGATTCTATTATTACGCTACCCATTCAAATCACGGCAACACGATTTATTTTCTTGCGTATTATTTTGATTTTGCTATATCTCCTAAAGTATTTATTTAATTTGCATGATGTAAAGGGCAAAAATAATCTTCATGAAGTGCTGAAGCTAATTAACTGATTTAAAATGATAAGGATTCATACCGTATTTGTGTAAATAACTTTCAAATTATCGCGTTATAATTGCTAATTTTTAAAAGTATTAAATCGATATAGTATGATATCCCTAAGAGATAGACGTATGCCATCGCGGACTTTTTTGTAGACCTATTTAAGATATACAATTCCACCAAACATTATTTTGTTATATCTCAAAGGGTTTGGGCAGCGTTTTCGTTGAAAACTCTCAGGCGGCCAATTTCTTTCTGACACCTCCAACAATTATTGTTATATCTTAGCTAATGTATATAAAAACTTAATAAATTATACACATAAACCTTCCTCTTGAATTGTCCTATCTATTAAAAAAAGATATTATACACTACTCGCTTGTGTATGCGACTGTCGCGCCTGCGCACGTCTCATTTAACGCTTTTTATTCCACGCACCTTTTCTTACGGTTTTACTATAACATTTTTTTCGGTTCGGTCGCGCAGCAATATCCCTAAAAAAAATCCCTAAAAAGCTTGCCGCAAGGAACTTCGTTCCAATAATAAGATGCTTTATTTTGTACCAAAGAATTTATAATAGGTGACAGCATAAACAAAAAAGCGGCCTTACCGCTACAAGCGGTCTCTACCGGACAACCATAAGTATGAAAGAAATATATTATGTTAGCGTAAAGAAGTAACAAGGTTGTTGGAAGTAAGCACACATATAAGGTTGTTCACGATTGGGAAGATGAAGGACCGACGCCAAATGGAATGACCATAATATCATTGCCGAGGTCAGAGTTGGATTCGGAAGGGAACGGCAGTCTTGGCGTTTAGGAATGAAAGCAATCCAGCAATAGACGGAAACATATTGTAAAGATCTTGCCGTTTATTGAATGAGAGATGTTTGGTCAAGAAGAAGAAATATTAATTCTACTCAGAAAATTTTAATTAAAATTAACTACTTATATTAACTTTGGATCGGTTTTCATCGTAATATTATTATCATTTAAAACTCTCATGATAAGATAAAATGAATTCAAAATATTAGAATAGTTCAGTGCAATAATAGAGAAACTGAATTTCCCTCTAACATAACGGAAATCCGTTATTTCAACTTGAACCACTAACATGTATAATATCTTCCAGATACTCTAACGCCGTTTAGTCTGCTAAGAACGATTAACTAGAAAAGTTAATTTTAAATGAAAAACCAAAACCATCTTCAAAACTATACCTCTAAATTATGTACAACTAAAAATGTTTAGATAATATTTAATTACTTCGAGATGAAGTTAATTTACAAAAATAATTAATTAATGAATAAAATGAAACTTATATTATGTCTTATACTTTTTTAAATTAGTTATTTTGGGAGTCGGTGCCAGCCAAGAAGGACAGTTTAATTACAATTCACAGCATTTAAATACATAATATCTCTCACATCTATTATAAATTCCTTTGCAATTATTAATTTTGTAATCATACGAGTACAACAAGTATTGGGAGATGTATGTCAAGGTTATCTTTGCTTTGGTTGGTACCGACTCCAAAAACAACTAATTTTAAAAAGTATAAGTAAGACATAATATAAGTTTCATTTTATTCATTGATTAATTATTTTTGTAAATTAACTTCATCTCGAAGTAATTAAATATTATTTAAACATTTTTAGTTGTACATAATTTAGAGGTATAGTTTTGAAGTCGGTTTTGGTTTTTCATTTAAAATTAACTTTATTTTGTACTTTTTTGTTGTAAGTAGGGCCAGTAAGGCTAGTAAACTTTCTCAGAGAGCTCACACATTTATCAAGCCTTAATGAAAAACGAACGAAGAAAGGATTTAAATTAACATACAGCCAAAAGCAATTTGGAATTGTGTATGCAATACATAATATTATAGGCCTCCCTCAATGAACGCTAAGACTGCCGATCCCTTGCCACTCGCATCCAACACGGACCAGCCACTGCACGGAGATGGTCTACCCATCTGGTTAATGGCCGACCAACACTTCGTCTATCTAAGCGCGGCCCCGCGTCAAAAGCAATCTCGACGATTATAATGATATTACGATAGCGCGAAGAAGCTCGTTGAACTGGCAATGGGTTGGTCAATCGCTCAGGCGAACGGAATACGGATGGCTGATGGGCTAATGAGGTTCAAGGGTGAAGGCTGTGTACCCAATAGACGAAGTGTTGGAAAATCAGGTGGGAAGACGATCTCCGAGCAGTGGCCGGACGGTATTGGAATTGGATGCGAGTGGTAAGATCGGCCGTCTTGGCGTTCATTGAGGGAGGCCTATGTCCAACAGTGGGTGGATAAAGGCTGATGATGATGATAATATTATGTATTGCATACACAATTTTACAGGGTGCATACACAAATTACAGACAGTTAGAATTTCTGCCACAGATAGCATCCTTACTGTAAGCCGTTGAGGAATTGATCATCATATTCGGCTACGACAGTTACTTAACCACTTGACCATAAAGACGTTACGTTAGGCAAATATTCAGCCGAGTATAGTTTATGGTTTTTCTCATGGATACCAGCATCAGAACTAGACTAGATTAAAATGGGACCACACGGGGAGCGTCAGCTTTCTTATAAAAAAAGAATCATCAGAATCGATTCACAAAGTCAAAAGTTATGAGGTAAAAAAAAACATACAGTCGAATTGATAACCTCCTCCTTTTTTTGAAGTCGGTTAAAAATAATGGGATTACATAAATACTTAAATTAGTTTAAGTGCTTGAAATTTTGTTTACTAACACAATTCTAATTATGTTGCGCTAATTAATAAATTATTTATTAATTACTTTAATTTCTAATATTATTAACTACCTAAATTACAAATCTAAGATTTGAATATTTATAATTATCATAATGTGTGCTGCAATAATATATTTCATTTAATATATTATTGCTAGAAAAGGAAAAATTCTAGAATTAAATTTTGTCTGATCTCTAACTAAGTGTGAAGTTCCATCCGCAATCTCGGCGTTTGTTAATAGAGGTCTATATTATTCAGTCATGGATACGCTCTGATAGTAATAATGATAATAAATGATAATATAATAGTCACAAGGGCCGTCATAATCACGATGACAGTAAAATATGATCGCTAATATTCTTTTGTTATTTTAGACAATAGCCCAAAAAATGGGCTTAGACACCCGAACCCCTGTCAACCTGTGGAAGGACAGGGCCCTGGTAGAGGTGAACGTGGCGGTGCTGCACAGCTTCCAACAGCACAACGCTACCATCGTCGACCACCACACCGCCTCCGAGAGCTTCATCAAACACCTGGATAATGAGAACAGGCTACGGTATGGACATGATAACTTCTGTTATACTAATATATATGAGGAGTATGTTTGTTTGAACGCTCTAATCTCAGGAACTATTGGGCGGATTTAAAAAAATCGTTCAGTCTTAGATAAGGCTATAGGTTATATAATGCCACAAGATCCTAAGTAAAGCTTAGTTAACGCGGGCGACGCTGCAGGTAACAGCCAGTGTTACATACAAATCTACCCCTTTTTTTTTTGTTGACGAGGGGGAAAATCTTCTAAAAGATCATCGCGACTCTTAAGGGGAAGAGTCTTCGGTATGTGGAGATTTTTACCCACTAAAAACCCCCCCGTGTGGTCTACCTCCGCGTAAAGAGGGAAGCTCTGGGTTCTCCGGGGGAACTTCACCAGTGCATCCCAAAACGCGATGCCGAAGCACATCCTCTTCTACTCAACACCGTTTTCGCAACCACATACACACTTCTGTAGAATTATATGAACTGGAGCCCCAACTCCGTCCATCAGCAACTCTTTTATTATAATTATAAGTGACTTCGTCTGTGCATTCTTGTGGGATTAGCCCGCTCTCGATCACGTTTTGCAGCTTCTTTCTGTATAAGAACGTTCTCGCAGAAAGAAACTGTAGCATTCCACGCGTTCTGACTCCCTAACATTGCCGCTATCAATACCGATGGAGTAAGATCTTGTCCAACGTATCTTATTAGAGCCTGCCGCTCGGAGTGCTACGCTGGACACACCTCGAGCGTGTGCTGCGCAGTGTCCTGATCGCTGTCACAGTAATGGCATTGTGTTGTAGGCTCTTTACCTATGCGATTGAGGTACTCCCCAAAGCAGCCATGTCCAGTGAGTACCTGAGTCAATCGATAGGTAACGCTGCCTCCACTACAAATCTACACCTACTAAACTTAGAAATCATAAAAAATTACAATCAGTATTTTAAAAGTACAACGAGATAGACTTTTGTGAGGAATGCGCTGTGCCGCGCTCCTGGCTACACGGTTACCAGTACCTTGCTTGTTTCTCCCATGAAATTTATTTTCTTTTTAATTTTGAAAGAAAAATGTGGCAGTGTAATTACCTATTGGCAGGAGACTAAACATTTCATTTCAGGATAGGTGACATAAATGACATTTTTTTTCTTTAACGCCGGGAAATGCGCTTACGCATCCCGCGGGGGAGTGGGTCTCCCCAGGCGGGTATGTGGAACTCGCTGCGCCCTAAAGATGGTAAGTGGACGCAGCTCTACCCAATAAAACCCGGCGAGTGCCACCAATGCCGCCTTTGGTGAGGTGCCCCAGATGTAGATCCGGGCAAAGCAACAGGGCACCTCGACGGCTAGTCAGTCCCTCAGGGGACCGACACCACCTCCACAGAGGGTTTGCTCCGCACCACAGAACAACCCCTCCAACGCCGGGATAGTACAATGAGGCGAGGTTCCCGTCCTCGCCCCTTGCCGCCAGCTCTTTTGCCCCCTCTTCTTATAAGAGGGGTACAAAGAGCCCCCGCTTTCCGCCGAAATCCCATTTCAAGGCACCACTTTCAGGATCAAACTCACTGGACCAACGTCACTCCTATCTATATAACATAAAAAATCAGACATGGACAAAGCGACTATAACTAAATTAGATAGATCATTACAGATCCCCTAAAAAGGCAAAAGAACTGGATAAAATCATAGAATCTTTTGACACTCGCTAGACTCATCTCTAATCCCGGCACGATATAAACATGGACGTGTAAACAACAGGATTGAAGTCATAAAACAGTCAACACAAAAGCCTTCGTCTTGTTATGTGAATCGCCGGCGAACAAACACACGTAGGTGAATAAACACACCGTGCGACTTTTCGTCTTGTTTATGTCTACAAAATTGGGTTAGTGACGTAATTGTTTGCGTTACAAAATATTAAGATTTTTGTAGAGTGTACCAAGTGTGAATTTGTTCTATCATCATCAGACGTTGTTTGTCATCAGTATCAACCCTTATATATCCCACTGCTGGGCACGGTTCCTCGAAATCAGGCGAGGAGGGCAATGGTCCATAGTTCACCGATGCGCTGGCCCAATGTGGGTTGGTGAACTTCATATACCTTCAAAGACTTTCAATCTAATCAGGCTACAGGTTTCCTCACGATGTTTTCCTTCACCGGTGAGCGAGCGATGGTCTCGTGTTTAGGTTGCACATAGACATTTTTAGAAAAACCCATTTCAAGGCACATACGGACGGGTCAGGATCGAAGCCGGAACCTCTCGGATAAGAGGCCGAGTCCACCCACCACTGGACCATCGTTGCTCGCATTGGTCATCAGACGAACTATCTAATTGTAAGTGGATGGCGTAACCCATGCACATAAGTTGCTTTACCTGGAACTTTTTTTTTTTTTTTTACGCCGGGAAATGCACTGACGCATACCGCTGGGGAATGGGTCTCCCCAGGCGGGTATGTGGGACTCGCTGCGCCCGAAAGATGGTAAGTGGACGCAGCTCTACCCACTAAAACCCGGCGAGTGCCACCAATGCCGCCTTTGGTGAGGTGCCCCGGATCTACAAGCAACAGGGCATCTCGACGGCTAGTCAGTCCCTCGGGGGACTGACGCCACCTCCACAGAGCGGTTGCCCCGCACCACAGAACAACCACTCCCAACGTCTGGACAGTACAATGAGGTGAGGTTCCCATCCTCACCCCTTGCCCCCTGCTCTTTTGTCCCCTCTTCTTATAAGAGGGGCACAAAGAGCCCCCTCGGCTCAATTCGCTTCACCCAAGGTGTTTGGGTCACCCTGGGCTACTGTGCCCCACCGCCACGACAAGGCCTGAACCATGATGGGGACCTGGAACTAGCCCATGTCTTGCTAATCTCTCCTAAACACAGTATTTGGCCTTTGGCTATCTCCTAAACATAGTAACGGCTTGAATTGCGAGTTTGGCATGCTAAATTCGATTTAACGTCAAACACTTAACTTCGAAAATTCAACAGTGCTCGTAAAAAGCGTTGCGTTTCAAGAACGCCTTCGTGTGTACTGATTGTTACGAGCGTTTTTTAACAGCTCGGTAAAAAAGCGCTTTTGCGAACGAAGGCTTAGTCTTTTATATGTTGATACTTATATTAGCTAATCAACCCATAAAGTTATTAAACGTATGATCTCAGACTAAATCAGGACTATTTTCATTTCCCCAGATGTTTTGTAAATATCATAGCATAAATATTAATATTAGCCATATTCACACAACACACATTACATAATATTATGACCCTTTCACTCCTTTAATATAACCCACATATTCAAAAACCCAGAAACACGTCTTTCATAATTTACAACCTAAAGGGTTACCTCTTTCATATGTATGTTTAACCATAAAATTGACTCTCATACAAACCGAGATCCGGATCTTGTACCAGTGAAATTCATTCTTAGTGGATTACGTTACGGTTGAGAAGTGTGCTCATTGCTGAGGAGTGAAGCAGAAAAATAGATTTTATAATAAAAAAATATTATTTTATCAAAAAACACAAGCAATACAGACAAGCTATTTTCATTATTTATACTATTTAGAACGATCCATTTACCATGTTTTTTAATATTCTTTCGCGGAGCTCGATATTTCGACATTGTCTACGAATGTCATGTTAACGAGACTGTCTCGTGGTAATTTAAAAGCTATTTTAATATACGACTTTTTATTCATTGACCGAAAAATTCACAAACGCAAATGATAGGTCATAGTGCAACTAATGACACTATTTATTCTGTCGTTCTATTTAGAATATATGAAGCCAATCGATTTAAGTAGAGCTTTCAGACCAATAAAACAAAATATAATTAAGACGAAGCACCCAAAAATATAATTTCCACGCCTATTTCACACAGTTTAGATGAGATAGTTATTTTTTTACAAAAATCTTCATCATATAATAAAAAAATAGACTAATATCTCATCATAAATAATAAAAAAATAGACGAAAGACAGTGGCACCGCTAATGAACATAGATAGATGTGTGCGGCATTTAAGCGTAAAAAGTATACAATAAACCAGATAAAAATATGAATCACGCAAGTAAATTACATGATTTTTCCCAATTCGCAAGTTTAGAACATCAATAAATTTCAGCGTTTCGGAAAACTTCGACGTATGGATACATAATAATAAATTTTTGATCTAATTACCAAAAAAGAAAAAAATATGAACATATGGGAGTCGTGTTTTGATATCCTGCTACGTTAGAACATAATTTTATTTGTTCTATAAATTAATATTATAATAAAAAATAACATACTCAAAAATTTATTCACGTAGTATCTAATTAAGCTTAAATATCGAAAAGTACCCTGTTAAAGATCTGAATGGCTCGTCTTAATAGAGCAAATTGAGGGAAATGTCTATGCAAAAATATAGGAATACTTTTTTCCTAGATCTGGATGCCCAGCGGATTGGGTGTGGATAGTGCCTCCAATGTCATCGTCAATCACTCCTGTATTCCATCAAGAGATGGCGCTGTACTACTTGAAACCTTCCTACGAATATCAGGTTCGTAACAAGTTGCAATCTGCTAAAATTATTTTTATGATTAACTATAATTTTTCTATTAGTAAAAATTATAAACCTCGAATGAATGAAATTATTCGACATCACGCGATGAAAACCGAAGTGGCAGTGGGTTGATCACATACGCAAAAGAATCGTGGGTATATAGAGCAGGTCGGTCTCTGAGTAGATGCAGGGTCTTGGCGTCTATTGAAAGATCTATGTGTGACTATATTGTATTCCAGGATTGGATGGAAAGTGATCTATATTAGTGATAATCAAAAACCTTCCTTTCCATTATTATATTAAGGTCTAGGAAGAAGATTCGAATAGATTTCGATCGATTGGCACCATACTCTCGAAAGAAGTGACAATTCTTGTAGAAGTAAGAAAGTTTTGAATTTGTCTCAATTGAATGAAATATAGTAGGTATATCTATAACATGTAAAGCATTGCCTGAATTTTTTTAT
Source organism: Lycaena phlaeas (assembly GCA_905333005.2). Classification (NCBI taxonomy): domain Eukaryota; kingdom Metazoa; phylum Arthropoda; class Insecta; order Lepidoptera; family Lycaenidae; genus Lycaena; species Lycaena phlaeas. Next base: position 14,340,308 of record HG995172.1, on the reverse strand, counting down.
ACTCGGTGTGACAATTATGAACACATTCTTACCACTTACATATTTTCAAAGTTGAAGGGAAATATCGATGAAAAAAAGAGAGAAACAATTGCGAGTCCATGATGACGCTGATTTAAAAAAGATCGGTTACCGGATCAAACACTTTTTTACAATCTTTTTACTGTACAACTTTCCTTTTATAGCCACCTGTTAAATTTACGATTTTCTACTTTTGATAATCTTAACTTGGTAGAAACTTGAAGTATGATTATCGCAAAATCCCATTTGACCTTTGTCTCATATTATGACATGCTCACGGTGCGGGCAAATGTCCTGCCAGAACAGCGTCATATAAATTGTCCAAAACTACTTATACCTATCCCATTTCGGACCAAACTAAACACTGTTCTTTTAATTAATATTGGTTAAGTCCAGGATTCGAACCTTTTACCACTGCTTGTCATCTGACATTGAAAAATGCATTTTATCAACAGGAGCCTGCTTGGAAGACCCACCAGTGGCAGAAGTCGAAGCCGATCACCGGGAAGAGGCCCATCAATAGGAAATTCCACTTCAAACAGATTGCACGCGCTGTTAAATTCACATCAAAACTTTTTGGAAAAGCACTCTCTAAGAGGATTAAGGCTACAGTTCTGTATGCGACAGAGACGGGCAAATCTGAACAGTATGCCAAAGAATTAGGACTCATATTCGGTCATGCGTTTAATGCTCAGGTATGTTTCATAATAGCGTAAAATTTATATTCCAAATAACTATATGACTTTATGCAATGTTAGATTAAAGTGCTTTTGTACATTTTGAGTAAATATAGGTTAAACTCTAGAAGCTTACGATGTATGTAGTATATTTTCAATTGGTTAAATATTATATCCTTTGAATATTTAAGCAAGTACATGCATTTTCGTCAACAACCTGCTCTATAGTTTAGCAAATATTTTTCTACAATCTGTAGGAAATTTGTCACATGTGAGAAATATCATAGTGTTTTTTTTTGTCATAAGTAGGTAACCGATCAGTGGGCCTTATACTACCGACACAAATCCTATAGAGTTCCGCACAAACAAAGGCCTAAACATTGTCTTTTCCCTATCCTCCCTCTATGGACCACCATAAAATCAGAAAACGCTACAGCAAAGTTGTCACATTATAAAAGTATTATGTGAGCGTGAGGTATCGTTCCGATAGTGACGGCCCAATTCGAAAGCAGCATGGCACTACCTACTACAAAAGGTGTTTTCTTAACACGAATTTCATCACTGTATACCGATTTTGATTTACCAAATTTCGTGGGCTCAATCCCAACAGGTCATATTAGGGTTTTTATTACAATTGTGTTTTAGGTTCATTGCATGGCTGACTACGACATCACATCCATTGAACACGAAGCACTGCTCCTGGTGGTAACGTCTACCTTTGGTAATGGGGATCCACCTGAAAATGGCGTTGTAAGTTGAAGATGTTTTTAGCTTTAATTGTTCTGGTACTGTTGAAGGTTAGTTCGGCTAGTGTCTCCTAATTATGGATAGTAGGTATATTTTCTTATAAAAATAAAGTTTTCTGCCGTAAGTTCGAACAGCTTCTACGGATTTTATCGGTGTAGCTTCATCAAGTTTTTCACATGCTCTACACTACGGGGGAACTACAGGGACTATGGTTACTGTAAAGAATCCGAAACGTCGGACGCATAAAAATCATAATAAACAGCCTTAGATCAATAATGTGTCTAGAGAGAGTGTCGCGCGGAAAACACGTCCAAAAAAATAGCGTCCAACTGTTGGCCTCTAAATGATTTCCGTGTTTAGTATCAGTCCCGCTGTCATCGAATACGCATGAATTGCTACGCATTATTGTTTTTATTAAAATGAAGATAGTGTTGTAAAAGTGTGACAAGATTAAAAAGAATTTATGGGAGAACTGTAGTAGCTGGTATCACTAATTACGAACACATGTTTGAAAATGTTTTTGTTTTGATTGTAGGGCGACACTCCATCTAGACATATTAATGATCTAAGTAAACAGCAATGAAAACCATAAAATGAAACAATCATTATAATGAGTGAAATTCCACATTAGAAATCATTAGTAGTTCGAATCTCAAAATCATGTTATAAATATATGCGTTCAAAAGTTGAATGCTTTTACTTTTTTATAGTTATCATCGTAATAAATTCCTAAGAATAATTTCAGTAGCATATTAGGTAAATTGATAAAATCACAGAACTGTTAAAGCGCGACGCTGAAGCGCGACGTAAGCTACAACACACACTCAGACATAACACAGCCGGTGTTAGGCACACATTCACACCGCATGGGCCCCGGGGTCGTATGCGACGTCGAACCCTACACTCCGTTGACCAGTTGATCCGGATCAACCGCGACAGCATAGGCTCAGATCAGCTACGAGTCGACACCAATATAGACCGTGTAATCACCGATAGCACTCTGCTATCGGCAGCTTGCTCGGGTCCCGCGCTTGACCCGCCTCCCCCGCTACCGGGGGAGGGGAGGGCCGGCCCTCACGATAGGTTTCTAACGTCACCCGTTCCAAACCAGTCGACCGTAGCTGACCAAGTTAGGTACAAACCCGACGCCATGAACATGGCGGGGGGCAACCCCCCAAATTTTTAACGTCATAGGATGATCCAACCGGATCACCCCATTTCCGATGACGCATAACGGTCACTAGGACCATTAGCATAGATCCAACCGAAAAAAAAAAAAAAAAAAAAAAAAAATATTAGGTAAATTAATGACATCAATAGCTTCGCGTGTAACCGCCAATAAATTTTATTGCAAACAGTTAAATAAATTCAAACGTTTACCTGAAGTGATACTCAATAGACCATAATATATATCCAATTGCTCCCTAATTTAGTGTAGAGAATTAAAGGTACGAACGAGAATTGTGGGATTTTCGATACCTTATTAAATTATAACGCGCCCTTGACCCCTTGACCACGCATGTCAAAGGAATAAATATTATGTCAAGTGTCGCTTTTATGCATATTTGTGTCCAATTAAAAATGTAACATTCTTCTTTTGACTACTCAGAAAAAAAAAAAGAAATTTTCACGGGTTTCTATCCTGAATGAAGAAGATAATAGTAAAAAAGAAAAGTAAGATAATAGTAATAAAGGAAATGTATTATGTAATAATAACAGTAAAATTGCCTGTGATGAATGGAGGTATTCAAAATAACAGGTTTTTTGAAGCTGCGGTTGCTATGCCTGCTTTAATCTTTTTTTGAGCTTAACTTCTAAAAAATAGACAAACTTTAAGGGAGTATTTTAATGCATTAATTTTACTTTAATAGGCATTCGGTGAGCATCTGTGTGAAATTTTATACGCTGATCAAGTTGGTGAAGAAGGCAGCGCGTACGTATACTAATTTCTTATTTAAATAATTTTATTAGACCAGTGCTAACCCAGTTTCCATCGAATGGATTGATTTAATCGATGGTCCTATTAATCTAAGGATAAATGGTCTTCCAAGGCATAATACGTTCCAGTTTCTTTTTCTTTTTGCTTTAGAATTATATGCCATGATATAAAAGCCCGGGAATAAATCGACTAGTAAACGTCAAATAAAATAAAAAAAATGATAATTACAGGAATTCAATGTTGACGCCAAAATCATTCATAAAAGCGAACAGTCAAATGGAATTACAAAGATACGCAGCCAGCAGTCCGAAACAATTGAGTCGACTGGAGTCCTTGAAAGGTATTAGTCGTGAATTTTTACCACTTAATGATACGATTTGAATTTAGATACATATTATGTATATTAAGTATCTTAAAATATTTAGGCAACTACATCTCAATCGAGTAGGTCACAGAGGAGCTTGAGCTGGTTAAATTTATGATGTGCCCAGCCTGTATTCACAGCTGAACGCTCTAACACAGCCTGTATTGATCTTTTTCCTAAACATAGTAAAGATGTTTGATAGAAAAAGAAAATGGTAAAGGGCACCAATAACGATAGGCCTAAAACTCATCTAGTACAAGATTAATTAGATCAAATCGTCTAAGATCGACTAGAAATTGATGAAACTATTTGATTGTAGGCAGTGCAACAGACACCGCATCCATTGACAGTTTTGGTCCATTAAGCAACGTACGGTTCGCTGTATTCGCCCTTGGTTCTAGTGCGTATCCGAACTTTTGTAACTTCGGTAAGTACGTGGACAAACTACTGGGCGACCTCGGCGGGGAACGAATCCACGACCTTGCGACCGGCGACGAGATGTGTGGACAAGACCAGGCCTTCCGGAAGTGGGCCTCAAATGTATTCAACGTGAGTTGTTTTAACGACTTCATTATATACGCATTATCTAATAAAAATATGAATAACTTAATTTTTTGGCCTTATAAAATATGTGATAACTAATTTTATACTATTAAATTATTAAACTGTTAATGATTTGTGAGAATATGATCATTTTCATCAGGTGGCTTGTGAAACCTTTTGTTTGGATGATGATGAAACTCTCCAAGAAGCGAAGAAAGCACTAGGCACGGTAGCTTTAAGCGAGGAGACCGTGCGTTTCGCGCGTATCTCCGGGAAACCCCTTCCGATTCCGAGCGCTCTGCAATCAGCGTTTAATCGTCAGCTGGTGTTATGCATTGTGAGGGCTAATAAGGATTTGGGAGACTCCACAGCTGAACGATCGACTATCTTCATTGATATGGAGCCTAAGGTAAAAAAAAATATTTAATTATAAATAATCAACATTATTTTGTTTAATATTTCGTAGAAAGAAACAACCTGCTGTTGTATAGTAGACATTCTTAGGTTCATCTCTCGTGAAAGAGCAATATTTCTTTAATTTGCCTTAAACACTTTTTAAATAGGAAGAAAAGTCCTTTAAACTGATTTTCTTAGAATAATCTCAAGATTGGCTTATTCAAATTTAAACAATATAATAATGTATTTTAGGACGAAGTTAGCTATGACCCTGGTGACCATGTTGGAATACTCGCTTGCAATCGCAAAGAGCTAGTAGACGGACTATTAGCTAGATTTAAAGATGTTGAAGATTATGATGAACCATTGCAACTACAACTTTTAAAAGAAACACACACTTCAAACGGTAAGCTTTACGAATAAAAAAAAAAAAGGAACGTTAGCTACACCTTAAAATTAATTATTTCTTTGAAAGTTTTAACAAACATTCGTAATTAATTATTTATTCAAAGTTAGTTTTAAGTAAATATCTTAATAATATATTATTACATTTATATTTTAAATGCGAAACAAAAAAAAACCCAATTAAGCATCATCTTATGTCCGATCTACTAGGAGACTGTTTTCTTGTTTTTTCCTCAAATATATATTTTTTTAGGTACCGTTAATCCTCAAAGTTGACATTTAGCACCAATTTTCTTTTTACAACATTAATTCTTCGTATCTTTTAGGACCTGTAAAATCATGGGAGCCACATGAAAGACTTAGAGCTGTTAGCGTACGCGACTTATTTACTAGATTTTTGGACATTACAACGCCGCCAACAACGATTCTCTTACAATATTTGGCCAAAACGTGCGATGATGAAGATGAAAGAAGACAACTAACAATGCTGGCTACGGTATTTTTCTCTTTTCTTAAATGTATATATTGTAAATAGAAACCCAACGCTATAATTTATTTCAACTACCCATTACATGTGTCTCAAGGTTCATTTATACGGAGTTCAGTGATCATGACAAAAAAAATTGGCCCGTTTTTGTTGCATTGATTGAGTCATTGAATGTTATATCAATAGCTTCTAGATCGTTGCTGTCCCAATTACATCATTGGCTTGCATATTATGTTATATATTATAATATAATTTTGCAATTTAGGAATTTTAATATTGTGTGATTTGTGCATTTTATTTCCTCTTAATTTATTTACCTATTAGATACAGTAATAAATAATATTTTTTTAGACAGACTACTTAGACTTAGCAGGCTTATTTCAGCTCAGATTGTAAAGCTCTTCTTGTTTCTGTTCTCGTTTCTTGTCAAGGACTATTATTACATATTATAGTAAAATAACTCATGCATTTAGGATCCAGCTGCGTATGAAGACTGGAGACACTTCCACTTTCCCACACTCCTGGAAGTTCTGGACCAGTTCCCATCAGCAAAACCGAGTGCATCGTTACTAGCAGCACTTCTCTCGCCTCTGCAGCCGAGATTCTATTCGATCTCTTCTTCTCCTATTGCCCACCCGAGGCGACTTCATCTCACTGTTGCAGTTGTTACGTATAAAACCCAAGGTCAGTATAATTGTTAAATCAAGAATTAAATATTTTTGTGATTTATGCAATTTCTAAAATTTTAATCCCGATTGAATTAAAGTTGGATCAGGTTGATTGAAAGCGACAATAAATTTCAAGGAATTTAATGCTAGAAAAAGAGCTACAAATATTTTTGTGGTACTATCTCTATATCTAATGGTGTTGCCACATAAGCAAATGTTTTTAAACATTTTATAACAAATGTTAAGGAGCTTGTGTAAAATTTTATAATAGTGTGGCAGCACCGTGATATTTTAATGAAACCAATTATATTAAATTCAGTTTATTAGATGGTTTGGAATCATCGTTATTATTATTATTTAGTTTTTTTTTCTACTAAGATATTTTAGGGTCAAATAAGAAAACCAACTTGATGAATGATTTTATTTTTTATTCTCGTAGCCTTCTTAAGCTAATATATTCTAAGTGGTTCCCAGAGATCGTTCCAAAAGATATTTCCCCAAATTAGGGAGTAGAATAATACGACAAGCAATGTCATTTCTGGTGCCTAAGGGCCTGTTTCACAATCTCCCTTTAAGTTCCCTATAGGCTATTGGCAACATATTTGACAGATGTTTGACAGATATAGTATGGAGTATCTGTCAAACATCTGTCAAATATGTTGCCAATAGCCTATAGGGAACTTAAAGGGAGGAACATATAGTATGGAGTATCTGTCAAACATCTGTCAAATATGTTGCCAATAGCCTATAGGGAACTTAAAGGGAGATTGTGAAACAGGCCCTTAATCTAATAAAATAAAACCTAGGCGAGTCAACCTTGATTGGCACTAGGCGTCTTGCAAGCCGTCTGCTGGCTTTATTATTATTTTTTTGAATTTAATTATAACAACATAAATTTTTGACTAAGATTCAGGCTGTATTTCGATAAACATGATGGAATAATGTAATACTAACATCTGTATACTACACAAATTCGCAATAAATAAGTGATTATGATTTTGATCGATATGATTTTTTATCAGATGGCGAAGGTCCCATTCACTATGGTGTTTGCTCAAATTATCTCATGGACCGCAAACCTGGTGACGAAGTATATTTGTTTATCAGAAGGTATTTTTCAGCAACATATTTTTCTTTTTGGACTCATACAATTTTTCTATGCAATAATTCTTCTTACTTTTTTCAATACAGCGCTCCTAACTTCCATCTTCCACACGACCTGACGGTGCCCCTGATCCTCATAGGGCCGGGCACTGGTATAGCACCCTTCCGTGGGTTCTGGCATCACCGTCGTGCCTTCATCACCTCCCGCACAAATACCAACGCTGGTCCCGTCTGGTTGTTCTTCGGGTGCAGAACTAAGACAATGGACTTATATCGTGAGGAGAAGGAACAGGCGCTCAGGGAAGGCGTGCTTTCGAAAGTATTCTTGGCCTTATCGCGGGAGAAAAACATTCCCAAAGTAAGTTTCTTTTTGAATGTTCAGTAGGTAGAAATTATACAATAACCTTGAAGCTAGCGCATGTATTCGAGCATTGCGTTATCGGCTATAGGTACCTAAATTATCAACCCCGGACATCATCGATCCTTACCTCTCTCCTTTTTAATCATTTAATAATTGAAAATTTAAAAATGATTTAATAATTAAAAAAAATATTTCATAATTTTTAAGTATATATTAGGGTCGATTTTATCGTTGAAAATAAACGCGATTAATTTGACCTAAGGTTGGTTTACGCCCTAAATCGAGCTTAGAGCAATAAATGACCAAATTTATTTATTTAAACTATTTAAAATGGGATATTTACCATGTTATTTAGCATTATTTCGCGGAGCTCGATATTTCGACATTGTCTACGAATGTCATGTTCACGAAATATGTTTAGAACCATATAAGAGTACTTATATATTATATTTTATTTGGAAAACGTACCATTAGTTCATTTTACTTTCTTTTTCTTTTTTAAATAGTCTGTTGATATTGTATAGCACGTCATTAATTATTTCTTCATCATCAAAATTTCATCCATTCGATTATATTTTGTCTTCTTTACGTGCATTATCTGCATTACCAATAGATATTTCAATGTATTTTAGATGTATGTGCAAGAACTAGCTGAAAAGGAGGGGTCTGAAATCTACGACCTATTAATAAATAAGGGGGCTCACTTCTACGTGTGTGGAGATTGTAAAATGGCTGAAGATGTACACCAGAAACTAAAAGGAATAATCAAAAAGCACGGAAACATGACCGACGAGCAAGTCCAGAACTTTATGTTTATTTTAAAGGTGAGTTTTAGATGTTTAAAGTAGATTATTAAAAATCGATTTTACGAACGTTTCGTACCATGTGGTACGAAAATAGTGGCAATGTATCCTTTTATGTACTCGGATACATTGCCACTAGTAGTGCCTTAGTAGAGATTTAATGGAAAGACAGTTACCACAGATATTCATTTTGTGTCAGACACAGACACAGACCTACCCTGTGCTGGAAGAACCAGCTTACTAGTGTCATCAACATCATCATCAGCCTTCATCCGACCACTACTGAACATGGGACTCCCTCAATAAACGCCAAGACGAACGATACCTTGCCACTAGCATTTAATACAGACCGGCTACTGTACGGATCAAATAACACTTCGTCTACCAAAAAGCAGTCTCCACTCTTTAAACCTATTGTACCAACACATTTTGCTTAGTTTATTCTTATAATTGAAATATTCTAAAATCGATTATCAATATAGGAAGAGAATCGATACCACGAAGACATATTTGGCATCACGCTGCGGACTGCCGAGGTGCACAGCGCCTCTCGTGAGTCAGCCCGACGGAACCGAGTTGCGTCGCAACCCTGACGACGGTCTTCCCGCTTCCAGGGTACCACATACCCAAACATCTTCAACTAACATACCAATCAACGCTTCCATATATGTTTATCATAACGTACAAAGGTACTTTGTACCGGACGCATGGGTAAAATCGTTCTGTTTTTTTGCCGTGACACAAATTATTTGCTATGTTTGAAATGGGACGGAAAACATAGTGTATTTACTGAGATCCAGAAGACGTAGTGTATACGGCCCGTATAGACAAGTGGCAAACGCTCCGATTCGATGCAGTTGCGTTTTACGCTAGCTCCATAGGGTTGCTGCAAAATTTTTCAAGAACGTATATTCAAACACATAAAGTATATGGTTTTTTCTGAAAACCCTATGGCGTTATATTTTAAGCGTTTATCGCAACTGAGCTTCACAGCGTTTGGCACTTGTCTAGAGGGGTTGAGATCTCAACATAGGGACGGAGGGATGGCTTGCCCGGGCCAAGATTGTAAGATACTCGTAAAATGGCATAATCATCCCCTCTACACAAGTGGCGAACGCTAAACGAATAGAAATAGAATAGAATACTTATTTTATGGGAATAAAAATAACTGTCAAATTACATGTCGTAAACTAGTGTCATTCCCATACAATAAGTATTCTATTCTATTTCTATTCGTTTAGCGTTTGTGCCACTTGCCGCAGCTTCGCCTGTTTTTGTACCGAATATTAGAAATATAACGATGAAATAAGATATGCGCAGGTTTTCCCTCTAAATAAAGCTAAGGTTGTCTAATACGAAGATACAACACTCAAACGAAGCCCGATAATGACTAATAAATATTCGAGCATTATAGCAAATTACAATATAATGTAGTCCATTCATTGAAGGATGTATTTAAATAAATTTCCTTAAATTTTCATAAAATTTACTTAAAACAAAGTCAATTATCGCAAGCATGACTTTGACTTTGTAGCATTTGACTTTAACTCGACAGGCTGTTACGTGGGTTGTGTATAATAGGTTCTTGAATAATGACATTGTATATAGCCGTGTTGGTGACAACTTTAATAAGCGCTTACATCTCTTATTCAACCTCATTCGTCTCTTCATCGTGTATTTTATCGAATAACTTTTAATCGTAAACGTACCAACACTAGCTATGGTCACAACACTTATTGTTACTATCGATACTTCACTAATGTTCTTATCGACACGTGTCTGTAGTGATGGTGTTTTTACGATATGGTGTCGCGCTTTAAATTTTACCTGATTTCAAAATATAAATGTTACTTTAAAGATGTTAATATGGCAAGCACAAGTTTAATATTATGTACGATTTTAAATTAAAATGTTTATAGTCAATAAAGTGTACATTTAATTAATTTTGTTTCGTGATGTGTAAGCGAAATACAACGAGAAATTTACTTTAGGTATTCGTTTGTACAAATGTTATTTAGATAGGTTGATTAACTTTGTAAATAAATTTAAATTATTTTAACGAAACTACCAAGTTATTATTTAAAAAAAATATAAAAGCTTACTATTTACTCTATGTTATATTTTTAGGGTTTAAAAATGTAATTCCAATTTTATGCTATTTTATGCCGTCTAACTATTAGTTGTGTGTTGACTTTGTGATCCGTAATAGTATTAAGAAATGTATTCATATTTTCTATTATTCATATTAAAGTATTTAATATACACAAATCTTTCTAATTACTAATATTTCTATCAAAATAAAATATTGAGATTGTCTTTATATTAGCGATTCAAGCAGTGGTGTATGTTGAATGTATAACCACACGAAATGGTACAACAAAATGTTTCAGTGTCGATATATGTGTTCCTAGGTTATAGCCACAAAATAGGAGAATAAGGAGTCCGAACATTATGTTGAACGAATGGTCTCAATTAAGGGGACAGAATCAATACAATTTTGCAAGTAGAGCGCGCCTTTTTTAAGAAGTACTTGTTTAAATTTTTACGCGGGAAGTGATGTTACGCTCATTGGTCCGCTACAATAGCATTGCTTTTGCTTGCAAGCATTGATACGTAATCGATTCTAGCACAGCCAGTGGCAGAAATGAGAACTAAGATCTGGGATTATTATTGTGTACATGAATACTATGGAAAGGCCTATATTGTTCAGACTTCTTGTACCTATACTTTGTAGCTGTAGCTATAAAATAATGACGGCTGCCAAACTAATGTCACCTATCTCCTTCTTCTTGTATAATGCTAACCGCGTGAATTTGCCAGTGTTGGTGTATTTTGATAGTCGCCTACAATCGAATTAATATTTTTTAATTAACATTTTAATCGAGCTATATTTTAGAGCTTACGCATTTGACATGTACAGTCGTCTACCATACTCTCTTACTTTGTATGGTAATATCTTAGAAGCAAAGATGTATTACGCCACTGCTCGAAGCCATATCTTTGAATTTAAAGCACGTTTGGGACTAAAATGTATGTTATCTGATTCATATCACATTTGCACTATTTAATTAATAAGGAAAATCTCTTGACTGTGCGAAAGGAACAAGATATATTTGAAATTAGATTACAAAATATTATTGATAAATAAAGTTCCTTCATTCAAACGATCTATTTTATTGTAACCCTTCTAACTATGAACTATTTATCATGATACCTTGATGCTATTTATTATTTTAAGCTCATGAGTTTTGAGCTGAATATTATAGCAAAAAAACATACACACAGACAAAATATATTTTCCTTTAAATGACCAAATCAAAAGAAAGGAATAAAAATTTAAAAAATGCAACCTGCAATTCGACGGAGAGGTGAGTTTTATTAATAGGTTTTAGATGGGAAAATTCCCAAAAAGTGATATTTTTATTATCTATTACACTCTATCATCCCACAGAAGTAAGGCTATGATGAGACACTGCACAATCGGAGTGGTACCTCTTCCTCACTTAACACCGTCGTAAATTGACACATATGCTGTGTTTAGTGCGGTTCCGACTTTCGACAAGCTTATTACGGATTAAAGCACCCCTAGACAATTGGCATACGCCCCGATTCTATTCCTTTGCGTTTTCTCGCTAACTCATAGGGTTGCTGCAAAATTTTTGAAGAACGTTTATTAAGACACATAAAGTAAAATATTGTTTTGATTGCAAAAACGTCTAAAAACGTATATAATTTGTCCCCCCTAGAAGATTAGCATTTAAAACGCTAAACGAATATAATAGAAAAGAATACTTATTACACTAGCTTACGACATTTAAAAAAAATCAAGAAATATTATAATAATAATGTTCGTTTTAAAGGAAGTACAGAGGTTGTTAAACTTTTTTACAAACTAAACTTCGAATATTTTGCAGTAACCCTATTGAGTTAGCGAGAAAACGCAAAGGAATAGAATCGAGCGTTTGCCACTTGTCTAGAGGGGCTGATTACAAATACCGACGTTTGCCGTTTATTACTGGACACAAATCGTCGATATGGTAATATATTATGTAGTTGCTATGATTGTAATTGGTTTAATATTTTATGTAACTGAAAACGGAGCGTTAGACTGGTGAAAGATGTTTTTATATCGAATGATTTATTTTAATAATTATTTCATTCTTTCAAACTTGCGAACATTAGCTCTTTATAACATAAGTCTATACTAATAATATTATAAAGAGGAAACATTTGATTGTTTGTTTGTATTGAATAGGCTCCGAAACTACTTGAGTGATTTGAAAAATTCTTTCACTGTTGGGAAGCTACATCGCCGGTGAACATAGGCTATATTAAATTTTCATAAAAGTTAGGGACCTATTTATATCTTAGTTGACGCAGGCGAAGCTGCGTGCAACAGCTAATGCAGAATATAGACACATTATAAATATCAATCAGTATTAATCACAATGGAAACTACGAACAAACACACAAACATGCGTATCTACGCGCTCACGCCGTGACACTGACGCACTGACAGCACCGCGAGATTCGCTTCGAGATCTAGTCGAATCGCATTTTTGTGTGAAATTACATTTCGAATTTTTTTTTCGTAGTTTCCGTATTTGAACTATATTCATACAGAGCTATAGCTATATAAAACCAAGATAGCATAGTCCCGTGTCATGCTTGGTACCTCGTATCACAACTGCCAGATAGCGGAAATAAATCGAGGAATCCTAGAAAATGTTTGTACATTTGTATTCCTTATTTCATAAGAAAGAGTTCGACTTGGTTTGATTCCTATCCATGAACAAACTAGGAAAAGTGGCTTGCCGCTTATAGAATAAACGATGCATGAAATATCCATGAGCAATATAACTTGACAGCAATTGTGTGAGTCCATGGCATATGTGTACATGCATACAACCACTACACACCATAATATAAAATTAATTTTAAATAAAAAAACCGACTTTAAAACTATACCTTTAAATTATGTACAACTAAAAAAAAAAAATAATATTTAAATACTTCGAGGTAAAGTTAATTAATAAAAATAATTAACAATAAATTGAATCTTATATTATGTCTTACTTATACTATTTAAAATTAGGTATTTTTGGTGTCGGTACCAACCAAAGAGGATATTTTAATGATCAATCACATACACCAAGTATTGAGTAGATGTCTGAAGGTCATCAACACTCTTGGGAGTGAGTGCTTCCAACTGATGCACCTATTGGGTTTTTACAAAATACACCGGACTTATAAATACATGTCCATGACATTACTTACTCTAAATTACTCCGTTTCTAAGAGGTAGCGCCATGCTGCTTTGCAGCCAAATTGGGTGGGCACGACTGGGGAGGAACCTCTCGCTCACATAAAATCGGCGTATTAAGTGACAGCTAGGCTGTCGCGTTTCGTACGGTTTGCGAGTTTCCGGTGGCCCATTGGGGGGATAGGAAAAAGGAGGGCAACGCATCTGTATAACCTTTGGTTATGTGGATGTTAATGGGCGTCGATAGTCGCAAGGTTCGTTCAGTTCTATTCTTATATATCTTTGTTGAGGCAATGTTCTCGCTTAGAATAGTATGAAGGTTTTACTTTTATAATAAAACGCCTTCTACAATCCGACAAGCAACTTCGCCGATACAGTATCGAAAACTAGTACTGGTACTCTAAGAAAATGTATGAGTTACATCCGTTTATTTATTTACAGGCACAGAATTTTCATTAATCCAGTAAATTACCTATTACCTTTAACTAGTCATAGTTAAGAAGGTGCCTTGCACTTCTTACGTTAACGTGGTCACGTAGTCAAAGTGCATTGGGAATAACTAATACCAGTATGTTTAATACATTTATATTTGATTTGTTTAATTTGTCCACACTTAACCTGACTCATCTCTGTAAATGTGCATCATATTTAATGTAAGTGTTAATCGCAATGCAATGACAAAATGTAAATAAAGTAGATGATAGAACTACTAAACCTGCTGTGAGAATGCACACTGTTAGAAAACAACCTTGTATACATCCTGTATACAACTCTGTATACAGCCCTGTATATATACTAAGTATTTTAATATCACAAATACGTAGTTTAAAATACAATTTTTATATTTTTAGTAGGAGATAATCGTCAGAAGTACTTATTCTATCATAAAAAATATTTCTTGGACCGAAAGCTACACTATTCAGTAGTGACAGAGTATATTATTTGTTTTTTTTTTTAATGTTGGAGGTGTCGTAGATAATTAGTCGGGGAGCTTTCAAAAAAAACACTGGGAAAACCCTTTGAGATTTAATAAAATGGATTAACGCCTAGAATCATATGTGTCGGGGTCGGAATATATAGCAAAGTCCACAACATATTTCTATAATATTGACGATTATAATAAAACAACTTTTACGGATTTTATCGCGGTTTATTTATACAAGCCCGATGTTTTAGATACCTTAATAAATCGCGATGAAACCCTTAAAATTTGTTTTATTATAACGAGTGAAACTGGCGTAAACATAAGACAACAATAAATAATTACCTAATTCGGTGCAGTGGTCTAAAGCCATATGTACCTACTCTATTAATTTCGGCGATTCGATGTTTAATGTGTACATCGTAAAAATCATATTTATATGTTAGAGATAGATATATCAAGTTTTAGTGTTAACTAGTAAATAATGCGTGGGGTGATAAGTCATTAAGATGCTAATAACTAATTCCGCTCATACTGAAGTCTCTGAAGCCAATATACATAATAAGTGGTGTGATCAAAGATCAGTAAACTCATTGGGAACTTGATTGTCATTATCATGTAGATTATTACTCCCGTGATTTCCATCATCAGCCATAAGCAAAATATTTCTGGTTCCTATCATTATTTTCAATAAATTGACGACCTCTGTGGCTCAGTGGTTAGCGTGTTGGCGCTCAAGCCGGAGGTAGCGGGTTCTATCTCCCCAGCGAACAAAAAAATAAAAATCTTAAATATAAGTATTAATATAAAAAGTATTACATTTATGTATTTCCGTTGTCTGGTACCCGTAACACAAGTCTCTTCGAGAACTTACCACGGGACCAGATTGACGTGGTGTAAAAGCTTCCATAGATATTATTATTTATCAAATATTAACTGGTAGCGCCCTGTTGTTTTAATCGCGTACTTTCCATTTCAATGAATTTAATTATTATTATTTTATTATGGTTTCTAGTCCAACCAATTGCATTAATTTGAAACGTATTTTAACTTGAAAATTTTCTTTTCTGTCTCTGGAGGTTTTACTGACAACAGATCTACCTTATTGAAGATATACATAATATTTATAGACGCTGTAATGTTATGATGTCGCCGCTCTTAACTACTCTGTGTGCGCGCAAATTTTATTCCATTTTGAACGTTGTTAATAAATAATAATTATTATTAGTATAATTATAAGATATTTTACATCTACAGTGGTAGACCCGAGAGTTTTTTATTGCTTATCTATCATCATTATAAATATCTATCGTCTACTATAAAATATTGGCTTTTTTAAAATACCGTATAATATACTACTACATATGCGTTTAACTTGTTTTGATTTTACTTTTGACTTTGTGATCTTACTTTATCTTTTGTTGATTTTTTTCGTTCGTAATTACAGAATACGGAAAAGGTGTAACAATGAATCGAAAGTATCCCAACACGTCACGTTTAATAATGACGTATAGTTTAGCCTCCAGCCGTGAAAGGCGTTAGGAAATGTCAGCTATGCCTTGGCCACTTATTAAGCTAGATTCTTGGAAATTTCGGTGACACATTGGCAATGATCTTGATCTGTTTAAAAAAAAAACTGTCATTCAGTCGAACTAGCTTTTCTTTCCTCATCATCAGAATTTGTGCTGAATAAAGGCATCCATCAATGAACGCCCTTTTTTACGCCGGAAAATGCACTGATGCATCCCGCCGGGGTCTCCCCAGGCAGGTATGTAGGACTCGCTGCGCTCGAAAGATGGTAAGTGGACGCAGCTCTACCCACTAAAACCTGGCGAGTGCCACCAACGTGCCCCGGATCGGCAAGCAACAGGGCACCTCGACGGCTAGTCAGTCCCACAGGGGACCGACGCCACCTCCTCAGAGCGGTTGTTCCACACCACAGAACAACTACTCCCAACGTTGGGACAGTACGATGAGGTGACGTTCCCATTCTCACCCCTTGCACCCTGCTCTTTTGTCCCCTCTTCTTATAAGAGGGGCACAAAGAGCCCCCGCGGCTCAATTCGCTTCGCCCAAGATGTTTTGGGCACCCTGGGCTACTGAGCCCCACCGCCACGTCAAGGCCTGAACCATGGTGGGAGCCAATGGACGCCTGAATGGCAGGCTAGCATTTTTTTTAAATATACAAACGCCTCAATGTCTCTTATTCGCATCAATCATCCTGGGTCAGGGAAAACGTTATCCCATCAAGGAGAACGAATTATTAAGATGCAGAAAACAGAAATAATTCTATATATTATATAGCATTGTATTGATACAATGGCAACACTTTTTGGGCACATGACACATTGGGCAAAAGACTTGTATCCAGCATTTATTAAATAAAAAAAAACATGACACATTATAAGTAAACAAATTACATGTTTTTTTTAACAACAAGAAAAAAGTAAATATTTATTATAAACTAGCAAGTTATAAAGTGGCAGGACGCAGGATGCAACAATGGCATATAAGAGTGGCAGGGGTCGGTCGTCTTGGCGTTCATTGAGGGTGTGTTTTTCAGTAGTGGACAGATAAAGCCTGATGATGATAAAGTTATAAAGAATAAAAAATATCAAACCACATAATATGTCCCATTGCTGGGCAAGAGTCTCCTCCTTAAAATTAAGCGATTATGGTAAGATTTCTCCGATGCGCTGGCTCAATAAGGTTTTTGTAACCGTCACACACCTTCTAAGGCTTTCATTCTCATCAGACATGCAGTTAAGAAATATTATAAGAATTAAGAAATAAAAAGAATAACAATAGAATTCCAATTTCAAAATTTTAACTTAAGATTCTTCACTAGCCCAAAGTTACACATATAACAAATCATTTGTTATCTGTTGCAAATTGGTGGCAATTTGAAAGGTGCGTGTAGAGCGAGTAAAGTTAGAATTAACATGGGGAAAATTTAGCGCTGTAATTTAAAATATCTTGTATTGCGTGTTATCTTGTAACATTAAAATGGTTAAATAATAAAAACATTACTTGATTGTAAAATTGGTGTTTTTTTAACAAATATGAGTTTAATAATTGTTATGCGTTTAATTTTAGTATTTGACCCAGAAGTACCTGGAATCGAATGCCCCGTCGAGTTCAAAGGACTGGTGTGGGTTTCTACCAATATTACAAAAAAAAAACAAAAAATTTGATAATATGTGAGATTAAGGGCCTGTTTCACAATCTCCAGATACATATTTGACAGATACTCCATACTCCATCTGACAGATAGAGTATGGAGTATCTGTCAAATATGTTGCCGATAGCCTATTCGGAACTCATCTGGAGATTGTGAAACAGGCCCTAAGTATACAAGAAATGTAAGACCATAAGATGAAATATTACTTATATAAAGTAACATAATATGCATAAGAATGTACCAAATTTTTTTAAAGGAAAATAGCGTAGTGAGTCTTCTTACATCATCATTATTATCATCTTTTCATCGTAGGTCTCATTCAATGAAAGCCAAGACGGCTGACTCGCGGTACAACCCACCAACTGCTAACTTAACGTGTAACGTATGTATTCAAAAGATTTTGAAAATCTAAAAAACCTTGAGGAAGGTCCTGTTGAGCCTGCAATATAAAATAGCAAAAAAAAAACCACTTAGCATAATCTACCGCTTCAATAAGGCATGACGCATACTTGTTGATATTTATTACGAACTGTGTTTAGTTGTGTAGAGGACGCTGGCCGACCGGTTGCCGGCAACCGCACTCAATAAAATCGATTTTGTTCCGCGATCGTATAAAAAAAATTAAAAAAAAAACAGTGCAAAAATAAATGTCGAAAATATTCAACTGTTGCGTAAAGGACGATAAAATGGATAAAGATGCAATAGATAATAAAATGGACGCCACAGATTATAAAGAAGTAAACGGACTGAAATGCCCGTTCAAAAGTGATTATGTTTTGGAAAATCAAAAAAATGTGAAGCCAAATTTAAAGTTGAGAGTGCCACAGCCTTTGAGGCTGAAGAATCATCTATTGGTGGAGGAGAACTACGACAATCTTCACTCACAGGAAATCTCGAGTTTTGTAAGTGTCACAAATGTTACCGATTTTGAATTTTGATAGATAGATCCGATGCAGGATAATAATTTATCATTCCTGTGTACTCTGATAACATTTTTGGGAATCATTATAAGCGTGACACGATTTTTACGTCTAATTACATCGATTTTTTTTAAATAGTAGTGTCATCGTTACACGACTTTTTTTTTAGTTTTTAAAAAAACGTTTTTAAGCCATAATTTAGGTATATCTAGGAAACATTGTAAACTACTTTCTTATTTCATGAATGGTATAATCTGATTATTTTACTATAATTCTGCGAACTTAAATAAATCTAAAGTCTTTACCATGCTTTTCACTTGTATTTAATGCGAAGCTCTATATTAACCCATTGTTCGAAGAGCTCATTATAGAAACAATTTTACAAATGAAAACAATTGTGTTAATTTTAAATCAGATTCGAAATTTTCATTTATTACATTGGGGGCAAAATTACAATCATTCATTTTAGAAAACGATTCTCAAGACCAGTTCTTTACGTATTGTAGTTGATACGTCAATTACAAAACCCAACGGAAGTACCGTAAACTTAACTATAGTGGCGGAAGATTTTCAATTGTTCCAGACATGTCAAGGTTCTAATAAGGAAACGAGTTTTGGACTGCACTTTAAATCCACTGTCTCAGGGCTACACCCGTTTTCTATTATATTCTTCGTAGGTGTCGAATTTACGACTTCCTTCGCTTGTAATGAGATCGGCATTTCATATTTCAGTTGGTGGAAATCATATAATCTGTTTTTCTAATTACATTTCATCATTAACTAATATTAAATTAGAAGAGTGATTTTTTTTGTTGTGACAAAGTTTTATACGAAAATATTAAATTGTCAGTTATGTTGACGATTCTTGTAATGAATTTCACATTTTCTCTCTCCTTTAAATAATTATTATAATCGTCTGCTTTTATCCGTCTACTGCTGAACCTCCCTCAATGAACGCCAAGATGACTGATTACTTGCCAATCGCATTCAACATAGACCGGCCACTGCGTTTCGTATTCCCATCTGCTTAATATACGACCAGCACTTCATCTGTCTAAACGCGGCGTCCACTTAGAAACCTTATTCATCAATGATTTTATCGGGCTTGGCCCACCACACTTTCCCACCGCTGCAACTCCTGTATAGCCAGGATCGACAGCGGCAACCACCAAATGACCCTTTGATACGATCTCCGGGAGCCCGGGGGATACGTTAAACTGCCTTGGGACCCGCAACGAAATTAATCAGAAGAATTTAGGAGGAGTAGGAAAAATTCCAGTTTCCCTCCCTGTTCAAAGCGGGAGACAGTACAGGATTGCAGTGACTAACAAAGTCAAGAAAAAAGAAGATAGCAGCCAGGTGAAGCCCAGCTGCAATGCACCACGGAGAAATAAATTTAATGTCTACAAATATCTGCATAGTGAGAATAATATACCTATGTATATTAACTATGAGTTATTGTATAACTTCGTGTTATATTTATTGAGATTAGAAAATAGAAGTTATAAGACTGTGATTTAGTTTTTTTAAGTCAGTTCATATCTACATAGTGAGATATACTTGTGTATATAACCATGAGCTATTGTGTATGACTTGGTATGATGTTATTTTTCCAGTAATAATTGTGGCAAAATCGTTTGAATGCACGGAAGTTTTTCACATCGTCCACGAGGTCGCTGTAGTAAATTACTCCTGATTTGCTATGGATGTTGTCGAGCATAAGAGTTCGTTCATGTTGCCAAAGACTGCACTCCCAAAGAATGTGGTGTGCCGTTTGTTCGTATTCGTTGCCTTCTGTCGAACAGTCGCACAAGGGGGACGGCACGAGATTAAAACCGAATAATTTACTTTTAAAATTTCCGTGGCCGGTTAGAAACTGTGCGACACAATGATCAATCTCCAGCCAATGCTTTGATAAGCGATCGGCTACGGACGGAAAAAAGTTATATAGATGACGCCCTTTAGTCGTATTTTCCCATCGGGCCTGCCATTCTTTTATTAAATTTATGGTGATTATATCTATAGAATCGAAAAGATTGGCGATTTTTTGTCGGTCTTGTGGTCTTAGAAAGTCGGCACTTGAAAGATTGCGCGAATAATAAAACTTGGCTGCGCGGCGCTGTATTTCCAAGTCAACGGGAAGTACTCCGGCAAGGACGGGTAATGCTTCTGTACTAACAGTCCGATAGGCTTTACATAAAAATATCAATGACAACCGTTGGCTCTGTAATAACTTGCGTCGGGCCGCTCCGATGGTGGACCTGTCGGCCCACACGGGTGCACCGTAGCACATACTACCCAAATATGTTGCGGAATAGATTAATCTTAGTGTTTTAAAAGAGAGACCCCATGTCGTATGCGATATTTTAGCGAAAGCGTAAAAATTGCGTTTAGCTCTTTCTCCAGTCTGAATTATGTGTTCTAAAAACGTGAATTTATTTTCCAGCACTAGTCCTAGGTAACAAAGAGCTTCTTTACGTTTAACCGATATGTTGTTAAATTTTATACTAGGTGTTGATTGTAATGAGCCTTTTAAAATAATTTGGTAAGTTTTGTGGGGGGCAAATTCTAGCCGATTTCTTTCCCCCCACTGAGATATTAAACTAAGGCATCTATTTGATTTAGTCTCAATTTCAGATCGTGAGTTAGCTTGTATTAGAAGGAGTCCATCGTCCGCATAGCCAACTAAGTAGCATGAAGTCGGTAATGGTAACGAGAGCAGGTCATCAAAACCTATATTCCACAGAAAAGGTGATAGTACAGAGCCCTGTGGGCAACCGCGCGTTAGATGTTTTGATTGGGTGTGGTGGCCGAACCGAAGTTTAGTTGAGCCATTTACAAAGTACGACTGTATCAAGGAGTAGATGTTAGAGTAACAGCCTCTGATTTTCAATTTTAAAAGCAACATTGGCCACCATGCGTTATCGAAGGCGCCGGATATGTCGAGAGATATCCCTACTACATATTTAAATTCTGATAGGTCCACTATTTTTCTTACTTCCATAGCTGCATCTACCGTCGAACGACCGGCTGTAAAGCCAAATTGTTTGTCATGGAATTTTGGACCGCCTGGTATTAATCGCGGTACGATGAGCCGTTCAAGCAGCTTACCCAGCGAAGGCAGCAGAGTTATGGGACGGTAAGATTTTGGATCGTCTGGAGGTTTATTGCCCGGTTTAGAAATTAATTTAATTGTGCCGTTACGCCATATATTGGGAAAAATGCCTTCGGAAATACACCGATTAAGTATTGCTAAGATAGAGTGGCCGGCCGCTTTGCACGCGTGTTTGATCATAATATTAGAAATTTTGTCTTCGCCTGCCGATTTTTTAATTGGTAACGCATCAACAATTAGTTGTAATTCAGCTATAGATGGTAGGTCAGATGCAGGAGTGTTTATAGGGTTCAAAGAGTTAACCCTAATTTCGCGGTGGTAGTCGTTATCGGTATCCGGCGTGTCGTCAGGGATAAGAGCGTCCAGATAGGCCTTATTTGTTTCTTCTAAGTTCTTTCAATCTTTCTTTCAAATCTTTCATCAATGATGCTAAATAAAAAAGATTTGCGGTATTTCGGTAAGAAACGGAGATGTCTTATCTTTCAGGATAACTAGCCAGGACGCTGACATCTCCCCGTTAGACAATCCAAGTAGTACATCTTTGCAATTTTCCTGGTAGATCTCTCTGATAGTTAATAATTAAATTGTCAGCAGTCAAGGCTTATAAGACGGGATGTACATAAAGATATTTGATTTCAATCTGATGACTGTTTGTATAATGACTTAACAACTAGTTCTCATGATACAAGCTGTATTAAGTTATTTTACCTCAGTACTCTGATATTTTAATATGCTTAGCCGTCACGCAAAAGGCTAACCTGGCTAAGATTAATCAGAAGCGAAGAAATCAGTTTTGTGTGTGGTTTATTAATAAGATTCCTAACTATCGATTTTGCTGCTCTTTTTAAATGTGAACATTTATTTATGTACAGTTATATAAATAAACTGTAAAACCAAATTAAGATATTATTGAGAGTAAATGATCTCGTGAGCAAAGAGTTTGTGAAATGGTTGCGAAACATCAAGCTCACCGCAATGATAGTTAAACATGATACTTATTGCCCTTGAAAAGTTTTCATTGGAAAATAGCGTGTTAATTTAATACCTTGAATATACCAAAATGTTTTGGATACGCTTTAAGTTAAATCTTTAAGCCGTATAAAGCTTTGTATGATTTAAATGTCATTGTATGTTTTGATGTAATCTTGTATGTTTTGTAGTTCTTGATACGAATGAGGTTCAACGGTTTTATTAAGCAGAATGACAATTATTTGATTGCATGCAATTAAGACCAAGCTAGACACAATAAATATGAATTAAAATATATGTAAAACTAGTTGGTACCTGCAGCTTCGCTCTCGTTAACTTTGATTTATTGCTGTATTCCGATTGATGAAAATTATATTATAGTCAATGTCACTCTGTGCTAATGTAGTATTCTAAAGAAGAGAGACTTAAAAAAATGGGCTGAGTAGTTATTGAATTCAAAACTCTTCGTTACAATCAATTAAACAAATTTATCTCCACTTTTTCATTTTGATAAAAATAAACTTCATCATCATCATCATCATCATCGTGTCAGCCAATCGACGCCCACTACTGGGTGTATTGGCCTCCCCCAAAGATCTCCACAACGATCGGTCCACCTTAATATTAAATATACTTATTTATATAATATTTTGTTATGATATTAATTAAAGGGCAGGTGCCGGGAAAGGTAGAGTATTTAAAAATCTTTATCAACAGTGATAAAATCCAACGTCATTTCATTATAACAGATTTCTATACTTAACCTTTGCTCATAACAAAGCTGACAGTGAAAATCGTATCAAAACGCGTTGGATAGTTTAAAAAGATATTTACAAGCAAACCTACACAAAGCGATTTAATTTATATTATGTAAAGATAAAGATAAAAGCACGTTCATCGTCATGTCAACGATCACTCCAACTGACAAACTGTGTCAAATCTCCCAACCAGTCAAAGACGACGGTCGTATCTTCTGTCAGATCAATGATTGTTTATTAAGCAGTTTATTTATCGAACGACATAATTCTCTGAAATTTGGCAAAAATGCAAAATTTTGATCATGACCTTGTGTTTGTTGGAACAACTCAAAACTTGAATGTCATTCGTTCAATATTTTATCTCATCTAATTAGAAATATTGATATTTAAATTTGAATATTTTTAGAACAATAGTAACAAGCACATACTTATAAATAATGACAGATGGAGCATGCAGAACACGCGAGTGACGCCACCAAAACGAATACAAATTTAAAAGCGAACACAATCTAATAGACGATAAGAGTGCGACGCTATGTAAAGCATTTGAAAGCGCTTTTGAATTTGTATTTGCTTTGAAGCGTCACTCGGGTGTTCGGCATGCTCCATCTGTCAGTATCTACGATGAAACACATGTCTTGTGTGACTTAGCCACAGCTTGATGTATTTTATATTCAGTCGCATACAAAGATCGGACGTAGGTATGAGAATATATTTTAAAGGTTCTAGCTTATTCTAGCCTTCCATCCGTGGAGGGATACGTGCTCTGTGCCTCGCTGATATCTGCATTATTACCACCATCTTGCTTGTGTTTCCCATGAAACAACTTTGATACGCTTCGGAGAGTAGGAAAGGCATTTACCATCAGGCACGACTGACAAACTGCCTATCAAACTAATATTAACAAAACATAAAAAAGATAATGCAATAAACGGATTTAATGGCGTTACAACGGTTAAATCAATTTTAATGAAACATATCTGAACACAATGCTACAAAATCTGAATGAATGAATGAATGAAATAAACTTTATTGAATACAAAAAATAAATCAAGACTAATACTAAGCATAAAATATTTTATCTACAAAAAATGTGGCCTTATTGCTTAATTAGCAATTTCTTCCAGTCAAATCTGTTTCTAAAGTTTAAAAAAATCTAAATAAGTTAACTAGAGATATTCTACCATTTTTATTGGAAATTCCTATTCGAATGCTAATTAAACGATTTCAAAGAAAAAGGCGTTTCTCAATTCTTTAATATGCTTTTTTAGTTTTAAATTTTAACATGGTGTTCCATACAATAGGTTCCATATAATCTGTATGATAACAATAAACATTGATAATGATTACAAGTTAACAGATATCTTTCTGTGATACGTATCACAGACTATTACAAGGCACTTAATGTAATCGCAAATTGTGATCGCTATTCGTGATTAATGATCATTTTCTGATTGAACCAGATATAATGACGTAATATAAAAAGATTTGAAATATAACTCTACAGGTCTGGTGGAAATTTTCCAGATGCAGGCATTATATAGAATTTTATTTTATTTAATGTCTGCATCTGGAATAGATTAAATAAAATTATAGAACTAGCAGCTCGAGGGGGTTTTACCCATGCCTATAATATGATATTCTGAAGTTTTTTTTTAATAGACGTATGCTGTTGGCCTGTTGGCCTTTTAAACTTCATCTTAGAGTAGAAGAGCAGATGGCTCGAGCGATATTTTGAAGTGTATATTATTAATTATTATAAGCTGTCATCAAAATCTATTCAGTGCTGAATTGAATTAAATTAACTGAATTAATTAATTGCGTGAAAGGGGTAGCAAACATATATCCATACATTCTTACCTTCGTGTTAATAATACAAGTTGAATAATAAAGTCAAAAGGTAAAATACCTCTAACGCTAAGTTCTACGGGGCAAGGAAACGTTTTTTAATATTTTCCTCCGAAAATTTGTAATTTTATATTAATAGAAAATTTTATATAAGTCTAAGTTTTCAAACAGATTTGATTGTCCTTATTGCTAATAGTTATGAATCACAATTTCAAAATATATTTTTTTTTTATCCATAAAATTCTTCGAGGTTGGTCAGACAACCAAGTCATTTTGTATCTGTTATTTAAGGAATACACTTTCATCTTCAAAGTTAAACTTTAATCAGTGAAATCACAATATTGTCTTGATAGGATGAATGGATCATATGTTTTTTTTTAGACGTGAGTAAACGTTATTGGAAATCTATAAAAAGTTAATGTGTCCGGTATTTAATCACTACAAAAAATGGGTTAGGTATTGTTACAACATTACTTATTGTACGATCGATGTGTCATCTTATTTTTTAATAAATGTTTTTTTTTTTTACTTGTATTGAGATCGTCTGTGATGGTTTTTTTATTTGCACAGTCTAATTCTTCTTCTCATTCAGAAGTCTTTCATTTAAGTAGAATTTTTCAGCAGGTTTTAAGATTTTACAATACACAACAAAATTCTGTATAGGTTTTTACGACATATTCAAAT
The DNA here is from genome assembly GCA_905333005.2 of Lycaena phlaeas. Taxonomy (NCBI): domain Eukaryota; kingdom Metazoa; phylum Arthropoda; class Insecta; order Lepidoptera; family Lycaenidae; genus Lycaena; species Lycaena phlaeas. The sequence continues at coordinate 14,314,136 of HG995172.1, read as the reverse complement.
ATTGTGTCTATATTATTCATTCTTTATCTCCGGTATATTTTTTAACAAAAAAAGGAATCTCTGCTGGCTTAACCTTATATAAAAAAAGGAATTTCTACAGTTTTCATCCACTGTTAAACGTAGGCATATTACTGTGAATGATAACATCTTTTACTAAAACATTATAGGTGAATGAGAAACTAGAGCCAGTCAAAAAATAAACATAGCAAACAGACGGCCTGCCGATAAAATTGAAAACTTTAAACCTAAAATCAAACACGCGTATTTAAGAATCGTACTCGGCTAAGTAATGAAACAATACTATGCAAAGAACGCTCCCTGTGTCAATAGTCGGATTTTATAATGGTTTGACAGACACAGTGGCTGATTTAACTTAAATATTGTCTATGAACAGGTTTGAATGATCCTATGCGTTCGGGAGTACTGTGAAATCTGGAAGTATTGTTTATAAAATTTCAATTTGAAAGCACACATTTTAAACGACACATTCAAAGCATGCTGAGAGAATGACGAGACTTCTATAATTTTTTTTCCCCAAAAGTAAGTCATTATAGTAAATTAGTGTAATGTGAAATTTTCTAAATACATTATAAGCGTATTAAAATAGTGCTGATTGTTTATTGGATCAAAGCCATACGAGTGCCTTAATTCACATTAAGCCTTTTTGATGACTCGATAACTGCAGTTAAAGGCTTAGCCTGTTTCTTGCAGCTATTATCTTTATTTCATCAACTTTTATAATTGTATTTTAAGTGGACATTTAGCTATGTCCCCCTGTGCAGGGGTCCTCGAAATGAGACGAGGTCAAATGCAGGATGGTGAACTTCACACGCCTTCAAAGACTTAATCTCATCAGGCATGCAGTTTCCTCTCGATAATTTCCTTCACCGAGGAGCGAGCGATGATCAGGGTGCACTTAGACATTTAGACAAACCTATTTCAGGTGAGGGTCAGGATCGAACCCGGACCCTTTTACTTAAGAAGCCAAGCCTCTTAAGCCTGGACCGTCATCTCTCTCAATCGATTACGTTGATTAGGTATATTAACAAAAATATCCCCCCACGAGAAAACAAACCACTAAGAAGGCATTAGTAAGTCAACCAGTTGCTTCTCTTTGTGTATTTACATCTACAAATGTATTAAATTATTCGAAACCGAATGACCAACTAGAGTTTTTGACACATTTTTGTAACTTGGAATACCTCCGTCCTTCAATGCCTTTTTGGTTCCCCCCCATCACGTAGGACATTTAAGTAACACGTGCGATGGAAATTTTGGACACGACATAGAATCACCGGGTTATTGTGACTGACGGCTCTCGCCCTGGCCTTTGTATGACTTAACCGCGCATGGTGCACGAAAAAGTGACCCAAAATGAAATGTCAGATGCACGCTTCGTCAAGAATAGCTGGCAGCTACGAGCAAAATCATTTTTAAATGTAAATTCCCGAAATTCATTCATTTTATGGAAAACTAAATTCTTTAAATTAAGCTAATGCTTCACGTTAGAAACACAACACAACAATTTAAAACGTAAAAATTGCAAAAAATTATCTACTTGAGTAATGACATAATTAACACATTACAACTAATTAACAAAAAATTTGCAGTAAATTAGAATTACCTAAATTATCTTACTTGAATCTATTGCCGTTGTCAAAAATCTACATCCTAATCTACTATCTTTGCAAAGGTATTTTTTTAATCTGTGTAAACTTATTTGCACATAATTGAATGACAAAACAAGACAAAATTTTAAGTTGAAAGTTGATTAACATATTGTAACGAGCATAGATAGTTCAACTCAAATTGTGGCCGTGAATCACGATGACCGTGTCACTATCACACAAATAAAGCTGTTTGATGACAAGCGCGCACAAATTGTGTAGCGCGCAAACTTGAGCTTACCTATCTATTTTAAAGACCTACCTAGGATATTTTAAAGACCTACGTCACTAAGATAAGCCATTATAATGATGGTGAATGTTGGACAATCAAATTCTCTGAAGGGGCCAATCCCTTGCATAGACGATAAGGAGATTTTACGTAGAACCACAAAGATAAGATAACTCAGATAACAGTCAAATGCCACCTTGAAATGTATTTCACCTGGCAAATTATTTTGGTCAATGTCGCAATCATAAAATGACGTAATTCAAGCAGGATGTCTGCATAGGCACTAGGCGACGATGGTCCAGTGGTGGGTGGACTAAGTCTCTTATGCGAGGTTTCGTTCGATCCTGTCCCCCCATGTGTACTGTGTGCCTTGAAATGGGTTTTTCTAAATTTCCAAGTGCACCCAGAACACGAGACCATCGCTCGTGATGGAAAAGGAAAACATCGTGAACAAATCTGCATACCTAATTAATAAAAAAATCTTTGAAGGTGTGTGAAGTTTTCCAATCTGCATTAGGTCAATGCCTCAGTGAACTGGTCCGATACTCTCCTCGTCTGATTTCGAGGACAGGCTACTTTACTAGAAAATCATAGAACGTAATTCCGTCGTATCCGTCATCTTTACGTGGAACTGTATGAAAATAGTACATGATAACGTGTGTTACCACGTAGTACGTAGTACAACGTGATCTATCGTCTCCCAAGTCACATTATATCAATATTTATAAATCTGCATAGCCGTCCATCACCAACATAAACACGAGCTGTTTACATCTCGGATATAGCCAAGGAAAAGCGGTATTGTTGTTTTCGTTGGCGTGAATTTTGTTTTATTGTTTTTATTATTACATATAAATTGTTTTCTAATGTTTACACAAATATATAATGAAACAACTTTTACGGATTAAATCGCGGTTTATTACGTCGGGTATGTTAAAATAATAAGCGGGAATAATATCCGTAAAAGTTGTTTCATAAATGTTTTTCTTACGTATCATAAAGAGGTAATATTTGTTAGCTTGAATGTGAGAATCAAACTTGAAAATTAGTAAAATATTTTTTTTAACCTTTCACCAGTATAAAGGTACATTATCACATGGTACAAATCTAAGATAAACTGTCAGTTTCTACTACAAAGTCAATATTTTTTAACATTCTTCAATCTAGCAGGGTGGCAACATAAACTGTACACTTTACGAAGCGATCGCGGGCTGATTAGATTAAAAGTCTTTGAAGGTATGTGAAATTCACCAACCTGCATTGAGCCAGCGCCTCGGTGATCTATGGCCGGATACCCTCCTCGCCTGATTTCTAGGAAGAGACCTATTCTCAGCAATGTGATATTATATTATATGGCTTGCTATTTTAAAGCACGTTAAAGAGAGCATACTTATAAATAGCTGGCAAAACCTGCAAGAAAAACGAAGAAAATATTCCATGGAAAAGAGCTCCTCTCACCGGTATAATACAAAATTCATCAGAGTTTACGATGTACGAAATCTGTTTGAGAGTATACACAAATCGGCGTAATTCTATTTATAGGCGATTGTGTTATCATAACATCTTATCAGGGAAACACCCACTTATCAATCAAACACATTCTTCCTTATAAACGACTAGCTGTTGCCCGCAGCTTCGCCTGCGTCAACTAAGATTTACAACGTGATCTTAGTACGCGAAATAACATTTTTTACACCTGGTGTCCGAAAAACCAAAATATCTTACGGAACCCTATTTTTTATCAGAATAAAATTTTGCCTATGTTACTCGTGGATAATGTAGCTTTCGAATGGTGAATGAATTTTTGTAATCGGTCCAGTACTTTTTGAGCCTATTCATTACAACCAAACAAACAAACAAAGTTTTCCTCTTTATAATATTAGTGTAGAAGAGGTTAATTGGCCGAGATTGACGTTCATATATCAGAGGTACCCAGGCATTTAGCAAACTTTTTTGTTTTGTAGATTATTCTTATTTCAATTTTTTTAAAGTCTAACTAGTCTGGTAGTCCTAAAACATTCTGATTTTTATAGCATTGGATACGGTATATAAAACGACCTTTACCGAGATGCTTATTTGATGAAACATATTTTATATTTAATTTAATATGTCAATAAACATGTTGCATATGGGTTGCCTAAAAAAAATTAGTCCAGGATATGATTATTTAATAATTTAAAAAAAAAATCCGGTTTGATTATTTGACAAATTCTATTCTTATGAAGGTCGTTTTATATACCGTATGACGTATCTATGACTATTATTTCAATTCCTAAATATAACTTTAAATGTTATTTTTATACAGAGTAAAATTAAGACACTTTTATTATACTATTGAGATATATTTAGTTTATACATTTTATATAGCCTAAACCGATCCGATGCAAGTCGTGCGGTTGAGAATGAGCCGAGAGGAATCCGAGCCGTGTAGTCTGGCGGGGAAAACCCCCACCCTAAAAAACCTTTAGATGAGCCAGCTCATTTACTCTTCCGATTAATCGTACTGGCCTAAGAGGCTAACAGCATAGATCATTCTGAAAAAAAAAATCTTAACAATATTTTTTTTTAAACTTGTCCTAAGGTAATCTTGAATTTTTTTTCTTCGTATATTTTAATTTTATCAATTTAAGTATGAGAAAATTTTACTGAAATCTGGACTCTGCGTGTTGTAATGCCAGCAACTATCACAGAGCAAAGATTTTTGCAACATTCGTACCTAAGTATATTTTATCTTAAAATGTATATTATATATATTTTAAGATAAAATTATATAATGTAAATAAAATATATATTATAAAGGAAAAGACCTCCTCGCCTGATTTCGAGGAGTAGACCCGTGCCCAGCAGTGGGATATAAAGGGACTTTAAAGGAAAAGAACTAAAACATAATATCTTAGAAATAAAACGTTTAAATCAATAATTTAAAGCAATCCTCTGCTGCAGTCGTGTGAGAATTAGATTTTTCTCTTTAAGTTCTTCAAAACTAGAAACACCAGATAAGCTCCTATTCGTTTAAATTTTACTTATCAGGGACGATTTTAACATAAAATAAAATCATTTGAAAAATTATCCTATATACCTATTATTTTATTGTTTCTATATGTTATAGGTATGCTTATGCCAAATGCATTTGTATGTATAGAACTACAGAAAATTCTAGCTTAAAGGTGTAGACACCTACTTACTACTACACCTTTAAGCTAGAATTTTCTGGAACAGATATCCTGTTCTAGAAAATTCCATCTTAATTATTTATAACTTTTTTCTGACGTCGTTTTTTTTTAATTTTTCTCCATTTGAGTATTATAAGAGATTCTTATGTATCATGAAATATTATCAAATCATGACCTATTTTGGCGACGGTGACGCTGTTTGTTCAGTTGTCTCTACTATCGTATCAATAAATCGATAATCACGTTCCTTTGTAATGTCAATCACTTCGAGGTAATTTGATGGCAAAGCCAGTTAAGCTCTAAGCAGCGACTGCACCAGAGCCAGTCGGATATCTTATGGATACAATTACTTTTATCTCAGATTCGATCACGGATCTCTCCGACTTCGATATTCGAATGATATTTAGATACTCGAATGATATACGATGCCTGCGGAGAATATAAATTATTTAAGTCAACTGATATTTTTTTAGTGACAAAATATATTATGTGTTATATTTTAACAACATCTCATAAATAAACAAGGTAAACATACACTCAACAATTGTCCACAAGTTAATAATACATTCTTAGATGAGCCATCTGCTCATCTACTTTTCCGATGTAGCTTTAAGGCCTTAAGGCCAACACATAGGTACCTCCGAAAAAAAAAAAATTAGCACGACAATGCGACCGACGTGTCTCTTTTTTTTTTTTGATGACGCAGCGGAAATCATTTACGACCATACCAGGGCCTGGGTAGGCGCGCTGGCGTGTGTGGGGACTCGCATTTGGGTGCCCTACCCCACTAAAACCGCTGCGTGAGCCTTCAGCCGCTATTTGAGGGACCCGGATCGCAGGCAACGGGAAACCCTCAGCGACAGACTGGTCCCGGCAAAGACCAGATTCTCCACAATAGGGGGACTGACCGGCTACGACTTGGCAGTCCCCACGACGTCGTGTCTTAAGCTGGGCCCGGGTTCCCATCCCGAGCCCGACACGAGCACAGAGGCTTTATTGAAGGCGCATTAAATAGCGCTTCCGACGCACCCCCGTTCGTCGTCTACGGGGGGAGGCTACGTCTCACCCGGCCTCCTCTCTCACCCGTTCGTCGGCCTCCTTCTGGGACATCACTGTCTCGCAGAAAGAGGCCATTGCCGTCCAGGACCGACGTGTCTTCATTCTAGTATACTAATCAATAAATGATACCAGAATAACATTTTAAATTTATTCTGCAAAAATATCGTAATCAGTAACTTGTGTGCTAAATGCATTATACTTTACAGCAACCATGGTCACGGGAGGACTAAGGTGTCAGACGTCCTACTGTTACATAGTTATTCGGAATTACGATATAAAAAACTTTTAAGCCAGTAACAAAACAAATGTTATTTTAAAAATATCCTTTCAAAATATCCCACAAAAACATAGTTTAATGCACGGAAAAATGGTTATTGCAGACGGAAAAATATGTAAAAAGCACATCCACATAAAAGTTTTCCTCGTAGTTTTTATTTGGCTGTATCTATAAAATGCTTTGTGCATTCTGTTGAAAAAATTCAATCGAATTGGCTTTTAACATGCATGCATATTTTCTTAAATAATCGTAACGTAAAGTAATATTTTTGAGTTTGAATGTAAGAGGTAACAATATTCGAAACATACATCTATAAATTACTAACATAGATAAGGCTACAGCTATACTATTTTTACTGGGTTATAAAAATAATGATAATATAGTAGAAATAATTTAATAATATCAGATCATTTAATACTAGCTGTTGCCCGCAGCTTCGCCTGCGTTAACTATGATTTATAACGGCGACTTAGCTGGATGGGATATAGCCTCATAGCCTTTCTCGATAAATAGGCTATCTAACACTGAAATAATCATTTAAATCCGACGTTCATAAGATTAGCGCGTTCAAACAAACCCGTCCAAGCCTTTTTTTTTTGCGATAAAAGGTCTAAAGTCTATGCCCTTTTCCAAGGTCTGCTCTAAAATTTACAAAATTTCATATAATTGGTGCAGTGGTTTAGGTGTGAAAGCGTTACAGACAGAGTTACCTACGCATTTATAATATTAGTAGGGATTAGTGAAGCCTCAAGTACTTTTCTGATAACTAAAAAAATATTTTCTAATAACAAAAAAAAATTAGAAACGTACATTTTTTAATATAAAATTATATAAGACTTATAAAAAAAAACATTAATTAAAAAAGGAGTGTTAGCGAGATATAAAAAAAAGAAAATAAGGATAAAATAATTTTAACAAATATTACAAAAAGTTTCTCTCCGGCGGGGAATCGAACCCCGGTCTCCCGCGTGACAGGCGGGGATACTGACCACTATACTACCGAAGACTTGACGATCGTCGATTTAAATTTAATCACTAAATCAATGTTTACAATGCGCTTACATTTTTATATTTAAAATTAATTCCAATATAACTAATCAACTTTTCATATATATTTGAATATCATTTTATACTAACGATCGGCTGTAAAAAATCGAAATATCGTGATAATACGTAACATAAAAAGCTTTTTGTTTGAAGAATTTCTCGTAAATTACACGTGTAAAATTCCTAGTAACACTATGACTTGTGAGATAATTTGTAATGTGTGTCAGTGAGATGGCAAATGACGTGGGAATACGTATAAGGTGTTAATACGGTTAAACAAAGGTAGACGGTTATAACGATAATTTTCCAACTCCTTGTTAGTGCGCTATTAGTAAGTGCGTTTTACGAGTACGTTACATCATAGAAATCTAAATAATAAGGTAAAGAAATGGTATATAGCGCGGTGATCTATCGAAACCCCTGTCGCCAGTACCAAGGCAAGGCAAGGAATAAATTATTATAAGTACATTGCGTGGTACCTACATATTTTCTTTTTGTGATACTATGCTCCTTCTATTAGCATCTTTTTTTTTATTTATTTTTTTATGACGCAGCGGAAATCTTTTTCGGACCATACCAGGGCCTTGGGTAGGCACGCTGAGTGTGTGGGGACTCGCATTAGGTCCACTACCCCACTAAAACCGCTGCGTGAGCCTTCAGCCGCTATCTGAGGGACCCGGATCTGTGCAGGCGACTGGATACCCTCAGCGACAGACTGGTCCCGGCAAGAACAGATTCTCCACAATAGGGGGACTGCCCGTTCTGCCCGCATCTAAAATAATATTATCAAGCTGAATAAAGTCGAAAATTGTGCTATTCATTTAATTTATTAGTAAGGTTATAGTTTCCAATTATTATTAATAAAACATGAATCATCATCATCATCATCATCAGCCTTTATCCGTCTACTGCTGATTATAGGCTTCCCTCGACAACAACGACGTTTTACGCCAGTTTACGCAGCAGTCACGTGAACTCTTGGTGAGTTCACGTGACTGCTGCGTAAATATTATTGCGGACATATTATTTTGTATGATAAATTTAATCTGCACCGGGTCATGGACATGTATTTATCTTAATTTCATAAGCCAGCCTAATTTTTTAAAGATTATTATAATTTATAGCAAGCAGCAATAGCCCTAACTAGTATGTCCGAGTCTAGTTGTCCGAGCTAGTGGCAGGGCTAATTTGTCGATACGATACAAAATGTTTTTTGTTCACATTTCTTTTACTTTGTAATAGTTTTTTTTTACTTTTTTTATGTTAACGATTAACTTGTATAACAATATTTTCACTGGTATCGCTGACCAATTTACTTATACAACTAACAAAAAAACAAGCTATTTTTACACGCTTTTTTTACACGCTTTTTATTAGCTTCACTTGTATGTCAGTTTGTCAGTTTGTCAGTTTGTCAGTTTGTCAGTTTGTCAGTTTGTCAGTATGTCAGTATGTCAGTATGTAACTCTCCGTGGGTAATCTGCGCGCCTGCGGCCTTCCTTGGTTCCGGTAGCCGTTTCTCAGGCTCCCTCTCCGAAATCGAACTCTGATTCCCCGTATTTATAATATTTATAAATAATTACTAAAAAGTAAAAAATAAATAATAGTTTAAAAAAACTAAAAACACGCTTTTTATAGAAACCCAAACTAAAAAATAGAAAATAAATTTTAATAAATTTAAATTAAGAATAGTGTTAAAAATTTCAATAACTATAAATTAATAATAGTGTAAATAAAAAAAAATATTTTATTTTAAAAAAAGCGTGGGGTGCATGGTGTCAATATAGTTATAAATATTTTATTGACAGATATGAGTATCTGATGTAATATCATTTTGATAATATCTTCAAAAGCACCCCACGCTTTTTTTAAAATAAAATATTTTTTTTTATTTACACTATTATTAATTTATAGTTATTGAAATTTTTAACACTATTCTTAATTTAAATTTATTAAAATTTATTTTCTATTTTTTAGTTTGGGTTTCTATAAAAAGCGTGTTTTTAGTTTTTTTAAACTATTATTTATAATCACACATAATCTAGACAGTAGATACTATCGTTACGTTACGTTCGTCCTTGGCGTTCATTTAAAGTGATATAATATATCCAGAACTAGACAGAAATTGGCTGATGTTGATGATGATCTATAAAAGTAATTTCTGTCCATATTCCCTTTTATAACAGAACATAAAACATAAGGAAAATAGAACTTTTATATAAATAAAATATATAAATAAAAATCATAAGGAAAAAAAATATTTTAGGCAGTTACAACCACAAAAATAGTAGAATATTAATTCTATTCAATAATATCATAGTTTACCTCGATTAGATAATTTATTCAAAGACAATATTAACCTTTAAACCATTATAATACGACTAATATTATTGTTGACCGGGTTCGCCCGTGTTGACTTAGATTTCCATTGTAATAGTTGTGAGTTAGGTAGTTCCTACCACAGGTAATCTTCAAAACTTCCGAATAAATTATTTACTAGTACAGTGGTTCTTAACCTTAGGGCCTGTTTCACAATCTCCAGATAAGTGCCGAATAGGCTATCGGCAACATAATATTTGACAGATACTCCATACTCTATCTGTCAAATATGTTGCCGATAGCCTATTCAGCACTTATCTGGAGATTGTGAAACAGGCCCTTATAGTCATACGGTACCATTTATCAAAATTTCTGTCTTGCCATGGACCACCAAGTTGGTTAATTTGTTGGTAGTTAATATAAAGTACAATGTAAATAAAAGGAGGGTTGTTCTAATTCATCTATTAAGCGCGGATCGCGTTGTGTTGACTCGTCACTATCATCTTATCAGGATGGCTCGGAGGACGGACCACTTGGGATGCTTCCAGGATCCACCAGTGGTCCGCGGACCACCGGTTGAGAACCACTGTACTAGTATAATGTTACGTCATCACCGAATAACATTGGTGATAAAAATAATCATCACCAAATAGAGTTGTAAGTCCATGTTATCGTGGACGAAACTGACAATAACGCTTTACAAGTAGGTCATCAGTAAGTAGATACTATCTACGTTCACTTTACATTATAACACTATGAAACAATTTTTCGCCGATTTTATAGGTTTGCTAGCTCTGCCAACAGATTTCATTCTACTAAAAGTACTAATATTGCTGTTAAAAAAGGGGGTTGGTAAAGGAAGGTAAAAATGTAGGATTGTATGTTTTTTGAATGTTGTATCAAAAAAAATATCTAAATAATAAAAATATAATTAGAGTTGGACCACCCTTAACAGTTATTGGGATAAAAAATAGACGTCCGATTCTCAGACCTAGCTAATATGCACACAAAATTAAAATACAAAAACCGCGGCTCGAGTATATTATTACATATTAAATTGAATTTCTACATGCCCAATAATCCGTAAAAACTTTTTACATATTATTTATTTATTATTTTAAAAGGGTATCCGCCCTCACAGTGTGCCACCCCACACACACCCCATCGTAAATTCGAAATTTTCGATTTTTTTTTCGAAAGGTCTAGACTTTAAGCTTTTAGACCTGATGGCCTTTAAGCTCAATCGGTAGGTAGGTGGCAATTTTCGAAAACAAAAGAAAAAGAGATATGAAAACAACATCATAGCCAATATCATAAAATCTATATCGGGTGACCTCAGAGGTCTATTATTCTGTTTTCCCACACATTGTACGCCTCGCTAATTATGCCTCCATTGATAACTGCGAATAGTTAACTCAACTCAACAACGGAATTAATTAGATGCTAGTATGTCGTGGAGCTCTTGTACAGTATTGTATCTAATAATTAGTAACATTATCGTATCGATTCTTGTTTAATTATTAACAAACCCGACGCCAAAAAGCCATGAAAGTCGCACTCCACGGTGGGCAGGGGCAAACCCCCCTTTTTACACATCCCAGGGTGAAGCCAACCAGCTCACCTCACGTCCGACAAAAGCACTAAAGCCAACTAGGTCCATTAGCATAGCTCCAACCGAAAAAAATGAATTATCAATGAAAGCTAAGATGGCCGATCGCCTGTTTCTTCTGCTAAGCCTTTTTTTTTATATTTGGGGTCGGCTTCTGAGTCTTACCGGATACAGATGAACACTATTGTGAATAGGCACTGGATAGTACGATATCCCGTGGTAAGACTGATTATCAGGGCTTTTGAGGACCCGTACGGCAGTTATAATCCACGAAAGATAGGCGGAACCAAAGGCTTAACGTTGCTTTCCGAAGCACGGAGGAGTCTCAGTATGTAAAAATGATCAACCCACGAACCAACTTTGTGACTAATTAGAAATGAGCTCCTTGTTCAATCTCTTGTTTCTACATAATATTATAATGGGAGTTTAAAATTAAAACTAGGACGGGCGGATATTGCCGAAGCAAGTCCAAAGAGAGACCAGAGACCGCAAGATACAGTTGTTACTTGTAATATTCCGTTCCCGCCTGCATCCGGAAAAAGACCCATATAATGACCTCTGTTGATATAGGTTCACAACATTAGCGATTAATGAAAACAAATAAATCTTACTTATTAAGCTAATTATGTAAAAACCCCACACAAATATAATGAGAAAACAACTTTTTTAAAACCACAAATCAGATTTGAATTAAATTTGGTAAGGAGTTAAATTACATCCTGATAATATATCATCATCATCAGCTTATATCTGTCTCAAGTTGAACATAAGCCTCCCTCAATGAACGGCCTCCACTCTTGAATATTATGGCCCATAGGTCACCAGTTCTACTGAGTGCAGTGAACAGGCTACTGTCATTCAAACTTACAAACCTCTGCGGGCCTCTGCCAGGGAGCTAAAGTTGCCGATATCATGCGAATAATAAGCTCGTTGAAGTGCCAGGGGGCTCACACACTTGGAGATAAGATAAACGCTATTAGAATACTACAAAAAATCGGTTGTTGTAAAGTCGGTTTACTGACGATAGTTGGACGTAACAACGTTATTAGAAAATACTGATGGGCCGATTGTGCCCTGTTTGTCACTCGTTCTCTCGCTTGCACTTCAAGCCATAAATGGAACGCCTCAGAGCGAAGTAACGCCGCATGAGTCATGTTTTTTCGTGCATGCAGCCGTCTCCATCGGATTATAAGACCATGTCACGTCAAAAAGTAAATACAAGTTAGCGTAAACTTTAAAATGTATATTGCTACAATTATCAAAAATTGTTACAAAGTATATTGCTACAGTAATATTATTATTTGTTATATATTTTACAAGCCAGTAGTTTATTGCTAGTATAAAATATATGATGTGTACACGTGTGCACAAATCTCTATTTTCCAAGCTCACAACAATTAACTAACCAAATTACAAATAAGAAGTTAACGAATTTCTACAGGACGTTGTTTATGTTCGCGTCGTAGTTAGTAGTGCAAACATTGGTTTGTTAGATTTTAACCTAAATATTGTATATTTTGCACCCTGTATAATTTTGTCTCACCTGAATAAAATCCGTAGTAAAGACTTCGGTGTTCAATTCTAAGTTTCACAACTCAAAATTGTTTTGATTTACGTGCATTTCGTCTATATGAATATTCAACTATATTATTGTACTGGTAATCATTGTTAGTAGATCTAAAATGTAGTCCTTAATTTCACTTTGTTAACTTAATATTTAATTTCTTGATGTAAGCATTGATTTAAGTAGGATGTTGCATGGATCCCATCACGGTTCAGGCCTTGTCGTCGTGGGGCTCAGTAGCCCAGGATGACCCCAACGCCTTGGGCGAAGCGAATTGGGCCGAAGGGGATCTTTATAAGAAGAGGGGGCAAAAGAGCAAGGGGCGAGAACGGGAACCTCGCCTCATTTTACTATCCCGAAGTTGGGAGGGGTTGTTCTGTGGTGCGGGGCAACCCCTCTGTGAAGACATCGGTCCCCTGAGGGACTGACTAGCTGTCGAGGTGCCATGTTGCTTGTAGATTCGATTTCGGTAGCTTCACCTCACCAAAGGCGGCATTGGTGGCACTCTCTGGGTTTTAGTGGGTAGAGCTGTGTCCACTTACCAGTTTTCGGGCGCAGCGAGTCCCACATACCCGACTGGGGCGACCCACTCCCCCGCGGGATGCCTAAGCGCATTTCCCGGCGTTAAAAAAATTGTTGCATGGAAGAAACAAATAAATATTACGGTACAAAAAAAGAAACTTATGCTGGTTTTCAGCATGTGAAGTTCAATAATTTTGCATGTTAGTTGGATAGCCATGGTCGTTTTTTTATTATTTTACCAAGCACAACCAGTTCACCTGGAACTAGCCCAGGCAAATCATTTATATTTTATAGTATGTTGGCTATCCTAATGCATACGATGAGAAGGATAGATAGTCTCGGTGCCAGTAATTACTAGTACTACTAGTACACTAGTACACTACCGTACTGGTACTAGTTTGGTCGCGACTTAAAATGTCCTTCATCGCTTGGATTTTTGAGACCTTGCTTATAACTGTAACATGTAGGTAACAGATCGAGCAGTGACATTAACATCCGCGTTATTATTATCGTATTACCTTGAGATAATTTGTGAGCGACGGTGGTCCAGTGGTGGACGGACTCGGCCTCTTATGCGAGGGGTTCCGGGTTCGATCCTGACCCGTCCGTGTGTGCCTTAAAATGGGTTTTTCTAAAATTTCTAAGTGCACACGAGACCATCGTTCGCTCACCGATGAAGGAAAACATCGTGAGGAAACTTGCATGCCTGATGAGATTAAAAGTCTTTGAAGGTATGAGAAGTTCACCAACCCGTACTGGGCCAGCGCGGTGAACTATTGGCCCATTATCCTCCTCGCCTGATTTCGAGGAGGAGACCCGTGTCCAGCAGTGGGACATATAAGGGTTGATTGATAATTGATATTGATTGATAATTTGTGATATCTACATGGGGAACCGAATTTCGAACACGGATCAGTGTACGATATTTTAGTTTATTTGTATTGTACCCATCAGTAACGGATGTGTACTGATTTAATCTGATAAGTCTGCGGTGATATATAGTCGAAGTGAAGACTTTTTGCAGAGGTTATGAGTGATGTGGTTATCTTATTTTTATATAAATACTAGCTGTCCCGACAGACTTCGTTCTGCCAAAAAAAAAAATTCTATTCAAAAAAAGGGGTTGATGTTAGAGGGATGAAAATATAGGATTGTATATATTTTTGTATGCTGTTTCATAAAAAAAATAAAAACAAAAAATTTCGCCCAAAAATTAAAAAAAAATTTTTTAGGGTGAACAACCCTTATTACTTAGAGGGATGAAAAATAGATGTTGGCCGATTCTCAGACCTACTGAATATGCATATAAAATTTCATAAAGATTGGTCAAGCCGTTTCGGAGGAGTACGGTAACTAACATTGTGACAGGGAAATTTTATATATAAGATTAGTATAAATTACACGCCAGTCCCGTCGTAAATAAAATTAATGGGATCATTTTGGACATTAAATTGCTTTATATGTGAAATAAATTATTTATTACGTATGTCCACGTGTTTTCATTGACAGAAGACAATGTCATGTATGCGGTATGCTAATAAAAGTTGAAATACTACTCCGTTTACTCATTTATCACATCATGTTAAAAGAAGAAACTAAATCGATAAAATTGAGAACTTCATCACTGGACGGACACAAGTATGATACTTGATACATAACTATTGAAATGCTTCCAAAACTGCACATAATAATTTAGCTCGGCCACATTTCACACAAACACATTGTACAGATAAATCACATATACAAATATTTACTCACAAACCATCAATATTGTTACACAGGAGTTAGAATATCAAAATGAACGTTTTTAGTATACTAGATTCCATTTGAATATTACAATAGTTTTGTCTTAGTACTATCAAGATTTGACTATGAACGACGATGGTTGTTGGAATTGTCTTCTTCAGTGGTCCGGGTTCGATGCTGTGGAGTGTGGTACCTTGTTATTGGATTTCTAACATTCTAAGTCATCTAGTAGAAATGTAACACGAGAGCATCGCTCGCTTACCGGTAGAGGAAAACATCGCGAGAAAACCTGAGTGTCTGATGAGGTTGAAAGTCTTTAAAGGTGTGTGAAGTTCACAAATGTATTAGTTAAATAAAGCTCAAAAACCCCTTCTCGCCTGATTTCGAGGAGACCCGTGGCCAGCAGTAGGACTATTATTATGAGGGTAACTACTGCACTTTTTTTACTTTTACATGATTTATTCATAGCATATAGCCTTCGCCGTGTTTTTCTTATTCTACCTAAGTGTGACTCCCATATCAGGAGCCATTTAGGTACCTGGCTACATACACAAAACATTTCTCTGCGTCAACTGCGTCAAAAAAAAGTTGTGTGTATGCGATTATTTATTTATATATTTATTATACACTAGCTGTTGCCCGCGGCTTTGCCCACGTTAGGAAAAAATCTTTTTTTTTTAATAAAAAGTATCCTATGATACTTCTAGTACCTTCCATAATATATGCACAAAGTTTCATGATGTTTCGTCGAGTAGTTTTTGCGCGAAAGCGTGACAAACATCCACTCTTTCACATATATAATATTACTTGGATTGTCGCGGTTTCACCCGCGTATTTCCTATTCCCGTGTGACTACGGGGATAAATTATAGCGTATGTGCTATTCTGATGTATAAACTATATTATTGTAAATTTTTATCAAAATTTAATTAGTGGTTTTTACGTAAAAGAGTAACAAACATTCGTACTAACAAACTTTCGCATTTATAATATAAGTAGGATTCTGGTGATAAAGTTACGGTCAGAAGCTAGTCACTAGTGTAATTGAACTGGTAACAATGAGACCGGTTGTACCGCAGAAGCCTCGTAGGTAATTCCCGCATCCGCTTGTCTATTGTTTGATTCATCTCATAATATCATTATAATTTGAATATTTTTGTTTAACATGGGGATTCCCCGATATTAATGGCGGATGAAAAGGTAGTATTTTATTGTTTGCTTGCAACAGGATTTGCTGTAAGGCCAAGTAATAGAAACTGTAACAGATACTATATTATCTTTCTGGTAGAATGAGATAACATCTATATATCCTACTAATATTATATATCTGAAAGTTTGTGAGGATGTTTCTTACTCTTTCACGCAAAAACTACTGAATGGATTTTGATAAAACTTCTTGATAATATAGCTTGTACGTCAGTTTAACACATAGGCTATAATTCATCTCCCTATTCCCACGGGAACACGGGATAATATAGACTATATCATCCCGCTAAGATGCAGTTGTAAATATTAGTTAACGCAGGCGAAGCTGCGGGCAACAGCTTGTAGATCAATAAATTAGAATATCTGTTTGTAATATTATAGTAACCACTTTTTACAAAATGCATAATAGCTACTATAATGAAACTTTTTTACACCTTTTCGACTATTTATTATTATATATTGTAACAGTTACAATTTAAACACAGGTTTCGACAAAGTCATCATTAGTATGTTCCCGTGATAAGTTCTCGAAGAGACTTGTATTACGGGTACCATACAACGGAAATACAGATTTTATTTAATACTGTTTATATTAATACATATATTTAAGATTTTTATTATATAATACACATATTTAATATACCTACATCCATGACCCAGGAACACAAACTTTTTATTGCTCCTTGGTGGGATTTGGACCCGCTACCTCCGGCTTGTGTGCCAACGCGCTAACCACTGAGCCACAGAGGTTGCCTAAATATCTATATCTATGCATAAATCTAATGATACCTACAATTATCTTTATTAGCACTTACAAAAAATAAGGCTGATAAGATTAAGTAATGGATATAAAATAACTGTTTAATTCGTCTAAGATCCTGTTGAGCGTGGTGTCATTACTCTTTTATTTAAATCGATTTCCTCACATTTAATTATCATGAATAGTATCGACAACTGGTTTTATATAAAATAAAGTGTTTCTAAAAAAATAATTATTGCCTATATTAATTGATTTTTGCAGGACACTAATAAAATAATATTTACGGGAACAGCTTTCCGTGACCGTGGTTGCTGTAAAGTATCTGAGAAGTCAAGGATCAGCTTTATATATTAGTATAAGTTTATTACTCACTTGATAAATGGGTTATCTAACACTGAAATAATTATTCAAATTCGACGAATAGCTCCTGAGATTAGCGCGTTCAAACAAACAAACTCTTCAGCTCAGCATCAACTCACACACGGCCATCAGTAGGGCTATTCTGTAAGGTCGTTTTCGAATCTCGAAGCGGAACCCGCGGTGTTATGACGAATTTGACGGACTTGTATTCTTTAAAACTCGACTCTCTACCTATATCCATAAAGATCATTTTCGAAGTGACGTAATGTGAGCTCTATCGCTCAGGTGAAGCTCGATATTGAAATGGTTTCTTACAGAATAGCCCTACTGATCCCAAACTAGACAAAGCCTGTTCTTATGGTAACCAGACAACTGATACACTACATAAATATTTCTAAATATATACATATTATAGATAAATTACGCCCAGAGACAGAATAAAATATGATCATGCTCGTCATACAAACATTTGTCTTGGGTGGGAATCGATCCCACGACCTGCTGGTTTAGCAGTCAGGGTCGCTAACCACTAGACCAACGGGCCAGTCGTTACTATAATATTAGTATATTTTCGAATTGTATTTAAATATGATCTGTAGGGCTATTCTGTGAGGTCGTTTTCGAATCTCGATAGCGGAATCCGCGGTGATATGACGACTTTGACGAATTTTCTTTGAAACTCGACTGTCTGTCTATATCAATAAAGTTCACATTTGAAGTTAGTGTAAAGTGAGCTCTGTCACTCAGGCGAAGCTTGATATTGAAATAATTTTTACAGAATAGCCCTACAGCAGTCGACTTATTTCAGAATGCTCTCAATTCTCATATCAAGTTCGCAACAAATATAATTATCACCATTACAAAGAAACAATCTACACTAATATTATAAAGAGGAAAATTTTGTTTGTTTGTTTGTTTGGTTGTAACGAATAGGCTCAAAAAGTACTGGACCGATTTCAAAAATTCTTTCACCATTCGAAAGCTACATTATCCACGAGTAACATAGGCTACATTTTATTCTGAAAAAAATAGGGTTCCGTAAGATATTTGAGTTTTTCGGACACAAGGTGTAAAAAATCAACCAGAAAAGTTACCTATTTTGCGTACGCTGCCCAAACTATAAAAGATAGAACCATAAAATGTTCTAATTAATTGTAGATCTTATAATTATCTACAAAAAAGTCCGCGACACGTTATATCTATCTATGTCGAGTGAGGCACAGTAACCATTTTTTTATTTAGATATTTTGAATTTTTTTGGACTACATTTAAACGCGTTTATTTTACTCATGCTTTTAATCCTTAAGATATGAAGCTAAAGAGTTTGTTTATTTGAACGCGCTAATCTCAGGAACTATCGGTCAGATTTTAATGAAACATTTCAGTGTTCGATAGCCCATTCATCGGTAAAGATATATCATCCCGCTAAGATCCCGTTGTAAATCTTAGTTAACGCAGGCGAAGCTACGGGCAACAGCTAGTTTAATATACGATGACTTCATAAGCGCCTTAGATCGATTATTTAATAATTATACGTTCAATGTTTTTATAGTGAGAACCGATTATAGACGTAGCGAATCATAATATTTGTAATTATCTTTTTTTTTTATTCTTAGAACTTTCCGTCATGTTGCCAACGGTTTTTTCCGGGAATAAGTAGAATTAATTTTTGACGTGACAACGTCCAATAACTTGATAAATTACGGGCAGCATGCACGAAAACGATGACGTCATGTCGCGTTCCGCAAGCGAGAGCGCGGCACGAACGAAAGATGATCGGTTCGCGCAATCGGCTCAGTTCGGTTCGTGCTGAATGTAATGTTACCGTAAACCGACTTTACAAACAATCAATTTTTTTTAACTATAATATAATGTAGCAATACTTACACAGCCTATGTAGGCTATACCAATATGGCTGGCTGGTCGAGTGATGACGCTATTGGACACTTCACGCAGGTCACGGGTTCAAATTCCGCCAAGTACAGGTAATTTGTATGATGAATGTAAAATGTCTACTGGGTTATGGAAGTTCTGTAAAAATCACCACGTAATACTACGGCATTACGTGGTGACGTAGGTTAATTCATTATCATAAACAAAACTTTTGTATTCATCATCATCATCATCACCCTTCTCCGTTCACTGCTTAACATAGGCCTCCCTCAATGAACGCCAAGATGGCCGATCCCTTGCCACTCGCATCCAACCGACCACTGCACGGAGATCATATTTCTCCCATTAGCCTATCAGATAAAATACTATAAAAATATAGTAGTATATGATATTATAGCAATGATTTATCAAAATTTATGTTTATTGAATATACTTGTTTAGTACTTGATTTGTCTAATATATCTTTTATAGAATCAGTTGTATCCCAAATGTTTTTCGAATTTTACTAGGTGAGCCATCTGCTCACCTACCTACCGATTAAGCTTAAAGGCCATCAGGCCTAAAAGTCTAATCTTCGAAAAAAACCCCAAATGTTTACTATAAACATACTACCTAGATAAAACGTGTAAAAGATAACAGATAAATAATAAAACGAAAAAAAAAGATCATAATATTTTCTTTATTATAATTCATCACAACTTAATTTAATTACAAAGAGTAACCCGATATACATCTCATGTCAGCACTGTCCGACAACAACTCGGACAAAAAGTCAGTTTAGCCTGTCGAAAGAGCTTGTCATCGATGCTTGACTCGACCTATCAAATCAACTATAATTATAGTTTTTATTATAATTTTGATTATAATCAATTAGAAGCGAAGAACTTTTTGTGTTTGGTCTGAGCCTGTCTAGAGATTGTCATCTTTTTAATTTTTAACCGTTGCCCGTGGCTTCATTTCATGTTCCGAGTTGGCATAAAAAAACCTTTTTTAAATATTACAGTGTGAAAACATCGTGAGGAAACCTACATTCTTTGACAGTATAACTATCGCCCGTTACCCTCCTCCCCATATATCGAGTAACCCGTGCCCAGCAGTGGTGCCCGTGATGATCATGATGATGACGATGACGATGACGATGACGATGATGATGATGATGATGATGATGATCATGATGATGATGATTATGACGAATTCTTTATTATTAAATTCCCATGGTAAATCGGATGACTGGTAACCGGAACAGAATTCGAGGCGAATTGGCTTATATCGTTGACCGGTAATTTAAATATTCCCATCGACAATGTTCAAAAATGGCCTTGATGTGTTACAATAGACACACAAAGGTATTTAATTTTTATAGGAATAATATTTACGCCTTGGAGCACATGCGAAAGACTGATGCACGTTGATGAAGCTCCCCAACACGGTTCTGGCCCAGTCGTGGCGGTGGGGCTCAGTAGCCCAGGGTGAAATCAACAACTTGGGTGAAGCGAATTGAGCCGGAGGCTCTTTGTACTCCTCTTATAAGAAGAGGGAGCAAAAGAGCAGGGGGCAAGGGGCGAGACGGGAACCTCGCCTTATTGTACTGTCCCACTGTTGGGAGGAGTTGTTCTATGGTACGGGTTGACCCCTCTGTTTTTGGTCCTCTTAGGCATTGACTAGCCGTCGAAGTGCCCTGTTGCTTTTAGATCCGAGTCACCTTACCAATGGCAGTATTGGTGGCACTCGCCGGTTTTAGTGGGTGGAGCTGCGTCCACTAACCAGCTTTCGAGCGCAGCGACCCCACATACCCACCTGGAAAGCCCCCCGCGGGATGCCTAAGCGCATTATATTATATATTATATTGATGTATAACTAGATACACAAATATTATTAAGTATTGTAAGGGCCTGTTTCACAATCTCCATATAAGTTCCCAATAGGCTATCGGCAACATATTTGACAGATATTTGACAGATAGAGTATGGAGTATCTGTCAAATATGTTGCCGATAGCCTATTGGGAACTTATCTGGAGATTGTGAAACAGACCCTAAGAGTGATAATGTGTGTGCTTTACGAAGTTTATTTGATAAATATCCATACGTACACAAGTTCATAATCATTAGCCCGCTACCGTCTACTAAAAACTAAGCTGTTTTATTAATGTTTCCACAAGGAAAGTGAATATACATACAAATGTATATTTACTTACGTTTACAAATATGCATTTAAATGTATTTGTCATGTCATTTAAAATTCGAAGCAGAGATGCCGGATCTGCTCAAAACGCCTCATAATAGCTATTGTTGGGAAAACCCAGTTTCAATAATAACCAAAACGTATATTGTTTTCTTATGTTTACGCGAATTTCCTTTGCGCGAATTTCATTTAAAAAAAAAAGGAAAAACGCTCATTATAATGCAAGAACTTTTACCATAATATACTTTGGATCCCATTATTAAAATCATCATAATATGTTACAGAATCTGGATACAGCATTTACTGAGTGGATGGGACTAATCAAAATATTAATCCTACTGATATTATAAATGCGAAAGTTTGTAAGTATGGATGTTTGTTACTCTTTCACTTATAGCATAGCTTATACATCAGAATAACACATAGGCTATCATTTATCATCATACTCCAGGGAATGGGAAGGTAAATCCGCGGGGTGCTACTAGTGAATAATAAAGTAGGTTTGAATAACTTTGTAACAGTAGGACGTCTGACACCTCAGTCCTCCTGTGACCATGGTTGCTGTAAAGTATCCCAAACGTCGGACATATAAAAACCTAAATAAACCTCGATAAAATCTATAAGGGTAGTTTTATTACTAAAACCTTATTTTATTATCCAAAGCCTCGCTAGTATAGAAAAGTCACAACAGGTACATAACATACGCGTATCATTAACACTTATCGATGTTATCAGTGCTAACACTAGATTTGTTGACAAATCGTCAAAATTATCTACCCACACAGGACATGTCCAAAGCTTTTACGTGGTACTGATTAGATGCGATTACAAAGATAACACTCATGTTGGAAAAGCCGTGGGATTTCCAGTAGTATATACTAATACTTGATATTATGAAATACTTGATATTATACAATACTTGGTATTATAAGATATGATATTAGCAGTCGATCATTGCATCATAAGCCTTAATCGCATAGCATATAAATAATGCTAAAAGGCATGTTTTTTAGCATAGGAGGGTAAATGAACAGTCGACCCTTACTTACGACTATCGACGCCCATGTAACAATAATTTTCATGTTCATTGCACGGGCCTTTAAATTATTATTAAGACAGGGGTATACGACTAAAAAAGCTATTTTTCACATAAGGCTGTGTAGAAAGGCTACTTCATTTTACACGCGTTAAAAAATTGTAAGTTTTCTAGTTTCTTTCTTGATCATGCGTAATTGTCCAAGTTAATATGGTTACAATTTACAGTAAAGTATGAACCTTTGTATATCCCACTGCTCGGCACGGGTCTCCTCCTCGAAATCAGGCGAGGAGGGTAAAGGGCCATAGTTTACCGATGCGCTGGCCTACTGCGTGTTGGTAAACTTCACATACCTCAAGATTTTCAATCTCATCAGACATACAGGTTTTCTCACGATGTTTTCCTTCACCGGTGAGCGAGCGATGGTATCGTTGGTGTACGAAATTTAGTAAAACCCATTTCAAGGCACACGGGGGGGTCAGGATCAAACCCGGAATCTCTCGCATAAGAGGCCGAGTCTATACCCACTGAACCATCGTCGCAAAAACCGTGATAAAATTTAGAATTGAAATGGTCTTGTGCTTAGGGTGCGATTAGAAATTTTACAAGACAATTGCTCACTACACTACATTAGAAAATCCCATTTCAAGGCACACGGGGGTCAGGATCGAACCCGGAACCTGAACATAAGAGGCTGAGTTCATCCACCACTGGACCATCGTCGCTCAGTTACAGTATAACAGTTATTTTCCTAAGTGACAGAGAATATTTCGTTAAGGTAATATTAGTTGACAGGGTGCAGAGACCTGGCATTCCACAATCAAAGCGTATCTCTATCTGTACGCGGCCTCACACAGGCGCCGTAGCCAAATAAGTCAATATTAGCTCTTGCACAATTGACAGAGAGACGCCAAGCTGGTAACGGCATTGGGTACACTGAACTCGGGTATGGCAAATTTGATACATCAAATCCGGTATGAAGCAGCAATTCTATGAAGCGAATGATACAAATAAAATCGATTATAGCTTATAATTGATATCTATTTGTAGTTTTTATCTGTGAACATTTCAGTACATTTTTATCGCCATCTCGGGAAAATTCTTCCTTATCTGTACTAATATTATAAGGAGGTAACATTTATAAGTTTGTGAGGATGTAGGGGTATCTCTCAATAAAAACATGACTGTTATAAGTTTGACCGTTGGTCTGTCACTAGCACGTGTTGATTTTAAAGTGGTTTTCCATTTAAATAAAAAAGAACGGCGAAATTTTGTGCGTTTTGTGACTTTCTTTAGAAAACATTCTCTGAGCAAAAAGTAGGAAAAATAAATTTTGTTTAACGTTTGTACATAATGTGTTTAAAATGCACCAAATTCGAATATACCTCGAAAAAGCTTAGGATTTTTAGAGTATTAATTAATACGTGATGAAAACCTAATATTACCCCCTCCGTGACCAAGCGTGGTATTTTAACCCCCCACCCCTTTCCCCTGACTTGGTCACGTAGTATGTACGTTCTCTAATATATTGTATTTATAACCTGACAGCAACACGAAAGCTAAAGCACATACAAATACAAGCAGCTCTGACAATGCGTAATATCGCACGTGTCTCTTGGCTCGAGCTTCGATTTGATCAAAGGAAAACAAGACAAACATACGTTAGTAATTACAACACGGACAAATGTTATTACTTCTGCATGACTGCATGCTGACTGCATGCTAAGACAACCGAATCTTTTTTTTAAATTCCGCCGAATTACTGAGCTCATATTACTGAGCTCATAAATTTAGAACTGCATTAAATTAGATAGTTCTTTTTATGTTGCTTTCTTATATTTACGTGAATTTATTTATAATTAAGTTTTTTATTGGAACGACTGTCCTTATAATAAACCGCGAAAAAATCCGTAAAAGTTGTTTCATTAATAGTTCTTCTTTTTGATTGCTTGGTTGTACGTTATAATATATGTAATAATATATTAAAGACCGTACACGTTATGAAAAGGTTCGTATAAAATAATGATAATGAATGCAAACCATTTTTGGGTGAGGCCGGGACAACGTAAACGGGTGCATTGATAACGCATTTTTTTACAATCCATCTGTTATAATATTTATTTATTTTACAAAACCTAAGCCTAAGTATTTTTTTAACAAATCTTAAAAACTTTTAACAAAAAGTGTTAACAATTGTAACTGTTACACGTTTAAAATTAATCACGCGCCATAATTCGTTCACTGAATTTAATAAATATGTATCATAAATATATTCATAATAAACAATAGATGTCCATTTAATTAGCGTTAAGGTCATTCAGTATTAGCATGCCATACAAAAAGCATATCTTATCTAAACAGTGGCGACAAAAACCGGATTGGAAACGCGAGTCTGTATGAATATTCATACAGTAGTTCAGACGGGCGTTTCTGATCTATTTCTACCTCGTGTATGCCAATTAGCTGTTGTCCAAATCACGCAAGGAAATGAAATGAAAAAAAATAATAATTAAATAAAGGCATTTCGTTTTGTGTTTCTTTGGCAGATAAGATTCTAAGGGCCTGTTTCACAATCTCCAGTTAAGTGCCCAATCGGATATCGGCAACATATTTGACAGATATTTGACAGATACTCCATACTCTATCTGTCAAATATGTTGCCGATAGCCTATAACTTAACTGGAGATTGTGAAACAGGCCCTTAGAGAAAATCCCCGACAAAGAACTAAAGTTACCGATATCACACGAAGAATAAGCCCGTTGAAGTGGCTGCGCTGGTCACACGGGCACGGACACTAGTGGCACGGGATCGGTCGTCTTGGCGCTCATTAAGCGAGTCGTACGTTTGGCAGTAGACGGATAAAGGTTAATGATGATGATCTTTGTAGGTTTCTATACCCTAACTAATGCCTCTACGAGTGCTTTCAGCTTTTAAAAAAGTCCTGGAACTGCAGACAATAGAAACACCTGGCCTAGGATGGCCTTGGCGGAGGCCAACCTACTCCTGTAAATAGAGGATATTTTTTATTTCTAATATAAATTGGCAGGAGAGTACCGTGACTGATAACGGCATGACGCTGTCATTTTCCCCTACTACACGACCCGACCGGAGAATATGTTCTGTGTAAAATAATGATCTGCTTTTGCTTTTTTTATAATTTTTTCAAATGAAGAACATTTATTTAAATAATTCAGTGAAGATCAAAAGGTTCAAATAGGACAAGGCAAGTAATATCAAACATTCGATTGAACCTTTTCAAGCATGCAAAAAACAGTCAAATATTTCACTTAAAAGCACAATGAAATGATTTTATTAATACGTAAAATAATTTCACTTGTATTGTTAGTAAAATTTGGTTTAAATTAAAAATTAAAACAGAACATTATTATCGTCATCAGAATGAATGGCAATACGTCATACGTAAAACAATGTTACCTAAATATTATTAAACGTATATTTCCGCGTAAGCCACTCACAATAACGGATTATAATTACCAAGTCGATCAGAATAATATAGTAGCAATATAGATCATAATACGTATTACATTTAATTACGTATCGTAATAGGAAATAATAAAATACGTAGTTTTATTAAAATTTGTAAAAGTTGTTTCATTATAATGAACATTTATTTTTAATGCGATCTTTATTGTTTTATTGACGAATATAATATCGAAAATCTTAGGTACTACATAAGCATCATATTATGCATGAGAAATAAAGAATTTTTGTAAAAAATCTATATCCGCAGGTGAACTGATTGTTGGCGTGGCGACGCATGCCGTGGCGACGACGCATCGTCCAAATTTATTGTCATAGTCAGAGGCAACATAGAATATAGTAAAACAGCGCCCCTAGACAAGTGGCACAAACGCTAAACGAATAGAAATAGAATAGAATACTTATTAAATGTGAATGACACTAGTTTACGACATGTGATTTGACAGCTATTGTTATTCTCATACAATAAGACGTATTTTATTCTATTTCTATTCGTCTATCGTTTGCCACTTGTCTAGAGGGGCTGGCATTGAAATTGTCCATCATGTTATATTTAGTTAGTGTCATAATCTGTTATTTTCTGTATATTGTAAAAAATATTAACTTTGATGTTTTACATCTTCCATCCTTAAAGACCGTCGCGGTAAAACTCGACGTCGGCTTGAGTTACGAGCATGCTGAATTCGATTTAACGTCAAACACTCAACGCCAAAAATGCAACAGTGCTCGATAAAAAAGCGTAGCGCTTTAAAAACGCCTCCGTGTGACATGGGTGTCCATGTCTCATTCAAACGGTTTTTTACCGCTCGGTAAAAAAGCGCTCGTGCAAACGGGGCCTAAGCGTAGCTTTAATAGAATGACAGTTGTCAATTGTCATACCAACCAGTGCAACTACATGGCAACTGCTATCACTAACTCGTATCTGACATCGGTTGTATTGATACACAGACGAATTACTAACCTATTAAAACTTTGAAAAAATAGGTGGTTTGTGTGTTGTTATGACACAATTCTAAAGCTATTTTCGACATAATATTACAGTCGTAATGTTTAAATGAGATTGTGGGTCTACATAAAACAATCGGCTTGTGCACTGACAAATATTAAATTAAGTATTATTTATGTAAAAATATTTATTTTTTTAGTGGGCGTAAGAGTTCATAATGTGTACAAAGATAATAATAATATGTCTATGGACGCTTTTTTACACCACGTCAATCTGGTCCCGTGGTAAACTTAAATAGAACTTTTGTTACGGCCTACGGGTACCAGGCAACGGAAATACATATTATATTTAATACGTTTATATTCATATAAGATTTTATATTATATCATCATCATCATCATCAGCCTTTATCCGTCCACTGCTGAACGTAGCCTCCCTCAATGAACGCCAAGACGAACGATCCCCTGCCACTCGCATCAACACGCATAATATAATTTTACATATATGTAAGATTTTAATTATAATATAATACAAATCCATTTGTATTATATTATAACTAGCTGTTACCCGCAGCTTCGCCCGCGTGAACTTAGATTTACGGATTTATCATGTCTTATGATGATCATTTTCTATTTTAATAATTACTAAGTTTTTGTATTAAAATGTATATAATATGTTATCTTGAACATAAAGACATATCGCTTCGCAGACTTTCTGTAGGCATATTTAGGATACTAATATTATAATATATTCCACCATACGTTGATCATAATAATTATTACGTCTACAAGAGTTGATACACTACGGCCTTAGACAACAGACAACCTCCCGTTCGAATCACAGCAACACGATTTATTTTCTTGTGCATTATTTTCATTTTGCCATATCTTCTAAAGTATTCATTTAATTTGCATGATGTTAAGAGCAAAAATAATCTTCATGAAGTGCTTAAGCCAATTAACTGATTTAAAATGATAAGGATTCATACCGTATTTGTGTAAATAACTTTCAAACTATCGCGTTATAATTGTCCATTTTTGAAAGTATTAAATGGATAAAGTATGATATTCCTAAGAGATCTATAGACATATGCCATCGCGGACTTTTTTGTAGATCTATTTAAGATACACAATTCCACCATACATTATTTTGTTATATTATAAAGGAAAGGAAGGAACATACTTATTATAAAGGAACATACATCATCTAAGGCAATACTACTTCATGGATCCGGAGACGACAAATTCCTCGATAATTGCAACAAACAAAACCAAGACTGGACCGAAGCCCAAAATAGAAAGAGAAAAACAAGAACTAGTCCTGACGCTACTACACGGACATTGAAGCAATGCAAAACAAACTACTGGCTCTCAGCACCTATTCCCACTTCTAATAGTTTTTCCACTCTGGACGAAGACCTACCCTCTAATGAAACGCCGGCACCTAAACCCGTCAGACCTCCACCAATATTCGTTGACAAAGTCAGCAATATTAAGCCTTTGACCAAAATGCTAGAAGAAGCAACAGCAGGAGATTTTGAAATAAAAATACTACAGTCTGATCGAGTCAAAATACAAGTGAGAACAGCCGAGTCATACTCAGTTGTATACAAAGAGCTAAAAAAAAGGGACACTGAATTCTACACCTACCAGCCTAAAGAGGAACGCAGTTTCAGAGTTATCCTAAAACACATTCACCATTCCACTGACACTGAAGAAATCAAGACAGCCCTAGAAGATCTTCAGCAGCAGCATTTTGGCTGCCATAGGCAGCCAAAATGCGTTAAATGTGCAGGCTCCCACCGCACGATTGAATGCTCCAGAAAGGAGCGATCAGATAAGGTTAAATGTATTCTATGCGACGGCAACCACCCCGCAAACTACAAGGGCTGCAGCGTTTATAAGGAACTAGCACAAATTCGCTATCCAACCCCATTCAACAAAAAACAAAGAAACCCAACTGGGCAATCAAACGCCCAAAAAGCAAATATTAACGGCTTGACCTACAGCGAAATGCTACAGAAAAACTTACCAACAAAAGATAGCACTAACACCCAAAAAATTGAAGTTACCTTGATAAAGCTGACCGAAATGATGCAGGCAATGATGAACCAAATGTTAGTAACTACTAAGCTGCTAACAGAACTCACGTCAAAACTGGTCCCACATTCCAACCACTAAACATATGTGTTTGGAATGCAAATGGCCTGTCCAACCACTCTCAGGAGTTAAAATTATTCTTAAAAATTCAAAACATTGACGTAATGTTGATCTCCGAAACACACTTCACCAGGAAAAGCCATCTCCTTATACCAGGATACTCTTTGTATCATACTATACACCCGGACGGAAAGGCACATGGTGGAACAGCAATCCTCATTAGGACAAACATCAAGCATTACGAATTGCCACCCTTCTCCACAGAATACCTGCAAGCAACTGCCATTGTCGTATCTGACCCAAACAATCTAACATTATCAGCAGTCTATTGCCCGCCAAGGTATACCATAAGAAATGCAGACTTCACCAACTACTTCCGCTCTCTAGGTCCTAGATTTTTAGCCGGTGGCGACTACAACGCCAAACATACACACTGGGGCTCAAGACTAATACTACCACGTGGTCGCGAGCTTCTCAGGTGCATTCAATCGCATAATATGGACATCCTCTCATCTGGTCATCCGACATACTGGCCCTCAGACCCCAAAAAGATACCTGACCTAATCGACTTCTGCGTATTCAAAGGGATATCTAAAAAACACCTCTCCTGCCAAAGCTGTCTGGACCTATCATCGGACCACTCACCAATTATTATTACTCTATCGACTACTATTATCGAAAAGAATTCAAAATGCGTCTTACACAATAAGAAAACAAACTGGACATATTTCCGCTATTTAATTGACGAAGCGTTTGCTAAACCAGTTAGACTTAAAACCGAAGAAGACATAACCGAGGCAGTCGAATTCTTCACCAGATCCCTCCAGACAGCGGCTTGGGACGCTAGTCCGTTCCCCAAAAAATCTAGGAGGGAGGACCCCATATCTACCCACATAAGGGCGATGATATCTCAAAAAAGGTATCTGAGGAAACAGTGGCAAATATCACAATGCCCACTAGCTAAAAAGCGTCTTAACCACGCTATCCGCGAACTAAAAATCGCTATTGCTCGCGATCGAAACTCGAGTTTTCAAGAATATATCAGGAGCCTCGACGCCTCCGCTTGTTCTGACTACTCACTTTGGAAAGCGACAAAAAAAATGAAATCCCCTACGACTGTCTCCCCGGCCCTACGTGCGCAAGATGGAGGTTGGGCTCGAACAGATAGAGAAAAAGCATATGCTTTCTCCACCCACTTGCAATCGGTTTTCAAACCGCATCCGAGCGGTGCTCCAGATCAAGAAAGAGAAGTTCTCAGATATCTGTCAGAAGACCCTACACACGTGGATGCCAGAGACGATATAACCAAATTCACCAAAAACGAAGTCATACGCGCAATACATAAAGTTAATACCAAAAAGGCTCCTGGATATGACCTCATCACCAGTCGCCTCTTAGCTGAATTGCCTAACTCTGGAATGATCCTACTCACCTCCATCTACAACTGCATGACAAGATTAAAATTCTTCCCACCTCAGTGGAAAGTGGCAAAAATTATAATGATACAAAAACCTGATAAACAGCCGGAAGATCCAAAGTCATATAGGCCCATCAGTCTTCTCCCCATCCCATCTAAAATATACGAGCATTTACTACTTACACGAATGATGCCAATCATTAAGGAAAAACACCTGATCCCTAATCACCAATTTGGGTTTCGCCAGAAACACGCCACAATAGAACAGGTACATAGACTCACTGACGAAATAACTAGAGCATACGAGACGAAACAATACTGTGCAGCTGCGTTTTTAGACATATCACAAGCGTTTGACCGGGTATGGCACGAAGGCCTGCTATTTAAAATCAAATCAAACATGCCCCATAATCTGTTTTGTATCATCAAATCATTCCTAACCAATCGCCACTTCATGGTACAGTGTGGAGACGAAGTAACAACCATATACCCAATCACAGCGGGCGTTCCGCAGGGAAGCGTAATGGGTCCTATCCTCTATCTGCTTTACACATCTGATTTACCTACCAGCCCTAATATCACCACAGGCACCTTCGCAGATGACACAGCCATTCTAGCCACCCACAGTCAGCCAGAAGAGGCAGCCAAACTACTACAGGATGGTCTAAACAACATATCTATTTGGCTACAAAAGTGGCGGATTAAGGCAAATGAAACCAAATCAGTGAATGTAACATTCACATTGAGAAGAGAATATTGTCCACCCGTTAAACTAAACGATGTCGTTATCCCTAAGGCAGACCATGTAAAGTATCTCGGCCTGCACCTTGACAAACGATTAACCTGGAAGAAACACATCTTGACCAAGAGAAAACAGCTCGGCCTGCAACTAAATAAACTTTATTGGCTCATTGGTAGGAAATCGCAGTTATCACTAGAAAACAAACTATTACTATACAAAGTTATCCTCAAGCCAATATGGACCTACGGTATCCAGTTATGGGGGACTGCCTCTCATTCTAACATCGAAATTATCCAACGCTTCCAAAACAAAATGCTACGCATAATTACTAATGCCCCATGGTTTGTTACTAACCAACAACTGCACAATGACTTAAAGATTCCCACTGTTAGGGAGGAAATAATCTTAAATACCAAAAACTACAAATCAAGGATATCAAATCACCCAAATATATTAGCCCAACCTCTTATGGACGAAAAACCTACACGGAGACTGAAACGAAGGATCCCACAAGATGTGCTTATAAAATAAGCATACTGTTTCTAAAATAGGATGCGACACTGGCCGCATACCTATATAAGACCTAACATATATATCCAACATTCTACTCAATGTCCTGCCCAAAAGTGACAGATTGTAGAAATAAATAACAAAAAAAAAAAAAAAAAAAAAATATATTATAAAGGGTTTAGGCAGCGTTTTCGTTGGAATCTCCCAGACGGCCAATTTTTTTCCGACACCTCCAACAATTATTGTTATATCTTAGCCAATATATGCAAAAACTTAATAAATTATGTACATAAACCTTCCTCTTGAATTGTCCTATCCATTGAAGAAAACCGAATCAAAATCCGTTGCGTAGTTTTAAAGATTTAAGCGTACAAAGGGATATAGGGACAGAAAAAGCTGCTTTGTTTTATAATATGTAGTGATAGTGATGATAAAAATCCATCCCTAGTTGCTGAAATCAGCAGGTTTTAATAGAAACCACTCAATCCTGTTTAATTTCTTCCACGTCAAACCAACATGATACACACACAATACCGATAAACACGAACCAAGCTACGTGCTCTAATAATGATCTGAATTTAGCTTTGCCAAGTACTAAAGCACTGGATCCCCGGGGAGCCGACTGGCACATCAAGTTTGATTTGAACTAGCAAAGCCATGCGATGCTTCTTAATTGCCATATTAGACATCACTGTAGTGATAAAACTGGATTTACTGTGATGAGTTTTAAAACGGCTTTTAGCGGGCAAACGAACTTTAGCAAAGTATAACATATATTTGACGACCTCTGTGGCTCAGTGGTTAGCGCGTCGGCGCTCTAGCCTGAGGTAGTGGATTCGAATCGCGCCAGCGAACTAAAAAAAATCTGTGTTCCTGGGTCATATATAATAAAAATCTTAAATATATGTATTAATATAAAAGTATTAAATATATGTATTTCCGTTGTCTGGTACCCGTAACACAAGTTCTTCGGAAACTTAGCACGGGACCAGATTGACGTAGAATAAAAAGCGTCCATGGATATTATTATTATAACATATTTTCCTATTATACAACTATCAAGCGATATTTCAAGATTAAAAAGTAAGGTGTCATAATATGCTGGGCATTGGTTTTGTCCTCGAAATCTAGCGAGGAAGATTATTGGGTTATATTTTGCTGTTGCTGTCGTTCAAGAGGCTGATCCCATATAAGCTAGACCATCGTCGCTCGTCGTCGAGTGAGCGACTGGACATTGTAAAAAAAAGTAAAGTATCAACCCTTATATGTCCCACTGCTAGGCACGGGTCTCCTTCCTCGAAATCAGGCGAGGAGGGTAATGGGCCAATAGTCCACCGCGCTGGCCCAGTGCGGATTGGTGAACTTCACATACCTTCAAAGACTTCCAATCTCATCAGGCATGCAGGTTTCCTCACGATGTTTTCCTTCACCGGTGAGCGAACGATGGTCTCGTGTGCACTTAGAAATTTAGAAAAACCCATTTCAAGGCACACACGGACGGGTCAGGATCGAACCCGGAACCCCTCGCTCTACTGGACCACCGTCGCTCTATACGACTCTACACGCTCTACGACTGGACATTGAGATAACAATAATATATTTGAGAAATGATGACTGTATCAAATCACACCTTGAGCGTATACGAGTAAATCCCTAATCGTGGAATGCCAATGTCTCGTATCATCTACTCCGTTTAGGACAATTATGATAAAATCGTAACGGAATACGATATAAGTTAATATTTATATTTGATTTATGATTAATAAGTTAGCAATAGAAAGTTCACAGTTATGACTATCGACGACCTCTGTGGCTCAATGTGCGTTGGCGCTCAAGCCCGGAGGTAGCGGGTTCGAATCTCGCCAGGGAATAAAAAAGTTTGTGTTCCTGGGTCATGGATGTGTATTAAATATTATGTGTAATATATTACAATAAAAATTAAATATATGTATTAATATAAAAAGTATTAAATATATACACTGTATTTTCGTTGTCTGGTACCCGTAACACAAGTTCTTCGGAAACTTACCACGGGACCAGATTGACGTGGTGTGAAAGCGTCCATAGATATTATTATTATTATTTATTTGAGAAAATATTACATTATTGAAAGGTATAATATTTTGCTAGTGCTTTTTAAATTCAGAAAAGTCATTTAAGTTCGTTTGTATTACACGAAGGATATTTTGAAAAAAAAAGGAAGATGTAGTTGTCTTATACTGATATGAGGATGGAACATTTTATGGCCAAGTCAATGATGCACTGGTTTTCCATGCAGCTTCTGGGACAGCCTACATCACTCGCACTGTGTCGTTCCAGCTTCATCATCATCATCATCAGCCTTTATCCGTCCACTGCTGAATATAGGCCTCCCTCAATGAACGCCAAGACGACCGATCCCTTGCGATATGCAAATTATAATAAGCTTGATTGAGCTTCAACCTCTGAGTCTTTCATTTTACTCTTTTAAGAGGTAGGTGCTGCTTAACAGCCTAATTGAGCCAGCGCGACTGGGGTGTCAAAAGAGATAGCTATGCTGTCGCGTTTGGGGCGGCTTATGAGTTTCCATTTGACCATTCTTGATAGGGAAGAGTAGGACAATGCATCTGTACAACTTCGGGTTTTGTAGATGTCTATGCGCGTTGATAGTCCCAAAAAGGCTCAGTAGAGCCTACTCTACCCTACTCTACACTAACTACTCGTTCACCTACCATGCTAAGACCACAAAAAACTACTAGATGGGAACCGTTAGCTGGCATTTATATTCTAGTTAAATTCAAATTCAAAAATTTTATTCAAAATAGTACCATCAAAGTATCTTTTTGAACGTCAATATTATATTCTATCGCCTATATTACTAACATGAAAAAAAAATCTAGCCATAGAATGACACGTATAAACATCCTCTAAATACAATAGCTATGCGGTGAAGGCAACTATTTATACGATAATTAAAAGAACATTGTTTTGGGGCCGTTGTTTAAGTTCGAGCAATTTACAAGCGGTTTAGCCGCTTCGGTTAACTTGAGCGTTTTAACGTGGAAAGTGTGCTTGTAACCGGAGAAAAATACGTTGCTATAAACTGTTTCAATCTTTTTTTGCTGTGTATTTAAATGGGTTTTCGGGAAATCGGGGTCCTCGAACTTAAATTAAATGGACCAAGATTCGACGTTTTACGTGTTACGTGTCTGCACGTCGTTGGATGCGAATACCCGTAACACAAGCTCTTACGAACTTACCAGGGAGCTAAGTTAGTATAGTGAGATTGTTTAATTGATTATCAGTTATCCGCGTTAGCAATAAAAAATCTTTTTTTTTATGTATCCTATGTTACTTCTAGTATCTCCGAGAATATGTGTGCAAAATTTAATGGTGATCGGTTGAGTGGTTTTCGCGTGAAAGCGTAACAAACATCCCCACTTTCACATTTATAATATTAAGTAAGGATTGCACCTTCTGTCAGTGGGAGATGCGCGTTTGCTGCACCGTTGGCATGGATGTCACCGACCTGATTATTTCTTCAGGGAAATAGGTTCCTCGTGTTTCGGAGAGAAGCGACAGAGAGTGAGAGAGAGCGAGAGGAAGAGATAGAGAGAAAGAAGAGCCATCACCGAGACTTAACATTTAGATGTGGTGATTTTGTATAATTTTTCTGGCGACCTTGACTCCTTATTATCAGGCTTGAGATTTGAGAATTAATCAGGTTCGATATTTGAATATGAATTTGACATGAGATCACGAAGCGTGTACAAATGGAACACAACGCATCACGCATGGTGTATTTTTGTATATTTTTTTCAAGATGGCGTCTCTAAATTAATTGTCACTTAATTCTGATTGAATCATCGCGCTAATCATATTACAAACTAGAATCAAGTCATAACATATTTAGCAAACATAATGTATGTTTGGTTAAATTATTTTCAACAATTTTCAATCGTGTTTTTCCTGTATGCAAAATATATTTATCAAAGTAATGAAGGCTGAGAATCATCTGAAGAATTCATTATCATAATTATCATAATGTAATAATGAGTAAAATTCGCGTAAACATAAGAAAGCAATATATCATAATATTGTTATAGTTTGTTGGCCTTCCTATTATTTTAATGAATAAATCTACAAAAAAATAAAGTCGGTTTACTGACGATAGTTGAACGTGACAACGTCATAAGAATCTGATGGGCCGATTGTGCCTTCTTACTTCAAACCTTAAATGGAACGCCTCAGAGCGAGGTAACGCCATGAGTCATGTTTATTCGTGCGTGCAGTCGGCTCCATCGAGTTATAAGACGTCACGTCAAATATTCTTAACAATAATCAATGTACTTCAGTGAGAGTGAATGCAAGTATAGCTTTCTTTTCAATAACAACTGTATACACATAGCCAATAGCATAGTTAACATATTTAATACAGGCCACCAACCAAACAAGCGTTCCATGTAGACACCGACATTCTCAAGATGTAGACGTTACCAATAACATTCGCCAAGCGAATGCAAGGAATAGCACTAACAAACACAATACATACATATTATATTAATTCACGTCGATTTGATGTTAAAAAGGTTTCCTCGAAATCAGGCGAGGAGAGTATGGTCATAATTTGACTGCAATAGGACAAACTTCACCATAAAACACTCCTGTCTCATAAATTGTGTAAGGTATGGACCAAAGAAAAGGAATACGAGAATTTGCTTGGTCGTTATACACGAAAAACAGCGTATCAAAAATTTTTTTTTCGTTTCTACGTTGAATATACTTTTTAACTTTTGAATAGGCATTACAGTCCTTTCAGCTACATTTTAATCATCTTGATTAAGATTTAATGACTGGCCTGCTGGTCTAGTGGTTAGCGACCCTGACTGCTAAGCTAGAAGGTCGTAGGTTCGATTCCCAACCAGGACAATTGATGTTTGATGTGTGATGAGCATGATCATTTTTTCTGTGTCTCAGTGTAATTTATCTATAATATGTATATATTTAGAAATATATAAGTAATATATCAGTTGTCTGGTTACCATAAGAACAGGCTTTGCCTAGTTTGGGACCAGATGGCCGGGTGTGAGCTGTCCCAACAATTATTTACAACTGCATCTTATCTTCTATAAATGGGGTCTCTAAAACTGAAACAATCATTCAAATCCGACCAGTAGTTCCTGAAATACCGCGTTTAAACAAACAAACTTCAGCTTTATATTATAAGATTAATCAACTTCATATTATTATTGTTACAGAACACAAAATGCACAGAGAAGCTATGTCAAAGCAGTATAATGGACATACCGAACAGCGGAGAAACGCCCAGGAGTATAGAGGAAATTTATAAGGATGCAAGGGCTTTCCTCCTCGAATATTTTTCTTCAATACGCAGGTGAGTGGTTGCCTGAGTGGGGAAAATATTGTACCATTACGTATTGCAAGCTTGGAAAATTTGTTTGCTATTGTAGATGGATGTGCATTTTGAAAAATAATTTTCCTACGTGCTAGTTAATATCTGGAATGAACCATCTGATTTATCTTAGGTATTTTGACGTTCTACAGACAGTGTGTAGTCGGATGATAGGGTATTCCAATCTCGAAAGTCTTTTTTTTTCGGTTGAAACTAATGGCCCTAATGCTTCATTGGTAATAATAATAATAATAATAATAATAACATTTATTTGCTAAATTCTGGGTACAAATCAAGATAACAAAAATTCAGTATTCCCTTTTACAATCGACTGTCACCGACAGTGTGCAAATATTAAAGTTAAATTGATAAATCTAAAATCAAAGACTTAAATTAACTAGTAAGTACAATGTCAAATATCTTAATTAGGAGAAACTTATTTATAAACAAAATTAAATTGAAAAAAACCAAATAATAAGATAAAAAAGAAATAGAACTCCTAATTTAATTACATTTTGAAATCAAATTATACAAACATATTTATATTATGATTTATACTATTATTATGAAGTCACAGTAACGTAAAAAATAAAACAGTCAAATTAATAAGTTACTTAGTATGTCATTGTCATTAAGGTATTCTTTTATGCTATAATAATTTTTTTGATTAAGAATTTCAAAAATTTCTCGCTTGAACTTTTGTAGCGGCAGATTTTAGTAGTGGGGTGAGACGGTTGGTTTTACCCAGTGATATAGTAAACGGGAAACCGCTGATGTTTTGAAGAATAATTTAGCCTATAAATAATCATCATCATTCCGAATACATCTGCAAATCTAAGTTAACGGGGGCGAAGCTACGGGCATTAACTAGTACACATAATATTTAACAATTTGTAATTTACTACCCAATACGTTATACCTTACAGTATAATAATTCTTCCTCGCATATTCCTCGTATGGTTGGAATTGATGTGAGATAATTAAATTAGCAACAATCTGTTATCAAAGTGATTTGGACATTTTCGTTGTGTTACTCGTGGGTTTTATTTGCGCTTGTTATCATTACAATAAAAAAGACGCAAGACAAATCATCATCATCTTCTTCCTCCACCTACTCCACCTTTTCATCATCATCATTATCATTATCATCATCATCATGATTATCATCCTAGGCATTACTATTCCCATTCATTTGGGGAAGACTTTTTATGTCATGTGTCTCCATTTTTTCCTCATGCTCGTCAATTCTCGCGTAACTTCAGGGTTACTTGTATCGTTACGTGTTTGATACGAGCGGCTAGGGATCGGTTGTCTAGGCGTTCATTGAGAGAGGCTAGTGTTCAGCCGTGGACGGATAAAGGCTAATGATGATTCTTATATAGAAAAAAAGGTGTGTGTGCGATTCACACACGATAGAAGTGAAACGTCCAAAAAAAATTCATTCACTGGCAGTACCAAGAGATTGCAGAACATCATCACCATTAATTAGTACCTAATAAAACCGTTATTGTAAAGTGACAATTTTAATTTTTTTTTGCATTTTTTCTGCGTCGATATTGACGACACGTTTTGGCATTAGTTTTCGGCATCCTAAAAAATATATTATTTAGCACAACAAGATATAAAAATACTAACAAACACACTGTTAAATAATAACACCACGCTGACTTCTTACTAAAAAGCTCCGCAGCCGCATACATTGTACACTGTATTAACACACCGACATTTGCTCTCTCGCTCTTTTGTATTTGTGTCTCTTACCTGTCGTTTTTTCCGTTGCATCCGGTTTGAAATCACAACGATTTTAAAGAAGTTTCACTTTAATTACCCAACATTTTTCATGTGCAATACAAGGCATATTAGCTTACAATATGGCTAAAAAATTAACGTAATTTGTTCAGTAAAATTGTTATATTTTTTACTCTTTTCATTATAGACAAAACACAGACGCTCATGCAGCCAGACTCCAAGAGGTGGAGAAGGAGTTGAAAACGAGAGGCACATATCAACTAAAAACTCCAGAACTGGTGTTCGGAGCGAAGTTGGCGTGGAGAAACGCCACGAGATGCATTGGCCGAATACAGTGGAAGAAACTTCAAGTAAGTTAGAAACTTAACGATAACATATTACCCAGCGAATTGAACTGTAGACTGTGGTGAGACTAATTTAGTTTATACTGATAATGTTTACTTTGGCTCAGTATAAACCTGAAATGTATAGGACAATCTTAATAAGAAAATTGACATTCAGTTTATGTAAGCAAAACTTTTTTTTTTTAAGGTGTTATAATGATGTTGATCAATCCTACTAATTCTAGTAATATTATAAACGCGAAAGTTTGTTAGTATGGATGTTTGTTACTCTTTCACGTAAAGACTACTGAATGGATTTTAATAAAACTTTACAATAATATAGCTTATACATCAGAATAACTCATATACTATTTATCCCCGTACTCCCAAGGAAATGGGAATTACGCGGGTGTAACCGTGGGGTGCTCCTAGTGAATAATATAATTTCATAAAAATTATTGTTTTACAACAATGTTTTATCTCAACAAAATATTCTCAGTTGGAGAGTTGAAGTAGTCATTATGTTTATTTAATTAAATTAACAAGGTCTAAATTCCTAGCTTATAATATATTAGCCTTATTAATAATGTGAATATAAAATCTTTTTATTGTAACAAATGTGCTAAAATTATTTTTTTTATTTAAAAACCAGTCTGTAAAGTATGTTCGAATTGAAATAGATTTTACAAATTTTTATAGTATTGCCAAATGACAGGTCGTTACTCCTTTCCTAAAAGTTTTTTTATTCCATGGTAAAGATAGAAATTGTTCTTTTAGATTTTTCTTACCCTTTACTATTTCCTAATATAATAATGTAATTTCCTTATGGAAATAATAAAGCCATTTCACGATTCTGAAAGTGATTCTGCCAATTCTAGGCTCTATCGATAAAAGAACTTCTTGAATTATAACGTTATTTCATATTATTTATAGTAAAAGAATCCGCGAGACATTGATGAAAATAAATATAGGATTTTTTTTATTAAAAATTGATTTATCAAAGCAAAAAATATAATTAGTCGAAAATGCATATTGTAAGACAGTAAAAAGAATTTTATGGCATTAAAAATTTTTTTATGAATTTTTAAGCTTCTGCAGCGTTATCAAAACTATTTTTAAAACGGGATATAAATTACATGTATTTTAAGTTGGAGTGTCTTGTTCATGAACCGTGTTCAGTCTTTACATTCGTAGGCAATATCCTAATATCGAGCTGCGCGAAATTAATTTAAAAAACATAGTAAATATGCCGTTTCTCTATGATATTCATAGTAAATAATATAATCTTTACCATTTAAAAATGATTTCAATAATGAAAATAAAAGTGTTAAGTAATTTAAAAATGTTTACTCTTCAGCGTTACTTTATTTATTTATGCATCAAAATAATAATTTTCCTTTATTTAATTGTATATAATCTTTATATAATAACTTTATTAAGCTTGACTTTTCCTGTTCTATAGTATATTGCGTTATAAGAAAGATTTTTTCATAGAATTTCTAAATTGAAAATCATAATTGAAAAATCCACCAATTATTTGCAATTTAGAATACTAAATTGCAATATAAAATATTAAAGTGTAGTGAAAATTTTAGGAAAGTATAAATAAAACGTTTACAGAATTAAAAATACATCCTTACTTTTATGGTAGGATTATTTGGGAACCTTCTAGAGTTGAATAAACACTGTCCATTGTATAGTTTCCCGTACACGTGTACAATGTTAAATAAACATTAGTATAACCTCACCGGTGTAAATATCACGACCTTTTAGGATAGCAGCTTTAGTAAAGAGAAACATATGTTTTCATTTTGTCCAGTGTAGAAAATTACTTTTAGCAACCCAACAAGAAAGTTAAAATATAAAATGTGTGTTATTTGAAATTTTAAAAGTTTAATACAATAAGAGCCTGTTTCACAATCTGATTTGAGATTGTGAAACAGGCCCTAAGAGCAAATAACGTTAGTACTTACCTACTTACCGTTTTAATTTAATAACATCACTAGTCTCAACTAACTGAATGGTATCATCATCATCATCATCAGCTTTTATCCGTCCATTGCTAAACATATGCCTCCCTCAATGAACGCCAAGACGCCCTTGCTACACGCATCCAACGCGGACCTGCACGATGATTGTCTTCCCGCCTGGTTAATGGCCGACCGACTTCGTCTTCCTAATCGCGGCCTCCACTCTGAGTGGACTGGTATGACAATAAATTTTTTGAAAC
The DNA here is from genome assembly GCA_905333005.2 of Lycaena phlaeas. Lineage (NCBI taxonomy): Eukaryota > Metazoa > Arthropoda > Insecta > Lepidoptera > Lycaenidae > Lycaena > Lycaena phlaeas. Next base: position 14,272,517 of record HG995172.1, on the reverse strand, counting down.
AATATTATATCCTGTGGTTGCTTATATTATAAACAGCCAAAATTATGGTGGTTGGTGAACTTGACATAACTTAAAAGACTATTTATCTCATCAAAAACGTAGGTTTCTTCACGACATTAATTCACCGGTGACAAAGTGATGTTCACATGTTTAGGGACGAAGACATTTAGAAAATCCATTTTATGGCACCGATCAGCATCGAACTTACCACCACCACTCACTTAAGATTCCGAGTCTGTATCCCCTTAACTAGATTCTCTCACATTACGATGAATAAAAAGTAAAAAAATAAAATTCGCAGCCTATTAAAAAAAATTACAACGTGGTCCCTATATCCGAAACTTCTATCTATCGCTTGTTCCGCGATCTCGCTTGCACGCTCAGCTTTGGTGGAACGTGAGCGTGAGTCATGCTTTTTCTTGCATGCAGCCGGCGATCATCGAATTTCATAGTTTTAAGTGAACAATGCTTATACTGAAATATTTTTCAGATATTCGACTGCCAGGCAGTTACTACCGCAAGTGGAATGTTCGAGGCTCTATGCAACCACATCAAGTACGCCACAAACAAAGGGAACATAAGGTAAGCGTCAAAATACCTATTTGCTACATAACGTGTTGTGGAAACTATTGGAAAAAAGTATTTAATACGGTCTTTCGAACTTTACTTCAAATAGTGTTATAGATAGTACAACTCACGCACAGCAGTGTGTGCAAGCTATGGAGGGTAGAGGTAAGGAGTGTCATCTTATATGGGGAAATAGTATAAAAAGTGTCCAGCTGTATGCTATAAATAACAGTTCAAAAACCGTCCGCAATGGCGCTGGTGTAGAAAAAGGATATGGTATTGGTATACATATTAATGTGTGTGTGCGTGATTTCTTGGCGCACACACGTTTAAATGTTTACCCTTTTGCAACTGTGGCGCCACCCTTATTTAACGCTTTTTGACGGACAATTTTCATACACATAGATGACACGCCTTACCTCTACCCTCCATGGTGCAAGCGTTGTAAAATGACAGTTTTAATTTATATGACAGTGACGCGGCCGTTCTCGCCCACAGCCACAGATAAATCAAGCTGTGTAAATACCAAATGTTATGTTCTTTTGATATTTACCGTTTAAAACTGCAACTGTACAAAATCTAGTGATCCTTTCCACCACAATCATTTCGCAAATCTATGGTCGCGGGAGTATTTACTGTAAAACATTAAAGCCCGTCTATGCGAAAAAAATAATTATATTAAAAACTGAAATTTGTTATAGCTATCTATGAAATTTTAACATATATATTATTGATCAGAATACTATAAAGCATAACAATATATAATTGTAAGTTTGAATTAGTGATTTTGACTGCCTCGGGCTAGACTAAGCTAGGACTAGAAATGCCTCGGGCTATCGTACAAAGGACTTATATTTTTCGATTCGACTACAACACGAGCCACATTTGTATGAACTGACATATTATCGCGATTTATTAAACGACTACTCGAGGCAGTGAATTTTTCAAACGCCGCTTTTACATGTTACAAATACTTACGCATTCATAACTTTATTTTTATGTTGGAACTTTTGGTACAAATTCCCGTGTCATATAAAATATTATGTTGCTACGGAGATGTCATTTGTGGCTTTAAAAATCTCAGGGTAGTTTTCTATTTAAGGTTTATATTAAGTTATATTGTTATAATATATTTTTGCAATATACATATTATTATTATTGTTATTAATAATATAATAATTGTTTTTAACTTTCTAACCTCTTGTTTTTTATCCGGAAAAAACACAAAGAACTTTTAGGTCAAACTTTTTCTCTGTCTCAATAGAAGAATGTCTCAAGTCAAATGTCTCAAGAATATAGTTGAAGTGTCATTTAATTTTGATTTGTTATCGCATGTGGATATTACAATAAGAAGGTGCAAAAATTACAAAACAAACAATTTAAAAGTAAAAAAGATGATCCTTTGTTTACATTTCAAAAATAATTTTAGAGATTTGAATTAAAAAAAGGGTTCAAAAAGAGGAAAAAAAAATTGTCCCGCCTCCCGGAACTGTACAACCAATATTTAAAATTTTCGCCAAGGGTTGATTATATCGCACACTCAGAATGATAGTGACATTATCCAAAAATCGTCATTTTACGTAATAATCGTTTAAAGTTTTTAAATTTGAGATGATTGCAAACTTTTTCTAAGAGGCGTTTCTGAATGCGGTTTTCAGGAAAATCAATATACATACTTATAATTTTAATGACACTAGGGTATTTCGTAATCTATTTTGATAAAAAGTGGACTATTTTTGAAAATTTCGTTTTGTGTCACTATTACTTTAACTTTCACTGTATGTTTTAACAATAATTTTAACTAAGAAAGACATTTTAATATTTTGAAATCTGTTAAATCATTTAAAATATACAACATATAATATAAATAAAAAGGAAAATCATAGAAATATAACATTATAAAAATGTTATGTTGGTTTGTGTACGCTTCACAAACTCAAAAAAGTGCTGAACCGATTCAGCTGAAATTTTTGCATGATAATATATAAAACGCATCAAGGATGGATGATCTATTGATTGCGTCAGTCACATATCCACGACTGCGAAAAAGATTTTTTTAACGATCAACTGCTACCGCGCCATCTGCCGAAAACGAGAGAAAACACTCGCTGACAACCGCAACAATAATGATGCAGTTAACTTATTATATATATATATAGAAACAGTATTAATTCGTTCCCAGCACAATTATCTAAATTAAATATTCAATTAAAACAAGGAACTTTTGTGTGATCCTGTCGTGATCGAACTGCGCCTTTCACCAAATCGTAAGTACTTTCTTATTTATATGAAAGATGGATAGCGAAAATATTAGTTAAATAGTTGATCAATATTAAAACATATTTACTATTTATAAATTGAGTATTATTAATTTTCAATGCTATCTATTTTGTGTCTCATTGTTGTTGAGCTGCAGTTTTGAGAATCACGACGGATAGGAAAATATGAGAGCGGTGAGATCTAAAAGAAGTTATAATCTCATTCCTTTCTTCTGTTTTAGTGAAAACCAAAATAATGCCTCGCAGAAAGTCAAATTTAGGCCATCGTACTCGCCACACGGAAGGATCAAGAAGATGGCTTTCGAATATATTGAGTAGGAGCGAGCATCCATATGAGGCAGGAACAGACTAAACACCAACCGGATACGTAACATGGACCCAGCAGGAAGACGACCAGTCAGGCTTGAGGATACAGGATTGCGAACACGTCAGTCGCGTTCTGCGGCAACAAATTTGGTTCGTTGTGAACGAAATGAACGCGAAAGTGTGAGGATAGCTGAAATACGAGCACAAAGAGCAGTTGATATGCATCTGGAATACAATCGCCGTCCGTTCCGCTTGCATTCCAGCTGTTGATAATAGTTCAGCCATGTCTGTAGCTAATGCCAGGCTCTAAAGTTTTATAATTAAATAAAAGGGGTATGTTGCGTTTGCGGAAAATCAATTTGCATCAACTTGATGCACCACCAGGGCCATTGAAAACTTTACTTGCTGGATTATTATCAAAAACATGGTACATGGAACATGTATCCAAATTCACCATGCATGGTGGATGGGAAATGCTCTAAGCAATATCTTCGAGTATTCACAGCTAATACAGTTACAGGCGACGATGGATATCCTCAGTATAGAAGACGAGCTACTGAAGATGTTGGAAATTTGGCAACTTTACACGTACAAAATGGTAATATTGATATAGACAAGCGTTGGGTCTCTCCATATTCTCCTTAGATGTCAAAAACATGTAAAGCCCACATTAACATAGAATATTGCAATTCCATCAAATCAGTTAATACATTATATTAATAAAGGCAGCGATATGACAGTGTTTGTGTGCAATCTGATAATAGTGACAATGCAGTTCGAGATATTGATGAAATTGCTTAATACCAGGCTGGAAGATACATAAGCAGCAATGAGGCTGCATGACGATATTTTTTTCATTTCCCATGCAAGAACGCAATCCAGCTGTGGTTCGTTTGGCAGTACATTTAGAAAATGGACAGCGTGCTTATTTCACAGATGCAAATGTGCAAGAAAAATCGCATAATCAACCTGGTGGAAGACGCTTTCGCCAGAACTCTGATGTATTCAGATGTTCCCTCTTATTACACGTGGAATGTAACTAAAAAAGTATTCGTACGACAAAGAAGAGGGGAGCCAGTCGACGGTGAACTTGGTATTTTCAAAGAATATACAATCGGAATACTTTATAAAGTGTATCCCAATCAAGATAAATATTTTTTCCTTCACATGTCATTAGTAATTGTGCTTGGTCCTAGATCTTTTTATCAATTAAAATAGGTGAGGGCGTCACACATGCCACTTTCCACGCTGCATGTCAAGCTGGAAGATGAGCTTTAAAGAAGAATCATTTCTAATTGTTTCGCAGGAAGACATAGGAATTATGACATTTTCAAAGTAATTTTTTGTAGACAGCGGTTACTTGTAAATAGTCAAACGGTGTTATTTATTTAATGGTATATTTTCTTTTTCAGGCTGTTGCAGCGGGGAAGTTGATCTATTAGTTTCTTCAATAATTTTCTTAAATTTTATTTAATGTTCTTGGATTTGGTAGTTGCATGTTTCTGAAACAGTATTAGAGCATTAAAACGAGTAAAAGCAATCATTAGGAAGCAAATAAATATAAAATCAAGGGAAATAATTAATTAATTATGCATTTATTATTTAACCCATTAAAAAATTCAAAATGAATCTGTTTAATTTATAAAGATTATTTTTTTAATTAATGTCATTTTGTCAGTTTTTCAACGCATTTGATTTCGTAATTTTTATATGAATTAGTGTTTCTTTTTGAGTAAAGACAGTTTAACGTTTTAGGTTATGATACAAGTTAGTATAAACATTGCTAAAACTGTTTTTATACTAATTTGTACCATAATAAAAAACGTAAAACAGACTTTACGCAAAAGGAAACACTATTGCAGTTATAAATTATAAAAATTACATGTTATACTTTAGCGCTTATAAGCCACTAACAAAAAATGACTTTATAAATTTACAACTGAAGCAATTGATTTATGCATGGTAAACACATAACGACTTTGTTTCATAACTTCGTATTGTAACTTAAATTTTAACTGACACTATGCAAATTAAGACAATATTGCATTAATTATTGAAAAAGATTACATACAGCTAGGAACAGTTTAATTGACACTATTAAAAAAATGACTTTATAACGTTACTACAGAAGTATAGTCTACGACTTTTGTTAAATACACAACGGCATTATAAGGTTAGTGTCGTTTTGAATTACACAATCTAACCAAAATTAATTCGCATAAAGTCCTTATATGCAAAATGTCTTTATTACTATTACTGAATATTGCTTTAATGTATACATTGTTGATGCAATATCGTCACTTTTTGGATAAATAAACAATATCATTAACAAAATATGCAAACTTACCGGTTAAATTCAGTGCAGAACGCCACTATCCTAAAAATGACACTATGTTTCGCAGAGCTAGTAGCTAATCATCCGCCGTCCTTGTCATTACTGAGAAAATGCCACTGTTCCTGTTACGCGTGCGCGTCGCCAGTTACTATGTCAAAACGTCACTGCGCCACCTAGTGATTTCTAATCGAACTACGTTCATGCGGGTTTTTGCATTTAGTAGTTCAAATAATAATAAAATAGATGGTGATGATTTCAAAAAATTGATAGATTTTGTATAGTGACGTTATCGTTCTCAGTGTGCGATATTACGTCCGAAAACTGGTACTCGGATTTTCACACATTACACCCCTTTTGAACACTTCAATAAAACATAATATTTAAATACATATTTTTACTATCGAATCTGGACAAAAAAAATTGTCGCGACTTTTCAATAAGATGAGTTAATTTATAATTTCATGTTGCTTGAGTGTTCAATATTGCATTATATCTTAAAATACTTATTTCTTTCGTGTTCTATTCTTCAAATTATCTATGCTTCACAATAAATTCCGTTTAACAATTTATGTCTATGACGAAAAATGATGGCGTAAAAAGAAGTCATATTAAATTTTAGATATTATTTTCTAATGTTAATGCTAGTTTCACTCAGCATAAAGAAACAAAAGTTACGGATTTTATCGCGGCTTATAAAAATCTGAATAAACCGTGATAAAATTTATAAAAGTTGTTTCAAAATATTTAAATTATTTTTATGCAGCGAATGCTGTACGTCTATGCTATACAATAATTAATATGCACAGTACCTTTTATCTCAGCTGCAGGAAAACTGCATCATTTATTGATATGATTATTTTCAAAGGGCAGCATGCAAAACAATTACATTGAACTAATTAGCTCGAACATTCCAGATCAGCCATCACGATATTTCCTCAGCGGACAGACGGAAAACATGACTATCGAATATGGAACCCACAACTGATCAGCTACGCTGGATACTTGGAGCCTGATGGGACGGTGCTTGGTGATCCAGCGAGAGTGGAATTTACCGAGGTATATTTTGACTGAGAATTAATTGAGTGAGAAGTGGCAATGGCTTAAAAATGAACGAGTTTTGTCTGAATTAATCCTTTGGTTTTTTTACTTGACTAATGAAATGGAAAATAAGTAGTTCTCAACGATGCATGTACATTGGTTCAGGACCTTAAGTAACTCTCAATTTGTTGGGTCCAAGTCACTCTTACATACTTTATCGTTCATACCAAACAAATTGTGGTCCTTAGTCAATACTAAGAAGAATGAAATAATAGGTTGTATACCAATGTATACTACCTATTATTTAGTTCTTTTCTCCACAATCATTTTGCTAAAAAATATGCGGGAGATTCGCATATCCACGGACGCAATAATAAATCATACTCACAATAATAATATTATGTATTATTAAAATAAAAAATAAACTTTTTATTTTAAAATTTATGGTATTTCTTACACGTTTGTATGTTGACAAGCGACTTCTTTTAGTACTTACTTACAATTTTTTTTTAAAATTCATTAGTTATTTTGAAAAAATGAAAATTGAGGAAGGGACCAGAGTATAATTTAAGTGGTGTGATTTATCCAGGATTCGGAGACTCCTGTCCCTATCTTATTACATTTATCGATTAAATCGTGATAGTGATGCGCTTGAGCTGAGCTACCGTCTGCTTATCATGAGTACCACCATTCTCCTTGTTCATTTCACTAAACAGCTTTGCTGTTTCTAATAAAAGGCAGTACAGGCAGTATAATTACTGGCATCGTGACGCATTGTCTTAGTTTATTTTCATGTGCGATGGTAACCATGTTCATGTAAATCGTCCTCCCTATCAGTTTTCCAACCGACAAAAAGCATTGTCTTTCACCAGGTGTGCATCAAACTGGGTTGGAAACCTCCTCACACGGCGTGGGATATATTGCCGTTGGTGCTGTCAGCGGATGGACGAGATCCGGAGTACTTCGACATTCCCCGAGAAATCGTGATGGAAGTACAAATGGAACACCCCACGTCAGTCGGTTTAAATTTCTTTTAAATATACTTTTAATTTATTTTAAATACCTTCTTATTTTATTTTAAACTAGCTGTTGCCCGCAGCTTAAAATAAGTAACTTTTCTGGTTGATTTTTTACACCTTGTGTCCGAAAAACCCAAATATCTTACGGAACCCTATTTTTTTCCAGAAAAAAATTTAGCCTATGTTACTCGTGGATAATGTAGCTTTCGAATGGTGAAAGAATTTTTGAAATCGGTCCAGTACTTTTTGAGCCTATTCATTACAACCAAAGAAACAAACAAAGTTTTCCCCTTTATAATATTAGTGTATTATTATTAACCTTCTTATTTTATTTTAAATATTCTTTTAATTTTTTAAAATATTCTTTTAATTTCTTTTAAATACAATTTTTTACCCTTTTAGTTTCTTTTAAATATCCTTTTAATTACTTTTTTCTTACCTAAAGGGGAGATCCTCCCAATATTATAAAAGGGAAAATTTGTGAGATAATATGGATGTATGTTTGTTAATTTTTCACGCAACAACTACAGATTGGGTTTTCATGAAACTTTACAATAATGTAGCTCATACAGCAGAATAGCACATAACTTATTCCCTCACAGAAAACTGAGGTACGCGGGCAAAGCTGTCACTTTACGCCAGTATTGTGTGAGCGAAATGTATCATCCCGGACGTGCAAGCTCAATTCGGTACGCTTTATCATCATCATCATCATCATCATCGTCGTCAGCATTTATCCATCTACTGCTGAACTTAGGCCTCCTTCAATGAACGCTATTTATTTAAGATTTGTATACATACAATAAAATTAATCAATGTAATATTTTATAGCTAACAACACAGTATATTTTTTCCATTTTTTCTTGAAATATTTAACCTAAGATATCTAAATTTTTATTAAATCCTGGCAATCAATAATAAGTATCAATATGACAACAATTTATTTTCTTATGTTTACACGAAAATCTTTCATCATAATGAAACAGCTTTTTTGGATTTATAAAAAGATCAATAAACCGCAATAAAATCCGAAAAGTTGTTTCATTATTATGCCAATAATCTTCATAGACATACAGCCAATGGGCACAATATATAATATACATATGCAGAGAGTAACATGTACATAATATAACCAGGTACGACTGGTTCAAAGAGCTGGGTCTGCGCTGGTACGCCCTCCCAGCTGTATCCAACATGAGGCTCGACTGCGGTGGGCTCGTGTTCACAGCGACTGCCTTCAACGGCTGGTACATGGGCACGGAGATCGGCTGCCGGAACTTCTGCGATGCGAGCAGACTTGATGTCGTTGAGGTAATTTCGGTTTACGTGAAATTGCGCGTTAATATTAATTTTGATAGCCATATTTATTTATCGAGGGAGGCCTATGCTTAGCGGTGGATGGATAAAAGTTGATGATGATCATGATGGTATTTACTTAATTGAAGTAATTTAAAGGGAAAAATTACATATCATATATTTAAATATATTTTATGGTATATTTAAAGTAACCTAAATAGTTACAACTTTTTTCAATTTTAATGTAAAGAAGTTATATTGTGTTTTTAGAGATTTTTTGAGTTCAGTACTCTAAAGGAAAACTCAAAAGAAATTCACAATTTTTTCAAATCTATATCCATTCATTTAGGCACGTATACTCGAGTCTACACGCAAACACCATTAAACAGATGAAAGAATTAATCCGTCCTTTAATTTAAAATCCATTATATAATTAAATTGGTGCGTTGAGATATTTGCGGTCGCGTTATTTCGGCGATTCCACCGCAACTGTCATGGTCACGTTAGCTCCATTAGAGTATTTTAATTATCTTTTTATTTACGTAGATTTTTTTTACTGTAAGTAATTTCCCCGAAACTACTTCTTGTTTTAGCTAAGGTAAAACACCCACGCCTCGTTTATCCCTGAATACAAATTTTATCGGCGCTCATGTCTTTTCCCTTATCTTAAAAAAAACATTTTGTTTAAGATTTATTTTTGAACACAAAAATCTTGAGTCCAAAATCAATTTCATTATGTATTTTTCCTAGGAGAAAATAATTGTACATTCCATTCACTTTAAAGGATAACACAATACAAAAAAAAAATATTGCAACGTTTCAGAGCGTTGCAATAAAAATGGGACTGGACACGAATTCGTTTGTTTCTTTGTGGAAGGACAAAGCTTTGGTGGAGGTGAATATAGCTGTGCTGCACAGTTTCCACCGCGACAACGCCTCCATAGTGGACCACCATTCCGCCTCGGAGCAGTTCATCAAACATCTCGACAATGAAAACAGGAGCAGGTTAGTTTTGTTTCGTAGTTTCAGAGCGATAATGTGGATAGCTTATTTGATGGGTTTTTGCTGTGGTAATACAGCTTTTAGAGTTCCGTTCTTTAATAGAATCATGATAACTTTGTTTCCATCCGTATGTATGTTCGTCTGTTAAGCCCAAACGTTACGATAATTTCTATTTATATAGAATTATGAAGTTTAGAATAAGCTAGATTTAACAGCATAAAAGTAAAAGTAAAGTATCAACCTCTATATGTCCCACTGCTGGGCACGGGTCTCCTCGAAATCAGGCGAGGAGGTTAATGGGCATAGTTAACCGATGCGTGAAACTTTACATACCTTCAAAGATTTTCAATCTCATCAGGCATGCAGGTTTCCTCCCGATGTTTTCCTTCTCCGGTGAGCGAGCGATGGTCTCGTGTTTGGTTTGCTTAGAAAAATTAATTATGCCGTTTCAAGGCACACATGGGGGAGTAGGTCAGGATCGAACCCGGAACCTCTCGCATAAGAGGCCGAGTCCACCCACCATTGGACCAACGTCACTCTCACTCTCACTTTAACAGCATAATTCTTTCTCACTTTAATAGCAGAATACATTCATCTGAATAACCAAAATTGTCATATGACATAAAAAAGGCGTTTTTCTCAACCCTCGTCAGATTGAACTCGGTCGGGCTTGCGCTTTTCTCTGGGTTTTTCCTTGTTAAGAGTTTTTTAAATTTTAAATAACAATAACACTACGTCAACCTACGAGTAGCTTCGTGCTAAACTCGTGTTAACTATTAGTTAAAACTGCACTTGGCGGTATGTGAACTTGTCACCGCTGTGTAAAGTGTCCAGCAGTTTGACTCTCGACTTTTTGAAGTTGTTTTAATTTGAAAACACTATGCAATAAAAAGCCTCCATGCCTGATGAGATTTAAAGTCTTTGAAGCTGTGTGAGGTTCACCAACCTGCGTTGGGCCAGCTCCTCGGTGAACTATGGCCCAACATGTGCCCAGGAGTGGGATATCGGTGAACTATGGCCCGCTACCTCGCCTGATTTCGAGGAAGAGACCTGTGCCCAGCAATGGTACATAATATAGGGGTTGCTACATTTACGTTGATAACGATGCGATTGTGCGTCATTTGTATCAAATACTTCTACTTCTACCTTCCTACACGGAAGGAAAAATTGTAGATAGCCAATTGTAATTATTATTTCACAAATATATGCCGGTGAAGGAAAACATAATGAGGAAAGCTGCATGCCTGATAAGTATTATATAATATATCTTTTTATTTGGTGATGTGTCGTGTATTAAAATTTTAATGGCTATTTAGCTATCTATATCATTGATTTTTCCGCATTTAAAAGGAAGTATTTGTGAGGCTTAGTTATTATAATCTTTATATAGACCTTACAAATATCTGCAAGCTATTAAACCTATCTTATTATTACAACTATTTAAAACGGAATATTTACCATGTTTTCATTTTTATGTCACTCTCGATAATTCGCCATTACCTACGAATGTCTTTGTCGTATATGGTTCACATTAGCACGTCAATTCAAATTCTATATTATATTATGATTAGAAAGGCTATGGCCGAAATATGCGTTCGATACTTCGACCTTTTCTTTTATGGTATTCCTAAACAAGCCGTAAGTTCATAAGAACTAATGATATAATATATTCGGTACTGAAATAAATGAAATGTATATAAATACGTAATACAGTGCAGATATTCATCACACAGCTTATCTGCACCTTGTGGGATTCGAACCAGCGACCGTGAAGTGATCAGTAGCTTGACCACTCGATCCTTTACAAGCGGATCTCATTGATCTGTTTCTGATTGTGATCAGCCTATCAGATCTATTTTTGAATACAATCGGAGTATTTGCTCTATGTCTAGAGGGGCTGATCCCATAATTAATCATCATCATCAGCCACATTGTTCAGCACTGGATAAACCAGTGCTGAACAAAAATAACTTTTTCAATTAACGTCAAAACAACCGATCCCTTGCCACTCGCATCCAACACGTAGCAGTTCGCAATTATCATAAAATATTTTAGGGGTGGGTGTCCGTCAGACTGGATATGGATAGTACCACCGATGTCGTCATCCCTGACCGCCGTGTTTCACCAGGAGATGGCGCTGTATTATATGAAGCCAGCCTACGAATACCAAGTAAGACTTCATTTGTAATAACAATACATTTTATACTAGATACCAAGTTTTATGTTATAACACTGTTTCTATACAGTGTGTTCGATAATTATAATGAATAGATTCATAAAGAACAAGAAGACGTTAAATACATCTACACTAATAGTATAAAGAGGAAAACTTGGTTTGTTTGTTTGGTTGTAATGAATAGGCTCAAAAAGTACTGGACCGATTTCAAAAATTCTTTCATGATTCGAAAGCTACATTATCCACGAGTAACATAGGCTACATTTTATTCTGAAAAAAATAGGTTTCCATAAAATATTTGAGTTTTTCGGACACAAGGTGTAAAAAATCAAAAAGAAAAGTTACTTATTTTGCGTACTAAGTTCCCGTTGTAAATCTTAGTTAACGCAGGCGAAACCGCGGGCAACAGCTAGTAACTAATAATTGCCTAAAACCTGCACAACTTGATGAGATTAAGAGTCTATTGGGTCAGCGCTTAGGCGAACTATCACCTAAATTTCCTCCTCGACTAATTACCAGTGCTAATCAGTGGGCCATAAAGGATTGATAAGTTCATGACGACGAGAAGACGTCTTATAACTAATAATTATTCTAGGAGCCTGCATGGAGAACCCATCAATGGACCAAAACAGACGACAAGCCGCGCCACAGGAAATTCCATTTCAAGCAGATAGCCCGCGCGGTGAAGTTCACGTCCAAGCTGTTCAGCCAAGCTCTGTCCAAACGGATAAAAGCCACCATATTGTATGCCACGGAGACAGGCAAATCTGAACAATATGCCAAGGAGTTAGGGAATATTTTCGGACATGTGTTTAACGCGCAGGTAAGAAAAAGTCGAGAAATACAGAAGTAATGCCAAAAAAATGTAGGAAGAAACTAAAAAAAAACAACGATAGATTTATTTGTTTTTTTTTTTTTTTTAAATTCATTTCATAATTTGAATTTGTATTTACGTATCAAACATATCATAGCCGGAATAGAGCGGAAGTGTGCATAACACTCATTTTCAAAACTTTCTATGAAAACAAACTGCGCAAAATTTGTGCTGCGACGCTGCGTCAATTTTGCGCTCTGTTGGCCATTGGTGGATGATTGGCTAATGGAATGTACTTACAGATCACTGGGTGGTTGAATTACTGTTACGTCGGTGATAATCACTGACCAGTCCGGACTTAAGGGCTTACATTACCGCTCTATCCGGTTGTATACTCGATGCATGTAATTGTAGTACCTACCTATATTATATATTATTATGCATATGTTTGTATTTATGTTTTCAAACTGTATCCATACGTTTGCCAAGCTTTTATATTTTTACTTATATTTTACCCACTTCAAAATAAGTTAAATTAAACTCATTTTGAAGTGGGTAAAATTCATGCTTAAAGATTCTCATAAAGCCAATGAAAGCGTTAAGACGTGCATTATTAATTATTTTTACCAACCGTATTTTACGGCTAGACTCCTTGTAAGGGGGACTGCCCGGCCACCATTAAGCATTTAAGCATTCGCTGTGACCTTACTCGGCCCAGATGGCCCAGCACAGGGACGTTACAGCAGGCGCATCAAGTAGCACCTCCCACGCAACCCTGTTCGTCGCCTCGAGGGATACAGGGGGGGGGGGGAAGGCCTCTCCCTCCCACTTGTTAATTTCCATCTAGGGCATTTCGTCTTACACGAGTAATAGTCGATACATAGTCATACCAATAAATACATTTTTTTGGATAGGTATACTGCATGTCTGAGTATGATGTCTTCTCCATCGAGCACGAGACTCTCTTGCTGATCGTGACATCAACTTTCGGCAATGGAGAGCCACCGGCTAACGGAGTGGTATGTATTAGTAAAGGTAGTAAAATTAGTAGACGACCACATGTAGTCAAACCCATAACCCCCGCCGATAATCTCAGGGTAATACTAAGACATGGGGACGGCTTATCGTTGGCCATTAGTGGAGAAGAAGAAGAGAAAGAATAAGAACGATAAGCACAAGAGAGAGCATATTATAGCTTGTAGTATAATGACGTCACGTCACAAAATGAATCAATCATATGCCTAGTCTAATCGTGTGAGGTCCTCAAAATCTATACTAATATTATAAAGAGGAACGATTGTAAGTTTGTATTGAATAGGCTCCGAAACTACTTGACCGATTTAAAAAATTATTTTACTGTTGGGAAGCTACACTATCCCCGGTGAACATAGGCTAAGAATACAGGCGTACATAGAAGAACAGTTCTTATGGGCGCTTTGAGGACAAACTCTGCGATGTAGTCAAACCCATAACAGTCACCGCGGCGTGACGAGAGGGACACCACGATGTCCCCAGCATATGAGCCTACGAGAGCGAGCGAGTGCGAACTGGGGACACGTCCCCAATAAAGTCAGCACAAAAAATCTTTAAGAACTGTCCTTCTATGTACGTCTGAATTCTTTGACATAGGCTATATTAAATTTTCAAAAAAGTTAGAGATCCATACCAAAACTTAGTTGACGCAGGTGAAGCTGCGTGCAACAGCTAGTTTGTTATAATCCAAGCCAATGATTCCATACGCTGGCTTATTAATATTTCAAATACCTTATTCTATTATTGATGCGAAAAAATGTTAATCCGTCTGTCACGCGTTTAAAACACAGACAATATTTAACAAGAACATAGCTTTAAAAAATCGTTACCAGCTCGAAATGGTTTATGGAAAACAATCGAATGCGCCATAGCAGGAATACTGTTTGCTTTCCTTGCTATTATGTAGAATATTATGTACTTTACATAATAACACATACATATATAGAATAAGTGCGATATTTCACACTGGTATGACGAAGATAATCAATATTAACTACGTTTTAAAGGAATTTGCCAATCACCTGTTCCAAATGCTGTACAACGAGAAGAAAAACCTCGATGAGCAGAACGATAGTGCTGGGTGAGTAATATCATTACATTTTGTACTTCTTAATGTATGGGCCAATAAAGGACAACTTTAAGGACACTGTCGTCTCAATAAGCATATGCAAATAGTCGGGAAGAGTGACACAAGGCACTGCATACTCTGCTACTCAGCAGAGGAAACTCCTATGCACATTCTCACTGAATGCCCCAACCTAATGCATAGACGTAACTCTATTCTAGGGATGCATGTGTTACACCTAGAAAAGATCAAATCTCTTGGTGCCAAAAAATGTACTAGAGTTCATAGAAACAACAGAACTTGGACCGGAGCTGTAAATAGTGGCGATCACAATAGATCAACCCTGGTCGCAGTGATACGAAGGCAGGCCTTGCCTGGAATATCTTTGAATAATAATGGGCCAATAAGGTTCAATAGTAGAGACCATCTCTAGGTATATGAAGTTTTCGTCGGGCATTGACCAGCGGGGAAAACGATTTCCGAGCAGTGGCCAGTCCGTGATGGATGCAAGTGGCAAGGGATCGGTCATCTTGGCATTTAGAAAGAAGGTCTATGTTTAGCAGTGGGTGGATAAAGGCTGATGATGGTGATGATGATTACTACTAGGTTTGGAAGTTTCCAGCATGTAAAAACTTGTTGTTAAATTTCTTAAGGCTATTGATTTAAGTACCTAGCATATAGCCTATATGGTATTATAATAAATCTGTTGTTTATTTGAAAGCGCTAGTTTTGGTAAACAAGTTTTGCAAGTGTTTTAGTGAACAAAAACTTTTATGCATCCAGGCTATTTGGTTTATCTGCTGAAGTAAAAACAAAGATATCATATGAATAAAATATCGATCGTCGAATCCGCAATGAGTTTGGTACATTTTAAATCTAAAATCTAGGTGAACAAAAGAACTGTAACTGTGAGAACTGTGAGAAAGAACTTAAAGTTGACAGTTGAATTGAGAAACTGCTGGTGTATTAGTAACAATGATGTACAAAGGTCGCGGATTTGAGTCCCGACAATGACAAATTTGTAAAATGCACCACGGTTGCACGAATCACCAGATTATTATGTATATTATTATTACTTTATTAATAAGATTTGTTTTACAGCACAAAATTATCAACACCCAAATCTCTGATGCGGACAAACAGCATCATGACTCCGAGTATAGAGTACAAAAGGCAGTTGTCTCGGATGGAATCCAACAAATACAGCAATATCGTTGACTTTAAACGACAGCTGACACGATTGGAGTCTAATAAAAGTAAGTCAGTATTAAAGTATACATCACGAAAGCTTTTGAATATTTGACAAAAGATACTGTTAAATTAAACCAATAATTAATAATACTCGATATTTTATTGTATCTTAGCAACTCTACACTCTAAAATAATTATTCAACACTAAATCTATATATATTGACTTTTGAATCGTTTGCGAAATGATTAAATAAAGAACGAAAAGTTAGGGATTCAAGTCCAGTGACGTATCCAAAGTCCCTATTTGTAAAAAAGCTATCGTTGCAAAAATAGATGTAATCAATTACAATTTGTAACCCAAATTATAGTGGGATAAGCATCTGTGATTGATCGGTATGGTTTAAAGGATCGATATAGCTACACTGGCTCGAGAGAATAAAAATAAAAATCTTGGAACTCTTTGAATGAAAACTGTAAGACTAATAATATTAAGTCTAACTAAAAGATTTTCCAAGCTAATTGATATAATCAACCATGAAGACAATGAGCAAGATCAAGAATTCTACCTTGATCTTCCTATAGCTACCATTGCAATTCTTATTCATAATAAATTTAGTATTGGTCTATAACTTCATATAATTACAATAAAACGTTTATTACATTAATTATTTGTTTTAGGCAGTATCGCTACGTCGTCCGCAGAGAATATTGGTCCATTGAGCAACGTCTGTTATTCTGTATTCGCTCTGGGTTCAAGTGCGTATCCAAAATTCTGCAATTTCGGTAAAACTATGGACAGAGTTCTGGAAGATCTGGGTGGTGATAGGCTACTCGATGTTAGCTGTGGGGATGAAATGTGCGGTCAGGAACAACAATTCCGGACGTGGTCTTCGAATATATTCCATGTAAGGATACGTATTTTTAGCAAGCTTATAGTATTGTCTTACAGACATTAGAAGAATAATATTTAATAATATGTATTTCTTTCTTTCTTTATAAATTAAATAAGCTAGTATAATAATTATAATTACATTTAATAAGTTATATTTTTAAAGTGATCAATTTCATTTTGTATCATTTCATTCAGATTAAACGCCTATGCCATACATTTATGTGTGGAATTGTAAAATAGTAGTTCTATTAGAAAAATATAAATTTATCAAAATTCAATGGTGGAGACCTATTCTAAATATAAATTTAACCCTACAGGTTGCATGTGAAACTTTCTGCTTGGACGAAAACGATATGATAAATGACGCTAAAAAGGAATTCAGCAAAATGCCGCTCACAGAAGAAACAGTTCGATTAGGAAGAGCTGAAAATATACCACCACTGAAGACAGCACTTGAAAGTGGATTTAAGAAACAACTAATTTCTTGTACTGTAAAAGAAAATCAAAGCTTAGGTGACGTCACAGCTGACCGGGCAACAATATTCCTAGACTTAGAAGCTTCCGTAAGTATTAATTTTAATGCAGTCTTCTTCATCGTCATGATAATCATCAGCATCATCATAATCATTATGTACCACGTGCTGTTTTCAATTGGTTACGTACATATTATGTCGCCATTGACCTACATGGTTATCAATCAATACACTACGTATTTCTTTGCCAGCAGAATTTACATCGTATTACTAATGAAAATAAATTGATTCATTTTCAGTTCAGTTAATTCTTGTTTCGCCTGCTTTTTTTAATCTTTATTCCTTTGTCTTTTGGATCAAACTTTTGGAAAAAAGGGCCTTCTAATTTTAGAGAAATTATCAAGTTTTAAAATAAACCACCTCAGATATTTTATATTTATTTTTAGATGAAACTTAAATATGAACCAGGAGACCACGTTGGGGTCATGGCATGTAATCGTAAGGAAATTGTAGATGCTGTACTTGGAAGACTGAAGGGTGCTGACAACCATGACAAACCCGTCCAGCTTCAGGTTATGAAAGAGACATTAACGCCCACAGGTATGGATAAAGCACCTATTATAATGCATTGATCAGATTCAAGTAAAAAGGGCTACTTTATTACAAAAAGCCTTTATCTAGAAGTGTACTGAAACTTATAAAGGAATCTTAGGTTATTCTATTATTTTTTATATATTTCTTTTTATGTTAGTACGTTGTACCTTGTCATGCTATTTTTAACCTTCAAAACTTGAAATCTATATCATCATCGTCGTTATCAGGCTGCCGAATACAAGTTTTCCTTAATTTAAGAATTCAAGTTTTAGAGGAAAAATGGATTTATATTGCTGTACAATGTATAAAAAATTATAGAACGCTTTTTTAAATTACACATCTGCGGTTTTCCGTGCCAAGTGACAATTGTGGTTTACCACATAACACATGACTATAAACGACATTATACTGTGTACAAGGCAAAAAAAAAAAACAATTTATAATTTAAAAAAAATCTTATATTAATGCATTGTTACTGTCCCTATTTTGATAGACTTTTAATCTGACTTGATAGTTCTTTTCCAAGAGTTATTATAGAGATATAATACTTGCTGATTATCAAGACAGCGTTATGTATTTTTCATAATATTAAGTGGAAAGACCATCGATCAAATATACCCTAGATACCGCGTAAACGCTGAAAAAGTGTCTCGATCCAATTGTGCAAAGCACAATCGTAAGTATGGTCTCTGGTAATAATTTTTTACGACTTCCGCGATAAGCGCATTCTGTAATTCCTTAAGTGCGAAACCCCGATATTGAAAATAGAATGTTATTGTTAAGGAATAGGTACGCAATTGAAAGAAAAAAAATTTGACTTTTACTTTTTGACTTGCAACTTAGCAATGACGCAGCATGGGACACGTTTTCGGTTTGGATTTGTAGGTAATAGTCTATCTAGGGTATATTTGATCGATGGGAAAGACGTACTTTAATGAAAAGAATCCAACTGAAGGTTCACTCAGCACTACACCAGGCAACTAATGCGTTACCAAACTGAAAACATTAAGTCTCGATACCAGTGATTTTCACTGTCATTTTGAAGTGAAACTTCTTTAGAATCGTTGTGATTTTAAACCGGATACAACGGAAATAACGACAGGTAAGAGACACAAATACAAAAGAGCGAGAGAGCAATGTCGGTGTGTATGTATATTGCACACTGTTTAATACTTGCTTGTATTTGAGCATTTAACATGTGTTTTACTTCTATCGTGTGTGAATCGCACACACACCTTTTCTTTTTTCATTGCATTTCAGTTTTTTTAAAGCAACAAACCTGGAGTTAAATGAGGCTTAAATGAAGGACTTGCAGGTGCATTAACGGCTATTCAAACATGAGAATGATCCAAGTCTCTCTCCTGACGCTAATCAAATTGATGTTCTAGGTGCCATCAAAACTTGGGAGAAACACGAGCGGATCCCAACAGTGACTGTGCGGGAGATATTCACGAGGTTCCTTGACATCACCACGCCGCCTTCGACGAAGCTGCTCAAGTATTTGGCTACTGTCTGCAGCGATCAGAACGAAGCAGACTACTTACGGGAACTGATTGAGGTAACTGGTTTCAAATACTACATAAAACCATTTTGAGTTTTAATTTGCTCCCAGTTCAAAGTTTCCTAGGGCTAACTACCCTTCTCGTCTTATTTCGAGAGGAGTGCCCAGCAGTAGGATTGTAAAGGCCGATGATTATGGCAACTATATTTAAAAATTCTTAGTGACTTACTAGAAATTACAAAAAGGCAGTTAGTGACTTACTAGAAATTACAGAGCAAAGAAATTCCAAAGACGGTTTTTTTTTACCAAAAATGTCCCAATAAACGAAACGAGTCTAAATTCGAGGGTCATATTTGAAGCCTTAAAACTATTTTATGATGAATTCAACATTGTTAATATGTAATTTAATTGTTTGTGGGCAAATCAAAGCATGATTCATTCATTCATTCCTAACTGGCTTGACACAGATGATAACGTTTGACGTCTTCCTTTTATGTATTTGCCTTACCTACCCTTTTTCTCTGAAACACATCAAAGCTGTTTCGCGGGGGAAACAAGCAGAATAGATGTACACCCCTTTCCCCTCCCCCCTGTACCGTTAAGACATCAGGATCAGGTCAATAACGTATTTATGTTCTTACTTCCACCAGGATTCAAACAAATACGATGACTGGCGTCACCACTACTACCCCCACCTGGCCGAGGTCCTTGCGCAGGTGCCGTCTTGCAGGCCTCACGCGGCCCTGCTCGCAGCGCTCCTGCCACCCCTTCAACCCCGTTTCTACTCCATATCCTCGACACCGCTGGTGGACCCCAAGAGAATACAGATCACCGTCGCTGTGGTAGTTTATAAATGTCAAAGTAAGTTGCTATGTTCCTTAAAATGACATATAGGATAACTCCTGTCCATCTGTCTTATTAAATCCTATGCTACTTACATTTAAGTAGAATTGAGAAGACTATGCACTAATTCAGAAACCTTAGAAGTCGGAGTTGCCCTTATTTGTTTTTACCTAGATTATGTTTATGGGCAACTTAACACTTTCCATCAGGTGCCTCATCTGCCAGTTTCCCTTCCAAACGAACATAAAAATGTCTATAGTTATAAACCAAGAATAGTTTGTGCGTACTAGTTAATTCTGGTTTAGGAATTTCATCACGATTGTGACAAATCTAAATATTATCTCAGATGAGGAAGGGTCTACCCACTACGGCGTTTGCTCGACGTATCTACAAGACTTGAAGCCTGGAAATGAAGTTTTTGTGTTTATTCGACGGTAAGTCTTATAAATTAATTTTAGGGTTCCCCAATACAATTATCATTCCGCAAAAGCTTTTGGTGTTTTCGGCACCATGGCATTATGAAACCGTTATAAACGGAATACGATGATTAGAACTAAGGACATTAAGGATTCATTTTTTCACACATCACATTCATAACAAGGATTCATTAGTTTCATAAAAATGGAATGAACGAAACTCAATGAAAAGAAAAATTCGACGTTTCGAATCTTAACAACAACTAAACGGTGGTTCCATGACAAGGGTCGATTCTATAAAATGTAAAAGACTATTCCATTTGTAAGTAAAATTGAGCTGTTACCATCAACATTGTAAGTGATCCTTAATGAATTGTAAGTGCATAGGCCATCCTTAACCCTTTAACCGCTCCGCTGGGGGCACGACAGTTGATTTGAAGTCGGGCGGTTAAAGGGTTAATGAACACCAATACTGGCGATCTCTTGCCACTTTAAAACAAAATTAGAAATAATAATTAATGGATGTATGGATATAAAATATGTAAATTGCTATTCTTATATTAAACTTATATGAATTTCTCTACTTTTCTCATTAATATTATTACGTAAAATATCTTAAAAAATATATTTGATACAAACATATTACAGTATCAAGGGAACCCTTCAAGAAACCACCCCTGAAATGCTTGGCCGTATCGTCTGATATCTCTTGCTCTTTTGTTAGAAATATCTCGAATGCAAATGAAAATATTTTACTTTGTAAACTCTTAAACAGAGCTTGCAATTTTGTATTTTTTTTTTATGTTGAGATATCTTTAGCGCTATCTTCTTCAGATGATTTTATTTTTAAGTGTTCTTAAGTAGAAAATATTAATGTTTTATCGTGTTATCAATTTCGAAAATAAGCCTCTAATAATCTTAAGAATTCATAGTTCTACGTTTTGCGTTCACTTATGTAACATAATATTATCTACTATGTAGTGGGTAGTGGACTAGAATTTTACCACACAAAAACGGTCAGACTGTGACAGTTAAAATGAACGCGCGTTCTGTCAGAGCTCTATTTTTGTAGAAAAACAATTTCAAGCACGACGTTCGAATATATCGAGATAGAGATTATAAGCCTTATTATGTATAGTTTGGGAGACGTGGAATATAAAAATCGTTAAGAAAGTCAAATTTTAATAGATTATTTTTATTATTAAAATATAAACTGATTCAGACAATCAATTTGCTTTCTTTTAACATAATGAAGCTTAAGTGCGAAATCCTATAGCTATCTTACCCTACTTTCTCTGCTTTTATTGCTAAAGCTTTGAAGTAATAGAATTACAGCATAAAAGAGCATTTATTGTGTGTGTGCGCCTGAAATATTATGTCTTCGTCTACATATTAAAATAATTAAAAAAACTCTTATTTTTACAGGGCACCGAGCTTCCACATGCCTCACGATATATCAGTGCCGTTGATATTAGTCGGCCCTGGATCTGGTATTGCTCCGTTCAGAGGATTCTGGCATCACAGAAGAATACAAGCTAAGACAGACCCAAAGAAACCTGGACCCATTTACCTGTTCTTTGGCTGCAGAAACAGAGGAACGGATCTATACAAAGACGAGAAAAAGAAGTTAGTACAACGAGGCGTTCTGACTAAATCACTCTTAGCTCTGTCGAGGGAGGAAGGTGAAAGTAAGGTAATTTTAGCGAACATAGCCTTTTAATTTGGTGGTGTAGCTAATAGAAGCTAAAAAGCCGCCACAATTTAAAAAACGAATATTTTATTTCATCCTACTAATAAACAAAACAAAAATACTCATCTCAGACCGATAACACATAAAGGTGGTTGCATACTCTCCCCTGGATAGTCCGAAGTAGAGTGAATGCGAGAGTGTAGATGATAGCGCTCGCCCACCTCGGTCGTTCATTTATTGGGCGGACTGTGAGGCATCGTGTGAGACAAAGTGAGAGCTGTCGACCGAGAGTATTTTGAATTATTCTAAAATCTTCCATAGTTAGTTTCCAAGGTTTTGGGGTCTAGAAGGCAGTTGGTTCGTTTGGCTTGATGATTCTGACTAAAAACTAATATCCAACTACCTACATAACACAAAAATATATAATAATAAAAAATAATAATAATAAATAAAAAAGTGTATGATGTCAATTTAGAAAATAAAAACTATGATGAATCTTGGATAAGAAATATTGTTTATTTATCTTTAGAAAGGATTGCAAGCTGTTGAAATTTCATTTTAAAATACATATAGTGTTCAGGTGCCTACGGTGTTTTACTTGTAATTAAGATGCTGATTTTCCGTATATTCAAAGGTACTCTGTGATCCCGATATTTCGGCAATATTTCAATCGCCATGATCACGGGGAAGGCCTCCCTGTAATATATATTTAAATATTTTAATAATATAAAATATATATTTCAATATATAAATACTATAAAATATATATTTAAATATATAAATATCATAAAATATATATTTAAATATGAATAATGATTGCTGTTGAGGGCAGCGCTCTGCGGGGCTTGCTCCTCTTCTTGGCGCAGTGGACTGTAGTATTCTTCAGGATGTATCAGGACACAGGGTTTGCGTTAATTGAAACAAGATTACTTTTCAAGATGCAATTTGAGTGTGGTGTCGGGCAGAGTGACTGCTTGTTTCTTGTTTGAATATTTCGAGTATATTAAATTGTCCGCCAAGCGCGCCATTCTTATAGGAATTTAGCAGGTGCGTAGTGCGAAGGCGGGTGTGTGTGATTTTGAACGACCAATCAGCGTCGAGTCTGATTGGAACGTGTACTTTTATTACATTTCGTTCTAGAGCCGTGTATTTACTTGTGTATGTGTGTGTAATTGTTTGTGTATGCGTGTGTGATTGCATATACTTTATTTATTCAAATTTCAGATACAATTACAGGATACGAAAAATACAAATATAAAATGAACAATACGAAAAGGACTACAAACATAAAATAACTGATTAGACTATTATTTACAAGAATTATTCTATGAATCTAAGCTGTTATTTACAATCTCCCCCTCGTGCGCAAGCACTATAACGTTTTTAGTCCGCTGTGGTTATCACGATAAGGCGAGAGGCCGGGCGACGAAGAAAACCTGCTGCTGTTCTTATCTCCGTTATCCGAACTCGTCCATCGGGGCCTGGGTGTACTTTTACTACTTCTCCTCGAGGCCATACTCCTCTGGGCATAGTGCCGTCGCATATTAAGACGATGTCGCCGACCTTTATGTTTTTATGATGGGAATTTAACCCGGAGCGAGGCATTAAAAGAGGTTTATATTCTGCCGTCCAGCGTGCCCAGAAAGAGTCTGCTAAGGCTTGGGTGGCTTTCCACGAGTGTGCGTCACAGGGCGTGTCCTTGAATGATCCCATGGGTGATATTCCGCTCGACCGTCCGATGAGGAAGTGATTGGGTGTCAGGGCTTCTTCATCTAGATTGGGATTCACTGGGGTCAATGGCCTGGAGTTGATCACGTGTTCGGCCTCTAGTAGTAGTGTGTGGAGCACGTCGTCAGGGGGGGATTTTTCTTTGAGAGTGACTTTCAAAGCTGCCTTTACCGACCTGACCATTCTCTCCCATGCGCCGCCCATGTTTGGGGCACCGGGTGGTATCTTTTTCCAGTTGATCAGCTTTCTGGATGCGAAGTCTCTTAGGTCGTGGTCGTTGTTTTGCAATGCCTCGGTTATTTCTGTTTCAGCGCCCACGAAGTTTGTGGCATTGTCGCTGTAGATAACGGTTGGCGTGCCTCGTCGTGCCATCATTCTTCTCAGGCTCATGATCATGGAGGAAGCCGAGAGTGACGTTACTATTTCGAGATGTACAGCGCGTGTGGTGAGGCAGGTGTATAGCGCCCCCCACCTCTTTTCTTGTCTTCGCCCTACGACTACATGCATTGGCCCAAAGTAATCTACCGCCGTCGCTGTGAAGGGCGGTTCGTTATGGGTTTGCCTTTCTGCAGGTAGGTCGCCCAAGGGGATTTTTAGTGGGATCCCCCTATAGGTCCGACACCATTGGCATTTGTTGCTTATGTAGCGTATGGCGCTGCGCAGTCCGATTATATGATAACTCTGCCTCAGCTCGTTCATTACCGTCTGGTGATTGCCATGGTTGAAGGTGGCGTGGGTGTGATGTATCATCAGCTGAGTGAGGCTCTCTTTCGCGTGGAGGACTGGCAGGTTGTGTCCGTCTTTGATTCTGGAGTCTAGACATAGGATGCCGTTGCGGTCGGTCTTCACGGAGAGTCTGCGGAACGGGGATGTCTTCGGTGGTCGCCGCCCAGCCTCTATCGCCGTGATATCGTCGCCGAATGAGATACGTTGGCTCCTTTTGACTAGCAATAACTCTGCTAGTTTTATATGATTTGGCGCGAGTTCTGTGCTCGCGTTTATTTTGAACAATCTGGCTTTAAACACCTCGGCAGCAAGCAGAACGGTAGCAGCAGCACGTATTAATCGCGTGTATTTCGAAAATCGTTCTATTTGAGGTAAGTATTCGTCTACATCATGCCTAATAGTTACGTGTATTTGTTTCAGAATTCTTTCTTCCCCTGAGGGGGGCAGCGGGGTCGCGGCAGGCCTTTCTTGCGGCCAAGTTGCGGGGTCGCGCCTAATGAACTCTGGACCGGAGAACCATCTGTGATTCGCGTTGAATTCCGTGGGAATGCCCTTGGTCGCGTCGTCCGCGACGTTATCCGAACTGGGTACCCATCGCCAATTAGCCGGGGTAGTTAGGCTTTCGATTTCGGCCAGCCTATGGGCTACGAACGATTTGAAAGTGCGCGGGTCCGATTTTATCCATGCTAATACCGTTTTCGAGTCTGACCAATAATGACTCTTTAATATTTTATAATCTGACTCGCGCTTTATCGACTCGGCTAGCCTGCTACCTAATACGGCGGCTTGAAGTTCTAGACGGGGTATCGAGATGGGTTTTAAAGGGGCTACCTTGGCCTTGCCGGCTATCAATCGCGACGTTTTCGAACCGTCTGATGCTGAGCTGACGAAGTATATCGCGGTCGAGTACACTTTTTCGCTTGCGTCACAGAAAACGTGTAACTCACCCTCACCAGATGGCGTGGCAGGTACGTACCTATTTACTTCTAAGTTTTTTAATAATTGTACATTTTTAATAAACGATATCCACGTTATGTGTTGTTCTTTCGCGATGGGGTCGTCCCATCCTATCCCGCTACGCCATATCTCTTGTATGAGACACTTTCCGATCATCGTGATTGGTGACGCTAAGCCCAGGGGGTCGAATACTGACATGACCGCACTGGTTACCTGACGTTTGGTAGGCAGCGTGTCACCACTTATGACGTTCGCGGGTGTGCTTCTGAGATTGACGTTGAAGCCTAACGTGTCACGCGCGTGGTTCCATATGAGACCTAGGGTTCGCTCTGTATCACCCTTTCCTAACGTGGTCGAATCACTGCTGCGCATGTTTTTGACGTTACTTAATACTTCCGGTGCGTTCGATGCCCATCCGCGTAATTCGAAAGACGCGTTTAAATGTACTTTATACATATCGCTTATAATTCGCTTCGCTTCGCTTTCGGTGTCGAACGCGCCTAGATAATCGTCCATATAAAAATTGCGTACAGTGGCCTTCGCGACCTCGGGATACTCATTACCGTGATACTCTGCGTTTTTATTTTTTACATAAATGGCTGTACATGGAGAGGACGCTGCTCCGAATATGAGTGACGTCATTCGATATTCCTGTGGTGGTCCAACCCTATCCTCGCCCCTCCATAAAAATCGTAGGCTATCACGGTCCTGCTGAGCGATTTTTACTTGTAAAAACATTTCTTTAATATCGGCTACCACCGCGATTTTTCCTTCTCTAAATCTTATTAAGACACCGAATAACGACTGCAGTAAGTCAGGGCCTGTCAGGAGCGCATCGTTTAGACTCTTTCCCCCATATTTGGCGGCTGCGTCGAATACTAAACGCACTTTACCCTTTTGCGGGTGTACGACGGAGAAATGTGGTAGGTACCAACCGCGAGGGGATGTGCCCGGGGTATTCACCCTTTCTGCGTAGCCTGCCTTTATTAAATTCTCCATTTGCTTGCCGTATTCGGTTTTTAAACTTGAATTTTTATCTAATTTATTCTCTAAGCTATATAAACGGCTGAGGGCCTGCTTTTTATTGTCTGGCATTACTTCATTGTCTGAACGCCAAAGTAAGCCAGCTTCGAACCTATTGTCGTTTATTTTCTTGCACGTTTTATCTAAAATCGCTAGGGCGCGCTGTTCAGGGTCAGACGTTGGCCGGCGCTGCTCTATGCCTAGCGACTCTAGGCTAAAGAAATTTCTAATTAGATCTAACGCGGGATCGTCCGACGGCATGGGACGTATGTGGTTGATCATGGCGACCGTGTTACGCGGGCGCGCATCCTGCCCATGCAACACCCATCCTAGCTTAGTTAACGAGGCTACGGGCTGCCTTTTATTACCTACACGCAATTGCCTAGACGTGATTAAATGCCAGTTGTCCTGGCCTATCAATATGGTCGGTTTGCCCGCCTCGTAGCACAGTTCATCCTCTAATTCCGCTAGATGGCTGCACTGTCGCACTAAATCCTTACTCACCTCCTGAGGTGATATATTTAAATTTTTAATAGTGCTGGCGTTCATGGTTTCTATGTTTCTATTACAAAGACCGCGAATTGACAACGTGACGTTACACGATTCTATTTCGTCTATACGACTTCCCCCTACCCCCTCTAATGACAGTAGCTGCCCGCGACCTTTGGTTATTACGCTGTCTGCCGTGTTTTGTTCGACGAGCGTCATGGTAGAGCCCTCGTCGAGCAAGGCGTAGGTGGTGGCCGAACCTAATGGGCCGCTTAACTCAACCGGAATTATTTTTAGGTAGGTGTTAGACGCGTGTACGTGGTTAATTGAACTGACGTTCCCTCGAGTGGGTGTTGACGCGCTGTCGCTGCCGTGTAATAGCATGTGATGTGACGCCTCACATCCGTTTACGCCGCACGGTTTATATTTACATTTTTGCATTCGCGGATGCGAGTTATTTAAACATCTAAAACATAACCTATATTGCTTAGCCGCGTCCCATTTTTCTTTAGTGGTTAATTTTGAGAAATCGGCGCAGTCCGCGGCGCCGTGATTTCCCGCGCAGACTGCGCATTTTTTATTTGTGTCTACGGCCGATTTCTCGTCGGTTTTTGACGGGCGCGGTTTATGCATTCTCGACGTTTGTTTTTTAGCGGGATGTTTGTTTACGGTAGCGATGGTTTTGCGCGACGGGTTCGTTTCTAAATCGGAATCGTAACATGAACTATCGCTGTCTTGTGAACGGCGCATGCGCGGGTGTTCGCTATCGCGGGCTATATTCACTGCGCGCGGTTTTACGCGATTTTTCCTTTCCTCGCGTGCCGTTTCGTATGCGAACATCGCACCACACTGGTCGGCCATCACGTTTAGAAATTGAGACAGTAGTTCTAATTCGGGAGACCCGGCGCGCTCCGCCCTAAATTCGTACCACTTATATTTTAAGATTGTACTAAGTTTTTCTACGACTCGATTTACTAATTCGGGAGAATATAAATATTGCGGCTGATTTAATGACTTTATTGCCGCTACCGTGTTAGATACTTTACTCGCGAAATTACCTACGTTGCGCCCGTCTTCACTCATACGGGGCATGCGTTTGATGTTATCTAACTCGGATAAGATGAGTAATTCTGGTCGCCCGTAGCGCCTTTCTAATGTGTCCATTATTTCGTACGGATCGGATACTGTGAATAATAATGCCCTAACCGTTTCGCGAGCTGCACCACGCAGTGCTTTTCTCAGCCTCGCTACGTTTTGTACGTCGGTGAACATGTCTGCCGTGTTAATTAAAAAGGGCATAACTAACATTTTTATCGGAATTGAGCTATATACATATTCGGAATCAGGAAAAAAAGGCCTATCTGCCTAATTTTTTTGTGTATTTTTAGCGACGAAATAAACAGAGTTAGCACAAGCTTAAAGGGCACAACTGCACCATTTTTTTAAGTTTTTGTTAAGAAAAGGTCACATTGTTATTTATGTCTTCTATTTCAAATTTAAGTTTAAAAATATTTAATTGAAAAGGCATTATTGGCGCGATTCAAATATAAAGGGCTTATGTGGCAATTGTGCTAAATTTTTATACCAACACCTTAGCAAGAAACGTAGAAGAAAAGACACAACTGGCGATTGTGTCTTTACTATTTACACTACGGCTTAAATTTTTATATAAAAATAGGCACACTGGCGGTTATGCCTTTACTACTTAACATCTATGAAGAGGAATGAAGTTCGGGGGGCTAGGTATGCGATAATGCGTGGGATTACTTCAGTTGTGCCTGACGTGTCAAGACGATTTAACGCATGTCGGTGCGGCGCTCTGGTAAGATTATTTCTGTTACTTATTTTTATTTGCTTATTCTATAATTAGTCATAGAGCCCACAGTACAAATAACAAAAAAGGCAATATAAGAAAGCGAAAAAAAGAGTAAAGAATGAAGAAAAAATAATTAGCAAATATTTTGTGAAACCTGGTTGTCGTGAAAACGTCTGCAAAAAAAATGCTCAACCCGTTTTTCGGATGAGTTTCGTAAAATCATTAATAAAAATTTTTGGAAAATGTCATGGATGGAACAGAAATACTTACTTTTTTTGAAACCAGATACGCCGAAAAATAGAGAAAATAATGGCAATGAAGGAAAACGTTACATACGATCGAAGACCATAACATATTTTTTGACAGATGAAAACGGTGACAAAGTTCCAGTTTGTAAAACTTTTTTCCTCACTACCCTCGGCTACAACCAAAATAATTGTAAGGTAGTAAGAAATGCTCTTGACAGTAATTGTAAGCCCGAATTATATCCAGAATCTCTATTTGATGGACGTGGACACAATCCGAATCCTAAAAAAATCGATCCTATTAAAATCACGGATCATATAATGTCATTTAATCCTACTGTATCTCACTACAGACGTGAGCACGCCCCTAATAAAAAGTATTTTAATATACGTATAATGTACGACCATTACTGTGAAACCGATCTTGAAACGCAAGTGTCTTATGGATTTTACAGAAAACTTGTAAAATAACTCAATAATTCATTTACGAAATTAGGACAAGAAGAGTGTGAGCTATGTGAAAAATTTATTATACAGAAGAGAACCGAGTGAAATAAAATCAGCTATACTCACAAAGCTTGGTCCACTTATGCCCACTAATAGAAAAGTTTTTTGGGAAAATTTACCTGTAAATGATCAATCACTAGATTTGATTCCAAATTATGAAGACTAATTTAGTATGCAATAAAGTTTTGAATCAAATCAAGTGAGTTATTTTAAAAATAAAGGAAGACTGATTTTTTAATACTTACTTCAGGGTAGGGTTTTTTAGTACAAAAATTAATATGTAAGTAAAATAGTGCCTTGATGTGTCTCATTTTCAAGTTAAGTATTTTTGTTTTTCCAAAGATATTTTATATAATATTTAATTTTGTTAAAATATAATGTTAGCTACTTATTATATGACTGTGATAAAACCTTAAACGACTGAAGTAGTTGATACATATAACGTTTTAATAATTGATGGTTCCTATCTCTAAACATAAGTTTTATTTTTATTTTTCTGGAAACTATATTTTCTTTATTTTGATAAATATTGTTTATATTTCTTACTGGTTTTATTACCTGATTTTTATTTGAAAAAATTTTGTGCTAAGAGCATTTTTAATAATAATAATTCAATTTAAATTTGTGATTTTCAATATACCTATTGTTAATTATTTGGTACATTATTGTTACTATTCATAATTGATGGTTCCTTCCTTTAAAGATATGATTTTATTTCTGTAAAATTTTTGAAATAAACGTTTGATTTTCTCGTAATTGCGTTATTTTATTCATATAGAAGTAACTTCTCATATTTTACTGTGTAAATCTATACTAATAATAATACAGTGAAAAGACACAATTGTATAAAAGTGCTCTTTCATTGTAACATTATAAATTTTTCCTTAAATTTTTACTTTTAAAAGGCATATTTCTTTGCATGTGCCTTTTATACGTAACATTATTGTTTTTAACTTATTTTTTATGTTAGGATGAAAAAAAATAAGCTAATTATCAATAATATGGATTAAAAATAAAAAATATCTATTGCTATGGTCGTATACATACTATATAAATGCAAGTATTGCCATTCGCAGAATTTCGGAAAACATTGTTTGGGGGTGTTTTTTTCAACAAAAACAAAAAAATATTTTAATCTCAATTTTCTCAATATTTACAAAATGTTAGTTATGCCCTTTTTAATTAAGACGGCAGATGTCTACGGTGTCGCTAAACACTGACTTAAATGCCATCCATTCGGCAATTGATCCGTCGAAATGAGGCAGTTCATGTATGAATTTTGGTGCCGCGGGTCTGGATGAGTTTGAATTTACCGCCTGCATGATCGCGTTGGCTAACATTGCCATGTCGTTGTTACTTCCGTTCGACTGGTCGTTATTAACGCGCGGTATATTCGAGTTGGGTGGTCGCGACGCTTGTCCCGGGACTTGGGCGTTATTTATTATTGCCGGCCTATTAGCTATACATTGTTCCGATATCCAGCCTTCGACACGTGACTCTTCTAACCTGGGCGGCCGTTCCGCGCCGTTCGAACTTTCCATTTCTATTCTGGCTATTTCTAAACGGTTTAATGCAGCCGCGGATGCTGCCCTAGCCCGTGCTAACTCGGAATTATGTAATTCTAACTCGGCTTTTAACATAGATAACCTACTGTTTGTCCTGTCCGCGGGGACATTTACTACAGTGCCCGACTCACTCCTAGCTCGATTATCTAACTCTTTATCCCTATTTTCGACTAACCTCTCTTCATTGCTGCACGTGTTGCTGCCACCGTTCGCGATTTCAGTGCTGTTGCCTTTACTCCACGTGTTCGACTCGGTCGACGTGGTTTGGCCGGTCGTCGGCGTGACGTCTGTGGAGGGTGTGGTTTTCCCTGAACGTAATACACGTACGTCTTCCATTGCGCACGAGGGGACCCTACTCCTAACACTTAAATCTAGCACTTATCACTTTCACTTTCACTTTTGTTCCTATTCTCGATGTGTCTATTGCCTATCAGCCTGGCCGGACTACTACCGCGGTGATGCCGGACCAGGAATGGGAACGCAGGAGGATAGGAAGGCGGGAACCTCCCGGCAGAGGGCGCGGAGACTCACGGGAGCATCAAAGCACAGCGGGAAAACTGCACTCGTCGTTGCGTGCCAACCTGTGGCCCCAGAGCGATTCCACACCGTACCGGCGGGGCCTGACTGATAACACCTGGGATGGTGCGTGAAGCCGTCAGTTACTTCACTATGCCTCCGTACGCTTATGATGGCCTTTAACACCGCTAGGTGGCCACGTACGTGATGATGATTGCTTCCAAGTAATTAACAGAGGTTAGGCTAAGACCAACTGTTAACACTCGCGCGTTCGTTTTTCTTTCTTGAATCACGCGCCGACTTCTTTCTTCAATCCCACACTTTCTTGCTTCAATGCTCTTGCCTGCTTCTGTCTTCAGTGATTCGGCCAAGAAGGACCACTTGTTGAGGGCAGCGCTCTGCGGGGCTTGCTCCTCTTCTTGGCGCAGTGGACTGTAGTATTCTTCAGGATGTATCAGGACACAGGGTTTGCGTTAATTGAAACAAGATTACTTTTCAAGATGCAATTTGAGTGTGGTGTCGGGCAGAGTGACTGCTTGTTTCTTGTTTGAATATTTCGAGTATATTAAATTGTCCGCCAAGCGCGCCATTCTTATAGGAATTTAGCAGGTGCGTAGTGCGAAGGCGGGTGTGTGTGATTTTGAACGACCAATCAGCGTCGAGTCTGATTGGAACGTGTACTTTTATTACATTTCGTTCTAGAGCCGTGTATTTACTTGTGTATGTGTGTGTAATTGTTTGTGTATGCGTGTGTGATTGCATATACTTTATTTATTCAAATTTCAGATACAATTACAGGATACGAAAAATACAAATATAAAATGAACAATACGAAAAGGACTACAAACATAAAATAACTGATTAGACTATTATTTACAAGAATTATTCTATGAATCTAAGCTGTTATTTACAATTGCGTTAGTTTAAAAATGATGACGGTCTCTTCTTTCAGAAACACGTTCAAGCTCTTTTAGAGGATGAAGGAGAGAACATAACTCGTATGCTCCTATCGGAAGGTGGTCACTTCTACGTGTGTGGAGATTGTAAAATGGCTGAGGAGGTTCAGCATAAGTTGAAGGAAATCATCAAGACCCACACTAAATACACCGACGAGGAGGCTGAAGACTTCCTTCTGTTATTAATGGTAAGTCATCATCATTTTCTTTTTCTTCTCCATCTTATTCAGCCTTTATCTCTTCACTATCACCAAAAATGTTTATTTTGCCAAAGCATTTAATAGTTTCCCATAGAAAGCCACTTTTAGACATTTCTAGTTTGTATACTCCAGTTGCTAGATATTAAATCCTTACTGAACCAAAAAATCGGTTGTCTGTAAAGACGGTTTACTGACGGTAGTTGAACGTGACAACGTCATAAGAAAATACTGATGGACCGATTTTGCCTCTTTATCGCTCGTTCTGCGCTCTCGCTTGCACTTCAAGTCTTAAATGGAACGCTTTAGAGCGAGGTAATGCCGCATGACTCATGTTTTTTCGTGCGTGCAGCCGGTTCTATCAAATTTAAGACATTGTCACGTCAAAAAAAAGCAGGAAAATGTACCTCTCACATTGATTTAAATGTAACCAATTTTCCTTTTCTAGGACGAGAACAGATACCACGAAGACATATTCGGCATCACACTCCGGACGTCCATGGTGCACAAGGCCTCGCGGGAGACGGCCAAGAGAACTCGCCTCGAATCTGGACAATCTATCACTTAAATTACACTTAGGTTCATAGAGATGACATAGATAACGTTACTGGTGGTTATTAATTATCCAGCCCATACCTACCAAGTCCATAACTATAAAGATATTAATCTAAGATGAGATCTAACTCTAAGACCGCAAAAAAAATCAAAAGTATAAGTGACATATTAGCTGTTGCTTGCGGCTTCACCCGTGCTAGCAAAAACAGTCCTTTTTTTAGTTATCATAATAATATGTTAGGTACTTCTAGTACCTCCGATAATTTGTGTACAAATTTTCATGATGATCGGTTGAGTAGTATTCGCGTGAAAGCGTAACAAACATCCCTACTATCACATTTATAATATTAGTAAGGACGAAGGATTCCTATTGAAATATTTTACCAGTAACAGGGGCGATGACATTTTCAGTGACAGAAGTAACAAGTCAAAGTCGAAGAACCTGAAAACTGTCAATTACAAAACTAGAGCACCGATGTAGTCTTCGCACCTGTCTAGTTACAGTATTCTGAGCTGTCTAGGAAACAAGGACCATTTTGCAACTGTAACTTTATCTAGATGTCATCTCGATTTAGCTTTATGCTAGCTTTTAATTATATTAAGCAACAATATTAGTTAAGATTATAAATTATTACTACGGACTGTTATTAAATTTAAATTAAATATAATTTTGTATTACATACGCTCAAAGTATTGATTTTATTGTAATAAGATGATGAAATATAATTTGTGACACAGTTAATAAAATCTATTGACCAGTGAATGATATTTTTTTATATAAATTTCTTTCCATACAATTAACCCTACTCATATTTATAGACTGAGATCATAAAATTATTTAAAACCTATCTGTCTGTGCATCAGTCCTTTAAATAACTTTTGAACAATAACTGAATAAATAGTAACAGCGACTTTATCAATAAAATAGTCTATGTATTACTATAGTTTTATCTGGTTATTTTTTTTTAATCAAAAGAGCAAATCCTGGGATCCATACGACCCATTTTTTTTGGGAAGCCTGCATTCCAAAAGTGTTTTATTTTACTATAGAGATATTTTCATTGAATTTTATTGAATGAGTTAGATAAGTGTGTCAAATAAAAGTACGTAGTGAAAATAAGTATTTATATATTATAACTCTGATATTTAATTACAAAAACGTAATATAATATAAATTACATTCACAAATATTATGATAAGTAATCAATTTGCTAAAATTATGATTGTATAAACATTTACCAAATTGTAAACAATTTAGTCTCAAAATCATGAAGTCCGTCTCAATACGCCTAAAAGATCGCGTGACTTTATCGTCGGCGTTGTTTTTTTTATCTGCGGCGATATTCAAAATTCGTTTTTCAAAATTGTCTTTCGGAAATTGTTTCTTGGTTTCACCTGAATTTATGTCCTCCGTCTAACTACGTGATCGTATATCTCCGCTTGAGTGTACCTCGGTGAAAATATCCTCTGCTTGGTGGTGTTCTGGCCGGGATCCTGTTGGGGATCCGGGTACAGGATCTTGTGGTCGTGCCTGTTTTGGAACAGTAGACCACTCTCCGGATCCATTATTGGCTGAAAATGTAGTATGATTACTCACTGTTTACATACATAGGAGAACACACACAAACAAGGTTACAAATGGTATTCATTGCCAAGAAAACAAAAGCTCTTGCGACATGAATGAAGCAGGAATACATTAGGACAATCCTAAGCCAATTTTGCAATAAAAAAATAAAGGAATTTCGAATGTTAATATGTGTTAATTATCTTTGGCAACAACTATTACAATAGTTAACACTATATTTATGCACTTACTGCATAATATGTAATAATAGCAAATATTGCTATCTTATTCACTCCTAGTACATTTCTTATGTCATTTCATCGACCTATTAGCTTGACATGTGTCATTCTTTTTTACGTTCCATTTAACTCATCTGTCATAACGTTTTCTACTTACATTAATAGTGTAAACTTATTAAAGATTTTTATTGATGACAGTCGCATCTGGACCTCAGTTATTAGATAAAGCTAGATTTGAGCCAGGTGCTTTAATAGAAAAAATTTCATTTTCAATCTTTAAAGCGGAATGCGAAATGGCAAAGAAGTTCGTGAATAAGATTCTAAAAATCGGTGAGTTTTCTAAGACTCTCACGAGATTGTAAAAAATTAGGAGTAATAAGTAAGGTGGTAAGAAAGTTAAGTAAGAAAAGATGGTATGTTGGTATCATCTAAATTCGTTTAATTTCGGAAAAAACCTATTGAATGGTGATGGTAGTGAAGCACCAACGGCTGCAGGCTTGAGGATTAGAATTAAAATCGAGAAATCCAAGTTTTACGGTATCATAGAAAAATCGATACGTCTAAATAACTGGGTGCAAATGCATAGATGATTTTTTTATTCATATAAAACATATATACTTGAAATCCTTATTATCTAATCGTCAAGCTGCTTAAGCAGATTGTAAGAAAATAAGATATATGATACAGCTTTTAATAATAACTCTCTCGAATAATTTCGAGAGACAAGAAAAGCATAGTATTACCACGTAATGTTATACTAAGTAACAGGAAAAGTCCGACAAAATGATATTACCTTCATAAAAATATTATTTTATGTGAGCTCAATGCACTGTAGTTTTGGCTCTCTAATACTCGGAAGATATTTTACGATCGTGCCCTTTCTAATACGACCATTTTGTTTATTATATAGTGATCAGTGATGATAAAGCTTTTTGGAGTAATATCGTTTTATTGACTATCATCCGTCTGGTTTTACATGGGTTATACAATTATACTAGCGTTTGCCTACAACCTCGTCCGCGTAGAGTTACTTGCTTAAAAATAAAAGAAATAAGAATCGTTTATGGTATGGTAATATTAAAAGAAATGTATGTGTGTGTAGTTTTAAAAAAAGAGAAAAATAAATGTGTGTTTTCACCCCTCCCTCTTGCTCTTACATTAACAAATGAAACGTAACTCTCTCTTTCTTTTTACACAAACTTGTATCTCTCAAGTTCTCTTCACTTCACCCGATCACACTTTTCGTAACGCTGACTTCACACATTCACCAATAATCCTCGTGTAGGATGAAATGCGTGTACCTACGTGTTATACTGGTATATAAACTACAACTGCAAAATTTTATTAAAACTATTCAATAGTTTCCTAGTACCTTATAATTCATACTCATGTTGCTTCTAACTGTTCCGTGCCTCCAGTGATAATATCCCAAATCTGTGTCCTTTGGCCAAAGTGTTTTATCGTCTTTGAAAAACGACGTCCAATCCTCCGTGGCGAGTCGGTGAGCGTAATCAATGTAGCCAGATATTTCAAAACCCCCCTTGGTTATGTTTCGGATGAATATCACAGACTGGAAACACGAAAATGATACTAAGCTAAAGCGAATAAGGATGCTTTGAAGCCACGAAATATTTACAATTTACATTGCATAGAATCAAGTCGCTTCGGCTGTCTGTTCGCCAAAATGTAATATATAA
Source organism: Lycaena phlaeas (assembly GCA_905333005.2). Lineage (NCBI taxonomy): Eukaryota > Metazoa > Arthropoda > Insecta > Lepidoptera > Lycaenidae > Lycaena > Lycaena phlaeas. Next base: position 14,235,207 of record HG995172.1, on the reverse strand, counting down.
TAATAATAGTATCTATGAACCCTTTTACACCACGTCAATCTGGTCCCTTGCTAAGGTCTCGAAGAGACTTGTGTTACGGGTAGGTACCAGACAACGGAAATACAATATATTTAATACATTTTATATTAATACATATACTTAAGATTTTATTATATATATAATACACAATATATTTCATACACATCCATGACCCAGGAACACAGAAACTTTTTTGTGTTCCCTGGTGAGATTCGAACCCGCTACCTCCGGCTTGTGCGCTAACCACTGAGCCACAGAGGTCGTCATTATATATATCATCATCATCATATTATATAAATGACAGAGTATCCCACAACTTTACAAGGTTTTGCTGGAAGAAATATCTGATAGAGATAAGTACACCTTGTTAAAAATGTCTTCAATACAATTGTTATTTGATTTTTGTAAACTAAAGAATAAATAAATCAAAACTTCACTTAGCGGCATTTCATTAAAATAAACGTCATATAGGATAGTATCAGAGGTTTAAAAAACAGAGGCATAAGTAGTAAGCATACTATTATAGATAACAGCCGATACGGAAACTACGAACAAACGCTCGAAAGCACACACTCACACAAAGATGCGTATTGACGCGTCCGCCATGCGGCACATATTACTACAGACAGCACTGCGAGGTTCGCTTCGAGATCTCGTCGAAGCGCATGAGTGTGTGATATTTCGAGCATTTTGTTCATATTTTCTTGTATTGTACCATATTTATACATAGCTTAAGTTTAGCGCTTGTGGGTATCGATTTAGAGATATAGATTGGTCAAAACTAATATTTCATTCATAAAACTACTACAAAATGTTTTGTACAAGACAACGTTTGTGAAGACGATCTCTAAATAAAACCTTTTTTATCAGACGTTTCGGATACTTTACTAGTAATGTAAGAACTGAACTGGATAGAAGGAATAAAGTACGATGTTATTTCATATCGCTATTCGTGGTATATTTTCATAACTGAATTTTCCAGTTGAGCGAAACCATACGTAACAACGCGCCCAACAGTAATAACGTAACTTAGTTATGTTGTACATAGTTAAACAATACAGGTGCAAAAAAAATGTATGTTCACAACAAATAAGCATATTATACGTATTTTATGTCATTTATAAGTCATCTGAGGCTCAGTAAAGCTTATTACATTAAAAATACAGGAAAAAAAAAGCTGTGTCTGCGATTCACACACGATAGAAGTGAGACACATGTTAAATGCTCAAATACAAGCAAGTATTAAACAGTCTGCAATATACATTTACACCGACATCTGCTCTCTCGCTCTTTTGTACTTGTGTCTCTTACCTGTCGTTTTTTTTCGTTGCATCCGGTTTAAAATCACAACGATTCTAAAGAAGTTTCACTTCAATGAACTCTCAATGAACGCCAAGACGACCGATCCCTTGCCACTCGCATTCAACACGGAGCGGCCCCTACACGGAGATCGTGTTCCCACCTGGTTAATGGCCGACCAATACTTCGTCTACCTAAACGCGGACTCCACTCTTGAACCTAATGGCCCATCGACCATCCGTTTACCAGAGTGTGTAACCAGCCTATTACAACTTCAACGTGCGTATTCTTCGTGTGATATCGGTAACTTTAGCTCTCGAGGACCTCGTTTCGAATCATATCTGCCAAAGACACACCCAGCATAGCACGCTCTATGGCACATTGAGCTACGGCAAACTTGCGGACTAGTACATATGGCCAAATTTCGGCCCCGCAGGTGATCACGAGGAGAACGCATTGGTTGAAGACGTTCGTCTTCAAACTGCGATAAAGACGACTTAAGAATAGTTTATGCTATAATACGAAATAAAATATTTTATTGAAGATACCACACCTTGGAAATAAAACATTTACTTTTATGGTTTTACGTGATGTATCTATAAATTATGTGTTATAATTTTTTATCAAAACAGCAACCCCTAAGTTTTTCTTTGGGAAACCTGCATCTTAAGCGATATATTTTTTTACTCTTTATTGATTACATCTTGTGACGTATTTCAAGTGTATATAGAGTCCTTCCGTGACCATGGTTGCTGTAAAATATCCGAAACGTCGAGCATATAAAAAACTAAATCAACTGCGATAAAATCCACAAAAGTTGTTTCATTAGAATGAGTGTATATACAAAATATCTTTATTTTATATCTTTTACCTACGAATTAAAGATATTTTGATTTGATTTTATAAAGCTTGATGATGATAGTAAATCACTTTTTTTCATTTAGCCGACTATAATGGCACAAGTCAAGACAATTAAGCATATTATCATGAACAAAAACATCTACGGAAACCGTAATAAGCTTCGTAATCCAGACATTAAGACATGTTTCTTTTCCTCTTTTCCGGGCTCTTTTGTATTAAGTACATTAGGGACCCTTTTTTATTGAAGTGGCAACACTACGCACATTTATCGCATTGTAAATATCATGGCGTGTAACAAATTCGTCCCATATTAGTATCATGCTTCATTATCATCATCATCAGCCTTAACCGTCCATACAATTAGCGTTACTAATTAGCGCATCTAGTGTTCCGTAGATTTGAACACATTTACCCGAATATATTTACGTTTTACTCGACCACTATAAAACCAATGGCATTTAATCATGTTGCAACTCGTGCAGGTAAATCTACAACGAACTGTGCTAGTTAGTACTTTGTTCATGGAAGACGTGAACCGCTTACCATCAGGTGTCCGTCTTTTTGGCGTTTGCCTTTCCAACTAATATTAAAAAGTCATGGGTATCATGAAATATTAAATTCATTTGTAATGAACACTCTTTCCCCTTTTTATTGAAAAAAAAAAAAATACAATCTAGACGTTTCGGATACTTTACCCCAACCATGGTCATGAGGAGAAGGATGAGGTCCTCCCGTTCTTTCCCCTGTCCCAGTTGATCTATTAAACTCGTAATGAGGTAAATTAATTTGAAAATACTCTCTCCCCTGCGATATTGAGGTACCTGTAATATGCCGACTCTGTTCGGTCGCTCTCGCTCAGCCAGTTCCTTACTCAACGGGTCTTTGATCACCGCGTTTTGGCTGGCCAGCTCGTACGGCTTTACCACGGGAAACTCCTTGCTGTGTATCACAGCGCGACGGGCGTAGAACTCCTTCTCGCCCAGGGTATCGCCATTTGTTCTGTTAAACATGGCGACGTTAATGAGGCAGCACCATTGAAGAAGGGGTGTAAAAATGGCGTCCGTCAAAGCTTAGCGATCAAATGGGAAAGGTAAAGAATGTGTTAAATTAGAAAGTAAACCAGGCGTAAAGTTTTTGGCTTTAATTATTTACACATTTAACAAATTTAAGTAAATAGGTAGGTATTTTTATGTAAAGCCTATCGGACTGTTAGTACAGAAGCATTACCCGTCCTTGCCGGAGTACTTCCCGTTGACTTGGAAATACAGCGCCGCGCAGCCAAGTTTTATCATTCGCGCAATCTTTCAAGTGCCGACTTTCTAAGACCACAAGACCGACAAAAAATTGCCAATCTTTTCGATTCTATAGATATAATCACCATAAATTTAATAAAAGAATGGCAGGCCCGATGGGAAAATACGACTAAAGGGCGTCATCTATATAACTTTTTTCCGTCCGTAGCCGATCGCTTATCAAAGCATTGGCTGGAGATTGATCATTGTGTCGCACAGTTTCTTACCGGCCACGGAAATTTTAAAAGTAAATTATTCGGTTTTAATCTCGTGCCGTCCCCCTTGTGCGACTGTTCGACAGAAGGCAACGAATACGAACAAACGGCACACCACATTCTTTGGGAGTGCAGTCTTTGGCAACATGAACGAACTCTTATGCTCGACAATATCCGTAGCAAATCAGGAGTAATTTACTACAGCGACCTCGTGGACGATGTGAAAAACTTCCGTGCATTCAAACGATTTTGCCACAATTATCACAATTATTACTGGAAAAATAACATCATACCAAGTCATACACAATAGCTCATGGTTATATACACAAGTATATCTCACTATGTAGATATGAACTGACTTAAAAAACTAAATCACAGTCTTATAACTTCTATTTTCTAATCTCAATAAATATAACACGAAGTTATACAATAACTCATAGTTAATATACATAGGTATATTATTCTCACTATGCAGATATTTGTAGACATTAAATTTATTTCTCCGTGGTGCATTGCAGCTGGGCTTCACCTGGCTGCTATCTTCTTTTTTCTTGACTTTGTTAGTCACTGCAATCCTGTACTGTCTCCCGCTTTGAACAGGGTGGGAAACTGGAATTTTTCCTACTCCTCCTAAATTCTTCTGATTAATTTCGTTGCGGGTCCCAAGGCAGTTTAATGTATCCCCCGGGCTCCCGGAGATCGTATCAAAGGGTCATTTGGTGGTTGCCGCTGTCGATCCTGGCTATACAGGAGTTGCAGCGGTGGGAAAGTGTGGTGGGCCAAGCCCAATAAAAAAAAAATAGGTAGGTACAATAATTTTTATAAAAAAAAGTCACAGATTAACCTTCTAAACTTAAAATACAAAGAAAGTTTCAAAGTAGGTACATACAGTAGGTGGAAAATACTGCTTGCGTTTTTCCCATTGAGAAAACTGCTACCAATAACATTAATTTAAGTTATTATTTATGTAGCCGATTGAATCAAAATGATAAAATCGCTTCGATACGAAGTTTTTTTCCGTTAAAAAAGTAGTTAATCAAAGTACAATTAAACATAGAACTATGAAATTGGGTGACTCTTAAGGTGATAAGTACTAGGGGATAAAATCCTCTCCATTTTTTCTGGATGAAACGACGTCACACGTTTATTTACATTGTATTTTACACTTATTATTAGTTTTTGTAACTGAGTGTGAAAGGGATAATTACCTACAATACTTTAATACCATATAACACTATTTTCGCAAACTTAAAAAATTAAAAAATTTCAAACCAAAATATAAATTACACTACCTAATCATTAATTATACGCCTAATACAATATAATTATGTTTTATCATAATATTATGTCCCAAAATCTTTTGTCCTCCCGTGACCATGGTTTCTGTAAAATATCCGAAACATCGGGCTCATAAAAAAGACTTAATAAACCGCGATAAAATGCGTAAAAGTTGTTTTATTATAATAGGTCCAGCTGTTTAATAGATTAACCGAAACTAATTGACAGACAAAATAAAATATAAAAAACTATTTTTTATGTACTTAAGTAAATAATTTCATTTAGTTTCGTTAGTTAGAAGCTGTTAATTACTACTTCTACTGACACTTCAATTTTATTTATTTGTAAAGATTATTGGAATATCGGTTTTATTAAATAAAACTTAATCTTAAACACCAGCTGTGTGGTTAGTATTACAAAAGCGGTACCTATATCCCAGTGCGGCTATGATCCGACTTGTGTCTATACTCCTCAAGTTTCGAAGATCAGCGACGGTTATGAGGGAGTCCAGGTAGTCGTTCCAGGTCTCAAACGGCAGCAGACTCTTGTCCGCTTCCACGTTAGGCGGATAACCATACGCCTGTTCACCCATCGTAAATGTGTATAAATTAATATAAAATTTATTAAATCATGATTTATGTGACAAGAAGTGACAGTTTGATTTTTTTTTTCGATGGAGGCAAGTGTATTAATTAATACAGCTTTGTTGTTTCATACAAAAATAATATATGACTTTTATAGAAATACTGCAATATAATTTAAAAATATAATAGTATATATATATATATATATATATATATATATACTATATATTTTTATTGCTTTTCCAGCTGTTGCCCGAAGTTTCGCCCGCGTTCCCGAAAAAATCCTCTTTTTAATGTACTTATCCTATGTTACTTCTAGTACCTCCGGGAATATAATACTATGTACAAAGTTTCATGATGATCTGTTGAGTATTGAAAGCTTAACAAACATCCCTATTTTCACTTTAAATCCTTAGCCCTTAATAGTAATATTAAGGGTTATGTAGATTTTACTGCCATCGCTCTAATATAATCTGTTTAACATGAAATATCCTTTCTTTTTCAAACTGCAAACATGTGAAGATATTAAGTCAAAAATGAGTCAAACGAATCGATTTTTGTTATTCAGAATGTTAAACTTCTAAAGTGGAAGCAAATCGAATCACGTACGTAGCAGCGAGCACTTTAGACGTCTTAGAAAATATTGTGATTTAATGGGGACCGAGCTGTCAGGTCTCACTACTAGAGTGCCAGAAAATAAGCCGTTTGGCGTCTATTTGGAAATATCTATGTTCGTCTGAATTACGCACGGGAATTACTGATACTCCATTTTTATCTTGCATCGTATGAATTTGTATTAGAGAAAAAAAGTTTATTATTATAGTGCATTGGCGAAAATATGTTCACTCGCGCAATAATTTCATTTAGCTGAAATACCATAACTCTGAGGTCTGTAACTCAGCTTTGAGCGCCTTTTTTTTATGCAACTCACTTAAAATCTCTAAATATTATAACTTTTTTTTTTTACTGCGACTATCATAATAATTCTACGTCTATGGGCCATTGGACCCCCTTACATGAGAAAGACAGATAATTATACTCAAGAGAGAAGAAGATAATTATACTCAAGCCAACCGGCTCACCTCGCATCCGATTTTTTTTATACCATAGAAAAGTACACGAACAGTCGAAGCCTTGCGATTATCGGCGACCATTAACATTGACATAACCAGAGGTCATGCAGATGCGTTGCCCATTTTTCCATATCCCCCCAATGAAACCCATTTTAAGGCACCATAGGGGGGAGTCAAGATCGAACCCGGACCCTCTCGCTAAAGAGGCTGAATCCATACCTACTGGACCATCGTCACTCATTTATCCCCGTACGGGATCCTGGATTTGAATTTTGAAATACGTGGGTGAAACCGCGAGGCATTGCTAGTATAAAATATAGTAAATTTCCAATGTGTGAGAGTGCGATTAAAATTGATAAAATTTAAATATCGGAAAGTCATTGTGTCAGCATTCGCTCCTGATAACGATAATTGACTTTATTAATATTTTAATTTACTTTCAATGTTTGGTTTTTATCTACTCCAGCATTATCACACTATTACTAGCTTTTACCCGTGACATCGCCCGTTTATTTTGAGATTTAACTTATTACCAAATAGAAAACGGCTTATAAATAATCTTCATTAGTAACATTATCATTATTCATCGACTGTTGAATATAGGCCTCCTTCAACAAACGCCAAGACGACGACCCCTTGCCAATCGCATTGAACACGAACCAGTTATTGCACGGAGATCGTCTGACCATCAGAAAACTTTTGTATCGATTCCTACTTACTCTAAAAATTTCATGCAAATACTATTTTATCATTTAAATCGAAAGGAAAACGAAAATTTAATTTCAGAACTTGTTTTCCATAATACCTACTTATATTTATTATTAAATATTGTTCATAAACTCGATTACCGATAAGAAAGCAAGCTTGTGCTTACAAATTAACATTTATACAAAAACCTTAGATAAAAATATCGAGTAAAACATTATTATAATTACAATGCTGCGATTATGAAGACAATAAAACCTTTTTGTAACACACCCAGCGTTAGGAAACTAGTGATTTATTCCCATCCCAAGCGGCCTTTAAGTGGGAATTATCGAGAAGTATCCTCAATTCCTGAGTCAGCATTTGCTGATGTTACTAATAGGGTTCAATATTTTGTTTACTATGTGTTGAGCAAGCAATATTACCTAATTAGAGCAATATTAAATAATTAATAGAGATAAGTTAAATTGAAATAATAATTGTTCTTTGGATTGTCAAAATCGGATATTTTCGTTTGTTGCTCGTACCCCGGTGCATCAACTTAAAAACTAACACCATCTCCTTATTGATATCGATTATTTCTATAGCCTTTGGACACTCAGTGGTATAATAGCATTTTTATGATGAAAGATTTTGACGCGACAACGTCTAATATTACGGCCAGCATGCACGAAAAAGATGACGTCATGTAGCGTTACGCCAGCGTAAGCGCGGCACGAACGAGAGAGAGACATGATTAGATTAGTTCGGTTCGTGCTGCATGTAATGTTTGACGTGGTCACGTCAAACTACTGTCCGTAAACCGACTTTACAGACAACTAATTGTTTTATTAAATCGGCGCAGTAGCTCCAGAGATTAATAGATATAAATGAGCTAATTCTAAAAACAAACAAGAAAAAAATATGTCCCCATTAAGTATGGAAGTAAAGATATATAAATACATGTTTAATGTAGCAAAAATAAATATTTTAAATCGGTATGCAGGACAGGGGCAGGGGGCCTGGCAGCTGCTAATGCTAAGTAGAGCTAATGTCAGTCAGCGTGCAAGTTTTTTTGCCGTTGTTAAATTTATCAAGCCCTAAATGTATGCTATAATGTATTAAAAATACTATTCCTTATATATTTGTTGAAAATTTGATAGCAGTTAGTTGAATAAAATATAAAAGAAATAAAGAAAACTTCCATAAAAATAAAATGTATTTATTAAGATCTTGTATTGTCGTTTCTGTCTTATCGGGTTTCTTATTCAATGAGTATAGACTCCATGTGAATAGACTTATACGAGCTATTGATAATAAATACAAAATACTATTTCACAATGTATCTTCGCTCTGAGTTCTGATAAACGTTTTAATTTTTTATAGGCACTCAAATGCAATAAATAATTTTAATTTGATTTGATATACAGGTCTTTAAATGAACATCGTGACGACTAATAGGGTACTCAACCAAGGTCAGCCACAGCGCTGGTCATCCATTTGTCATAGTAGTAGTATACTCATCATCATCAGCCATAGAGGCTGATGATGATGAGTCCAGAGTCCATCCAGAGCTAGACATAAGCTACATCAAGGTACACGAAGTCGGCCATTAACTTAGTAAGACCATATGTGCAGTGGCCGATGTTGGATGTACATAACTTTTTTTTTCTCTAACGCCGGGAAATGCGCTTAGGCATCGCTTAGGCATTCGCTGCGCCCGAAAGCTGGTACGTGTACGCAGCTCTACCCACCAAAACCTGGCGAGTGCCACCAATGCCGCCTTTGGGGAGGTGCACCGGATCAACAAGCAGCGGGGCACCTGGACGGCTAGTCAGTCCCTCAGGGAACCGACGCCACCTCCACATAGGGGTTGCCGCGCACCACAGAACAACCCTCCCGAACGTCGGAACAGTACAATTAGGCGAGGTTCCCGTCCTCGCCCCTTGCCCCCTGCTCTTTTGCCCCCTCTTCTTATAAGAGGTTTACAAAGAGTCCCCTCGGCTCAATTCGCTTCGCCCAAGGTGTTGGGGCCATCCTGGGCTACTGAGCCCCACCGCCACGACAAGGCCTGAATCACATAACTGACACAATATAAGTTCGCTAAAGTGGGCTTTCATATTTTTTTTAATACCACGCAGTTTATCACGCAGCATTTAGTAAAGCTGCTTTGCAGCCAAATTGGGCCGGCACGACCGGGGTGGTACCTCTCGCTCACATAATACCGACGTAAAGTGGCAGCTAAGCTGTCGCGTTTCGTGCGGTTTGTGAGTTACCAGTGGCCCATTGGGGGATTGGGAAAAAGAGGGCATCGCATCTTCATATCCTTTGGTTATGTGGATTTTAATTGGCGTCGATAGTCGCAAGGCTTCGACTGTTCGTTTGCCCTCTTATGCAATAAAAAAAGCAGACGAAACTGTCTGTTCGAAGTTGTATGATCATGATGAAGGAATAAGAGATGCGAACATGCACTACCAAGTACCAACTCATTTGAATTCAAGATGAGTTCCGCATCACAAGAAAATAAACTAGTGAGGTCGCAGTAAGATTTACTTTGAATATACAAACATCTTTGTCTCAAGTTTTTAACAATATTATTGCTATACACTCGGCTATACTTACTAATGTTATAAATGTGAAAGTAGGGATGTTTGTTAAGCTTTCAAGCGAAAACTACTCAACAGATCATCATGAAACTTTGTACACATATTCTCGGAGGTACCTACTAGAAGTTAAACATAAAAGAGAAATATTTTTTTTGCTAACGCCGATTATCCGGTATCAAAATTGTGATTATTTTCTCTAATATAATATAAATACACCCAACTAATCACACCACGTTAACCTAGCCCCGCGGTAAGAACTTGTGTTAGGCTAATTATTAGAAACCGAAATAAATTTAACATTAGAAATACATAATATACACGTCCAAGGTCAGATGCAGACATCTACATCATCATCATCATCATCATCATCATCATCATCATCATCATCATCATCAGCCTTTATCCGTCCACTGCTGAACATAGGCCTCCCTCAATGAACGCCAAGACGACCGATCCCTTGCTACTCGCATCCAACACATACATCATACGAATAATCTGCACCTGAGTGGATTTGAACCCGCAACCGCCGCGTTAAGTGTCCAGCAGCTTGATCACGTGACCAGTCTGCTGTCAAAAAGCCAGTAGCGATTATGAGGCTGATAGTGATGATGAATAGACCACGTGATATTGTCACTCACGTGGTCTATTTATCACCAACCTGTATTTTTGGTCAAAGGTTTGCCTAAAACTTAGATAAGCCTTGTGAATTACGGGTGAGTCTTGAGTGAGTACTTGAGCGAGTGAGTCAGAATCTTATTACGCTAATGTGAGCGAAATATACATAAGTTGTTTAGTTCGCCATTTACATGATTTCAATCAAATTCATGCTTAGTAGGGTTACGTAAAGATTGGTAATCTCGAATGGCTTTAAATATTAACACCTATCAATATTCCACAATAAAGTAAAAGAGTGATAACCCTAGGCAACTCATATTTTTTGGATATATTACTCGTATTTAATTTAACTAAATCTTTTCAGATATTTCTTAAACGAATTTTTTTTTCTGTCCTAATGCTAAAAAATCTGATCGTATCTAGTTATAACATTACATTATTTATACATTTTCCACTTGAAAAGAGACAGAAATACAGTATTATTTATGTTTACTTACATTATAATATCATAGTGTAGATAAATAATCTATATTAATAATTTCGTGCAGGGGTACGATAGACTCGATCAAAACCTTACCCGTATAATAAAAGATAAAAAATTAAAGATTTCGAGTCGACAACATATTATATCCGCAAAATTTGGATTGTCGAGTATTTTGTTAAATTCTAATGGACAGACAAATCGCAGCCATTAAAATGCATTGACATAATTGCATATTGACCACTCTAGCGAAACTGTCACTGATATTATTTTTTGTTTTATTTAAGGCATTAGTTTGTAAACTATCAGCCACGACACGTCAAGGAGCGCAGCTACTCCAAATTTAACGCGAGCGAAGCTGCGGGCAACAGCTAGTATTATGTATTTTCAGAAGGATTAAAAAAGTCACCTCTATCATCATTCAATTATTCTGCGTCGTTTCGTCATGACAGTAATAATAATAGCAAAATTTCATCGTTGCTGATAAGTCTTCGGTAGTATAGTGGTCAGTATCCCCGCCTGTCACGCGGGAGACCGGGGTTCGATTCCCCGCCGGAGAGTACCTCTTTTTTATTTTCTTTTTTATTAAAAGTTGGTTTTATTTATTTAAAAAAAATGTATTATTTCGATAATAATAATATTTATGTAGTCATAATGTTCTTACACGACTTTTACTAATAATTAATACAACTATTTTTCAACATTTGAATTACTGCTAAACATAACAGCAATTATTATACCAAGTAAAATAACATAGATACAAGACTTATATTGTTTTCTAATTTGCATTATAACATATTTTATTACCATGTTTTATTCATATTATACTTATTATACAAAACATGTTAATGTACCTATATGAATTTTACTTTGCTATTTTTAAATGTTGTGTTGTTTTAAATTTCATATTATAAGGCGCTGTGTATATCCAGAAATTCTAAATGTACTTGAGGGCTTGAAGCAATTGCATTTATTGCACATATAAAATATAATATTATGTTTTGTTCCCATTTTCTTAAAAGCATTTGCATGACACACAAACATTTGCAAACACTAATTTGCTCCGTTTGCATTTCATCACTTCTATGCAAATATCTCAAAGAGATTTAAAATCTGTTCCATATGACCTGACTTAGCAAATAAATTCTATCAGGAAAATTGTTCCTGGGGGACGCTCAAAGAACTTGTATTGGCTCAAGAATCTTTATAAATAGACTGGAGCCAAGGAAAGTATGTTATCCCGGATGATTCCCACGGGAAGAAACATCAGTTCCTGTTAGGAAAATATACTTTCACTGGATGACAGATTGAAGTTCAATACGAAGCCTTTTCCTGAGTTGGAGCGAAAACAAGGGGGCAACTAGTCCCTAATATATTTTTATTTATTTATTTAGCCTTTTAAACTGAGTGAGAGATCTGATCTCTGAAATTTCTTATAATATGTCTTTCAACTCAGTGTGCCTATTAGCAAAAGCCTTCGAGTAGCTTCCATTGTTTGCGGCCTTGAGAAAATCTTCTCCATTTGGATGTAAGTTTAAGATCATCCTCCCAGCGCATATGTTGTCGTCCTCGACGTCTTTTGCCGTCTCTAGGGTACAATTGTGTGATGATTTGGCTCCACTTTTCCAGTCAAGATCTCAACATATGGCCGGTCCATCTCCACAAGTGGAGTCCCTAATATATAGTTTAATTTTATATCTAGTAGCAGCATTCCGCGGCTTTATCTGTGTAATTCCCATTTCCGTGGGAGTACGGGAATAAATTGTAGGCTATGTATTATTCTGATATGTAAGCTATATTATAAGTAAAGTTTCAACAAATTCCATTCATTATTTTTTGCGTGAAAGAGTAGTAAATATATTTCCATACATTTTTGCAAATAATATCAAAACGTAGTAGGTATGTTGGATAGCATAGTGTTCTGTAAAGAGTTGGACCTAATTTATAAAAGTCTATCTAAAGTCATGGCTAATAATAAAATAAAGCTAAATAAATAATTTTATTGTTTGGTAAATATTGCATTTTATAATATCATTATTATTGAAAGAGAGAAAGAAGAAAGAAAGAAACGCGTATTCGTCAATAGCCGGAGATGCACAGAGAGAAAAAACACAAATAAACGTTTGGAGAATATTATAAGATTTGTTATTTGTAAGAAAAGTATTTTAATTTTATTTCAGAAGCAGCCTTAGAATACAGCTAGTTGAAAGTGAATATTAATGTTAATTTAATCATCATCATAATCAAGGGGTGCCATCTTCAGGCCAGTTTGGAGGTCAGCTTTCAATTGGTCAGTACTTCGTCTTATCATATGATATACTTATAACCAATAATAACTAAATAATTAAAAATAAATTTGGCAGTTATATGGACTGCTGAAACGGAAACTTATAATTAACTATTCAGATATTAATATATTTGGTTTATAATATTCAGATATTAATATATTATTCATATATAATATAATGACGTCACAATATCACATTAGCATACAAAAAGATTTCCTCCTTCCAAAAAGGCCAAACAGCTTAAAATACCTTAAAGATATTTTAGGTATATTGGTATAATCATCAGGTACCAATCATGCTTTTTAGAATTTGGTACAAAAAGTTCCTCTCCGGCGGGGAATCGAACCCCGGTCTCCCGCGTGACAGGCGGGGATACTTACCACTATACTACCGAAGACTTTTTTGTGTAGAGCAAAGAGACAGATGAGTCATAATGATAGAAAAGCTTATGGATTAATCACATCATCAGTTCAATAACCTCCGATCACATTTTAGAATAGAATAGATAATTTTCGGCCGTTGTTAATAAAATATCTTTAAATCACCGTGTTCGTCTCAGAATAACACAAGCTAAAGTCTCAGGGGGCCTAGCTAAAATACCATTAAGAAAACGTTAGCGAAGTTCGAAATGATAGTATAGGATGGACTACGTGATTAAGCGCGGCCTTATGTCAATCCCATACATTTTATCATTTTCGAACTTCGCTAACGCTTTCTTAATGGCATTTCAGATAGGCCCCCAGTCCTCCCAATATGGGAGGTACGCGGGTGTAACCGCGGGGCGCTGCTAATAATATATTTATGTACGACATGCGAAGGCTGTAAACAGGCTTTTATCAGCCTGATGCAACTCAGGAACAAAAAAAATTTCTATGAAGTTGGCCACGAAAATAATGGCGGACAATTCAGTGCTGCCAGATTGTATAATCAGATACAAAATTTGTATAATATAGTTATTTAATGTATCCAGTTTGTTTAGCAGATTACCTCGTATAATTGGATACAAAAATACAAATTTGAAAAAAATAAAGACTCAAGATAGAAACTAGTTAAAAACATAAACCGTAATGGGTTTGATGGCGACATAACAATCTACAAAAGTAAATTATTTAGTTTTTTTCATATTTTAGGTAAGTCAAAATAACTAAAAATAAATACTTGTATTTTTACAGACTATTTTTAATAACGTTGTCGCTTTGTATAATAAGATTTAATTCGGTATAATTTCAGTGACCGAGCGGTATAAAATAAGTTGGCTCTACTGGCAGCCCTGGTCTCTCATTAAGAAAAAAAAAATCATGCAATATTTGTCAGCCATGTTTGTTTAAACATAATTTCGCTGTGTTTTAAATTAGTCTTAGGTTTTAAAATATAGAATATTGCTTGTTTCGATTTGGATTATATTACTAATAATAAGTATAATTTTTCATTCAAATTGTAACGAGTGATCAGAAGTGTACTTTGATACAAAGTGCCACCAAAAACGGCTTGTTACTTGTAAAATTTGTGGGAATTGAGCAAGTCGTTCAAATGATGCAAAAGGGATTATTATAGCAAGTTATTCTTTGATTAAGTCCGGTAAGCACTTATATATGATACTTTGTAGCCATATGTAAGTAAAGCAGGCAAGGATTAAACAAAATTAACAAATTTATCTAATTTAAATTTTGTATTAGTGATGTACTGCAACTGTAATACTACTGCAACCGTCTACATATCGATAAAAAAGTTTGTCATTGAATAAAATATATTATAATGTTGGGTGACATAAATGAGCAAGGGTCGTAAATCAGAAAGGTGAAGCTATAAGTTTAACATTAATATAAATGTTTATGGTACCCAACTCTCCTTTAAACGCACTTACCTACGATCTTTGCTATATTATATTTTTATGATTTTAGTCAAGAAACATTAAATTAATTCTACTAAAATGATTTCAGTAGCTGCAAACAGTGGGTCAAGTTTCTGGGCAAAGAAGATTTCATATAATATAATGTTCCCATTGACAAGTTGCATATTGGCAAGTTGCAAGTCTTGAAAGAGTTTTATTTAATTTTTATTTCATAATATATGTACCCTCATTAATATTGGTCTTATTACCCTATAAAACCTGCCTAAAATTATTAAAAAATATTTAGAAGCAAGCCCGTTTTTACCCTGCATATATATATTATCGATATCGATAAAAAGCTATTCGAAAGCACTACGTATTAGGTTTGATAGGTTGGTATTACTGTTTGACATTTTTGAAGTATCTGTTGGTATTGAAATTTTTGCGAAACTGATTCTATTGGCTAGTATGGGAGTCCCGTCTCTTAAACGTAGTGATTATATTCTCTTGGGCTTTTATAGACGAGTGCGTCATGACGTTTTGACAGGTGTCAACTGTCAACCGTCACGGATTGTTGAGTTCAAACACTCCGACCTTTCATCGAAGCACAAAAACTTACTAAAATATTGAATAAAACATACATACATAATATCATAGATTTGTTATAAAAGTATACAACTTAAATCTGCTTATCTACTACTCCAATTGAACTTAAAGGCCAATGCCGAAAACATATTGATGATTAGATGATCATATATTGTTTTCTTATGTTGACACGAATTTCACTCATTATAATGAAACAAAATAAGACGTTCATAAGAAAATAAATTATTGTATCATAGGATAGTTTCTAATAACTTTGTAACAGTAGGACGTCTGACGCCTCAATCCTTCCGTGACCATGGTTGCTGTAAAGTATCCGAAACGTCGGGCTTGTAAAAAACTAAATAAACACTTAGGAGAACATGGGCTAATAAGGTTCAAGAGTGGAGACCTTCGGAATTACCCAGGCGGGAAGTCGGTGATTCTGTTGACTGCAGGTCAGTGACCTCAGAATTCGGCTTCGGCATCCAGCTGGGGAGTGAGTCTACCCAGACGGGTATGTGGGACTCGCTGCGCCCGAAAGATGGTAAGTGGACGCAGCTCCAGTCACTAAAACCCGACGAATACCACCAATGCCGCCTTTGGTGACGTGTCCCGGATCTACAAGCAACAGGGCACCTTGACGACTAGTCAGTCCCGCAGGGGACCGACGCCACCTCCACATAGGGGATGTCCTGAACCACAGAACAATTAGCTTCGCCCAAGGTGCTTACCCGAGATAGTCCTTTTTTTTTTTTTTTTGAAGGCGAATTGAAGGCGCATTAAATAGCGCCTCCGACGCACCCCCGTTCGTCGTCTACGGGGGGAGGCTGCGTCAGCGGCCTCCTCTCTCACCCGTTCGTCGGCCTCCTTCTGGGACATCACTGTCTCGCAGAAAGAGGCCATTGCCGTCCAGGACTCGTCAGAGCCAAGCATCGCGGTGATGACGCTCGACAAAGACAGGTCCCCTCCGATGACAGACGTCACATCATGACGCAGCGCCGCCCATCTCGGGCACACCTCGAGGGTGTGCTGGGCAGAGTCCACCGCCGCGCCACAATCATGATATTCAGTCGTCGCCTCCCTGTGGGCCGTCCGACACAAGAAATCACCAAAGCACCCGAGATAATCCTGGACCATGGGAAAGCATACGTGCGATATAAAAAAAAAAACTCTCTGTGTTGGATGCCAGTGGCAGGAATCGGCGGTCTCGGTGTTCATGGAGTGAAACCAATGTTACGCAGTGGACGGATAAAGGCCGATGATCCAATATATAGGTATATCTCAGCACAGGAGGCGTTTAAGTTAATAATCAATTTTCCGGTGGCGTGCACTCGCATCGGTGGGACGACGAAACTTTGAGGCTTACCCGCGTGTCAACACAGGTCATCAGACTAATTGTGCGGAGGCTCGGGTGGCCAACTCACAATATATTATGTAGTATGTACATTTCCTGATAGTTTTAAGTGCAACCTTCTTTAGGCGTATTGTCATATTTTTAGTTAATACCTAATAATAATTATCCTCTTAATTTTTAAATAGTATCCTAATTATTCTAAGCTACAAGACTTCAGTTCTAGAGGCAGTCCCTGACTGTATTTTTTTACTGTATTATTTAAAAAAAACGGCTTCTCCCGTCCCAAAATCGAAAAATTTGTTTGACCAACGCGCCGTGCTTTAGTTGTGAAAATCTATTACAATAATTCATCTAATATTCTTTAATATATATAATTCTCGTGTCACAATGTTCGTTCCCATACTCCTCCGAAACGGCTCGACCGATTTTTATGAAATTTTGTGTGCATATCGGGTAGATCTGAGAATCAGCTAACATCTATTTTTCATCCCCCGATAAGTGACCACCCCAAAATATATATTTTTTATTTTATTGTCATTTTTTTTTAATTTTTTTTTATGATGTAGCATTAAAAAATACACATATGAGACACTACCTCTTACAAGAGTATGAAGTAGTGCCACGCTGTTTTGCAGCCAAATCGGGGCGGCACGACCGGGACCTCTCGCTCACATGAAATCGACGTAAAGTGACAGCTAAGCTGTCGCGTTTCGTTCGGTTTGTGAGTTTCTAGTGGCCCATATTGGATAGGGAAAAGGAGGGCAACGCATTTACAGAACGAAGTCTGTCGAGACACGACATCGAAAGGAGGCTCGTGGTACTGTTTGTCTTCACTGCATATTATATGCCTATGTACGAGTATTATCCATATATTTAAGCTTCATTAATATACATATTTTAGTAATTTTTGTGCGAAATCTATACAAACTTTCGCGCTTATATTATCAGTAAAATAATATAGATTAAGAAAACGTATACTTTCTCTATATATACTCGTACGTATTAATTTGACACAAAAATCCGACCAGCTGATTTCAGCAGAACAGTCCAGAATGTCTATAAATCCTATCGAAAAAAGGGGAAAGAATTGGCTTAACAGCCTCCGAGTTAAACGTATTCCGCAAGGGACCAGGATGAGCCTTTGAGATACTTTTTACCTCGATTATTAGATTTGCATTTGCTAGTCTGTTACGTGACTGAACCGAACTCCTAAACGATTTTGATGTTTTTTTTTGCGTGTTTTTAGTGGATTCGCAAATGGTTGAGATACACAATTTTATGTCTACTAGGCACCAAATAATAATGTAGGTACATACATATTTATCGGGAGCGCTAGTTAATTATCATCATCATCATAATCAGCCTTTATCCGTCCACTGCTGAACATAGGCCTCCCTCAATGAACGCCAAGACGACCGGTCCCTTGCTACTGGCATCCAACATGGACCTGCCACTAATTCTTCGCGTGATATCGGTAACTTTAGTTCTCTAGTTAATTATGTAGAACTTGAATCAAACTGGACTGGTCTGTTGGCCCAGTCATTAGTAACCCTGAATGCTAAGCCGAAGGTCATAGGTTCTATTGCCCCTCACACGTTTGTGATAAGCATGGCCGTTTCTCCCAAGTCTGCGTGTAATTTATACATATATTATTATCAATATATCCTATATTTACACATATTCATATTTTTCCATCAAGATTATTTACAAATCGATCAACTCCATCTATTAGAGCTAATAAGAACTAAGTCTAGATCAGTCTGAATGTATGACAGCAACGATATACACGGGAGAATTATTACCCTTTCAAAAATCCCTATAACTAATAAATAAATAATACCGTTAGAAAAATAATAATGAATGAAAATAATAATGTATGAAAAATAATAGTGATCACATTTCATGGTGACCCTACACCAGAGCATTCTGCATGAAATTACAAATTTAACAAATCCCAACGCCCTGTATTGTGACAACAGCCTGTGTCCGTACACTGTATTATCGGGCTCATGAAATAGCCGCTTCAGTCGCATCAGCGGGATTAGCGATGTTCGCTAATGAATCATTAGTCATTATTAATAATACTAATATCATTATATTTATCATTATAAAATAATTTATAATCTGTATTTTCAGCCGGTAGATAATATTATTAAATTCACTTTTTGAGTAATAATTAATATCTTGTAGTTGTGTTGAAGGCAAAGACAGAAAGTTGCGGTATTGGCTAGCCTATTTTTGTGCAAAGCTTCTGTCTTTCTACCTGCTCATCTGATGATGATAATGACTTTGCCAATTTGCATAAAAGTAAAGGCGTTGAAAGCGGCGTTGTAGTAGCATCACGACATAACAGCCTTATTCCGTTGGTCTTCAAAGTCGATTTTACCGAGTGGTACCAATCACCAATGGACCTCATATTTTCATGCGAAGGCAAGAAAGCTAACTAAGCCTCCTCGAAATCAAGAGAGGACATTTGGCACGACTGGGGAGAAACTTCTCGTTTACATGAAATCTACGTTAAGTGACAGCTAAGCTGTCACTTGGGATAGTTATGTGGATGTTAATGGGCGTCGATAATCGCAAGGCTTCGACTATTCGTTTGCCCTTCTATGCTATAAAAAAGGAGAGCATGCTGCATGAGGCCATAGTTCACCTAGCGCAGGTCTATTGTTTGATGGTAAGCTTCGCTACATCAAAGATTTTAATCTCATTAGGCACGCATGTTTCCTCACAATCTTTTCCTTCACCGGTGAGCGGGTTAAGTCTCGTCTTAAGGTGCACTTATAAATTTTAAAAAAGCCTATTTGAAGCCCGGAGTCTTGAGTGAGAGGATCGAATACGAACTCACTCAAGAGGCTGAGTTCGTACCCACTAGCGGCTAGACAATCGTTGCTCACTTGAAGGCATCGTTGTTTTTCAGTCGGGTAATATATTTTTGATAAGCTCATTAAAGCACAAATATTGTTTTGGTATTTATAAGCCCCGATGAACTTAAAGCTTCGGATTAAAAGTTTTCTTGTAATCCGCTAATGTAGTAGATGGACCAGGGCCGGATTGTATTTTTTTGTAAAAGATGCATTTTCTATAAAAACTCCAACCAAAATGATTAAATAAATAAAACAATATAATAATCTAAGCATTAGATGCCCATAGAAATTAAAACATATAACTTTGAATTTTATTTATAAGGCATTATCATATTATACAAAGTGAAATACACTTATTATTTAGTATGAAATACATGTACATAGTTTTTGAAATTATTTTTACATACACTTTAGAAAAATGAGCCTTCCATCACGATTTTAACATACGTAATTTATACTATTTCTGAACGCACCTTCTTATTTGCGTTGAAACTAGAGTGGGTTGCAATTGGTTTCTTTTCGGCAACTTTTATGATTTTGAATGGAGGATATTTGAAGCACACGTACATCCAATCAGCCAGATTTGACGTTAGCAAATGCAATGAGAGCACCAGTCTGACGCAAGCCTGTCGGGACGATTTCACGAGATCCAAGTTTTGTTCACACAAAAAATACTGCATAACGCGCCCAAATAAATTTTCACTTCAATAAATATATACGGTATTTTGTATTGCCGCGTTCTGGTTAAAATGCGTTCTTTCCTATTAATCAGGCCAGGATCAGTCAGATAATTTAGCTATACGCTAAAAGATGCGAGGCGGTGAACAACATGCATGTACGTTTCTTCACCATATTTCATCGGTGAGCAAGCAATGTTGCAAGGTCAGCTGCTAGGGAAAGTTAGAAAATCCAATTTCACGGCGAACTCGGTCATATTACTGGCACTGAAACTTAGGTAACATTACCCGTACCAAGAGAAATAATGCTTGAATTAGTCTCTGATAAACCATATCACGTTAGAGTATTAGAAATAGATAGCCTCATTGCCCATCCAACTAATGAAAAATATTTTAATTACCTACTTTACAGAATTAAGTATACTGTATTTAATTTTATTTCATAATCAATTTATTCCTTCTCAAGTGCGTTCCTGGTATCTTTCTCAAACTTCAATGTATACTAGTAATTTATATTATTTTGGTACGCTTTTCTGCCTGTGAACTTTTCGACTTTCTCATTGCTTATTAATTCTAACATTATTCTGACGCAATCGGATTACTAATTAAATCATATTGTTAATTGAAAATGCTTTATAATAAATATATATTGTAGAGGATAAAAAAACAATGTGCACGAAAATGCCCAAAATCCAATTGCAATACGGCTATCCGAAATTAGGTTATTATACATTTTTTGGAAATTTCACTCGATATTATTGTTAATGATAATGAATCGACTTTTACGGATTTTATCGCGGTTTATTAACATTTTCACAATCCCAACATTTCGGTTACTTTTTTTATCGATTAACATAATATGCTATGTAATATAAAAAATACAAAAAAATATTATCAGCAAGGATACGGAATAACGGATAAGGATAAGGATCATTATAGTATATGTATATACGTGTATGTTATTTTTTATTACAACACATTTCTCTTGTATATTTCTTTGGATGTTTAATTTTGATTAACAACCCTCATGCAAGTTGCAATAATTACGTTTCCTTCAGAGAGATAAGTGACAACGACCTGTCTCAAGCAAGCCTCCAACTTAGCGCGTGTAACCAGATTGTGGCACAATTAGATAACTAGTTCCTAAACTATAATGTTTTAATTGCATTTCAGCTGCTTGATAATGTAATAGAAAGCATACTCGTAGGATTCTTTGTAGCCCCCCTTAGAGATGCCTGTTACCTTCAAACTTAGTTTTTACAGCATTACCTACATTCATCATCATCAGCCTTTATCCGTCCACTACTGAACATAAGCCTCCCTTAATGAACGCCAAGACGACCGATCCCTTGCCACACGCATCCAACGCGGACCGGCCACTGCACGGAGATCGTCTTCCCATCTGGTTAATGGCCGTCCAACACTTCGTCTACCTTAACGCGGCCTCCACTCTTGAACACTAATGGCCCATCGGCCATCCGTTCTTCTGAGTGCGTGACCAGCCATTGCCACTTCAACGTGCTTATTCTTCGCGTGATATCGGTAACTTTAGTTCTCTTTATTCTTCATACATTAAGTAGTATTAGATTATTAAATTACTCTTTTGTAATGAGCGACGATGGACAGTGGTATACCCACTCAGCCTACGAGAGAGGTTCCGGGTTCAATCCTGCCCCTTCTCAAAACCACGAGGCATTGGGCCAGCGCCTCGGTGAACTATGTCCCAATCCCTCCTCGACTGATTTCGAGGAGACTGGTGCCCAGCAGTGGGACATATAAGGGGTGATACTTTACTTTACTCATTTGTAAAATAATGATATTATTAAATATTTTGTAAATAGTAAATAATATTAGTACTTGGCATAATAATAAGAATTATATTTCTAAGCTAATTAATGGTAGTTAATTTACAAATTGTAAAGCTTAGGTGTTTGCTAATGAATCATTAATTAACTATATAGAACCTCGGGGAGGGTCGTAGGGCATGATCCTTGGCCCTCTTAAAGCTTTTTCTTGGGCTCTTGCAAAGAACATTAGTTTGAATTGAGGAGGCATTCAAATAAAAAAGCTGTTTTTATTATATATCTTTTAGTACAATAAGGTAAAATGTTTTAAAAAATCGATCAAAATAGTGGTCTTTTTGGAACCGGAATATTTTTGTTTTCCTTCTTTTAAAGGCACTATAGTAATAATATTAGACAAAATAAAAATATACTTACTTAACTTTCTTTTTTACTTTTTTTACTTTATATTAAACTAGCTGTTGCCCGCAGCTTCGCCTGCGTTAACTAAGATTTACAACGGGATCTTAGTACGCAAAGTAAGTAACTTTTCTGTTTGATTTTTTACACCTTGTGTCCGAAAAAACCAGAATAAAATAGTAACCAGAATAAATAAAAAAGCAGAATAAAATTTAGCCTATGTTACTCGTGGATAATGTAGCTTTCGAGTGGTGAAATAATTTTTGAAATCGGTCCAGCTATAATTTATGAGCATACTTTATGAGCCTATTCGTAACAACCAAACGAACAAAGTTTTCCTCTTTATAATATTAGTGTAGATGTAGATAGACTGGACTTAGAGAAGATGTTGTGGAGGTCAGATAAGCTCCATTTAAAATACTGGCACTCGGCTGAATCCCAAAATATAGTCGTGAAAAGTCTAGGCTAGGAAAAGGATGATGATCCAATTACATGGAAGTCGATGTCCGCGCAGTGGCCGGTCCGTATTGGATGCAGCTGTTCAGCAGTAACGGATAGACGCTGATGATGATGATAAGAAAGCTGTAAGCACACAAATGATGCTTTACACTTATAAATAATATCCGCGATAAAATCCGTAAAAAATCTATCAGCAAAATGTTTGTCATAAGTCTACAAACATTTTAACCCTTCCTAACATATCATTGATCTTGACCTCTATATATTACCCCAAGATATTTTATCTTTGAGTAAATAAATCATATTTAAGTATTTAAGTTAAAAAAAATACTAGGCGAGGTTTCGAGTGAAATGTTCACCTAAAACGACGGCCTGAATTACGTATACGTGTAAACTTATGTTTTACGTTGAAAAAAACCCATATGATATGTCCCACTGCTGGGCACGGATCCCCTCCTCGAAATCAGGCGAGGAAGGACTTCAGTAATTTTCAGTACCCATAGTTTACCGATGCGCGAGCCCAATACAGGTTGGTGAACTTCACATGCTTTCAAAGACTTTAAAATCTCATCAGGTATGCAGGTTTCCTCATAATGTTTTCCTTCACCGATGAGCGAGCGATAGTCTCGTGTTTGGGGTGCTCTTACAATTTCGAAAAACCCATTTCAAGGCACACGAGGGTGTGGATCAGAAACCGGACCCTTTCGCACAAGAGGTCCACACTGGACTAAAGTCGCTCTCATGTTTTAGGTAGCAAAACTATTACACTAGTACTACGTGGTTTAAGGGGGGAGGTCGAAGAAGTGTGACATTGTGTGACATGCGTTGAAAGGAGTCTAGAAATTTGTGACGTCACACTTCAATATCGAATATTATATTTAAGTTAAAAAAAATAAAGAAAATGTAATTAAAATATAAAAGTAATTTTGGAACTGTTAAGATTCGTTCATTCGGTAAATAAGGTATGGAGATTTACGTCTCGAGATAGCCAATGCATGTATGAGTCTGGCCTAGTCCCAGAACTTGTCGATATTTATAGGTGACGCCAACCACAGCAGCAGCAGTTAGTGACCTGCTCGTCTGTCGATCCAATTAACATAATAACCGACCATTATAATATTATATATCAATGTATTCCATTATTATATTATTAAGTCAGGCCTTTATTTTTTAATTTTAGAAAAAAAAATATTTATACATTTTTTTAATTCTTTAAAAATAAAATCGTGTTGTAGTTTAAAATTTATGAGCACAAACAAATATTGGTAGAAGGAGAACTCGGAAATAATAAAACTGCTGTAAATATTTTCAGTGCCCAAAATGAATTTAACGATCTTTTAATTAGCGCCAAAATACGTAGACTCTGTTTAAAGAAGTATTGCTTGATATAAAATTACATTTAATAATTTATTCAACAAAAGTTGTAAGTAATAGAATTGGATAGTAATTAAAAACGAAAAAAAAAGTCTGACCCAAGTATAATATGTAAATTCTAATCTAACGATAGGTCAGATTTTTTTTGCAATTTCAATCGTTTATAGATCTGAGTCTTTTGTATGCGCACTCGATTATTCGATTCGATACTCGAATACAATAAATTGATTATTGTAAGCGCAAACTAGACTATTTATAATTTCTGGTAATTGTTACTCACTAGTCACTAGAAATACACGTCATAATCACCATCATCATTATCATCATCACTATTATCATCCATTGTTATCCATCCACTGCTGAAAATGGCCTACCTCAATGCACGTCAAGAAGATCGCTTGCAACTAAGCCATCACCTGAAAACCCAATGCAACTCACAAGCAATACATAATAAAAGTAAATAAGGGATTGAAACATCGGGCTCATAAAAAAAAATAAACGGCTATAAAATCCGTAAAAGTTGTTTCATTTTAATGAGTGAAATTCGCGTAAACATAAGAAAACAATATAGTAAATAAGGTTATTTAGTGCGTGTGCCAAGTCAATTCATTTTAGTTAAGCATTACATATTTTTAATATTGATATCATTAAAATATAGAATAAATAGATAAAGTTATTAAAATAGTGTTAGATTAGCTAATTACTTTATAAATTTAGACCTTCAGTATTACCATGTATTAGTAGAACTGATAGAAATTAGTGATATAGACTTGATTTCTTTTCAAGTTTTTTATGGTATAACTTTAGTATTTATCATGTCAGACGAAGAATCTTTATTTTAACATCGTTGCTGAGGCTCTGTGGATTTATGTACGGCTGTTTGGGGAGCCCTCGAGCCGGGCTACAATTCACGATAACACCAAGGCACACAGCCGAAATAGAAACATTAATCTCAATTATAAGTATACCCGAGACCTAACTTATTGGAAATCTATGAATTGATGAAGACTTAAGTCTAGACCTGAAAAACATTGTAGGAGGAACCTTTTTTCATTTGGTAGGATCTTGGATTTGAAAGTGTCATATAGTATAATTATTCTTCGCCCGCTCACCGGTGAAGGAAAATATTGTGAGGAAACCTGCATGCGTGATGGGATAAAGTCTTTGAAGCTATGTGAAGTTCACTAACACGTATTGGGCCAGCGTATCGGTAAACAATGACCCATTACCCTCCTCGCCTGATTTCGAGGAGGAGATCCATGCCCAGCAGTGGAACATATAAGGGTGGTACGTACTTTCATAGGATACCCATATTGAGGTTGAGAAAAAATGTGTTATCCGCTAATGTCTTTTGCGACTAATCCAACTTAAAAAAAAAAAAACAAAATAAAAATCAGTTCATCCGTTCGCAAGCTGCGTTGCCGCAGATAAACACACACACAGACAAGTGAAGCTTAAAAATACTGTAGATCAATAAACCGATCACAAAAAGCCTGATTGATAACTCTGCGTTGCCTTGTTCCCATAGAATTTTCATACACTTCATACGACTCTACATAATCGCGTGTTAAATAGAGAACGTTTCCAATTAGCGGGGATCAGAGCAGAAGCCTTTGCTGTGCAAGCATTGGCAGCCATCCGCGACAGATCCAGTTCAAAATTACCGATGTCGTGTCATACTTGAAGTAATGGCGTCAAATAAATTCTGTGGCCTGGTGCTAAAAGGGCCAAAGTACGTATTTGTATGAACCGAATTAAGACAGTTTAATAAAAAAGTATAATTTTTTTCGTGCTAACAATACTTCAAACAATATTTCAAAAGTTTACTTTCGTGATAACATTATTTCAAAATAGTCCAAGAAAATAGGTCTTTAAATCGAAACTTACTGAATAAACTCGGTTCATGCGAAAACGTACTTTGGCCCTTTTGGCACCAGGCCACAGAATTATAATAATTCCCTATTCTTCTCTTCAATTTGACTGAGGCTCACCTTAGTCAAATTGAAGAGTTGTAGTTTGACAGTTTCAGATTATGTATAGTATTGGAAGGTTTTATAGCCGTTACTGTGCTAACGTGTGATTAGAATGACGAACAGACTTTTCCTTCAATGAGCTTATTCTTGCGTGATATCGTTAACTTCAGCTCTCTAGCGGAGGTCTTCGTTGAAGTGGCAGTGGTTTATCATGTCACACCATCAAGCAACCGCGTTTAAGTAGACGAAGTGTCAGTCGGCCATTGACCGGTTGGGAAGACGATCTCCGTGCGGTGGTCGTTCCGAGTTGGTTGCGAGTGGCAAGGGATCGATCGTCTTGGCTTTCATTGTGGGAGGCATTTAGCACCCCACCATGGTTCAAGCCTTGTCGTGGCGGTGGGGCTCAGTAGCCTAGGGTGAGCCCAACACCTTGGGCGAAGCTAATTGAGCCAAGGGGGCTCTTTGTACCCCTCTTATAAGAAGAGGGGGCAAACGAGCAGGGGGCAAGGGGCGAGGATGGGAACCTCGCCTCATTGTACTGTCCCGACGGTGGGAGGGGTTGTTCTGAGGTGCGGTGCAACCCCTCTGTGGAGGTGGCATCGGTCCCCCGAGGGACTAGCTAGCCGTCGAGGTGCCCTGTCGCTTGTAGATCCGGGGCACTTCACCAAAGGCGGCATTGATGGCACTCGCCGGGTTTTAGTGGGTAGAGCTGCGTCCATTTACCAGGTTTTGGGCGCAGCGAGTCCCACATACCCGCCTGGGGAGACCCACTCCCCAGTATGCGTCAGTGCATTTCCCGGCGTAAAAGAAAAAAAAGGCATATGTTTAGCAGTGGACTGATAAATGCTGATGATGATGATCATTATGTAAACTATATTAGGCATATTGTATATTTCCCCAATAAATAATAGTCCACGAAAGAATCCGTTTAATATTGGTCACATACCTACCAAAACTATTGAACGTGTCTTTGTTCTACAGGTTTTCTAGAAGTTTCTCCATTTCACATTGTTTATTTTTACTTTACTATTTGCGTGATCAAATTGAAAAGCTCAGCTCGGCGTTTCAAATTAGGGAATATTGTAGTTGGCCATTTTTAGAATGAGATTAAAAAAGGCCTTTTTTGTGTTGAGACATATGAATTACATTGGTCCGGCCTTAGATCAATAATATGTCTAGATAGAGTGTCACGCGGAAAACACGTCCAAAAAAATAGCGTCCAACTGTTGGCCTCTCTGTGTTTAGTATCCGTCCCGCTGTCATATAATTTTAATTATTGTTTTTATTTATAATGAAGGTTTATGTTGAAGTGTAACGAGATAAAAAAAGGATGATTATGGTAGAACTGTAGTAGCTGGTATCACTATTCACGAAAACATCTTAGAAAATGTTGGCCAGTTTTTTTGTTTTGACTGTAGGGCGACACTCCATCTAGACATATTAATGATCCAAGGGTCCGGCGTTACTCTTTTTTTTTCGAATGGACCTATGCTGTAGGCCTGTTGGCCTTTTAGCTTCATCGGAATTGTCCGGCCTTACTAAGAAATCGACCTATGAATATTAGAATCACGCCCCTATAAAAATCAAACTAACATATTTTATGTTGTTTTCTCATGTAAACATGAATCACTTATTACAATGAAAATACTTTTATGGATTAAATTTTAAATACGCGTTCGCTACATTAAAAAAAATTTTTACACCTGTTAACCTAGTCACGCGAGAAATTCGTAAAATAGATTTTTCAATATTGTTTTCTTATGTTTCCGCAAATTTCACTCATTATAATGAAACAAATTTACGGATTTTATCGCGGTTTATTAAGTTTTTTACAAGCCCGACGTTTCGGATACTTTACAGCAACCATGGTCACGGGAGGACTGAGGTGTCAGACGTCCTACTGTTACAAAGTTATTCGAAACTATTCTATGATACTACAATATTTTATTTAATTCTATCTACGCAGAAAGTGCTAACTGAGTTTTTGCTAACGGCTAGTAAAAAACTCACTTGGCACAATTGTAAACGACCTATCTAAGAACCAGTGACTTGACCACTACGTCAGTATGTATGTCAAGTCATTTAGCCAAAACTTTACCCACACTGTTTAACTAATAAGACGCAGAGGTCGCTTCCCGCTTATCGCTAAGTGAAATAACTCTGGCCCTAGCTTTTACAAGAATTGGATAACTTGAAATCTTATTAAATTGCTACACTCGCTTTTGTCTGGTAAAACTGTGGTTCAACGTGAACTAACTTAAAGTACTCCGCAGTCTTACTTACTTTACATTTTGTATTGCACAATTTAAAAGATAAGATACACAGAAAATCATTAAAATAATATGCACCTATTATTCTTTTATATCATCATCATCAGCCTTTATCTGTCCACTGCCGAACATAGGCCTTTTTCAATGAACGCCAAGACGACCAATTTCTTGATACTCGTATCCAAGACAAACCGACCTAATTAATTGAACTAGACGTATCGGTGTTGAGAAAAACTGATGGGAGGTATGTGCTGTGCGGCGCACTGCATTGGTACCAGTTACCACGAACTTGCTTGTTTTTTCCCTGAAACAGCTATGCTGTATTTGCAGACAAGGGCAGGATAGGCAGTGTAATTACTGACACCGAGATATAATATCTTATTTCTTAAGATAGGCAGCAATTAAAAGAGTTGCCTGCGCTAATACCAGATAAAATAGGTTATGTTCATAAGCTCGTCAAACGCTTATCATCAGGTGACACATACCCGTATTATCCAACCATCGGAACGCATTCCATAAAAACGTCAAAGCGGAATACTTATAAGATTACTCCGTAGTCCGTTGTCCGTCAAACTCCATTGTCATCACGGATTTGTTACACGCTGAGTAACTGCTATTGTGACTCGCATATTGAGTCTTTATATTTTACTATTTTAACCGAAACCCGATTTTGCTTAGCTATTAATTAACAAATAAAATCCGAATTTAATTTAGCCACATTCAACCTCAAATTATAAAAGTTATTTAAAATAAACACTGATGTACTGTAGCCAATACATGTGGTAGCCCATATCGCTCAATAAAATGAAAAACCAATGAGAGGGAATTAACAAAGAGACAGAGACAAAGGCTGGTCACTTCGTGAACACACAGGTATGGAGTACAGTCGACTCTATAAACTTCGGTTGATATTGTTAAAGCATAGAGTTGAGCGATGATGGTCCAGTGGTGGATGGACTCGGCCTCTTATGTGAGAGGTTCCGGGATCGATCCTGACCTCCCCGTTAAAATGGGGTTTTTCTAAATTTCTAAGTTCACCCCAAACACGAGACCATCGCTCGCTCACCGGTGAAGGAACATCGTGAGGAAACCTGGATGCCCGATGAGATCGAAAGTCTTTGACGGTATGTGAAGTTCACTAACCCGCACTGGTCCAGCGCATAGGTTAACTATGCCCCATTACCTTCCTCACCTGGTTTCGGGGAGGAGACCCGTGCCCAACAGTGGGACATGAAGGGTTGACACTTTAGTTGAGATACTCATCAGATTTCGAGGAGGAGACCCGTGCTCAGCAGTGGGATATATAATATGGATTGATACTCTCCCTCTTTATAGAGTTAGGTAGTAGTACTAAGGCGTAATCACGTGACCCCGTTGTGACGGAGTTAGAATACATATTACATCAGCCTTTTTAGAGTGCACCAGCGCCAAATTCCTGGCGGCCAGCTAGGAGTCTTATGTAATAGCCACTCGCCAAGGCCGAAACCGGTAGAACCAATCAACGTGAAAACTAAATGAGAATCTCGATAGGAAGACATTTAGTATATTTGTGAATACTTTATAAAATGATATAATTTTATAACTTGGCAGCCATACTAGCGTTTCTTGCGGTTAGTGATTTTCAGGCGGTCCATTCAGGAGGTAGGGGAAAAGTGGGCAATGCGGACGATTATGGGCGTCGGTAGCTACCATTAGGCTTCAAGGGCTTGTTTGCCTCTCAAATAAAAAAATAGGTGGTCTGTAAAGTCGGTTTACGTTAACATTACATGCAGCATTAACATTACATGCAGCACGAACCGAATGAGCCGATCCGCGATCGCTCGAGCCGATCATGCCTCTCTCTCGTTCATGCCGCGCTCTCGCTTACGGAACGCGACATGACGTCATCTTTTTCGTGAATGCTGCCTGTAACATATGAGAAAAGGTTAATTCAATGAAAACAATATTTGTACGAAGCTATTTTATTCAACTGTACTTACTGAAAATGTTATGACCAGTGAGGCTGGATTATATGTCGAGCTTTGAGCTTTATTCTACTTTGACTTGTTTAGAATTCATGTTCTAGAAATGTATGGAATTATGTTCATTTTGTAACACCAGATTATTGTTCATCATCCCAGAACGCCATGTATTGTGTGAGCAAAGTTGGATTATAAGTAGAAAATAAAGTATAATATCTGATTTCAAAGAAGCTACATAAATTTAATTTTAGGTAATGCCATGCTTTGCAGATGAATGCGTCGGCACGACCGGGGTGGTACCTCCTACGCACATAAAATAGACATAAAGTGATAGCTATGCTGTCGCGTATAGTTTGTCATTTTCCGGTGGTCATCTCTTACTAATTTAAAAGAAGCCGGGCGTTCTTTTCTTCCAGCCACTTGCGGATACGATAGTAGAGATGCATGACAGTATATTTTTAGTAAATAATTGTGAAAAAAAGAGCATATTTAATAGCTTTCTCATTCTCCGATGAAAATAAAGGTAAAAGAAAGCTTTGCATATTTTGTTTATAATATTTTCCTTTGTTTTCCTATTGTATTCCTATGTCAGTTTTCCTCATGTTTTCCTATAAAACGTAGGAAAACCTGATACAACTCCTGACGTCTATAATCCTTTAAGAGGTTTACCTCCCAAATGGAAGGGTTAAAGGTGTATATTACATGAATTATTAGAATTTTTAGGATTATTAGGATTATCATGAAATTGATTTGGGGTTCACTATATAAATATGGTCAAAACTGGGACAAGCTCGAGGTGTATTTATGTGAAGAAAATAAGGTGTCAACATAATAATTATAGTAGCGACATGAGAAGTTCAATAGTGTTGAGAATTGTTACTATACGAGAACTTTATTTTTGTAATTTGTCTCTAAAATCATTTACATTAAAAACGAAATTAAAAATTATGAAAATTCCATGACTTTTCTTGTAAACTCTTTTTTGTAAACAACTAGAGATAGTAAACGTGAAAAGCTTTTTTAAGTAGATAATAAAAATTTCGTGGTGTCGGTATAATATCTACGTATTTGGTTCTCGAAGATACGGGATGTGGCAATGACTCCCTATGAACTCAATATGAAAGAAAATCAAATACAAAACCTCTGACAAGCGCAATTAAATCAGACTGTACTAGTCTAGTTTTAAATGGCAAAGTTTGTCCTAATAGTCCAAGAAACTATTTTCTTTAAATCGAAATTTCAAGTTAAAGCTTGAATTTTTTATATAAGTTACATTGAAGAATTTAAAAACGAAGTGTGATTGTTTTTTAAATTGCACCTCCGGGAAGGGGTCAAAAATATAAAAGAAGTGGGTTTTTCTTAATTTTGGGGAAACGATAAGTGTTAGAAGAAAAACCTTCAAACAAAAATTGTAGAGCGTAAATGTTTAAGTATATAAAAATGTTCTTATAACTTTTTAAATATATATTAAATTAAAATTATATCAAAAATTTAACTCGAAATTTCGATTTAACGACCTATTTTCTTGGACTATAATGATCTGTCAACACAACGATTTTATAAAATGTACCAATCAAAAATACGTCATTCAAAACTGCATTATTTGCAAATTTGGTTTGCAAGCACATCTCATGCATTTACTGTCTCCTTAGTCGCGGATAAAAAAATACAATCGTAAGTCATTTACAACAAATTCCAATTCCTTGTTTTTTTTAATAGGGACAGCTGGAAAGGGTTTGCTCACTTGAATTATCCCGTCGGTTTACTCGTGTAGCGGAAAATTGGGCATCTTTTAACTGGAAACACACGAGAGCGTAGTTGACAATAAACGCCACGCTTTCTTCATGAAATACATATTTGAGAAATTGGAAATGTTCAAAATCCTGAATGACTGTGAAATTTCACAGTCATAAATAATATTTTTATAATAATAAGAAATAGAAACAATAAATTTTGTTTAAACACCGTCTTCATATTGTTTTCTTATGTTTATGCGAATATGAAAATAATAATGAAATAACATTTACAGATTATTGCGGTTTATCTGTAAAGTATCCGAACTGTCGTAAAAAACTCAATAATCCGCGATAAAATCCGTAAAAATTGTTTCAAGCACGGTTTTTTATGAAAGTCTGAAAAAGACAAACATCGAGATCCGCTATATAAATGTGATAAATATGGCCTGTGTGGACTCCCGAACCCACTCGTCGTGAGTGCGGCAAACTACACCCCCGATAGCTTAGCACCTAATAAGTCTAGGTTACCTAAGAATGTCATAACCGATCCTGTTGATAAAATCACAGAACTGTTAAAGCGCGACGCTGAAGCGCGACGTAAGCTACAACACACACTCAGACATAACATAGCCGGTGTTAGGCACACATTCACACCGCATGGGCCCCGGGGTCGTATGCGACGTCGAACCCTACACTCCGTTGACCAGTTGATCCGGATCAACCGCGACAGCATAGGCTCAGATCAGCTACGAGTCGACACCAATATAGACCGTGTAATCACCGATAGCACTCTGCTATCGGCAGCTTGCTCGGGTCCCGCGCTTGACCCGCCTCCCCCGCTACCGGGGGAGGGGAGGGCCGGCCCTCACGATAGGTTTCTAACGTCACCCGTTCCAAACCAGTCGACCGTAGCTGACCAAGTTAGGTACAAACCCGACGCCATGAACATGGCGGGGGGCAACCCCCCAAATTTTTAACGTCATAGGATGATCCAACCGGATCACCCCATTTCCGATGACGCATAACGGTCACTAGGACCATTAGCATAGATCCAACCGAAAAAAAAAAAAAAAAAAAAAAAAAAAAGGCCTGTGTGGACTGGACGTGGATTCCGCCAACAGAATCAACAAAATGACATTGCCTTTAACTCACAGACGGTGGGCCTTCAAATCTCATAATATTTTAAAATGTTACAGCAAAAAAAAAATAAGATGTAAAAAAGTGGCGTGTGTGCGATTCTCACACGACAGAAGTGAAATACACGTTAAATGCTACAATACAAGCAAGTATTAAACAGTGTGCAATATACATATACACCGTCATTTGCTCTCTCGCTCTTTTGTATTTGTGTCTCTTACCTGTCGTTTTTTCCGTTGCATCCGGTTTGAAATCACAACGATTCTAAAGAAGTTTCACTTCAAAAAATAGCATAGTTACGCTTCGTGACGAAATAACCTTACGTGTTGCCCATCTCATTAGTCACGAGTAATTTATTTCACTCTATGTTGTTTGCTAGCATTTTTGTTCCTTTTCTGGAAAAAATCATTACTGGAATAAGGGTAGGCCTTCAATGGTCTCACCAACTTTAATTATGGACCAGAACATACTTAAAGATCTGCACAGCCGATTTTAATTGAACGCATAAATTAAGACTAAAGTGTTCCGGCTCTTCCTCATACAAACATAATATTATAGTCTTCCGTTTCCATCCTGGGTATAGTATACTCGATCAATTATTATTTATACCATAAAGCATTAACCTTTTTTAACGCCGGGAAATGCGCTTAGGCATCCCGCGGGGGAGTGGGTCTCCCCAGGTGGGACTCGCTGCGCCCGAAAGCTGGTAATTGAACGCAGCTCTACCCACTAAAACCCGGCGAGTGCCACAAATGCCGCCTTTGGTGAGGAGGTGCCCCGGATCTACAAGCAACAGGGCACCTCGAGTGCTAGTCAGTCCCAGGGGACCGACGCCACCTCCACAGAGGAGTTGCCCCGCACCACAGAACAACCCGTCCCTACATCCCGATGTTGGGACGGGTAACCGTACAATGAGGCGAGGTTCCCGTCCTTGCCCCTTGTCCCCTCTCTACTTATAACAGCTTTTGGGGGCTCTTTGTACCCCACAAAGAGCCCCCTCGTGTTTGTCATGTTCTTATTACCAGGGAGTAAGAGTCTCCTAAAACTAGAAATATATTTGTAAAGGACCCATATTGCAGTACCGCTATAGAACCAACTGCTACAGCACTTTGGAATCGATACAATTTGAGGAACTTCAAAAATCTAATGTATTGTTGGTATCTTAAGGTATTTGTAATTTTTAGACCATGCCATACGACCCATTGGGTTACCTTGTCCTTTGCCCTTTAACCTTTGAATATATTTTTACATCATGAATAATGAAACTTTTAGATTTGTTGCATGTGATAATAGATTTTTGATGATTTGATTTTGAATGATTATGTAAAACCATACGAATGAAAAAAAGGGTGTCCTCATATATTTACGCACTTTTAAATGTCTAACATCGGTTATTAATTAGTACAATGAAACTGAAATACCGTTCTCGTATGCGAGTATTCAGAATCACAATATTTGCTCTCATACTGACGAATAATCGGAATTGGATGATATATCCGCCATTCCACACTGGATTTACCGAGTTATTCGAAACGTTTAATCTCTCTGTTATACATACAAATCATTTGTTCTTTAATTTTTGTAATTAATTTCATTCATTCAATTATTTATTTTTATAATTTATTTTTATGACACAGCATTAAAAAAATTCATAAAACTTCAAATTTTCACCCGTTTAAATTATTAAAACCCTGACCGACGCGAGCCCTCGCCACTCGCATCCAACACGGACCGGCTACTGCATCGTCTTCCTCTTAATCTGATCGTCTGATCGTCTTCCCACCTGGTTAATGGCCGACCAACACTTCGTCTACCTAAACGCGGCCTTCACTCTTCAACCTTAATGGCCCATCGGCCATCCGTTTACCTGAATGTGTGACCAGCCCACCGCCACTTCAATGTGCTTATTCTTCGCGTGATATCCATAACTTTAGCTCTCTGGCGGAGGTCTTCGTTTCGAATTCTATCTGCCAAAGAAACACCCAGCATAGCACGCTCCATAGCACGTTGAGCTACGGCAAACTTACGAACCAGTCGTAAATTAATAAAATTAAGAAGCCAAGTTTTAGCCCAGTAGGTCACGGGGAAAACGCATTGGTTGAAGACTTTGGTCTTCAAACTCTGCTACTGTTATATAAATTAGATTAGCGATTCTGTAGTCTAGCAGAATTTCCAAGACGATCGTTTAAATTGAACGAACTAAACAACGAAACTACCGAATAAGGCGACCCTCAGAAAATTATTCTGATCCTTAGAACTAAAGTAAAATTAACACGTAGAAGTAAGAACATTCCTGAATACGCTTATTCAAATTCATTATTCGATTTAATTCGGACTAACTTCATGTCATTCGAAACAAAAATAAAATGGCGACAGTTTTATGAATAATTAAAACAATTTACCCGTGACATTGGCTTAACAAAAAACACTTTAAAATAAGCTTTGTTTCGTTTGATGGATCATATAAAAATATCAAACAATAGACTGATCGACTTGATGAATGGGGGATCAGATATGCAAATAAAATGCAGGCATCAGTCATCGCTGACGCCGAGCTGAGAGGATTTCTTAACAAAGAGGTTTCAGTTACCGAACATTAATTTTGATTATGCATGCAAGATATTTTCATTTAAATTTTAAAGTAATATAAAAAATCGTAAATAGACATTCATAGTAAACGATCGCAAATATTAATATACTTACGGCGGTTTTCAATATCCATCTATATATCTTATCTATATATCTTAAAATTTTGACAGATTTTGTAAGAAAATGTGTCAAAATTTCAAGCTAGATAAGAAAATTTTAAGATAGGATATTGGAATTTGGAAGCCGCCGTTAGTCATCAAGTTGATATTTCTAGAAAGTACCTAGTTTATTCTAAAAGGGAAGTAATTAAATGAACGGCATTATAAATTTTGGAGGGGCAAAAAAAAATCGGCATTTAAATAATTTGGTTGGCATACAAAGATTTTGTACGCAATAAAATAAAGCTGGTAGCAATTCTTG
Source organism: Lycaena phlaeas (assembly GCA_905333005.2). Classification (NCBI taxonomy): domain Eukaryota; kingdom Metazoa; phylum Arthropoda; class Insecta; order Lepidoptera; family Lycaenidae; genus Lycaena; species Lycaena phlaeas. The sequence continues at coordinate 14,198,479 of HG995172.1, read as the reverse complement.
TTCCGCAAATAATTTTGATAATGGTCGAATATTAAATCATAAATAAGCAGCTTACAATATTATGACCTCGCATAATAAACATTAATCGGGCAAAATAATTACTTGAGCGGCACATTTCTTTGCATTACATTTTATGTCCTGTGTTCACACCGGTGTAGGTTTGCGCTATTTACCGCTAGATGGTGTTGTAAGTATGTTATTGAACAAAATTATAAAAATTGAAGAAGAAATTAATAAACTATATTATCATTCTTAATAAAAGACTAGTAAATTAATTCAGGTCATGACGTCGTCAAATCCTGTGTTCAGCAGTGGTCCGTCCACTAAAGGCTGATAATATGATGATGAAATTTTTTTCTTCAAGATTTTATTTTGTTTCAGTTTCGTAGATTTATGTAGATAGTAGATAGATTATGCAGGTATTAAAAATTGTAGGTGGTGTGTAAAATAAACAAGCAGTTCAAAAACTTGCAATATTCAATTCAATCATTACCTACAAAAATCAAATCAAATTAAAACATTCAATACGCAGGAATGGATCCACAATTTTAAACTTATTAGTAACAAGACGTACAGCTCTACGGTTAACACCGTCCGCGCGCGCTCAGGCTGTACGCTGTCGTTCGTGAGTTCAAATCCTCTTCATACCCATTATCTATGAATTTCTTCTTTTGTTTGTTTATACAAATATTTAAATAATATTTTTTGATATTACAATAATTATAAATACGATTTACAAACTAAAATTTTGTATAAAAATTGAATAAGAAATTAATAAATTATATTATCATTCTTAATAAAGGACCAGAGAATTAATTCAAATCATGACGTCATCAAATCCTGTGGACTGGGCTATAACGCAGAATTTAATGAAAAAGAAAGTTGCTTGAAGTTATATTCATGCTACTTATATAAGCAGCACAAAATTATTTTTTTTGCTTACCCTCCGAGTGCTTACCAAAATTTTATTAAACAGGAGCAGCACATTGCCCCTCTTTTAATTAATTTGCCTTTCAAAAATAATTACAGCCATAAAAAATGACAAAAATTGCTGCTTGATTTTAAAATGTTTACTGAACATAAGTTGCCGCTCAATTAGCTATTTCTGCTACCAGATTATATTTTTCTGCTCACAAAAATACGAATATTATGCTAGTCGTTTAAATAACACCCATTCTAAAAAGAGGTAGTGCCATTCTGCTTTGCAGCCGAATCGGGCTGGCACCTCTCGGTCTACCGGTGTAAAGTGGCAGTTATGCTGTCTCGTTTTGTGTAGTTTGTGAGTTTTTGGAACGCATCTGCATAACCTAACTATATAATATAATATTATACTCTATGGCATAACCTCTAGTTGTGTGGATGTTTATGGGTATTGATAGTAGTCAAAAGGTTTCGACTGTTCGTTTGCCTTTCTATGCTATAAAAATAATATTGTGTGGTATATTTCTATTTATTCTCATTACGAATTTTCTTAGTAACACATATCTTTATATAAAAATCATGTAAAAATATGGCACCTTTGTACCTGGTTTTTTTATAAGAGTACTAGAGTATTTTTTAGTGTTCGATCGAGTACCGTCAATCGCACTTGTAATTATATTATAATTAATTATACTTAATGCTTATCTGCACTGCGGTGGATGGATGGATTATTGAATAAAGATTTTTCTATTCTATTTTATTCAAAATACTACAGTCTACGCTTAAATTTTGTTGAGCACTAAAACCAGCCTTAGTTTCTACAATATTCCTAAGTATGTACCCAATGTATGCTCTTTTTCCATCGACCGTACCGAATATCGACTTCTCAAGTTTATCTGCGATGAGGTGAAGCTGAATCGTTTGTAACAGAGGGTTGGGAATCTTGTGGTGATGTGAAGTATAAGCAAGAAGAAAAGTGATTTCAGAATTAGGTATTGTTTTGTAATGTTTACGAGAATATCACTCATTATAATAAAATAAATTGTATCATAGATACCTTTGAATAACTCTTAATACTTATATGATACCTCAGTACTATGATTGCTCCGTGACCATGATTGCTGTATCCGAAACGTCGGGAATGTAAAAAACCAAACCGCCATAAAATCCATTAAAGTTTCAATATAGTCCATGCCTAACTTACAAGACGGACCAACGATCGAGTGAGCTGTGGAAAGCCACAGAAGGCGTACAGCCGCGGAAAGATGTGAAAGATATTTGATGGACACCTATGTCAGCAGTGAAAGTCAATCTCGTCTTTATTTATTACTAGCTGTTGCCCGCAGCTTCGCCTGCGTTAACTAAGATTTACAACGGGATCTTAGCGGGATGATATATCTTTACCGATAAATGGGCTATCGAACACTGAAATGTTTCATTAAAATCCGACCGATAGTTCCTGAGATTAGCGCGTTCAAATAAACAAACTCTTTAGCTTCATATCTTAAGGATTAAAAGCATGAGTAAAATAAACTCGTTTAAATGTAGTCCAAAAAAATCAAAATTTCTGAATAAAATATGGTTGTTGTGCCTCACTCGACATAGATAGGTATAGTGTGTCGTGGACTTTTTTGTAGATATTTGTAAGATCTACAATTAATTAGAAAATTTTATGCTTCATGGTATTTTATAGTTTAGGCAGCGTACGCAAAATAAGTAACTTTTCTGATTGATTTTTTACACCTTGTGTCCGAAAAACCCAAATATCTTACGGAACCCTATTTTTTCAGAATAAAATGTAGCCTATGTTACTCGTGGATAATGTAGCTTTCGAATGGTGAAAGAATTTTTGAAATCGGTCCAGTACTTTTTGAGCCTATTCGCTACAACCAAACAAAGTTTTCCTCTTTATAATATTAGTGTAGATATGAGACGATTCAAATTTACATAACATGTACGCTGTAAACATTTTTATTTCTAAAAATATAATATAAATTCTCTGAGCCGAAATGCTCTTGGTTGGTCCAAAAAGTGAATAATTAAGACCGCGCTAAGTGCAGTCCCTATTTGACTATTCAATGAACCTTTCAACATGATCCATTGGATCTGAGAAGCTAAAAATTACTTTTGAATATTTGATATTGTAACGAATCGCGGCGCTGTTCACAAGGTTTCAAATAATGAAAAAGAAACCTCAAAATAAATATTAAATAAATACTTTCAATAATTCCGTCATCAATTGCAAGATTTTTTAAATTTTTTTAAATTTGGAAATAATACAGTTAAAAAAAATAACATTATTAGCTCAATTTTTAGACCTTTATCTTGATCTATATTATATATTAGCTTTTGGGTACAGCTTCGCCCGCCTCAACTTCGATTTACTTCATCAAAACAATATTTTTTTTTAATTAAATTTAAAAAAAATTACATCGCGAAAGTAAACCATGTTATCTATACCAAATTTCAACTACTAGGTAAAGTACTTTCAAAGGTTAAGCAACTGTTCGTTGATGTTTAATATTCTTGATACTGGCCCAGGCAACTTATATGTGTTTCCTATCCTTTTTTTTCCGGCGAGTGCCACCAATGCCGCCTTTGGTGAGGTGCACCGGATCTGTAAGCAACAGGGCACCTCGACGGCTAGTCAGTCCCTCAGGGGACCGACGCCACCTCCACAGAGGGGTTGCTCAGCACTACAGAACAAACCCTAGCCCAACGTCGGGACAGTACAACGAGGCGAGGTTCCCGTCCTCGCCCCTTGCCCCCTCGGCTCAATTCGCTTCACTCAAGGTGTTGAGGCCACCCTGGGCTACTGAGTTCCATCGCCACAAGGCCTGAACCGTGGTAGGGTGTGTTTCCTATTAGATATAATGGTTGGTAACGGTAACGGTTTCCGAAAGACTAACGCCCGGTTTCCGAAAGGCTGATCAACGCAAAAATTAACAAATCGACTGTCAAATCTCTTGTTAAGTGTAAAATGAGTTTCTAGAAGCATGGCTTATTAACGCAAAATTAACAAATCAACTGTCAAATCTCTTGTTAAGTGTATGTTGCTAGAAGCAAGGTTAAATTACTTATCATATTGTAATAAAAAGATAATTTTAATCAGCCTATCAATAATTGACATAGACACTATAATGAAAATCTGTCAAATTTGACTGTAGAATCGTATGTTAACTGCCATTAACAGCCATGTTAGTTGACATACACTTTGAACAACGTTTCAGAAACCGGGCGATAACAAGGCATTTTGCACGAGAGATACAAGAAGGGGCAAAACATGAAGCAGCCCAAAAAGACCATATTATTGAGTATGGGCACAGCGCATCTCCTCCAAATAAACCTACGGAAATGTTTATGACCAAGATCTGGAATATATTCTTATTATATTACGACTATTTATAGTTCAAAATATGCAACTCTAAGGCCTTATTATAAAATATAGTCGAAACAGCGCCATCTAACATAACTTCTTAGAACCACTTACTACTATTTGAGAAGGTTCGAGTCACCTATATAGTGCGACTATATTATTATGGGTTATTACTTATTCCCGTGTATTTCATTTCTCCGTGTAGAAAAATTATTAAAATACACATTTGATTAGATTATTTTAAGGGTGTGTGAATTGCCAACCATCTTTGGGCTTGCTGCAAGCGACTGGTTGTTTTTTTCACATTCCTCCGTAATTCTTTAGTGACAGTACCTGGTTGACCGAGCATTTGCTCGGTACCCTTAGTGATAAAATACGATAAAATTTTTCTTAAAAAAAATGATTTAAAAAAAATCGGATTTAACTGCCTAATTTCACCACTAAGCTACCATGACATATTATTTCACAGCGAAATTTACGTTCGTATTCTAATCAACAAATTTCGATACCTCAAAACACGGATAAAAAAAAGTTTTCTAAAAATGTATCCTAGCTAGATCGATTTATCGCCGTTTTTAACACATGTATACAAAATTTCATGAAAATCGTTGGAGCCGTTTCCGAGATCCCGATTCTATATATATATATATATATACAAGAATTGCTCGTTTAAAGGTATAAGATAAGTAATCAGAAGGGATATTAATAACTTAACAATATATACTCCTCGGCACGGGTCTCCTCGAAATCAATCGAGGAGGGTGTTGGGCCATAGTTGATCGATATGCTGGCCCAATGCGTGTTGGGAACTTCACACACCTTCGAAGACTTGTAATCTTTTTAGGCATGTCGATGTCGTTTCGATGATTTCCCTCACCCGTGAGAACGTGAAATTCTCATGTCCTGGTAGAGATTTCAATATACGCATTTCAAATGAAATGAAATGAATCTTGAAATGAATCTTTATTTGCAAGAATATGGTACAATTGGTGTTTGGATACATTAAAGTTCACACATTCTGCTTAAAGCGTGCAAATAATTTAACAATGTTAAAGTTATAATAATAACAAATTAAATGTATGATCACAAAGTTCAATCAATACTTATCAATAACAAATTAATTATTATAAAATACTCTTATACTATGTTAAGATACAAGCGCAGTAGTAAGGTAACATGATGCTGATTTAAATAAAAGTTTTATCATTATTGTCGTTCAGAAACTCATTTATGGAATAGTACAATTTAGACAAGAGCCACCTAAACAGTTCAGTCTTAAATTTGTTGCCACTTAACTCATAAACATGCTTCGGCAATTTATTGTATATCGACACAGCCATACAGTATGCATTCTTGCTACAAGTTTGGAGGCGCTGTTTGGGTATACATAATTTATTCTGATGTCTACAGCTTCTACTCGTAGTTTCTGTTTTTAGGTTGAAGAACATATGTAAATTTTTTCTAACGAAGGTACACATTTCTAAAACATATAGGCAAGGTAGCGGAAGAATTTGATATTTTTGAAACAATGGCTTACAGCTTTCTAGGATTGTGGCTCCACATAGAGATCTGATGCACTTTTTTTGGGCACGAAAAACACGAATGAGATCAATGGAGTTGCCCCAGATTATCAACCCATACCTTAATATCGATGCAACGTAGCCATGATAAGCTAATAGAGCTGCCTTTGTCGATACTGTCTTTCGTATATTTCGTATAACATAGACAAATCTTTCTATTTTTAGACATAGTTTATTAATATGTTCTTTCCATGTGCAGTGCCTGTCAATTTCTATTCCTAAGAACATTGTCGAATTTACCTCTTCAATTACGATGCCATTGTACGGAATTTTCAGGTTATCCCGTTTAGTTTTGTGAGCATTAAAATGAATTATTTTAGTTTTAGCCGTATTTACCGTTAAATTTTTCCCTTTTAACCAGTTAATCGTACTGTCTAATGTTGCACTAATTTCAGAATTATAATTATCTGTTTCATTATGTTTAACTAAAATGGTTGTGTCGTCTGCGAAGAGTATACATTCGTGTTTTATAATATTCGGTATGTCATTAATATAGCTTAAAAATAGTAAGGGGCCCAAAATTGAACCCTGAGGCACGCCATAACCATTGTGAAGAAAGGAAGACCTGTGTATGTTTTTAAATGTTCCATTTAATCCAATAATTTCTACGCATTGTTGACGATTTGATAGGTAACTTCTTATCCAATCATTGGCAACACCTCTAATACCTTGGGAGTGTAGGATGTCTAAAAGGATTTTGTGCGATACAAAATCGAACGCCTTCGTCAGATCAAGAAATATTGCAGTGATAGGTATTTTATCATTAAAACATTCGGTAATCGACTTAATAAGGGAGAAGCAAGCATGCGTAGTAGATCTATTTTTCCTAAATCCATATTGTTCAGGTCTTAATATTTTATGAGTAGTAAAGAAGCTAGTCATTTTTTGAAACATAACTCTTTCAAATATCTTTGATATGACAGGTATTATGGTTATTGGTCGATAATTGCACATTTCATTTTTATTCCCTTTTTTAAATACTGGCTTAATCACTGAGTATTTGAGAAGGAGAGGGAAAGTGCCTTGCGACATAGATAGATTTATTATATGTGTTATAGGTGTGGCTAACTGCTTACTACATATCTTTAATATTTTCGTATGTATATCGTCATATCCGGTCGCATTGGTATTCTTTAAGTTATTAATTATTTTTATGATATCAGACTTGATTATCGGTGTCAGGTAAATTGAGTTAATATTATTATTAGAATTGATTTTTTTATGAATATCAATTGTTGAGTTATTATTCAAGTTGTTATTCGTCAGTTCAATAAAATAAGAGTTAAATAGTTCAGCGATTTCAATGGGGTTGGTAATAATTTTGCCCTTCGTTTCAATTTTGCTAATAATATGATTATTACTATTGTTATTAGATTTTTTAATGACATCCCAGGACGCTTTACACTTATTTTGAGACATTTCTATATATTTAACATTATTAATTTTCTGGGATTCAATTATACATTCTTGCAAAACTTTAGAATATTTTTTATACTTTAATTTGTTTATTAATTTGTTAGATTTCGAAAAACGATAACGAAGATAAAGAATTCTTTTAATTTTACAACATCTCTTAATCCCTTTTGTCATCCACTTATTTTTGATTGGCTTATTAACTTTTTTTGTTATGATGATAGGGAAACATAAATTATAAAATAAAAGTAATGTATCGTAAAATGTTTCAAACGCTATTTCTGTACTTTGTATCTGTGTGACGTCATTAAATGATAAGGCGTTCATACAATCATAGAATTTTTTTATATTATCATTACAATAGTCTCTCTTTCTTTCTAAGAAGAATGACATTAGGTTATTGTACCGAGTTTTTAAATCGAAATCAAAGGAAATGGACTGGGCAGTTTCGTGATCTGATAGTGCAAGAAAATGAATATCAGAAGTAATATTTGAATTTACAATATTGCTGCAAATAAGATCAATACATGAGTTGTTTCTCGTTGGACGGATAACGTGGTTTCTTAAATTATAATTAGCCAGTAATGTAAGTAATTCGTTTGATGCTGAAGTATTTTTTAAAACGTCAATATTCCAGTCTCCACAGATAATAATATTTTTGTTCCTTATGTTTGTGACATGTTTAAGGATATTGTTGAATTTGTTAAAAAATACATTAATGTTTGAATTAGGGGTCCGGTATATACATACAATAATCAAGTCCATATTAAGTAAATAGATTGCACAATATTCAAAAATGTGTTCTAACGGCTTAATGTTTAAATTGAGCTTTGTATATTCTAGGTCACTGCGAACTAGTATGCAGGAGCCACCTCTTTTTTGTTTAACACGGGAAAAGTATGAAGCTAAACAGTAACCACTTATCTTAAGATTTGGTTCGGAACCATGTTTTAGAAATGTTTCGGTGAGACAGATTACTTGAATTTCACCGATTCTATTCCGAAGCTCGTTTATACTAATATCTAATAAATCTTTCTTATTCAACACGCCAGCAATATTTTGATGAATGAGTGTAAATCGTTGTAACTCATTCTCGAAAAAGCTTGTTATTTTGCGTCATTTTCATAAAGTAGTAAGGAATAGTACCTTTTTTCTTCTCACTAGGTATACTGTAATGGCTAGTGGTTTTAATAACAGAACGTTTTGCCATGTGTTTTTTTATGACAGATTGTCTGTTATGTATAGTCATCGCCACTTTTAAAGTCCTGCGACTAATGGCCGAACTAAATTTGACAACATTGACATCTTGACGTCTGTCTGGAGTAAGAAGTTGTGATATTTTAAATTGTTTTACGTGAAATATGGAGCATATAATATAAAGTGAGGTGTAAAAAGTGAAGGCCGTAAAATGATCATTAAAGTGAAATAATTTTGTGAATTAGAAAGTAAAAATAAACAACAATTAACCCCGTTGAATAAAATGTTTATAAATGTCACTGCCATGACAGGTAAATTTTAGAGATGCCAGAGTCACTTATTTTTGCCTAATTTATGGTTAAAATATTATCATTAACTCTATACCTACATTTATCTTATGATATTTTATATGAATATAAATACAAGGTAAAAGAATTAAAATCTTGTTCAGATGAATTATATTTTCAGGTGTTTCTGTAAAAAAGGTCGAATAACAAAGGAAGTAACAATGGCAGCATTTACTTCTGGGAAAATCGTCACTCCTGGCAAAAGCGAACACATCCGAAGAAGCTTGTTTTAGATGAATTCTACTAATCGGTTATACGTAAAAAATACAAATGAAATATTTACAAAAAAATGTTTTATTTTACTAAAACCTGGCAGAGAGATTTTTATTTTGCTGCTATAATTATTTTTGTCATTATTATCATACTCAGTCTTTACCAATCCACTACTGACCATAGGCCCTATAATTATTTAATTTTTTTATGGTACTAGACTTGGTGGAAAATCATTACACTATAAATTGGCAACATTGAGTTATGATACCGCAGCGCCGCGTCTATCGGACTTCTAAAGTGGCGATGACTATATGAATGTTTCTGTATAGGCCAGACTATCTATTTCAATATTTAACTTAAAGCATAGCGCTTCTAAATATGTGTCGTTTGTTTTGAGTTGCTTGGTGAACGAGTGATATAGATTAGAGTTATATAATAAATCTATGAATTTGCAGTTTGGATAGTTTTTAGTTAGTAATTTAATATGATAATTAAGAAAATTGACATTAAGATATCTATTATATTTTATGTTCAAAATAAATATTTTATTATTTTGGAACTGGTATAGGGTATTACATATTTTGGAAAATAACTCAAATGGGTTACTGTCATTTTTTCCTAGACCTAAAACAAGTATATCGTCCTGGTTTATGTCTCTGCAATAATCAGTACAGCTATTTAAAATTTCTGTGCAGCTTGCTCCTGTCTTAATCAAAGATGTTACTTGATATTGGTCGTTCCACTTATTTTTCCTCGATTCTATAATTCAATTCACCACAGCGGCCTCTTTGTAGTTTTTTTTTCGGTTGGATCTATGCTAATGGTCCTAGTGACCGTTATGCGTCATCGGAAATGGGGTGATCCGGTTGGATCATCCTATGACGTTCAAAATTTGGGGGGTTGCCTCCCGCCATGTTCATGGCGTCGGGTTTGTACCTAACTTGGTCAGCTACGGTCGACTGGTTTGGAACGGGTGACGTTAGAAACCTATCGTGAGGGCCGGCCCTCCCCTCCCTCGGTAGCGGGGGAGGCGGGTCAAGCGCGGGACCCGAGCAAGCTGCCGATAGCAGAGTGCTATCGGTGATTACACGGTCTATATTGGTGTCGACTCGTAGCTGATCTGAGCCTATGCTGTCGCGGTTGATCCGGATCAACTGGTCAACGGAGTGTAGGGTTCGACGTCGCATACGACCCCGGGGCCCATGCGGTGTGAATGTGTGCCTAACACCGGCTGTGTTATGTCTGAGTGTGTGTTGTAGCTTACGTCGCGCTTCAGCGTCGCGCTTTAACAGTTCTGTGATTTTATCAACAGGATCGGTTATGACATTCTTAGGTAACCTAGACTTATTAGGTGCTAAGCTATCGGGGGTGTAACCTCTCTTTGTAGTATAGTATAGTTTGTATTATAGGGATGTTTACACGTGTTACAGAGTCACGAACACTCAGAAACTATTTTCTTCACATAACTTTTTGTTGAAATTGGGCATATTATTATTATTTCTAAACAGAAGTTTTTTTTTCGCGTTTACCTATATCCATCCAATAAAATTAAAAAAAATTGTCAACATCCCTATTATTACTGGTACTAAGTACGCGTGATTCCTACCAACCTCAGCATCGCGTAAAAACATTAAAACAACTGGCAATCGAATTTCCAACTTTGGAAACATCTTAGACAACTCCAGCTTATGGTTTATAACGACAGCACTATCTCTGGCATTACTAATATGCTATAAGAAAACACCAACACTACAATTAAAACATTTATTAAAAGCATCAATACAACATTCAATGTATAGAATTAACCGTTCGTAACGTATAAATTGGCATCAAATAGCACTATTCAAATATAAAAATAGCCTGACCAGAAATATTTGAACTCTGAATTGGTGTCGCCACTGTATCTTTTATACGGTCACACAGAGTATAATCCATACAGAAATTAGTTCCGAAATTTTCCGCAATATGGCGACGGTTTAAATATTTTTGGTCAGGCTATAATTGAGAGTAAAATTTAATTACTAACAATAAATTGAAACATTTTCAAAAACATTAAGAGATTCTAGATAATAGAATGGACATTTATTTAAAATATCCATTCTGTAAATATATAAATACTGAACAGAGATCTTATTGTAAGCACATAGTGTAAATACAATAATTATGTAAAGAAACAAATAAACATATAGATATACTTTAGTAAAAGAAAATGAACATATATGAATATTCATTTAAACCTTTCAAAATACTTTTAAAATTTCAATTTTGAGTAAATATAATTGTACTGCTTTAAGCTTAATACAATAAGGGCCTGTTTCACGATCTCCAGATAAGTTCCGAATAGGCTATTGGCAACATATTTGACAGATACTCCATACTCTACCTGTCAAATATCTGTCAAGTATGTTGCCAATAGCCTATTCGGCACTTATCTGGAGATTGTGAAACAGGCCCTAAGAATAATGTTAAGTTAATCTATATTCGAGTGTAAATTGTAAATATTCGTAGCGTGGTGGGGCTTCTTGTATATTAAACATATTTTAAACATAGTATATTGTAAAAGTAGTCTTTTTAGGAATTCAAGCGCTAAGGCACTGGACGATTTTGTAGTTAGATACAGTAAAGTATATAATATATGGCGCATTGGATATTATTTTAAGCTTTCTGTTTATTTAAGGCAAAAAAAAAGTATAGAGATGAAATATGTCACAGAAAAGAAAGAGTCCCTCAAATATTAGTAGTGAGATAGTCGAAGTTCTTGGACGTATTCTCATTAAATGAGGTACGTTTTTAACAAATTAAAATTAAAATTAACCATTTAATGATCTTATATTGTTATTATATAAATTCTTTCTTTAAAAAAAAATAGAAAACTTGTAATCTATAACCAAGCGTAAGAGACACAAATATTTGATTAACCCTTTTTTATCTATTATTACCAACTTAACAACTCAATCATATTTCCAAAACTTATTTTAATTACAAAAATAAATTCTATTGTGCCTTGCAATATATTAGAATATTATATATTTATTCTTGTATACATATATTTTCCAAATTTAAATTTATATTCCACAAAACGACATAGATCCATATACCTTACCTCTATTCTTAAATGTAAGAATAATAAAGTATTTTTGTAAAGTTTTTGAGGCAATATAAGACACTCAATATACATCCATGAAAAATTGAGTTTAGTACAATCCCAACAGACCCAGCAGACACTTCTTGTAATGACCGGAACAGTCGCCCTGAAAGATAAACTTACATTTAATAAGGTTCAATAGTTTAGCCGTCTTGGCGTTCATTGAGGTAGGCTAACAGCTGATAGAAGCAACTATAGTAACAGGAGAATTGAGCATTCAAAAAAGTCTTACAAAAATCTTAACAAACCGCTATGTAATTAGTTGTTTCATTCTGAGTGAAGTCCTAAATACATTAAAAAAAATTGGTTGTTTGTAAAGTCGGTTTACGGACGGTAGTTTGACGCGACAACGTTAAACATTACATGCAGCACGAACCGACTGAGCCGATCATGCCTCTCTCTCGTTCGTGCCGCGCTCTCGGAACGCTACATGACGTCATCTTTTTCGTGCATGCTGACCGTAATATCGAGTTATTACACGTTGTCACGTCAAAAAAAAGCAACGATTTTATAGATAAACTAGTTGTTGTCGGCGACTTTACCCGCGATCGCAAAAAAAAAATTCTTTTTTCTTATGTATCCTATGTTATTCCTTTTCATGGTAACAAACATCCCTACTGTCACATTTATAATATTAGTAAGGATGATGTACCTCGATCCAGCTTTGCAGCGTCTCCCCGTACTTGGAGTTGAACATTTCCGCGATGTCCCCAAGGTCCAGCTCGCAGCGCGTCACCATGATGCGGATGAGCTGGCGGTCGTTGGTGCCCAGCCCCTTCATGGACTTGTGCAGCCGCTCAGCGAAGAACAGCGGCTTGTTGCGGACCACTTTCACTGGAAATTGCAATGGTAATATGGTTAACAAAAGAATAAAAGATTTATTCATGATCTTAACTCACACTGCTATAAAATTAATATAATATTTATTTATTTATTTATAATGTTCACAGATTGGCCTCAACTCTGTGTTTCCTGGCGGTAATTCCAGCACTGTAAGGTTATTCTGTAAAAAAACATTTCGAAATTGAACTTCACCTGAGTGGTAGAGCTTTACGTCACTTTACGTCACTTCGAAAACGAACTTTATTGATATTGATAGAGTCGAGTTTTATAAAATACAAATTCGTCAAATCACCGCGGATTCCGTTTCGAGATTCGAAAACGACCTTACAGAATAGCCCTACAGGTCTTCCGTGGAGAGAAAGAAATAAAAAAAAAAAATATACATAATACGTAAATAAGCCCACAATAATTAAGACACTTATTTACTAGAAACACAATACAAAAACACAGCTCTTATTTTTCGTTCGTAATTCGTATGACGTTATATCCTATTTTAGCTTCTTTAGGGCCTGTTTCACAATCTCCAGATAAGTTCCGAATAGGCTATCGGCAACATATTTGACAGATAAAATATAGAGTATCTGTCAAATATGTTGCCGATAGCCTATTCGGAACTTATCTGGAGATTGTGAAACAGGTCCTTAATATCTTTTATCCTACTAATATTATAAACGCAAAAGTTAAAGTAAAAGTATGGATATTTGTTATCCTTCCACGTTAAAACTATTGCATGGATTACTATGAAGCTTTAGTATAATATAGCTTACACATCAAAGTAACACTATAGGCTATATAATTTATCCCCGTTGTCCTGCGGGAATGGGAAATACGCGGATGAAACCGCGGGATGCTGCTTGATATGTTATAATGAAGCAACATCGACGTCCATAGACAAACCACACACCCAGATCTTATGCATCTGCAAGTTCTGGTTATCTATTTCCAATTTGCTGCGTATCTACACAGTCCTCCTTTTTTCTGGGTAATGCGTACGGCAAAGTGAACAATAATAAGGTTATCGACATCGAAATCAAGGCCCAATAAGTTAGATCCCTTATCATATTGGAATGCGTGCAAAATTAAGGAATTCCAAGGACTTATACATCAACAACTCATACTTTAAAGTACTTTTTTTTTTTAAAAACCGATACACGACATTATTGTTTACCAAATGAATAAAAAAATTTTAAAAATACAGAGAAAAAAGTATTTTTTAAATCAAGTATATTTTACTTCATAATTGAGAATAACATTCAAGTTATTGAATTTATGAATATTAAGTACGTTCCGTACAAAGAACTTTTTAAATTATAATATTCGTATTACAATACGTAGGTATTCTTACATTTCCTTTTGAAATAATTATTTAATTCTGTCTGTAAAATGAGAAGATTTCCACTGAATTAATTAAAAAAATATTAAAATGCATCGTCTCATAAACAAATTGTTATTTACGTGCGTCTTTAAATATTGTTGCTATTAAACTATTCATCTTTTATAGCACAAGATGGAAACCAAAACAGTCGAAGCCTTTCGGCGACTATCAACGCCCATAAACATCCATACAACCAGAGGTTATGCAGATTCGTTGGCTTCCATTTCCCTATCCCCCTAATAGGCCACCGAAAACTCTCGAACCGCACGAAACGCGACAGCATAGCTGTCACTTTACGGCAGTATTATGTGAGCGAGAGGTACCACCTTAAATTAAATACGTTTGATGAGATCCCTCGGATATGCTAGCTAGTCGGTCCCTCAGGGGATCGTCGCCACCTCCACCGAGGGGTTGTCCCGCATCACAAAACAACCCCTCCCAACGTCAAGACACTACAATGCAGTGAGGTTACCGCCCACACCCCTATCCACTGCTCTTTTGTCCCCTCTTCTTATAAGAGGGGTACAAAGAGCCCCTCGGCTCAATTCGCTTCGCCCATGGTGTTGGGCTCGCCCTGGCCTACTGAGCCCCACCGCTACGACAAGGCCTGAACCGTGGTGGGGCGTTTATGTGTCGCCTGTCCTGAGGCATGATATACAGCCTCGAAGACAGTAATTACACTGCTTGTCTTGCCTATGCCTCCGAATTACAGCAAAGCTTTTTACGGATGTAACAATCAAGATAGTGGATGCACCTGAGGCAAAGAATTCAGACGTATATAGAAGAACAGTTTTTTTTGTGTCGTCATTATTGGGGACATGTCCCCAGCGGGCTTGGTTCGCACTCGCTCGCTCTCGTAAGCTCATATGCTGGGGACATCGCGGTGTCCCTCTCGTCACGCCGCCAAGCGGATGTTTGCGTCGCAAAAGTTTGTCCTCAAAGCGCCCATAAGAACTGTTCTTATTGTCTTGTATTATTATTATTATTATTATTATTCTTCTCTGTGAGCCCGGCACATCGCTTACTCAATAACGTTCATAATCACCGCCAAGGCAGACAAAGGTCGAAACTCACCGATCGCACGCAGGGCCTTCTCAAGGTCGCCGGAGAACTCGGCCTTGATGGCGTCATCGATGTCGTGGCCCGTGAGGAACTGGTACTCCTGGAATATGGCGGCCAGCTGCGGGAACGAGCGGGAGCACAGGATCGCGTTGAACACCGACTCGTCCGTGCCCAGGCGCAGCTCACCTGGAACACGAACAGAATAATTAATTAAACTATACGGGGGTTGAAACATGTTAACATTAAATTAACTTTACAATGACAATGAAAGACAATGTAATACTCTTAGATCAATAATATGTCTAGATAGAGTGTCGCGCGGAAAACACGTCCAAAAAAATAGCGTCCAACTGTTGGCCTCTAAATGCTTTCTCTGTGTTTAGTATCCGTCCCGCTGTCATAGAATACGCATGAATTGTTACGCATTATTGTTTTTATTTATAATGAAGGTTTGTGTTAAAAAAGATGAATATAGGAGAACTGTAGTAGCTGGTATCACTATTCACGAATACATCTTTGAAAATGTTGGCCAGTTTTTTTTGTTTTGATTGTAGGGCGACACTCCATCTAGACATTTTAATGATCTAAGGTAATACTATTGACTTGAAAATAGCCTAGGTTGTTCTAGAAATTTCTGGAATGATCTAGAAAGCTTTAATATGTATTCTAATGTTCTGATCGGCCGATAAATCGACGTTATAAGTACCATGATAACTGATTGGAGTTGTTATTTTTTTATGATATTATAATATGATGATGACATTGTCGAAACCGGTCGTGTTTAAATTGTAACTGTTATAATATATAAAATAAATAGTGGAAAAAGTGTATATAAAGTTTTATTATAGTGGCATGACATGAATTTCCATCGAGGACCGACAGTACATTCTATCAATTATATATTATAATAAGGCAACTTTTGGAGATTTTATCCCGATTTATCAAGATTTATACATGGTCTATATCTTAACTCCCGTTTTGGACGAGGGCCAGACATGGGCCTCCTGTGACTTTGGTTGCTGTAAAATATACTTTTGGCATGTAAAAATTTTGATAAAGCGCAATATAAAATTTGTTTCAATTAGAGCCTTATAAAAAGTATGGTAGTGGCATATATGCATATTAAAATCTATTTTGCAGAAACAATACAAAAAAAATGCAAGAAAGCAACTATAAATAACTCCAAATTAAAGATGATGTTTTACAGTATTATTAATTATTATAATACTTTTGACATACCCGCTTGTAACAAGCTTCTAGCATCTTCTCTCGCCTTGTTTTGATCGACGTGGAAGTCCTCTGCTCTGTTGCCCTGTAATTAAAAATATATAAAAATTAATCGTCTAGAAGCCACACATAGTTTTTTCATACATAATTGAACGGACACGAGTTGATGTTGTTGGATCCTTTGTAGAACTACTGCATCCAATTTATTCACTAATGTAAAAAATAATAATTAAAGTGTCAACCCTTCATGTCCCACTGCTGGGCACGAATCTCCTCCTCGAAATCAGACGAGGAGGGTAATGGGCCATAGTTCCAGGATCGAACCTGGAACTTCTAGCATAAGAGGCCGAGTCCGTCCACCACTGGACCATCGTCACTAATGTAATATCTTTTAACTGTTATTTACATAATATTTGATTGAAACATAAAGTACATAAGGTCAAACCTTGTTTTTATAGTTATGTATGATATATAAACATATAGTTTATCATAGTTAATCTGTTGTGTGTATGTAATTAGTGTTCTATAGAGTATAGAGTATAGCATAGAGTATAGAGCATGTCATTATAATTGACTATATTTTAAGGGCAGCAATATCATGTCAGTATATAGGTATTATATTATTATTTATTGATGTTATTATGTTCATCAGTGAACAAACAAAGGCTGGTGGTGATGATGATTAAGGTGTAAAGCAAAATTAAATTATTGTGTATCTCTAATTTAATAGTTTCTCCTTGATATGAATTTACTGACTTAAGATAGTCCTAAAACTAATTAACGATTTGTGTGTCGTGTTCATTGTCTTAAATAACGCATGATGACTGTAAATATAACCGCAAATCTATTTTAAAGATTCATAGAAAAATCTTATTTTTGATACTTGACTCATGTCTATACACATTCGACTATTTCAAGTCTCAAAATAAATTTAATAGAAATCAACGTCACTACATCACGCTAGTACAACTCATTTGTTTTGAGAAGTACGTAGGCGTGACGTCACACCTTAGTCATATCGTGACGTCATCATTGCACAAGATTACCGGTCCAACGGCTCGTTTGTTCAGTTCGTGTACAATGTAGGCCGTATGACTCATACACAGTTTAAAAATTTCGTTTGACTTCCTCAAACACGTGGGAAAAACCATGTTGCTCATATATTAACAGTTTAGGATGGATTATATTTTATGCTTTTGTATCGCGGAACTTGATGTTTGCTGTATCATCGTGTCAGCCAATCGACGCCCACTGCTGGGCATAGGCCTCCCCCAAGGATCTCCACAACGATCGGTTTGCTGTATACAAATTGCTTATTCCGGAGACTAAATCCCGATTTCTGAACATGGTTGTTAATAGCATATAACAGAAGATTCTAGAGTCAAAGATAGCTTTTCACTATAGTGGCTATATCAACTGACTTGCTGATCAAATTAATTTAACTATACTTCTAGCAACTCATTTGACACGTAACAAGAGACTTGACAGTTGATTTGTTAATCGGCCTTTCGGAAACCGGGCGCTAGGGATACAGTCTCCATAAAAACGATCTAAGAGACTACTCATTCTAAACAATTGCGCATGACAGCGACCGCCCGTACCCCGCCTACCCTTCGCGCTTCCCAGAACGCGTGGAAGCGCGGTGTGACGTTTAGGTGAGCTCATGCGCCTAATTGTTTTGGTGGTACATAATATCACATATTTATAGGTCGTTAACGAAAATACAAATAATATCGGTGAAGGAAATCATCGTGAGGAAACCTGCATGCCTGATGAGATTAAAAGACTTTGTTGGTGTGTAAACTGTAAAGTTCACCAAGCCACATTGGACCAGCGACTCGGTGAACTTTGGCTCGATACACTAACCCTGCTCGATAACCTCGCCTGATTTCGAGGAAGAGACCCGTGCCTAGCAGTGGAACATATTATATTATGGGTTTAAACATAAACATTTCAGATCCTTTGTACTTTGCAATGATAGGTTATACGTGAATTAAATGCATTATAATATATTGCTTATATATTTATTGTGATTATTGAAAGCTGTAATGTAGTACTAGCTGTAATGCCCGCAGCATCGCCTGCGTTGACTAAGATTTTTTACACCTTGTGTCCGAAAAACCCAAATATTTTTTTTTTTCAGAATAAAATTTAGCCTATGTTACTCATGGATAATGTAGCTTTCGAATGGTGAAAGAATTTTTGAAATCGGTCCAGTACTTTTTGAGCCTATTCATTACAACCAAACAAACAAACAAAGTTTTCCTCTTTATAATATTTGTGTATAAGTGTAGAAGTGTAGATGGGGTATGTACTATGTGTTGATATAGAAGTACATAAAACCACAAATTCTTTGAAAAATACGCGATAAAGACTACAAATTGTGCTAAAACAAATTGAGTGTTATCAGTGATATTATTTATGATGACAAGCGCACAGGTTTTAAGGCCGTCGACCTCATAATTTTTATAACGTGTGACTTATGTAAGTTGGAATGCCAAACTGCCTAACGAGTGATCTGATTTGATGATTATCTGATGACGAATGATCCCTTCATATTAGTCGTCCCATTAACCGAATAGTTGAACAAGTCGACGACTCGATTCTCGAACTAGTCGGTAGTCACTAGTCGTCAGTCGAGGCCTAAATGAAATATGAATACTATCTCTCCTGACAAAGAGTGCTAGAATCAAATGCACAATGATTCATTCCTAAAACGACCTTGTAAAAATGTGAATAGACTTTAACAAAACAGTTATCATAGTAAAACTGTTAAGTGTTTATATTCAAAATAAATTTGTTTTAACTTTTGAATAACTTAAATATGACTGTACGGGTGTACTTTTAGAGTTTTCTGTATCCATGTACTATTTGTTTTCGCCCAATATTAATAGGTTGAAATCGGTGTTGAAGTACAAAGGTTTAGAAGACTAATATTGCCCAGACAACGGCATATATACCTAAATGAAATATTAGATGCCCAAAATTAGGTACACCGAATGACTCTTCTTTCACAGCAGCACTGTTTAACGGTAGAAATCGGTGGCATGGGCAGGGCGTCACACAAGGAATGTATTATTACTAAAATAATTTAAATAAAATAATTAATATACTTGAGTACATTACCATGCTCAATGACGTCATCAGCCGCTTGAAATTCCCAGACGTGTCACCCCTCAGGTCATCCTCTAGCAGGGTTCCGTACACTGTAACAACATCATGTAATTAGCAACATCAATCATCACATTATATTGAAAATCATTAATAAATATTAAATACACATTAGTAACGAGCATTTCGATTTTAAAGAAAAAGCAAAAAAGTTGTTTCTAAATAATAATTGAATAACCTATACTCATACCAATAACAAAATATGCCTTTGAGGAAAGAAAATGCTGTGGAATTGTTTTTTTGGGAGGGACAAAAAGCGGGAAGTGATATAATATATAATACATGACCAGAAATATCTCCTAAGGTTTTCCTCTCACCGTTCCGAATAATCAAGCGTTTGGACCATTATTTTTCACAATTCTTGAGATAATCCAGACTTAAGACTCGGGTTATTCTAAATGAGCTGCTGAGGCCAATGCTAGATTAATATGCCAATGGAAATGCTGATAGTAAGGTTACTTGTCTTGTCTCTGTAACGGTGTCTTGTGCCGTTTGCCTGCCTAATTCAAATAAAGAACCATATTGAAAAAAAAATGCCTTACAGAGTCAATCAATATTGTGATACATTATGTGGATTGTAGATCAAACCTACGCGTTTGCTGAGTTGATATTGGCTCAAGGCCAAAACGAGGCCGCTTTCTCTGTATAACGCGGCGAGTGTTCTGACTGCTAATTTACGGTGTTATATTTCTTTTTACCATAGAGAATCGGCATGGAAATACCTGATACGACAAGACTCAAGAGAAGAAGATTTTTTAAGAAATATCATAGAAGGGATTGAAGGAAAGAAATGAAGAGTTAGACAGAGGACAACTTAGCCTGATATGATAGCTAACTTAGCTATCATATCAGGAGGTAAAGGAATTGGCAAAGAGAAGGAAGGATTGACGATTACTCCAACGACAAGAGCAAATCTTAAATAGATAGAGAGGGAGAGAGAGAGAGAGAGAGATAGATTTTGGTTCTTATTTAAAAAGAAAGTACAGGCCATATCTTATCGGGAAGTCAAGGATTTGGCAGACTCAAGATTGGAGATTACTCCACCGACAAGAGCGAGACAAAGAAATCTTATACCTTTAAACGAGCAATTCTTGTATATATATATATATATATAGAATCTGAATCTCGGAAACGGCTCCAACGCTTTTCATGAAATTTTGTATACATGGGCTAAAAACGGCGACAAATCGATCTAGGTAGGATAGATTTTTAGAAAACATTTTTTCATCCGTGTTTTGGGCAACAATAAAATATGATTAGAATGCGAACGTCAATTTCGCTGTCGATTTGTATGTCATGATAGCTTAGTGGGAAAATCAGGCAGACAAATCCGAACGATCCTGGTTCGAATCTCCAGGCCGGATTTTTTTTCCCTTTTTTTAAGATCTTTTTTTTTGGAAGAAAAATTTTATCGTATGTAATCACTAAGGGTACCGAGCAAATGCTCGGTCAACCAGGTACTATTCATAATAGAAAAAAGGAGGTTGCCACTTTATATGAAAATTTTATGTGACATTAGTTTTTTTAGTAACAGAACATAACCGGTTTATAGTTTATAAGAGTTTGCTCATTATTTTGATACTAGTTTTTATATAGTTGGAATATTGCTATCCAAATATTACCAGACAATTTATTTAATGTCCTTCCGTGTTCTAATCTGTATTGAATGTGATACGGGTATACCAGATCATTCGTTAAATTTCACTTAATTTAAATGTTATATTCATGGCAATAGAAATTTATTTAAACTATTAAAAACGGGATATTTACCATGTTTTTTATTATTATTTCGCTTAGCTCAATATTTCGGCATTGTCAACTGAGATCACGAGAGTTACGGCTGGTTTCCGATAGGCTGATCATATCAAAAATTAACAAATCAACTGTCAAATCTCTTGTTAAGTGTCAAATGAGTTGCTAGAAGCATGGTTAAATTACTTAATTTGATCAGCCTGTCAGTTTACATAGCCACTACAATAAAAAACTTTCAAATTTGACTCTAGAATCGTATGTTAACCGCCATTAACATGTTAGTTGACATACACTTTGACCAACGTTTCAGAAACCGGGCGTGAGAGACTGATTAAGTAATTTAACCATGCTTCTAGCAACTCATTTGACACTTAACAAGAGACTTAACATTTGATTTGTAAATTTTTGCGTCGATCAGCCTTTCAGAAATTGTAATGTAAAATAATAATTAAATAATATATAATAAAAAAAACATGCTAAATATCCCGTTTTAACTAGTTTAAATAATTAAAATATGTTAATTTAAAATCCTAAATAGAAATTTAATGCAACATGAGGCTATTTATCAGTCTGTAACACGATATTTAAAGGCTACAAGTGGACGGATACACCTCATCAGCAGAGGATGTTCCACAATCCTGGAATTCACAGCAATTTCAACTATGCATATCATTGATGATATCCTTCCCTTATTTACTTAACCATCTCATTGAGCGACAAACGAATCTCCTTGATAATTCAAATATACATTCAAGAATGTCGTAAAGTGGAAGTACGTCAATATGAACAGTTTTTTTTTCACAAATTAAATAATCGCACAGGTTGTAAGTTCGAATCTCCCCAAGAACGGACGATTTGCTCCATGAATACAAATTTTAGTGTCACGCTCCCTACATGGGTTTCACCATTGCTGCTTTCTCCCTCTTTGTCGCGTAACACAACGTAAGTTGTTCCAAGTGTCAACCTATACAATATGGGACATACTGCGCACGGGTCTCCTCGAAATCAGGCGAGGAGGGTATTGGGTCATAATTCACCGATGCGCTGGTCCAATGCGGATTGGTGAACTTCACATACATTCAAAGATTTTCAATCTCATCAGGCATGCAGGTTTCCTCACGATGTTTTCCTTCACCGATTGTTCCAAGTAAGTAAAAAATGGCATCATCTAAAATGATCCCTAGACTATCTACTGAAGCTATGAATATAGTTTTCAAAATGTTGCGTGTTTTGTCGTATTAGTTCAAAATTAATATCGAAGGGACTTGCCCTGTTGCGTGCCAAATGATTAATATTCATATATCTTTATTCTGTTGCTTATAAAAAATACACCGGGACAATACCAACAATTGCAGGCCAAAAAATGTAAAAAATACCCGACATTGAAAATTCAAACTACTACAAGAAACAAAATACACACGAATTGAGAACCTCCTCTCTTTTTGAAACCGGTTAAAATTGCAATAATATCTTCTTTATAATGAAACAGCTTTTTGGGGTCTTATCGTGGTTTATTATGTGTTTTGCATGCGCCACGTTTCGGATACTCTACAGTCTACATCAACCCCTGGTGTTTAAAGAGGAACCCCTTATACAAATGGGACCCTGGGACGTCAAAAAGTGATTTCTTATGATAGTTTGTACGCTAATATGCAGCCGGAACAGCTGATATGTACCATTCACAAATAATCATCATTTACATTTTTGAAATACGTTCGGTTCACTGAAGTTCACCTACCTAATGGTGGTGGTGATGATGATGATGATGATGATGATGATGATGATGATGATGATGATGATGATGATGATGATGATGATGATGATGATGATGATGATAGCGATGATGATTATGATGATGACGATGATGCTGCTGATGATGATGAAGATGATAGAGCATTACTCACTTGCGGTGTACGCCTGCTTTATGATGTGTATCTCGTGGTTAGACATGGTGCACATGACTTCGATGAGCACATCCTCGTCGGTGCCGATGCCGGCGGTCGCGTCGTGGAGCTCCTTGGCGTAGAACTGGGGGAGGGGCGTCATCAGCGCCACTAGCAGGTCCTCAAACTTGCCGCTCGTCTCGCTCTTCAAGTCCGACACGAGATCCTGTGGGAGAAATACTTTTATTATAATATAGAGTTTACTAATAATATTATATAACTCACAAATCCGCACCAATATAAACATAAACTAAAAAGAAAAACCTTATAGACAGATGTGTAACATCTATATTAATATCAGAATTCACAATTTTAAACGGCAAAATTTTTAGTGCTAATGGCCATGACAATAGGCTATGTGCAGATTATTTAGCATTAGCGGTATTAGCGCTCATTAAAAAATCATGTTTAGCAGTGAATGACTACAGCCTAATCATGATTAATGTTCCGGTTGACTATAGTTGCTGTAAAGTATCCGAAACGTCTGGGCTTGTAAAAAACTTAATAAACCGCGATTAAATCCGTGAAAGTAGTTTCGTGTGGACGGATTAATCTTTTCTTGTGCTCATGACTAGGCAACAAGTGACAAATGTTGTCTACGCAATGGCGTAGGTCTACAAGATAACGTTAGAAAAAATGTTATTTTTAACATTACAATATTTCTATCTAACGAAATTTGAGCTACGCTACGCACATACTACCCATATACTTACCTAATATAATTGATTATTTTAGATTATAGGCGATTTTTATACGTGAATTATATATCTAAGTGTAATGGGCGGTGTGGAAATTATTTTCGGGTGGTTCATCTTCGGACCGACCTACGATACCTGCCTACTAAGTACATTGTTAACCATACAACTTCCCTTTAAAATTCCCTTACAAACATTTACAAATATTGCTGTACTTACTTTATTCATTACGTTTTAATACGTACTTATTCTGTGCGTCTTTATATCAACCAACTCCTAAACATTTTTTTTTTGATGACGCAGCGAAAATCCTTTTCGGACCATACCAGGGGTGCGTCGAGTGCTACCAAATGCGCTTCCAGTAACACCCCTGTAGAGTCGTTTTCGAATCTCGAAAGCGGAATCCGTGGTGATATGACGAATTCGTATTCTTTAAAACTCGAATATCTGTCTATATCAATAAAGTTAG